>CM057388.1:47210251-48466085 GCA_030015415.1 Cynopterus sphinx | reverse complement strand
ACTCATCATTCACAAGTCAAAACTAATCATAAGATTCCAGAGGTCCCTACAGAGACTACTTACACCTGTGAACCAACAGAAGACCTGAAAAAACGTGAGTTTTATGATTCTTTTGACTTCCTCATCTCTTAATTTTTACCATAGCTATTTCTATTCCACCCACTCCTTATCAATTAGCTAACTGAAATGTCAGCTCTTTAAGTTTTCTCAGCCCTGTTGGCTCTGTCTTTTTACTCAGTGCTAGGGGTAGGTTACCCCAACCCCAGACTACCTGTGGATCACCACTTCTAAACCACCTTCTTCAATTTGTTTGTTCCAGGGCCCAGGCAATTCAATGGCAAGTAGTCCTTCAAAGAAACTATCACCCATTCCAGTCAATGGATCCTATACAATACTGTAGCCCCCTAGATGGACATTGACAACTGTGCCTCCTGTCGACAGAGAGCAAATATAACGGACCCAATTCTCCACCAATGTTCCTTCTCAGCCTAAAGTGGCCAGAAAAGTAATCATTCAAAACACCCAAAGATTTGGGTCCCTAATAGTTGAATGGAAAAATGTTAAGTAGCTAGTCAGGCATGAATAACAGGATCTAAGACCCAGATCTGTAACCATAAAAATTTCCGTTGAAAAATCTTTAAGTATCTCCTAGAAATACTTCCCTTTTAGGATTACAAATTACCCCAAATCCTAGAGCACAAAGTCCACAAAAGCTGCTGGCTAAACCAGCTACAAATGCATACACAAAAACTACTGCCTATAAATTCATCCTCACCATACCACCATTATAATATCATGACTATACCTAGAAGTTCATGAATCTAATTATGACAGACTGAATTCTGAGTAAGCACATGCACAGTAGGCAAAGTGTTATGTAGCACCTGTCAGTCAAGGTGACCTCACATACAGATCATCTAGGACCTCCCATCATGGCCCAAATATGAACAGACTTTCCCATTTCTGCATTGGTATAGCACTCCTGGCTGGAAACTTGCTCCTCCAATTGGGGTATACTATCTATATCTTTATCTCCTAAATTTCCACAGGGCTACAGCCTTCTCTATCATGGCCCATCTCCTAAAATGTACTTTCAATAAATCTTACTTTTTCTCAATCTCACTGACTTGGAGTTTTTTGCTGCATTGGTGGAGAAGAACCTAGGGAAAAAACACAATCCCTCCATCCACTGTCCACCATCCTTCCCTTTCTCCTCCTCAATGCTTCTAGTGTGACATCGGATTTCAAATTAACCCAGCAGTGACAGAAGCAAAGTTGAAAGCAAAATTTCTCTCTTTTGAGAGTTTCTAGTGCATTGTATTTTTACTGATGACAGGCACCTGTTCTGCATACTAATTTATATTTAAATAAATAACACAGTTTTCTCTTCTTTAAATATTATTAGGTACCTTATGAAAGAATCTGTATAAAGTTGATTTTTTAATTAATTAATTTCTTTTTAATTTTTTAATATCACCACATATTTGACCCCTTATACCTCATCCATCTCCATTTTTCTCCCTCTTTCCTACCCTCTAGTAACCACTAGTCTATTGTCCATGTCCATGAATCTCTGCCCTGTTAATTTGTTGCTTTTAGGTTTATATCCCACATATAAATGATATTATGTGATTTTCAACTATTTCAGTCTGGCTTATTTTGCTTAGCATTATTATCTCAAGGCCCATCCATGTTGTCTCAAATGACAATATTTTATATCTTCTGACTGCTGAGTATTATTCCATTGTATATATGTACCACAGCTTCTTTAGCCATTCATCTATTGTAGGAAATTTTAGTTGTTTTCATGTCCTGGCCACTGGGAATAATGCTGCTATGAACATTAGTGTATAAATATCTTTTCTGATATTGGTTTTCAAATCTTTGGGGTAAATATGCAGTAGACAAAATGCTGGATCATATGGTAGATCAATTCTTAGTTTATTGAGGAACCTCTATACTGTTTTCCATAGTGGCTATAAAAGTTGAATTTTTTAGTTGAATTATGAGCAGTAATAACCAAACGAACAATGTATGGTTGGGCATTTCACATTTATCTGTTTCATAATAACTTCTGAAGGTTGACTGATTTTAAGGTTTGCACACCATTTTTTTCCCTGAAGTTGACAAAGACTTTATTGCTTCTCTTTGTGGGAGGCACTGCCCCTCAGAAGTTTGGTACACTGTTAAATGTAACAAGGTTTAAGTGTGAATTTCCTTTTTCATTCTAAAATATTGAAACAAAATTATAATTAATAAAAGTTTATATATCCTCTGAAATGTCAAATAAATTTCAATGATATTTTAAATGAAGTAAATTTATAAAGAAATACGATTTTATTAAATAAAACTTGCATCTCACAGAGCTGTGAGTGCTTATTATTTTATAATGTCAAGAGGCTAGTGCAGTGCTAAAAATCCATGTTATATTATTTCATAATTATATCACATGTCTAATTTTCAAAAATATATATTGTGGTCTTGTATATGCCTAGGTATCAGCTCCTATGTTCCTCTCTCAATTCTGAATAATATCATTGATACTGTCTACAATTGTTAGCATTCTAACATAAACTTGTATGATAGAAAAGTAGAGTGAATAATTTTCTTTCTGAAAATTCACAATGGCTTGTTCATTGTAACTGTGATTTTGTTCTTTTTTAAATGATGATAACTTGCTAGTATATTTTCCTATTATTTTTTTTCAGGTTTCAAGGCTGCAGAGGTACTGGTATAAGGTCATTTCTGATATTAGCATTTACCTATTGACTAATTCTCAAGAATGTTTTTTCCCCTCTAGTTTCAATGAATGCCCAAAGATAAGGAAGCAGCATCTAAGATTGGTGTATCATTATAATGTGACAAATTTACTACAGATTAATAATATTACATGCTGTCAGAGTTTTCTTGCTGCAAGTGCTAAATGTATCACTATACCATAACACATACTGATGATTTCTTTATACAATTTTTCCCCAAATCTTAAATACAGTAAATAAAATAAAATATTTAAGAATTCAGACTCTACAAAGCTAGAGATATATTTACAACTAACTAGTTATAAGAAATAAAGGACCAACAACACAATCTTTATTTGCAGAAATTACAGTTCATAAAAATTTGTTGAACTGGTCAAAGTTACTGGTTAGAAATTATATATTAGACAATCTAAGTATTCTTTTCATCATTGATATGTATATGCATTTTAATGAATTCATAGATATCTATTATTTACATTATTATTTAGATATTTTTAGAAATAAAGCTTTATGTAAGATGACTACTTTGTTAACAATATCCAAGAGTAGCAAGAATATCAGCTTAAATATAATCTAGAATACATAGAAGTATGTATGTGCTTAAAAACTAAAAATATTTTTATATATGTATATACATAATTATAGACAGTACAAATTATATAGATGCACATATACATATACTTATATATGAGAGACTGAGAGAGAAAGAGAGAGAGAAAGCCTGGAGTGAGACTGTGATGCTTGTTGGGAGACTAAGGTGACTCTGGAAAATTAGACATGTGCAGCACAGACCTCCATTCAAGGCACAACTATTGCCCAGGTGTGCGGAGTGTGATTAGCTGACAACTTCTAGCTGTTAGCAACTTCAGGGTTTGCCACAGTAATGACCAATGAAAAGGCCTAGCCATGACTGCACAACTGGAAAAGCCTGTAATGAGAATTATTGCTATAGAGCTCCATGTTGGGCTGGCAGAGATTTTTGTCAGGACTGGATTTTCATTTTGTGTTCACTTTCTAATACCACTACCTGAATATCATTTCATATGTTTATTGGCTATCTGTATATCCTCTTTGGAGCCCATTCATTGTTTAGTAGCATTTTATTTAGCATCCATGTGTTTGCATGTTTTTCAGTTTTTTTTTTCTTTTTCTTTTTCTTGTTTGTAAGTGATTTCCACTTTCATACTATGTGGTCAAAGAAGATGCTTAATATAATTTCAGTCTTTCAATCTTCTTACATTTATTGAGACTTGTCTTATGGCCTAACATATGGTCTATCTTGGAAAATGTTTCATGTGCACTTGAGGAAAATGTATATTCTGCTGCCTGGGATAAAATGTTCTAAAATGTCAATTAGATCCATCTGGTCTAATGTGTCACTTAAGCCTACTGTTTCCTTGTTAATTTTCTGTCTGGAAAATTGGTTCATTGGTGTCATTGGTGTGTTAAAGCCCCCTACTATGACTGTATTATTGTGATCTCCCCTTTTATGTGTCAATATTTGCTGTGTATATTTAAGTGTTCTTATGTTGGGTGCATAAATGTTTATAAGGGTTATATCTTCTTGTAGAATTATCCTTTTTATCATTATGTCATATCTTACTTTGTCTCCTATAATAGTTTTGTTTTAAGGTTCTTTTGTCTGCTATAAGTATTTCTACCCCCACTTTTTTTAAAATTTCCATTTGCATGAAATTGTTTTTCCATCTCTTTACTTTTAGTATGTGTGTGGTTTTTGATCTGAGGTGGGTCTATTGTAGATGGCATATGTATGGGTATTGCTTCTATTTTCATTAAGCTACCCTATGTCTTTTGATTGGAGCATTTAATCCATTCACATTATTGATTGGTACATAGTCATTGCCATTTTATTATTCATATTTATGTTGTTGTTTTCTCCTTTTCTTAAAGAAGTCCCTTTACCATTTTTTTGTAATATTGGTTTTTTTTATCTGGGAAGCTCTTTATTTCTCTTTCAATTTTAAATTATAGCTTTGCTGGTTAAAATAGTCTTGGTTGTAGATCCTTGCTTTTATCATTTTGAATATTTTGTGCCAATTTTTTCTTGTCTGCAAAATTTCTGTTGAGAAATCAGCTGATAATATTACAAGATCAATCCTACAAGTTGTCACTTGTAGGTAATTAGCTGCCTTTCTCTAGATGCGTTTAAGATTCTCTTTTTCTCTTTGACCTTAGGCATTTTAATTATAATGAGTGTTTGTGTCAGCCTCTTTGGGTTCATCTTGTTTGGGACACTGTGCTTTCTGGGCTTACATGTCTATTTCCTTCACCATGTGAAGAAAGTGTTCAGTCATTATTTTTTCAAATAAGTTCTCAATTTCTTGCTTTTTCTCTTTTTCTGATACCACCCCCCCACCCAACACACACACACTTATCTATTAGGAGTCATTCTCCATTTTCTTCTCCCCCCAACCCTTTGCAGGTGCTAATCTACTTTCTGTCTTTATGGACTTGCACATTTTGGACATTTTAAATAACAAATTATATGCTATGTGATCTTTTGTAGTCAGTTTTCTCAATTAGTATAATGTTTTTTAATGCTCATCTATATTTGCAAGTATAACATTTTTTTCCTTTTGAAATATATCCCTTTGTATGTATTTACCATTTAGTATTTATTCATCCATTAATTGATGGACATTTGAGCTGTTTCCATTTTCTGGCTATTATAAATAATGCAGCTATAAACATTTATTTGTAATGTTTTGTGTGAACATATGTTTTCATTTTTCTTGGTGCATATCTAGGAATTGTGTCATATGGTAACTATTTTTCAACTATGTGAGGAACTGCCAAACTATTTTCCGAAATGGATACATCATTTTGTAATGCACCAATAAAGTATGAAAATTTCAATGTATCACATTCTCAGAAATACTATTTATTGTTTGTCTTTCTGATTATTGATGTGAAATGATATCGTATTGTAGTTTTGATTTGCATTCCTTGATGGCAACATGCATCTTTTCATGTGCTTATTGGCTATTTATCTATATATCTATATCTATCTATATCTATATCTATATCTATATCCATATCTATATCATCTATATCTATATCTATCTATTTATATCATCTATATTAATATCTATATCTATATCTATATCTATATCTATATCTATATCTATATCTATATATCATCTATCTATATCTATAGCTATATCTATACCATCTATATCTACCTATATCTATCTATATCTATATGTTATCTCTATCTCTATCTCTATCTTTATGTATGTATGTATGTATGTATGTGTGTGTATATATATATATGTATATATATATACACACATACATTGGAAAATGTCTACTAAAATATTTTGCCCTTTGGAATTATTTTATTGTTGTTGTAATCTAGCATAATATTTTTCTTAAAGGTATATACTAACTTATAAAGTTAATATCATTATGCTAGACTTGGTTCCTAATATGAAAAGAAAGCTTTCAGAACTTAGATAAATACTCCTTAAGAAGGTATGATCTTTGAGGCTATTTCCTTAAGTTTTAAAATTTTAGTTTGAATTACAAGATTGCTGGGGGCCAGCCCCAGTTCCAGATTCCGGGACCCAAGGGGTGTCTGCGGAGTCGGCGAAGGGACAGCACTCAGGGATAATGCATCAGGATCTCTCTTTATTGTCTTAACATCTGTATTTTTATACTCCAGGATTACATAAACAATCTTACGGTTATATAAGTGATTTATTGATTTTGATTTTCGAGTTAACAATCGCCGTTCCCCTGTTTGATTTTCCCATCCCTTCCTATGCTATTTCTTGCTTCTGATCTTAGCTGGACCATTGTTCTCTGGCTACACTATTAACTAAATTAACAATTGTTCTGTACCTATTATTTCCTAGACATTAATACGATTTACTGTTTCCATGGCTCTAAGCTAGGTGTTTCTAATTTATTTTCCTCCTACAACTACCCCCTTTTCATCATCCTCGGAGTACACTCCTGTGAAGAGAAACAAACCATGCATGGGAATAGGAACAAACTGCATTCCTTTCTTTCTCCTTGGAAACTAAAACAATTTCCTATTACCTATTTTCATAAATCGTAAGTTGTCCTTCTTGGTACACTGACTGTTACAGGCCTCCGAGTAGGTCTAAGATGTTTTGATGTTCCCACCCTGCTTCTCAGAGGCAATGTGTAAGGCTTTCTTGATAAATTTTCATATAAGCCAGGACCTGGCTTCTCTTCTGGCTCTAATGTATTTGCTTCCTCCAGACATCCCAAATCCCCATCGCCGATCTGCATATGAGGCTGTATTAAGTATCCCACACATAACACACATGCTAACACACTCACACCAAGGGAGCCACAAAGAACCCATCCGGGGCAGCCTAAGCCTTGCAAAGGTGCCACACTGTATGCTGTGACCTTGTCAGACAGCTACATTAGATGCGGCTCACCACATAAAACTAGGGCACTTTTGAAGAGACTGAAGGAGAGGGAATAAAGAAGAAGAAAAAGTGGTGTGTGCAAAACCCCCCAGTAGAGAACAGGCTCCTACTGAACCCTGTCGGAGATGTGAGAAAGAATTTCATTAGGCTAGTGACTATAGATCTCAAAAGGACAGATATGGAAACTAGTTGTCAGGAAACAAGAAGCAGGGCCTTTGCCCGGAGCCCAGGGAAAAACAATTTGGGGTTTTAGTTTCCCATCAGCTCAGGTATTTCCCATCAAATGATGCAGAATCAGAACCCACCAGGCAACGTGTTCGAGATCTAATTCATGCTACTACAAAAAGCACTGTCTCAGATATTCCTACACATTAGCATTTTACTTTAATTCCAGCTGGAGGGGTGTACAAATTATCAACAAATATTTTTATACTTCTGCCTAAAGTAATAGTAGGCTTAATAGTAGGACGAAGTAGTTATACTTCCAAGGGAACTTTTGTTCACACTAGAGTGATTAATAAAGATTATGAAGGAGAGATAAAAGTTATGGTTAGTGTGAGACAGACCATCCAAATAGCAACAGGAGAAATATTTGCTCAAATGTTATTATTACTTTATGTTCAAGGGAAATCTGCTCCAATTAAAAGAACTGGAGGAATTGGGAGTACAGGGAAACAAATATTCTAGCAAACTATGATTAGTGAACAGCGTCCTAAATTAGAGATATCTATTAATAGTGTAGATATTAAAGGCTTAACATCAGAGCAGATGTTTCTATTATTTCTCTACAATCTTAGCCATCCCAATGATTATATGAACCCATGCAAACCCATTTCACAGGAATTGGACATCTTACAGAAATTTTTTAAAGTGTTAACCTACTGAATTGCCGTAGTCCTGAGGGGAAAGTAGCTTCCTTTAAGCCTTATGTTGTTAACATTGCAGTGAATTTATAGGGAAGAAATTTATTGTGACAATAGGGAGCTTCTTTAAACATTCCTACTTTCTCAAAGGCTACTCAAAATATGTTAAATATGAATTATTATCTTTTCAAAGGTCTAGGTAAGACAGAAAAAGGCATTGTAGCTCCCTTATCCACTTCTCCAAAATTCAACAAACATAGTTTAAGGTTTCCACATTTAGAGTAGAAGCCACTGCTCAGCACTTCGCTCTTCCAGGTAAATAACTCAGTGAACACCCTATCCAGGTTAAATAGTGCCCTCTGACAAAAAAAAAAAATTAGAAGCGTTGCAGCAATTAGTAGACAAACAATTAGCCAGTAATCATATTGAACCCTCCTCTTCTCCATAGAATTCACCAGTATTTGTTATAAAAAGAAGTCAGGAAAATAGAACATATTAACAGATTTAAGAAGAATCAATACTGTCATTTAGCCTATGGGAGCTTTAAAACCTGGGCTCCCTAAGCCCACATTAATTCCTTGAAATTAGTTTTTAAAGATTATAGATTTAAAAGATTGTTTTTACACTATTCTTTTACAGCCTCCGGATAAAAAAGTTTGCATTCACAATTCCTACTTTAAACAATGCTCAGCCTACTCAGAGATATCAATAGAAAGTATTACCCCAAGGCATGCTTAATAGTCCTACCAAGCATTTGTAAATATGCCTTTGCAAGAAGTAAAGAAAAAATTCCCTCAGGGACTTATCTATCACTAGATAGATAATATTCTTTTTAGGCATAAAAATGAAGAAATATTAGAAGAAATATTTTTATTTAGAAAAATTGTTCTAAAAAAGTATAGGCTTAAGATAGCTCCTAAGAAAATACAAGAGTCTGTTCCATATCAATATTTAAAATATAAAATTTTACAACAAAAATTACTCTTCAAAAGATAAAAATTAGACGGGATATTCTCAATACTCAATGATTTTGAAAATTATTGGAAAATATTAATTGGCTTCATCCTTCCCTCAGTATCTTTACATATGCTTTAACTAATTTGTTCTCTATTTCAGAAGGGCCCGCTGCATTGGATAGTCCTCAGAAACTAACGTTATTGGTGGAAAAGGAATTTTGAATGCTGTATTATTAAAAGACATTCTTATACTCACAAACTTGTATTGCTCAGGTTTCATTATTGTATGGTAAGTGTTCTTTCTCTAACTTGAAATTTAAAAACTATTAATGATTTGCTTTTTCTTTTATTAGTTAATTAATCTAAAACTTAGGACATTTTAGTATAGAGTCAACAGTAAAGTTAACATAGTTTTATAAAAAAAGAGGGGGGGGGGTAATAACTAAATTACAAATTTCAGTGCTTTTTAAGGTACCTTTCTGTTCCTGTTTTTGTTGACTGGTCACTAGGGGTCTGTGGAGAGAATGGACACAGTCATATCTCCCATGGCCAGGCCACGGGACCCCACCTCCTGTGCCCTGTTGTCGGGTTCTGTTTATTGTCTCTGGTCTTGTCTAGGTTGTAGGTGGCAGATTTCTCTGGGTCCACCTACACCCCGGTAATTGTTCTCGTCTGAGTGTCTGTTTGTTTTTGTCTGAGTCTCTTTTTTTATGTTCTCTGCTCAAGCGATGGGGGGGATATGGAATACCGTAAGACAAAGTTTTAATAGAGCATTATATACTTTTAATTTTTTAAATTAAGATGAACAATGTAGCATAATGGCCCATGGACATTGGATGAAACAGGCCAGTTAGCCATTGCATCAGCCTGTATACTACAAAGATCTGAAAGGGGATTAGGTGCCTGCTGAGGTACTGAAATGGGGCTGAGGGTTTGCTTATATCTCTTCAGGAACAGAGAAGTTTTGGGCCCCTGCCAAGAATGTCAGGCTCCGGGATTGGAGAAAAACAGTATCATCATGGTTACTACTATTGAAGGACTAGAGTAATTCCATTTTGTTATGTAGACTCCAGATTAAATGAAGAAAAATTCCTCGAAAAACAACAATAGGGACAACACCCTGCCATCTGGTCAAGCTGACCAAACCCATTAATCAGTAAGCCCCCTCTGCACCCAGTCCTTATTGCGCACAGCCCTCTCTGCACCTGGCCCTTATTGCACACAGCCCTCTTGCAGGCGGACCTAATAACCTATTACCCAATCTCCTTAAAGGTCAATCCTAGCCCTCCAATCCAGCAACGCTGAGGCAGGCTTGCAATTTTACCTTTTAAATTCAGTCTCAACCCCTCAGTTGGGGCTCCTCTCACCCACTGCTGCATCATTGAATGAGTGGGGTCCAAACTCGAGTTTGTCAATAAACTCTCTCTTGTGCTTACATCGGTGTCAGTTTTCTTCTTGGCTCGTGGAGTTCCAAACCAGGGCATTACATTTGGAGGCTCGTCCGGGATCTCCACAGCCTTGAATGAACACACTGGAGGGAGCCTCCTGGACTGGCCACCCAGTAAGTGCGTTTCTCTTATTCGTGTGTTTCTTTTCTGTAAAATTTCTACCTGGGTATTGTCTGAAACCTGTAATTTCTGAAAAGTTCTGATATTCTTTACGGCATATCATGGTATAGGGTAGACGCACCCAGGGGCCACAGCGCAGGGGCTTAGGAGACGTCCTAAGCCCCATCAGGTTTCCACTACTGGGTAGGGGAACCATGTGGGTCTTCGGACCGCCTGAATAGAGTCTGTGAAATTTTGTTGTGTCCTGTCTGTCCAGTCTTGTGTCAGTCAGACCTCTCTGATGTACTGCTATCCTGTCTTGTTTATAATAGCCTTACTCCTTGCCTTGGGACTAGCAGCAGCTGCACCTTCTGATTGGACCCTTAGTCAATGACTCATCCTAGCTCTTGCCTATTTTGCCTTTGTCGGCCTACTTTCCATTTTTCTTTGCCTCTAACATGGGCCAGACTACTTCTTCTTTCCTAGATCTCCTGACCAGCCACTTCAAAGATGTTTGCGAGAGTGCTCATAGGCTCTCAGTAGAGATCCGAAAGAGCAAATCAGTTACTTTTTGTAGTGTGGAATGGCCATCCTTCAGCGTCGGATGGCTTCCTGAAGGTTCCTTTCACCTGTCCCTCGTTTCAGCCATGGAAAACATCATCTTCCGCCCACGTGACGGACACCCCGACCAGGTTCCCTATATTACTGCGTGGAAAGATCTCATAGTAGACTCCACCTCTTGGTTGAAACCTTTCCTTCCCTTGCAGGAGGTTCTAGCAATGGTAGCCTCAAAAATGAAAAAAGACCGTCCCCATAAAACCTCATCGCCCTCAGGCCCCCTATATCCAATTCTGCAAGGGGGCTCTGAGGAAGAAGTCCTCTTTCCCCCACCACCTTACCCAACACCTCAACCTCCCCCACCTGTCGTACCTCCCCAACCAGTACCTCCCCAAGGTCTCCTGAACCCCTTCCTGGATCTGCTGTCCAGTGGTCCAGCCCAAACACTCGCAGGGCCCACCAACGGCAATCACCCTCAGAAGCGGACTCCACGGTCTTCCCGCTGCGTGCAGCTGGACCTGTAGAAGCCAATGGCAATCAACAATTCCACTACTGGCCTTTTGCCACTAGTGATCTTTATAATTGGAAATCCCAAAATGCTCCCTTTTCTGACCCACCAAAGGATCTAATCAATCTGTTAGAAACTATGCTGTTTACTCACCAGCCCACTTGGGACGACTGTCAGCAGCTCTTGCTGGTCCTATTTACCACTGAAGAACGTGAAAAGATCATCATGGAAGCCCGAAAGTTGTTTCCTGGCCTGACAGGTGTCCCAACCACTTTCCAGGTGGCCATTGAGGCTGCCTTTCCAGTAACCCGGTTTGACTGGGACTATAACACAGCAGGAGGTAGGGAGAGACTCCAAGTGTACCACCAGGCTCTATTGGCTAGTCTCAAAGTGGCCGCTAGAAGGCCCACTAATTTGACTAAGGTATATGATCTAAGAAAGGGACGAGAGTCCGGTGGCCTTTCTAGAAAGAATGATGGATGCTTTCTGCCAATATACCCCTGTTGATCCTGAGAAGCCTGAAAACTTAGGGATGGTGGCGTTAGCATACATCAATCAGTCAGCACCGGACATTAAGAAAAAGTTACAAAAGATAGATTAGGTGAAAAGCAGCTTAGGGACCTAGTTGAGGCAGCAGAAAAAGTTTATAATAATAGAGATACTCCTGAGGAAAAACAGATCAAGGCAGAGAAGAGACAGAATCATGACCTGGCCCGGATCCTGTTGGCTGCCACTGCTGAACCTAGAGAATGCCAACGACAGCTCAAACAACTGACATCAGGAGAAGAAAAACCGGAAGGTAAAGGTAGGCCACTTCTGGGCAAAAAATGATGCCCCCATTGCAAGGAAGAAGGAAGGACACTGGGTCCGCAATTGCCCCAAGAAAAGACCTACAGTTAAGGTCTTAGTTGAGAATGATGAATAGAGGGGACGGGTTTGTTCCCCCTCCCCGAACCCAGGGTAACCCTAAAGGTGGAGGAGAAACCCACTCAATTTCTAGTAGACACGGGGGCACAACATTCAGTTCTACTAATAGACAAAGAACCTCGGTCCAATAAGACTTCATGGGTCCAAAGGGCAACCGGGACTAAAAAATATTCATGGACCACCCAAAGAACTGTAGACTTAGGCACGGGCAAAGTATCCCACTCATTTATGGTCATACCTGATTGACCCTACCCTTTATTAGGAAGAGACTTGCTTACCAAACTAGGGGCCCAAATTACTTTCCAACCTGGAGGAAAAACCACCGTGACCAACAATACCGGTCAGCCGGTTCATGTGCTAAACCTCAGTTTAGAAGATGAATACCGTCTGATATCTCAACCCCCCTAGGTCCCAGATGACATCAGTGATTGGCTACAAGAATTTCCCAGAGCCTGGTCCAAAACGGGGGGTATGGGGCTAGCTGGACATCGGCCACAAATTTTTGTTGAAATTAAGGTGGGGGCGGACCCGGTAAGGGTTCGGCAGTACCCCATGTCTCAAGAGACAAAAGAAGGAATCACGCCCCACATAAGGCACCTTCTAGACTTAGGTGTCCTGCGCCCCTGTTGGTCAGCCTGGAACACTCCCTTGCTGCTGGTCCGTAAACCAAACTCAAACGACTACCGGCCAGTATAGGATTTAAGAGAAGTCAACAAGAGAGTCACAGATATCCACCCAACTGTGCCTAACCCGTATACTCTCTTGAGCTCTCTGCCTCCAGACCACAAATGGTACACTGTGCT
This sequence comes from Cynopterus sphinx, assembly GCA_030015415.1. Classification (NCBI taxonomy): domain Eukaryota; kingdom Metazoa; phylum Chordata; class Mammalia; order Chiroptera; family Pteropodidae; genus Cynopterus; species Cynopterus sphinx. Next base: position 48,452,737 of record CM057388.1, on the reverse strand, counting down.
AGATCTAAAAGATGCCGTTTTCAGCCTGCCCCTGGCCCCTAAAAGCCAAGATCTGTTTGCCTTTGAATGGGCGGACCCTGAACAAGGACTTCACGGGCAGCTGACATGGACCCGGCTACCCTAGGGTTTCAAGAACTCTCTCACCCTCTTTGACGAAGCTCTACATGAGGACTTAGGTGAGTTCCGCAGGACCCATCCTCACCTAACTCTCCTACAATATGTAGATGATCTCATTGCAGCAGATGACTTGGACACCTGTCGACAGGGCACTAAGGACCTGTTACAAACCCTCGGCGACCTGGGATACCGGGCCTCTGCCAAAAAGGCCCAAATCTGCAAATCTGTAAACTATTTAGGATACTAGCTAAAAGATGGCCAACGGTGGCTATCCTCCGCCAGGAAGGAAATGGTCCTTAAGATACCTGTACCCACCACTCCAAGACAGGTACGAGAATTCCTTGGGTCAGCCGGGTTCTGTAGACTGTGGATTCCAGGATTTGCTGAGCTAGCTAAGCCCCTATATGAGGCCACATGGCCTACTCGTGACTTTCAACGGACACAGGAAATGGACAACTCTTTTAACCAAATTAAGCAGGCATTGCTGAACGTGCCGGCCCTCGGGCTAAGTGATATAACTAAGCCTTTTCTCTTATACATAGATGAAAACCAAGGAATTGCTAAAGGGGTCCTTCTACAACAGTTTGGGCCATGGAAACGGCCTGTAGCTTACCTTTCCAAGAAACTTGATTCTGTGGCAGCAGGATGGCCTGCTTGCCTCCGCATCATAGCGGCAACCACCTTGCTAGTCAAGGATGCAGACAAAATAACTCTGGGACAGTCCCTCTACATCACTACCCCTCATGCCATTGAGGGAATCCTTAAACAACCCCCTGACCGGTGGTTAAGCAATGCCAGGCTCACTCATTAGCAAAGCCGACTCCTCAACCCCACCAGGATTGTTTTTCAGCCACCTACAGCTCTCAACCCAGCTACCTTGCTGCCCAACCCGGGTCTAGATGCCCCACTCCATGACTGCGCAGACATCCTGGCCCAGGTACACGGAGTACAAGCGGACCTAAAGGACCAACTCATGCCTGGAGCCTGCACCTGGTACACTGATGGGAGCAGCTTCATCTGGAACAGCCAAAGGTATGCGGGAGTGGCTGTAGTCTCAGAAAAAGAAGTTATATGGGGGGAACCCTTGCCTCCTGGGACTTCAGCCCAGCGGGCTGAACTCATTGCCCTAACTAAGGCATTAACTTTAGGAAAGGACAAAACTCTGAACATTTATACTGACAGCAGATTTGTCTTTGCTACTGCTCATATTCATGGGGCCATATATAGAGAACAGGGCATGTTAGCTGCTGAAGGAAAAGCTATTAAGAACAAAGATGAAATCCTGGCCTTGCTCGCCGCCCTCTGGCTACCAAAGAAACTAGCTATTATGCACTGTCCGGGACATCAGAAATCCAACGAGCAAGTGTCCAGGGGAAACTCATTAGCAGACCAAGCTGCTAGAGAAATAGCCCAATTTGAAGTTATCTTGACTGCCAATCTCCACTACCTTGCCTGAAAATCCCACATACACCCAAGAAGACTTATATTGGATATCAAAACAACACACAGCTAAAGAACACCTGGGTTGGTGGCACACCAAAACAGGACAAATTATTCTCCCTAAAAAGCTAGGGGAACAACTCTTGTTCAAAATCCATTGGACTACCCATATGGGCATACGGAAGATGCAAGACCTCATCAGGTTGGGCTAATATCAGATTCTAAGGTGCCAGCGCCAAAACTGAAGACATTGTAGCCCAGTGCCGAGCATGCCAGATGACAAATGCAAAGCGGAACATGGCACAACCTGGTTCCAGGTTGCGAGGAACCAGACCAGGTGCCTATTGGGAAACTGATTTCACAGAACTTAAAAAGGGGAATTTTGGCTGTAAGTACTTACTGGTTTTTATAGACACTTTTTCAGGTTGGGTAGAAGCCTTCCCTACCAAACATGAGACTGCCAACATAGTAGCTAAGAAGATTCTAGAAGACATCCTACCCAGGTAAGGTTTTCCTGCTATGATAGGATCAGACAATGGACCAGCCTTTACTTCCAAGGTAATAAAAGGGTTAGCATCTATAATTGGGGCAAATTGGAGATTACATTGTGCATATAGACCCCAAAGTTCAGGTCAGGTAGAAAGAATGAATAGAACCCTAAAAGAGACCTTAACTAAATTAGCCCAGGAGACTGGCGGGGACTGGGTAACTCTCCTACCTTATGCCCTCTACAGGGTGCGTAACACCCCCTATAGACTTGGTCTGACCCCCTTTGAAATAATGTTCGGGAGACCTCCCCCAATAATCCCTGCTCTCCAGACTGAAATAATTAATAATCTTGATATTGATGACAATTTGCTTATTCGATCTCTCCAAACCCTACAACATGCTCATAGGGACACCCGGACCAGATTAAGAACTCTGTATGAGGCCGAACCACCTCCACAGCCTCATACCTTTCAGCCAGGCGACTGGGTTTTCATCAAAAGACATAACCGTGAGACCCTTGAACCTCGCTGGAAAGGACCTTACTTAGTCATCCTGACAACACCCACTGCTCTCAAGGTTGACAGCCTCTCCGCTTGGATTCATCACGCTCACAACCGGCCTGCAGACCTCCATGCCCTCCAGGACCGAATCCACCCTCTGTCACAATGGACAGTCTCCTGCCCCAGCCTGCCTGCAAAGATCGAACAGTCCTGAAAGGGGGAGTGAGGATTAAAGAAAAAAGACAGAAGAGAAAGAGTTAGGAGGACTGACAGTCAATACAGCAGTCTCGAGTTTATTCAGCACACCATATTTATACCTCATGACTAGGTGGGGATCCCACCTAGGGAATCTGAAAATCCCTAATTCGGAGATCCCAAGTATACACAAACAATTGCTGACATTTACATAAGAAACCTGTTGCTAATCCTGTCTTCCTCCTTAAAACAATCAGCTCACTCCCTGAAGCCACAAAGGTGCTTTTCAGATGATAAGATTAACAAAGTATTTCCCAGCTATGCAGACATCCTGTTGAGTAAATAATCCCTTATCTGCCCCAAGGGCAAATAAGGCAAATGGCTCCCAACAGTCTCCAGAGACTCTGGCAACCCTCTAAAAATCCACATACAAAAACTGTAAGACTGTTAATTTTCCACTCTTTCTCCCTCCATTCTGTGTCTCCGGCTCCTTGTCCCTCTGCCTGTTATATGACTTACTGTTGGAGGTTCAGTTTCTTACTGTACGTATGTTCATCCGTCCTGCTACAAGGACGCAGAGTATGTAATCAAGGGGGAACCTGTCAGTTTTTAAATGAAGAATGTTGTTTCTTAGTTAATGCATCAGGGATTGTTGAGACCAAAGTTAAATAACTTCGTGAGTCCATTCGCAATCCAAGAACGAGATTCATGGCATGTTTAGCTGGTTCAAGTCCCCCTGGATGGCATGGGTATTGCCTCTCTTAGGTCCGCTCACGGCCTTCCTTCTAATTTTAACCATAGGATCTTGCATTCTTAATTGTGCCCTCCGGTTCATTAAAGAACATCTAGGCATCATCCAGCTCATGGTCATGCAGTCACAATATCACTATTTAGGAACAAAGGATGCTTAAGAATAAGCTCCTCAAGTATCAGAAGAAGCGGGGAATGAAGGACTAGAGTAACTCTTTTTTGTTATGTAGACTCCAGATTAAATGAAGAAAAATTCCCCAAAAACAATAATTGGGACAACACCCTGCCATCTGGTCAAGCCGACCAAAGCCATTAATCAGTAAGCCCTCTCTGCACCTGGCCCTTATTGCACACAGCCCTCTTGCCGGCAGCCCTAATAACCTATTACCCAATCTCTTTAAAGGTCAACCCTAACCCTCCAATCAAGCAACGACGAGGCAGGCTTGTGGTTTTATCTTTTAAATTCAGTCCCAACCCCTCAGTTGGGGCTCCTCTCACTCACTGCTACGTCAGTGAATGAGTGGGGTCCAAACTCGAGTTTGTCAATAAACTCCCTCTTGTGCTTACATCGGTGTCAGTTTCCTTCTTGGCTCGTGGAGTTCCAAACCAGGGCATTACACTACGGCTGCTACTGCTACTACTGCTGCTGCGACTGGAGTGGTTCTGCATCAATCTGTACAGACTGCTGAATTTGTTAGAACCTAGCATCGGGATGCTGAACAATTATGAACTTCTTAAGGACAAATAGACTCTGTATTGCAAAGTCTAATAGCAGATTTACAGCAAACAGTTATATTGTTAGGAGATCAAATTGTTAGTTTACAGAAACGGGTGCAACTTAAATGTGATTGAAATACTACTTTCTTTTGTATAACTCCTGTACAATATAATGAAAGTATGTTTGAATGGAATAAAGTAAGACAGGATATTTTGGGGTATAGTAATGCTTCAAGCTTAATTACAGACTTACAAACACATATTGCTGACACTTTAAAAAAACAGCTTCCTAAATCACAGGAGATAGCAGTGCTACAAAGTATAATCAATAGTATTGAAGACTTACATCCTATTCTACAAATTCATGTGTTAATGGGCTCATCTATTGCTTCTTATGTTGCGACTGGAATAACCAGACTCCACCTGAGTGCTCTGATATTAGAGGCAGTTTATTAGCCGGCGGCTGTCCTTCCAAAGGAGCAGCCTCGACCCATTTCAGGTCCACAGTTTTATACCCCAAAATCCATTAATCACTATATCCCAATCACAATGGATCTATACATCATCTATTCATTACCCGCCACCAAATGGTGGTCTAATATGATGCGTAAGCGGGGGCACAGAAGCAGAAAGCGGAATATTAAAAGGTCAGATTCCTATACCATGATTCCCATAAATTCCTCCTCTTTCTTGTGGGAACAGAGTTAAACAATAGCCTACCGATGTAATTGCCAGGTATTCAATCAGGAAATATGGCTGCTGTGGTGGTTGGCATAGAGGCTTCTAGTTTTAACCCCTTCTTGCATCTTTCTAGGGGCACATCATATTCCCCATTGGTTTTCTTTGCAGTGACTCAATCTTCGAGTCAGATGTTGGCACACGTGGCCAGTGGTTAGCATAGAAACAATTCTCACCCAAGGCTACACATAGACTTACTTGCTTCAAAAATAGGAGATCTAATTCCCGTCTATTCTGCAGAACTACTTCAGCAAGGGAATTCAGAGAGATTTCAAGGTGATTAATCGATTTCTCTAGTGTACTCAAATCTTCATTAATTCGTTTAGTAAGCCAAGTTATACCCTGATGTCCTGTAACTAAAGTGGCAGTACTGACTGCTGTCGATCCCACAAATCTTAGGCCTACTAGCACTGACACTAGCACTGGAACTGCTCTTTTCTGTCGAGGATATTCATATCCTTTCTACAAATCAATTGCTTGTCTTCCTTTTGAACTATTCATTAGATACACTTGTGGGATTACATGCACTAATATATAAAATCCAGCATTTTCTTTCTAATAATTCAGATTAATACAGGGTGTTAAACTAATATTGCAAGAGGTTGATGAGGGTTCCCTCTCACATTATTAATAACAATTAACCCAATTATAATTAACCCCGAGAAAGTCTTATCTTGAGAAGGTCTCTTGTGGGTGTTGCCTTCCATTTCTCTGTCTCCGGGGGAGGTTGTGCTGTCTTAATGTGCGTGTGATGAATCCAATGTTCTTTGACGGCTGTTGGTGTAGTCAGGATGACTGGAAATGGACCATCCTAGCGGGGCTCAAGGGTCGCTCGTTGAATCTTCTTCACCCACACCCAATCTCCAGGGTTATGTGAGTGAGGCGTCAGTACCTTCAGGTCTGACATGGTGGCCTTAATCAAGCCCTTCACTTGCTGTTGGACTTCTTGTAAGGCCTGTAAGGACTTAAGGAGACTAGCATTATTACTCATTTCAACCTTATCAATACCAATTTTAGGGAGTAAAGGGGGCGGTCTCCCAAACATAATTTCATAAGGGGTTATTTCAGAAATGTATGGGGTACAACAGGCTCGCAAAAGAGCAAAAGAAAGAAGACTCACCCAATTCTCCCCAGTTTCCAATTTAAATTTAGTCAATGTCTCTTTTAGTGTTCTAGTCATCCTTTCTACCTGCCCCGAACTCTGGGGTCTATAAGTACAATGTAATTTCCAATTGATCCCTAATACTTTAGCCAAAATTTGGCTAGTCTGGGCAATAAATGCTGGGCCATCGTCGGACCCTAATGATAACGGCAAGCCAAATTGGGGTACTATTTCTGATACTAGCTATTTGGCTACTACTTGTGCAGTTTCCTTCTTAGTAGGGAAGGCTTCAGTCCAACCAGAATAGGTGGCAATAAACACTAACAAATAAAGCCGAAAGTGCCAGGTGCAACTTCTGTGAAGTCTACTTCCCAATGTTCTCCAGGTGCTTGTCCTCTGAGTCGGGTCCCAATGCCCCCTGTTGGTGTTGAACAGGCATTGACTTGTGCACATATATGACATCGTGCACTCACATCTTGGACCTTAGAGTTCAAGCCGGGGATGCAATAGTCCCTCTTTAGCAGCTCAGTTAACTTAGTTTCCCCTAGGTGGGTTGCATTGTGCATCTGACGAACTAGGGAGCTGCCAAGAGCAGCAGGGATGACTGGCCTTCCGTCTGCAATCCAGAGCCATCCATACTTGAACTTTCCATGGAGCTGCTTTCCTAACTCCAAGTCCTGGGGACCATATTCTGGAGCCTGGACTAGAGGAGGCATGAGCAAAAGACTGATCACAACGTCCTTCCTCACTGGTTTTCTGGCTACTTCCTTGGCTGTTTTATCTGCCAGGCAGTTTCCTTTTTCTACCGCACTGTCACCCTTCTGATGGCCAGGGCAGTGGATAAAAGTTACTTTCTTAGGTAGCCAGATAGCTTCTAAGAGAGCTAAAATTTCCTCTTTGTTTTCAATTTCTTTCCCTCCTGATGTCAACAGGCCTCTCTCATTGTATAAAGCCCCATGCATATGCGCTGTGGCAAAGGCATACCGGCTATCAGTATAGATGTTAACAGTCTTCCCTTGTGCCAACCTCAGAGCCTCAGTCAGGGCAATGAGTTCAGCCTTCTGGGCCGATGTCCCATGTAAAAGGGCCTGAACCCAAATGACAGCCTCATCATTAACTACGGCTGTTCCCGCATACCTGACGCCTTCGGTGACAAAACTACTTCCATCTGTGTATAGGGTGGCATCGGGATTGGGCCAAGGCTCATCCCATAGGTGAGATCTTACCCCAGTCAAACTTTCTAGTAGGTCACTGCAATCGTGTAGTGGCTCCTCAGGGTCATCATCCGGAAGCAGAGTCGCTGGGTTCAGCACTGTTGGCCTGGCAAATTGAACCTGTGGGGGGTTCAACAAGAGTACCTGGTACTGGGTGATTCGAGCATTCGATATCCATCACTCGGGTGGTCCCTTCAGGAGTCGCTCCACGGAGTGAAGTCCAATCACTGTCACAGGTTGTCCAAGCGTCAGCTTTTGGGCTTCTTTCACCAGTATTGCTGTGGCTGCGACAGCTCACAGGCAGCCGGGCCATCCGGCAGCCACGAAATCAAGCCTCTTGGACAGGTAAGCAACCGCTCTTTTCTATGGGCCCAAAGTCTGAGTCAATACCCCTTTTGCAATTCCCCTTACTTCAGTCACAAACAGTTGGAAAGGCTTTTCCAAGTTTAGCAAAGCCAGTGCTGGGGCCGGCATTAAGGCTTCCTTTAGTGTTTCAAAGGCTCGTTGCTCTTCTACTGCCCATTCTATAGTCTCTCCTTTTCCTGCTGTACAGTCATACAGGGGCTTAGCAATTTCAGTGAACCCCTCTTGTTCCCTGGTCCGGGTGGCCCTGCAGATCCGGGTCTTCTTCCTCTGCCACGGCCTTTGTCTGAAGGATAGCCTTTTCCTACAAACATTACTTTCTGCACATCGTTCCTATTATTAAAACCTTCTGAGCTATCTCTAACAATTTGGATAAATTCTCTCCCTCAAATCCTTCTAATCTCTGCAATTTCTTTCTGATGTCAGGGGCCGACTGGCTAACAAAGGCCAAATTAATGGCTCTTCTATCATTAGGGTCCTCCGGGTCAATAGGTGTATACAAGCGGTAAGACTCTAGCAGCCTTTCCAAAAATGCTGCAGGGGACTCGTCCTTAGTTTGAATTACTTCTCTTACCTTGGACAGATTTATTGGTCTACGTGCAGTGGCCTGGAGTCACTGTAGCAGAAACTGGTGATACCTTAGGAGAGCCTCCTTACCTTGATCAGTGTTAGGGTCCCACTCAGGTCGCTGGGTGGGGAACACGGCCTGCAACCGAACCGGGTCAGTGGTGGGCTGCCCATTCGAATCCGTCACCCCCTTAGCAGCTTCCTGTAAGATTCTTTCCTTCTCCTCTGTTGTAAACAGAACCTGTAAAAGCTGCTGACAATCATCCCAAGTGGGCTGATGGGTAAAGAAAATAGATTCCAAGAGGGAGGTTAAGCCCTGCGGCTTCTCTGAAAAGGATGGCATTTGCAATTTCCAATTATATAAATCACTGGTACTGAATGGCGAGTAGATGACAGCTGGCTCGCCACCACTTCCCCCAGGTATTGCTTTCAAAGGAGCCTGTACATGGACCGGCTCCCCTGGTAAGGTCGAATCGGGGGAAGGTGGCCTATGGGCCCTAGACCAAGTTACAGGAGTGTCTGGCTCCTCCCAAGGAGGGTCCCCACCTCCCCCATTGTCTTAGGGTGGTGGCCTCCAGTCGTCCTCGGAGGGAGGTCTCTGCAACAGCGGTGGTGGCTTTTTAGGACCCTGCGGAATAGCTGCCAATACAGTAACAGGAACTTGACTGCAATTCTGTAAGTACTTAGGGGCATCAGAAACAATATTAATCCACACATCAATATAAGGCACCTGGTCTGGATGCCCAGGGTTCCCATAAACAACACTTCGAACCCTAAATGCAGTCTGCAAGTCAAATGTTTCTTCGGAGGGCCATCCAACTCCGAAGGTCGGCCAGTCGAGCTGACAGAAACGCTGCAAATCGAAAGAGGTTACAGAAGCGCCGTAAGCCTTCACCCTACGGTGAAAATCTTTAAAATGATTGAGCACACATTGAAGCAGCATAAGCCTCCCTTGCGATTGACCCATCCTTCCACAATAAAACACACAAAGCGGACAGACACAGACTAACAGACCAGAACCAGGACTGAGAATTCTGTCGTCACAGTCTCAGTCGACCACTAACTTCTTGTCGCGTCCGACATCTGCAAGGTCACTGGAGCTCGCACCAGGACTGCCTCAGCACTCTCCCAGGATCAGTCTCCACGAGGCGAGAAACCACAGCGGCAGGCTAGGGCAAGAGCCCTAGAGGCCTCCCCGACCGCGAGTGGCTTGCCGTCCGGGTGCACAGATCGATAGTCCCAACCATGAGAAGATCTCGCTGGGGCCTCCAAATATTGTGACTGGAATAACCAGACTCCACCTGAGTGCTCTGATATTAGAGGCAGTCTATTAGCCAGCGGCTGTCCTTCCAAAGGAGCAGCCTCGACCCATTTCAGGTCCACAGTTTTATACCCCAAAATCCATTAATCACTATACCCCAATCACAATGGATCTATACATCATCTATTCATTACCCGCCACCAAATGGTGGTCTAATATGATGCGTAAGCGGGGCCACAGAAGCAGAAAGCGGAACATTAAAAGGTCAGATTCCTATACCATGATTCCCATAAATTCCTCCTCCTCTTTCTTGTGGGAACAGAGTTAAACAATAGCCTACCGATGTAATTGCCAGGTATTCAATCAGGAAATATGGCTGCTGTGGCAGTTGGCATAGAGGCTTCTAGTTTTAACCCCTTCTTGCATCTTTCTAGGGACACATCATCACACTTAGATAGTAATTTTGTTGTTATTTGTTTTTCTTTGTCTCGTCTGGAAGAGATTAGCAAGAAACCAAAAGATTAAGAAAGGCTCAAGCCGCTGTGTTCACAGTAATGCTGAATAAAATTCAGCGAAAAGAAAAGGTGATATGTTGTGAGAAATGCCTGTAGCCCTGGCAGGATGCCTGGTGCTTGGAACAACAAGGTCATCAGAAGCAGGAGTGGACTTGCACTCAAGGACACATTGCAGGGAGGGCGCACACACCTGACCAATTCTGAGAATTCTTGCTCTAGGGATGAGGATGGGAAAAAGCTACTTGAGAAGAAATAGCTGAAAACACGGTAGTGGCCTTGAGGTTGAATGTAAGAATTGGCTGTAGTTTGCAATTCCTAACCTGACAGTAACTAACAATAACTACAAGGCTAACATTGTACAAGAGAATAAAAAGCCATGGAGACACGGGTGGGGAATGCTAGCATTGCCATTTCTTGCCATTCCTCATCTCCCTTATCCATGTTAGTAAATGCATTTCCAGACTCCGACTCTTCTTCCAAACTGTCTCTGCAACAATATCAGAAGTTTCCTCCCAGGTTCCCAATTAGGTTTGTTTTATGGAAATGAGTTATCTAAATCGTATAAGTGTGATTGGATGGAGCAGGCCTCAGAATGTTTAGTAGAAAGATGAAACCAGTGTTTCCCTGTAATGATTGACTCAGATGAAATAAACAAACTGGTCATAGTGCAGGAAGCCAAGTCTAGTCTGAGGTTCATCCAGGCCTACAGAGTCTCTAAGGAGCCCCTGTAAACAAATGGCTGCTAGACTCTTATTATTCATAAAATGTGGGCTCTTTTTTTAACATGGGAGTTCTTCTCAGCAGATAAATTTCTTCTCAGGTTCACATCAAATAAATCTTTCTTTTTGGGTTCCACATTGGTAAATGTGACTATTCCCTCTTGGCAGTAGGTAGTTACCAAAGAAAATGTTTTTAATATATGAACAATGTTAAACTTTATCTAAGCCCTGCAATGTGGAAAAACATTGAGTTAAACACCCCATCCTTTACTATTTCAGAAAATAGCCAAGTGCAGAGAACCACACTTCCAAATAAAATTGGTGGTTAAGCACATATTTACTTTTGACAAAGCTAGGCAAGACCTTTGAATTCCCATTCTCTGCCTCATAAATGGTTTGCGGAAATGTTTGTCCCCACTGATCGATCTGGACTAAATGCCACTAACTTGATCAAGTTTTACTTGAAATTCTCTCCTATGCTGAGATCTCTGAACTTCGACCCACCCTCAATCTGAGCCAGCATTGCACTACAGAATAGCCCATTCTTAATGGCTCCTCCAGAGGGTTGACAATAGAAGAAAAATCCAATCACTGTCAATCACACCAACATATTTTTTTTTCTAGCCTCATTTATTCCTACCAACAAAAGAAAAATTATCTTTATTTTACCTTTTAAAGGCTTACAGATCTCATGATTGGAACCTTCTCCTTATTACAATAGTCACCCTCCCCTTAGGGTCATAGAAATAGATAAAGGTTGACCAGTTTTCCAATAAACTGATTATATGATTGTTTATTTCTAAGTCAGAACAACCCAATTCTGAAGACATCCACTAAAATAAGACCAAGTTAATGTTTTGCTTATTTTTAGTCAAAGATTGCTGTTTTTAATTAATACTTAAAAAAATCATGTTCTTTGTATTCTAGACATGTGTGTGGATGTGAATGTGTGAGCACGTGCATTCACGAGTGCTAATGTACTAGGTCATTAACAGAAAATTAACTGCTGTGCAGTGATAAGTAAGGGTGATGGCCTGCAAATGGAGGTTGCGACATTAAATGACAAGATGAGCTCTGGTTCTTAGAAGTTGGTAGGAGATTTAAGTAAAGAAAAAAAAATGAAAATAATCAAAAACAATGACTTGTGTAGAAGAAATGTAATATTTGGCAAAAAATTCACTGCTGGCACAGAGCATTCATAGGCTTTCCGAGAAAGATATGTAAAGGCTACTCTTTAAACATTGAGTTTTATTCTTCACAGAGCTAAGCTAGATGACATTTGTACAATCACAGAGTTCAAAATAATAACAGATAACATTTACTAAGTTGCTCACAGTATGTCAAGGGCTTTCTATGTATTAACTTATTTAATGCTTGGGATAACAATATGAAGTAAATGCTATTAAATTCCTCTCACAGCTAAGCAAATTGAAGTACAGGGGCCTTAAGTAACTTTCTAAGGTCACGCAATAGGGACATGATACAGGCAAATTCGAACCCTGGTAGTTTAACTCCACAGTACAAGCTCTTGACCATTATAATATATAGTCAGCAAGATAACAGCCATTACATCTATATGCACACACTTTCCTCTTTGTATGGCTATACTAGACTTATTGTACTTAAAACAAAAGTAGATAATTATTTTTGAAATTTAAATTCAATGAATTGTATAATTTAGGGGAATTTTCAAAGTAAAAAACTTGAAAATAAAATTGGTCAAGGTTTCAACAATAAATTTCTTCAGATGAAGGTAGGATGGGTGTTTATTTTCTTCTTGTTTGTTTCTATTTTTATTTTTTATAATGAAATTGCTTTTATTAAAAAATGAAGTTATTTTATATTAAAAATATGTTGCCTATTATTACAATGAGTAATATTGCTTTCTTTTATATACCAGGCCATTTCTCTGGTTTTATCCCCCCAGAGTTTCTGTTTCATCTCTTCATTTATAGGTTCTTTGAACATAAAAGTAGAATCTTATATCTAAAGCACTTTTAAATATTTAGTATGTTTAATGATCATCAAGGGTGTTAAAACATTCAGATTCTGGGTTACTCCAAAAACTTCTCATTCCATTTTTAAAAACTGCATTTTTTTAAACAAGCACTCCAAGTAAGTTTAATGCATGTGGCTAAAGGATAGAGTGGACATCAGTTTTATAATATAATCCAAACTGAAGCATTTTAGAAAGTGGAAGGGAGTGCCAAAATATTTAAAGTTGTATAAAGTTGTCTGGTCAAAATGGTAGAGTAGGTAAATGCTGTAAATGCTGTGCTTGCCTCATTTCATAACCATATCAAAATTACAACTAATCTACAGACAACCATCATTGAGAATAGCCTGAAGTCTAATAGCCTGAAGTCTTCTTATATCCTTAGTTATTCAACTAAGGATATAAGAAGAGGCTGCCTCATGACTGGTAGGAGGGGAAGAGACATGGAATGGGCTGGTCTCCATATCTGCCTGTGATGGTTGAGAATCAGGAAAGATATCTTGGCTGCAGAGATCTCCCTAAAGGAGTGAGGAGTCTCAGCCCTTAACTGGGATGTATAGCCCAAAGTTCCAGTGCCAGGAAGATAAAACCCAACACTTTGGCTGTGAAAAACAGCAGAGATTGTGGCTGGGTGATACTGAGAGTCGTGGGAGTAGCAGGTGTTCCTTTTAAAGGGCCCACACATGGAATTGCTCACCTATGGATTCACTTGCCTTGAGCTCCAGCACTGGGGCAGCTGCTAAAAAAAGTGTTGGGGAGGTACTGGGTTGTCTGGATTCAGAGAAAGGGCTTGAACAGCAGGTTCTTCCCAGACAGAAAAGCTGGAAGAATCCATTGTCTCTCTGTTGAACTCTCCCCTAATCCCAGCATGCATACACAGGTGACTGCCATTCTGAGTTCTTCGACCTAGCTAAAGGCGGTTGTCTCACCCTGGTGATTCTCTGAGACTCTGTCTCACTCAACTTGTAGGCCAATCCAAGCTGCTTCCAGTGGATATTCCATACAAATGGCCTATCTTGGCTCATGCTACAAATTTTCCAAAAATCTCTTAAAGATTCACAAAACCTAAATAAGCAGCATCTCTATCTAGTGTTCTCCGTACCTGTAACTCTTGCTAAGCAGCCCTAGGCCCAGATCTAGATGTAGATATCCTTTAAGTCTTGGTCTCTCTATAGGCAGCTCTAAGCCTAGAACAGGAGGTGGCCACCTGCAGATTGCTTGGTAACTCTTGCTAGGCAGCCTCAGGTAAGACACAGGCTGAACATGACCTGTAGTAGGGCCCTTTTAGGAAATACTGGGGACTGCATGCTCAGCAGCTGTCTTCTGACCAAGCTGGAACACCATATGAGATAATACCCAAGGTTGATACACCCAAAGGACAGAATGAACAGGCATCGGAACTCTGCTAAATCAAATGTTACTTTGTAGGTCAGACTCTAATTAGCCAGTTTTTACAACAAATCAGCACATGGATCAACTCTACTAGAACAGGGTGACATATGAGATCTACATAATACATACATACAAATTCAGGGAGACAGAAAAAAATGGGGAGACATAGAAGCATGTTTCACATAAAAGTACAGAACAAAGCTCCAAAAAAAGAACTAAACAGAATGGAAACAAGCAATCTACCAGATACAGAGTTCAAAACACTAGTTTTAACAATGCTCAATATACTTAGGAGAAGAATAGATGAATTAGTGAGAACTTTAACAAAGAGATTTAAAATACAAACATGGAGTTAGAAAACTAAAAAGAATCAATAAAATATGAAGAATACAGTAACTAAAATGAAGAATACATTAGGGGGAATCAATAGTGGACTACACAAGGCAGAGAATAAAAGATAAAGTAGCAGAAAACACCCAGTCAGAACAGGACTCACCACCAAAAAAGATAAAAGAGAGAGAGAGAGAGGGATAATTTAAAAAAAAATGGGAATAGTTTAAGGTACCTCTAGGACTATATCAAGCATACCAACATCTACACCATAGGAGTTCCAGGAGAAGAAGATAGAGCAAAGAATGGAAAACCTATTTGAAGAAATAATAGTGGAAAACTTCCCTAACCTGGTAAAGGGAATATATATTATATATATATATATATATATATATATATATATATATATATATATATATATATATACCCAACAAACAAAGAAAGTTTCAAATAAGTTGAACCCACAGAGGTCCACACCAAAACACTTCATAATTAAAATGCTAAAGGTTAAAAGCAAAGAAATAATCTTAAAAGTAGCAAGAGAAAAGCAGTTAGTTTCCTACAAGAAAGCTTCTATAATAAGATTGTCAGCTGATTTCTTAACAGAAACTTTCCAGGCCAGAAGGGATTACCATGTAGTTAAAGTGTTGGAAAGCAAGGACCTACTGTCAACATTATTCTACCAAGCAAATTCTATCATTTAGAATTAAAGTACAGATAAAAAGCTTCCTAGACAAGAAAAAGCTATGGAGTTCAACACCAAACCAGTATTACAAAAAAAAAAAAAAAAGAAAAGAAAGAAACGTTACAGGGACTTTTTTTACAAAGAAGAATATAAAAAGATAAATAATATAAATAATAAAATGGCAAAAACTACATATCATTAATTACTTTAAATGTAAATAAATTAAATGGTCCAATCAATATCTAGGGTGATTGAAAGTATAAGGAAACAAAATCTTTACATATGCTGCCTACAAGCGACTCACTTCAGATCAAAAGACACACAATGAAAGTAAGAGATTATAAATAAAGATGTTTTATGAAAATATAAATAAAAAATGAAATCTTATTAGCAGTACTTAACACCAAACAAAATAGACATTAAAACAAAGTTTATAACAAGGGGAAAAAAAAAGGACCCCATAATTGCACTTCTGGGAATTTATCTGAAGGTAACCAAAATACTACTTTGAAGGAATATGTGACTCCATATGTTCACTGCAGCACTATTTACAATAGCCAAAATATGGAGGCAACCCCTGTGTCCAAAAATGAATGAATGGATAAAGTAGAAATGATACACATGTACACATGATAAAGTAGAAATGATACACACGTACATTGCTCAGCCATTAAATAAACAGGCAAACAAACAAAAATATAGATAAATACAAGAATGTGATCTTGCCATCTGCAACATGTATGGACCTACAGAGTATTGTGCTGAGCAGAGTAAGTCAGATAGAGAACGGCAAATGCCATATGATTTCACTTACATGTGGATTCTAAAGAACAAAATGAACAAACAAAACAGAAACAGACTCATAGATACAGAGAACATTTTGATGGCTGGGGGATGGCTGAAAAAGAGGAATGGATTAAGAAGTACAAATTGGTAGTTATAAAATATCTGTGGGCATGTTAAGTACAGCATAAGGAATATAGTCAATAATGTTGTACTATTATGTATGGTGTGGGATACCAGACTTTTAGGGTGATCATATCATAAGCTCTATAAATGTCCAATCACTACTTGATACACCTGAAATTAATACAATATTGTATGCCAACTGTGAATGAAAAAAAATGAAATATATTGAAAAAAACTATAAAAAAAATTTAACTGACAAATTGGTTTTACTATATTGATAGACCTATGAAATAGTTATATTCAAAAAATCTCTCAATCATGAAATAATGTAAAAAATAGCATATATCTATGTACACTAAATGGTACTTTATAAATTATATAATTTATTCAAACATTAAAAAGTAATATATGGAATTTTTATTCTTGGTATATGTTCATATACTTTATTCAGTTTCCTAGCTATATCATTCTGAAATATCATATTAACTTTTTGAGAAAAAATGTATTTTAAAATGTGTTTTACTCGTTTAATTTTTTTCTGAAATATTTTTCAAATTTTGATTTTATAGTTGATAAATTTGAAAATTGTTTATACTGTTAATTGATTCTTCTTTCTCAACTATAATAGTTTTAAGTGAAAAAATACTGTCTGTAAGTCCTGAGGTACCTGAAAAACTCAGAGGAAATTCTGCTAAAATAATATATTTCCAATTCTATTGTTTGCATTAAAATGTATATATTTTTTAGCTTAACTATATTGTTTTTTTCTCTATTTAGAGTATATTTTGTCAACAAATATTTTTATAAGATAATTTATCAAGAAGTTCACTCATTTTTGAACCTTTTGAATATTTCACCAAATTAGATGCTGAAAAATCATATCCTTTATTTTATTCTGTTATGGTTTAGAATATTAATTTTTTCAATAAAATATGTGATTCATCACTAAAATCACAAGTCCAACAATTCCAAAATACTATTATAAAATTATACAATTTCAAAATTAAAACTTTTACATAGTTTGGGTGCTTATCATTTAATTCAGTCCCTCCCTTTCTTCTACAGCAATAAATTTCAATGCCTTTCTATTTTCAAGCTTTGTATTTAGTCTTTGCAGTTCATTAAAAGCTTGAAAAGCTAAATATGTTTGGTATTTTCTTCATTGCACATGAAGGAAACATAAAGAGTTCAAATTTATTTTGATAAAATTCAACGCAAATTTAAAGATTAATTGACAAAAAGGAAGTAATTATAATTGTACACAGTTTAATTTAATTAGTTAATTCAAAGACTTAAACATTTTTAAACTCTAACTGATGGTAGGCAACAAATAAAGAAAGGAAATGATTACACAAAGAAAGAAAATGTTATTTATTTTTTGATTCAACACCAGCTTTACACAAAAACATATAGTTCCATCAGTTACCCTTTGTCCACATGAAGACTGACAACTATAGACTCTACATTGACTGACATACTACTAAAGCATTTTAGGATGTGATTATGAATTATTTATGTACCACAAATAATTCCTAGTAAATTTCTTTGGAGGTTTTTTAAAGTAATACTAAAATATTTTACCATGATGCTTTGCTTCACTAATATTTGGATTAATATAATAACTGTAAAATAATTTTACCTCCAGATAGAACTTTAAAACTGAATTTAAAACAGCATTCACACTAATATAACATGTTTAACCTTAGACAAATAAACTTCCAAAATCTTTACCATTATTTCATGAATTAGATAAAAATACCATTTTCTATCTGAAACATTGAATGTCTTTGATCTAAAATTGTCATCATGTAACTGTGCAGTTTTTCTGTTAATGGAACTATCTCATTAAATTATTAATTTACTTTTTGTTTATGCATGAGAAAGGCTAGAACCAAATACAAGTTAAAATTAATTTAGAATAAGTCATTTGACCTAAATAAACAGTATATTTTAAGCATTACATATTTATCAACTTCTTGAGAAAAAGATTATATTACTTATTTCTCATTAAAAATCTTTTAAAAAGTTTATCAATTATTGGACATGCTTATTACAAAAAGAAAAGTTCTGCCAAACATTAGAGTTAATAGATCGTTGTAGACAATGCAATACATGGCAAAACCACTGTAGGAAAAGTGTTATGCTACAACAAAATCTAGAAACCTGTTGTATGTCAAAGCTGCTCAGCCTGATCTGGCACATATTTCATACCAACCTAACCTTTTTTGGGTTTCCAATTAAACCCAACAACTGGCAGACTGGAGGGTTTATACATCTGGCAGTCCTGAGTACCACTACTTAAGGACAGAAGGAGTAGCACTCCCTAGCTGCTCATGCCCCAATTTAACTTATCACTAAGAATTCTTCATATTGTCTTTAAAAAGGAGATTTTAACAAGTCTACATCTGGAAAAGGTCTTCAAAATTTACCCAATGGCAACATGAAACATCTCACTATACATATCTCATACACTGTTAAATGTGACAATGGCAGAAACTGGAAATACAAAAAGATTAACCAAACATCCAGGCTAAATTTAATGTACCTATTAATAATAATGTTGTGTTAAAATGAAACATCTGAGAAAATCTATACCACACTGGACCTATTCAGGGTCCACTTTTTGAGTGGACTGCTCTAAAGCCTGCTGCAGTACCCTGTCTTCAGTTAATGTTAAATCCATATTTCTTTGGTGAAACACAAATTCTTGTTACTTCTCCTACTTCCACCCTCAGAAACATCTCAGATTCTAGGAACCTATGTAGGGTTTCATAAGTCATTTTTTTTTACTGAAAAGACGATAGAAAAACAAAACCAGCATAAATGCCCTTATCACTATATTTTCTGAAATGGCTACAATAAACCCTCAGTCACCAAATTAGTATTTATGGTCTTAATTTTACTGTTTCTGAGCCTAAGCTGTATAACATGGAACATTTGCACATTACATCTGTATACATTGTTTCTTGTATTTCAATTAAGTTTTCCAGAATGATTTTGTTTCAATTCCAGTGCATATGTTGCTATAGTAATCTATTTTGATTTTCTTCACGCTGCTGGTTAAAAATATTCTATATTCCTTTTATGAGCTCAAAGTTTTAAAAAATTTTCCAGTGTCAACTATGATAACTTTTGAAAATCCTATGGTATTGGCAAAATCATCAAACTATGTTTATAGCTTTCAAAATGTTTATTTGCTTTGACTTTAATCTGTACCTGGGAGCAATCAGCTTTTGATTCTTTATAGAAGTAGTTCTTAGGTCAATGTTAAAAAATGTAATTTAGTTTTTCAAACTTCTTCCTAACTTCTTTCAAGATATGAAGTTTGTCTGATGACAGATTAGTGTTCATCTTATTTCTGAAACAAATATCAGCAATGATGGTGTACTGGTAGTGGTGATGATGATGGCATATATATTTTTCACATTTGTAAACATAAATAAAATATTAAGAAATAAGAGGGTCTTTAGAAATTCAGAGTAAGAAATATTTTAAAGACTATCACAACCATGTCTTTTCTGAATAATCACTGTGGCCACTGGACCATCTCACGGATTACCTAGCTCTAGATTTCTTTTTATACAAATTCCGGCTTAAGCTACTTACTCAATTGTTCTATTAGTTGCAGGTGACATTTTACTGACATAAATACACATTATGTATTATAAAATTGTCTTTTGGTTTGTAC
Source organism: Cynopterus sphinx (assembly GCA_030015415.1). NCBI lineage: Eukaryota > Metazoa > Chordata > Mammalia > Chiroptera > Pteropodidae > Cynopterus > Cynopterus sphinx. Next base: position 48,433,050 of record CM057388.1, on the reverse strand, counting down.
ATATAAATCTTTATCATTTAACATTTTTGTTCCTTTTCTATTTGCTTCACAAAGAACACTTCCTTAATTTGAGTTGATAGAATAGGTTGATTAATTAAATTTTCATGATACTGGACTACTGAGAAGATTTTCTGAAGTTAATGATACTGCGCTTCTCCAAAAAATGGCCATCCACCAACAAATGACTATAACCTTCCTAGGGAGACTATAGCAGAAGTTTGCTGTTCAGCTTACATTGGTCTCACTTTACTTCACCTAAATAATGTACTTTCCCCCCCAAGTCATGCTGTAACAGCTGCACAGAATGAGAAATCAACATCCACTAGAAACCTGGAGTTAGGCCTTTCAGGCTTAATGATTTTATCATTTACCAAAGTGTACTTTAACTCTCAAAATAGTTGTTGCTTCTCAATCTAAACTTTCTTATTTTGTGTATCCAAGTGAAAGGGGAAAACTAACATTAGTCCTTTAAAAGAACATCTGTTTCTTGTCTCACTATTTGTTGAAAGTAGAAAAAGTTAAATTATTTTATCTACATAGTGCCAGTATTTTCCTTATTCTTATCAACTACTCACCTTCATATCTGAACTCATCATCTTCAGGGTAGTTTTCCCTTTAGTCCGAACAGGTTGCACACTTACATACTCTCATAACATTAGGTAATTTCCTACACTGCACTACACTTTGCTATTATATATGTATTTGTGTTAATTTTGATTAATGTATATCTTCTGAACTATGCTGTGAGGTCCATAATACATTTGGCTTACCTAGTTATTTAAGTATATAGCACTGTGTTTGGAACTTAGTAGGGTAGGATCTACATGATCTGGAGCCTGACAAAATCAGGTTTTATCTTGCACCACACTTTCCCTCGTTTACTATGTTTCAGTCATAAGGACTTTTTTGTTTTGTATTGTTTTACTTCTTTCCTCTGCTTGAAATTTGTTTTTCCTAGATAAAATTACATTGCTTGGGTACCAGGTTAAATATTATCTCCTCAGAGAGACATAGCTTGACCAACCAATTCAAAAAATCCTTTCTCTCTCTCTTAAAAGTTACATTATACCATTTTGTTTTATTTTGTTTTGTTTTCAAGGTAATCATCGCTTCCTGAAATTCTTTTACTTATTTACTTTTTGAAAATTTATTTTCAGGCTAGAATATGAACTCCATTAGAGAAAAGCCCCTGCTTTGATTTGTCACTACTATAACTTCATTTATCAGAATACTACCAAGCACATGCTAGCTTTTCAAATAATTTTTTGTATGAGTAAGTGGTGTTCCATAAATATGTGTATAATAGTTGAATAAAGTGACTAATAATCTGAGCAAAAAGTGGCTTACCCTAAGGTTTGGGCACATCTTAGCATATTTAGAGAATTAATAATATGTGTCCATTATGGATTATCATGGGCAGTTTAAAATGTTCTTGGGAGAGATTTTATTTTAATGAAAAAGTAGTTGAGGAACTTAACCTAGTTCTAGAAAAATGTGCCATTTCAAAGTAGGGAGTGACTCTGTGTACTACATGGTGTGTGTTACTCATGTTGTATTCTGAGTCTCAACAGGAGAGTACTATGATAAACAAAAGCTAAAAATGAGAAAAGTAGCAATGATAAGAATCCAGAATTCAGAAAGCCCTGGTATTGATAACACAGATTCCAGCAGTTTCAGCAATGAGAAATGAAGTCCTCAGCACTGACACAAGGATTCTAGATATTAGGCATCTGGCACCTCATACCAGATATCAATGAGCATTTGCAACAGTACCTCTACCTTCAGCAAATTTTAGCACTAGTGTTGAGCAATTCTTGGAAAATGATGGTATAGTTGCTACTTTGAGCATCATCAGCAATGAGGACATTGGAATAGGAGAATGGAGAAAGAGAGTTTAGTGTGTAAAACAATTTCTCTCTACTCCCACCTGGGGACTTCAGTAACTATTTGGTAAGATTTTAAAAGGGACTACATTTCTGTAGACCAAACTTTCTTCATCGCTATGATATTTTGAGATGTATAGTTCTTTGTTATGGCACTGTGTCCCGTGCAAGGTAGGATGCTTAATAGTGTCTCTGATTTCTGCTTACTAATTGGCAGCTTTATTCATCAGCTATAACAAACATAAATCTCTCAAGACATTGCAAAATGTCTCCTAGAAGGAGAAATTGCTCCCAGTTAAAAATACTGCTGTAGAATGAGAGAGAAAAGGCAGAGAAATCTTTTTGGAACCATTACTATCATTTAAGTCCTGCTCCCTATCCCCCAGAAAGAGGAGTCTGAGAAAACTTGGTTACATGTACAGATGAAAATACACCTAGATTTTTTCATATATGTCAAAATTTAACATCTGTATTAAAGGCAAGCCTCCTCAGAGAAACAGAACCTGTAGAGATTTATTTCAAGGAATCAGCTTATGTGATCATGAGGGCTGCAGGTCTGAAATTAGTAAGGCAGGCCAGCAGGCTGGAAGCTCTAACAGGGCCTGATGTTGCAGTTTGGGGCAGAATTTTTTTCTTTCTAAATAAAACCTCATTTGTTCTCTTAAGGTCTTCTTAAGGTTCTCTTAAGACCTTTCAAATGACTGGATGATGCCTATCCACATTATAGAGGTAATCACCTTTACTTAAACTTGACCAATTGAAGATGTTAACCCCAAATACAAAGTATCTTCATAATAACACATAAATTTGCATTGAATAACTACGTACCATAGTTCTTCATAGCCAAGTTGACACATAAAACTAATCATAACACTATCATATGTTTTGAATTTCACAAGCTCCTTTAGACAAACATACATAATATGTTGGTTGTAAATCTCAGTAATTTTTTAAAGTAGAAAGTTCAGCACTGTGAAACAAATACATTTATAGAATTCTAACCTTTATAGCATTACAAAACAAAACATTACAAAAGTTAACTGAAGGAAATTATCAGCATAGTGGCAAAAGCATGAACTCTGAAATAAGACAAACCTGAGCCTGACCCAAAATCCAGGCTTTACTGTTTACTAGCTATGTAATGTTGTTGCAAACAATTTACCCTTCGGAGCTTCACTTCCCCTATCTGTTAAAGAAGCATAATAATACATACATCCAAGGGTTGTTATGAGATTGGAATGTGATGTCTTGAAAACATCTAGGAAGAGACTTAGTCTGTTAAATTGTTACCACTTACTGGCCATTTTCTCTATGTTCAGCACTCTTCTAAGCATTTTTTTTCATGAATCAATTCCTACAATCCTCACAATAATCTTAAGAGAACTTTTATATTGTTGTTTTCATTTTACTGATAAAAAAATAAGGCTTGAAAATATTAAGGAACTTGTTAAGCCAGCATTTGCACCCAGACTGCCTGACATCAGAACCCAAGCTCTTAACTGCTATGTATTTGGTTTGAAGAAATACAAGTATCTATATATGGGATTGGCAAACTACAGCCCATAGGTAGCAGACCAAATACGGCTCATTCTCTATATCTATATGGCTCATGAGTTAACACTGTTTTGTACATTTTTAAACATTTTTAAACAAAGCCACACACATTCATTCATATATTATTTATGGTTGTTCTCACGCTACAACAGCAGAGTTGTATAGTTGCTAGAGGAACTATGGCCAGTTACACTTAAAATATTTGCCATCTGGCCCTTTATTGAAAATGTTTGCCAACTCCTAGTCGAATTACCTGTTCTCCTAACTTTGGACAACATCTCAATTTTATACATGTTGTGTTTATGTGTCTCAAAAAATAGCAGGTATGAGACTAAAAAATTATAAATTTATTAATTTGAGAAGTGTATGAAATAACAGAATTTGCCACTTATTTTGATACTGACAGCAAACAATGTAATGACAGAATTTTAGATAAAAATAGTCCGATAACACCATCTACCTATCTAGAATTAAAGCATCACCTGTTACATTCTGTGTCAATATTCTGCAAGGAATATTTCTCCTTCTATTTTGCAGTATCATTTGTCATGTATATCCTTCCCCCTGTAGTTTCCATTTAGTCTTCCAGCATCCTTGGAGCTATGCTGAACAGATTGACTTCAGTCTCCTCCGGAGCAAGGTGTGTTTTAAGTAAGGACCTGTTACATCTTACATTTCCCCTATATCTTTTCATGACACAAAACACATTATTTCTTCTTCATCTCTTCCTCCTCCTTCTCCTTCATTTTTCATAGCACATTTCTTTTTAGCACTGAATAATATCCCATCATCTCGAAGTATCACAATTTATTTGTCCACCTATTGAAGGATATGTCTTCCTTCAAGTTTAGACAATTGTGAGTAAAGCTGCTTTAAATGTCATAATAAATGTTTTTGTGTGGATGTAACTTTGCAATTCATTTGGGTAAATACCAAGGAATGCAATTACTGAATTATACAACAAGAGTAATTTTACTTTTGTAAAAAACATCAAACTGTCTTCCATAACTGCTGTAATATTTTGTATTCCCACTAGCAATGAATGAAAGTTCCTATTGTTCCACATTCTCACCAATATTTGGTATTGTCAGTGTTCCAGATTTTTGCCATTCTAATATGCATGTAATGTAATGGCATTTGATGATTGTTCTAATTTGCGTTTCCTTGATTCATATGATGTGTAGCACTTTTTCATATGATTATTTAGCATATGTATCTTCTTGGGAATATACCTGTTAAGGTTTTTGGCTCATTTTTAAATTGAGATATTTATTCCCTTATTGTTGAGTTTTAAGGTTTCTTTTCATATTTCTATAACACTCCTTTATCAGATGTGTGTCATCCAAATATTTCTTTTAGTCTCTGACTTGTCTTCTCCTTCTCTTAATATTTTCTTTCACAGAGCAGAAGTTTTAATATAGTCTAGTTTATCAATTTTCTCTTCCGTGAATTGTGACTTTGGTTAAGAAATGTTATGTCTTGGAGAATTGACTCCTTTATTATTATATAATGCTATTATTTATTTATGGTAACTTTTTTTGCTTTGAAAAATGCTTTGTCTGAAATTAGCATAGTACTCCTGGTTTCTCTTAATTAGTTTTAGCATGGTCTACTTCTTTCCAACTATTTACACTTATTCTATGTGACTTTATTATTAAAATCATTTTTATTAGCTAGCATATAGTTAAATTTTTCTTTTTGATCTATTGTTACAATCTCTATTTTTGGTTGATACATTTAAACTATAGACCTTCAAAATAATTATTGATATAGTTGGATTGATATCTACCACATTGGTTACTGTTTTTTTGTTTTTGTTTTTGTTTCTATTTTTTGTCCTTACTATTTTCCACATTTTATAATTTTAATTGAGCATTTTATATAATTCATTTTTTTTACCATATAAATTTATCATTCTCTTCTCTGGTGAACTGTGACTCCCTGTATTCACTTATATGTCTCTCCAATCTTAATAGCAGCTCTTTTCCCTATGTTATGACCTCTCTTACAGATCCTAAAAGAGTTGTTGATTTTTCAAACTTTTAAGTTTGTTTTTTTTTTAATAAGAAACCAACTTTAAATATAAAGACATATGTAGATTAAAAGTAAATGTCAACTTCCAAGCCCCTTACATGAAAAACTGGAAACCCAGAAGTGGTACTTTTTTATAGTAGAAGAAAACGCTAAGAATAGATTCACCTAAAATCATTCTATCTTGTATTAAATGAGGTATAGGGAAATCTAGAAAAACCTTTCTCAAGACATAGTCCAGATATCAGCAAAATTTTTCTGTAAAGGCCATACAGCAAATATTTTCATCTTTGTGGACTAAATACAGTATCTGTTACATCTACTTAACTCTTTCATTGTAGTATATATATATGAATGGGCATGGTTGAGTTCCAGTGAAACAAAAACTAAAAGCCAGGGGAAGAAAGAAGACAAGACCAAAAAAGTGCTATTTTTATAGCACTGAATAACCTCAGACTGTATCATTTAATGTATTTTACTTTGAAAGAGGCTCATTTCAGTAAAATATTTACCTATCATTTCAGAGGTTCATATATACATAAATGGCAAACTTACTCTCTTAAACCTAATATTTGAATTCCTATCTCTTGCTTATGTGCTAAAGTAATGATTTTTTAAAAATGTTTCGTGTAATCTCTGTAGCATCTTTTGAGATCTCCTGATTAAGAAGAATAACTTTTTATCTGGAGAGTCTTTTTTGCCTCCTATTACGATATAACTATGTAATTAGAACTGTTATGTTTGATCCATCACTGGAGATGATGAGCAATAAAATTTAATGCGACTTACACAACAGTGACTCATCTGTCCCAGAAATGTCAATAAAAAAGCAGATTAAAAAAAAAAAAACTTGAAAATCTTTAAATATCTAAATAAATATGTAAAAATGAAGCCATCTAGTGTATCTTAGCATATAATTTCTGTTTTTCATTAAAAAAGAAATAGAGGTTTTTTCTAGAATAAAAGTTGTGAGGTCCTGGCTAGACACTGGTCAATTTCCCTTCTTCAACACTAGGCTTTAAAAAAGAATGACTTGAAATTTTGAAAAAAATGTTGGAATGAGAGATGACCCCAGATCTTTCCCTTTAAAAAAAAATAAGCTGAACATCTAAAACTCAAATAACAAAAAAAAGCCCAAACTGCACACCAACATATCTGAGTGTGGGACCTACTCATAAGAGATACCAAAGGTCAGAACCCTGAGTGTCAGGCGGTGGACTGGGAGAAACAAGGAAGCCACCTTTCATACCCATTGGTGCTACCTGTAGAAGCAGGGGAGGGGAGAAGTTCTGGTGACTTCCCTGAATAGCCCTGCCTGGGAGAGTTGTGATTTCCACACAGCTGGAAACAGGGCTCAGTCACCAGGGCAGAAAACAGAGAATCAGAATGGAAGAAAAACAACATGTGATGTTTAATGACTGCAGTTGCAAAATCAAGGCTGAGCCACAGCACTCGAACCAAAACCAGAGGTCTTCTACCGCCATACACTCCAAGAGTCCCAGGAGAATCTGACAAAACACTAGGTAATCTGTTGCTAATACTGACAGGGACTGAAACTGAGGACAGTGAGCATGATTAAAGATCTATCAGAAAATAGAAAAGGCATTGTGAAGGCTTTATATAAGTCAGAGATCCAAGAGGCTTAGACACCAAATACTGGAAACAAAAAGAAAAGTGCCTTCTATGCATCTTCTAAGCTAAAGAGAGATCTTTATATATAATAAATCTTCTTTCTGTAAATAAAAAAGCAGAATATACTTCTATTAATGCCCAGGAGGAGAAATAGTCCATTAAACATCATGAACAACTATTGTGACAAGGAAGCTCAGAAAGAAAGAGACAAATCTCCAGAAAATAAGCTTACAGACATAAAAATATGTAACAAATATTGGAGAATTCAGGAATGTACTACTGAAAAAACTCACAAGGTATGAAATGAGTGATATCAACAATTTCAAGAACTGTAAAAACACCTAGATGAGCAGAGCAAGGAGACTGAAAACATCAAAAAGAACAGAACAGTTTTCTGGAGATTGAAAAAAAAACACACTTCAAGCGTTGAAAAATGAAATAGGAGCTTGGGGATAGAGTTGACCTAATGTAGGAAAAGATCAGGGATATCAAAGTGATAAATCAGAAGGAAAAAGAAAGAAACCAAAGAATTAAAAATAATGAAAGAGAAATTCAAAAACCAGCTGATACAATCAGGAAAGGAAACATAAGAATAATGAGTATTATCAAAAGCAAAGAAAAGGAGCAGGGACTAGAAAGCATTTTCAGACAAATAGTTGATGAGAATTTCCCAAATCTAAGGAATGAGCTAAGGCTTGGAATTCAAGAAGTAAAAAGAACACTCAATAACTTCAACCCAAAAAGGCTTCTATCAAGACACATTGTATTGAAATTATCAAAAATTAATGGCGAAGACAGAATGATCAGGGCAACCAGGGAGAAGAAATGGTAAGTTATAAAGGAAAACCCATTAGATTATCCTCAGACTTAAAGAAACTACCAGCATAGAATAATGAATCCAGCCAAACTCTTCTTTAGATATGAAGAAGAAATTAAGACCTATCTAGACATAAAAAGAAATTGAGGGAATTCTCCATTATGAGGCCTGCACTACAGGAAATACTGAAAGGAGTAAGCTCACAAAAAAAAATGACAAAAAAAAAAAAAAAAAAATATATATATATATATATATATATATATATATATATATATATATATAATTGAGTAAAGTGACTATGAAGCACACAGAAGCAGAGGAGTGCAACCTTTACAAAGAAAAGAACATTACAAGCTTAAATAATAAGATAATTGCTATATAGCAAGGTAGTAATGAATGTTCAGCATACATAGGAACAAACTGAGATAACTGTGACTAAAAAGGAGAGGATTCAAAGATCCAAATTCGCAAAAGGGAATGAAGACGAGGCATGTATGGAAAAAAATGGACAACTGTGTGTGTGTGTGTATTTATGTAGTTTCTATATTTAATATATATTATATTTACATTAATATATATAATATATAGTGTATGTATGTGTGTGTGCGTATAAAACTATCCTTTGCATAATCATAATAGTAACCACACACAGAAGATTCAGAACTGAATTATATAACATAAAACAAGAAGATCCAAAAGGAAAACCCATAAAAGCCAACCAAAATAAAGAAAACAGAAACACAGGGCAAGGAAGCAATGGAAACACCAAGCCACCAGAAAGTAAAATATAAAATGATTATAAGAAGACCTCATATTTCAATAATCACCCTAAATGTAAATTGACTGAAATCATGAATAAAAAGGCATAGAGTTTCAAATTGAATCATAAAGCAAAACCCTACATTATGCTGCCTGCAGGAGACATGTCTCAGCTCCAAAGCCAAATACAGACTCAAAGTGAAAGGGTGGAAAATGATATTTTAAGAAATTGGCATTCAGAAGCAAGCAGAAATAGCAGTACTAATATCAAACAAAATAAATTTCAAAATAAAAAAAATATATAAAGAAAGATACTGAGGGACACTTCATAATGATAAAGGGAATCTTGCACCAAGAATACATAATACGTTAATATCTATGCTCTTAATCAGTGAGTTCTAAAATATGTAAAGTAATTACTAACATAACTAAAAGGACAAACAGTCCAAAACACTATCATAGTAGGGGAACTAAATACTCCACAATCAGATATGGACAGATCATAAAACAGAAAATCAATAAGTAAATAACATTAGACCAAGTAGGTATAATTGACATTTACAGAGCCTTTCTTCCCCAAACAGCTGCTTATATATTCTTCTCTAGTGCAAATGGAACATTCTTAAAGATGGACCACCTACTGGGGCACAGAGAAAGCTTGAACAAATATAAGAGAGTTGAAATCCTACCAACCATATTCTCTGATCATAATGCTTTGAAACTAGAGATCAACTACAATAAAGAAAATGGAAGAACCACTAATATATGGAGATTAAAAAACATGCTACTGAAAAATAACTGTGCCAGAGAAGAAGGAAAAAGAGAGATCAAGAGATACATAGAAACTAATGATAATGATAGCACAACATATATAAACTTTTAGGATGCAGCAAAAGCCACCACAAGAGGAAAGTTTATATCATTACAGACCTACCTCAAAAAAAAAAAAAAAAAAAAAAGCCCAAATAAACAACCTAACACTTCACCTTAAAAAAAAATTAGAAAAGGAAGGAAGAATGAAACCTAAATCAGCATATGGAAAGAAATACCTAAAATTAAAGCAAAAAATACATGAAATTGAAAAGAAAAAAAAAACAATAGAAAAAATAAATGCAACAAAAAGCTGGTTCTTTGAGAAGGGTAATACTATTCACAACCCCCTGGCTACACTCACTAAAGAAAAAAGACAAAGGACACAGATAAACAAAATCAGAGGTGAAACAAGGGAAATTATGACTGAAATCATAGAGATACAAAGGATCATACAAGAATACTATGAAAAAATATAAAACACCAAATTTAATAACCTAGAAGAAAAAGACCAGTACTTAGAAAAATACAACTTTCCTAGCCTGAGTCAAGAAGAACTGGAAAATCTAAGAAGATACATAGTAGACAGTAGAGAAATTGAAACAATCTACGTTCATTGGAGGTCCTAGCGAGTGCAATCAGGCAAGAGAAAAACATAAAAGGAATCCAAATAGGAAAGAAAGAAGTCAAACTGTCACCATTTGTAGATTAAATGATTTTTTATATAGAAAACACTATAAACACCACAGATAACACTACTAGAAACATCACCAAATCCATTAAAGTTTCTGGATACAAATCAACATTCAAAAATCCATAGTGTCCCCATACTCTAATAATGAAGTGTCAGCAAAAGAAGTGGCTAAAATAATTTCTTTTGCAATTGCCACAAAAAGAATAAAATATCTAGGAATAATTTTAACAAAAAAAAAAACTGTGAAAGGCCTAGATAATGAAAACTACAAGACCCTATTAAAAAAATTAAAGAAGATATATATAAATGGAAAGATATGTTGTGTTCTTGGATTAGAAGAATCATCATAGTTAAAATGACCTTATTACCTAAAACATCATAAGATTTAATGCAATCCCCATCAAAATTCCATCAGCAGTTTTTAAAGAAATAAAACAATAATTATCAGATTTATACGGAAGCACAAAAGACCCCAAATTGCCAAAGTCATCCTGAGAAAAAAGAATGAGGCTGGAAGCTTCACTCTGCCTGACTTCAAATTATACTACAAAGTGACAGTAATCAAAACAGCATGGTATTGGCAGCAAAACAGACACGTGGACCAGTGGACCAGAATCGAGAGTCCAGAAGTAAACCCGTATTCACAAGTAATTTTTGATAACAAAGCCAAAAACATGCAGTGAAGAAAGGAAAGCCTCTTCAATAGAAGTTGCTGGGAAAACTGGAAGGCCACCTAAAAAAAAATGAAACTAGACTGTCTATCACCAAAAACAAAAATTTACTCAAAATGGACTGAGGACTTGAATATGTAACCTGAAAAAATAAAATGCATAGAAGAAAACATAGAAGGTAAACTCATGAACCTTGGACTTAAAGAGAATTTTATGAATTTGACCTGAAAAGCAAGGAAAATAAAAGCTAAAATGAATGAATTGTACTGCATTAAACTAAAAAGTTTCTGCTCAGCAAAAGAAACTGTCAAATAGGTAAAGAGACAGCCATCCCAATGGAAAAAATATATTTGCAAGCATCATCTCCAATAAAGGCCTAATATATGAAATATAAAAAGAACTCATACAACTCAATAACAACAACAACAACAACAACAACAACAACAACAACAACAAATGATCCAGTCTAAAAATTGGCTGAGGACTTGACCAGATACTTCTCACTAGAGGACATACAAATGGCTAACAAATATTTGAAAAGATGCTCAACATCACTAGCTACTAGGGAAGTGCAAATCAAAACCTCAATGAGATACCATCTCACACCTGTTAGAATAGTTATAATCAACAGGACAAGTAGTGACAAATGTTGGAGAGGTTGCAGAGAAAAATGAAACCTCATACACTGCTGCTGAGCCTGCAAATTGGTACTGCCTCTATGGAAAACAGTTTGGAGGTTCCTCAAATAATTAAGAATTGATTTACCATATGACCCAACAATCCCTCTACTGGGTATTTATTCCACATCTTTAAAACTTATACCTGAGATGATATTTGCATACTGATGTTCATAGCAGCATTATTCATGGTGGCCAGGACATGGAAACAACTAAAGTGTCCTACAATAGATAATTGGCTAAAGAAGCTGTGGTATATATACAATGGAATATTACTCAGCCATAAGAAGACATTAAATACCACCATTTGCAAAACATAAATGGACCACATGGTACATGAAATATGCCAGACATAAAAAGCTGAAAATCACATGATACCACTTATATGTGGGATATAAACCTAAGAGCAACAAATGATCAGGACAAACAAACAGAGACTCATGGACTCTAGGCTAGTGGTTATCAGAAGACTATAGAGTAGTGTTTATTAATGGGGTGGTGGAGGAGAGGGGTGGTAGATGGATAAAGGGGTTCAAATATAGGGAAGTAGGGGGAGGTTGAAGTGGTTTAAAGGGATAAAATTGATAGCTGAAGGAAAATGAACTTTGGGTGGTAAACACACAGTAGAATATACAGATGTCAAATTATAATGTACTCCAGAAAATTATATAATTTTATTAACCAATGTTACCTTAAAAAACTTAATTTTTCAAAATTAATAAAAAAGAAAAGAAAAAGAGAAATAGTTAAACACATGTTGTTAGTTCTCCTAGACAGGGAAGCACAGAAGTCCAGGTATATGGGTTTCTAGGGTTATAGGTGCTGGGGTCATTAGCCATGCATGATTTTCCTTTCATACCCTTCTTACCTAGCATTTGACCCAGAAAATAAATTCTGATTTCAATACTGTCTCTCTCCTTCTCTTTTGAAATTTGGTATGTGACTTTTCATCCTGTCTTTTCTCTGGGCCTTTGTTTCTTGGTACAATAAACCTTATGATAAAAATTTCAAGGTAGGTAGCTGTGTAGCTTGTTGAAATCCCTCTGGAATTAATGATTGTGAAGAGAGTAATATGTCTAGGGGACATGCTATAATATAAGCTTTTATTTTTGCATTGTTTTCTTTTAGTGCTAGGGATTCAGGAAGTATAAGGGCATGTCTTAGGGGATAGACAGAATGATAACATCTTCCTAGAAACAAAAGGACTGACGCAGCACAACTGTGAATATGTGTCTGTTCTTTCAAGATAGAGTTGAATATGCCAAAAAGTATAAGACCCAATTAAATTTGAATTTCAGATGAAAAATTAATAAATTTTTAGTATAATTATGTCCCAAATACTGCATGGATCATACTTAAACTAAGACATTATTTATTGTTTTTATTAAAAACAAATTTAACTGGTCATCTCATAACTTTATTTGCTAAATCTAGTGACTCTAGCTAGAGTGCAAATATCCCTTATAACAAGTATATACTGGCACAGGGTGTACAGAGCCTGGGCAATAAGCTTACTATTTGAGAATCAGAAACTTAAAACTTTGTCAGAAGTTTTGTTTGAAGACTTATGGTAATATCTATGTGATCTAATATCTTGTGCTCCTTCCTCAACAGTGTTTGCTAAACTGTGAAGTACATCCCAGCTTGTTAGATGGTTCAGTAAAAGTGATAAAGGTGATACATAAAACAACACATTTAAGTGAAACTAAATCATATCCTTGCAGGTAGGCATGGTGGTGGTGGCATTTGTCACCTAAGTGAGAGAATAACAAGAGAAATACAAAGTTGGTAAGTGTATGAGAAATTGGAGATTGTTTGGCCAAATATTTTTTTTTCCACACCTGTGGATTCTCCTTCCAGAGGTAATCCAGGGACAATGTTTGCATTGCTGGGATGAAGAAGACTATTTCTTTCACAAGGCTAGAGGGATTGCCTGGGTGGCTGCAATACCTCATGCTGAGGAGGCAAATAAGGGATGGTGAAAGCAGGCAAATCATGGAACAGCATCAAGTACTTTGTGCAAACCAGGGATAGGTTGGTCATGAATAGTAAGGACTACAAGAACACATCAATATACCAGGTGTGTAAACAAGGGCACAAAGCTCTAGAAAACATACAGCATGGTACCAAAAAAACTGAGACCGTATCTTCTTGTCACTGTACCTTGTGGCATCCATGTCATATAATTTTTTTATGTAAAATATAATGAAATTAAGTTGGCATATTTCTGACCTATTCCACACGAGAATTTATAGTAATAGCTGAAATCAGAAAGAATACTCATGCTATAAAGTTATAATAAGAAAAAAAAAAATGTTTCAGAGCACAGCATCTAGTACTAAAGCACCTAAAGATCTTTCCCAATAAATCCTCCTGAACTGATATGTAAAATTTCTGATCAGGGAAGTATGTATCCTAGCTTCATAGGGTTTCAATTGTGAGTAATACTCTAACCTTTGTTTCTTCAAAACTGCAGCATATATAATACATTTAATATTTTTACTAAAGTATTTATGGAATATGATATTATATTATTTTCAGATGTACAACATAGTGATTCAACTTTTATATATCTTACAATGTGATCACATGACAAGTTTGGTAACCGTCTACTACAATGCAAAGTTATTATTATATTATTGACTATATTTCCTGATCTGTACATTACATCTCCATGGCTTATTTAAATTATAACCAAAAGTTTATATTTCTTCTCTTCACTTTTTTTACTCCTCCCCCCACTCCCTCCCTTCTGGCAACTATCAGTTTGCTCTATGTATCTATAAATCTGTTTCTGTACCGATTGTTCTTTTTTTTTTACATTCCAAGTGAAATCATATGGTATTTATCTTTCTCTGTCTGACTTATTTAACTCAGCATAATACCCTTCAGCTCCATCTACGTTGTGGCAAGATTTCATTATTTTTTATTGCTAAGTAATATTCCATGCTCTCTCTCTCTGTATATAAATACACACACACACATATACACATATATACACACACATATATACACACATATATATCACATCTACATATATATCACATTTGTGTATGTATGTATATATGTATATATACATATATGTATGTGTATATATATATACACATATGTATGTGTGTGCATGTGTGTGTATGTGTGTGTGTATACACACACACACACACACACACACACACACACACACACACACACATATATATATATATATATATATATCACATCTTCATTATCCATTCATCTTTTAATAGATACTTAGGTTGCTTTCATATCTTGGCTGCTGTAAATAACACTGCAATGAATATAGAGGTACATGTATCTTTTTAAATTAATTTTATTGTTTTCTTCAGAAAAGTATCCAGAACTTGGATTGCTAGGCTGTTTGATTTTTAATTTACAATTTTTAGAGTAACTACCATACTGTTTTCCATAGTCATGCACCAATTTATAATCCTATCAATACTATAGGGGAGTTTCCTTTTTTCTACATCCTAACCAACAGTTGCTATTTGTTGACTTTTTGGTAATAGTCATCATAAAATATATGAGGTGATATCTTATTGCAGTTTTTGATTTGCAGTTCTCTGATGACTACTGTTGTTAATCATCTTTGTATACATTTTTTAGACATCTATGTTTTCTTTGGAGAAATGTCTATTCAGGTCCCATGCCCATTTTTAATTATATTTTTTTGATGTTGAGTTATAAGAGGTTCTTATATATTTTGGATATGCAACCCCTTATTTGACATATTATAATACATTTTAATTATTCAGTTTTCAACTAAAATTATGAGGAATTCAAGAAGCAGGAAACCATGACATACACAAGAAAACAATAGGCAATAAAAACTGCCATGAATCTCAAATGAGATATTATAAAATATCTTCTAAGAATTTAAGTAAAGCAGACTTAAAGAGACAATTGAAAGTATAATGACAATGTCTCATCAAATAAAGAACCTCAATTAAGAGATAGAAATTTTATAAAAGAACTAAATGAAAATACTGCAGTTCAAAAGTCCAAGAAACAGTTTGAAAAATTGACTAGAAACACACAACAATAAATTTGAGCTAATTGAAACAAGAATCAGTGAATTTACAAATAGATTGATAGATATTATGTGGCCTAAGTAACAGAGAGAAAAAAGATTAAAAAATCAGGGCCTCAGAAAAATATAGGCCACAATTAAGTGTATAAGCATACAGATAATGAAAGTACTAGAAGAAGAGAAAAAAAGGAACAGAAAAGATATTTTTATAAAATTATGGGTAAACACTTGCAACGTTTGGTAAAAACATTAATCTACACATCCAGAAACTTCAGTTAATTCCAAATAAGTTAAACACAAAAATATATGCACCCAGACACATCATACTACCAAACAAAGATTAATTTTTTGAGAGCATCAAGAAAAAAATAACTACACACTTCAAGAAAACCTCAATAATATTAACAGCTTAATTCTAATCAGAAGAAATGTAGACAAAAAGACAGTAAAAAAAAAAATCCAAAAAGTGGTGAAAGTACAAACTAAAAAAAAAAACAAAAAACAAAAAACAGAAAAAAAAAACAAGAAGGAAACAAGAAACAACTCTCAACATCAAACTTATGTCTATCAGAACTATCTTTCAAAAACTGAAATAATACAAGTGACGTCAAAAGCATGGTGGTTTGAGGGATCTTTCTGGATGTCTTGCTTTGAAATTACAATGAACCTAATGCCTACAGTTCAACAAATAATATCTAACTTGCACATAAGCACTGCTGAGAAATCTACGTATCAGAATATTCAAAGGTAGGCAAATTGTACATGTCAGAGAGCTAGATTAGGAGTGAAGAACAAAGGAGCTGTGATACACAGCCAGAGCTCCCTGCAGTACAGAGGTGAGAATATTTTGTGGCTGTTTCTTGTCTCTTTGAAGCCTCAAAAACTGCTGTCTCATTGATCAGCATATTCCATACAGTGGAACCAAGTAATCAGGGCAGAGAATAGGGCAGAGACTGAGTGTAAAGGGGTGATGGCTGTGTCTCAGTTACTACCATTGACAGGAGGAAGGCTGAGTCTCAGATCTTAACTGCCTCTACAACACACACTAGAGCAGCATCCCCACCGTATGTTCCCTGAGCTAGCAATAACAAGCCCCACGGAAATTTGTGCAACCAGTATTGAAATATATAATATAGCCAGTAACAGAAACAGTCATGGTGATATTGAGGCAAGATAGCTGAAACCTGAAAAACAGCATTATTAAAAGGGAAATAGTCATATACACCCCAGGCCTCTCCTAATCAACTCCATCCCCAAACCAGTCAGGCTGATTCAGAAGGAAGCAGCAGTACATTGCTTCTGATGGTAGAATCAGTAATGAAACTTTGGGGCCTTTTCAGAGGCTTATACCAATATTGCTCATCATATACTCCCACGAGGGTTGAGCCCTGGGATGGAGGTGACCTGGTCGCAGAAGAGGCACACAGTCCACTGGAAAGGAAAGACCATTTTGAACCTCAAAGCAGAGGTCCAAGAAGCTTGGACACCACTTACTGGAAATCAAAAGAAAAAGCCCTTCTTATCAACCTGCTAAAGGGAGATCATTACATTAAAAATAAAAAAAAAAACTTCCTTTAAAAAATAAAAAGCAGAGTACACTCCCACTAATTCCCTGGCAGAGAAATAGTCCATGAAATACTATGAACAGCCATGGTGAAAAGGAACCTCAGAAAGAAAGTGAAAAATCTCCAGAAAATAAGTTTAAAGACATAGAAATATGTGATATAAATGACAGGGAATTCAAAATTGCACTTGAGAAACAACTCATAGAGATGCAAAACAATTTTGACCAACAGTTTAAAAAACTTAGAATCACCTAACAGCATGAGTACTTTACCAAGGATATTGAGACCCTAAAATAGAATCAAATAGAACTTTTGAAGATACAAAACCTCATTAAAAGAAATGCAGAATGTAATAGTAAGCTTAGGCAATAGAACTGACCAGATTAAAAAAAAAAAAGAATTAATGATATTGAAGACAGAAATCTGACAATGATGCAGATGGAAGAAGACAGACTTGAGAATAAAAACAATGCAAGAACTCTACAAGAACCATCTGACCCCATCAGAAAAAGCAACATAAGAATAATAAGTATATCAGAAGGAGAAGAGAGAGAGAAGAGAACAAAAAGTATATTCAAACAAATAGTCAATGAAAAATTTCCAAACCTATGGAAAGAATTGTATATTCAAATCCAAGAAGCAAATGAAACACCTAAATATTTCAAGGCAAAAAGACTTTCTCCACGAAATATTGTATTAAAAACTGTCAAAAATTAATGAAAAAAAAAATGAATTCACAAGACAACAAGGGAAAAGTAGACAGTAAGTAATAAAAAAAAACACATTAAACTATCATCAGACTTCTCAGCATGAGCTTTACAAGCAAGAAGGAATGGAACCAAATATTCTAACTACTAAAAAAGAAATTACCAGACAAGAGTAATATATCCATTAAATCCATTCCTTATATATAAAAATGAAATGAAAACCTTTTCAGACATACAAAAACTAAGGAAATTTTTCACTGAAAGGCATGAATTATAGGAATTACTGATAGGGTTATTTCTACTTAAAACAGAGATGAAAAATACATAACCATGAGTAAGATGACTAACAAGCAGACAGAAGCAAGAGAGTACAATGTTTATTAGGAACAGGTTATTACTTGCTTAAATATTACATAATGATTAAAAGTCAAAAAACAAAACACTTTAAAAGAAGGCAACAGCTACTGTAACTTAAAAATGAGCATACAGCATGAATAGAGATAATTTGAGATAATGAAACCAGACAAAAGGATGGAGTAGAGATTTGCATATGCAAAAGAAATGGAGATGAGGCACACACAGAAGAAAATGGACATATATATGTGTGTATATATATCATACATATTATATATAACATACATATTATATATAACAATATATAACATATATCATGCATATATCTTTCCTAACTTTCCTTTATCTAAACTTTATAGTAATCACACACACAAAAAAAATTCCAGAACTAAGACACAGAACTTAAATTGAAAGGGAAAAGAGGGAAAACCATAAAACCATAAAACACTACCAAATTTAGATAACAGATATAAATACAAGGACAAAGAAACAGCGGAGACATGAGCTACTACAAAATAAAATACAAAATGACTATAGAAAACCTTATATTTCAATAATAATCCTAAATGTAAATGAACTGAACTCACCAATAAAATGGCACAAAGTTTCAGATTGAATCATAAAACAAAAACCAACCATATGCTGCCTTCAAGAGACACATCTCAGCTGAAAAGACAAATATATATTCAAAGTGAAAAGGTGGAAAACGATAATCCAAGCAAATGATGTCTAAAGATAAGATAGTGTAGCCGTACTTATATCCATTGAAATAGATTTCAAGTTAAAAAAAATTAATGAGAGATAGTGAAGGATACTTAATAATGATGAAGAGAACCATACTTCAAAAATATTGAACATTTATTAATGTTTAAATTTTCAATCGGGAGAATAAAAATATAAAGCAACTTATAACAGAATTAAAAGGGGAAACTGATAAAAACACAATTATAGTAGGGGTCCTAAATATCCCACTGTCAGCTATAGTCAGAATAAGTAAATCTATACAAAGATAATATGGATTGGTGGTTGTGAGTGGGAAGGAGGGAATGGAAAATGACTGCTATGGTGATTCCTTTGGGGATGTTGAAAACTATAAAATTTGATGAAGCATTAGATGGACAACATTTTGAATATACTAAACAACTAAATTTTATATTTTAAAAAGGATGTATATTATGGTGTATGAATTATGTCTCAATAGGTTGTTACAAATATGTATATTCACAGGCTTTCCCTCACATTAACAAGCAAATATTGGATATATTCAATTTGTAAATATATTAATTCATTTTTAAGTTTTTATTTTTTAAATTAAACTTGACATTCAGCATTATTTTATATATTTATTTTAGGTGTACAGTTATAGGGCTTAGATATTTATAAAATTTATAAAGTTATTCCCCCAATAGCCTATTACCCATCTGGCACTATACATAGTTATAACAATGCTAGCCATTTTCATTTATAATGAAACTAGTGTACTGGTTCTTTTTCAACCTGAAAATACAAAATCAAATAATTTTTACATGTGAATAGTTATCACATAACTTTTTAAACTTTCCTAAAAAACTTCAGAAAACCTAAAGAAATTTTAACAAAGAATTATTTTATTTCAAAAAAATATATAGAGGTAATGTGTATAAGAATAATAAATAAAACCATATAGGAGTAATTTTTTTTATATTTCACTGGAATTAAGGTAGTATAAATCTGAAGTAGATTTTGATAGGCTAATTTTTTTTAAATGTAAGCAATCACTATAAAGTAACTGAATGAATGTTTTTATAAAATTCTTTAAAGGAATTAAAAAGTTACACATAAAACATTCTTTTAGTACAATGAAGGCATTAGAGGGAGAGTGGAACAAAAAGTAAGGATGAGACATCCAGAACGAAAGAAATGCTATATGTAAATATATTCATAACAAATTGATAACCTATGTTTCCTCTATAAGAAACTAGAAAAAGAGGGCAGCCTAAAATCAAAGCAAGCAGAAGACAGAAAATGATAAATGTTAGATCAAAAATAAATAAAATAGAAAGCAGAAAAATAATATAAAACATTAAAAAAATTAACAAGTTTGACAAACATTTGGCTAAACTGACCCAACAAAAGAAGTTTCAAATCACTAAAATCAGTAATAATATTTATTATAAAAATAAATGCTCATATGCAATACTATGAGCAATTGTATATTAACAAAATCAAGCACACTTTATTGATAAAATATTTAACAAACTATGAATAGAAGGGACATTCCTCAAGCTGATAAAAGGCATCTGTGAAAAATTTACAGCCGACATCATACTTAATGTTGAAAGACCGAAACTTTTCCCATTGACATCTGGAAAAAGAAAATGTGTCTGTGTGCACTACTTCTATTTATTATTGTACTGTGTTTTTTTAAAAAAAATAAATAGAAGAAAAGGCTTTCAGTTTGAAAAAATGAGTAAAAATATTTCAATTTGCGGATGATATTATCTTATATATAAAAAAATCTTAAAAATTAAACAAAAGACTTATTAAAACTAATAAACAACTCTCCAAAGTGGCAAGACACAAGATTAAAATGCAAAAATGAATTGTATTACTACACACTATCAGTGAAAATCTAAAAATAAAGTTAAGAAAACAATTACCTTTAGAAAATCTCCCAAATAATAAAATAGTAATATGCTTTTTCTTATTACTTATTTTAAGAATAAAGGAATTATTTGTACACTAAAATCTGTGCAATACTACTGAAATGAAGTAAAGACCTGTATAAACAGAAAGATGTCTGCATATTTGGATCAGAAAATTTAATAATAATAAGATAGCAATTCTCTCCAAATCAGTTTATAAATTAAACACAATAGACCCATATGCTGTTTATAAGAGACCCACTTCAGATCAAATGATACAGACAGGAAGTAAAGGGATGGAAAAGATATATCAGTCCTGAGAAGGAATTTAACAGCAATAAAGGCCTACCACAAGAAACAAGAAAAAGCTCAAATAAACAATTTAACCTTACACTTAAAAGAACTAGAAAGAGAATAGCAAACAAAGCCATAGTGTGTAGAAGGAAGGAAATAATAAAGATCAGAGTGGAAATAAATGAAATTGAGTCTAGAAAAACAATCTAAAATATTAATAAAACCAAGATCTAGTTCTTTGAAAGGATAAACAAAATTGATAGACCCTTAAGAAGACTCAAGGACAAAAAAAAAAAAGAGGACTCAAATAAATAAAATCATAAATGAGAGAAAAGAAATGACTATGGACTTCACAAAAATATAAAGGATCATAAAAATATTATGAGCAATTATGCATCAACAAATTGGAAACTCTGGAATAAAAGGATACATTTCTAGACACATACAATTTTCTAAGACTGAATCAAGAAACAGAAAGTCTGAACCAGTCAATTACCACCAATGAAATTGAATCAGTAATCAAAACCCTCCCGAAAACATGAAAGTCCTGGACCAGATGGCTTCATAGGCAAATTTTACCAAACATTCAAAGAATAAATAACACTTATTCTTCATAAAATTCCAATAAAATAAAATAAATAAAATAAAATAAAATAAAATAAAATAATAATAATTAAGAAGAGGCAAGGCACCCTAAGTCCTTTTATGAGGGCACCATTACCTTGATTCTAAAACCAGACAAAAATATTACACAAAAAGAAAACTATAGGTCACTATCTCTTTAAATATTAATGGAAAAATCCTCACAAGCCGAATTAAGCAATACATTAAAAATATCATACACCACGATTAAGTTGGATTTATTCCTGGGATGTAAGGTTGGTACCATATCTAAAAATCAATTATTGTGATACATCACATTAACAAATCAAAAGATAAAAAAACATATGATCATATTAAAATCAAGCATCCATTTATGATAAAAAGTCTCTGAGCAAAGTAGAAATACAGGGAACATACTTCAACATAATAAAGACCATACTTGACAAACTTACATCTAATATCATACTCAATGGGGAAAGGCTAAAAGTATTTTCCTATTCAGGAACAAGACAAAGATGCCCACTTTCACCACTCCTCTTCAACATTGTGGAAGTCTTAGCCACAACAATAAGACAAGAAAGAAAAATAAAAGGTATCCGAATTGGAAAGAAAGAAGTAAAACTTGTTATTTGCTGATGACATGATACTCTATATACAGAACACTCAAGATTCCAACAAAAAGCTGTTAGAACTGGTTAATTCAGTCAAGCAGCAGGTTACAAAATAAATATTCAGAAGTCAATGGCATTTTTATATACCAATGATTAACTTTCAAAAAGAGAAATTAATAAAACAATTTCATTTACAATTATATTGAGAACAATAAAATACCTGGTAATCAAATTAACCAAGGAGTTAAAAGATCTGTTTGCTAAAAATTATGAGTCAGTGAAAAAGGAAATTGAAGAAGATACAAATAAATGGAAACATGTACTGCACTCATGGATAGGAAGATCAACATTGTTAAAATGGTCATATTACCCAAAGCAATCTGTAGATTCAACGCAATCCCTTTCAAAATACAAATGGCATTTTTCGGAGAACTAGAACAAATAATCCTAATCACAAAAGACCCCAAATAGCCATGGCAATCTTGAGAAAGAAGAACAAAGTTGATGGTACAACACTACCTGCTTTCAAACTATCCTACAAGGTTATAGTAATCAAAACAGCATGAGGCTGGCATAAAAGTAGATACATTTATCAATGGAACCAAATAAAGAGCCCAGAAATAAATCCAAACCTATACACTCATTTAATATATGACAAAAAAGGCAAGAATATTCAATAGGGTAAAGAAAGTCTCTTTGATAAATAGTGTTGGAAAAATAGGACAGATACATGTGAAAAAATAAGAGAGAAAAAAACTGGACCATCTTCTTATACCATATATAAGAATAGACTCAAAATGGATTATTAAAGATTTAAATGTAAGTCCCCAAACCATAAAACTTCTAGAAAAAAAAAAAACATAAACAGTAAATCTTTGATATTTCTACTAAATTTCTTTTTAGACACATTTCTTCAGGTAAGGGGACTACATAAATGGGACTACATAAAACTAAAAAGTTTTTGCAAAGCTAAGGAAACCATTAACAACAAAAAGACAACTGACTGAATAAGAGAAGATACTAGCTTATGATATATCTGATATAATTTAATATCAAAAATATATAAAGAACTAATAAAACTCAATGACAACAACAAAAAACAATCCAATTAAAAATTAACAAAAGACTTGAACAGATATTTCTCCAAAAAAAAATACACAGGGTCAATAGATATATAACAAGATGCTCAAGGTCACTAATCATTGAGAAATGCAAATTTAAACCACAATGAGATATCACCTCACACTTGTCAGAATGGCTATCATCAATATATCAAAGAACAACAAATGTTGGTGAGCATGTGGAGAAAAGGAAACCCTCATGCACTGTCAGTAGGATTGTAAATTGGTACAGTCATTATGGAAAACAGTCTGGAGTATTCTTGTAAAACTAAAAATATATATACCATGGGACACCACTGGGCGGCAGGGGATCACATGCCCTCCACCCGGATCTCCTCCACCCAGGGAATGTCAGGAGCTCTGGGGGCTGTACACACCTCATTCCACTGACTATGCCAAGTGTCAGCACCAAGTTTATCGAGAAGGGAAGGTTTCAGTGGAGAGACTCCCAGTTGCAAGAATGCATAAGGGACAGACATAAAAATGAATTGACAAGCACCAACTTTATTTCAGGGAGCATACTTCTGCTTCTGCTCTTCTACTGCTCCCTTTCTTGTGCCCTCTTCTGCTCCACACTGCATGGGCTCCACACATATCAGAGTATAATAGCAGCATTCAGCCACACATGCATGATACAATAAGCTGAATTATGTTTACATATTTTTAGGCACAGGATTCCTACTACACAGTAAACCAATGTAACAAACCTGGGATCCTTTTCCTAGACATGAGCCTGGTTCACAGCCAGATCTGGGAACAGCCAGGCTTGGGACCGACAGTGTTGATAAAATGATGTAGCATTTTTTTTTTGGTGCGGGAATTTCTTTATCCATTCTTCAACTCTAAATGATAGCTTGGCTGGCTAAAATAGTCTTAGTAGTAGATCCTGGATTTTAAACATTTTAAGTGTTATGTGCTGAGCCATTCTATCCCACAGTTTCTGTTGAGAAATCAGCTGCCTGTCTATGGGTGTTCCCTTGTAGGGAACTGTTTTTCTCTTCCTGCTTTTAAGATTCTTTTTTTGTAATTAACTTGGCATTTCAATTATATGTGTCTTGATGTGGGCCTCCTTGGATTCATCTTTCTTGGGACAGTCAACTTTTTGTGTTGTATGTCTACTTACTCCATCAGATTAGGGAAGGTTTTCATCATTATTTCTTCAAATAGCTCTTCAACATCTTGTTTTTCTTCAGGGACCCCTATGAAATGGATATTTTTACTTTTATTGGTATCCCTTAGGCTCCTTAAATTATTATCATAGTCTTGGCTTCTTTTTTCTTGCCATTCTGATTGAGTGTCCTTGGCTTCCCCATTCTCTATATTGGTGGTTTGATCATCATCTTTATCCACTTTGTTTATTCCATCTGATATACTCTTCATCTCAGGTAATGTATTCATTTTTTTGATTGGTTCCCTTTTATAATTACTATTTGCATTTTTATGTTTTTATTTTAAGTCTATTTGTTAAAGTTCTCACTGAATTCATCTACAGTTTCCCTAAGTTTATTGAGCATCTTTATAAGCAGTACTTTGAATTCTGCATCTGTTAGATTACTTGACTCTATTATATCTGGATCTCTGTTCTGTTCTCTCATATGGTTTCTGCTTCTTTGTCTTCCCATTTTGGCTGCCTTTTCTTTATCTGAAGCAAAGCTTCTAAGTCTCTCTGTCTTATTAGTGTGGTTTTGTGTAGTAGGTGACCAGTGGCATAGTTCTCAGAGGGCTCCAGCTGCAGGCCAAAATTTTCACCAGCCTTTGTCTGAGGCTACCTGATAAGATCTGGCAAGCAACCCACCAATGCTGTACTTGCAGTTGCCTCAAGAAAACCACACCAGTAACTGAGGCCGGCTTTCACCAGTATAAATCTTGACTTGGCTCATCAAGGAACACAGTACTGGAGGAGTACACACCTGGATATGGCTTGAGTAGGACTGGGAGTTGGGAGAGGTGGAGTTTCTGTGAATCCTCTGGGCAGAGTGACCTCTGTTATCCAGCTTGTTTACTTCTCAGCTATGGTAGCGCTGGGCCCACACACTGGGCGGGGTTAGAGATCAACATAGGAGCCATGGATATTGCCAGCTCTTCTGCCCATAATAAAGCCTTTCCTTTGACCATTGTTTGGACAACTCAGTGTCCCTCTGTAAGTCCCTGGTGATCCCTGGGCAGCCAACCTGGGGCTGGTGCTCAGAGCAAGTGGGTCCATCACCAAGAATGTCCACCCACAGACACAGCCCCTTTAAGAGAAATCTACAGCTGCTAATGCCATAGCCTCTGTCCCACTGAGACACTCGAGACTGGGCAGCCTCATGTCACCACATATTCCTACTGTATCTTGTTTCAGGGTAATTACTTATCTCCCTATTTATAGTGCTTCTGTTTGTCTAGACTCCAGTTACTTTCCTTGCTGTTTGCTTCGTTTTTCTTTCACATCTTTGATGTGGTAGCAAGAGGAAAGAACAAAGACTCTATCATCTACATCATTTTTTTCTATCCATTTTCAATATATAACTTTTATTATACTGACATATGTCCCCTTCATTCCCACTTTGTTGAGTTTTTATCATAAATGGATGCTGGATTTTGTCAAATGCTTTTCTCTTCATCTAATGACATAATCATGATTTTTATCTTTAAATTAGTTTATGCAAGTATTACCTCAATTAATTTTCAGATACTGAACCAGACTTGCATATGAGAATGAGTCCCACTTGATCATGGTGTATGATATTTTTAATGTATTGCTGAATTTGGTTTATTAATATTTTTTGAGATTTTTTATATCTATTTTTATCACAGTTATTCCTCTATACTTTTTTTTAGCATATTTTTTCTGATTTTGGTATCAGGATAATACTGAACTCATAATATGAGTTTGAGAGGCTTCCCTCCTCATTAGCTATTTTGAATAATTTGAGAAAAATAGGTGTTAATTTTTTGAATGTTTGATAAAATTTACCTGTGAACTGAATCATCTGTTACAGGGTTTTTGTTGTTTTATGTTTGTTTCATTATTGATTTGATTTCTTTAGCCGTTGTCAGTCAGCTTAGATTTTCGATTTTATCCTCATTCATTCTTGAAAGATTATATGCTTCATAGAATTTAGTTGAGTCTTCCAGGTGTCCAATTTGTTGGCTTATTATCTTTACAGTATTTCTTTATAATCCTTTGTATGTATGTGTTGTTGATTGTTAATTTTTTCTTTCATTTCTAATCTTATTCATTTTGGTGCATCTTTTTTTTTCCCCCTTGTAAGTCTAGTTAAAGGTTAATCAATTCTGTTTATCTTTTCAAAGAACCAGTTTTGGCTTCATTTATTTTTTTGTATTGTTTCTTTTCTAGACAAAAAATTATGTTATGTATATTTCTACTTTTATCTTTATTTTTTTTCTTCCTTCTACTCACTCTGAGCTTTCTTCTCCTTTTTCCAGTTCCTCTAGGTCAATGGTTAGATTGTTTATTTAATATATATTTTTTTTATTTCTTGAGGTAGGTCTGTATTATTATGAATTTCACTCTGAGAACCGCTTTCACCAGGTCAAATAAATTTGAGGGTCTTTGTGTTTTTATTTTTAATTGTCTTAACATATCTTTTGATTTTTTAATCTCATTCTTAACCCATTTATTGTTTTATTGCACACTACTTAACCTTGACATGTTTATATGTTTTATACTTTTTGTAATTGATTTCTAGTTTCATACCATTTTGATCAAAAATGCTGAATATGATTTCAATCTTCTTAAATTTATTGATACTTATTTCTTGGTCTAGCATGTGGCTTATCCTGGAAAATGTTCCATAAGCAATTGAGAAAATTTTGCATTCTGTTGCTTTTGGGTGAAATGTTCTAAATATATCAGTTATATTTATCTGATAAATATATTATTATTAACGCCACTGTCTTTTTGTTTATTTTGTCTGGATGATCTATATCTTGTAGTTAATGAGGTACTAAAGTCCCTTATTATGACTGTATCACTGTCTATATCTCCTTTTATGTTTTTCAGTGATGTTTTATAAATTTAGGTGCTCCTATGTTGGGTGCATAAACACTTACAAAAGTTATGTCCTCTTGTTGGATTGATCCCTTGGATAATGGATTTATCAAATATCTTTATCTCATTATAACCCTCCTTTTAAAATCAATTGTGTCTGTTATAAATACTGCTACTTAAACTTTTTTGTCTCTATTTACATGAAATATATAATTTCCATACTTTTACTTTTAGTCTGAGTGTTTTTTTTTTATTTGAAGTAGCTGTCATGTGAGCAGCATATATATGGGTCTTTTATAAATAATCTGTTTAGCCACCCTATGTCTTTTGACTGAAGTATCAATCTATTTACTTTTAATTTGTAATAGTTATGTAGTTATTGCCATTTAATTGTTTTAATATAGATTTTGTAGTTTCTCTCTGTTTTTCTTTATATCATTTTGCTTTCTTGTATGTTGATGACGTTTCTATAGTATTGTGTTTAAATTTCATTCTGTTTATTTCTATATATCTCTTGTAAAATTTTAGTGTATGGTTATCTTGTGCCTTCTATATGCCAAGCTATATTTGTAACAATCTATTTTAAGTTGATAGTGACTTAAGTTTGAACACATTGTAAAGTTACTATAATTTATAGTCACCTCCAGCAAATGTATATTTTTGTCATTAATTTTTACATCTTTTGTGTGTATCTGTTTGTGTGTTTTCCTTAATTCATTGTTGTAATTATACATGTTCTTCCTATTTTTTTTTCTTTTAATGTTCATAATAACTTTATCATTAGTTTATCCACTGCTTTTACCAAGTATCTTTGTCAGTGGGAATGTTTTTTCTTTTTTTATTCATAGCTTTGATATTTTATTTTCTTCATATAAAAAGTCTCTTTAATATTTATTGTAGTACTGGCTTAGTGGTGATGAAGACTAGCATTTTCTTATCTGGGAAACTATCTCTCCATCAATTTAAAACAATATCCATGTTAGACAGAGTAATCTTGGTTAAAGATCTTTGCTTTCCTTCACTTTGAATATTTCATCCAATCCATTCTGACTGCAAAGTTTCTGTTGAGAAATCAACTGAGAGTCTTATGGGAGATCCCATGTAGGAAACTAACTGCTGTTCCCTTGTTGATTTTAAGATTTTCTTTTATTTTTAACCTTTGGCATTTTAATGTTGATGTATCCTGGTATGAATCTCTTTAGGTGTATCTTGTTTGTAAACTTCTCTGCTTCCTGGAATTGTATGTCTATTTATTTAGCCAGGTTATAGCAATTTTCTGTAATTTTTTAAAATAGGTTTCAATTTCTTGGTCTTTGTCTTTTCTCTCTGGTAACTCTATGATGCAAATTTTAGAATGATTGATATTATTCCAAAGGTTCTCTGGACTATTTTCAAATT
This sequence comes from Cynopterus sphinx, assembly GCA_030015415.1. NCBI lineage: Eukaryota > Metazoa > Chordata > Mammalia > Chiroptera > Pteropodidae > Cynopterus > Cynopterus sphinx. The sequence goes on along the minus strand of CM057388.1, from coordinate 48,404,206 downwards.
TTTATTTTTGATACTTTTTTTTTCTTTTTGCTCTTTTGGTGGGGTGTTTTCTCTTGTTGTCTTCCAGACTGATGATTTTACATTCTGCTTCATCTTATCTGATATTGATTCCCACTAGTGTATTCTTCATTTTAGTTATTGTATTGTTCATTTCTGATGGATTCTTTTATGGTTTCTATCTCTTTGTTGAGGTTATGACTGAGATCATCTATACTTTCCCTAAGTTCATTGAGCATTCTTGTAACCAGTATTTTTAACTCTATCAGGTAGTAGATTGCATGTCTCCATTTTTTGGGGGGGTTGTCTTGTTCTTTAATTTGGGGCATCTTTCTTTGTCTCCTCATTTGATTGACTCCTTGCCCTCTGCCCCCCCCCACGTATAAGGTAGATTAGCTACAACTCCCTGCCTTGTCAGGGTGGTCTTATGTAGTAGGTGTTCTGTTGGGCTCAGTGGCACAATCAACCTTTTCACCTGAACTGGGTGCATTAAGTGTGCTCCTTGAGTTTGTTATGTTTGCTCTCCTGTTGTTCAGCCTTGATTGCTGTTGGCACATTAGTATGTGAGGCTGACCCTCAGGCTGATTGTCTGTGAGAAATATTTATGACTACAGTGAATGAGCTATCATGTGGGGGTTGACCCTATGAAGTGGGATTTGCTTTAGTGAGGTTCTGCTGCATGCTGAATCTGCCCTTTGGGTGTGTCACTTGTGGAGCTGGTTGAATGATGCTCTGAATGTATTTATTCTGGAGCCTCTTGGAAGGAGTTCTGGTTTAGGCCAAACTCAGTCACTGTCTATATAAGCCTGGTGTCATCAGATAGGAGTTACAGAGTGATCTGCATTTGATACCTGGCTTTGCTGAGCTTAGAGGTGCCTGAGAGAGGCTATCCTTCAATTCAGGATTAGTTGACACTAGTGCCACTCTTGGGTCTGCTTGGCAAATGGTATGTGGAACAACAAGGCCAGCTGCTGCTTGTTTGGGGTTTGTGAAAATTTAAGAGATTTTTAGGAGAGTCCAAAGTGCAAGCTTAGAAAGGCCACTTGTGTGGAAGATTTGCTAGAAAAGGTTTGGGTTGTACTCATGTGCTGGATATGGCAGTCTCAGGGAATTACCAGAGGAGGGTAAATAGTGTCAGCCAAGCAAATGGAGAGCTCAGATTTGGTGCCAACCTGCACCTAGATGGCGGAGGGCCCAACAAAGAATAATGGCATCTGTTGTCACTTCTATCCCAGAAGATAACTTCCCTGACTCCTGCTCTTTCGGTCCTCACCATGAAGCTAGTCAATTCAGCTCCAACCAGTACATCCCTGGCACTTTTTGAGCTGCTGCATCACCACTGGAGCTCAGAGCCAGTGAGTCTGTGAGTGACTGATTAAGTGAGTGAGTCTGTATTCAGTCTTATTAAAACTTGAAGAGCCTGGTTCTCCAGCGGCCCTCCATCTAACTCAGCTGCAAAACTTGCTGGGTTTCATATGGGAACTTCTCTTCCCATCACTAGAACTCTGGATTGGGAAGCCTGGTGTGGGGCTGAGAAACATTGCTCTTCATGTGGTACCTCTACAAAAGCTGAGATATCTCTATCATTTCTTAATCACAGCACTGTGGGAAGTAGGACAGGCTTGTTCAGCATTTCTTCTCCTTTTACTTGTCTCAGCATGGCTTCAGCTTTTTTTCCTTAGTTATAGAAATTTTGTTCAGCTAGTCTTCAGATGGTTCTCAATGATAGCCATTCTATAATTTAGTTGTAATTCTGGTGTGGTCATGGAAAAAGATGAGCATAATGTTTACCTACTTTACCATCTTGTGACTTCCGATTGAGACTATAATGTTCTCAATTGGAAATGGTTACAGAATTAAAGTAAATTCAGAGAAGACAATCTCAGATATTTCAATTCCTTACCCTGTTACACAAGCAGAAGAAATGTTTCCCTCCATTTAAAACAAAATGGTGAGTGACACAGATATCTAAATTAAAAAGTCAGTCTAATAAGTAAAAACAGTGGCATTTAGATTTTAGCCTACTGACTCCCTGAACAACAAGAAAGTGAATATCTCTCGAGTTTACAATATGAGACATGGGGCATTTATTTTTTAACATTTTTTATTTTTATATAAATAGTAACGTTCATTTCTTAAAAGTTCAGAATCCATATTTGTTGCCATTGTTATTGTTGTTGTTGTTTATCACATTCATAGAGTCATGCAACCATAACCAAACTTTAAGTTTAGAACATTTTTGTCATCCTGAAAAGAAACTCCAAGCACATTAATGGACACTTCCCATTTTTTCAACCCTTGCTTCCAGATCTAGTCAATCATTAATCTAAGACTCCATAGATTTCTTCATTTTGGATATTTAGAATAAATGAAATCATACAATATGTGACCTTTTGTCTCTGGTTTCTTTCACATAGTGTAATGCTTTTCAGGTTTCTCCATATTGTAGCATGTATCAATACTTTTCTTTTTTGTGAATCAATAATAATCCTTCATATGTATTCATTCATTATATATATATATATATATATATACACACACACACACACACACACACATACATACATACATACACACACACACATATTTTCCTAATTTTTGACTGTTGTGAATAATGCTACTATGATCATTCATGTACACATTTCATGTGTGAACAGATGTTCTCATTTCTCTTTGAGATATACTTAGGAGTGGTAGTTTTGGATCTTATGGTAACTATGTTTAACTTTTGGAGGAACCATCAAATTATTTTCCAAAGGGCGCACAATTTTATAATCTTGCCAAATAAGTAAAATTTTTTAGTTTTTCAAAATACTTTCCAATCCTATTATACCCTGTGTTTTTAAATTTTAACCATCCTAGTGGTGTCAACTATTACTTTGTGGTTTAGATTTGCATTTTCCTGATGGATAATGATTTTAATCTTGTTTTTATGTATGTATTGGTATTTGTGTCTGTTCTTTGAAAAAATGTCAATTAAAGTCCTTTGCTCACTTTCAATTGGATTATTTATTATTTTAATTAGTTTTTTTAAATATTCTGGATACAAGCCACTTATCAGATATCAGATTTGCAGTCTATAGTTTGCATTTTCAGTTTCTTGATAGTACACTTTGTAGTACCAATGCTTTTAATTATGAGAAAGTATAATTTATCCATCTCTTTCCTTTTATCACTGTGCTTTTGGTGTCATTTCTAAGAAAACATTGCCTACCATAGGTCATGCAAATTGACATCTATATTCCTATATTTTAATCTAAGAGTATTATAATCACATTTCTTATATTTTGGTATGTAATCTAATTATTTTTATTTTTTATTGTAGTAAAATGTACATGACATAAAACTTAACATTATAGGCATTTCAAATGTACATTTTTTAGCATTAATTATATTCACATTGTTTTAAAACTATCCCCACTATCCATTTCCACAAAATTTTCATCATCTCAAACTGAAGCCCCATACCCATTATAAACATTACATTCTTATTAACCCCTGTCCCAAACCCCTGTTAATTCTACTTAATACTTTTATCAATTTGATTATTACAGACACCTCATATAAGTGGAATCATACAGTATTTGTGTTTTTTTTTTATGATTGTTTTATTTCACTTATCATAACTCAAGTTTCATCCATGTTGTAGGAGTATTATTCAAAATCTACTTACTTTTTAAGGCTAAATAATAATTCATCAATGGATAGTTGGGTTGCTTCCACTTTCTGGCTACTGTGAATAAAGCTACTATAAACATTGGTGTGTAAATACCTGTCAAACGTCTCGCTTTAATTTATCTTACATATATACCTAGAATTGGAGTACGTGGGTCATGCAGTAATTTTATTTTTTTATTTCTGGAAGGAGCTGATATACTGTTTCTTCACAGTGATTGAATCATTTTACTTTACCACCAGCCATGCACAAATGTTCCTGTCTTCATATCCTTGCAAACTCTGTCATTGCTGTATTATTCACAGTCATACTAATGGATATAAAGTGGTATCAGTATACTTTTGATTTGCATTTCTCTAATGATTAGTGATGTTTAGTATATTTTCATGTGTTTAATGGTCATTTGTATATCTTTGAAGAAATATCTATTTAAACATTTTGCCCATTTTTAAATTGAGATACTTGTTTTGTCATTATTGAGTTACAGGAGGTTTTAAAATACATGTGAATATTAATTTCCTTATCTGACACATGAATTGCAAATGTTTGTCCCATTCTGTGGGTTATCTCTTCACTCACTAATATGGTCCTCTGATGCACGAAAGTTTTTAGTTTTAGTGAAATCTGAGTTCTTTTTTTGTCTTGTGTTGCCTGTGCTTTCAGTGGCATATCCAAGAAATCAGTGCCAAATCAAATGTTATAAATCTTTTCTTCTATATTTTCCACTAAGACTTTAAAAATGTTACCTCATATTTAGATATTTGATTTAGTTTCAGTTAATTTTTTGTATGGTATAAGATAAAGATCCAGCTTCACTTTTTTCATTTTCATCCATTATTCAAAATGAGGTATTAGAATCTTCTACTATTAGTATAAAGCTGTGAACTTCTTTCTTAAATTCTGTGAGTGTTTACTTCATGTATTTTGGAGCTCTGATAATTTTTGCATCTATATTTATCAGGTCTATTGGTCTATAGTTTTCTTTTCTTGCAGTGTTTTGATCTTGCTTTAGTATCAGGGTAATGCTGCCCTCATAAAATGAGTTTGGGAGTGTCCCCTCCTTCTTGTTGGAGTCCCTGAGTATCCTGGTTTTTATGTGGCTTGAAATCCTGAGACAGGATGGTTATCTTGGCACATGGCTCTCCTGGATCTTTAGGTTCATATGAATCACCCTGGTGCCTGGATTACTGGTATTAATTGTGAGCTTGAGGCCACGGAAGGCACCTAGGGCAGCAGGAGTCAACCAGTGCTGGAATATGCTAGGAACTTGCTAAAGCATGCAGGAGACTATTGCCATGGGAGATACCTGGGGATATGGATGCTGGCTGGTGCTAGGGTAATCTGAGAATCTGCATTAATGGAATCCTATCAGGAACTGGTGCCAGGTGAATCAGCTAGTGCCATGTTGGACTGATACCCTGGGGCTACAGGAGCTTCCTGGGACCATGTGATCCAATAAGTGCCAAAATAGATTGGGAGCTTCAGTTCTTGGTAGCGCTCCAGGAACCTGGAGCCACAGAATCACCTTTGGCCACTGGTCACTCATGACTATTGAAGCTGGTCAGTTCTCTGGTGGTAAAGGAGCTTGAGTTTGTAGGTGCCCTCTGAGAACCTGGAGCCAAGGAATCTTTCTGGAGACACTGAAGCTGTTTTGGGATACTGGAGCCAGCAGGCACAAGTTAGATAACTTCCTGGGAGTCTGTTGGAAGTCTGTTGATATGGAAGCCACCTGAGTCTGTGAAAGCTACCCACAGTCAGTGGGTGCAAAGATGAGCTTGGGGCCTATATTTGAAGGGGCCTATTGGGGTTCTGGTACCACAGTTGCCAGCTTGTATAGCAGGAGATACCTGAGTTCACATAGCTTGCATGCTACCAGGTAGGTGTGAGAGAAGGTATGGATTCACATGGTCCTACTTGGTGCTTGGTCCCAAAGACACCACTTACGGCCACTAGACCCAGTAGGCTCCAGGATGAGCTAGACCTGGGCTCCAGGGTGCCTGCTAGGAACCTGGTATCACAGGACCCACCAGGGGCCACAGGAGCTTCCTGAGGCCTCTGGAGCTATAAAGTGCCTGGATGATATGACAGCCTCAGTTTCCAGAAGACTGCTAGGAAACTTGTGATGAAAGAAGCCTGTAACTGTAAGAAATGCCAGAAATACTGGTGTAATATAGTAAGGCACCATGGTGAGCTGGAGATCTGGGTTTGTGGTAACCTGCTGGGAGCCCTGTAATAGAAGCTGCAAGGTACACTGGAGTAAGCAGGTGCCAGAGTGAGCCTTGGACTTTTTTCCTGGAAGCCCACAAGAACTTTATGCCAAAGATGCCAGTTGGGGCCACCAGAGCTGGCAAGCACCAGAATGAAATGGGTGCCTGGGTTCCTGGAATTATTTGAGGAGCTTGGTGTCATGGGTTCTGCCTGGAGATGCTGGAGTCAGTAAATGACGAAGTGAGCAGAAGCCTTCCATGAGTCCTGCTGTGGAAGCCCTCTGGGGCTGTGCAAGTTGCCTGATGCCTTTGGAGTAAATTGTCACAGGGTGAGCCACAGTCTGGGTTTATGGAAGCCTGATGAGAATCTGGTGTAATGCACACTGTTTGGGGATTTGGGAGCTGCTTAAGGATGCTGGAGCTAACCAAGGTGCTGAGTTCCCAAGAGCTTGCAAAGAACCACTTAGAATTGTGGGTATTCCCCTCATGCTTAGATGGGTCCTTTCTGGGACCTGTGGTAAACTGGGTGCCCACTTTACTCTCCTTCCACTAGGAAAGTGTATTTTTGAGCTTCCTGGGCTTGGTGGAGAGTAATGGGGTAGCATGAATATCTCTTTTATACCCTCCTCAATGAGTTCTTTTCTTATTTCTTTGTTTTAGCCAAATGCTGTAATTCCTCACCTGGAATCTTTACTCTTGTGAACATATTTTTGTAGAAGAATAGTTGTTAAAGTTGATGTTAGAGTAGGGGAGAGGAACAAACAGTAGAAATTTTTATGTTGCTATTTTGCTGACATCACTTTTCTAAAATATTTTTTTTCTAATTTTATCTTTATAGACCTGTTTCAAAATAAGACTAGCTGTGCTCTAATGGCCAGAATCTCTATGTGACCCAATTTTGATATGTTCTAATTATTTATGATCCAGAGAGGAGTATTTAAACAACTCATTTAGATACTGAATTTAGCATATGGAACCAAGCTGTTTGTATGAAGGTCTCATGACCTTAGATGAAATGTGAATGTGGCAAATTCAACTGGTCTTTGTAGAGGAGAGGCCATCAAATTCTGATTCCCCATTATGTGGGATATAACCTCAATTATGTAGATATGGATTTGGTAGATATGGATTTAGTCATAATTTATGTATACAACATTAGGTCCTAAAACTCAGTAGATTCTTAATAAATGTCGTGACACAGGTTACTATTTTTGAGAATATCGTGCTATTGTCTTTTAACATTTACTCGTGTATGAGATTTTCCATATTTTGCTGGATGCGTACATTTCTCATTGTTTGTGAATACCCTATGTGTGTGCATGCATGCATATGTGTGTTTGTGTATGTGTAAGGGAAAGATTAAGATTATAACAGGAATGCAAAAAAAGAGAATATTAATATTAAATGTTAAGCCCATAGAAGAAAATCTTATTCCTAGTCTGCAGAAGGCAATAATCTTAAAAAACAAGTATTGTCAAGATAGCAAAAAACAAAAAAAGCTATAACCATTTTGACATATGGAGAGCCAGCTTGTTGAAGTAGGGAATTCATGTGGTTTCTTTCAGACTAGAGAGTTTTGCTTTATCCAGGTGCTGTAATCCCTCACCTGGAATCTTTACTTCTGTGAGCATACTGCTTCTTCTAACACTCTGGTTGTGGCTTAGTGTCCTCAACAAGGGGTCGAATGTAGTATAAAGGAAGTCCATTACAAAGAGTAAAAGCAATTGTAAAGCTTGTCACTCTATTTCAGATAACTATGGTAAGAGAATGAGGACAGAAAGATGGTAGTCTGAGAAACATGTTTTATGGGTTTTTTTTTCTTTTCTTAGGCTAAAATTTAGGATAGGAGTCTTGTTAGAGAGCTTACAGAAATGGAAAACTGGAAATCAGAGGAGTTGTAGTTCTATCCCCTGTAGGAGACTTTCAGTGTTCCTTCTATATCAAAATGGGGTGGCAACCACATAGGAGTCAAATCAACGAATGGCATAGTTAGGCAGAAAGAAGAACCAAGTTCAGTAGCTGAGAGTCTCCTGCAGCTCCTGTGTGATATAAAAGGTATTTAGAAGTCCCTGAACACCCTATGGATATACAGGGAAGGTAGCCAATGGTGTTTCTTGCTGTGTCATCATGAACCAGGCCAAGGGAAACAGACTGAGGAATCCTGAGCAAAGCAATAGCGATTACAAAACAAAAAACAAAAAAAACAAACAAAACCAACCAAACAAAACAAAAACAAAAACAAAAACAACAACAACAAAAAAAATCAAGAACCAAGTTTTCTTTCCAATCTGAGTATAATGCATAAATATGTCAACTTTTACACTTGTTGAAAGAATATATAAATAAATAACTCTCTTTCCGATCTTTGTTAACTTAAACCAGCCTGTTAGGTCATGTTCACTATACCATAGTAAAAAGGGTTCTGCCCCTATAACTCCTTCTCCCAACTTGGTTTGACTGAGGCAAGCAGTTATATTTTAGAGCTCTAAGCCATCACAAGTCTTCATTCCGACAGCTCAGATCTCCTCAGATTTTAGTAGTCCAGCTGAGTAGTGGCCCAAGCACAATTTTCAAATGTAGCTATGCAGCAGTAGCCCTGGGCAACATACATATCTCTCCTACTAGTTAATAATGGACCAAAATGAAACCCGTGCAACTGTACCATGAAGAAGACAGTATTTGATCACCAGTTGCCTGACCAGGCATTACTCTGGACATCTCATTGATTTCCCTATTGGTGCTATCTAGCTGTAACTGGAACATTGACAAGCTGGGCTGTGTTAGGTCCTTTGATCTTTCCTTTTCCCACTGGCTCAAATTCCATTTTAAATTGACAACTCAACCTGTGCTCTGGGTATAAAATTTTATATAACTCTGCTTCTACAATGATTTGGATAAAATATGAATTTAAAGATCCAATAGAGCTCTGTGTGTGTGTTTATTCACAGTATTTCTATGCCTCTGTCTCTACCTGTATAACTCCCTATTTAGAATTAAGGACAATTGCAGGGGTAGGAAACAAAAAAGAGAAATTACATTTTTGTATTTAAATACAGGATTTTAGCTATTGGGATGAAAATCTTAAAAAGTAATTTCAAGCTAAATTTGACATAATCTAAAGCCACACTCTTTATAAACACAGGAAATAGATTTTATTTAAATTAAACCTGCCAAAGTACAAATATCTTTGTACAACTTATGTTGTTCCTTTTTAAGACTTAAGAAGTACTAATATCTTTTATAAGCATCTCTCTGGATTTTACTTGTTGATTTCACATACTATAGCACAAAGCCTGTTTAAAAGAACATATTGCAGACATTCTAAAATTGTATATTACTTTAAAAGTTACATTTATAAAAATGATTTTTCAACATTTTATTTTAAACACTTTTATAATGGGGTAAGTGGTAGTAAAAATTTAAAGGTAAAATACTACCCAACTACTAGCCTTATATATATATATATATATATATATATATATATATATATATATATATATATACACATTTTTTTAATTTGAAAACATTTATTGTGGTGCATATATACTTAACATTTTCTACTGGATGAATATAATGTTAACATAAAAGCATGTATTGGTACATTAAAAATAGCTATAGAATATATTGTGGATATTAAACATGTTTGTGTTTTTAAATGTTAATGTTGTAGTACATGTCAATTTTACTACACTTTAACAATTGTTTTGAAAACATTAAATTTAATGGTAGGTGTTAATAGTGCTCAAAAAATGTTTTAGGTGAATATTGCTTTCTTTATAAGTGAGTCCCTGAAACTTCAAAGCTGAGGTCACAGTTCATATCAATATGATAATTATTCACTATTTTATTGTAGAGATTGTGTAAATAAAATTACAGTAATATTTTACTGGTAACAAATTTAACAAAGACAAAATATTAAGGAATACCAAATTTATATGTGTGCTTTGGAAAACAATACCATAAAAGAGTTAGTTTGAAAATTTTAACATACTGTGTTCATCATAACAAATTATGTCTATGAGTTTTTGTTTTCTTTTGTTTTGCTTCAACACAGTAAAAACATTCCTCTTAGTAAATGTGAGGTATTATTTAGCTATTTGAAATATTATTTGAATAAGAGAATGATGTCTTACTGAAAATCAGACTTTATAGTTTAAGAGTTAGATCGTCTGTTTTATATTAGTTATGTTCCAGAAAATAGAGTACCTTTTTTTAATAGAAATTTTTTAAAACTTCTCAGACTCTTAACAATTCGCAATGCTTTCATAATCTCTCATGCTTTGTCCACTATCAATTTTTTTTAAAAACATTTTAAAGTAATCGGGCTAAACCTAGACTAGTAGATTTGCATTTACATTATCAGTTGTAATAACACATAAACTTAACACCTATATGTAATTCATGTTTAAAAGCTCATCTTGGCTTTGCAAATAAGAGCAATTGTAACTATATATTAAAATAATTAAAATAAAAAAATTTTCATGTTTGATTACTAATTGAAGGAAAGAACATGTTTCTTCTTCCTCTCTTCTTCCTACTTCATTTCTTAAAATTATTCAGGTTTGTTTTCTGATAAAGATAGCTTTATGGAAGCTTCACTACCACAACACATGCACCAGCTCTTCCAATGTTAACAGGAACTTCCTAACACAGAAAACAAAAACAAAAAAATAAATGCTATTTGAATGAATTCCATACTTAGTATAATATAGCATGTTGGGGTTGATAAAGCCCTTAGTTATTCTGGTCTAACCTTCACCTAGCATAAAGAGAAGGAAAAATGTAGTCTATATAATAGTCAAGTGTGGTAGGAAAAAAAACACATAGTTTTTAAAATGATACACATGAGAGTTTTAGGAGCAGGTAATATTGAGTAAGTTTCACCACTCCAGTAATTTCTCCTTGAAAAATTAGAGCTGATAATATTTATCCTTCAAGGTTTTTGTTAGAGTTAGTAAGAAATTGAATAAAAATAATTTGGCATATAGTAATTACGTTTTCACTTTTTTCTTTTTCTTTTTTCATTTTAATTACAGTTATTAAATATTTTATATGAGTTTCAGGCATACAGCATAATGGTCATAAATTTATATAATTTGCAAAGTGGCCCCTGTGATGATTACTCCAGTACCCACCTAGCACTATACATAGTTATTACAATATTATTGACTATATTCCCTATAAGACACTACATCTTCATGACTATTTTGTAACTATCAATGATATACAGTAGTTATAATTTCATTATTCATTAGTTCCCTTTCACTCAATACAGCATCACACAATGAAACAATGAAAAACCAGGAAGAGAATCTAGGTCTCTTAGATACTGGTCAGGAATTTTCAGAAAAGTAAATTCCACCACCTTAGACAAGAATTTTGATCATTGTAGTTGATCTAACTCTTTGCTTGCTAAAATGTTTTCTTTTATTTCTATCTGGTCCTAAGTATTGATAAAGTAAGGCACTATCTAGGTGGCAGAAATTGAATTATTCTAAAGGCCTTAATTAATCAAATTGAAGGAAAGAGTTTGAAAACCATTACTAGCTGTCATATTAACACACTTATTTAGAACCGTAACTAACTCACTATATAAATACAGAGCAGCATACATTCAATATAAGGAAAGGTGAAGTGAGATACACAATATGTTTACCTGTTTGTAGAAATGATGAAGAGTTAATCATACTTTATTTTTTATTAATCCATTATTTAATTAACAAAACATCATTTGATATTTTGGAATAAATATAACACTATGACTGGAAAAATCTGTCAGAAGCATCAAGTTTGCCTTTAGCATTCCTAAGAGGTACTTTTAGTGTCCCTTCTTGTACTCTCCTTATAATGTCTTCTATTAGATGCCCAAGACTCTTGAGATTCTTTAATTCCAGTTTCTTTCTGTGCATCAAATTTCCTGAATGACTGACTAAAAGTTACAACTGTCTCAGGCTATATAATTTCTGTAAGGAGAGAGCTGAGAGATTTTTATCTTGGGCATCAACTGAGAAGGGGCAGATACTGTGGACAAGGACGTTGTTTTTCAGTTCTTAAGTCATAATACATATATAGAAAGTTGACCAGAGAGTAAAGATCTTGAATTATTGAATTTGATTCACTTTTCTGTGAAATGAAGGATTCCGTGAAAAGAGACTGCTCTGTCCCCTTTCATATAAGTACTAATAGATCCTGCTAATGATCAATTAGATCAAGTAGCAATTGTATGTAGCATAGATAAAGCTCATATTATAAATTTCATTAAAAAATTCTGATTAAGTCCTAAAGAGAAACAGAATGGAATAAATGTTTAACATGTATTTTTAAATATTTTATTAAAACCTGACATATACCAACTTAAATACTTTAAATAAGATTACCTGCTTCCATTCATTTTTCTGTGCGTCATATGTCTCAACGGTGTTCAAATAAGTGTGTCCATCATATCCTCCAATCACAAAAAGTTTGTCTCCTAGGGCACATACAGCAACAGCATCTCGAGGAACACTCAGAGGTGCCACAGTTGACCATGAATCATTTTTTGGATCATAGCTTAAGAGATTTAGAAATATAATTGAGAATTGAAGTCCAATAGTGTTAAAATGAAAAATAATAGGCATTAATAAAATTTATACTTATCTAATATAAGAAATTAAAAACATCTTATAACTATTAAGTATAGTCTGCCAATAAATGTAAAAGATAAGTACACAACACAATGCAATATATATGACATATTGTTAAATTGTATACTTAAAAATTATTGGATTTTGTTAATCTGTTACCCCCATAATTTTTAATTAAAAAAATAGATGAGTACATGACAAAATTATCTTCATCCACCAGAGGTCAATCAAAACATATTTATCTATCTATGTATCTATGTGTCTATCTGTCTATCTGTCTGTCTGTCTCTGTCAGTCTGTCTCTCCCTCCCTTTATCTATCTATCTATCTATCTATCTATCTATCTATCTATCTATCTATCTATCATCTATCTATCTATCTATCAATTCCTCCCTTCCACAAAAATACCATGTATTTCTTTGATTGGTGAGAAAATTTGACATATAAGCATGTTAACATTATGTGAAAAATGCCCCCTCTCTCATTTAGTATGCTAGTTGAAGAGCCTTTTATTTTTCTTATTCTCTGGTTATCAAAGTTATTTATCAGACGTCTGCTCCTGTTTTTATAAAATCTCACATTTTAAGTAAATCTGAATATAATCAATCACCTTTTAATTTAATTGAATGAAATCCTCTGATTTTAATGCTATTTGTGATTAGTGATCATAGTCTTATCCTGCATTTTTCCCTTATAAGAATCCTTATTTATCTTCACAAGAGCCTAGGATTTTTTTTCCTTTTTAATCTGAAGTTAAATTCTTATCTACAAACCATTTCTGTAAGCAAAGTGAAAGAGAATTCAGTAATAGTAATTAAAATTTTATCCAGGAATTCTTTCTTAAATTTGAAGCCTATAATTTTTAAGTACATAAAATCAAATCTAAAGAAGAGTAAACAATAAAACAAAATTTATGTAATTATATATGGAAGGGCTCTCTGATTTTATATTGGTCTATTTGTACAATACAGGGAAAATATTTATTTTTCAAAATATACATTAATTTATTACTTTCTATTAATATACTTTTATTTATATTATCCCTCTTGTTTCTGGTTTTATCTCTTTAATCATTTTCTAAATTATCTGATCTAGCTTCCGTTTGAACTTGGCCTCACATCCAGTAATATGTTTAATAATATCTGAGATGTACAATAATTAAGACAATCTCAGTATTCATTGCATATTGTTGAGTATCATGGAACATATTACCTTAAAGTCTGATAATATAATAAAACCAAGAACCAGAAAATCCATAGCTGTAACCTTTAGCTAAGATGAATCTTCAACAAATTTCTATAATTAATTGAGGCTGTACTCATCATCAGAGTATACACATATATGAATGGTGAACAAGGGCTCACAGAAGGATTTCCTTACAGATTTGCAAACAAAACCCAAGACTTTTATGCATGTCCATTATAATTAATGCTAAAAATTCTGACTAATGTTGAAATTATCTGAGTATTACTTGATTAAAATGAGGAGTTTGTGGCATGTTGACACTTTTAAAGAATAAAAATGCTAATATGGTTATTATCTGTAAAGACATATGAACAGTTATGAAAGAAATAATCACTACATTACTTTCAATTTAAAATAGCATCATGCTTCTTTCTTTTTGTTTCTCTTTTGCATTTTTATCTCTTCTTACTTTGTTATTATCTATTATTTATTTACTTTTATTATGTAATTGCAGTTTACATTCGATATTGTTTTATGTTTGGTGTATAGGTGTATAAGAAAGTGGTTAGATTTCTATATAATTTACAAAGTGATAAACCCCAATTAGTCTAGTATCCACCAGGTACTACACATAGTTATTACAATGTTATGGACTATATTCTTTATGCTGTATGTTATAGCCCCAATACTATTTTGTAATTAACTATTTGTATTTCTTAATCCATTCATCTTTTTCTTCAAGGTCCCCAACTCCCCTACCACCTTGCAACCCTCAGTTTGTTCTCTGTATCTGTAAGTATATTTCTGTTTTGTTTGTTCATTTATTTTGTTCCTTAGATTCCATATATAAGTGAAATCATATGGTATTTGTCTTTCTCTACCTACCTAATTCCACTTACCATAATACCCTCTGGGTCAATCCATGTTTTTGCAAATGGTGAGATTTAATTCTGTTTTAGAACCAAGTAAAATTTCATTGTACATATGTACCACCTTTTTGTTTTCCAGTCATCTATTGATGGGCACTTAGGTTGCTTCTATATCTTGGCTGTTGTAAATAATGTAATGAACATAGTGGTGCATATATCTTTTCAAATTAGTGTTTTGTATTTCTTTGAATAAATACCCAGAAATAGAATTGCTGGGTCATAGAAGAGTCTTATTTTTAATTTTATGAGAAATCTCCAAGCTTTTTCACAGTGACAGCACAAATCTGCAATCCTACCAACAATGCACGAGGGCTCTCTGTTCTTCACATCTTCACCAACACTTGTTTGTTAATTTATTGATTATAGCCTTTCTGACAGACGAGAGGTAATATTACGTTGAGGTTTTAATTTTCATTTCTTTGATGATTAGTGACATTGAGTATCGTTTCATGTCTATTAGCCATCTGTCTTATTTGAAAAATTGTATATTTAATTTTTTAAAGGAGGTGTTAAGTTGCATGAGTTCTTTATAAATTTTGGATATTAGCCTCTTAAATGTATCATTAACAAATATCTTCTCTCATTCAGTAGGTTGTCTTTTCATTTTGTTGATGGTTTTCTTGATTGTCCAAAAACTATTTTTAGGTTGACGTAGTCCTATTTGTTTTTGTTTTTGTTTTCTTTTTTCTTTGCCAGAGGAAATATATCAGAAAAATAAACGTTACTAAGAGTAATGTCAGAAGGTTTCCAGCCTATATTTTCTTGTAGAGATTTTATAGTTTTGGGTTCTACATTTAAGTCTTTATTTCATGTTGAGTTTATTTTTGTATATGGTGAAAAAGGTGGTCTAATTTCATGTTTTTGAATGTATATGTCCAGTTATCCAAACACCATTTATTGAATAGACTGTCTTTACCCCATTGTACATTCTTGCTTCCTTTGTCATAGATTAATTGATCATGTAATCATGGGTTTATTTCTAGGCTCTCTATTCTATTCCATTGATCAGTGTATCTATTTTTATGCCAGTATCATGCAGTTTTTATTACTGTATCCTTGTAGCATAGTTTGATATAAGGTTGTGTCATACCTCCAACTTTGTCCTTCTTTATTAATATTGCCATAGCTTTTGGAGATCTTTTAAGGTTCCATATAAAATTTAGGATTATTTGCTTTAGTTCTCTGAAAAATGTTATTGATATTTTGATAGGGATTGCATTGAATCTATAGATTGTTTTGGGTAGTATGAACATTTTAATGATGTTGAGTATTCCTATGCACGAGCACAGTATAACCTTTATTTATTTGTATCTTCTTCAGTTTCTTTCTTCAATGTTTGATAAGTTTCCAACAGGATTTTACCTTCTTGGTTAAATTGATTCCTAGTATTTTATTTATTTTGATTTTTTGTTAATAAAATTATTTTCTTAATTTATCTTTCTGACAATGTTATTGGTATATAAAAATGTGACTTAATTTATTAATATTAATTTTATATTTTGACACTTTATTGAATTCATTTATTAGAGCTAATAGATTTTTCATGGATTATTTAGGATTCTCTCTATATATTATCATGTCATGTGCAATTAACTTGACAGTTTAACTTCTTTCCAATTTGGAAGAATTTTCTTTCTTTTTTTTTTTGTATGATTGCTGTGGTTAGGATTCCCCATGTTGTGTTTAATAAAAATGGTAAAAGTGGACACCTTTGTCTTATTCCTGATCTTAAGGGAAATAATTTAGCTTTATACTATTGAGTATATTAGCTCTCGGTTTATCATATATAATCTCTATTATGTTGAAGTATATTCCCTCTATTCCCACTTTGCTGAGAGATTTTATCATAAAGCAACGCTAGATTTTGTCAAACACTTTTTCTCTATCTATTGATATGATCATATGATGTTCGTCCTGCATTTGTTTATGTGGTGTATTGTTAATTGATCTGGGGATATTGAACCAAACTTGCATCTCAGGAATCTATCCCACTTAATCGTGGTGCATGAGACTTTTGATGCATTGTTGAATTTTGTTTGCTGATATTTTGTTGAAGAGTTTTGGATCTATGTTCATCAGGGATATTGTTGTGTGTGTGTGTGTGTGTGTGTGTGTGTGTGTGTGTGTGTACACACACTTTTTTTTGTAATACTTTTGTTGGGAATCAGGGCAATGGTGGCCTCATAAAGTGAGTCTGAGAGCCTTTCCTCTTCTTGAATTCTTTGCAATAGTTTGACGATAGGTATTAATTGTCCTTTGATTGTTTAGTAACATTCACCTTTGAAGCAATTCTGTTCAGGACTTAGGTTTTTGGGGAGGTTTTTCAGTACTGATTCAATTTTGTTAGTAATAATCAGTCTGTTCAAAGTTTCTGTTTTTTTTTCTTGATTTAGTCTTGGATAAGTATATATTTCTAGGAATTTATCCATTTCTTCTAGATTGTTCAATCTGATGCCATATATTTTCTTGATTTTTTAATAATCCTTTGTATTTCAGTAATGCCAGTTGTTATTTCTCTTTTATTTCTAATTATTATTCATTTGTCTCACTCTCTATTTCATGATAAATGTGGTAAACATTTTATCAATTTTGTTAATTTTGTTTAAAGAACCAGATCCTGGCTTCACTGATCTTTTGTATTTTTTGTTTTTTTGTTTGTTGTTTTGTTTTGTTTTTTGATTCTATTTGTTTACTTCTGCTCTGATCTTCTTTATTTATTTTCTACACATTTTGAGATTTTTATTTTTCTTTACTTCCCTTTTTCTAGTTACCCTGATTATAAGGTCAGATTTTTTACTTGAGATTTTTCTTGTTTCTTGATATCACCCTAAATTGTTGTGAATTTTTCCTCCTAGGAATTATTTTACTGTATCCATAAATTTTGGGTCATTGTGTTTTTGTTTTAATTTGTTTGAAGGTATCTTTTTATTTTTTTAAATCTTGTTAAGCCACTTACTGTTGAGTAAAATGGTATTTAGTCTCCATGTGTTTGTGTGTTTTTAAAATTTTTTGTAATTGTTTTCTGTTTTTATACAATTGTGATAGAACATGCTTGATATGATTTTAATCTTCATTAATTTATTGAGAATTTTTTTTGCCTAACATGTGATCTATTGTGAAAAATATTCTACATTCATTTGCAAAAAAAATGTATGTCCTGCTGTGTTGCTTTGAGGGAAATGTTCTAAGAATATCAAAATATGGTCCAGCGTCTCATTTAAGGCCACTGTTCTCTTGTTGATTTTCTGTTTGGAAAATTTGCCCATTGATGCCAATAGGGTATTAATGTCCTCTATCATGACTGTATTACCTATTATGTTAGTTAGATATTTAATTCATATATTTAGGTGCTCCTCTGTTGGATGCATAAATGTTACAAGGGTTATATCCTCTTGTTAGAATAATCATTATCATTATGAAATGTCTTATTACAAACTTTGTTATAAACTATTTATCTGTCATAACTATTGCTACCCCAGCTTTTTTTGTTTCAATTTGCATAAAATATTTGTTTCCATCTTTTTATTTTCTGTGTATGTGTGCCTTTTGATATGAAGTGGGTGTTTTATGGACAGCATATGTATGAGTCTTATTTTCTTATCTATTCAACTATTCTATGTCTTTTGATTGGAAAATTTAATACATATATATTTAAAATGATTATTGATAAGTACCTAGTTTTTGTTATTTTGTTATTCATATTTACGTTCTTTTATTTTCATCCTTCTTCTTAAAAAAAGCCCCTTGAACATTTTTTGTAATACTAATTTACCTTTTTCTTGACCGGAAAGCTCATTATCTCCTTCTCAATTTTAAATGGTAGACTTTGGGATAGAGTAGTCTTGGCTTTAGGCCTTTACTCTTAATCACTGAATATGTCATGCAATTTTCTTTTGACTTTCAAAGTTTCTGCTGAGAAATCAGATGAAAGTCTTATGGAAGCTACTCTGTACATTACTGTCTTTCTCTTGCTGCTTTTAAGATTATCTCTTTCTCCTTAATTTTTTGGCATTTTATTTAAGATGTGTTTTGTGTGAGCTTCATTTAGTTTGCTATGTTCTGTGCTTTCTGGATTTGTATGTCTAATTTTTTTTCTCAGGTTAGAGAAGTTATACATCATTATTTTTTTGAATAGATTTTCAATTCTGTTCTCTCTCTCTTCTCCTTTTGGTACACCTATGATATGAATATTGTTAGAGGTCCTTTAAACTATACTCACTTTTTAATTTTCTTTACCAGATGAGAGAAGTTTTCAGTCATGTTTATTGAAATAGGTTTCCAATTCTTTACACTCTCTTACTCTTCTTCTGGTATCCTTGTGATGCAAATGTTTACACTCGAAGTTTTCTAAGAGGCCTCTTAAACTATTTTCAATTTTTTTAGGTTCTTTATTCTTGTTGCTGTTCTGAATGGGTGTTTTCTGATGCCTTTTTTTATAAATTGCTGATTCAATCCTCTATTTCTAATCTTCTAATCTAATCTACTATTACTGCTTCCTAAGGTATTTTTCATTTTAGTTATCGTATTCTCCACATCTGACTGGCTCTTCTTTATATTTATTATCTCCACTTTTATTTTTTCTTATCTCTTTGTTCATATTCCCACTGAGTTCATCTACTCTTCCTTTAGGTTAATTGAGCAGCCTTATAACAAATGTATTGAACTCTGTGTCTGATGGATTGCTTTTCTCCATTTTGTTTAGTTGTTTTACTAGAGCTTTGTATTGTTCTTTAATTTGAGATGTTTCTTATTCTTCTCATCATGACTGCCTACTTGTGTTTGTTTCTATGTGTTAGGTAGTGTTGCTATGTATTCTGGTATTATTAGAGTGGCTTTATGTGGTAGTGTGCTATGGGCCCCAGTGGTATATTCTTCCCTTGTCACCGCAGTCAGGTGCTCCAGGTATGTACTTTGTATGAGTTGTGTTTGCTCTCCTATTGTACTTGAACCTTGGTTGGTGTTTTCTCTTTAATGGGGGGAATTGACAGGAGGTCTGATTGGTTGTGATGACTGACGGTGACCAGTGAAGGAGCTGTTGTGCAGGAACTGACTCTATAGAGCAGAATTCACATTATCAAGGTTTTGGTGCCTACCTTGTCTGCCCTTTGGGTGTGTCATCTACAGTTGTGCCCCCTAATGATGTTCTGGCTTGAAATGAAATCAACCAGTGGGCGTGCAGGCCAGGTCCTCCTGGGAGGGGTCCTGCAGTCTGTACCCTACCCAGGGCCATCCCCCATGAGCCACTAAGTAATCTGAAGATAGCCACCACCTATATATAATGGGCTCAGAAGTGCCTTAAAAAAGCTGTAAACCAGGGCTGGCTGCCACAAGTGCCAGGCATGGGGATGCTCAGCAAGATTATGGTGCATGTCAAGGTGATATGCTGCTTGTTTAGATTTCATGAACCTTGAGAGATTTTCGTCCACAACATGAGCCAAGATAGGCTATTTAAATGCAAAATCCACTGGTAGTGGCTTGTGTATACACGTATGTTGGGAAGGACAAAGTCTCAGGGAATCACTACAGCAGGGCAACCGGTGTTAACTATGTTAATGGAGACTCATATGTGGTGCCAACATGGGTCTGCAAGCTGGGTAGGGAAGGACTCAACCAAGGAACAATGTCCTCTGCCAGCACTTCTGTCTGGAAGCAAACTGCCTCTCTAGCTCTTGCCCTGAAGCCATACTTTTTTGTAGGTCCCTGGCATTTTTTGTGCTGCTGCCTCAGAGCTGAAGTTCAGAGAGAGTGAGTTTGACACTGAATAAGTTCACATATCGGCCACATAAGAGGAAAGTCCGTGACTCCTGCAGCCCTCTCTCTCACTCAGCCATAGTCTCTGCTGGTTTTTACAGCCAGAAGTTCTGGGGATTTCTCCTCCCTGCCCTGAAACTCCTGGATGGCTAGCCGGATGTGATGCTGGGACCCCTCATTCTTTCAGGAGATCTCTGCAGCTGAGATATTTCTCCCTACTCTCAATTGCCACATGTGATTGAGGGAACAGTCTGTTTCACATCTCTACCCTTCCAAACATTATTGAGATAGCCACTTCTGTGTGTCCCCAGTTGTTGGATTTCTGTTCAGCTAGATTTCAGGTGACTCCCACTGATGGCTATTCTGTAGTTTAGTTGCGATTTTAATGTGGTTTTAAGAGGAAGCAAGCACAGCATTTATCAACTCTGCCACTTTGATTGGAATAGCTTTTTAAAATTTTTTTGTTCATATTGTGTGTTTTCTATGACTTTATTCTCTAATTTGGTCATTTGATCCTCTTCTCAATTTAATCTGCTATTGATTCCTTCTAGTGTATTCTTCATTTCAGTTTTTATATTCTTCATCCCTGTGTTCTATATTTTATGGTTTCTATGTTCTTTTTTGTGCTTACTATCTCTTTGCTGAAGTTCTCCCTTAGTTTCTTAAGCATCCTATAACCAGTGGTTTGAACTCTGCATCTGGTAGATTGCTTACCTCCGTTTCATTTAGATCTTTTTTTTTTTTTTTCCTGGAGTTTTCACCTGTTCTTTAATTTGAGGTATGCTTCTTTGTTTTTCGTTTTGTTTCTTTTTGTGTTTATTTTTGTGTATTAGGTAGATCATCTATATCTTTCAGTCTTAGCAGGGAGATATAGCCTTATGTAGTAGGTAGGTGCCTTCTGAGGCCCAGGAGCACAGCCTTTCTGGTCGCTTATTCAGAGTACATTGGGAGTATCCATTGTATGGTTGTGTGTGCTCTTCTGTTGAGGTTGAGTCCTCATTGCTGTTGACACATCAGTGGGTGGGATTGATTCTTAGGCTATGAGTATTGGTTTTGCCTGCAGTGTATGAGCTTCTGTGTGGTGGCTGATCCTACAAATCTGGATTCTCCTCAGGTGTTTCTGGTGCCTGCTGAGGCCACCCTTTTGGTATTCCACTTGTGGGGCTAGTCAAGTGGTACTCTGTTGTAGTCTGAAGTCAGGTGATGGTGTGTTGGTTCTGGGAACTCCTCGGAGGATCTCTGTTGCAGGCCAATTTTAGCCACTGCCTGTGACCAGCCTGGGGCTACCTGGTAGGAACTACTAAGAAGTTGTGGTTGGTCACTGCCTGTGCTTAGCCCGGATGAATGTGAGAGAGGCTGCCCTGTGAATCAAAGACAGCCAACACCAGTACCATGCCTAGGGCAGCTCAGCATGAGGTCCAGTGCACCCTGAGATCTGCCACTGTCTGCTGGCTACTTGTGATGCCTTAGCTGCTGAAAGAACCTCAGGTGGTATAAGAGTTAGGTAAGGCATGGATTCAAGGAATCACCATCATGGGATGAATAGTATATTCCAGGTTAATGCAGATTCAGATATGGTACTAGTGGTGATCCTGGAGGCACTCAGCTAAAGATTCAGGGAACTCTCTGTTCATTTGTTGCCAACCCAGGGCATGTGGACCCAAGAATTGTCTAAGAAAGTCCGCAGTGCAGACCATTGCCTGCTGCCCATCAGCGACACAAGGCTCTCTCCTTATACTGGATATAAGTATATTTATATATTATGATGAAAATTAAATTGAGCCCAAAGTAAAAAAGACTCAGTTATTTCTCCATTAAGAGTAATTAAGGATAATTTACTTGACTTCTTTGACTCCATTTTCTTATCAACATTATAGAAATAGTAATGCTTAACCCAACCAACATAAGTTTATGTGGTGATTTTAGAAACTTTTCATTTGAATGATTATCTTAAATAATTGAATGAGACACCTGAGGTACTGTGTAGGCCAGCTATATCTTATTTCACTGAGTATGCCCTTTTAATTGATTTTATACTGACAAAACTACTTTAAAATTCTATAGGTATAGAAGTTAAGTTGTATAAAAATGAGTTTTCTCATGAGTTTGTACATAACAATACTAATAATTTGCCTGATAAAGATATAATTAATTGTTAGAATGCATAAATAATAACCTCTGAAGATTGCATTATATTTTTTATAAGATGATAAGTATTTTATATCTATTTACAATTTTTTTAGGATTCTTAATTGTCTATATGTCTCTTCTTCTAAGACTCTTTCAAACCAGTTTTTACATTTTATGGGTTACTTCATTAATTAGTGAATTGCATAAAATCTATGACCTATGTTAAATTTATATTTGTATGAAGGTCATAACTGAAATTTTTAAAAAATTATACTTTAGCATTAGCCATTTTCTCAGTCTTTTTATATAAAATGAAAGTAAAGGAATAATTATATTAATAACACAACACTGATTAAAAAATAATACAAACAAAATTAATTCCATGAACTAACTTTTACTAAGTACTTATTATGTGGCAGGCAATGTGCTAAATGCATTAACATTTATTATATTGTATCCTATGTGTTTGACACTACATTATCACTTTTCACATGAGGAAACTGTTGTTTAGAGTTATAAAGATTCTGAATCAAGGTCACACACCTTGTCAATAGTATACTCGGATTAGAATTCACATATGTTTGACTCCAAATCCAGTGCTTTAACTAGTATACTACACATTTTTTTTGGTATGTTTAAAGTGCTCTTCTTTCACATTTAAAAAAAAAAAATTAGTGTATGTGAATTTTAAGTAAAAGTCAGTATATTTGGAAATGTAAATGTGTCAGTAAATAATGTTAAATATTTAGTTATTGAAACAACTTTGTAAATATTAAATTCAGTAGTCTGCACTATAAACTGTTTATATCAAAAATATGAGCTGAGGTTATGTTTTTTCTAGTTGTATGTGTAAATGTCTGTTTAAATCGGTATAGATACTTTAAGCCATTGTAAGGGTGATTTTACTGTAAACACTCTACAGTCCTAAAATGAGGCCCAGTTCCTCTCTATATCAGGTCTTAACATAGAATTCCACCATTTCAGGGGGTCATGATGTAAATTCTGGAAAAATGCCGGCATAATAATGTGAGAGAAGATGGTAGTTTAAAATATTTTATGTATTCTGGATTTTTTTCCTTATGAAATGTACACTTTTTGCATCAAACCTAGTTTCATCAGTCCACACATTTAGATCAAAAATAAGCAAATGCAACACAAGTTATACCACTAAGATAAGAAGCTTTCAGAACTACAATAGAAAAAAAAGGCACAGACTGTACTAAACATAAAGAAAATCTCTTGATAATTTAGATTTATTTCAAAAAATGCTATTATAAGGGCTTAAAGTATTTGTCTCTGTCTATATAGTTATACATTTTACTTTTTAATTCAGGTGAAGTTTTTGAGAAGACAGGTTTGATATTGCTAGTAACAAACCATACATTCTTATTTATTACATATAACTTTGTAAAGTATTGCAGCGTTTTGCATATTTTTTAAACAATTGTTAATATTTCTGTAAAGAACATGAATTTTCCATAATAATATTACTCTTTGATTTCTGCTTTTCATGAATTTATCACTCCAATATAGTTTTAAGTGTCAATAATAAAATAAAATAGCATACTTAATGTGACAAGCATTTGTTCATAATTTTAATCAAATCAAGTTTCTCCAAATATAATAATTACTGATACTGTATATTTAACTCTAGGAGGTGATTTAGTGTTGTCCACTATCAATTGTTTTATAGATAAGGGACAATAGTTATTTTTAGGTATAGAAACATGAATATTTTGACAAGCATAAAAATAGAATTTAATTCCTAAATATCATTACTTAAAATAAAAATTATACTTACTTTTTGTATAGGTTTTCTGGATATCTATAACTATATCTATATATATTCTATGATAGATGGACTAGTACTTAACCTTTTGTGAATTGGATGATGTCTATGATTGTTTTATGGTCTAAAGAGGTCATCAATAAATTAGTCAATTAAAAAATTTCAATAGAATCTATCCTTTTTTTCAACTTCTCACAGTGAATTTTTAGCAAGTATTGAGTGTATTGTACTATGTTGTTTTTTGTAAAACAGAAATATGATTTATTTTAGTCACACACACATGCATAGATATACACACTGAGCAAATGTTTAAAATTTGATATACATAATGAAATTATATATTGATGGAGTATAAATGATTAGCTTGAGGTTTAATTATATCACTAGTCCTGGGTATAATATAAATAAACTTTTGGTTTTATATGGAAATAAAAAGGTAAATATGCATCACCAACAAGCCAGTCTTACAAGAAATGTTTAAAGGACTTTTGTAAGAAAAAAAATGGGGTAAAAAAGTCAAATGTGGTTGTTGGTTTTCAAGCTTTTACAAAATCCACTTATATGAAAAAATAATAATTTTGCCGCTATTTGTCGTTTAACCAGAGAGGATGCCACCTTCCACTTCTGTAGGTGATAAGAATATACTAGACTTTCAATGTACTTTCCATTTGTAAATACATATGATTTCATTGTTATACTTCGGATAAAGATAAAGTGCAGAGTGAGTTTGGCTTTCTATTTTAGTATACAGACAATTCAATATGTTTTTCATGTGTTTTCAATGTTGCGTCACTAGGGAGTGATGTCAACAAGATGAACCAGAGGGCTCTAGAATCTCATTCTGTCAAAGAAACAGTGAAAAAGCAAATAAAGGCTGACAAGAATAACTTTATAGGAGCTCTGGATATCAGTCAAATATACAAAATAATAAAATAAATGCTTGGTCAAAAAATAAGTTACATTCATTTTAGTAAGAAATTGCATGACATTTTTTATTTGTCTTTGCCCTTACTCATCCCAGCAAGGCATAACATGGGTTGCAGAAATCAGTGGCCCTGTCTAAGTCCCTTTTTTTGAACCAGAAAAAACTGTGCAGACCAAGTATGAAACAATCTAACCTGTCTGGGTGATGCTTAAAGGATTATTCTCTATGTTACTGAACTCACATCTTAGACAAAAGTGGCAGAGCTCACAGATTTCAAAGTAGGAAATTCCATGGAAGTAGTACAACTGACTCATGAAAGCTTTAAGAATATTACAGACATGTAGAAAAATGAGGAAAGAGATTACTGATTGAAGAGTGCAGTAAACTAGCAAAGGCCCTGAAGGCAACAGGGCTGAAGTGCTAAGAATATTAATACATTTACAAGCAGACGTGTATACAGGGAAATGAAATACACACACGCCCAGGAAACAAAGTCAAAGACACAAAAGGCCTGAGAAGGCCTGTAACAAAAATTATAAAGAAGAACCAAACAGAAATTCAGGAACTGAAAAATAAAATACCTGAACTGAAAAATTCGCTGGAGAGGTTCAGTAGGAGACTCAGGCAGGCAGAAAAAATAATAAATAAACTTGGTGATAAGTCATTTGCTATCATCGAATCTGAGATACCAATAAAATGAAGTGAACAGAGTCTAAATGACTTATGAGACAAAATAAAGTGGATCGATATAAGTAATTGGGAGTCCCAGAAGAAGAGAAAAATAGAAAAGGAAAAAAAGAATATTTGAAGAAATAAGAGCTGAAAACTTTCCAAATTTAAAGAAAATATAAATGTACAAATCCAAGAATCTTAGTGAATTTCAAAAAGAACAAAACTAATGATACCCCCACTGAGACAGTATAATTAAACTGTTGACTGTCAACTACAAAGAGACAATCTTGAAAACAGCAAGATACAAGCAATTTGTGACATACGAGACAGAGGCAATGGGATAATATACTGTATTTAAATTGCTGAAGAGAAAATCTTGTGAACTGAGAATTCTATACCTAGCAAGACTGTCCTACAATAAACAACATGATTCTTTTTAAAACGTTCCCAAATAAACATGGGAAAAGTCATTCATTGCTAGTAGATCAGTCTTACATGACATTATAAATGGAGTCTTTCAATTTGTAATAAAAAGATACTAGAAAGTAACTGAAAGTCATATAAATATATAAATTTCTTTGATAAAACTAAATTGATGGACAAATATCAAACCTAGTTAATTTTTGTTTATACTTCCACTTTTTATTCTTCTACAGGTCTTTAAAAAGCATAAAAATAATTATAAAACTATGTAAATGGGTACTCACTATATAAATACATATTTTGTAATATTCATAAAATAAAGTAGGGAGAGGACAGAGCTTAAAGGATAGAGTGTAGTTACACAACTAAAGTAAATATGAATTAAAATATATTGGCAAATCTTTAGGATATTGTAGGTAATCCCATGGTAATCAAAAAGAAAATAATTATAGAATTTACACAAAAGCAATTGAGAAGATAATCAAATTTTGTAACTGACTAAAATAAACTAAACAGGCCCAGCTGTGTTCTGACTCCAGAAAATGCAGCATGAACCTTGTGTGAGCCTTTGACCCACTGCTGGTGTCCCAATGTGTTTCCTTCGAGTGATGACAGAAACAAGGAGAGTGAAAGATGTCCCCAGAATTCTCCCCTAGGAACAACAATAAACTGAACATATAAAACTCAACAAAAAATACACAACCTGCACAGAAGCATGTTAAAGCAAAAATCTGTGCATAAGAGCTACCACAGGTCAAAATTCTGGGAGTTAGGCAGTGGATTGGGAGAAATAAAGAAACTGTCACTAACAGCCTGAGTCTCTTGCAGGAGGATAGGAGTCACAAAGATTTGGAAGGTTCCCTGAACATCTCAGCCTGTGTGAGCTCCACGAAGTGGCAGTACCCAGGGATCAGGACAGAAAGCAGAAGAGTGGGGACAGCAGAGAAGCAACAGTTGATTATTACCAGGTGCAACTGCAAGACATATGGCTGAACAACAGTCCCATCTCCCTAACCCAGAGGTCACCTCCACCTATATCATCCATGACCGAACACCACAGAGACCCATGGGAATCTCAGCAAAAGCTACCAAAACAGTAGCTAACACTGACAGGGACTGAGACTGAGGATAGCATGTGTGTGTGTGTGTGTGTGTGTGTGTGTGTGTGTGTGTGTGTATGTATATGTGTGTGTGTGTGTGTGTGTGTGTGTGTGTGTGTATACTGACTTTATACAGCAGGAATCCAAGAGATTTAGACACTACCTATTGGAAAACAAAAGAAAAGTGCCTTCTTTGCAACAGGCTAAAGAGAGACATTTATATAATAAATATTCTTTCTGAAATATAAGGCAGAATTAACTAATATTAATGCCCAGGCAGAGAAATAGTACATTGAACACTATGAACAACCAAGGTGACAAGGTATCTCAGAAAGAAAGAGAAAAATATCTAGAAAATAAGCTTTAATACATTAAAATATGCAATTTAAATGACAGAGAATTCAGGAAGGTACTTCTGAAAAAATTCAATGAGATCCAAAACAATTCATATCAGCAATTTCAGTAGTTTAATAAACAAGAAGAGCAGAATGAGTTATTTAGCAAAGAGACTAAAACCCTCAAAAAGTACCAAATAGAACTTCTGGAGATGAAGAATATACTGAAAGAGATGAAAAGGAAATAGCAAGATTGGGAAATAGTGTCGACCAAATGGAGGAAGGGATCAGTGATATCAAAGACAAAAATCTAGAAATAAATCAGAAGGAAGAAAACAGAAACCAAAGAATGAAAAATAATAAAACAGACATACAAAAACTAGCTGATACTATCATGAGAAAAAAAACATAAGAATAATAGACATTATCAAAAAGGAGGAAAAAGAGCAGGAATTAGAAAGCATTTTTCAACAAATGGTGGGCAAGAACTTCCTAAACCTAAGGAATGAGCTGAAGCTTGGAACTCAAGAAGTCAACAGAACACCCAATTATCTTAACCCAAAAGGGCATTCACCAAGACATATTTTATTAAAATTATGAAAAATCAATGACAAAGACAGAATTCTGAGTGCAGCCAGAAAGAAAAACAAGATAACTTATAAAGGAAAAGCCCATTAGATTGTCAGACTTCTCAGCACAAATCTTACAATCCAGAAAGAAATGGAATTGAATATCCAAAGTATTAAATGAAATGAACTACCAGCCAACAGTAATGTATCCAGCAAAGCTCTCCTTTAGATATGAAGGAGAAATAAAGACCTTTCCAGACATACAAAAATTGAGAGAATTCACCACTACAAGGCCTGCAATACAGGAAATACTGAAAGGGGTCAGCTTATCCAAAACAAATGACAAAAAAAAGGAAAAAAAAAACAAGTAGCTATGATTAAGGAAACTAGTAGGCAGATAGAAACGGGGTAATAAAATCCTTATTAAGAACAGTGCATTATAAACATAAACAATTAAAAGAAATTTGTATTTCATGATCATAATGATGTTCAGCATAGATAGGGACAAACTGAAACAACAATAACATAACAGGGTAGGATTCAAAGACCCAAGTTTGCAAAGGAGGGTAGAATACACAGAAGGAAACATATATACATATATATACATATATATATATATATGTGTATGTATATATATATATATATATATATCATATTACACATATATAACATATTACACACACACACACACACACATATTACAGTTCTCTACATATACATAATGGTAACCACACAGCAAAGATTTAGAACTAAAATTCATAACATAAAACAAGAATGACCATAAAACACACTCAAAACAAAACAAAACAAAACAGACATACAAGGAAAAGGCAGAAATGGAAACACCAAGTTACCAGAATGCAAAAACTAAAATGACTAGAGGAATACCTCATATTTCAATAATCACCATAAATATAAATGGATTGAACTCATCAATGAAAAGGCACAGAGGTGCAGATTGGATCAAAAAACAAAACCCAAACATATGCTGCTTCCAGGAGGCACATCTCAGTTCCAAAGACAAATACAAACTCAACGTGAAAGGGTGGAAAATGAAATTTCAAGCAAATGGTATTGAGAGGGAAGCAAGAGTAACGGTACTAACACCAAATGAAAGAGACTTCAAAATTAAAAAAAAAAAAAGTAAAGAAAGATACTGAGATACTTCACAATGATAAAGAGAATCATATATTAAGAAGACATAACCCTTATTGATATCTATGTTCCCAATCTGTGAGCTCCGAAATGTATAAAACAATTATCAATAGAAGTAAAGGGAGAAACAAGCCAAAACACTATTATACTAGGGGGCCTAAATACCCCACTGTCGGATATGGACAGATCATCGAAACAGAAAATCAATAAGAAAATAACATCCTTAAATAACACATTAGAACAACTGGACATAATTGACAATTACAGAGCATTTTACCCCCAAACAGCTGTTTATACATTTTTCTCTAGTGCGCATGAAACATTTTCAAAGATTGACCACATACTTGAACACAGAAATAGCCTGAACAAGTACAAGAGGGTGGAAATCATAACCAACCATATTCTCTGATCATAATGCATGAAGCTGAAGATCAACTGCAAAAAGACAGTGGAGGAAAAAACACACAAATATGTGGAGATTAAACAAAAGGCTACCGAAGAACAACTGGGAAAGAAAAGAAACAAAAAAATCAAGAGATACATAGAAACAAATGATAATGATAGTACAATTTATCAAAACTTTTGGGACATGGCAAAAGTGGTCATAAGAGGAAAGTTCATATCATTACAGGTCTATCTCAGAAAACAAGAACAAGCGTAAATAAATAACCTAAAACTTCACCTTAGAAAAAAACTAGAAAAAGAAGAACAAGTGATGCCTAAAGTCAGCAGAAGGAAATAATCAAAATTAGAGCAGAAATAAATAAAATAGAAACAACAGAAAAAAGTAAATGAAACAAAGTGCTGGTTCTTTGAAAGGGTTAATAAATTTGACAAACTCCTGGCTAGACTCCTTAAAGAAAAAAAAAGAAAGGACACAAATAAACAAAATCAAGGATGAAAGAGAACTGATGATAGATACCACAGAAAAACAAAGGATCATACAAGAATATTATGAAAAGTATATAATACTAAATTTAATAACCTAGAAAAAATGGGCAAATACTTAGAAAGATATAACCTTCATAAACTGAATCAAGAAGAACTAGAAAACCTAAGTAGTACAATTAGCATTATTAAAACTGAATGATCCTCAAAAACCTACCAAAAAGTAAAAGTCCGGGATCACATGGCTTTACCAGTAAAGTCTACCAAACATTTAAAGGTTTAATACCTATTCTCCTCAAACTATTCCAAAAAATTGAAGAGCAGAGGATATTTCCAAACTCATTTTATGAGGCTTGTTTAACCCAATATCAAAACCTGGTAAAGAGAACACAAAAGAAGAAAACTACATATAAGGAAAAAAAAGGAGTAGATGATACAGGCTCTGTTCATCCCTCTGGTGACCAAATCAAACTTGTGTCAGAAACAAAGAGCAAGCAGCAAGGAAAAATTATCTGGGATCATGAAGAACTAGCCATATAATTATGGAGACATCTAAGAAATCACCCTGCAACTGCAGAAGGTAGGACAGAGAAAGGACTCTGTCCTGCTCAGTCTGGAGTGGCTGAGTGAGATGGAGGCAGGGGCGGCAGCAGACTCCTCTTAAAGGGGCCACATCTGTGAGAGGATTTTTGCGGCAATAGACCTACTTGCTGTGAACATCAGCACCAATTCGGCTGCGCACAGGGGACACCAGGGACTTACAGGAGGGATATGATGTTGGAGTGAGGGCTGAGGTGAGACTTGCTCAGTACAGCAGTCCCAGAGGTATCCATTGTTTCCTGTTGAGCCCACCCCCGTTCCCAGAGCATAGACACAACACCGCCATAGCCAGGATGTCATCAAACTGGATAAAAGAGGTTGCTCTACACAGAGGATTCCCTGAAACTTTGTCTCCCCCAACTCGTGCTCCCCCCAAGCCACATGAAGTTATATCCTCAATGAGTAAGGTACTTTGTGCTGAGTAGCACATAGACTCAAACTGGAGGCAGCTGGTCTCAATTTCCAGTGTGGCCTTTTGAGGCAACTATAAATGCAGCATCTGTGGATTGCTTGCTGAATTTCAATAGTTGGCTCCAGAGGGGTAGATGTTTGGGCTAAATTTGGCCTACAGCTGAACCTCTCTCAGGACTGTTCAATGGGACACTTACTTCAGAAATCCACACAAAGACAGGAAGACTTAGGGGCTTTACTTAGTACATAAAAACAGACATGCAAAAGTAGCCAAAATAGAAATACAAAGAAGCATAAACCATATGAGAGAACAGAACAGAGATCCAGATATAAAGGGGTCAAGTAATCTAACAAATGCAGAGTTCAAAACACTGGTTATAAAAATGCTCATTGAACTTTTGGGAATTGGGAAGTGTAAATAAATTCAGTGAGAACTTCAACCAAGAAATAAAAAAAAAAACATAAAAATGTAAAAGGAAAGTATAAAAGGAAACCAGTCTGAAATGAAGAACACATTATCTGAGGTGAGAAGTATATTACATGGAATAAACAAAGAAATAAAAAAATGAATAAAGAAAAGGATTAAATGACCTATCTAGAGGACAGGAAAGCCAAGAACACTCAATCAGAATGGCAAGAGATAAGATGCCAAGACTATAAAAATAATTAAAGGAGGATATGTGACACTATTAAGGGTCCAAATACCTGTCTGATCGGCATATCCAAAGAAAATTAAGATTTTGAATAGCTGTTTGAAGAAATAATAATGGAAAACTTCCCTAAACTGGTGAAAGAAATGGAAATAAACCCCCAGGAAGTTCAGAGAGTCCCAAAAAAACAAAAATCCAAAGAGGCCCACACCAAGAGACATCATAATTAAAATTCCCAAGTTGAGTACGAAGAAGGAATATTAAGAGCAGGAAAAGAAAAAACAGATAGTTACCTATAAGGGAACACCCATAAGACTGGCAGCTGATTTCTCAAAAGAAACTATACAGGACGGAAGGGGTTGGCCAAAAATATTCGACATGATGTAGACACAGGATCTACAACCTACAATATTTTATCCAGCAATGCTATCATTTAGAGTGGAAAGACAGATAAAGAGCTTCCCAGACAAAAATAAGCTAAAGGAATTTATTACCATCAAACCAGTATTACCAGAAATGTTGGAGGGAGTTCTTTAAGAAGAAAAAGCATGTTTCAAAAACAGGAATAAAAAATGGTAACCACTACAATCCTATCAATAAGTAACTTAAATGGAAAAGTATTAAGTGTTCTAACTAAAAGATAGACTGGTAGAAAGGATAAGAAAACAAGACACCTACATATGCTGCCTACAAAAAACTCACTTCAGATTAAAAAGCACAAACAGATTAAAAGGAATAGAATGAAAAAATATATTGTTTTGATGGACCTAGAATGTATTTAAGTCAGAGAGGGAAAAAGAAATGTTATATGAGTTTACTTGTATATAGAATCTAATAAACAAAAATAACAAACTAATCAAAAACAGACTCAAAAATATAGTGGACATTGTGATGACAAAATTGGTATATGGAGGTTTGGGGGACTTGAAGAATGGGGTTAAGGGTTAAAGAAAAACAAATTAGTAGCAGGTAGATGGTCGTGAGAATGGGGAGCATGGAATAGGGAATGCAGTTATCATTAAAATGTTGGCAAGGTGGATGGTCAAGAAAGGGAAGGAGTAATTGAGGGAATAATTTTATGAACTATATAGATGTCTAACCAATGTACTGTATACTTGAGACTAATTCAAATATAAAGTAAAAAAAAAAAAAAAAAAACACTGTAAACCTGTTAGTAAACCCAAGGTATAGAAAATATGCAAACCAGTAGGCATAACATTTTTTGTAAGTTTTATGTTATAGATGTATTGTAAAGTCATGGAAAAGGAAACAATGAAACAATGAAAGGGAAGAGGGGTAATGGAAGGCAGAATGAAGTGTTATGTGTCTGAGTGAAAGTCAATCATTAGTTCTCCAGTGCTGCCTGAATTTCTAAATTAATTTCAAAATGAAAGTTTTAAAAATACAAAAAGAAAACTACAGACCAATATTTCTCAGGAATACAGATGGAAAAATATTAAATAAGTTATTAGTGAACCAAATACAACAAAATATTAAAATATTATACAACACAATCAAGTGGGCTTCATCCCAGGAGCAGAGAAATGGTTCAACATATGCAAATCAATTAATGTGATACACTACATAAATTTAAAAATAAAAATCATATAATCTTATCAATAGATGCAGAAAAAGCCTTCAATAAGATACAGCATCCATTTATGATCAAAACACAACAAAATCGGCATAGAGGAAAAGTATCTTAACATAATAAAGGCCGAAAATAATAAAACGTCAGCCAACATTTTACTTAATGGTGAAAAAAAAAAACAAACAAAAAGCAAAATAAACCTTTCTTCTAAGATCAGGAAAAAAGCAAGGCTGTCCAATATCGCCACTCTTATTCAATATAACATTGGAGGTTCTAGCAAGTGCAATCAGATAAGAGAAAGATATAAAAGGCATCCAAATAGAAAACAAATAAATCAAACTCACTATTTGCAGATGGCATAATTCTCTATATAGAAAATCCTAAGAATCCACAAGAACACTACTAGAAACATGAGCAAATAGAGTAAAGTTTCTGCATACAAAACCAATGTTCAGAAATACATAATGTTCCTATACTCTAATAATGACTTGTCAAAAAAAAGAAGTGAAACAAGTAATTCCTTTTGCAATTGCAACAAATAAAAAACATACCTAGGAATAAATTTAACATAATATGTGAAGGACCTATATGATGAAAACTATAATACTCTATCAAAAGAAATTGAAGAAGATTCAAAAAAATGGAAAGATATTCTGTGTTCTTGGATAGGAAGAATCAATATAGCTAAAATGACCTTATTACCTAAAGTAATATACAGATTTAATGCAATCCCCATCAAAATTTCATCACTATTTTTTAAGGAAATTTAACAAAATATCATCAGATTTGTATGGAAGCATAAAAGACCCCAAATTGCCAACACCATCGTGAGAAAAAAGAATGAGGCCAGAGGCATCACTATGCCCAACTTCAAGCTATACTACAAAGTGACAATAATCAAAATGTCCTGGCATTGGGAGAAAAACAGATACAGAGATGAGTGGAACAGAATAGAGAGTCCAGAAGTAAACTCATGTTTATATGGGTAAATAATTTTTGAAAAAAAAAAAAGCCAAATACATACAGTAGAGAAAGGAAAGCCTCTTCAATAAATGGTGCTTACAATATTGGAAAACCACCTGTGGAAGAATGAAACTAGACTGTTGTCTATCACTGCATACCAAAATAAACTCAAAATGGATTAAGGACCTGAATATAAGACCTGAAACATAAAATCCATAGAGGAAACATAGAAACTGAACTCATGGGCCTTAGACATAAAGAGGATTTTATAAATTTGACCTAAAAGGCAAAGGAAGTAAAAGCAAAAATAAATGAATGGAACTACATCAAACTAAAGAGCTTCTCCTCAGCAAAAGAAACTGTCAATGAAGTAAAGAGGCAACCATATGAATGCGGGAAGATATTGGCAAGCTATGCCTCCGACAAGGGCCTAATACCCAAAATGTACAAAGAAATCATACAACTCAATAATAAGAAAAAGAAACAAACAACCCAATTAAAAATGGGCAGAGTACCTGAACAGATACTTTTTCCAAGAAAACATACAAATGGCCAACAAACATATGAAAAAATGCTCAACATTGCTAGCTATTAGAAAAATACAAATCAAAACCTCAATGAGATCATATCTCACTCTTCTAAGAATGGCTATTACCAACAAGGCAAGTCATAACAAGTGTTAGAGAGGTTGTAGGGGAATAGGAATCATATACTGATGGTGGGACTACCAATTGGTAGAGCCACTATGAAAAACAGAACTAAGAATAGTTGAACTAAGAATAGTTCTACCATATGATCCAGTAACTCCCCTACTGCCTACTTACCCTAAACACTTCGAAACCCATATCCAAAAAGATATTTGCACACTGATGTTCATAGCAGCATTATTCACAGTGGCCAGGATATAGAAGCAATCGAAGTGTCCTACAAGAGACGATTGGCTAAACAAGTTTTGGTACATATATACAATGGAATTTTACTTATCCATAAAATGAGATGAAATACTTCCATTTGCAACAACTTGGATAGACCTCCATATGATCATGCTAAACAAAATAAGCCAGAGAGAAAAAGTTGAAAACAACAATATCACTTTTATGTGGGATATAAACCTAAAAGCAACAAACAGGACAAACAATCAGAGACTCATGGACATGGACAATAGACTAGTGGTTGCCAAAGGGTAGGGGAAGAGGAGGAAGGTGGGAGGTAGGTGGGGTAAAAGTAGTCAAATATGTGATGACAAAAAGAAATCTAACTATGGGTGGTGAACACACAATGCAATACACACACACACACACACGCACACACACACACACACACACACACACACACACATATATGACTTACTGTTAAATTGTACACTTGAAGCTTACTTGTTTTGTAAACAATGTCAGCATAAAAAAATTAATAAACAAGGAAAAAGAAAAAAAAGTAAAAAAGCAAAAAAGCAAAAAAAAGTTCATTATAATAATACTTCAATAAATAAAATGAAAACAAACAGAAAGAAGCCCAAAGGAATGAAACCATATAAGTGATAGCCGTGAGACATATATAAATAACAAAATGACAATATTAAGTTCTTCTTAGTAATCACTTTAAATGTAAATGAATTAAGCTCTGCCATATAAAGGAATACCTTGGGAGAGTGAATTAAAAAAAAAGAAAACAGGAGTCAATTATATGCTGTCTACAAGAGACTCATTTTAGATCTAAAGAAACATAATGGCCAAAAATAAAAAGATGAAAATCATATTCATTCAAATAGTAACCAAAAGTGAACAGCAGTATCTATAACAGTATTATACAAAATAAAATTTTAAATAAAATCTGTTACAAGAGAAGTACATTCTATAATGATAGGAGGTCAATTCATAAATAGCATAACAGTTATAATCATAAAAAATACCAAAGAATTCTTAAATATTGACAAAATTAAGAGAAAACTCTATAGTAACAGTAGGAAAATTCAATTGCTTACCTTCAGTAATAGAATAAACAGACAGATCAATAAATACATGGAAGACTTGAACAACATCATAGACTAATTGGATCTAACAACAACAACAACAACAACAACAAAAATACATGTGTGTGTGTGTACACACACACACACACACACACACACACACACACACACATATAAATTCTACCTAACAAAAGAGAATACACATTTTAATTAAACAAACATAAAACATTATCTGAGATCTACCAAATGTTATTAGGCCACAAAACAAGTTTTAATAAATTTGAAAAGGTTGAAATCATGCAAGGTCTTTTCACAATAAAATTAAACCATAAAACAACAGCAGAAGGAAAACTGAAATATCTATAAATATATGGGGAAAAGAATGCATACTTAAATAACCAATGAGTCAAAGAATATGCCATAAGGAAAATTAAAAAACATGTTTAGACATATAAATGAAAATATACCATACTGTATCTTATGGAATGCAGAAAAAGCTGTGATATAAGGAAAATCTATAGCTGTAAATTCTATAGAGAAAAAAATGAAAATCAACAACCTAACTTTACACCTTAAGAAGTAAAGAAAAAGAAAAGCAACTAAACTCAAAGTTAGCATAAGGAAGACAATAATAGACATTTCAGTAGAAATAAATACTATAGAGAATAAGATAACAAGAAAATCAGTAAAATCAAAAGTTGGTTCTGAAAAATGATCAGTAACATTGATAAAACTTTAGGTATATTGAATACAAGAAAATGAGAGAAAACTCACATAATTAATATCAGAAATGAAGAAGGGGCATTATCTGATATTGGAAGTTAAGCAGATTCGGGCCTGGTTAGTACTTGGATGAGAGACCACCTAGGAATACCAGATGCTGTAGGCATTAAAAAATAATAATAATAAAAGGGGGGAGGACTTTAGTGCTGATTTTACAGAAATAAAAAAAGATTACAAGAGAGTTTATGAATAATTGTAAACCAACAATTTGGTTAACCTTAATAAAAAGGAACAAATTCCTAGAAACACTCAACCTAAGCAGATTGAATGAGAATGAAACAGAAAATTTGGGTAAACCTATAATTGTTGAGAGATCAAATGTTTGCCAACAAAGTAATGAAAGTCTCCTAACAAAAGCCTAACGCAAGATGGCTTTACTGGTGAATCCTACCTAATATTTAGAGAATAATTAACACCAACTCTTTTCAAACTCTTCCAAGAAATTGAAAAGAAAGTAACACTTTAAAACTCATTATATAAGGTTAACAGTACACTGATATATAAAGTGAAAGACACTGTAAGAAAAGTACAGATCAATATCCCAAATGATTACTGATGCAAAATTTTTGACATAATAGTAGCAAACTGAATTTGCCATTATTATTAAAATCATTTTATACTATAATAATGGAGAATTTTTTCCTGGAATACAAGGACAGGTTATTATATAAAAACCAACTTATGAAACACATCACATTGGCGGAACAAAGGAGGAAAACATATGATCATCTCAATTGATGCAGAAAAAATTATATTAAAGGTCAATCATACTTTAATAATAAAAACACTACACCAACTAGGAATAGAAGAAAACTACCTCAACATAATAAATACCATGTATAAAAAACTCAGAGTTAATACCACACTCAAATGTGAAATACTGGTTTTTTTATTACAGATTAGGAACAATACAAGGATGGCAATTTGTACATAGTACTAAAACCCTAGTCAAAGCAATTAGGCAAGAAAGAGAAATAAAATGCATCCACACTGAAAAGAAAGAAATTAAAGAAGACACCAATAAATAGGAATATGCCTCATGTTCTTGGATTGGAAGACTTAATATTATTAAAATATCAATACTACCTAAGTGATCTGCAGATTTAACACAATATCTATTAATAAAAACTTCTTTTGAAGAAAAAAATCCATTATAAATCAATATAAAGTGTCAGAGACCCAGAATAGCCAAAATAATTTTGTAAAAGATAAAAATTTCGAAGTCTCACACATCTCCATTTCAAAACTTACTACAAAGATACAGTAATAAAAATAAATAGATATATACTTATGATTTCACTTTTATAAAGATACCTACATCTATATCTATATATAGATATAGAATATATAGAAATGAGGGACCTCAGAAATAAACCTTCATATACATGGCTAAATAACTGTTGACAATGGTCCATGGCCATTTAATAAGGAAAATAAAGTCTTTTCAACAAATGCTTATGAAAAAACTAGATATACACATGGAAAATAATGATTTCAGAGCTTTACCCTACTCCATATATAAAAATTAACTCAAATGGATTAAAGGCCTGAATGGAATTTTTAAAAGTATAAAACTCTTACAAGAAATGTAAGGGGAAATGTTTCATGACATTGGATTTGGCAATCATTTTTTTTTTTGATAAAAGTACTGCCTACAAAGAAAAAAAAATAAATTGAACATAATTATTATTTAATGTTATGCATATCAAAGGGCACTATCAATGGAATGAAAAGTCAACCCCAGAATGAGAGAAATGCTTTACAAATTACATATCTGAAAAAATATCAATATATGGAATATATAAAGAACTCCTTCAATAAAAACAACGCAAAGACAAGAAACTGAATTAAAAATGGGCAAAGAACTTGAATGGACATTTCTCTAAAGATATAAAAATGGCCTATAACATCTTTTAAGATAGTTATTATCATTACCACAAAGAGATACTACCTGAAATTCTTTAGGATAGCTATTAAAAACAAAATGAAATAAAACAGAAAATAATAAGTGTTGGTGAGGATGTACAAAACATAGAACAATTTTGCTTTGTTGGTGGGAATATAAAATGGTGCAGCCACTATGGAAAATGTATTTATACCTCAAAGTTTTGAAAATATAGTTACCATTTGATAAAAGGATTTTACTTCTGTATATATACCAAAATAATTGAAAGCAGAGTTTTAAACAACTATTTCTACAACTATATTCACTGTAGCATTGTTCACACTAGTTGAAAGATAAATACAACTCAAATGTCCATTGATGAATAAATGGATAAACAAAACGTGATACTTAATATAATATGATATTATTCAGCTTATAAAAGAAAGGGAATTCTGTGGTATAACACATATCCTGAGGAATTCTAATAAGTTAAATAAGTCAGTCTCAAAAGGAAAACTTTTTATGATTCCACTTTTATGAAGCATCTAGAATTGTCAAATTTATAGAAACAAAAAGTAAAATGGTCGTTGCCAGTAGCTGAGGTGAGGGAAGGATGGGGATTTTTTGTTTAATATGTACGAATTTTCATTTTGAAGTTCAAGAGATAGATGATGGTGATGTTTTACAATGTGAATGTACTTAATGCACTGAGTTGCACACGTAAATATGCTTAAAATGACAAATTTATCTAATGAAATTTTGCCACACTTAAAAAATATGTGGCATAATTAAGAGGTGATCATTCATTACTTTGCTAACTATGGGGAGAACTGATGTGGATAATCTCAGTGTCACATATGTTTGGCTATATTATATATTCGAGTCACTGATTGACCTTATTTACATTTTACATAATGTTAAAATAAAATATGTTTGCATGTCTTAGGAACTGATATCAGGAGAAGCATTCCAGATATACACCGAATAGCAGGGAGCTAGTCACTTAAGATTGAACTGTAAAAATATAATAAACTACCAAAGATTAATAAGTCCTTGTAAGAAAGAATTAGCATTATTAATTATAAATTACTGGTTTGTTTCTCAGAAGCAAAATCATGATATCAATATCCCTTTCTTTAGTACTTCTTCTTACACATATCTTTTATATCACTGTTAGATCGATTTTACCCAAACAACTTTCTTTGTAATATTCCAGTTCCTCAAAATTTAATTATTGCTTTGTCTACAAGACAAAAATGCAGGCTTATCAAACATTCCGGTACTTAACCTTGTTTTGAATTAGCATTCCAAATTGCATTTCAATATAAAGTCTCTGTTCCTCTCTATAAAACTTTTTCTTTTACTTTTTAATAGACCTGAAATTCCCTCCATTCTTTAATATGCTTACAAAGTACAAATTCTTCATACTCTATGAATATATCTTAAAGACATCACCCCATAATGATCTTTGTCCTCTGAATTCATAATTACACTGACTGTAAATTTACCATTTGGTTTTCTGTTAATATCATTTTACTATTATATTTGCATATATATTTTCTGTCCTGAAAGGGAATGCGAATGGTATAACTACATAGTCAAATGACTGTTTATTTTAACAAACACATCCTACTTTATGAATTGAATGAATGTCTCCCATGCACAGAAATTACCTTTAGGAAATTAAATACTTAACGCAATAGTGTCATTGTTTAGAACATTAACACCTCTCTTGGGAAATTAGTTTTGTATATTTTTCGGTGGTAAGTATTCTTCCTCTGAGAATTGATTCGATATTTTAAACAGTAAAGTTATTTTGATTTGAGCTGGTGAATAGTTTGAGTGATATAGCATGGCATAAAATTTATTCTTACATCCCTTTTGTCTCTATTTTATAGAATGACTGTCAAACAATAAAACAGCATATTTTTATACATTTCTTTTGATGGATCTGAAACACCTAAAGAGGAGGTCTTCAAAATATTGCTTAAAACTAAATGTGCGGTTTTACAAAGGATAGGTCCTCTAAAAAGAGTAACACTTATTTGGGCAACTCCTTTCTGGCAGCTTAAAATACGTACATAAATAAATAGAAATATTTTACCGTTCCACACAGTCAGAAAACCTGGAGCAATGGTTAGAAGCAGGGGCGTCATGACCCCCAACAACGTATAAAAATCCGTTGTATGTCGCCACTCCCACACCTCCACGTCTTTTGGACATTGGAGCACACAGACTCCACTTGTTAGTGTGTGGATCAAAGTATTCCATTGATTTGAGACAGGAACTTCCATCACGTCCACCAATAGCATACAGCCTTTAAAAAAAGACAAAAGTGTGTCTTTTTGTGCGTGTGTTTGTGTGTGTGTGTGTGTATTTTTTTTGGAAATTATTACATATATAATTTCTAAATAGTGTATAGAAAGAACTTTGCACAAAACATTTTATTTCTGACTATTTAATTCACTTCTTAGTATTTTGTAGAAGACAACCTCAGTTTACGAACGGCTAGTTACCTGAAGTTACTAAGGGTCCACCTTATCACAAACCTTCCTGCTTCATCATTTTTTTAATTAAAAATTGGTGACATTCATTAATAAATCAAATTAGTTTAAAGCATAAAATTTAACAGTATGTCGTATATATATTGCATTGTGTGTTCATCACCCAAAGATAGATTTCCTTCAGTCACCAAATATTTAACCATTTTTACCCCCACCTACCTCCCCCACTGCCCCTTCCCTCTGGTAACCACTAATCCACAGTCCATGCCTATAAGTTTCTGTTTGTCATGTTTATTTGATGCTTTCAGTTTTATATTCCCCATATGAATGAAGTCATATGGTTTTCAATTTTTTTGTATGACTTATTTTGCTTAGCATAATTATCTCAAGATCCAACTATGTTATCGCAAATGGCAGTATTTCATCTTTTTATGGCCTAATAATATTCCATTTTATACACGTACCACCTCCTCTTTATTTAATTATCTATCACAGGGCACTTTGGTTGCTTTCATGTCCTGGATACTGTTAT
Organism: Cynopterus sphinx; assembly: GCA_030015415.1. Classification (NCBI taxonomy): domain Eukaryota; kingdom Metazoa; phylum Chordata; class Mammalia; order Chiroptera; family Pteropodidae; genus Cynopterus; species Cynopterus sphinx. The sequence continues at coordinate 48,361,964 of CM057388.1, read as the reverse complement.
TAATAATGAGGCTATGAACATCAGGGTACATATATTTTGCAGATAAATGTTTTCAGGTTTGGGGGTAAATGCCGAAGAAGGATTGCTGGATGATAAGGTAATTCAATTCTTACTTTTTTGATGAAACTCCATACAGTCTTCCATAATGGCTGTGCCTATTTCACCAGCAGTGTATGAGGGTCCCTTTTGATCATTATTCTCTCCAACATTTGATATTGTTTTGTTAATAACAACCATTCTAACAAGTGTGAGATGGTATCTCATAGTATTGATTTGAAATTCCCTAATAGCTAGCGAAGTCGAGCATCTTTTCATATGAAAGTAGGCCTTTTTTATGTCTTGGAAGAAGTGTCTGTTCAGATCCTCAGTCCGTATTTTTAATTGTTTTTTTTTAATTGTTGAATTGTATGTGTTATTTATATATTTTGGATATTAAAGGTTTTTCAGAGGCCTTGTGTGGAAATATTTTCTCCCTTTCAGATGATTGCCTCTTTGCCTTGTTGATGGTTTCTTTTCCTGTGCAGAAACTTTTTTGAATTGATATAGTCCCATTCATTTAATTTTGCTTTTACTTCCCTTGTTTTTGAGGTCAAATTCATAATATCCCTTTGAAATCCATGGTCGATAGTTTGGTACCTGTTTTCTTCTATGCAATTTATTTTCATGTCTTATATTCAGGTCCTTGAATCATTTTGAGTTAATTTTGATGTACAGTGATAAAAAGCTGTCTAGTTTCATTCTTTGGTATATGCCTTTCCAGTTTTCCAGCACTATTTATTAAAGAGTCTTTCCTTTCTCAATTGTACACTTTTAGCTCCTTTGTTAATAATGATTTGTCTATAAATGTGGGAATTTACTTCTGGACACTTAATTATGTTCCATTTGTCTCTGTGTTTGTTTTTTTCTGCCAATACCATACTGTTTTAATTATTGTTGCTTTGGAGTATAACTTGAAGTCAGACAGAGTGATACCTCTGGCCTTGCTCCTTTTGTCTCAGGATCACTTTGGCATTTCAGTGTCTTTTGTGCTTCCACAAAAATCTGTTGATTTTTTTGTTCTATTTATTTTTAAAATGTCATTGGGATTTTGGTGGGGATTGCAATAAAACTCTATAATGCTGTAGGTAATAAGGTCATTTTAACTATGTTGATTTTTCCAATCCAAGAACACAGAATATCTTTCAGTTGTGTGTGTGTGTGTGTGTGTGTGTGTGAGCCTTTTAGTAGGCTCTTATAGTTTTGATTATATAGGTCCTTCACATTTTTCATTAGGTTTATTCCTAGGTATTTTATTCCTATTGTTGAAATTGCAAAGGGAATGGTTTTTATTTATTTTTTATTTCCTTTTCTCACAATTCATTATTATAGTACTGGAATGTTATGGATTTCTGTACATTAATTTTATATCCTGAAACTTTACTGTATTTGTTTATTATTTTTAATAGTTTTTTTTTTTTTGAGTAGACTAGGGTTTTCTATATAGAGAATCACATCTTCTACAAAAAGTGACAAGTTGAACTCTTTGTTCTGTATTTAGATATCTTTTTTCTTTCTCTTGCCTGATTGTTCTAGCTAGGAATTCCAACACTATATTGATAATATAGCAGATAACCTTGTCTTATTCCTGATCTTGGAAGGATTTTAGTTTTTCTCCATTAAGTATAATGTTGGCTGAGGGTTTTATATATATATATATATATGCGCATATATATAGTGTTGAGATACTTTCATTCTTTACATACTTTATTAAGTGTTGTATCATAAATAGATTCTGTATTTTTCCAATGCTTTTTCTGCATGTATTGATATGATTATATGATTTTTATCCTTTATTTTATGTGGTGTATCACATTAATCGATTTACAATGATGACCATCCCTTTGCACCTGGGATAAAGCCCACTTGATTTATAGAGTATAATCTTTTTATTGTGTTATTGTATTTGATTTGCTAGTATTTATTTAGGATTTTTGCATATTCCTGAGAGATAATGGTCTGTAGTTTTATTTTTATGTGTGTGTTATCTTTACCAGGTTTTGATATTAAAGTAATTTTGGACTCATAAAATGAGTTAAGAAGTATTGTCTTCACTTCAATTTTTTAAAAGTATTTGAAAAGAATGTGTTAACTCTTCTTTAAATGTTTGGTAGAATTCACTGGTGAAGATATCACGTCCTGGACTTTTATTTTTGGGAGGTTTTTGATGATTGTTTCACTTTTCAGTCCACTTAGATTTTCCAGTTCTTCATGATTCTATTTAGAAGATATATTTCTAATAGCTTGTTGATATCTTCTAAGTTATTAAATTTGGTGGAGTATAATTTTTCATAATATTCTTCTATGATCCTTTTTTATTTTGATAGCATCTGTTGTAACTTCTCTTTCATTCATGATTTTTTTTTTCCTGTGTCCTTTCTCTTTTTCTCTTAGTGAGTGTAGCTAGGTGTTTGTTGATTTTATTAATCTTTGCAAAAAGAAAACAAAACAGCTCTTTGTTTCATTATTTTTCTATTGTCTTTTTGTTCTCAATTTTGTTTAATTCTGGTTTAATTTTGATTATTTCCTTTCTTCTGTTGACTTTGGGTATCATTTGTTGTTTGTCTAGTTCTTTAAGATATAATATTAGGTTGTTTGGGGGGTTCATTCTTGTCTCTTGAGATAAGCTTATACTGATATGAATTTTCCTCTTATTACCACTTTTTTGTTTTCTTAAAGTTTTGATATGTTGTGCTTTTATTCTTATGTGTTTCTATGTATCTCTTGATCTCTCCTTTTATTTCTTCTTACCTAGTCATTCCTTCATTGCATGTTGTTTAATCTCCACATATTGATGGTTCTTCTAAATTTCTTTTTACAGTTGATCTCCAATTTCTTAGACTATGATCAGAGATTATACTTAGTATGATTTCAATGTTGTTAAATTTTTGAGTCTAGTTTTATGTGTCAACATATGGTCTATCCTTGAGAATGTTTCATGTGAACTAGAGAAGAATGTGTAAACTGCCATTTTGGTTTGTTGGGCTCTATAAATGTAAATTATGTCCAGTTGGTCTAAAGTGTCATTTAAAATGATATTTTCTTATTGATTTTCTGGTTGGATGATTGATCCATAGCTGACAGTGGGACGGTTAGGTCCCCTAATATAATTGTGTTTTGTCAATTTCCCCCTTTTGTTCTGTTAGTAATTTCTTTATATGTTTTAGTGTTCCCTGACTGGAGCACCGATATTAATGTTAGGTATTTTTGATATATGATTTGCTTTATCATGACAAAGTGTATATCATTATCTCTTTTTACCCTTTTCATCTTGAAGTCTATTTCAGCAGCTATAAATATGGCTAGACCACTTTTCTCTGGGGGCCATTTGTTTGGAATACCATTTTTAAAAAAATTTTAATAGTTTTTGTATAATATCTGACACAGTAGGCCTCCTAAAAAAGTGATTTACCTCTTAATATCTTCTCTTAACCAAGCTAATTAATACTGACATGGGCACCTGATGCATGCCAATTACTTTCCTACTATTTCTTCAGGATTTGTTTTTTAAATTTTAATTAGCAATGAGAGTGGGTGACATTCAAATTATTAGGGCCATGAAATGGAACGTATGAAAGTTATGAGTGACTGTTTCTTACCATCCTTCTAGAAGAAGCAATCTAGAGTATATAAAATAGTTCACACAGAATATTCTATGGACCAATGATGAAGAGACAGAAGATCTTGAAGGAGGTACTAGTTTTCCTTGGAAACCAACTGCCCCAAAGCCTTCCCTTAATTATGTGTGATACTCCCATATACTTTCAACAAATTTTCCTTGCTACTCTTGCTTTTCTGATATAGCTACAAAGAGAACTTTGATTAATATACAGAAGCATATATAAGCTACATTAAAATATTCTAGTTGGAACTACTGTACAGGTAAAGAAAAAGAATTAGGAATTGTGTTTTGATAGCTTTTAAGCATTAGAAAAAGAACAGAAGAAAAATAATTTAGGTGACAATAAAATTATTTAAAAGCATTTAAAACAAAATATTCTGTTCACATTTTATACTTATTTGAACATTTTAAATTGACATAATATAATATTAAAATAGTGTAATTTTGTTTTATGTGTAAGATTTGAAATAATATTAATTACCTCAAATGAAAAATGCATCATGAATTTCAGTTTCTAGCTGTGTTCTCTCTCTCTTTTTTTTTAAGTAATTTTCAGGTGTATGTCATAATTTGACATCTGTATATTCTATTGTGTGTTTACTACCCAAAGTTCAGTTTCCTTCGGATATCATATATTTGATCCCCTTTATCCACTTCACCCTCCCCCTTTCCCTCTATATTTGACCCCTTTTATCACTTTGACTCTATATCTGTCCTTGCAACTGAGATGTGTTTCTTGAAGGCAGCGTATGGTTGGGTTTTGTTTTTTAATCCAATCTTCTACTGTGCTCTTTTTTATTGGTAAATTCATTCCATTTACATTAAGGGTGATTATTTAAATATAAGTGTTTCCTATAGCCATTTTATCTATTCTGGTAGCTCAGTGTTGCCATTGCTTCTTTGTCATTATGTTTCTGTCTGTTATTTTAATTTGATGGTGTTTTATGGGTTTTCCCTTTGTCCCCTCTTGTTTTTTGTTATGTATCTCAGTTCTGGGTTTTAGTGTATGGTTACCTTTAAGTTTATGTAAGGAATACTTATATATAGTAGTCCACTTTCTTCTGCATGGGCCTTATCTCCTCTCTTCTTTGTGTGTTTGGACATTTATTCCCTCCCATTTTCTGCTTTTGTTTTCTCAAGTTATCTCTGTACATGCTAAGAATTCATTTCTATGTTGCAGTAGCTGTTACCTTTTTCTCTTTTTAGAGTGTTTTCTTTTCTTTTTCTTTTTTTGCCTTTAACCATTATATAATATTTAAGCTACACACACACACACACACACAAACACACACACTGCTCTCATTAAGAGTTGCATTATACTGCTTTCATCTGCATGGTAGTCATCTTACTTATAGTTATGTGTTTTCTGTCCTCTTGTTTCAAGAAGAATGACCTTCCTCAGTATTTCCTGTAATGCAGGCCCTGAAGTGGAGAATTCCCTCAACTTTTGCAGTCATTGAAAGGCCTTTATTTCTCCTGAATATCAAAAGGAGGGTTTTGATGGATTTGTTATTCTTGGCTGCTAATTTCTTTTTTTCTCAATATTTTTAATATTTGGTTCCACTCTCAGGTGTTTGAACTGAGAAGTTTGATGGTAGTCTAATGGGTTTTCTTTTATAACTTACTGTCTTCATTTTTTGGCTGCCTTGATAATTTTTTCTTTGTCATTATATTTTTGAGAATTTTAATATAATATGTCTTGGAGAAGACTTTCTGGGCTGAGATAATTGAGTGTTCTGTTTGCTTCTTGGATTGGAAGGTCCAGTTCTTCCCATAGGTTTGGAAAATTCTCATCGACTATTTGAATATGCTCTCGGTTTCCTTCTCTCTCTGGTACATTCATTATTCTTATGTGCTTTATCTGATGGTGTCAGACAGTTCTTGTACTGTTTTTCATTGTTTTTTCATTCTCAAGTCTCTTTTTTTTTTTCTGTATCATTTCCAGATTTCTATCCTTGATGTCACCAATTATTTTCTCTATCTGGGCAGTTATATTTCCTAAGTTTGTTATTTCATTCATCATCTCTTTTAAAGCTTTCTTCATGTACAGTTCTATTTTTTTTTATGGTATCAATAGTCTTGGTAAAATATATGCATTGTTTGTTTATCTTGATTCTACTTTATTGGAATTGTCAGTCAGAACTTTTTTCACCTCACTGAGTTTCTTCAGAAGTGTAATCATGATTTCTGTCCTTTAAATGACATATATCTGTGCCTTTGAAATTATATTCTGGAGTTTTTTAATTTATTTCATGAGATGCCTTTTCACTGTGTGTGTGTGTGTGTGTGTGTGTGTGTGTGTGTGTGTGTGTGTGTGGTACTTGACTGACTCTTGATTGACTATTTCTCTACCTGACCATTAATGGGAGTTTACTTTTTTTTTATTTTCTTTTCCTTTTTTAAAGAAAATTTATTGTATAGTAATCCCTCTTTAACATGGTTGATGAAAATGAGTTTTTCTTTTGATTTCCAGTAGGTGGCATCCAAACCTCTTGGATCTCTTCTTTGAGGCTAAAAATGCACTACTCTGTATGGTATGTGCTTGTGTGCCTCTGTGGTCAAGTACCTAGGTTCCCGGGCTCCACCACCATGAAAGGTTGCAATGGGTGATAAGAGGCTGAGTCTCTGAATAGGTTCTGAAGTCTCATTACTGCCCTAACAGTCAGATATAATGTTCATCTGCCTTCTTCTGTCTCAACCTGTCTGTGTGGGGATGGGGTTGATTAGAAGTCTGTGGTATGGTATATGTGGCTATTTCTCTTCCTGTAGCACTGTCCCCAAGGTTTCAGTTGTCTTGCTTCCATATAATTGAGCCTGTCTCTTTTATCAGATGTAATGCAGGTTTCAGTTCTGGTTGTGAAAATTCCCCCTGGGGATGTTAGTTTTAAGGAGATATGAGTGGGGAGGGACTGCTCTGGATTAGTGGGGGTTGTAGCATGGCTAGGTTCCATGATTTAGTCTTCTGCTTGACAATGGCAATTGTTAACCACAGCCATCGCTCCTCCACGTACAGTCTCTACCATGATCCCTGCCCTGGTGTCTGGACTCCATTGCATGGAATATGCTGATCATTCAGCACTGCTCCAGGTTTCAAAAGGCACAGTCCTAGCCATGAGATGTTCTCTCCTCCTCTTCCCGCAGGATGCACTGGTGGCATAACACAACTGTTTTGTTTTACACTGCTAATTTGCCTTTCAATCTCACTGTGATTTGCCCACCTTGGATATTCTACTGTGTAGATCTCGCAGATGTGCTTGTGTGTACCTTGGATGTTATTTGTTCACCTGTAGATATACAGCTTGTTATTTCAAGGGAAGAGATCCTGAGAGAACCTCCGTGCTTCCATGCTTCTGATGTGACTCCCCACTTCATGATTTTTGTGAAAGTTACTTTGTCATAAATGATTAAAAGATCTCATAGAAAATTAAGTACACAGAAATAATGGAGATAATAATGTGAACATTATTTGTCAATGATATCCAAATAAAAGCTGAAAATGTTTTTAAAAGTAGAATGTTTTCAAGGACTAACTCCAGCAACCTTACAATTTTAGCTACATTCAATTGCCTAGCATTTGTATCCCTGTTGTTTATATAAACTCCTTTACTTAGTAAGAAACAAAAAAAGTACAGGAATGCATTAAATTTATAAACAACTAAGGGAATAGAATTACCTATAAACCATTTTTTCCCTTAAGAAGATATATTGGCTATGACATTTCTCCCATGAACTTTAAAATGTAATTTAAAAAAAATAAACAATATTTTAAATCTAATTTAAATTTAATTTTCCATCAATAAAGATAAACATTTATTAAATCATATATCTATAATTCCCATTCACACTAAGTTGTGAACAATAGCAAGTGAGCAAAACAAAATTGAAATAGACAATTTTAATTATATCAGCCTGTTCTTTAATAGGTATGAGAGTTTTACTGAGTCACCTGATATCATTCATGTCAGACCAGAGAGAATCAGATTTAGGATTATTTTAAGCTCCAAGAAACTATAAGCTTGGTTCTCTTCTAAATGTAGACATTTCCCACTTTTTCTTGCATGAAATGCTGAAACTATCTGTGCTGAAATTTCTGCTGAGCCATTTTTTTGATGATGTATCGACTTAATGCATAGTCAGTACAGACACACAACACTGTCTCCTGCCAGTGACCCATACTGATGTCCGAATTTGTTATCAGTCAAGTCTCCTACATGGTGGTCAATGTCTCCATATGTCCCTTGTCAGAAAGCACAGAATTAACTGGAAGAAATAACAATTCAAGCTCTTAGCAACCTCTAATATCATTGAATTTTGACATATTAGCTTGCTCTTATACGCAAGTGATCAGAAAGAGGGAAATATTCAGACAAATGGGTCCAGATGCAATTCTAGAGTTAGGAACCCTTGACACTCAGGAGAGTATACAGTAAAGAACAAAACGGCTTGCCCTATTACAAAGATGGGCCAAAGTTTTTGCAAATCAAGAGTAAGTTAATAATAGTCTTTCAAACAGGTGTGAGGTGGAATCTCATTTTGGTTTTGATTTGCATTTTCCTAATGATTACTGATTTTGAACATCTTTTCATGTCTGTAGGCCATTTGTATGTCTTCTTAGAAGTATCTGTGTAGGTCCTCTGCCCATTTTTTAATTGGATTGTTTAGTCTTTATTGTTTGTTTGTTTTAGACAAGGCAACCCTTGGTTTACCTCACAGATTGCCAGGAACTTATCATTTATAATCCCTTTGTTTTTTATGCCTATAACACCTGATCTTCCTAGGTGATCTCCCATCCAAGTACTAACCAGATTCGACCCTGCTTAGCTTCTGAGATAAAATGGGATTGGGCTTGTTCAAGGTAGCAAGCTGACCAGAGGCATCCAGTAAATTGAGAAGCATTTATTCAAGAATATATTTTAAACCTCAGTAAAAACAGTGAGAACCTAAAGCACTTTAACCTGCATCTACTCTCATCACCTAGCTAGCTCTCTGATTCCACAGTTCTGCCAGGGAAGCTCAGACCATGAAGTCCAGCAGGGAAAGGGCTGACTTAATTTGCAGCAGAACAGAGACAATACTGTGCCCAGTGGCAAAGAATCAAGGAAGTATAACATCTCATCTAACCTAAGATCTACATACAGATTGAGAAAAGCAACAAATCTGCAGACCAGACAGAAATTTAACAGGGATATCTGGACAACAAGACACCCAAAGTGGGCCTTGATAAGATCCTACACATCCTTTGTGATCTGAAGGCTGTGCTTGTAGACAAGGCTACACACAGTAGCAAGCTACTCATCTCAGTCTGAACGTGAGGTTTTGCAAACACAAAGTAAATGCCAAGACAAGCTAACAAACTGAATAAAATTTGAATACATTTTTCAAGCTACATAGATCCAAACTGTATTCACTGTATTGACCCAGGAGTTACCTCTAAAAGGCAAGTCTTAAAAAATAAAAATAAGAATTAAAAAAAAATTGGCATGGCTGTAGAGTTTTTATTGTTGAGTTGTGTGAGTTCTTTGTATATTTTGGATATTGGATACTTATCCAAGGCACTGTTTGCAAATATCTTCTCCAATGCAATATACATATGACATTATTTAATTAAACACTTGAAATCTATATGATTTTATTAACCTATGTCACCCCAATAAATTCAATAAAAGAGATAAAGTTATAATGTAAAAATTGGTAGCTTCTTAAGGGTTAATTTTGAATTGGTTTGTCTACAAAAGTGTTTCTCAAATTTAATGTGCACACAAGTCTTTTGAGGATCTAGTTAAGATGCCAGTTTGAATTTAGGAGATCTAGGGTGGGGTTAAGATTCAACATTTCTGAATACATCTCAAGTAATGTTGAGGCTCTTGATCCCAGGACCATACTTGTATAGCAAGGAACTACAGAATAATTAATTAAATATTTATTTTAGACAACGATTTCCATCATAATGAAAGGATAGTTCCAACAAAGGCGTTTCTTATTGATAATTAGGATATTCTGGTCATGGGAATGATTACTGATTGATGGATCACATCACAGAATTACTGTAGCATATAACCTAGGAACAAAGACCATGTATGTTTGGATTTACTCACTTGTTGTTTAATGCAACAACACCAACTGTGCTTCTAGGAGTTGACATACTGGCCACATAATTCCACTGACGTCCCTCAGGATCCCATCTTTCTACAGTATTTAGATAACTCCATCCATCATGACCACCCACAGCATACATTGGTCCTTCAAGTGTGGCTACACCTTAAAGATAAAAATCACATGAGGTCTTATCTAGGTATAACATATATAATGGATATTGTTTCATTTGCAAGCAGCTAAAATTTAATAATTGTTTCTTAAATGATTTTATATACAAATGAATAAATTACTGATCTTAATATGAAACTAAATAAGTTTGTTTAATCTTGGAAAAATTTCAGGCATAGTTACCATATCATAGAAGAGCATTGTTATAATATTGAAATCAAAAGAGGTAGTGGAACACATCATTTCTAAGGATGTGATAGAAAAAGAAGGCTGAGTAATTTTGATGCTGTCTTTTTAATGTAAGGTGTAGAGGAGATATGACACTGAATCTTAGATAAATCTTAGAATTGTAGGTTAACTGTGGTAGATCTTTCTAATCCCTGCTCTTTATTACAGGGATTTAAAAAAAGATTCTCATCAGATAATTAAGAAGACAGAGTTTTTGAGCTTTAAATAGAAATTTCTTCTATTAAATATTATGAATATCACCTTTTAACTGCTTCTTGTCTGTTCTGGGAAGACATATAATTGGCTTTCTTACCCACTTTCTTCACCATCTCAATGAGCCTCTTAGATATGTCTGCATCACCTCTCCTACCTTTTTAATAACAGCAATAGATTGAAAAATTTGCTCTGATTTCTATGTAAGATAGGTTTTCTAAATTATGTCACAAATCACACTGAAGAAACAGAGCTAAATATAATTATATAATCTACCATATGACATAGATAATTTATTGGATAATTTGGGGCAAACAATAATAAACATGGATCTACCACTGTTTATGTAAATGTCAGTTATTTTAAAAGGTAAATGTTCTGTTTGTTGTTGTTGTTGTTGTTTAAGAAACTTTATGATATTGAAAATTTATGGCATTTGGCATGGAGAAACATCAACTCTGACAAATATTCATGAGAATCAAAGTTCCCCACTTTTCCAAAAGTCTCAATTCCATCTTTCTTAGACTTCTTTGGAATCACTGGCATACATATAACTTAAAGCTGCTCTTAAACAAAGTGATTTTTCTAAATCATAAGGCTTTTACTTAAATAGAGATTTGACTCTTCTAGGAGGAAACATAATCCACCAACTCGAAACACTATGTTTCTTCATCATCAAGTTCTCTTTTCTCTAAATTGTGCTTAGACAAAAACTTCCTGCTGTAGTTTTATGTTCCTCAGTAATGAATGCCTTCTAAAAATTTTATCCTTCCTAAAGTGGAACCCCTTTAAAATACCAGTAGAAGGAAGGCAAGATGAACAAGTATAACATCTGAAATGAGAAAAATTTTTTAAAAAATTTGGCCATTTGCTTACGCTTCTTTCCATTTTGTAGGCATTTTGATTAAAGGTTTGGCTAAATCGAATAATGTGAAGCTGATTTTAATTTTGAGGTAATTATACGTATACATTTTTTTAGAAATTATATAACATTAAGCTCTTACCTAAGCCATGCCTATGTGTTGACATGGGAGGCATCACAGTCCACATTTTGCCCACTGGATTAAAACATTCCACAGTATTCAAAGTTTTTAAACCATCTCTTCCTCCCACAACATAGAGCTTATTATCAATAACTGCAACTCCAAACTGAAGCCTACGGCCACTCATGGTGCCAATATATAGCCAGCTATTGGTCCTGAGGTCATATTTTTCAATTGTAGTGGTACCTGTTAAAGGGATATTGAACAATATTAAAAATTACTTGTATAAAAATTTAATTGGAATCATTCATATTATATTTATGTACCTATAATTTATAGCATAGAATCAGTGATTTCAACTCAAATTGAATAAAGTAGCCCAGATGGCTCTCCAACCTAGCAGATGAAACAAGGATAATAATATCTGACCAATCCTGGATCCAAAAGAAAGAATTAGAATGAAATAGTTTATTTAATATGTATGGTTCAAAATTCCTAATGGTTTCTTTGGCTATATTATGCTACTGGTAGTACTAACTCAGGCGTCAAACACCATGTTTTATGATGAAACTTAACTACTTTGGAAATTGTCATGAGTGTCTACATATCCATTATGTATTTTATGACCTACAGCTATTTAATATATTAACTAGTGTTTTTTATTTTATTCAGTTTGGAGTGTGTGTGTGTATCTGTGTGTTTGTGTGTGTTGCTTTAAAATATAAATGTTCAACTGGGAGGAATATAGCAGAGTGAAAAATGTCTTCAGATCTCTTCCCCAAAACAATAAGCGGAATATCTAAAACTCAACAACAACAAAAACAAAAAACAAAAACAAAAATAAAAACAAAAACAAACAGTGCAACAGCACATCTCAGCATGGGATCTGCTCATAAGAAATACCAAAGGTCAGAACTCCAGGTGTTGTGCCATGAACTCAGAGAAACAAAGAAGCTGCCTATTGCAGCCCTCAGAGCTCTTTGCAGGAGCAGGAGTGAAGATGTGGTGACTTCCATGATCAGCCTGTCCAGAAGTGCAGGATCTTCTAACAACTGGCATCAGGGCCCAGTCACCAAGGCAGAGAGCAGAGAAATGGGACGGGACCACAGAAAAACAACAGTTGATTTTTATTAGCCCCAATGGCAAAACTCAGGCTGAGCTGTAGCTCCCAAACCCCAAAATATAGGTCACCTCCCCTTGTAACTCCCATACTGATTACCATAAAGCCCCAGGGGAATCTGAGCAAATGCTACAGAAACTGTTGCTAACACTGACAGGAACTGAAACAGAGAGTAGCAAGTGTGATTAAATATCTATAAGAAAATAAAAAAGACATTTAGTCTTTAAATAAAACAGGGAAACAAGTGGCTTAGATGCCACCTACTGGAAACTAAAAGAAAAGTGCCTTCTTAGCAGCAGACAGAAGAGAGATGTTTGCATAATAAATCTTCTTTCTGGAAAAAAAAAAAAAAAACTGAATACACTTCCAATAATGCCCAGGCAGAGAAATAGCCAATGAAACACCATGAACAACCAAGGTGACAAGGCACCTCGGAAAGAAAGAGAAACATCTCTAGAAAATAAGCTTACAGACATAGAAATATGCAACTTAAATGACAGAGAATTCAGAACAGCACTCCGAGAAAACTCAGTGAGTTCTTAAATAAGTCATATCAACAATTTTAGGAATTGAAAACCACCTAGATGAGCAGAGCAAAGAGATCAAAACCCTCACAAGCAACAGAATAGAACTTCTGAAGATGAAGAACACACTGCAAGAGTTGAAACATGAAATAGCAATCTTGAGAAATAAAGTCGTCTAAATGAAAGAAAGGAATAGTGATATAGAAGATAGAAATCCAGAAATAAATCAGAAGGAAGAAAGGAGAAACTGAAGAATAAAAAATAATGAAAGAGAAATACAAGAACTAGCTGATACCATCCAGAGAGGAGACATAAGAATAATGGGCATTATTGAAGACAAGGAAAAAGAGCAGGGACTAGAAACCATTTTCAGACAAATAGTTGATGAGAATTTCCCCAATCTAAAGAAAGAGTTGAAACTTGGAATTAAAGAAGTCAACAGAACACCAATTATCTCATTCCAAAAAGGGTTCATCAAGACATATTGTATTAAAGTTTTCAAAAATCAGTGACAAAGAATTCTCAAGGAAGCCAGGGAGAAGAAAAAGGTAATTTATAAAGGAAATTAGATTATCCTCGGACTTCTCAGTGCAGACATTAAAAGCCAGAAAGGAATGGAATGAAATATTTAAACTATTATGTGAAAGGAACTACCAGCCTAGAAAAGTGTATTCATCTAAGCCCTCCTTTAGATATGAAAGGCATTACCAGACATACAAAGATTGAGGAAATTCTCAACTACAAGTCCTGCACTACAGGAAATACTGAAAGGAGTCAGCTCATATAAAACAAAATCTCTCTCTCTCTCTCTCTCTCTCACACACACACACACACACACACACACACACACATTATCTATCTATCTAATCTATATCTATAGATATAGATATATATAGATAGATTAGATATAGATATAGATATATAGTGACTCTCAGGCAAATAGAAGCAGAGGAGTGCAACCCTTACTAAGAAAAGGGCATTATAAGCATAAATAATAAAAAGAGAATTGCTATAGCAAGATAGTAATGTATATTCAGCGCACATGTGGACCAATGGAGATAATAATGACTGAAAAGGAGAGGATTCAAAGATCCAAATTCACAAAAGGGAAAGGAGATAAGGCATATGCAGATGAAAAGGGATGACTGTATATATATATAACTATCCTTTTAATACTCATAATAGTAATCACGTACCAAACATTCAGAACAAAAGTAACATAAAACAAGAAAAACTACAGGCAAACCCACAAAAGCCAACCAAAATAAAAATAAAATAAAATAAAATTAAAATAAAAAAAAGGACAAGGAAGAAACAGAAATACCAAACTATCGGAAAGCAAAAAATAAAATGGCTGTAAGAACACCCCATATTGTAATAATCACACTAAATGTAAATGGACTGAACTCCCCAATAAAAAGGCACAAAGTTGCAGAATAGATCAAAAAACAAAACCCAAACTCATGCTGCCTCTGGGAGACATATCTCAGCTCGAAAGACAAATATAGAGTCAAAGTGAAAGGGTGGAAAATGATATCTCAAGGAAATGACATTTAGAGAAAAGTGGGGGAAGTGATACTAATATCTGGAGAAATATGCTTCAGAATAAAAAAGAAAAAGAAAAATACAGAGGGACACTTTATAATGATAAAGGGAATAATGCACCAAGAAAACATAATACTTAATATTTATGCTCACAATCAAGGAGCCCTAAAATATGTAAAGCAATTACTAACAGAACTAAAGAAAGAAACAGACCAAAACTATCACAGTAGAGGGCCTAAATACCCCACTGTAAGATATGGACAGATCATCCAAACAGAAAATCAATAGGGAAATAACATCCTTAAATGACACTTTAGACCAAATGGACATAATATTTCAATACAGAGCCTTCAATCCCAAAACAGCTGCTTATATATTCTTTAGTGCACATGAAACATTCTCAAGACTTGACCACATACTAGGACACAGATATAGTCTCAAAAATATAAAAAGGATGAAATCATACCAACCATATTCTCTGATCACAATGCCTTGAAACTGGAGATGAACTGCAAAAACAAATCAAGAAGGAAAACAAATATATGGAGATTAAACAACATGCCATTGAAGAATAACTGGGTCAGAGAAGAAATGAAAAGATATATCAAGAGATACATAGAAATGAATGATAATGATAGTAAATCATATGAAAAATTTGGGACGTGGAAAAAGCGATAAAAAGAGGAAAGTTCATATCATTACAGGTCTATTTCCAAAAATAAGAATGAGCCCAAATAAACAACAAAACACTTCATCTTAAAAAAACTAGAAAAATAAGAATAAATGAAGCCTAAAGTTAGCAGAAGAAAAGTAATCGTCAAAATTATAGCATAAATAAATGAATTTGAAAACATAAAAACAATAAAAAAATAAATACAAGGATCTGGTTCTTTGAGAAGGCTATTAAAATTGGCAAACCCCTGCCTAGATTCACTAAAGGCAAAAAAAAGGACACAAATAAACAAAATCAGGGATGAAAGAGGGAAAATTACAACTGATATTGCAGAAATACAAAGGGTCAAGCAAGAATACTATGAAAAAGTATATAATAAGAAATTTAAAAACCCAGAAGAAATGGACCAGTACTTAGAAAAATACAATCTCCCTAGGCTCAATCAAGAAGATCCGGAAAATTTAAATAGATGAATCAGCAGTGTGGAAATTGAAACAATCATTAAATCCTACCAAAAGGTAAAAGTCCAGGACCAGACAGCTTCACAATTGAATTCTACCAAACATTCAAACAAGATTTCATACCTATTCTCCTTAAACACTTCCAAAAGATTGAAAAGGAGGGAATACTTCCTAACTAATTTTATGAAGCCAATATTACCCTAATACCAAAACCTGGTAAAGATAACACACAAAAAAAGAAAACTACAGATCAATATCTCTTATGAACAGATGCAAAATTCCTAAAAAAGATACTAGCAAACTGAATATAGAAACACATTAAAGAGATTATACATTATGATTAAGGTGGTTTAATCCCAAAGGAACAGGGATGGCTCAACATATGCAAATCGATTAATGTGATACACCACATAAACAAATTAAAAAATAAGAATCATATGATCATATCAATAGATGCAGAAAAAGCTTTCAACAAGATGCAGCACCCTTTTATAATCAAAACACTTAACAAAATAGGTATGGAAAAAGGGTACCTTAGCGTAATAAGGCCATATATGACAAACCCTCAGCCAACATTATATTTAATGGTGAAAAACTAAAAACCTTCCTTCTAAAATTAGGAACATGGCAAGGCTACCCACTATCACCACTGTTGTTCAGTATAACATTGGTGGTCCTACCAAGTGCAGTCAGGAAAGAGAAAGCTATAAAAGTATCTGAACAGGAAATAAAGGGTCAAGCTGTCACTATTTGAAGATGACATGATTCTCTATACAGAAAACCTTAAGGTCTCCACAAGAACATTTCTAGAAACCATAAGCAAATACAGCAAAGTTCTGGATATAAATCTATGTTCAAAAATCCAAAATGTATCTATACTCAAAGTGTCAGAAAAACAGAAGAAATAATAACTTATTTTGCAATTTCAACAGAAAAATTAAAATATTTAGGAATAAGTCTAAGGAAACAGGTGAAGGACCTATATAATAATAATAATAATAATAATAATAATAATAATAATAATAAAATAAAAACAACAACTATAAGACTCTATTAAAGAAAGTGGAAAAGATAAAAAAATAAAAAGATATTTTATGTTCTTGGATTGGAAGAATCAAAAGAGTGAAAATGACCTTATTACATAAAGCATTATACAGATATAATGCAATTCCCATCAAAATCACATCAGCATTTTTTAAAGAAATAGAACAAAAAATCACCAGGTTTGTACAGAAGCACAAAAGACCTCGAGTCACCAAGGCTATCCTGAGAAAAATGAATGAGGTTGGGGCATCACTCTGTCCAAATTTGAATTATACTATGAGATGATAATCAATACACATAGCATTGGCAGAAAATCAGACAGAAAGAACAGTGGAAAGTAATGGAGAATCCAGAAACAAATTCATTTTTATATAGAAAAATTATTTTCAACAAAAGAGCTAAAAACACAATGGAGAAAGGAGAGCCTCTTTAACAAATGGTGCTAGAAAAACCGGAAAGCCATCTGCAAAAGAATAAGACCAGACTGTTGTCTGTAACCACTCACCAAAATTAACTCAATTTGGATTGAGGTCCTGAATATAAGATCTGAAACAATAAATTGCAAAGAAAAAAACATAGGGACATCTTGGACTTAAACAGGATTTTATGAAGTTGACCTCAAAGGCAAGGGGAGTAACAGCAAAAAATAAATGAATGGGGCTACATTGGTCTAAAAAGCTTCTGCACAGCAATGGAAACCATCAACAAAGTAAAGAGTCAACTACTGAATAAAAAATATATTTATAATCAATGCCTCTGATAAGGGCCTAATATCCAAAATATGCAAAGAACTCATATGACTCCATAACACCTAAAAACAAATAATCCAATCAAAAACTGGGCAGAGGACCTAAATAAATACTTCTCCCTAGAGGACATACAAATGGCCAACAAATATATGAAAAGATGTTTAACATCGATAGCTATTAGGGAAATGAAAATAGCTTCTCACACCTGTTAGAATAGCTATAACCAACAGGACAAGTAAGAACAAATGTTGGAGAGGATGCAGAGAAAAGTTAACCCTCGTACACTGCTGGTGGGACTGAAAGTTGGTACTGCCACTATGGAAAACAATATGGAGTTTCCTCAGAAAACTAAGAATTGATCTACCATATGATCCAGCAATTCTTCAACTGAGTATTTACCCCCAAGAATTGAAAACCCATGTCTAAAAAGATATTTGCATACCGATATTCATTGCAGCACTATTCACAATGGCCAGGACATAGAAGCAACCGAAGCGTCCTATGATAGATGATTGGCTAAAGATGCTGTGATACATATATAGACGCTGCGATACATATATACAATGGAATATTACTCAGTCACAAGAAGAAATGCAATACTGCCATTTGTGACAACCTGGATGTACCTCGAGATAGCCATGCTAAGCAAAATAAGCCAGATAGAAAAAGTTAAAAATCACATGATAGCACTTATATGTGGAATATAAACCTAAAAGCAACAAATGAACAGGATAAACAAACAGAGACTCATGAATATGGACTATGGATTGGTAGTTACAAGAGGATAGGATGGTGGAGGTAGACAGAGTAAATGGGGTCAAATATAGGAGTGTAGAGGGAGTGTAAAGTGTGTAAAAGGGATCAAATATATGGTAGCTGAAGGAAACAACTTTGGGTGGTAAACACACAATGGAATATACATATGTGAAATTATAATGTACACCTGAAAACTATATAATTGTATTAACTAATGTCTCAATAAACTGAATTAAAAAAAGAAAATCTAAGAAAACAACAATACACTGTAAGGCATATAATATTGAAATTGTTTTTTATAATTTTGTGAAATAATGTGAATTGGTACAGTTTTAATTAATTAATTGATTAATTAACTAATTAATTTGTGCTGATACTGGTTAATGAATCCTATAGGTTTCAGCTATACATATTATTTTTTATTTATTATTGAGGTCTTATTTATTTATTTATTTATATTTTATTTATATTTTATTTATTTTTTAATTGAAGTAATGATTTAAATATTTTCCCCTGTCTACTTCACCCTTCCCAGCAACATTTATTGAAAATGCTTTCTTTTCTCCACTGTATGTTTTTGGCTTTTTTCTCTAAAATTATTTGCCCATATAAATATGTATTTATATCTGGACTCTTTATTTTGTTCCATTGGTCTGTGTGTCTGTTTTTCTGCCAATATATTGCTGCTATTGTGATTACTGTCACTTCGTAGTATATTTTGAAGTCAGGGAGCGTGATGCCTCCAGCCTCATTGTTTTGTCTCAGGATGGCTTTGACAATTTGGGGTATTTTATGCTTCCTTACAAATCTGATTATATTTTATTCTATTTCCTTAAAATATGCCTATGGGATTTTGATGGGGACTGCTTAAAATCTCTATAATGCTTTAGATAATAAGGTCATTTTAGCTATGTTGATTCTTCCAATCCAAGAACATGGAATATCTTCCCATTTCTTTGTATCTTCTTCAATTTCTTTTAATAAGACCATAGTTTTCATTATATAGGTCCTTCACATGTTTCATTAGATTTATTCCTATGCATTTTATTCCTTTTTTTTTTTGCAATTGCAAAAGGAATTATTTTTCCACTTCTTTTACTGACACTTCATTTATTAGAGTATAGGAATGCTATTGATTTTTGAACTTTGATTTTGTATCCAGAATCTTTACTGTATTTGCTTATTGTTTCTAGTAGTGATCTTGTGAAGTCTTTAGGGTTTTCTCCATACAGAATCATGTTATCCACAAAAAGTGACAATTCGAATTCTTCCTTTCCTATTTGGATGCCTTTTATACCTTTCTCTTCCTGATTTAAATCGCTAGGTCCTCCAATGTTATATTGAGTAACAGTGGTGATAGTGGACAGCCTTACATTGTTTCTAACCTTTGAGGAAAGAATTTTAGTTTTTTTACCATTAAGTATAATGTTGCCTGCATACTTGTCACATATGGCCTTTATAATATAATGAGATTTTCCTTCTATACTGATTTTGTTAAGTGTTCTGATCAGAAATGTGTGCTGTATCTTGTCAAAGGCTTTTTTTGCATCTATTGATATGATCATAATGAGTCATATTTTAAAATTCGTGTATGTGGTATATCACATTAATCAATTGGCATATGTTGGACTATGCCTGTGCTTCTGGGATTAAACCCACTTAATCATGGTGTATAATCTTTTTAATATGTTGCTGTATTTGGTTCACTAGCATCTTATTTAGGATTTTTGCATCTGTGTTTTTGAGAGATATTATTTTGTAGTTTTCTTTTTCTTGCATCATCTTTACCAAGTTTTGGTATCAGAATAATATTGGCTTCATAAAATGAGTTAGAAAGCATTGTCTTCTCTTTAATTTTTTGAAATATTTTTGAGAATAGGTATGAAATCTTTGAATGTTTGGTAGAATTCACTGGTAAAGTTTCGGGTTCTGGACTTTTACTTTTTGGTAGGTTTGCGATGATTGATTCATTTCTAAACTGCTGATCAGTCTATTTAGATTTTCCAGTTCTTGATTCAGTCTAGGAAGTTGTATTTGTCTAAGTACTGGTCCATTTCTTCTAGGTTTTAAGTTTTGTATTATATACTTTTTCATAGTATTCTTGTATGATCTTCTGTATTTCAGAATTGTCTCTTTTAATTTTCCCTCTTTCTTCTCTGATTTTGTTTATTTGTATCTGTTCTCTATTTTCTTTATGGAATTTAGCTAGGAGTTTGTCAATTTTATTAAACTTAATGAACCTGTTTTTTGTTGCCTTTGTTTTCTATTGTTTCCTTGTTTTCAATTTCATTTATTTCTGTTCTAATTTTGATTAATTTTTTTTCCTTCTAATGACTTTAGACTTTATTGGTTATTTCTTTTTAATTTTTAGAGATGAAGTTTTAGGTTGTTTATTTGGGCTCATTCTTGTTTTGTGAGAAAGGCCTGTAATATACGAACTTTCCACTTATGACCACTTTTGTCATCTCCCAAAAGTTTTGATATGTTGTACTATCATTATCATTCAATTCTAAGTATCTCTTCATCTTTTTTTGATTTCTTTTGTGACCCAATTATTCTTTAGTAGTATTTTGTTTTATCTCCACGTATGTGTGTATCTGTCTGCATTTTTAGTACAGTTGATCTGTAGTTTCAAAGCAATATGATCAGAGAATATGGTTGGTATGATTTCAACCCTCTTATAGTTGTTTTCCATTATAGTGCTCCATTATGTAGTTGATCCTTGACAATGTTCCATATGCACTACAGAAGAATGTACAAGCAACTATTTTGGGATGAAAGAATCCGTATATGTCAATTATTTCCAGTTGGTCTGAAGTGTCATTTAAGAATGTTATTTCTTTATTGAATTTCTGTTTGGATGATCTGTCTATATATGACAGTGGAGTATTTAGGTCCCTACTATGATAGTATTTTGGTCTATTTTTCCCTTTAGTTCTGTTTATAATTGCTTTATATATTTTGGAGCTCCATGATTGGTACATAGATGTTAATGTCTTCTAGGTGCATAATTTCTTTTATCATTATGAAGTGTTCCTCAGTATCTTTCTTTACCTTTTTTATTTCAAAGTCTATTCCATCTGACATTAGTACCATTACTCATGGTTTTCTTTGAATGATATTTGCTTGAAATTTTATTTTCCACCCTTTCACTTTGAGCCTATATTTGCCTTTGGAACTGTGATGTGTCTCCTGGTGCCAGCATATGGATGGGTTTTCTATTGTGACCTTATCTACAGATCTGTGCCTTTTATTGGTGAATTGGTCCAGTTACTTTTAAGGTGATTATTAAAATATGAGGTCTTCCTATAGCCATTTTATCTTTTGCTTTCTGGTAGCTCAGTATTTCCATTGCTTCCTTGTCCTTGTGTTTCTGTTTTCTTTATTTAAGTTTGTTTTTGTGGGTTTTCGATCTGGTCCTTCTTGTTTTATATTATATAATTTGATTCTTAATCTTTGGCATTGATTGCCTTTTAAAATATGGAAAAGATATTTTATATATATACATATATATATATACATATATACATATATATGCATATACATATGTATACAGTCATCCCTTATTTTTGTGTGTGCCTTATATTCATTCTCCTTTGTGAATTTGGATCTTTGAATCTTCATTTCAGTCATTGTTGTCTCATTTTGTCTCTATGTATATTGAACATTAATTACTAACTGGCTATAGCAAATCTCTTCTTATTTTAAGCTTATATGCCATTTTTAGTAAGAGTTGCACTCATCTGTTTCAATCGGCCTGCTAGTCAACATACACCTAATTATGTATTTTTTTATCATTTTGTTTTATGTCAGCAGACCCTTTTCAGTATTTTCTATAGTGTAGTCCTTGTAGTGGAGAATTCCCTCAATTTTTGTATGTCTGAAAAGGTCTTAATTTCTCCCTCATATCTAAAGGAGGGCTTAGCTGGATTCATTATTTTGAGCTGGTAGTTTCATTCAATAGAGTAAATATTTGCTTTCACTTCTTTCTTGCTTGTAAGGTTTGTGCTGAGGTGGACAACAATAATCTAATGGGTTTTCCTTGATAGGTTACCATCTTCTTTTCTTTGGATTCCCTGAGAATTTTGTCTTTGTCAATGATTTTTGATAATTTTAATACAATGTGTCTTGGTGAAGGTCTTTTTGGGTTCAGATTATTGAGTGCTCTTTTGAATTCTTGAATACCAAGCTCCAGCTCTTTCCTTAGATTTGGAAAATTCTCATCAACTATTTGTCTGAAAATTATTTCTAATCTCTGCTTCTTTTCATCCCCTTTGAGTATTCCCATTATTCTTATGTTTCCTCTCCTGATGTTTTTAGCTAGTTCTTGTATTTCTCTTTCATTATTTTTCATCCTTCAGTTTCTTTCTTTTTCCTTATGATTTATTTCTAGATTTCTGTGTTTGATATCATTAATCCTTTCCTCCATTTGGTCGACTCTATTTTTCAAGCTTATTTCAGTTTTCAACTCTTTCACTGTGTTCTTTATCTCCACAAGGTCTATTGAGTTCTTTTTGAGTTTCAATCTCCTTGCTAAAAAACCCATTCTGTTCACCTAGTTGTTTTTTCAATTCCTGAAATTGTTAATAAGATTCATTTTGAATCTCACTGAGTTTTTCCAGAAGAGAATTCTGTCATTTAAGTCACATATTCCTATGCTTGTAAGCTTATATTCTGGAGATTTTTCTTTTTCTTTCTGAAATGCCTTGTCAACTTGGTTGTTCATGGTATTTAACTGGATTATTTCTCTGCCTTGACATTAATGAAATTGCATTTTTTTTCCCAGAAGGAAGACTTATTATATAAAGGTCTCTCCTTAGCCTTTTGCCAATAAGGCATTTTTCTTTTGATTTCTGGTAGATGCTGTCTAATCCTCCTGGATACCTGCTTTATATAAAGCCTTATTAATGCCTTTTTTTCTTATAAATGTTTAATCATGCTTGCTACCCTCACTGTCAGTCCCTGTCTGTGTGACAGTTTCAGTAGCATTTGCTCAGATTCCCATGGGATTCTGCAGTATTCAGTTTTGAAGAATGTTGGGGAGGGGCCTTCTATGTTGGGGAATGCTCATCCTTGGTTTTGCAACTGTGGCAGGTAAAAACCAACTGTTGTTTTCCTGTTGTCCCCGGATGACTGCGCCCTGCTACTGGATGCATGGAACTCACAGCTTTCCCAGGCAGGGCTGTTCAGGGAACTCACCACACCTTCTCTCACCTCCTTTTCCTGCAGTGAGCTCCAGGGGCTGTGAGAGGCAGCTCTTTTATTTTTCCCAGTCCACCTCAGGGTATGGGCATTCTTAACTGTGATAGCCCTCGCGTACAGATCCCACTCTCAGACATGTTGCTGTGCAGTTTTTTTTTTTTATTATTATTTCTTTGTTGAGTTTTAGATGCAGCTTACTGTTGTTTTAAGGAAAGTGATCTGGGATGTGGGAATGTCTCTCAGTCTACAATGTTTCTCCAATCTTCAGATATTTTGTAATGTATTACTAATTTATATAAAGGCTATCACCTTCATGTTTTGCTATATTTACTTTTTATTTTATTTTTTTTTTTCGTTTTTGTTCCTTAGGGTTCACCTGTTTTTGTTGTTGTTGTTTTGGTTATTGTTGTTGTTGTTGTTTTTAGATTCTAAAACTCTCAAAGAGAGGTTCCTCAGTTTTTGTTGTCATTGTTGTTCTTGTATTATTCTTTCTTCTAACATAATGGCAGTATAGTAAGTAGAAACATAAAATTTGAGTAGAAATTCCATTTCCAGTCTTTCTATATATTTTCCCTTGGGTTGGCTATCTAATCATAAGAGCTTTAGTTTCTTCATCTGCAAAACTGTGGCAATAAGATCTATCTTGTTGCATTATTTTGATGATTAATATTGATGTTTGAAAAACACGAATCAAGGATCATATATTCAAAAGTAGTATTTTTTACTTTTATTGTACTTGTCTGCAGTGTTCTATAGAGCTTTTTATGTCTCCATATACTAGATACTTAAAGAATCTCTAAGTGATGGCTTTACTTCTTTCCATATCAAACTGTAACAATGGAGTCATGAAATTACAAGCATATATTTCATTCATTTTTAGAAACTGATGAGTTGTAGCTATCTGAGATTTTAAGTCATTGTCAAGCACAGCAATAAAAATTAGCAAATTGTATTCATTCACTGTTCCTGTCTCTAAAAGGTTTGATGAATCAGATTCCCTTTATTTATTTGTTACTTAAGTACAGTTGGTATACAATATTGTATTAGTTATACTACTTTCAGTTATACAATTTAGTGATTTGACATTTTTATACCTTGCAATGTGAGTACCCTACTAATTCCAGCAATCATCTGTCACCTTGAAAACTTATCCTAATATTATTGAATGCATTCCCCTTCACCTTTTTCACTTACCCCACCCCTCCTACCCCTGGTAATAATCATTTTACGGTCTCTGTTTCTATGAGTCTGTTTTGCTTTATGTGTTCATTTGTTTCTTTTTAGTTCTATACATAAGTGAAATTATACAGTATTTGTCTTTGTCTGATTTATTATTATTTTTTGTAACACATTCACATATGTAATGTTAATTTAGACAGGAGTCTAAAAAATAAAAATAGAAAACACGCACACAAAACAAACAAATAAACACAAAATTTTCCATTTCTCACTTTGCAGATTAGGCTTTAAAAAATCAAAAACTATGAATAACTATATTTGAATTTTATTTTTAGTAACTTTTTACTCTAAATATGAAAGAAGACATATTTTAAAAGCTGTTAATTTTTATTCTATTCAACAAAATGCAGTAAAATATCACATTGCCAGACTTAAAATGAATTATAAAAACCTACTGCATTTATTATTTTCTGAAGAACACTAGTTCTGTAAAGTTACTCTACTACTTTAAAAATAATTGCATTTGCAAGCTCTTGTATTATAGTTTCATGATTAATTGGCATATCTCCTATATAGTCTTCCAACTTCCAATTGTTCATTTCAAATAAAAAAATACAAATTTGTTTTAGTAGCACAGAAATTTGTCTTTTTTTATCATTTCCTATAGGTGTCAAGTGACATTTACATGTATGATCTGGCAAATTTTAAGTGTGCTTATTTTATTTTCTACATATCCAACTCTTAATTACAAAGCTTTTGCTTCATTGTTTTGGCAATATCAGGTTACACACTCAGAGATCAAGTATAAAAATTTAGAGCTATATAAAAATGAGTTTTAAGAAATGTTAAGGATAGAGAATGATGGCTTCAAAAACTGTTCTCTATTCAGTTTGATAAATTTCTTATCATTACTTTATTCCTAATTTGATTTTCTAATCTTGTTATCAACACTTTGATTCTTCTTTAATTTGTTTTTGAGCATCTAATGGAATATTGACAGAAAGAGAGGCCACTCTTCTATTTCTGTCAGAAAACAAATTTAGAGAATTTTGTGCCTTCTATTTATAATAAATTTAAATAAGTTTTCCCTAAAACAATCTTATATTGCAAAGTGAATACTCAAATTTTAAAATTTCTTCCATAAAAGTACCTGTGAAATTTTTAGGC
Organism: Cynopterus sphinx; assembly: GCA_030015415.1. Taxonomy (NCBI): domain Eukaryota; kingdom Metazoa; phylum Chordata; class Mammalia; order Chiroptera; family Pteropodidae; genus Cynopterus; species Cynopterus sphinx. The sequence goes on along the minus strand of CM057388.1, from coordinate 48,336,198 downwards.
AATACTAATTAAAGGGTTATATCCCATAAGATATAAAAAAGGAAGTTATAAATTTAATATTCGATTTATAAAAATTAGCTTTGCTTTTTATTGTTTATTAAATTTATTGGGTGACATTGGTCAATAAAATTATATAGGTTTCAAGTACACAATTCAATAATACATTGTATATTATATTATGTGTTCACCACCCAGAGACAATTCTCCTTTCATCACCATATTTTTGGCCCCCTTTACTCTTTTCTACCTTTTCTGTGATGCACACATTTAATATGGCTTCAATACTGCCTTCATAATTTGTGCTAAAAGCATATCTTCTTTTTTGAATAACACTTTCTACATTAATTGATTTTTCCCATTACCTTTCAGAGCATCCATGCCTCCCACAGCATAAAGTGACCCTACAGTTGATTTTCTAGGCTTCGTTCGAGGGCTTTGCATCATGGGTCTTCTTTCAGGTAAGAGATGATACTTCATAGCTTCTATAAGGAGTTTCTGACACTCAAGATCACAAGTAAACATGGAGCTATTTTCAAGATCTGCCAGTAACTGAAAAGTAATGATGTACAGTATATGAAGTGAAAAACACATCATAAGAAAGAATATATTTTTATTTATATAAATTTGGAGAAAAGCTAATTCAAATGTACCACTGTTATTATTTAATATTTTAAATTATTTAGTAACATGTTTATGTTCACTTATGTTTTAAAATGATAAAAATCTTATGACATTAGCTAATGATCTATGTAGATTTACTTGACATATTCATCTTTTGAATATATACACGTATAACCTTGGGGAGTGAAAGAGAAAGAACACTCGTAAAATGTCTTATTGAAAGCACTCAAAAAAAATGCCATTGTATGCATAAAGCAGCCATGTTTTTGGTCTTAGGGAAGGTAGTACAAATATACCCATTTAAAATAAAATAAAATCACCAATAAAGGGCTGCATTTTCATTATCAAATCACTTCTGTAAATTAATCTGAAAATAAGTCTTTTTTTAAATCTATACATGTATATGTGTACATTAGTAAAATACACATGTTAGTAACTACCCAATTTGTCAGCAATAGCAGATAATTGATTTTTTCTAACCATCACTGCCTGGAAGACAATGAGACACTAATTGAATAAAGTAAGAGCTAGGTAAATTATTTTTCCTCAAATGTGTTGAAAAGCTGAGTTTTTTTCAAAATTTTTTCAAAGGTCATTTAGATTAATTCTTTTGAGTTTTGGGCTGACAGTATCATAGGGAGGAATAACAAGTAGGCTGTCAAAACAGAGGTGCTAATCTCACTCTACAAAACTTCTCTAAAGTTCCTGTTCTGGACTGGTTAATGACAGTTCTGTTCTCATTTCACTTGTTATCTTTAATGGATCACTGTTTTGACTTGGCTAGTGAGACCCTCAGAGTTTTCCTAATGCACATACTGCTGAAAATAGGTTTAAAACCAGGCTATGCAATTATTTTTTCTTTCAAAAATATTCTTCAGAGATTTATCCCCATTCTTTTCATATATTTATTTTCTAGAACATTGTTTAATCTCACTTTTGAATTCTTTCTTCTCATGACTTTATTTATTTAATTATTTATGGTATCATTGGTTAATGAAATCCAATAAGTTTCAGCTGTACACTTTAACAGTAAGGCGTGTGTGTGTGTGTGTGTACTATATATATATATATATATATATATATATGCATACATATATATGCATGCATATATGGTATATACATATATATGGTGCATACATAAACATATATACGTATACATGTATATATATACACCCACATACTGTGTGTTCACCACCCATAGTTAAATTTCTTTTTGTTTTGGAAAATGCATATCCTGTGTTGCCACTAGCCATCACTACTATCATCAGGAGAAGTGCACAGCCCAAATTTGAGACATAAGGTACATCCAGGGGTGAGAGGTAAAGGCATCACTAATTGTGTGTTTGAGCTTGACATTTCTCCTCATTGCAATAAAGTAAGAGAAGTCCAAACTAAGCATTTTGTTGAAAGAATGTCATGTAGACTTAAAACAGCATAAAGTTAAGGGCCACTGATTTTTTATATTTGTGCATCTTGAAATTTTGCACATCTAAAAATCATCTGGAGAACTTGTTAAAACACACATTCTTTGGCCTCACCCCCAGAAATTGTTTCAATAGGTCTGCAGTAAGCGACTACGAAATTGAGCTTCTAACAAGCTCCCAGGAAATGTTGTGTTGCTGGTCCAGGGACATTTTGAGCAGCACTGCCTTAAGAAATTTGATCAATGATATAGACCCTCTCATAAGACTAACATACATAAGAATATACACATTCATAGAAATAAAATTTCTATAGATTCTAAACTTGGGTTTGCTAAAATCAATTAATTTTAATATTTTTGGTTCTACTGATTCACTAAGTCCAAATAAGTTCCCTCCTCCCAAAGTGAATGATGTTTGAGGACTTCAGCCATAGCCTATGTAATATATGAAGTGTGCATATGTGCAATATATTCATGTCTATGTAACATATGAATTATATCTCATATTGATCAATTTCCTATATATATAAATAATTGTCGTTATCAGCAATGGTAGAATTATGAAGAAAAACTGCACTGCAATATCACTAAATTTCACATGCTGGAATTCAGCACGAGGTGGGTCAGTCTTGTATCTTATTCAAGGGTGTTTGGTTTTAGAATCATTTTTACTATAATTTTTCAGCATACATGATGGGGATGTCATTATAATTATGCTTTAGTGCATCTGAAACTACTATAATATGCTTTGAATCACAGCAGTTGATTACTCATATTAGTTGGTATGATCCAGATCTAACTCCTTTCTAGTCTCCTCTGGGATGCTTTTGTACTAATTATTATCATCTTTCCTATAAGGTAGGCAGGGAAAAAATTGTTAACTCAGAAATTTTTTCTGTTTGTTACAAGTACTGTTTGGTGTGAGGAAACTGAAATTAATGAGTATGCTGAAGTTTAGGAATTATTTGTAGGTTTTTTAAGCTTTGTTTTCTCTCTTCATTATTTATACTGCTAATTTAAGAGTGGATATAGATATGGTCTTTGCAAAACATATTCTGTACACTTCAATTACCAGAAATCCTCTGAATAAAATAAAATGAAACAAATAAGAAATAAATTCATGCTTAATGGTACTTTGAAGTATAATTTATATTACCTGAGTAAATTTCTATACCTGTGGTGGAAGTAATGGCAGTCTGATGTAAGAAAGTAGCATTGCTAAGTCTTGTTGCCTAGCCTGCACGTCATGTCCCACCCACTGCATTAGAGCATGAAAAATAGTCTCCTCATCAGGCACATTAATGTCGTCACTGCACAGAAGTTTTGAAATTTCATTAGCTGGAAGCAGGAGAAATTCTTGGTTCTTTATTACCTCAATGAAGTGTTCCTAGAAAAGAAATGTTTTCTACTAAAAAATTATGCTTTATAAACTTCTTAACAAAATAAGCATATCAAAGCATTTCACTTTGTTAAACTTCAAAATAGGCCAGATATAAATATATGTATTTATAATAGATAGGTACTATTGCTGCCAATGATGAGAGAAATGGAGAAACATTCTGGAGCTAAAGAGTCAAATGATTATATTGGGGATTATTTAAAAACACAAAGAAAGGCCTTAACTGATTCACAGTTCATATAGATAGTGTCCAATTTGACATTGCTGAATTTTTCTATTAGCTGTTGTAGGTGACAACAGCTTGACTCCAGAACTGACTGAATGTTGAGTTGGTCTTTAGCCAAAAACCTTAGGAGAAATGCTGAAAATTTCCAAGGTGTAGGTTTTCTTTAAGGCCTGGGAGAGATAACTCTGCCTGTAATTTAGAGGACAACATACTGAATTTCTTTGAAATGAGAAAAAATGATTGATAAAAGTTTTTTGTCTTAAAGAGAAGCATGGTCTTTTATTAACCAAGGCAATGATATATTTTATAATAAATTATCATCTACAGATTCTAAATATTTTAAAGGGTTTCTCATGAATTTTGGGAGAAAGGATGAGGTTCTATTTCTTTTTCATTTTTATTAAATTTATTGGAAGTGATATTGGTAATAAAATTATATAGTTTTCAAGTATGCAATTCAATATATCCCCTGTATATTGCATTGTGTTCACGACCCAAAGTCAAAACCCCTTCTGTCACCATATACTTGACTTCCTTTACCCTTGTCTACTGTCCTTCCTCCTTTCCCTCTGACAACCACTAAACTATTGTCTACGAGATTTTTGTTTGTTTCTTTGTTTTTTGCTACTTACAGATTTATATCCCACATATGAGTAAAATTACATGGTTCTCAACTTTTTCTGTCTGACTTATTTTGCGTAGCATGCTAATCTCAAGATACATCCATGTTGTCACAAATGGCAATATTTCATCTTTTTTTTAAAAGCTGAGCAATATTGCATTTTATGTATGTACCACATCTTCTTTACCCAATCATTTATTGAAGGACACTTGGTTATTCCTATGTTTTGACCACTATGAATAATGTTTCAATGAACAATGAACTGCATATACCTTTATGAATAAGAGCTTTTAAAATTTTGGGGTAGATACCCAGAAAAATTGCTGGGTCACATGGCAATTCTATTCCTAATTTTTTGAGAAACCTCTATACTGTTTTCCATATTTTTACATATTATACCTCAATTTTCCCTCTGTCCTTGTGTTCTCTTATATTTTTTTAAGTATCAAATTTCAGGTAACCAAGCTTCAACATTGTTCATCAAAACACAAGTATATATATTTTTTCTGATTTATAATATTATATATATATATTTTTGATAACACACGGATTATTTACATTTTTTATAGTAAAGACCTAAAGTTTTTAATACAATGAAAATGTATTCTTCTGAAATGTAGACATATGTGTCTAGCTGGGAATCTATTTTGCACAATAAATAGATATTCTAGAAGCAGCTTAAGAAAGTTCTAAGTAACCGAGTAATCTGGAAACGTCATATAATTCTCTCAGCTTTTCTCTGAGTTTAGATATTGTTGAACTGAGTTACCCCAATATCAAAGTTATTCATACAATAATCACTGATTTTGATAGACCCATGAGGAAGCCCTGATACCATAAATTCCCATTTAACATGACCATTTAGACAAAGTGCCTTCTTCTGACTGAGGTGAGTGGATGAGATAGATCTGTGGTTCTTACTACAGCAGATGACCTGGTTGAAAATTCCCTAACCTATAGTAAAAAAATGGAGCTAGTACTACATTAATAACACATTACATGTGTACAGTTCTTCACACTTTAAGGATTTCTTTCACAAACATTGTCATCACTAATGTGAACTTATAGGAAGTAAAATAATTCCGATCAGAAAACAGGCTATGTGAGTTGTTTAATATCCTTGCAGTAAATGGCAAAATATAGGCATACTTCAAAGATATTGTGGGCTCAATTCTAGACCACTACAGTAAAGTGAGTCACACATTTTTATTTTTTTTTATTTCCCAGTGCATGTAGAATTTATGTTAAACCATACTGTAGTCTACAAATATTTAATAACATTATGTCTACAAAAGCAATGTACATACTTTAATTAACAATGCTATAACAAAAGATGATAATCATCATCTGAGCCTTTAGTGACATATAATATTTTTTGTTTGTTGAGAGTCTTGCCTTCATGTTGATGGCTACTGAGTGATCAGGGTGGTAGTTGATGAAGCTGGGGAGGTTGTGAAAATTTCTTAAAACAAGAAAACAATGAACTGTAGAAATGATCCATTAAAGTATATCTAGACAAACTATTGGAGACATTGTGCAGATAAATTTTACATCATGCTAATGTAAATTGATACAGTCACTATGGAGGACAATATAAAGCTTTCTTAAAAAATTAAGAATAAAACTACCATATGAACCAACAATCTTTATTCTGGGAATCTACCCCAAAAAAGTTGAAAATATTTATCCATAAAGATATATGCACCTCAATGTTCATAGTAGCATTATTCATAGTTGCCAAGACATGGAAACCAACAAAGTGTCCTTTGATAGATGATAATATAAAAAAGATGTAATACACATATAATGAAATATTACTCAGCCATAAGAAAAGTGAAAATATTGTCATTTGTGACAGTATGGATGGATCTTGAGATTATTATGCTAAGCAAAATAAGTCAGACAGAAAAAGTTCAATACCATAAGTTACTTATATGTGGGATATAAAACTGAAAGCAACAAATAAACAAGAACAACAAACAAAAACTCATAGACACAGACAACAGTTTAGTCGTTATCAGAGGAAAGGAGGTAGATAAGGGTAAAGGGAGTAAAATATATGGCTATAGAAGGAGCTTTGACTTTGGTGGTGAATGCACAATGCATTATACATGTGATGTGTTGTTGAATTGTACACTTGAAACCTACATAGTATCGTTATCAGTGTCATCCTCAATAAATTTAATTTAAAAAAAATAAACTGCATTTTTACAAAAAAAAATGAAGTTCAATGTATCAAATGACTTTTTATCACAAATGATTTATATGTACCACACAATGCTGTTGATAGAATTTTACCTACATTTGAAGTTCCTTAAAATTTGGAGTCAATCCTCTCAAATCATGCCACTGATTTATTAACTAAGTTTAAGTAATATTCTAAATCTTTTGCTGTCATTTTAACAATCTTCACAACATCTTCACCAGGAGTACATTTTGTATCAAGAAACCTCTTTATTTGTTCATCCATAAGAATCAACTTCTCATCCATTAAATTCTTATCATGCGATTGCAACAATTCAGTCACATCCTCAGGCTCCACTTTTAATTCTAGTTCTCTTTCTAATTCTACCACATCCAAAGTTTTTTCTCCACTGAAGCCTTGAATCCCTCAAGGTCATCTATGACAGCTGGAACCAACTTCTTCCAAATTCCTGTTAATTTGATATTTAGAAAATTCTAATCACACACGTTCTTAATGGCAACTAGAATGATGAATAATTTACAGTAGGTTTTCAATTTATTTTTCCCAGATTCATCATAGAAAATATTACCTATGGCAGCTATAGCCTTACAAAATGTATTTTTAATAAGACTAAAAAGTGAGAATTACTCTTTGACTTGGGCTACAGAATAGATTGCATGTTAGCAGGCCTAAAAAATATATATATATATATATATATATATATATATATATATATATATATATATATCATGAAAGGAATCTTTTGATTTTTCTGAGCAGTAGATGTCAATAGTATGCTTAAAATATTCTATAAACCATGTTGTAAACAGATGTGCTCTCATAGATGCTTTGTTGTTAGATTTAAAAAAGTACAGGTAGAGTAGATTTAGCATAATGCTTAAGGGTCTTGAAATTTTAAGACCGGTGACTGAGTGTTGGCTTCAACTTAAATTCACCTACTGCATTAACTGCTAAAAAGAGAGTCAGCTTGTCCTTTGAAACTTTGAATCCAGGCATTGACTTCTCCTATCTAGCTCTGAAATTCCTAGATGGCATCTTCTTCCAAAATAAGACTATTTCATCAACATTGAAAATCTGTTGTTTAGTGTACTTACTTTTATTAATTATCTTAGCTAGATCTTCTAGATAAGTTGCTTCAGCTTCTACATTAGCATTTGCTGATTCACCTTTCATTTTTATGTTATGGAGATGACTTCTTAAAGCTCATGAACCAACCTCTACTGGCTTCAAACATTTTTTCCACAGTTTCCTCACCTCTCTGACTTCATAGAGTTGAAGAGAGTTATGGCCTTCTCTGGATTTAGGCTTTGGCTTAAGGGAATGTTGTAGCTAGTTTGATCTTTTATCTAGACCACTAAAACTTTTGACATATCAGCAATAAAGCTGTTTCATTTTCTTACCATTCATGTGCTCACTAGTGTTTTTAATTTCCTTCAACAACTATCATTTTCATTCACAAGTTGGCTAAATGTTTTGCATAAGAGACCTAGCTTTTGGCCTGTCTTAGCTTTTGAAATGTTTTCCTCACTAAGCTTAATTATTTCTAGATTTTGATTTAAATTGAGAAACATGCAACTTTTTCTTTTCACTTAAACACTTAGAGGCCATTGTAGGGTTATTAACTGGCCTAATACAATGCAAATAAATCTTATGTCATTATTGTTGTATTGCAGAAAATAGGTAGGCCAGAGGAGATAGAAAAAGACAGTAAAATGGCTTATCCATTCGGCAATTAGAACCCACACATTTATCAATTAAGTTTACCATTTTACATGGGTGCATTCCATAGTAACTCAAAATGGTTACAATAGTTACCTTAAATATCACTGACCACAGAGCACCACAACAAATATAATAATGAAAAAGTTTGAAATATTGAGAGAATTACCAAAAGGTGAAACACTGACATAAAATGAGCAAATACTATTGTGAAAATATAACTGATAGAATTGTTTGACACAACATTTTCATAAACCATCAATTGTAAAAATATAATATCTATGGAGAGCATTAAAGTAAAGTGCAGTAAAAAGTATATCTTTATGGACTAAAACCTAAACCTGCAGTATTATTTTATTTTATTTAATACTTCAACTACCTTTCATAAGTAACAATTTTTATAAAAGTGTTAATAAAGAGATAAAACACTCTAAAATTTACAGTTATCTATTACTGGTAGTATATTTAAATTCTGAACTGTATCAATATGATAGAAGACTCAGTGTTTCATTATATTTACTTTCTATTCACTCTCTAATGAAAGAAAAAAAGAAGTAAATGAGAGAGAAAGAGAGAGAGAGAGAGAGAGAGAGAGAGAGAGAGAGAGAAGAGAGGGAGATAGTAAGAGAAAGCACAGCCCAGTGCGTAAAACCTACTCATGGCTAATGTGAGTCATATACAACCAAATTAGATTACACATTTGAGAAAGTTAAGAAATGATTAAAATAATTTATATGATGGTCAAATTTAGATATAGTTAGACATTTGTTTTGTGATATACTTTGTTAAATCTGATGAAACTACTAAAAATTACTAGGTAAAAATTGCTAGGTAAATAAAAAAATTAATGTATTGCTTTAAAGTATTTAAATATGGCATTTCAATATCCAGCACTGTAGAGAAATATTTAGTTAAGTTTAAAGATTAAATTTATATTGTTTATTTTAGAATTATTTTGTTTCTAATTTCAAAGTAAACACTTTCTTCTATGTACTTTCCTAAACATGTTATTTGGTTTGGTATTCATTTTTTTTAATCTACACTTACAGTGTTGTAAAACTTATTAAATGAATATAGCATACTTGCTGAAATGTTTCATCGATATAAACTATTACTTATATGATTGTGGTGGTTAAACTTATGTGTCAACTTGACTGAGCCATAGAACGTCTAGACTTTTGGCCAAAGATTATTCCAGATGTGTCTCTGATGATGTTTCTGGATGAGGCTCACTCACATTAGTGAGGGCCTTCTGTTTTACTCAGTTTATGATTCTAACAACTGTAATTGAATCCTTAGAATTTAATATTATTCTTAGACATTAACATTATTTAAATTGTATACTATCAGTGTGGCATTACAAAAGCATTATTATAACAAGAACTTTACCTATTTTATTTTATTTATAATAAATAAAATTACTAAAGTAGGGGGATTAACATATTGCATTATAGAGGGAAAACAGTGTTGCATTTTTAGACACATCCTGCTTTAAAACTAAGTTCAATTCACATAATATGAAAGGAGAAAGAGGTTGATTTTGAGCAACAAAAATAATTCAAGCTGTTTATCAGATGTGTTTTGTCTGCAAAAGTAAGATAACAGACAGGAAACTGTTAATACTTAGTTCAAGAATTTAAGTAATTTAACAGGAAGTTTTCATGTTTGGCTTTTATGGTTGGATTAACCTTTGAAATATATGACTGCTGTTTGCATAGATTATATGTTATCTGTATTTAGGATACAGGATTATAAATAGCATACTTAAATAATGTATATTAAAATACCAATCCATTATAATATGATTCTCCACTTTATGGTATTGTTTCAGAAGTATGTTTGAAACTTCAAAGTTTGAAAAATGACCAGGGATAGAAATAAGAGAGGAAAAGTTTTACAAGACATTTTAGAGAATTCAAATATTATAAATTAAAAATTTTTAAGGTCTATGTAAAGCTCCAGAAAAATACTTTTATTTATATGCATCTCAATCCTAAAATTGTAATGCTAATTTTATTTTTAGGTGTGATTCTCAATTGTTCACTTTTATGTACTTGCCTTTTAGCTTTGAATCTTAAATAACTATAGTAATTTTCTTAGCTTGAGATATTTATCTTTTGTTTGCACTTCACAAAAAGACCCATCTCTTGCATAGTTCTCTGCCTCAGAAGTTAAAAAAAGTTCATTTTCTTCTTTGCATGAGGGAATTTTTAACATTAACGGTAAGGGTATATTTAATATCTTCTGTCTACTCTTTCTTGCCTCCTTGAAGACAATCTATCTTTCACAGCACTGTCACTTATCTGAATAAATATAGCTTTAGTCCATGCAACTTTCAAAGAATAACAATATACGAACATATTCATTTAATTCATTATAATTGGTAGAAGAATTGAGATGCATTTTAAGGTAGTTATGTTAAAAGAGTGAACTACAAATTACTTTTAACCAAAATACATGTTTTCATTAAGGCATAAAAAGTCCATTTAACAGAATTGTCTAATTTACTAGTTTTGATATTTCTCAAGCGATTCTAGTTAATATTAACCCATTCATATTAGTTTTTCCTTATTGAATGATATTTAAATTTTATTAGAAATCAAAATTTGTACAATTTTACAAACTAAAGTTCTAACTGTGAAAAAATATCAGAAAAATTGTATTTTCTTAATAGTGTGTATTTGACTTGAAACGTGTACTTGTATGATTTAATATTTTCATTTCCCCAGGCTTTGAGATTTAACTAAACCTTTTAGGTTTCAAAAATGTGAAACTTGCTTGATTACAGCTCAGCCAGACAAATACTTTAATCTAATCTCTGTTATATGTAAATCATTTGCAAATTATATGAGTTTATATTGCCTTTATATTTTATCCCAACATTATAATATTTACTTGGAAAGATTTTATAAATATGCATATATGTATAATATACACACATACACACACATATATCAGTAAAACAAATCAGTAATTTAGATATTGTGTTACTATATTACTACAAATTATTTCAAAGCAATTGATTTTACCATTGTGTACTTATGTGCCACACTCAGGAGCTCTGTACATCCCTGAACATCTCCAAATGATCGAATCCCTAGGCAGTTTGAAGGATGGAGCTGCTTTATGAGAAAATTGGAACAGACTTCAATGACTGGAGTCAGCTGCAGGAGGCAAGCTGCAGCCAGCAAATTTTCAATAGTATCTTCTTTTAATTGCAGAACACCTAGATAGTTCAAAAAAGTAAAGAATTATTATATGTCCCATAAACTAAGCCATGAACATGCTAGCTAGTTGAAACCTTTATTTTCTCTTATTATCAAGCTTATTTTTTCTAGTGTACAGTAGCCACTCAGAACACCTTTTGAAGCCAACATAGGCAAGGGAGTCTGTGTAAACAATTACCTATGTTAAAGATGGAAGAAGGGAGCAAGACTAGATTGTAAAAAACGATTGTGGCAAATGAACAATGAATACTACCATTAAAAAAGAGCAACTTGTTATCATCTTAGATCTGCATCTAAATCTTATATTAAAATCTGTCCACATTATGACTCGAGGAGCATTATGCAATATTGTATAGGGTAATACAACTGGTCATACAGATGTCATTTATGTGGAAAAATATCTTGGTGCATAAGAATATTGAGCTTATATAACAATATATCCATTTTTTTGCACCTGTATTTATTAGCTGATAAGGATGACTTTTCACAGATATCATGACTGAAATTGATGCCTGACACTGTCTCAAAAAATATATTGCCAAGAGTCCTCAGATAAAGAAATATTTATATGATTATTTTAATAGGTATAAGATACAGACTCTGTTTAAACATATCTGTATATAATTTTTAAAAATGGGATCAGAGCAATTAAGCTGTTATTTTATATATGTATATATATATATGTTTTTAGAACAAACATTATTGATGAATTATTGAAAATGTTATGTTATTTTGATGTTATGTTCTCACTGTTTCAATTTAACCAAGCTATAGATAAGTTATAAGAATGATATTTTATATAGATTTTATAAACTATATACTATTGCTTTATAATCCGGCCTTGTAAAATACCTTCATATGGATTCTATATGTTTCAACACCACAAAGAAAAAAGTAATGCATACCGGAAATACTCTGTATTTAATTTATCTTCTAAATCATATGTTGTAAAGGAGTCTTATACATTAGTAGTCTTCCTTGTGTTGTTTCTTGTCCAGGATTTTGAAGGTAAAGCCTACCTTTATCTTATGGGACCGAAAAAAGAATGAACTATTCTCAGATTCAAATCTAAAGATTCACCTACTATAGACATTGAAACACGGCATACTTATTAAGCAGATTATTAATTTCATAATAAATGAAACCATAAAACTCCTAAAAGGAAACATATAAAATAATCTCCCTACATTGGTCTTGGCAATATTTTATTGGATAAGACACTAAAAGCATAGACAGCAAAAAGAAAAAAGCAAACAGGACTATATCAAACTAACACCTTTTACACAACAAAGAAAAAAATAAACTGAAAAGGCAACCTATGGAATAAAAAAACATTTGCAAACCATATGTCTGATAAGCAGTGAATATCTACATGAAAATGTACTAGACATCACTAATCAGCAGAGAAATGCAAATTAATACCATAATGAGATATCATTTCACACCTGTTAATATGACTAATATCAAAAAGAGAAGGGATAGCCAATGCTGACAAGGCTATGGATAAAAAGGAAACCTTATGCACTGTTGGTGAGAATGTAAATTAGTACAGCCATTATGAAAAACAGTATGAAAATTCCTGAAAAAAATTCAAAAATAGAACAATCATATGATCCAGAAACCCAACTCCTGGGTAAATATCTAAAGAAATGAAATAAGAAACTTGAAGAAATATCTATACTCCTGTATTTATTGCAACTATAAAATATGGAAACAACCTGACTGTTTTTGACGGATAATTGGATAAAACACACACACACACACACACACACACACACACACACACACACACACACACACACAATACATTATATATGAATATAAATAATTTCAGCCATGAAAAAGATGAAAATCTTGCTGTTTGTGACAATATGGATGTATGGATGAACCTGGAGGACACCAAGCTAAGTGAAATAAGCCAGATAGAGAAAGTATGGTATCACTTGTATGAGGAATAAAAAAACTTCTGATTTCATAGAAACAGTGAGTACATTGGTGGTTGCCAGGGGCTGAGAGGAGGAACAGTAAACGTAGGTTAAATGGCACAAACTTTCAGTTATAAGTAGTTCTGGGAATCTAATGTACATCATGGTGGCCGTAACTGATAATATGGTATTGGATATTGTATACTTGAAAGTTGATGTGAGTATATATTAAAAATTTTCTTCTCACAGAAAAAATAATTAACTATTTGAGATGATGCACACATCAATTATTTTGATCTTGGTGTTCATTCCACTATGTATATGTGTATCAAATTATCACACTGTATATCTTAAGTATACACAATGATATTTGTCAACTATTACTCAATAAAGTTAGAATGAATGAATGAATACATTCGTACATACATACTACTTAGCCCCAAAACTCATCCTGTTATCTTTGCTTTATAGTTTGAGTAAATATTACTTTATTATTTCAAAGAAAAAGACTAATTAAATCTTTAATGTGGAGTTGAAATATCCAACTTTCTCTCTCATTTTTTACAAATGAAAATGCACCCACATTGCTCGAAAGAGATAGAGACATGTTCTTACATTTTTGCACTAAGATAGCTTTATTTTCTCATGGTCATAATTTTTTATAGTATGTTTTTCACTTCTTGCTTTTTATACTATTGAATTTAAATCCTGATTCTGCCCCTTACTACCTTAGGAAAGTTACATAACTGGTCTATCCTTCATGTTGTTTACTTGTAGAGTAGGAATAATAATAGTGTGAATTATATAATGTAGGATTACTGTGAAGATTGAATGAGTTAATAGATGCCAAGAGCTTACCTGTGTAAGCATACTGTACCAAGGAATTAAGTGCATTAGGATCAACTCCTTCCATCTTGACCTCTTCTTGTTTGGCTTCAAGCACATCATTAATAAACATTGCAGCAAAATAATCAGACACTGCACTGAGAACCAACCTAGAATGTTTCATAGGAACTTACATCAGTTCATAATCTTATTGGAAAGCATAGAATGCAGTCAGTAAGTTTGTAACACTAATGAGACTGTTTTCCGCTTAAGTGTTTCACAGTTCAGTAAAGTGCAGTGAAACTAGAAAGGCAAATAGAACAAACTGATTTTCTTTTAGACGGTTTTTGCTGTTTCTCTTCATCAGTTTCTCTAAAGTTTAGCTCTTTTAAATATCAGACAGAAAAGTGGATACTATATGGTAATGCTTTTTCAATATAGGGTGATAAAAATCTATCTTCCTTAATGTTCCAATTTGTAATCAATGGACTGATTCTCATTCATCCTTGCCATAATCATCAAATATTCTATCTGCATAAGGATACTTACCGATGAGCTGGGATTTGGAGGTGTCCAGCAATGAGTAGCACATCACACAGTTGTTTCTCTTTCAGGTAGTTCTCCATTTTATGGAGAGTTTGCTCTGCATGGTTTACAGCATGGAACTGCTCCTCAGACACATTGACATTCATTTCTTCAAAATGTGTATGCAATCTGAAAGGTGGATAAGGTGAGAATATGGTTATTCTCCTAGTGAGTGTGCAGATGTTCAGTGGTAATTTAGACACATCAAATTCTAAAAAAATATGTTGGTTTATAATAAAATAAAAAAAAAATTTCCCTCTGATCCTAAATATTTTGTTATAATTGGTGCCAACCTTCCATTAAAGTAAAATGTCATGGTAAATATTTACAACTGAAATGAAATATACTATGTATGGTTCAGCTTCAGGGCTAGTGGTGATTTATCAACTTTAAAATGCCAGCACCTTTTTTTAACTTTAATGGTGTCATGATTATGTATTTAGTCATGAAATTGTGGGCATGATACAAAATACTTTTAAAATTTAATTATGTCCTGAAGCTTCTCTGTGTATACTCATTACACATCAGAAATACTTCTTGAAGAATCTCAAGCTTCAAAGTACCATATGTCAAACCCATCAAGAAATTGGTAGTTACAAAATAGTCACAGAGATGTAAAGTACAGCATAGGAAATATTATTGTAATAACTATGTATAGTGCCAGCTGGATGCTAGACTAATTGGAAGGATCATTTTGAAAATTATAGAAATGTCTTATCACTATGCCATATACCTGAAACTAATATACAATAATATTGAATGTCAAATCTAATTAAAAAATAAAAATAAAAATATACATATTTCCAATTTATATCTCTTTTCCTGCTTTATTGAGATATAACTGACCTATAACACTGTTTAAATTTAATGTGTACAACATAATGATTTGATATATGTACATACTGTAATATGACTAACACAGTGGGTTTAGTTAACATATCCAAAATCTCACATAGTTACCATTTTGGGTATGTATGGCAAGCACATTTAAGTTCTACTTTCTTAGCAGTTTTCAAGTATACAATATTGTTAACTATAGTCAAAATGCTTTACATTAGATCTCCAGATATTATTTATCTTCTAACTGGAAGTTTGTACCCTTCGACTACTTAGGAAAATGTGACAATTGTTAAATTTCCCATTATTAAAGCTATCTAAATGTCTTTTCAACATCACCCAAAAGTGGAATTTAAATACTAGCACATAGAGACTTATAATCAGTGGAAGGTTAAATAAATCAATGGTTTGGATGAATACACTTAAATATTCTGCTTGTTACTTTTTTTTTGTTTCCAGACAGTTTCCAACCAGGAGTTAGGATTACTTTTATGTTCCTTCAGCTCATTTTTATTTATTTGCTTGTTTGTTTTTAATTTTTATGATAATTGTTTGACATTACTCTCATTTTATGTTTAATTTACATAAATAATTCCTCTCTGAATCTTCATAACCTTTAAAGACTCTTTGGGACATTCAATCACAATATTGTTTGGACAATCAGGATAGCATAGTATGAATATCCTTAAATGCAATATACAAATTATGTATAATAGAATTGCACACTTGAAACATATGATATTAACCAATGTTACTCCAATAAACTTAATTTAAAAATAGTCTGCTACAAAATACACTTATTTATTTGTATTGGAAAGGAAAAATACCTTGGCATCGCAAACTTGAAAGCATTCAGATTTCACTTGACTCACTTACCCTAATCTTTCCATTACTCAAGTATCATTTAATTTTCATTGATTCAATGAAACATTCAACAACTAATTGTCTTATCTATCCTCACATATACTCTGCCATATATTGGAGAGGGGCATATTCTAAAAAAGGAGTGTATTTTATGAAGTTCTAACCAGAAAATAATTGTATTCTGTGAATTTTTTTCAGCCTTCTTTGATTAAGAAAAAAAAAGTGTTTTAAATTACTAGCTAGTTTGTGGAATGTTTACCTGTGCATTATACATTTATTAAAAATCTGAAGTACTTTTTATGATTAAAATGTAGATTTTTAACATTTCAAAATCTTATCAATATGAACCACACACAATTTTGTTAGATTTCAGAAGACTGAGGGACCTCTGTTTTATGTCTCATGAAGAAATAAGAGATTAGTACTCAGAGATATGAATAGATCAAATAATACAGCATCCAAAATACAACATACATATTAATCTACATTATAAAATATTATAATACATTCTTAGTCATAATCTAAGCAGAATGTAATAAAACAAATCAAACAAGCAAACTAACAAACTAGTCTTTTCAAACCTAACCTGATATTAATAAATTCCCAGAGCTCATAAATTAGTTTTATTGCCTCCATTTTAGATATTTCTCTGTCAGATTAGCTGTTACAATGTAAGTCACTGTATTAGAGAATGTTCTTCCCTATTCTTCATTGTATGGTAACAATAGATTGTGACATATAAGACAGCATGGTGGAATAGAAAGAATATCAAATGCCTGGATTTACTCCCTGTCCTTGTACTTACAAGTTGAGTGATATTAGGCAAGTCACTTTACCTTTCTAAGCATTAATTTTCTCCTATAAAATAGGAATAAAAACAATACTAATACTAATAATATCAACAACAATGCTTATGTCACAGGGTTCTTCAGATGATTACATGAGATAATGTACATGAAAATGTTTGTAAAAATGTTGTCTTATGTTTAGGCCTTACTATGAAGATGTAGTTATTTCTATAAATATTTTTAATTTTTTATTGGACTTTTAATTATTTAATTAATAGACTTTGTTAGAGCAATCATAACACTACATAAAATTTGAGAACTATAGACAATTCCTTATTTTTGGTTGTCACAATCAGGGAAGAGTGCTCTGTCATTAAGTGGAGAGAGGCTAGAGATACTGGTAAACATCATACAATGCATAGGGCAGCCCACTACAATAAAGAATTAATTAGCCCAAAATATCAGTAGCATCAAGTTTGAGTAATTTTTGTTTATATTGTAATTCCGCCATTAGATTTTCTTTTTGTTTTCTTTACTTTTTTTGTCCTTATTGAAATAAACAATTATTTGCTTGTATTTCTTTTGTACAATTCAATGAGTTTTTTTTCCATCAATTATAGTTGGCATATAACAATATATCAGTTTCAGCTGAATAGCATAGTGATCAGAGATCCACATAACTCACAAAGTGATCACCCCACTAAATCTAGTAGGTGTCTTCTCTCTTACATATTTATTGCAACATTATTAACAATCTTCTCCATGCTACATCTCCATGTCTATTCTTAATACCTTTGCATTTTTTTGTTTCCCCAAACCCTTCCCTTCTAGTATCCCTCTAAATATTATCTGTATCTATAAGTTTATTTCTGCTTTTCTTGTTGATTTTCTTCTTCAGTTCCACATGCAAGTGAAATCATGAGATATTTGTATTTCTCGATCCAACCCATTTCATTCAGTGCAATACCCTCTAGGTCTTTCAGGGCAATATTTTTTTCCCACCCCTTTCTTTTTAGTCTGTGTGTGTATTTAACATGAAGTGAGTCTCTTGTAGGTAGCATGGGGCAAGGGGCTTGTTTTCCTATCCATTCAGTCGTTCTAGCTTTTGGTTGGAGCACTTCATTCTTTTCCATTTGTGGTACTTGTTGATAGAAATGTAGATATGACCATTCTTTATTCATGTTTTTGATACATGTTTTTTCTTCTTAAATAGAGAAGGTCTTCCAACATTTCCTGTAATACTGGCTTGGTGATCATAAATTCTTATAGCTTATTTTTATCTGGGAAGACCTTTATTTGGCTTTCAACTCAAAATGATAGCTTTGCTAGTTAAAATATTCCTGGTTGTAGATACCGGGTTTTCATCACATAGAATATTTTGTGTCAAGCCATTCTGTCCTGTTATTTTCTTTTTAGAAATAGTTTCTCATGAGAAATCAGCTGCCGATCTTATGGGTGCTCCCTTGCAGATAACTGTTTTTCTCTTGCTGCCTTTAAGATTCTCTTTGTATTTAACCTTTGGCATTTTAATTATGATGTGTCTCAGGGTGGGACTCTTTGGTTTCCTGGTTTGGGGGACGCTCTGAGTTTCCTGGGGTCATATGTCCATTTCCTTGACCAGGTTTTGGAAGTTTTCCATCATTATTTCTTCAAATAACTCTTCAACATATTGTTTTCTTTCAGGTACTCCTATGACATGGATATTTTTACCCGTTATAGTGTCTCACAGACTCCTTAAATTATTATTAATATTATAGTCTTGACTTCTTTGTTCTTGCCATTGTGATTGAGTGACATCCCCATCCTCTATATAGGTCATCTGATCGTTATTAACTTTGTTTATTCTATTTAATATACTTCTATCTCAAATAATGTGTTCTTCATTTCTGACTGGTCCCCTTTTATAATTTCCAATGCCATTTTTATGTTTTTCATCTCTTTGTTGATGTTCTTACTAAATTCATCTACACTTCCCATAAGTTTATTGAGCATTTTTATAAGCAGTGTTTTGAACTCTGCATCTGTTAGATTGCTTGACTCCATTAATTGTGAGTCTCTGTTTCATTCTCTCATATGGTTTCTGCTTCTCTGTCTTCCCATTTTGCCTGTCTTTTTGTGCCTGTTTCTATGTACTAAGCAAAGCATTTAAGTCTCCCAGTCTTATTAGTGTAGCTTTGTGTGGTAGGTGTCCAGTGGCACATACCAGAGAGAGATTCAGCTGCACACCAAATTTTGCGCCAGCCTGTGACTTTTTGGAGCCACCTGCTAAGATTCAGCAAGCAATCCACAGATGCTGTGCTTATGGTTGCCTCAAAAAGCCACACTAGGAACAGAGGCCAGATGCCATCAGTGTGACACAAGGTACTGCTCACAAAGGGCACCTGACTAAGGAGGACACCTGAATATACCTTGGGTGGGGCCACCAGTTGCGAAAGGCTAAGTTTCAGGAAATCCTCTGGGCAGATCTACCTCTGTCTCCCGATTTGATGATATCTTGGCTATGGTGGCACTGAGTCCTCACACTGGGAGAGAGTATGGCTCAACAGAGAAACAGTGGATAACACTGTAACTTCTGTTTAGAAAAGATCCTTGCTCCAGCCCTCACTTCGACAACTCAGTGTCCCCTTGCAAGTCCGTGGTGCCTCCTTGAACAGTCTACCTGGAGGTGGTGCCAAGAATAAGTGATTCTACTGGCAGGAAAGTCCATTCACGAACTCAGCCCCTTTAAGAGGCATCTACAACTGCCAACTGCTGATTCAGCAGCCTCTGTCCCACTCAGCCAAATGGGACCAGGCAGCCTAAAATTCTTGCTCCACTCTACCTTCTGCCATCGCAGGGTGATTTATTAGAATTCTCCCTAATAGGATGGCCTGTTCATCTAGATGCCAGGTGATTTTTCCTTGCTCTTTGCTCCTTATTTCTGTCGAAACCTTGATTTGGTCACCAGAGAGATGAACAAACCCTCTATCATAGAAACCATTTTTTTCCCCTTCCATCATGTTTTCTTTCTTTAAATTTATTTATTTACTTTTTATGGTACACTGGTTAAGGAAATCCAGTAAGCTTCAGGTGTACAATTTAACAGTAAGGCGTATGTATGTATGTGTGTGTGTATGTATAGTGTGTTCACCTCCTATAGTTTGCTTTCTTTCTGGCGCCACATGTTTGATCCCTTTTACACCATCTAACTTCCTCCTCCCTGATCCCACTGGTAACCACTAGTTTATTGTCCCTGTCCATGAGTCTCTGCTTGTTTGTCCTGTTTTTAGGTTTATATCCCACATATAAGTGATATGTGGTTTATCAACTTTGAATGTCTAACTTATCCAGCTTAGAATGATTATCTTGAGGTCCATCCAAGTTGTCACAAATGGCGTATTTCATCTCTTTTTATGGCTGAGCAATATTACATTGTATATATGTACTATAGATTCTTTAACCAATTATCTATCGTGGAACACTTTGGATACTTGCATATTTTGGTCAACGTGAATAATGCTGCTATGAACATTGGTGTGCAAATATCTTTTTGGATATAGGTTTTCAAGTCTTTGAGATAAATAGCCACTAGAGGGATTTGCGGGATCACATTACATCAATTAGTTTTTTTTTTTTTTTGTGGGGGGGGGGTTTGAGTAACCTCAATCTATTTTCCATAGGAACTGTACAAATTGACAGTCACTCCAGCAGCATAATGAGAGTTCCTTTTACTTGGCATCCTCTCCAACACATGTTATTACTTTTCCTGTAGATTATAGCTATTCTAACATAGCAAGATGATATCTCATTGTGGGTTTGCTTTTCATTTTCCTAATGCTAATGATGACAAGCATATTTTCATATGTTTGATGGCCATTTGTATTTTTTCTTGGGAGAAGTGTCTCCAGGTTTTCTGCTCATTTTGATGAGATCATTTGTTTTCTTGTAATTATTGAGTTCTATGAGTTCTTAGTATATTTTGGATATCAGGCCCTTATCAGTGGCAATGCTTGCAAATATCTTCTACATCCAAATGATTGTCTCCTTCGCTTGTTGACAGTTTCTTTTTCTGTGTTGAATCGTTTTAGTTTGATGTAATCCCATTCATTTATTTTTTTGCTGTCTTCCCTTGCCTTTAAGTTCAAGGTCCTTGAGTTTACTTTCTGTGTTCTTCTACACAATTTACTGTTTCTGACCTTATATTCAGGTCCTTCATCCATTTTAAGTTAATGTTGGTGTGTAGTGATAGACAATTGTTTAGTTTCATTCTTTTGCAGATAGCTTTCCAGTTTTCCCAGCAGCACTTATTAAAGAGGCTTTCCTTTCTCCACTATGTGTCTGGCTTTTTCGTTATAAATTATTTACCCATAATTGCATTGGTGTATTTCTGACTTCTTGATTCTGTTCCACTGTTCTGTGTATCTTTTTTGTTTTTCTGCCAATACCATGCCATTTTGATTATTATCACTTTGTAGTCACTTTATAGTATAATTTGAAGTCAGGCAGAGTGATGCCTCGTTCTTTTCTCTCAGGATGGCTTTGGCAATTTGAGGTCATTTGTGCTTCTGTGGAGATCTGATGCTTTCTTTTTTTATTTCTTTGAGAAATGCAGATGGAATTTTGATGGAGATTGCATTATATCTGTATGGTGCTTTAGGTAATACAGCCATTTTAACTATGTTCATTCTTCCAATCCAAGAACACAGAATATCTTTCCCATTCTGTCTTCTTCAATTTCTTTTAATAGGGTCTTGTAGTTTTCATTATATAGGTACATCACATTTTTTGTTGAATTTATTTCTAGGAATTATATTCTTTTTGTTGCATTAGAAAAGAATTATTTTTTCTACTGTTTTTTGACGATTCATGATTAGAGTATACAAATGCTATGGATTTTTGAACGTTGATTTTCTATCTAGAAACTTTACTGTGTTTGCTTATTGTTTCCAGTAGTGTTCTTGTGGAGTCTTTAGGGATTCTATATAGAGAATCATGTCATCTGCAAATAGCGACAGTTTGATTTTTTCATTTCCTATTTGGATGCCTTTTATATCTTTCTCTTGCATGACTTCACTGGCTACGACCTCCAATGTTATACTGAATAATAGTGGAAATAGCAAATAGCCTTGTCTTTTTCTTGAACTTAGAGGGAAGGTTTTTTAGTTTTTCACCATTATGTATAATGTTGACTGAGGGCTTGCCATATATAGCCTGTATTATGTTAAGGTATTTACTTATGTGCCAATTTTGTTAAGTGTTTTGATTATAAATGGGTGCTGTATATTGTCAAAGGCTTTTTCTGCATCAATCAACATGATCATATAAGTCGTATTTTTTGTTTATGTGATGTATGACATTAATCGGTTTGCATATGTTGAACCAAATCTATGTCCCTGTAATGAAGACCACTTGATGGTGGTGTATATATATATATATTGTTTAATATATTTCTGTATTAGGTTTGCTAGTGTCTTATTTAGGATTTTTGCATCTGTGTACATAAGAGATATTTGTCTGTAGTTTTCTTTTTTGTGTGTTACCTTTAACAGGTTTTGGTATCTAGCAATATTGGCCTCATAAAATGAATGTTTGGTAGAATTCCCTTGTGAAGCCATCTGGTCTTAGCCTTTGACTTTTGGTAGGTTTTTGATGCTTGTTTCAATTTCCATAATTCTGATGGTCTATTTTGATTTTCCAGTTCTCCTTGATTCAGTCTAGGAAGGCTGAATTTTTCTAAATACTGGTCTCTTTCTTCTAGGTTATTGAATTTGCTGTTATATAATTTCTCATAGTATTCTTGCTTGATCCTTTGTGTTTCTGCGATTTCAGTCATAATCTCACTTTTTTCATCCCTGATTTTGTTTATTTGTGTCCTTTCTCTTTTTTCTTCAGTGAGACGAGCCTGGGATTTGCCAATTCTATTAACCTTGTCAGAGAACCAGCTCCTTATATTTATTTTTTCTATTGTTTTTATGTTTTCAATTTCGTTTGTTTCTGCTCTAATTTTGATTACTTCTTTCCTTCTGCTGACTTAAGGCTTCATATATTCTTCCTTTTCTAGTATTTCTAAGATGATGCATTAGGTTGTTTATTGGGGCTCGTCTTGTTTTTGGAAGTAGACCTGTAAATATATGAACTGTCCTCTTATGTCCACTTTTACCAAGTTGCAAAATTATTGAAATGTTGTACTATTGTTATCATTCGTTTCTATGTATCTCTTGATCTCAATTTTTATTTCTTCTTTGACCCAGTTATTCTTCAGTAGCATGTTGTTTAATCTCCATGTGCTTGTGGTTCTTCCTGATTTATTTTTGTATTTGGTCTCTGGTTTCAAAGCATTATGACCAGAGAATAAGGCTTGTATGATTTCAACCCTCTTATATTTTGAAGAGACTATCTCCGTGTCCCAGTATGTGGTCGATTCTTGGGAGTGTTCCATGTGCACTAAAGAATGTATAAGGAGCTATTTTGGGATAGAAGGCTTTATAAATGTCAATTATCTTCAGTTGGTCAAATGTGTCATTTAAGGATCTTATGTCCTTGTTGATCTTCTGTTTGGATTATCTGTCCATATCCGAGAGTGGGGTATTTAGGTTCCCTACTACGATAGTGTTTTGTTCTGTTTTCCCCTTTAGTTCTGTGAGTAATTGCTTTTATATTTTGATGCTCCATGATTGGGAGCATAGATATTAATAAGTGTTATGTCTTCTTGGTGTATGATTTCCTTTATCATTGAGAAGTGTCCCTCAATATCTTTCCTTGCATTTTTTTTTTATTTTGAAGCCTATTCATCTGATATTATGACCACTACTCCCACTTTTCTCTGAATGCCATTTGCTTGAAATATCATTCTCCACACTTTCATTTTGAGTCTATATTTGTCTTTCTAGCTGAGATTTGTCTCCTGGAGGCAGCATGAGTTTGGGTTTTGCTTTTTGATCCATTCTGCAACTCTGTGACTTTTTGTTGATGAGTTCAGTTCATTTACATTTAGGGTGGTTATTGATATGTGAGGTCTTCTTATAGCCATTTTATCTTTTGCTTTCTGGTAGCTTCGTATTTCAACTGCTTCCTTGCACTGTGTTTCTGTTTTCTTTATTTTGATTGGCTTTTGTGGGTGTTCCCTCTAGTTCCTCTTGGTTTATGTTATATACTTTAGTCCTGAATCTTTGGAGTGTGGTTACCATTAAAAATAATAAAGCATATTTTATAGATAGATAGCTATAAATAGACATAGATATAGATAGAGATAGAAAGATAGAGATAGAGATAGATATAGATAGATTAGATAGATATAAATATAGATAGAGGTAGACATAGATATATAGATAGATATAGATATAGACATATATAGACAGATGGATAGAGATAGAGATAGAGATAGAGATAGAGATAGATAGAGAGAGAGATAAATAGATATACACTCATCCATTATCTTCTGCACTGTCTTATCTTCATTCTATTTTGTGAATTTGGATCTTTGATTTCTCTCCTTTTCAATCTTTGTTATCTTAGTTTATCCCTATGTTTGCTGAAGGCCATTTTTATCTTGTTATAACAATTCTCTTATTATTTAAGCTTATAATGCCCTGTTCTTAGTAAGGGTTGCACTCTTCCGCTCATATTTGCCTGACAGTCACTTTACTTCTAATTATGTATTTTGTTGTTGTTATTTTGTTTTAGGTGAGCTGAACCCTTCAGTATTTCCTGTAGTGCAGGCCTCATAGTGGAGAATTTCCTCATTTTTTTGTGTCTGGAAAGGTCTTTATTTCTCCTTTATATCTAAAGGAGAGCTTAGCTGAATGCCTTTTTCTAACCTGATATTTTCTTTCACTTAATAGTTTAAATATTTTATTCTATTCCTTTCTGGGCTGTAAGTTTTATTCTGAGAAGTCCTATGATAATCTAATGGGTTTCCCTTTATAGGTTACCGTTTTTTTTTTTTTTTTCTCCCTGGATGCCCTGAGAATTCTGTCTTTGTTGTTGATTTTTGATAATTTAAATACAATGTATCTTGATGTAGGCTTTTTTTGGGTTGAGATAATTGGGTGTTCTGTTGAATTCTTGAATTCCAAGCTCTAGCTCATTCTTTAGATTTGCAAAATTATTGTCTTCCATTTGTCTATAAATGCTTTCTTGTCCCTGTTCCTTTTGCTTACCTTTGATAATGACCACTATTTTGATGTTTCCTCTCCTAATTGTATCAGCTAGTTCTTGTATTTCTCTTTCATTATTTTTCATTATTTGGTTTCTCTCTTCTTTCTTCTGATTTATTTCTAGATTTCTGTCTTTGATGTCACTGATCCTTTCCTCCATTTGGTACACTTTATTTCTCAAGCTTGCTATTTCATTTTTCAACTCTTGCAGTGTGATTTTCATCTGTAGATGTATTTCTGTTCTTTTTGAGGGTTTCATTCTCCTTGCTATGCTCATCTAGGTGTTTTTCAATTCTTGAAATTTTTGATATAACTCGTTTCAGAATTCACTGAATCTTTTTTTTTTTTTTTTCAGAAGTACCATCCTGAATTCTCTGTCATTTAAATTTCTATATCTGGAAGTTTATTTTTTAGACAGTTTTTTTTTTGTTTCTGAGCTCCCTTGTTATCTTGGTTGTTCATGGTGTTTAATGAACTATTCCTTCCTCAGGGCATTAATGCAAATGCATTCTGCTTTTCTTCCAGAAAGACTTATTATAGAGAAGTTTCTCTGTTGCCTCTTGTTAAGAAGGCACTTTTCTTTTGTTTTCCAGTAGGTGTAGTGAAAGTGTCTTGGATCCTTGCTTTATATAAAGACTTCAAAATGTCTTTTTATTTTATAATACATATTTAATCATGCTCAATACCCTCTACTGACAGTTTTGGAACTGTTTGCTCAGATTCTCTTGTGGCTCTTTGGGGTTTGGTTTTGGAGTGTACGGGGGAAGAAGGCCTCTGTGTTGAGCGTTCAAAGCTGTGGTTCAGCCTTGGTTTTGCAACTGCAGCCGGTAAAAATCAACTGTTTTGTGTGTGTGTGTGTGTGTGTGTGTGTGTGTTTTGTTTGTTTGTTTTTTTGGTTGCTCTCCTAATTCTGTGCCTTCTGCCCTACTTCTCTGCCTTCTGCCCTGATGACTGTTTCCTGCCACAGGTGTAGGGAGCTCACAGCTGTCCCAGCCAGGGCTGTTAGGGAACTCACTACTCCTTCTCTCCCCCCTCTCCTTTTACAGGTAACTTCAGCGGCTGTGAGAGGCAGCTTCTTTATTCATCCTAGTCCACCACCTGACAGCTGGGATTCTGATTGTGGTAGCTCTTATGTGCAGACCCCATGCTCAGACGTGTTGGTTTGCAGTTTGGGTGTTTTTTTTTTTTTGTTATTGTTGTTGAGTGTTAGATGTTTAGCTTATTGTTGTTTCAAGAGGATAGATATGGGGATGTCTCTCACTCTGCTGTGTTTCCCTGGTTTCTCAAATTTATCCTTTTATATTTAGGGTGATTATTGAAATATGTATTTTTTCTACATCCATTTTACTTTCTGTTTTCTAGTAGCTTGGCATTTTAATTTTTTTGTTTTTTTTTTTTATCTTTGTGTTTCTGTCTAATATTTAGTTTAATGGTATTCTATGATTCCCCCCTTTCTTCCCTCCTGCTTTATGTTAGTTGTCTCAGCTCTGGATTTTTTGGAGTATGGTTGTCATTAAGCTTATGTAAAGGAAGGTTTCATTTATAAAGTAGTCCTTTTTATTTCTGATATCATCTTATTATCATTCCCCTTTGCAGATTCAGACATTTTCCCCCTCCCTTTCTATGTTTTGTTATCTCAAATTATCCCTATTTATGCTGTGAGTTCATTCTAGGTTGCAGTAGCTGTTCTCTTCTTTTATTTTTTAAGTTTTTTTTTATCCTTTAACTATTATGTAATATTTTATTTTATAACACTTTGTTTTCAGTAAACATCTCACTTTCCTGTTTCTGTCTTTCTGTTATTCATATTATTAATAGTTCTGCAATTATTTTGTCTTTTTGATTTAGGAAGAATGACTTCCTTCGGTATTTCCTTTAATGTTGGGCTTGTGTTGGAAAATTCCCTCAGTTTCTGCATGTATAAAAATGTATTTATTTTCTCCTCATATTTAAAAGAAAACTTTGCTGGATATATTATTCTTGGCTGATAATTTCTTTCAATAGTTTGAACACTTGATTCCACTCTTTTTCAGGTGGTCTAGTTTCTACTAAAAATTCTAATGATAGTATAATGGGTTTTCCTTTATAGGTTACCATCTTTTCCCCTAAGAATTGCCTTGACAATACTTAGTCATTAATTTTTGTCATTTTTAATATAAAATGTTTTGGAGAGTCATTTTTGAATTGAGATTATTAGGTGTTCTGTTTGTTTCTTGGATTTTGAGGATCTAATTCTTTCCATAGGTTTGGGGAATTCTTGTCGACTGTTTGAATATGCTCTCTGTTACCTTTTCCTTCTCTTCTCCTTCTGGTATAGCCATTATGCTTATATTGCTTTTTTTCTGATGGTCTCAAATAGTTCTTGTAGAGTTCTTTCATTTTTTGACTCTAAATTCTGTTTCTTTCATCTATGTCATTTCCAGACTTTTATTTTTGATATCACTGCCTTTTCATCATCTGCTCAGTTCTAATTCTTAAGCTTGATATTTTATTCTTCATGTTTTTTTAATTGAGTTCTTCAGCTCCAGAAGTTCTCTTTGGTTCATTTTTGAGTCTCAGTCTCTTTGGGAAAGCATCCCTGTTGTTCATTAATTTTGTTTCTGAGTTCATTGAACTGTCAATCAAAATTTTCTCGCATCTCATTTAACTTTTTTGGATGTGTAATTTTGAATTCTCTGTCATCTAAATCGCATATTTCTATATCTTTAAGTTTATTTTCTTTAAATTTTTAATTTTCTTTCTGAGCTCCCTTCTCCTCTTGGTTGTTCATGGTGTTTGATAGATTATTTCTCTACTTTGGCATTAATGGAAATGTATTCTCCTTTATTTTTTTTTCTTTTTAATGAATCTTAGAGTAATTTTGCTTTATCTGGTTGATAAAAAAAATGTTCTTTTGCTGTACAGTTGGTGGTGCACAAGCATTCTGCACTGCCCAGGCCTCTCATTTATCTACTTTGTAGCAAAATTAAGTAAGTAAGTAAGTAAGTAAGTAAGTAAGTAAGTAAGTAAATAAATAAATAAATAAATTGTTATCTATTCCTTTGGGAGTTATGTGTTTCCTCTATGACCAAGTTGCCTTGGTCTCAGGGCTCCACCATTGTGAGATAATGTGAAGGGTGATAGGTATCTGAGTCTCTAAAGAGCTTCTGAAGTCCTGGTACTGATTCAACAGCCAGATGCAGTGCTGTGTTTATTTTTCCCAAAATCACCTTGGATAGATGGGTGTGGGGTAGGTTTGGAGAGGCCAGGGGTATGTCTGTGACTGTTGTTGTTCCAGTAATTCTGGCTGCCAAACTTCAGCTGCTTTGAATCTATATCTCTGTCCCTGTCACTGGGACCAGTCACAGTGTGTTTTTCTGTTCTTGGAGTACTCACTGCTGCAGTTTTCCCTGGGATTTTCTGCTAGCTCTGGGATAGTGCAGGGTATGTCCAGACCCTGTAACTCAGCCTCTTTGTTGTGTTCATCTTTTTTTCACTGTAAAGAAGTTTTTTTTTTTTTTTAATTTGATATAGTCACATTCATTTATTTTTGCTGTTATTTTCTTTCCTTTTTAGGTCAAATTCATAAAATCTCTAAATTCAAGGTTCATGAATTTAGTACTTATGATTTTTTTCTTATCAATTTATTATTTCAGGTCTTATATTTAGGCTTTTGGTCCATTTTGGGTTAATTTTAGTATGTGGCAGCAGATAACAGTCAAGTTTCACTCTTTTGCTTGTGGCTTTTCAATTTTCCCAGCACCATTTGTTGTAAGAGCTTTTTTTCCTCTTGTATGTTTTTGGCTTCTATGTCAAAAATTATTCACCCACGAATATATGGGTTTATTTCTGGACTCTCAATTCAGTCCCATTCGCCTGCATGTCTTTTTACCGCCAATAGCATGCTGTTCTGATTATTGTTGCTTTGTGATATAACTTGAAGACAGGCAGTGTAATACCTCTGGCTTTGTTCTCTTTTTCTTAGGATTGCTTCAGTTATTTGGGATCTTTTGTGATTCCATACAAATTTTATGATTTTTTGTTTTGTTATTTTTTTTTTAAATGCCATTGGAATTTTAATAGGAATTGCATTATATCTGTATATTGTTTTGAGTAATATCGTCATTTTAAATATATTGATTCTTCTAATCCATGAACACAAAATATCATTCATTTTTTGTGTGTCTTCTTTAATTTCTTTTAATAATTTCTTGTAGTTTTCAGTGTATAGGTTTTTTTTACATGCTTTGTTAAATTTACTTCTAGTTCCGATTACAAGATATTCATATAGACATTTCTCTTTATATATTCTGACACTCTAGTTCTGCCTAGTATGTATATACAGTTTCCATGATCTTTGGAATGGAATTCATAGAAGCCCACACTAACTAAGTTCAGACTATTTTTATTGAAAAATATCCTTAGTTCAATGATAAATTCTAAATTATATTCTTGTCTGAAGTTTTACATAGCTTCACTCATCTTAGCTGGGGTTTATGTGCATAATACTCCTAAATATAGTGATGCATTCCCAATTTTTTTTTCTGGAGGACAAGAATGTTCAATTTTTAACCAGATCTTGTCAGGCATATTCTTCAGTCCTTACTTGTCTAGGCCATATGAGTAACAATTTTTCAATAAAAAAAAAGAGTGGTCTTTGGATGATATATTGTCAATTTACACCCATTTCTATTTTTACTGTATTAGAAATGATGAAAAATAGTATCCAATT
The DNA here is from genome assembly GCA_030015415.1 of Cynopterus sphinx. NCBI lineage: Eukaryota > Metazoa > Chordata > Mammalia > Chiroptera > Pteropodidae > Cynopterus > Cynopterus sphinx. Next base: position 48,306,085 of record CM057388.1, on the reverse strand, counting down.
AGATTGCTAGAGAATAATAGCTAATTAAAATATAATAATGAAACTATATTAAATATAGATATAAAATATTTCTACATAAATTTTAATGTAAAACTAAAATTTATATTATTCATATAAATATGAATTTTGTTTCATTTTCTCATTTTAGTTCCATAAGACATAATAATTCATCTCATGAAAGTATGAAAAAGGGAAGACAATTTCAGGCTTAACTTTTATCTGACTGTATTTATCTTCATTTTTTTTCTTCAATATTCAAAATAATAGTTTAACTGAACTTAGTAAAGAAAACTAAATTTGGTAACTTTTAGGCATACAGAATATATATTAAGAGGGGATAAAATAGTGGCTACTTCAAAGCAACAATATTTCCTTTTTGTTCATATATGTTTTAGTGTATGTAGAAACATAAGATAAAACTAGGCTATGAACATTATTTTTTGAGAATATACTGTAAGATATATGTGGCCTGTTCACATGTGTTCACATTAGCACAGTTCTTTGTAAATAATTGGTTATTAGTAAATAATTGCTAGATTGAGTAAACCAAGGTTTTACATACAATTTTCGATGAGTATTGAAAAAGTTTCATCTTCCTATTATTTAGTATTTGGTGTAGAGGAATCATTCCATGGATACTAACATGAACTTTATAAAGATTTCCTTGTAGAGAAAAGGTTATTCATTTAAATTTGATTTATTTTCACTAATTAGTCATATATTACGACATTATAATAATCGTTTTCTGATTACTACACAGTTTTGAAAAAAATGTTTTAAATAAATATGGCCTAATAGGAATATTAATTAATAGTAATTAAATACCTATTCAATAATATTTGTAATAAATATATATCAAGATCCAAATTATTCTTCTATGTGTATAATTTATCTTTTATAAACTAATGTTTCTAATATAGTTTAAAACTGTCTTTGCTTTAATTGGTAAGTAATTCTCTTTGTTCCTGATTAATTGATTAAGAAACTCTTTTCAACATTATCAGTCTACCATCTGTTTGAAATGTTACAAAGTCTCAATGAAAGGAGTCCAAATTAATGAAGTTTGACAGGATGATAGTTATGACAGAATAATAATTAATGTGAGTATAAAATATACTGATACTTTGTCATTCTACTTAGTAAAACAAATAATAAGTAAATGAATTAACTATGACTAGGTTAATTATTAAAGCAATCCAATAATTAAGAAAAATTAAGTAATTGTATTATCTACTTCCTTAAGTGTCATCTCATTTAATTTTCATAAAATAATTAGAAAGGGATAATGTGCCTATCTAGGGAAGAGATAGAAATGAATAAAATCACTAAGCATTTTAGAATAAAACATAGATGTTACTTTGAGAATGACTGAAATGCTCAGCTTAACTTATAACTCAATCAGATGATAGAGGATAAAATTAAAATCTTTATTGTTATGGGAGTGTTAAAAATATACAGCCCTAATGTAATAAATTCTGATACATTAATTTTGATATTTTTCTCTCCAAACTAGCAAAATGTAGATCCCTTTGTACTTTCATATAGATTAGTAATGTGTCCTGAAATATTTTATACCTGGTAAAATGGAAAATAAACTTCTGAAAAATACAGGTAGAGGAGAATATTTTATAATCTTTTGTGAGAACCAGAAGTAATAACCATTTTATGGCTTAATCATGGAAAATAAGATTCACAAATATTTTGTCATCGTATTTTTATGTGACTATAAATGCTCTATGGATTATTGAACTTCATATGATATATAAGATAATACGTAATGATTTTATTGTGACATTCTTTTATATTGATTCTTCCTAAGTACATGTTTAGACTTTTGACTCCATGCTTTGCCTTTCCATAAATCTCTGCCAATTTTATCCTCATCTATATGTCTGTATGTTTGGCTCTTTGCTTTCTGAGACTATCATATTGTATGTTCTCTTAAAGTCCCTATTGACTAACTGAATCCTGACATATTGTCCTACCTAGATATCTACATGCAAAATGCATAAGTACTGTGATAGAAGTGCTGGCAGAAGACATTATTTGTCTGTTGATGCACTCCCCTTTCACAGTATGCAGATGCACATGGCTGCAATAGGAGTCTCTGTCATCCTGGCTAACACTGGTTACCCACCCTGGTGATTCCCTGAGACTTTGCAGCAAATTGTAGGCTGAACCTAACTACTTTCAGTGGCTTTTCATACAAACTGCCTGTTTTTACTCAAGCAAAATACTTTCCTAAAATCTATCGAAGGTTCATAAAATCTAGACAGACAGCACCCAGTCTTGGTATGCCCTCTACTTTTTGCTAAGCATTTCTAAGCGCAGTGCTAGTAGCAGCTGGCCCTATTTGCAGCTTGGCCTCTCAAGGCTATCAAAGACCAGTGTGGGTGATATTCATCAGCTGATTGCTTGATGACTCATAACTGGTGGCCCCAGGAAGAGTATAAACTGTAGCTGGACTTGCCCTACAGCAGAGCCTCTCCCAGGAGACCCAGGCCTACATGCTTCATTGCTGGTTTAGTCTAAGTGAGAGCATCACCAAGGCAACATCCAAGGATGACGAACCTAAAGTGCAGCCTGAGTAAGCACCAGAGTCCTGCTAAAGCAAATTATACTTCATAGGGCCAGACCATGCACAATGGCTTTTCCACTATAGTAACAGCCAATCCTTAGAACAAATCAACCTGAGGATCAATCCACCCCCATTGATGTGCAAACAGCAATCAAAGGCATCTGGGACAATATAAACTATTCCAACATTTGCATCATAGGGAAACCAGAGGAAAAGAGAACGAGACCAAGAAATTGAAAATATATTTGAATAAATAATGATTGAAAACTTTCCTAACCTGTTGAAGAAAATAGACATATATGCACAGAAAGTACAAACAGGAGTCCCAAATAAGATGAATCCAAAGAGGCTCATACCAAAACACATCATAGTTAAAAATGCTAAAGTTAAAGACATAAAGATAATTTTAAAAGTAGTGAGAGAAAAGCAGTTAGTTGTCCCGGCCCGCAGGACGATCAACCGAGGCCCTAGAAACCAAGAAAAGAAGGGGACAAGAGACGCAAAGAATGGAGACAAGACAGGCTTTCTGATCAAGTCTCGTTTATTGGGGGCTCAAGCAGTTACTTATATAGGGTCGGACGTGGGGAAGGGTTTTTTTTCGCTGAATGCAGGGTTACCATGGTGACCTACCTGTAAAATGCAGGGTCGCCATGGTGACCTAGCTATAAGTTGACTCTTCTCCTTATCTATACTTTCCGGACAGCAGTTGTAAAGATTCTTCTCCTTACCTATACTTTCCTGACAGCAGCTATAAAGATTCTTCTCCTTATGTATACTTTCCTGACAGCAGCTGCAAAGATTCTTGCTGGACAGCAACTTCAAAGGTTAGAGGTGCAAAGGTTAGAAGCAGGGCCTGGGCTGAGCTCTGGGAAACAACTCCCATCTTTGCTCTCATGACATTTGTTATTCTCTGTCCGTAAGCTTTCTCTTATGAAAGGCTCCCCACATTTAGTTACTTACAAGGAGCTCCCATAAGACTTGCAGTTGATTTCTCAAAAGAAGCCATGCAGGACAGACAGGCTTGTTACAAAATATTAAAAGTGATGAAAACCTAGGATCTACAACCAAGAATACTTTATCCAGTAAAGCTATTATTTAGAGTATAAGGACTGTTAAGGAGCTTCCCAGATAAAATATACTAAAGCAATTTATCAACATCAAGCCAGCATTACAGGAAATGTTGGAGGGACTTCTTTAAGCAGAAAAAAAAACTTGTTTTCAAAACAGGAATAAACAATGGTAATATCTATCAATAAGTACTTCAAATGGAAATGAATTAAGTGTTCCAACCAAAGTGTAGCTGGCTCAATGGATAAGAAAATAAGATCATTCCATATGCTCCCTATATGAGACTCACTTCAGATTTAAAACAAACAAACAAACAAACAAAAAACAGATTGAAGGTGAAATGATGGAAAAAGACATTTCATGAAAATCGAAAGAAACAAAAAATGCTGGGGTAGCAATACTTATACCAGACAAAAAAAGGCTTTAAAATAAGGCTATAACAAAAGACAAAGAGAGGCCCAGTTACCTCACTTCTAGGTTTTTATCCATAGAAACCCAAAATACTACTTGGAAGGGATAATTGAATCCATATGTTTATTACAGCATTATTTACAGTAGTCAAGATATGGAGGCAACCTGAGCGTCCATCAATGGATGAATGGATAAAGAGGTAGTGCACATATAATGAATATTACTCAGCAATAAAAATAGAATGAAATCTTACTGTCTGCAACAAAATGTATAGACCTAGAGGGTACTGTGCTGAGTGGCATAGATCAGAGAAAGACAAATGCCATGTGATTTCATTTTTAATCTAAAGAACAAAATAAATAAACAAACAAATCAGAAACAAACTCATAGATATATAGAACATGTTGATAGTTGCTAAATTAGTAGTGGATGAAAAATGGGAAGGAATTCAGAAGTACGAATTGATAGTTACAGAATAGATATGGAGATGTAAAGTACACCATAAGGAATATAGTCAATATTGTAATAACTATGTATGGTGACAGATGTGTGCTAGATTTATCAGGGTGATCACTTTGTAACTAATATAAATGTCTAATCTCTATGTTGTACACCTGAAACTAATGTAATGTCATATGAAAATTATAATTTTTAAATATTTTTAAAAATCTTAAAAAAGGATTCTAACCCCTGTAAGTTATATGTGCAATGTAATGAAAGTATTGAAATGTTATTGTGGAATACTAGAAAGAAATCATATTTCATATTAGACAGATTTTGGTGTGAAACCCAATTCTTCATTTACTAGCTATGTAATACTGGGCAATTTTTAATTATTATGAGCCTGAGTTTCCATATCAGAAAAATGAAAACATAATTTAACTTACACACTGTAAATATTAAATGGTTTAGTATTCAAGAAAATATTAGGTATATTATTTGGCTTTAATTGACACACAATAAATAGTCTATTACTATTATTAACATTTTTGTTATATTGGTAATACATAATGATATGTATTATCTTCCTTTTAAGTGTAGACTTAAAAGATATACTGCTTTTCAAATTCTGTCTTCTAATTCATAACAACTCTGAAGAGATATGGGCTAATAATAGGTATCCGAAAATGCAAGTGTCAGTTCTATCAGCCACCACATCTGTTTCATGAAGTTTTCTCTCTGTCTAATATTTTTAGAAAGGCTCTTGTGGATGTAAAATAGTAAAAGCTATTTTTATAAATAAATATTTTTACTTAGCATGCAAATATTTATTTTACTTTGATTAAAGAATGCATATTTGAAAGATATTTGAACATTGCTCACAGTAAATATATTAGCATGACACCCAAATTCTGCCTATTATTAATGTAATTACAGTTCATTTAGGCATGTAAAAATCTTTAACTGTATTTTGGAAAGAAGAGAGAGAGGGATCATGATCACTACATAAAAGACAATTATTTAAAAACTAACACTTTTCTATCATGTTTATCATTAAAATTTGCTATCAATAGTTTCCCTCACTTTGTCTTGTGGATGATTTCTCTTTCATTAAAATTTCATTCAAAACTAAGAAAGACACTAGTGAATCAAATAATTTTTAGAATACAGGGTACTCTAGGTAGTAGCACTTCATCTTCCTGAGATTTTTATTATTTTAATTTTATTTATTTTTTTAATTTAAATATATTTATTGATTTTTATGATGACATTGGTTAATGAAATCCAGTAAGTTTCAGCTGTACAATTTAAATATTATAATGTGTGTTCACCTGCCATAATTAGATTTCTTTCTGTCACCACATATTTGACCTTCTTTAACCCATCTACCTCTCCCAGTCCCCCTCGCCCCTTCCCTGGTAATTACTAGTCTATCGTCCATGTCCATGAGTCTTTGTTTGTCCTGTTTATTTGTATCTTTTAGGTTTATATCCTACATATAAGTGATATCATGTAATCTTCAACTCTTTTTGTCTGGCTTATTATGCTTAGCATAATTATCTCAAGGTTCATTCATATTAATACAAATGGCAGTAATTTCATTTCTTCTTACAGCTGAGTAAAATTCCATGTATATAAAGCTTGTTTAGCCAATCATCTACTGTAGGACACTTCAGTTGTTTCCATGTCTTGGCCATCATGAATAACACTGTTATGTACCTCAGTGTACAAATATCTTTTCCAATATGGGTTTTAAAGCCTTTGGGGTAAATATCCAATAGACAGATTGCTGGATCATATGGTAGATCAATTATTAGATTATAAGGAACTTCCATGCTGTTTTCCATCATGGCTGTACCAACCTGTAGTCCCACTAGTGGTGTATGAGTGTTCCTTTTTCTCCTCATCCTCTCCAACATTTGTTATTTGTCCTGTTGCTTATAGCTATTATAATGGGAGTGAGATGGTATCTCATTTTGATTTTGATTTGCATTTTCCTAATAGCTAGTGATGTTGAGCATCTTTTCATATATTTGTTGGTCATTTCTATGTCCTCTAGAGAAAAGTGTCTGTTCATATACTCTGCTAATTTTTTGATTGGATCATTTGTTTTTTGTTGATATTGAGTTCTATAAATTTTTTTTGTATATTTTGGATATTAGGCCCTTATTGGAGGCATTTGCTTACAAATATATTTTCCCAATCGGATGGTTGTCTCTTTAACTTACTGATGGGTACTTTGGCTGTGCACAAGGTTTTAGTTAGATGAAGTCTTCTTCATTTATTTTACTTTTAACTTCCCTTGACTTTGAGATCAAATTCATAAAGCCCTCTTTAAGTCCAAGGTCCTTGAGTTTAGTTCCTACGTTTCTTCTACACATTTTATTGTTTCAGGTCTTTTATTCAGTTCCTTAATCAATTTTGAGTTAGTTTTGGTGTGTGATGACAGACAACAGTCTAGTTTTATTCTTTTGCAGATGGCTTTACAGTTTTCCCAGCACCACTTATTGAAGAAGCATTCCTTTCTCCACTGCTTATTTTGGCTCTCTTGTCGAAAATTATTTGCTCATATAAATATGGGTTTATTTCTGGACTCACTCTTGATTTCGTTCCACTGGTCTATGAGTCTGATTTTTTTTTGGCCAATATCATGCTGTCTTAATTATTGTCACTTTGTAGTATAATTTGAAGTCAGGCAGAATAGTATCTCCAGCCTTGTTCTCTTTTCTAAGGATGGCTTTAGCAATTCAGGAACTCTTGTACTTCCATACAAATCTGATGAATTTTTGTTTTATTTCTTTAAAACCTGTCAATGGAATTTTGATTGGGATTGAATTAAATCTGCATAATGTTTTAGTTAATAAGGTCATTTTAACTATGTTGATTCTTCCAATCCAAGAACATGGAGAAACTTTCCTTTTCTTTTTATCTTCTTTGATTTCTTTTCATAGGGTCTTGTAGTTTTCATTATATAGGTCCTTGTCCCGGCCCGCGGGACGATCAACCGAGGCCCTAGAAACCAAGAAAAGAAGGGGGACAAGAGACGCAAAGAATGGAGACAAGACAGGCTTTCTGATCAAGTCTCGTTTATTGGGGGCTCAAGCAGTTGCTTATATGGGATCGGTCGTGGGGGAAGGGGTTTTTTCCTGCAAATGCAAGGTTGCTATGGTGACCTAGCTGTAAAATGCAGGGTTGCCATGGTGACCTAGGTGTAAGTTGACTCTTCTTCTTATCTATACCTTCCTAAAAGCAGCTGCAAATACTTTCCTAAAAGCAGCTATAAAGATTCTTTTAGCTATACTTTCCTGACAGCAGCTGTAAAGATTCTTGCCAGTTTGCCAGACAGCAACTTCAAAGGTTAGAGGTGCGAAAGTTAGAAGCAGGGCCTGGGCTGAGCTCTGGGAAACAACTCACATCTTTGCTCTCATGCCATTTGTTGTTCTTCTGTCCGTAAGCTTTTTCTTACGAACTGCTCCCCACAGGTCCTTCATATGTTTCATTATTTTTATTCCTATATATTTTATTCTTTTTGTTGTAATTATGAAGGAATTATTTTTTCACTTCTTTTTCAGACACTTCATTAATAGATTATAGGAACACTATGGATTTTTGAACATTGATCTTGAATTCAGAAACTTTATCTGTTTCTAGTAGTGTTCCTGTGGAGAGTCTTTAGGGTTTTCTATAAGAGAATCATGTCATCTGCAAATAGTGACAGTTTGACTTCTTTGTTTCCTATTTGGATGCCTTTTATCTCTTTCTCTTGCTTGATGGCACTTGTGAGGACCTCCAATGTTATATTGAATAAGAGTGGTGATAGTAGAAAGCCTTGCCTATTTTCTGATGTTGGAGGGTTTCGTTTCTCATCATTGAGTATAATGTTGACTGAGGGTTTGTCTTATATGGCCTTTATTGTGTTAAGGTACCTTCTTTCTATACCAATTCTGTTAAGCGTTTTGATCATAAATGGATACTGTATGTTGTAGAAGGCTATTTTTGCATCATTGACATGATCACATGACTCTTATCTTTTAATTTGTTTATATGGTGTATCACATTAATCAATTTGCATATGATGAACTATCTTTGTGTTACTGGGATGAAAGCCCTCTTGTAAAAGGTGTATAATCTTTTTAATATGTTACTGTATTCGGTTCGCTAGTATCTTATTTACAATTTTTGCATCTGTGTTCATGAGAGATATGAGTCTGTAGTTTTTTTTTTTTTTTATGATATCATTACCAAGTTTCAGTTACCAAGGTAACATTGGCCTAATAAAATGAGTTAGGAAGTATTGCCATCTCTTCAATTTTCTGGAAAAGTTTGAGGAGAATAGGTATTAAATCTTCTTTGAATATGTGTTAGAATTCACTGGTATAGCCATCTGGTCCTGACTTTTCTTCTTTGGTAGGTTTTTTTCTTTTTTTGATTGCTTCATTTTCCATACTGCTGATCAGTCTACTTAGATTTACCAGTTCTTGATTCCATCTAGAGAGATTATATATTTTTTTAAGTATTGGTACATTTCTTCTAGGTTATTAAATTTGGTGTTATACACTTATTCATAGTATTCTTCTATGCTCCTTGATTTTGTTTATTTGTGTCCTTTCTCTATATTCTTTAGTGAGTCTAGCCTGGGGTCTGTCAATTTTATCAACCTTCTCAAAGAACCAGCTCTTTGTTACATTTATTTTTCTATCATGTGTTTCTTTTTGCTTTGTTTTGCTTTGTTTTGTTTTTAGTTTCAATTTCATGTATTTCTGCTCTAATTTTGGTTATTTCTTTTCTTATTCTTTTAGGCTTCATTTGTTCTTCTTATTCTACTTTTCTTTCTTTTTTAAGATAAAGCAGTAATTTGTTCATTTGGGCTCATTCTCATTTTTGGAGATAAGCATCTAATGATATGAACTTTCCTCTTAATGCCACTTTGCCGCCTTCCAAAAGTTTTGATATGTTGTACTATCATTATCTTTCACTTCTGTGTATCTTTTGATTTCTCTTTTTATTTCTTCTCTGATCCAGTTATTTTTCAGTAGCATGTTGTTTAATCTCATGTATGTTTGGTTCTTTCTGCTTTATTTCACATTCAATCCCTAGTTAAAAGCATTATGATCAGAGAATGTGGTTGGCATGATTTCAACCCTCTTATATTTGTTGAGGCTATTTCTGTGTCCTAGTATGTTGTCAATCCTTGAGAATTTTGCATATGCTCTAGACAAGAATGTATCAGCAGCTGTGTTTTAGCATAAAAGTCTCTAAGTGCAGTTGCTCTAATGTGTCATTTAAAGATGTTATTTTCATACTGAATTTATCTTTAAATGATCTGTCCAAATCTGACAGTGAAATATTTAGGTCCCGTACTGTGATAGTGTTTCAGTCTGTTTCTCCCTTTAGTTCTGCTAGTCATCATTTTATATATTTCAGGGCTCCGTGGTTGGGAACATAGATGTTAATAAGTCTCATGTCTTCTTGGTGCACGATTCCCTTTATTATTATGAAGTGTTCTTCAGTATCTTTCTTTACATTCTATATTTTGACATCTATTTCTTCCAATATCAATACAGCTACTCTGGCTTTGCTCTGAATGCCATTCGCTTGAAATATCATTTTCCACCCTTTCACTTTGAGTCTATATTTGTCCTTGGAACTGAGATGTGTCCACGGGAGGAAGCATAATGTAGGGTTTTGCTTTTTGATCCAATCTGTAACTCTGTGCCATTTTATTGATGAGTTCAGTCCATTTACATTTAGGATGATTATTGAAATATGAGGTTTTCTTATACCAATATTATCTTCTGCTTTTTGCTAGCTCAGTGTTTCCCTTGCATCTTTGTCCTTGTTTGTCTGGGCTTTATGTTTGTTTGCTTTTTGTTTGTTTTGGTTTTTAGTTTTGATTGGGTTTTGTGTGTTTTCCCTCTAGTTCTTCTTGCATTATGTTATATATTTCAGGTCTTAATCTTTGGTGTGCGGTTACCATTATGAATATTACAGGATAGCTATAGATATACACACACGTGTGTGTATGTGTGTACTTCTCTGTGTGCCTTTTCTCCATTTACATTTGAGAATTTGGATCTTTGAATCTACCACTTTTCAGTCATTGTCTTAATTTGTTCCTATGTATGCTGAACATTCATTAATACCTTGCTAAAGCAAATCTCTTCGTATTTTAAGCTTATAATGCCCCATTCTTAGTAAGAGTTGCACTCCTCTGTTTCTGTCTGCCCACTAGCCACCTTACTCTCAATTATGTAATTTTTTGACATTTTGTTTTAGGTGAGCTGACCCTTTTCTGTATTTTCTGTAATGTCGGCCCCATTGTGGAGAAATTTCTCAATTTTTGTATATCTGGAAAGGTCTTTATTTTTCCTTTATATGTAAAGTAGAGCTTAGCTGGATACATTATTCTTGGCTGGTAGTTCTTTTCACTAAATAGATTGAATATTTAGTTCCGTTCTTTTCTTGATTATAATGTTTGTGCTGAGAAGTCTGAAAATCATTTATTGGGTTTTCCTTTATCGGTACTATCTTTTTTGTTTCCTGGCTGCCCTGAGAATTCTATCTTTGTTAGTGGTGTTTGATAATTTTAATACAATGTGTCTTGGTGAAGACCTTTTTTGGTTTGAGATTATTGGGTATTCTCTTGACTTCTTGAATTCCAAAATCCAGCTCATTCCTCAGATTTGGGAAATTCTCATCAACTATTTGTCAGCAAAGACTTTCTAATTCCTTCTCCTTTTCTTCCCCTTAGAGAATGCCTATTATTTTTACGTTTCCTCTCCTGATGGTATTAGCTAGTTCTTGTATTTCTCTTTCATCATTTTCATTCTTTAGTTTTTCTCTTCTTCCTTCTGATTTACTTCTAGATTTTTGTCCTCGGTATCACTGATTGTTTCCTCCAGTTGGTCGAATCTATTTCTCAAGCTTGGTATTTCATTTTTCAGCTCTTGCATTGTGTTTTTTTGTCTCCAGATTTTCTAGTCAATTATTTTTAAGGGTTTTATTCTCCTTGTTAGAGAACTTATTCTGTTCATCAGGTCTTTTTTTCAATTTCTGCAATTGTCAATATGAATCGTTTTGTACCTCACTGAGTTTTTTCATTAGTACCATGTTAAGTTCTCTGTCATTTAAGTGACATAGTGCTGAGTCTGTAAGCTTACTTTCCGGAGATTTTTATTTTTTTTCTGAACTGCCTTGTCACCTTGGTTGTTCATGGTCTTTAATGAACTATTTCTCCAATTGTGCATTAAAGGAAGTGTATTATGCTTTTTTTTTTTTTCCAGAAAGAGGATTTATTAAATGAAGGTCTCTCTTTAGCCTGTGGCAAAAAGGCATTTTGTTTGTTTGTTTGTTTTGTTTGTTTGATTCTAGTAAGTGGTGTTTCAGGCTCTTGGATCCCTTCTTTATATAAAGCTTTAATAATGCCTTTTTCCTTATAGATTTTTAATCACGATCACTAACCTCCATTTCAGTCCCAGTCAATGTTACCAACAGTTTCACAGTGTTTGCTTAGATTATGCTGAGTCTCTGCAGTGTTTGATCTTGGAAGATATAGTGAAAGGGCCCTCTGGGTTGGGGGATGCATGCTGCAGCTCAACCTCATTTGTTCAACTGCATCTGGTAAAAATCAGCTTTTGTTTCTATGTCATCTCTGCTTCTCTGCTTTCCTCATTTCTCTGCTTTCTGCCCTGATAACTAGGTACTGCCGTTGGCTGTGTAGAACTTACAGTTTTTCTAGGTAGGGCTGTTAAGAGATCTTGCCACACATCCTCCCCCACCCCCTCCTCTTACAGGCATCTATGGCTGCTGTGAGAAACAGTTTCTTTGTTTTTTTCTAATCCATTGCCTGACACTCAGAGTTCTGACCTGTAGTAATTCTTATGCACAGATCCCACGCTCAGATGTGCTGAGGTGCACTTTGGGTGTTTTTGTTGTTGTTGCTGTTGTTGTTGCTGTTGTTGAATCTTAGATGTTCAGGTTATTGTCTTTTCAAGGGGGGATATCTGAGGACAACTCTCACTAGGCTATGTTTCTGATGTCACTCTTGTGATTTTTTAAAAATATATTTTTTTGTCTTTATTTAATGATATACAAAGCCTTAGTTTATATACCACAAAGGTATCTTTATTATGTTCTCTAATTTTTATTTGTCACATAAATTAGAATATACATTTTTCTCTTTCATCTTAAGAAAAACATCTAGATTTAGGACTTAATCTTGATATTGATTTAAAATACTTGGTGGCATGGTTTTACTAAGATGAGCAGAATTGTGACACATATATCTGCATAATACATCAATAATAACTCCAGATAGGTTTTATAATGCAACATTAATGTAATACTAAGAAGGCTTGAGAAAAGGGGATGCTAATGAATCTTTTTATATATAACAATTAACATTCTATGGTAATACCAAAAAAGAAGAAATACTCTGGGAGGTTTTACAACAATATTGAAAACTAGCATCAATGTTTGCATTTGAAACACTTCAATATTTTCTGTTTTCATCTCTAACAGCTGATCTGCTTATGTTAAATGAAACATTTGATAGACATCACAAATGCAACATTTTATGAGAAATGTAAGAAATGTACTTTAATTACAATAACCTATCCAAATGGAATCTTGTACTGGAATGTATCAGTATTTAATCCATTGATTCATTATTTGCAAATGATTATACCAGATTGCATAACTTATTAATCATCACTCTATTCATTATTAATAGCTTACAATTATTTTGAATTGAAATATATTCATACATAATATGAAAGTCTTGAGTAGAATTGAAATTTCTGAAAGAAAAATAAAACTATTTTCTAAGATAGGCTAATTCATGACAAAATATGTTTCTATCTTTAAAAAATAAGTCTTATTTAAAGAATCCTATCTTTAATACAGAAAGTTGACAACTGTATTAAATACAAATTACTCACAAAATTCATGAATATTATAAAGCAAATAAAAACAGTAACATTGCAACAAAATACTATCAACATTAAACAAAAATATTAATGTAAAACAGTAAACACTGTAATACCATATTAAAAGCTGGTTGGGGGACTGTTTATCCCTATTTATCACTATTCCCATGCAACCCTCAAAGCTTTAACAATTACTATTGGTTTTTGAACATTGATTTTTGTATCCAGAAGCTTTAATATATTTGCTTATTGTCTAGTAGTGTTCTTGAGTCCTTAGCGAATTCTATATAGAGAATTATGTCATCCTCAAATAGTAGCAGTTAGGCTTCTTCATTTCTTATTTGGATGCTTTTTATATCTTTCTCTTGCCTGATGATACTTTCTAGGGCTGCCAATGTTATAGTGAATACCAGTGGAGATAGTGGACAGCCTTGCCTTTTTCCTGACCTTGGAGAGTTTTTAGTTTCTCACCATTAAGTATAATACTGGCTGAGAGTTTTTCATATATAGCCTTAATTACATTTTTTTTTATTCTTTACTGATTTTGTTAACTGTTTTGATTATAAATGGATGTTGTATCTTGTCAAAGGCTTTTTCTGAATTTATTGATATGATCATATGATTCTCATATTTTAATTTGTTTGTATGATGTATCACATTGTTGATATGCATATGTTGAACCATTCGTGTGTCACTGCAGTGAAGCCTACTTGATCCTGTTGTATAATCTTTTTTAATGTGTTGCTGTGTTTGGTTTGCTAATATCTTATTTACAACTTTTGCATCTGCATTCATAAGAAATATCAGCATGTAGTGTTCTTGATTTATGTTATAATTACCAGGTTTTGGTATCAGGGTATTATTGACCTCATAAAATGAGTTCAGACGTGCTGCCTCCTCTTTCATTTTTTTGGAAGAGTTTGAGGAGAATTCATATTAAATTTACTTTGAATGTTTGGTAGAATTCATGGTGTAGCCATCTAGTCCTTGACTTTTACTTTTTGGTAGGATTTTGATGATCATTTCAAGTTCCATACTGCAAAACAGTCTATTTAGATTTTTCATTTCTTCTTGATTCTGTCTGAGAAGGTTGTATTTTTCTAAGTACTGTTCCATTTCTTCTAGATTATTAAATTTGATGTTATATACTTTTCATAGTATTCTTGTATAACCCTGTATTTCTGTAATATCAGTCATAATTTTCCATCTTTCATCCCTTATTTTATTTGTGTCCTTTATCTTTTTTTTTCTTTAAGGAATCTAGCCATTGGCTTGTCAATTTTATTAACCTCAAAAAACAGCTTTTTGTTCCATTTATTTTTTTGATTGTTCTTGTTTTGTTTTATTGTTTGTTTTCAGTTTCATTTATTTCTGCTCTAATTTTGATTATTTATTTTCTTCTGCCAATTTTAGGCTTTGTTTGTCTTCTTTTTTAGATTTTGAAGATTGAGTGTTAGGTTTTTTATTTGTTTTATTCTCATTTTATTGAATTAAGTCTGTAATGATATGAACTTTCCACCTTTTACCAATTTTTGCTGTGTCCCAGATTTTCAATATGTTGTACTATCACTATAATTTGTTTCTAGATATCTCCTGATGTCTCTTTTTCTTCTTCTCTTACCCAGTCATTCTTTAGTTGTTTAATCTTCATATATTTGTGGTTCTTTCCACTTTCTTTTTAAAGTTGACCTCCAACTTCAAAGCATTATGATTACAGAATGCATTTGCTATAACTTCAACCCTTTTATATTTGTTGAGGCTCTCTTTGTGTCCCAGTACATGGTCAATTCTTGCAAATATTCCATGTGCACTAGAAAAGAATGCATAAGCAGCTGTTTTGGGATGAAGGGCTCTGTAAAAGTCAATTATGTCCAGTTGGTCAAATATGTCATTTAAGGATGTTATTTCCTTATTGATTTCCTTTTTGCATGATCTGTCCATATCTGACAGTGAGGTATTTAGATCTCCTACCATGAAAGTACTTTGGTCTGTTTTTTCCTTTAGTTCTGCTAATAATTTTTTTTATATATTTCAGGGCTCCCTGATCAAGAGAATAGATATCAATAAGTTTAATGTCTTCTTGGTGTATGATTCCCTGTATCCATATGAAGTGTCCCTTATTATCTTTCTTTACCATGCAAAAAGGAAATCAATAAGGAAATAACATCCTTAAATGACATATTTGACCAACTGGACATAATTGACTTTTACAGAGCCCTTCATCCCAAAACAGCTGCTTATGCATTCTTTTCTAGTGCACATGGAATATTTGCAAGAATTGACCATGTACTGGGACACAAAGAGAGCCTCAACAAATATAAAAGGGTTGAAGTTATAGCAAATGCATTCTGTAATCATAATGCTTTGAAGTTGGAGGTCAACTTTAAAAAGAAAGTGGAAAGAACCACAAATATATGAAGATTAAACAACTAAAGAATGACTGGGTAAGAGAAGAAGAAAAAGAGACATCAGGAGATATCTAGAAACAAATTATAGTGATAGTACAACATATTGAAAATCTGGGACACAGCAAAAATTGGTAAAAGGTGGAAAGTTCATATCATTACAGACTTAATTCAATAAAATGAGAATAAAACAAATAAAAAACCTAACACTCAATCTTCAAAATCTAAAAAAGAAGACAAACAAAGCCTAAAATTGGCAGAAGAAAATAAATAATCAAAATTAGAGCAGAAATAAATGAAACTGAAAACAAACAATAAAACAAAACAAGAACAATCAAAAAAATAAATGGAACAAAAAGCTGTTTTTTGAGGTTAATAAAATTGACAAGCCAATGGCTAGATTCCTTAAAGAAAAAAAAAGATAAAGGACACAAATAAAATAAGGGATGAAAGATGGAAAATTATGACTGATATTACAGAAATACAGGGTTATACAAGAATACTATGAAAAGTATATAACATCAAATTTAATAATCTAGAAGAAATGGAACAGTACTTAGAAAAATACAACCTTCTCAGACAGAATCAAGAAGAAATGAAAAATCTAAATAGACTGTTTTGCAGTATGGAACTTGAAATGATCATCAAAATCCTACCAAAAAGTAAAAGTCAAGGACTAGATGGCTACACCATGAATTCTACCAAACATTCAAAGTAAATTTAATATGAATTCTCCTCAAACTCTTCCAAAAAAATGAAAGAGGAGGCAGCACGTCTGAACTCATTTTATGAGGTCAATAATACCCTGATACCAAAACCTGGTAATTATAACATAAATCAAGAACACTACATGCTGATATTTCTTATGAATGCAGATGCAAAAGTTGTAAATAAGATATTAGCAAACCAAACACAGCAACACATTAAAAAAGATTATACAACAGGATCAAGTAGGCTTCACTGCAGTGACACACGAATGGTTCAACATATGCATATCAACAATGTGATACATCATACAAACAAATTAAAATATGAGAATCATATGATCATATCAATAAATTCAGAAAAAGCCTTTGACAAGATACAACATCCATTTATAATCAAAACAGTTAACAAAATCAGTAAAGAATAAAAAAAAATGTAATTAAGGCTATATATGAAAAACTCTCAGCCAGTATTATACTTAATGGTGAGAAACTAAAACTCTCCAAGGTCAGGAAAAAGGCAAGGCTGTCCACTATCTCCACTGGTATTCACTATAACATTGGCAGCCCTAGAAAGTATCATCAGGCAAGAGAAAGATATAAAAGCATCCAAATAAGAAATGAAGAATCCTAACTTCTAATAATTGAGGATGTCATAATTCTCTATATATAATTCGCTTAGGACTCAAGAACACTAATAGACAATAAGCAAATATATTAAAGCTTCTGGATACAAAATCAATGTTCAAAAACCAATAGTAATTGTTAAAGCTTTGAGGGTTGCATGGGAATAGTGATAAATAGGGATAAACAGTCCCCCAACCAGCTTTTAATATGGTATTACAGTGTTTACTGTTTTACATTAATATTTTTGTTTAATGTTGATAGTATTTTGTTGCAATGTTACTGTTTTTATTTGCTTTATAATATTCATGAATTTTGTGAGTAATTTGTATTTAATACAGTTGTCAACTTTCTGTATTAAAGATAGGATTCTTTAAATAAGACTTATTTTTAAAGATAGAAACATATTTTGTCATGAATTAGCCTATCTTAGAAAATAGTTTTATTTTTCTTTCAGAAATTTCAATTCTACTCAAGACTTTCATATTATGTATGAATATATTTCAATTCAAAATAATTGTAAGCTATTAATAATGAATAGAGTGATGATTAATAAGTTATGCAATCTGGTATAATCATTTGCAAATAATGAATCAATGGATTAAATACTGATACATTCCAGTACAAGATTCCATTTGGATAGGTTATTGTAATTAAAGTACATTTCTTACATTTCTCATAAAATGTTGCATTTGTGATGTCTATCAAATGTTTCATTTAACATAAGCAGATCAGCTGTTAGAGATGAAAACAGAAAATATTGAAGTGTTTCAAATGCAAACATTGATGCTAGTTTTCAATATTGTTGTAAAACCTCCCAGAGTATTTCTTCTTTTTTGGTATTACCATAGAATGTTAATTGTTATATATAAAAAGATTCATTAGCATCCCCTTTTCTCAAGCCTTCTTAGTATTACATTAATGTTGCATTATAAAACCTATCTGGAGTTATTATTGATGTATTATGCAGATATATGTGTCACAATTCTGCTCATCTTAGTAAAACCATGCCACCAAGTATTTTAAATCAATATCAAGATTAAGTCCTAAATCTAGATGTTTTTCTTAAGATGAAAGAGAAAAATGTATATTCTAATTTATGTGACAAATAAAAATTAGAGAACATAATAAAGATACCTTTGTGGTATATAAACTAAGGCTTTGTATATCATTAAATAAAGACAAAAAAATATATTTTTAAAAAATCACAAGAGTGACGTCAGAAACATAGCCTAGTGAGAGTTGTCCTCAGATATCCCCCCTTGAAAAGACAATAACCTGAACATCTAAGATTCAACAACAGCAACAACAACAGCAACAACAACAAAAACACCCAAAGTGCACCTCAGCACATCTGAGCGTGGGATCTGTGCATAAGAATTACTACAGGTCAGAACTCTGAGTGTCAGGCAATGGATTAGAAAAAAACAAAGAAACTGTTTCTCACAGCAGCCATAGATGCCTGTAAGAGGAGGGGGTGGGGGAGGATGTGTGGCAAGATCTCTTAACAGCCCTACCTAGAAAAACTGTAAGTTCTACACAGCCAACGGCAGTACCTAGTTATCAGGGCAGAAAGCAGAGAAATGAGGAAAGCAGAGAAGCAGAGATGACATAGAAACAAAAGCTGATTTTTACCAGATGCAGTTGAACAAATGAGGTTGAGCTGCAGCATGCATCCCCCAACCCAGAGGGCCCTTTCACTATATCTTCCAAGATCAAACACTGCAGAGACTCAGCATAATCTAAGCAAACACTGTGAAACTGTTGGTAACATTGACTGGGACTGAAATGGAGGTTAGTGATCGTGATTAAAAATCTATAAGGAAAAAGGCATTATTAAAGCTTTATATAAAGAAGGGATCCAAGAGCCTGAAACACCACTTACTAGAATCAAACAAACAAAACAAACAAACAAACAAAATGCCTTTTTGCTACAGGCTAAAGAGAGACCTTCATTTAATAAATCCTCTTTCTGGAAAAAAAAAAAAGCATAATACACTTCCTTTAATGCACAATTGGAGAAATAGTTCATTAAAGACCATGAACAACCAAGGTGACAAGGCAGTTCAGAAAAAAAATAAAAATCTCCGGAAAGTAAGCTTACAGACTCAGCACTATGTCACTTAAATGACAGAGAACTTAACATGGTACTAATGAAAAAACTCAGTGAGGTACAAAACGATTCATATTGACAATTGCAGAAATTGAAAAAAAGACCTGATGAACAGAATAAGTTCTCTAACAAGGAGAATAAAACCCTTAAAAATAATTGACTAGAAAATCTGGAGACAAAAAAACACAATGCAAGAGCTGAAAAATGAAATACCAAGCTTGAGAAATAGATTCGACCAACTGGAGGAAACAATCAGTGATACCGAGGACAAAAATCTAGAAGTAAATCAGAAGGAAGAAGAGAAAAACTAAAGAATGAAAATGATGAAAGAGAAATACAAGAACTAGCTAATACCATCAGGAGAGGAAACGTAAAAATAATAGGCATTCTCTAAGGGAAGAAAAGGAGAAGGAATTAGAAAGTCTTTGCTGACAAATAGTTGATGAGAATTTCCCAAATCTGAGGAATGAGCTGGATTTTGGAATTCAAGAAGTCAAGAGAATACCCAATAATCTCAAACCAAAAAAGGTCTTCACCAAGACACATTGTATTAAAATTATCAAACACCACTAACACAGATAGAATTCTCAGGGCAGCCAGGAAACAAAAAAGATAGTACCGATAAAGGAAAACCCAATAAATGATTTTCAGACTTCTCAGCACAAACATTATAATCAAGAAAAGAACGGAACTAAATATTCAATCTATTTAGTGAAAAGAACTACCAGCCAAGAATAATGTATCCAGCTAAGCTCTACTTTACATATAAAGGAAAAATAAAGACCTTTCCAGATATACAAAAATTGAGAAATTTCTCCACAATGGGGCCGACATTACAGAAAATACAGAAAAGGGTCAGCTCACCTAAAACAAAATGTCAAAAAATTACATAATTGAGAGTAAGGTGGCTAGTGGGCAGACAGAAACAGAGGAGTGCAACTCTTACTAAGAATGGGGCATTATAAGCTTAAAATACGAAGAGATTTGCTTTAGCAAGGTATTAATGAATGTTCAGCATACATAGGAACAAATTAAGACAATGACTGAAAAGTGGTAGATTCAAAGATCCAAATTCTCAAATGTAAATGGAGAAAAGGCACACAGAGAAGTACACACATACACACACGTGTGTGTATATCTATAGCTATCCTGTAATATTCATAATGGTAACCGCACACCAAAGATTAAGACCTGAAATATATAACATAATGCAAGAAGAACTAGAGGGAAAACACACAAAACCCAATCAAAACTAAAAAACCAAAACAAACAAAAAAGCAAACAAACATAAAGCCCAGACAAACAAGGACAAAGATGCAAGGGAAACACTGAGCTAGCAAAAAGCAGAAGATAATATTGGTATAAGAAAACCTCATATTTCAATAATCATCCTAAATGTAAATGGACTGAACTCATCAATAAAATGGCACAGAGTTACAGATTGGATCAAAAAGCAAAACCCTACATTATGCTTCCTCCCGTGGACACATCTCAGTTCCAAGGACAAATATAGACTCAAAGTGAAAGGGTGGAAAATGATATTTCAAGCGAATGGCATTCAGAGCAAAGCCAGAGTAGCTGTATTGATATTGGAAGAAATAGATGTCAAAATATAGAATGTAAAGAAAGATACTGAAGAACACTTCATAATAATAAAGGGAATCGTGCACCAAGAAGACATGAGACTTATTAACATCTATGTTCCCAACCACGGAGCCCTGAAATATATAAAATGATGACTAGCAGAACTAAAGGGAGAAACAGACTGAAACACTATCACAGTACGGGACCTAAATATTTCACTGTCAGATTTGGACAGATCATTTAAAGATAAATTCAGTATGAAAATAACATCTTTAAATGACACATTAGAGCAACTGCACTTAGAGACTTTTATGCTAAAACACAGCTGCTGATACATTCTTGTCTAGAGCATATGCAAAATTCTCAAGGATTGACAACATACTAGGACACAGAAATAGCCTCAACAAATATAAGAGGGTTGAAATCATGCCAACCACATTCTCTGATCATAATGCTTTTAACTAGGGATTGAATGTGAAATAAAGCAGAAAGAACCAAACATACATGAGATTAAACAACATGCTACTGAAAAATAACTGGATCAGAGAAGAAATAAAAAGAGAAATCAAAAGATACACAGAAGTGAAAGATAATGATAGTACAACATATCAAAACTTTTGGAAGGCGGCAAAGTGGCATTAAGAGGAAAGTTCATATCATTAGATGCTTATCTCCAAAAATGAGAATGAGCCCAAATGAACAAATTACTGCTTTATCTTAAAAAAGAAAGAAAAGTAGAATAAGAAGAACAAATGAAGCCTAAAAGAATAAGAAAAGAAATAACCAAAATTAGAGCAGAAATACATGAAATTGAAACTAAAAACAAAACAAAGCAAAACAAAGCAAAAGAAACACATGATAGAAAAATAAATGTAACAAAGAGCTGGTTCTTTGAGAAGGTTGATAAAATTGACAGACCCCAGGCTAGACTCACTAAAGAATATAGAGAAAGGACACAAATAAACAAAATCAAGGAGCATAGAAGAATACTATGAATAAGTGTATAACACCAAATTTAATAACCTAGAAGAAATGTACCAATACTTAAAAAAATATATAATCTCTCTAGATGGAATCAAGAACTGGTAAATCTAAGTAGACTGATCAGCAGTATGGAAAATGAAGCAATCAAAAAAAGAAAAAAACCTACCAAAGAAGAAAAGTCAGGACCAGATGGCTATACCAGTGAATTCTAACACATATTCAAAGAAGATTTAATACCTATTCTCCTCAAACTTTTCCAGAAAATTGAAGAGATGGCAATACTTCCTAACTCATTTTATTAGGCCAATGTTACCTTGGTAACTGAAACTTGGTAATGATATCATAAAAAAAAAAAAAAACTACAGACTCATATCTCTCATGAACACAGATGCAAAAATTGTAAATAAGATACTAGCGAACCGAATACAGTAACATATTAAAAAGATTATACACCTTTTACAAGAGGGCTTTCATCCCAGTAACACAAAGATAGTTCATCATATGCAAATTGATTAATGTGATACACCATATAAACAAATTAAAAGATAAGAGTCATGTGATCATGTCAATGATGCAAAAATAGCCTTCTACAACATACAGTATCCATTTATGATCAAAACGCTTAACAGAATTGGTATAGAAAGAAGGTACCTTAACACAATAAAGGCCATATAAGACAAACCCTCAGTCAACATTATACTCAATGATGAGAAACGAAACCCTCCAACATCAGAAAATAGGCAAGGCTTTCTACTATCACCACTCTTATTCAATATAACATTGGAGGTCCTCACAAGTGCCATCAAGCAAGAGAAAGAGATAAAAGGCATCCAAATAGGAAACAAAGAAGTCAAACTGTCACTATTTGCAGATGACATGATTCTCTTATAGAAAACCCTAAAGACTCTCCACAGGAACACTACTAGAAACAGATAAAGTTTCTGAATTCAAGATCAATGTTCAAAAATCCATAGTGTTCCTATAATCTATTAATGAAGTGTCTGAAAAAGAAGTGAAAAAATAATTCCTTCATAATTACAACAAAAAGAATAAAATATATAGGAATAAAAATAATGAAACATATGAAGGACCTGTGGGGAGCAGTTCGTAAGAAAAAGCTTACGGACAGAAGAACAACAAATGGCATGAGAGCAAAGATGTGAGTTGTTTCCCAGAGCTCAGCCCAGGCCCTGCTTCTAACTTTCGCACCTCTAACCTTTGAAGTTGCTGTCTGGCAAACTGGCAAGAATCTTTACAGCTGCTGTCAGGAAAGTATAGCTAAAAGAATCTTTATAGCTGCTTTTAGGAAAGTATTTGCAGCTGCTTTTAGGAAGGTATAGATAAGAAGAAGAGTCAACTTACACCTAGGTCACCATGGCAACCCTGCATTTTACAGCTAGGTCACCATAGCAACCTTGCATTTGCAGGAAAAAACCCCTTCCCCCACGACCGATCCCATATAAGCAACTGCTTGAGCCCCCAATAAACGAGACTTGATCAGAAAGCCTGTCTTGTCTCCATTCTTTGCGTCTCTTGTCCCCCTTCTTTTCTTGGTTTCTAGGGCCTCGGTTGATCGTCCCGCGGGCCGGGACAAGGACCTATATAATGAAAACTACAAGACCCTATGAAAAGAAATCAAAGAAGATAAAAAGAAAAGGAAAGTTTCTCCATGTTCTTGGATTGGAAGAATCAACATAGTTAAAATGACCTTATTAACTAAAACATTATGCAGATTTAATTCAATCCCAATCAAAATTCCATTGACAGGTTTTAAAGAAATAAAACAAAAATTCATCAGATTTGTATGGAAGTACAAGAGTTCCTGAATTGCTAAAGCCATCCTTAGAAAAGAGAACAAGGCTGGAGATACTATTCTGCCTGACTTCAAATTATACTACAAAGTGACAATAATTAAGACAGCATGATATTGGCCAAAAAAAAATCAGACTCATAGACCAGTGGAACGAAATCAAGAGTGAGTCCAGAAATAAACCCATATTTATATGAGCAAATAATTTTCGACAAGAGAGCCAAAATAAGCAGTGGAGAAAGGAATGCTTCTTCAATAAGTGGTGCTGGGAAAACTGTAAAGCCATCTGCAAAAGAATAAAACTAGACTGTTGTCTGTCATCACACACCAAAACTAACTCAAAATTGATTAAGGAACTGAATAAAAGACCTGAAACAATAAAATGTGTAGAAGAAACGTAGGAACTAAACTCAAGGACCTTGGACTTAAAGAGGGCTTTATGAATTTGATCTCAAAGTCAAGGGAAGTTAAAAGTAAAATAAATGAAGAAGACTTCATCTAACTAAAAACCTTGTGCACAGCCAAAGTAACCATCAGTAAGTTAAAGAGACAACCATCCGATTGGGAAAATATATTTGTAAGCAAATGCCTCCAATAAGGGCCTAATATCCAAAATATACAAAAAAAATTTATAGAACTCAATATCAACAAAAAACAAATGATCCAATCAAAAAATTAGCAGAGTATATGAACAGACACTTTTCTCTAGAGGACATAGAAATGACCAACAAATATATGAAAAGATGCTCAACATCACTAGCTATTAGGAAAATGCAAATCAAAATCAAAATGAGATACCATCTCACTCCCATTATAATAGCTATAAGCAACAGGACAAATAACAAATGTTGGAGAGGATGAGGAGAAAAAGGAACACTCATACACCACTAGTGGGACTACAGGTTGGTACAGCCATGATGGAAAACAGCATGGAAGTTCCTTATAATCTAATAATTGATCTACCATATGATCCAGCAATCTGTCTATTGGATATTTACCCCAAAGGCTTTAAAACCCATATTGGAAAAGATATTTGTACACTGAGGTACATAACAGTGTTATTCATGATGGCCAAGACATGGAAACAACTGAAGTGTCCTACAGTAGATGATTGGCTAAACAAGCTTTATATACATGGAATTTTACTCAGCTGTAAGAAGAAATGAAATTACTGCCATTTGTATTAATATGAATGAACCTTGAGATAATTATGCTAAGCATAATAAGCCAGACAAAAAGAGTTGAAGATTACATGATATCACTTATATGTAGGATATAAACCTAAAAGATACAAATAAACAGGACAAACAAAGACTCATGGACATGGACGATAGACTAGTAATTACCAGGGAAGGGCGAGGGGACTGGGAGAGGTAGATGGGTTAAAGAAGGTCAAATATGTGGTGACAGAAAGAAATCTAATTATGGCAGGTGAACACACATTATAATATTTAAATTGTACAGCTGAAACTTACTGGATTTCATTAACCAATGTCATCATAAAAATCAATAAATATATTTAAATTAAAAAAATAAATAAAATTAAAATAATAAAAATCTCAGGAAGATGAAGTGCTACTACCTAGAGTACCCTGTATTCTAAAAATTATTTGATTCACTAGTGTCTTTCTTAGTTTTGAATGAAATTTTAATGAAAGAGAAATCATCCACAAGACAAAGTGAGGGAAACTATTGATAGCAAATTTTAATGATAAACATGATAGAAAAGTGTTAGTTTTAAATAATTGTCTTTTATGTAGTGATCATGATCCCTCTCTCTCTTCTTTCCAAAATACAGTTAAAGATTTTTACATGCCTAAATGAACTGTAATTACATTAATAATAGGCAGAATTTGGGTGTCATGCTAATATATTTACTGTGAGCAATGTTCAAATATCTTTCAAATATGCATTCTTTAATCAAAGTAAAATAAATATTTGCATGCTAAGTAAAAATATTTATTTATAAAAATAGCTTTTACTATTTTACATCCACAAGAGCCTTTCTAAAAATATTAGACAGAGAGAAAACTTCATGAAACAGATGTGGTGGCTGATAGAACTGACACTTGCATTTTCGGATACCTATTATTAGCCCATATCTCTTCAGAGTTGTTATGAATTAGAAGACAGAATTTGAAAAGCAGTATATCTTTTAAGTCTACACTTAAAAGGAAGATAATACATATCATTATGTATTACCAATATAACAAAAATGTTAATAATAGTAATAGACTATTTATTGTGTGTCAATTAAAGCCAAATAATATACCTAATATTTTCTTGAATACTAAACCATTTAATATTTACAGTGTGTAAGTTAAATTATGTTTTCATTTTTCTGATATGGAAACTCAGGCTCATAATAATTAAAAATTGCCCAGTATTACATAGCTAGTAAATGAAGAATTGGGTTTCACACCAAAATCTGTCTAATATGAAATATGATTTCTTTCTAGTATTCCACAATAACATTTCAATACTTTCATTACATTGCACATATAACTTACAGGGGTTAGAATCCTTTTTTAAGATTTTTAAAAATATTTAAAAATTATAATTTTCATATGACATTACATTAGTTTCAGGTGTACAACATAGAGATTAGACATTTATATTAGTTACAAAGTGATCACCCTGATAAATCTAGCACACATCTGTCACCATACATAGTTATTACAATATTGACTATATTCCTTATGGTGTACTTTACATCTCCATATCTATTCTGTAACTATCAATTCGTACTTCTGAATTCCTTCCCATTTTTCATCCACTACTAATTTAGCAACTATCAACATGTTCTATATATCTATGAGTTTGTTTCTGATTTGTTTGTTTATTTATTTTGTTCTTTAGATTAAAAATGAAATCACATGGCATTTGTCTTTCTCTGATCTATGCCACTCAGCACAGTACCCTCTAGGTCTATACATTTTGTTGCAGACAGTAAGATTTCATTCTATTTTTATTGCTGAGTAATATTCATTATATGTGCACTACCTCTTTATCCATTCATCCATTGATGGACGCTCAGGTTGCCTCCATATCTTGACTACTGTAAATAATGCTGTAATAAACATATGGATTCAATTATCCCTTCCAAGTAGTATTTTGGGTTTCTATGGATAAAAACCTAGAAGTGAGGTAACTGGGCCTCTCTTTGTCTTTTGTTATAGCCTTATTTTAAAGCCTTTTTTTGTCTGGTATAAGTATTGCTACCCCAGCATTTTTTGTTTCTTTCGATTTTCATGAAATGTCTTTTTCCATCATTTCACCTTCAATCTGTTTTTTGTTTGTTTGTTTGTTTGTTTTAAATCTGAAGTGAGTCTCATATAGGGAGCATATGGAATGATCTTATTTTCTTATCCATTGAGCCAGCTACACTTTGGTTGGAACACTTAATTCATTTCCATTTGAAGTACTTATTGATAGATATTACCATTGTTTATTCCTGTTTTGAAAACAAGTTTTTTTTTCTGCTTAAAGAAGTCCCTCCAACATTTCCTGTAATGCTGGCTTGATGTTGATAAATTGCTTTAGTATATTTTATCTGGGAAGCTCCTTAACAGTCCTTATACTCTAAATAATAGCTTTACTGGATAAAGTATTCTTGGTTGTAGATCCTAGGTTTTCATCACTTTTAATATTTTGTAACAAGCCTGTCTGTCCTGCATGGCTTCTTTTGAGAAATCAACTGCAAGTCTTATGGGAGCTCCCTTGTAAGTAACTAAATGTGGGGAGCCTTTCATAAGAGAAAGCTTACGGACAGAGAATAACAAATGTCATGAGAGCAAAGATGGGAGTTGTTTCCCAGAGCTCAGCCCAGGCCCTGCTTCTAACCTTTGCACCTCTAACCTTTGAAGTTGCTGTCCAGCAAGAATCTTTGCAGCTGCTGTCAGGAAAGTATACATAAGGAGAAGAATCTTTATAGCTGCTGTCAGGAAAGTATAGGTAAGGAGAAGAATCTTTACAACTGCTGTCCGGAAAGTATAGATAAGGAGAAGAGTCAACTTATAGCTAGGTCACCATGGCGACCCTGCATTTTACAGGTAGGTCACCATGGTAACCCTGCATTCGCGAAAAAAAAAAAACCCTTCCCCCACGTCCGACCCTATATAAGTAACTGCTTGAGCCCCCAATAAACGAGACTTGATCAGAAAGCCTGTCTTGTCTCCATTCTTTGCGTCTCTTGTCCCCCTTCTTTTCTTGGTTTCTAGGGCCTCGGTTGATCGTCCCGCGGGCCGGGACAACTAACTGCTTTTCTCTCACTACTTTTAAAATTATCTTTATGTCTTTAACTTTAGCATTTTTAACTATGATGTGTTTTGGTATGAGCCTCTTTGGATTCATCTTATTTGGGACTCCTGTTTGTACTTTCTGTGCATATATGTCTATTTTCTTCAACAGGTTAGGAAAGTTTTCAATCATTATTTATTCAAATATATTTTCAATTTCTTGGTCTCGTTCTCTTTTCCTCTGGTTTCCCTATGATGCAAATGTTGGAATAGTTTATATTGTCCCAGATGCCCCTTTGATTGCTGTTTGCACATCAATGGGGGTGGATTGATCCTCAGGTTGATTTGTTCTAAGGATTGGCTGTTACTATAGTGGAAAAGCCATTGTGCATGGTCTGGCCCTATGAAGTATAATTTGCTTTAGCAGGACTCTGGTGCTTACTCAGGCTGCACTTTAGGTTCGTCATCCTTGGATGTTGCCTTGGTGATGCTCTCACTTAGACTAAACCAGCAATGAAGCATGTAGGCCTGGGTCTCCTGGGAGAGGCTCTGCTGTAGGGCAAGTCCAGCTACAGTTTATACTCTTCCTGGGGCCACCAGTTATGAGTCATCAAGCAATCAGCTGATGAATATCACCCACACTGGTCTTTGATAGCCTTGAGAGGCCAAGCTGCAAATAGGGCCAGCTGCTACTAGCACTGCGCTTAGAAATGCTTAGCAAAAAGTAGAGGGCATACCAAGACTGGGTGCTGTCTGTCTAGATTTTATGAACCTTCGATAGATTTTAGGAAAGTATTTTGCTTGAGTAAAAACAGGCAGTTTGTATGAAAAGCCACTGAAAGTAGTTAGGTTCAGCCTACAATTTGCTGCAAAGTCTCAGGGAATCACCAGGGTGGGTAACCAGTGTTAGCCAGGATGACAGAGACTCCTATTGCAGCCATGTGCATCTGCATACTGTGAAAGGGGAGTGCATCAACAGACAAATAATGTCTTCTGCCAGCACTTCTATCACAGTACTTATGCATTTTGCATGTAGATATCTAGGTAGGACAATATGTCAGGATTCAGTTAGTCAATAGGGACTTTAAGAGAACATACAATATGATAGTCTCAGAAAGCAAAGAGCCAAACATACAGACATATAGATGAGGATAAAATTGGCAGAGATTTATGGAAAGGCAAAGCATGGAGTCAAAAGTCTAAACATGTACTTAGGAAGAATCAATATAAAAGAATGTCACAATAAAATCATTACGTATTATCTTATATATCATATGAAGTTCAATAATCCATAGAGCATTTATAGTCACATAAAAATACGATGACAAAATATTTGTGAATCTTATTTTCCATGATTAAGCCATAAAATGGTTATTACTTCTGGTTCTCACAAAAGATTATAAAATATTCTCCTCTACCTGTATTTTTCAGAAGTTTATTTTTCCATTTTACCAGGTATAAAATATTTCAGGACACATTACTAATCTATATGAAAGTACAAAGGGATCTACATTTTGCTAGTTTGGAGAGAAAAATATCAAAATTAATGTATCAGAATTTATTACATTAGGGCTGTATATTTTTAACACTCCCATAACAATAAAGATTTTAATTTTATCCTCTATCATCTGATTGAGTTATAAGTTAAGCTGAGCATTTCAGTCATTCTCAAAGTAACATCTATGTTTTATTCTAAAATGCTTAGTGATTTTATTCATTTCTATCTCTTCCCTAGATAGGCACATTATCCCCTTTCTAATTATTTTATGAAAATTAAATGAGATGACACTTAAGGAAGTAGATAATACAATTACTTAATTTTTCTTAATTATTGGATTGCTTTAATAATTAACCTAGTCATAGTTAATTCATTTACTTATTATTTGTTTTACTAAGTAGAATGACAAAGTATCAGTATATTTTATACTCACATTAATTATTATTCTGTCATAACTATCATCCTGTCAAACTTCATTAATTTGGACTCCTTTCATTGAGACTTTGTAACATTTCAAACAGATGGTAGACTGATAATGTTGAAAAGAGTTTCTTAATCAATTAATCAGGAACAAAGAGAATTACTTACCAATTAAAGCAAAGACAGTTTTAAACTATATTAGAAACATTAGTTTATAAAAGATAAATTATACACATAGAAGAATAATTTGGATCTTGATATATATTTATTACAAATATTATTGAATAGGTATTTAATTACTATTAATTAATATTCCTATTAGGCCATATTTATTTAAAACATTTTTTTCAAAACTGTGTAGTAATCAGAAAACGATTATTATAATGTCGTAATATATGACTAATTAGTGAAAATAAATCAAATTTAAATGAATAACCTTTTCTCTACAAGGAAATCTTTATAAAGTTCATGTTAGTATCCATGGAATGATTCCTCTACACCAAATACTAAATAATAGGAAGATGAAACTTTTTCAATACTCATCGAAAATTGTATGTAAAACCTTGGTTTACTCAATCTAGCAATTATTTACTAATAACCAATTATTTACAAAGAACTGTGCTAATGTGAACACATGTGAACAGGCCACATATATCTTACAGTATATTCTCAAAAAATAATGTTCATAGCCTAGTTTTATCTTATGTTTCTACATACACTAAAACATATATGAACAAAAAGGAAATATTGTTGCTTTGAAGTAGCCACTATTTTATCCCCTCTTAATATATATTCTGTATGCCTAAAAGTTACCAAATTTAGTTTTCTTTACTAAGTTCAGTTAAACTATTATTTTGAATATTGAAGAAAAAAAATGAAGATAAATACAGTCAGATAAAAGTTAAGCCTGAAATTGTCTTCCCTTTTTCATACTTTCATGAGATGAATTATTATGTCTTATGGAACTAAAATGAGAAAATGAAACAAAATTCATATTTATATGAATAATATAAATTTTAGTTTTACATTAAAATTTATGTAGAAATATTTTATATCTATATTTAATATAGTTTCATTATTATATTTTAATTAGCTATTATTCTCTAGCAATCTAATTGGATACTATTTTTCATCATTTCTAATACAGTAAAAATAGAAATGGGTGTAAATTGACAATATATCATCCAAAGACCACTCTTTTTTATTGAAAAATTGTTACTCATATGGCCTAGACAAGTAAGGACTGAAGAATATGCCTGACAAGATCTGGTTAAAAATTGAACATTCTTGTCCTCCAGAAAAAAAAATTGGGAATGCATCACTATATTTAGGAGTATTATGCACATAAACCCCAGCTAAGATGAGTGAAGCTATGTAAAACTTCAGACAAGAATATAATTTAGAATTTATCATTGAACTAAGGATATTTTTCAATAAAAATAGTCTGAACTTAGTTAGTGTGGGCTTCTATGAATTCCATTCCAAAGATCATGGAAACTGTATATACATACTAGGCAGAACTAGAGTGTCAGAATATATAAAGAGAAATGTCTATATGAATATCTTGTAATCGGAACTAGAAGTAAATTTAACAAAGCATGTAAAAAAAACCTATACACTGAAAACTACAAGAAATTATTAAAAGAAATTAAAGAAGACACACAAAAAATGAATGATATTTTGTGTTCATGGATTAGAAGAATCAATATATTTAAAATGACGATATTACTCAAAACAATATACAGATATAATGCAATTCCTATTAAAATTCCAATGGCATTTAAAAAAAAAATAACAAAACAAAAAATCATAAAATTTGTATGGAATCACAAAAGATCCCAAATAACTGAAGCAATCCTAAGAAAAAGAGAACAAAGCCAGAGGTATTACACTGCCTGTCTTCAAGTTATATCACAAAGCAACAATAATCAGAACAGCATGCTATTGGCGGTAAAAAGACATGCAGGCGAATGGGACTGAATTGAGAGTCCAGAAATAAACCCATATATTCGTGGGTGAATAATTTTTGACATAGAAGCCAAAAACATACAAGAGGAAAAAAAGCTCTTACAACAAATGGTGCTGGGAAAATTGAAAAGCCACAAGCAAAAGAGTGAAACTTGACTGTTATCTGCTGCCACATACTAAAATTAACCCAAAATGGACCAAAAGCCTAAATATAAGACCTGAAATAATAAATTGATAAGAAAAAAATCATAAGTACTAAATTCATGAACCTTGAATTTAGAGATTTTATGAATTTGACCTAAAAAGGAAAGAAAATAACAGCAAAAATAAATGAATGTGACTATATCAAATTAAAAAAAAAAAAACTTCTTTACAGTGAAAAAAAGATGAACACAACAAAGAGGCTGAGTTACAGGGTCTGGACATACCCTGCACTATCCCAGAGCTAGCAGAAAATCCCAGGGAAAACTGCAGCAGTGAGTACTCCAAGAACAGAAAAACACACTGTGACTGGTCCCAGTGACAGGGACAGAGATATAGATTCAAAGCAGCTGAAGTTTGGCAGCCAGAATTACTGGAACAACAACAGTCACAGACATACCCCTGGCCTCTCCAAACCTACCCCACACCCATCTATCCAAGGTGATTTTGGGAAAAATAAACACAGCACTGCATCTGGCTGTTGAATCAGTACCAGGACTTCAGAAGCTCTTTAGAGACTCAGATACCTATCACCCTTCACATTATCTCACAATGGTGGAGCCCTGAGACCAAGGCAACTTGGTCATAGAGGAAACACATAACTCCCAAAGGAATAGATAACAATTTATTTATTTATTTATTTACTTACTTACTTACTTACTTACTTACTTACTTACTTACTTAATTTTGCTACAAAGTAGATAAATGAGAGGCCTGGGCAGTGCAGAATGCTTGTGCACCACCAACTGTACAGCAAAAGAACATTTTTTTTATCAACCAGATAAAGCAAAATTACTCTAAGATTCATTAAAAAGAAAAAAAAATAAAGGAGAATACATTTCCATTAATGCCAAAGTAGAGAAATAATCTATCAAACACCATGAACAACCAAGAGGAGAAGGGAGCTCAGAAAGAAAATTAAAAATTTAAAGAAAATAAACTTAAAGATATAGAAATATGCGATTTAGATGACAGAGAATTCAAAATTACACATCCAAAAAAGTTAAATGAGATGCGAGAAAATTTTGATTGACAGTTCAATGAACTCAGAAACAAAATTAATGAACAACAGGGATGCTTTCCCAAAGAGACTGAGACTCAAAAATGAACCAAAGAGAACTTCTGGAGCTGAAGAACTCAATTAAAAAAACATGAAGAATAAAATATCAAGCTTAAGAATTAGAACTGAGCAGATGATGAAAAGGCAGTGATATCAAAAATAAAAGTCTGGAAATGACATAGATGAAAGAAACAGAATTTAGAGTCAAAAAATGAAAGAACTCTACAAGAACTATTTGAGACCATCAGAAAAAAAGCAATATAAGCATAATGGCTATACCAGAAGGAGAAGAGAAGGAAAAGGTAACAGAGAGCATATTCAAACAGTCGACAAGAATTCCCCAAACCTATGGAAAGAATTAGATCCTCAAAATCCAAGAAACAAACAGAACACCTAATAATCTCAATTCAAAAATGACTCTCCAAAACATTTTATATTAAAAATGACAAAAATTAATGACTAAGTATTGTCAAGGCAATTCTTAGGGGAAAAGATGGTAACCTATAAAGGAAAACCCATTATACTATCATTAGAATTTTTAGTAGAAACTAGACCACCTGAAAAAGAGTGGAATCAAGTGTTCAAACTATTGAAAGAAATTATCAGCCAAGAATAATATATCCAGCAAAGTTTTCTTTTAAATATGAGGAGAAAATAAATACATTTTTATACATGCAGAAACTGAGGGAATTTTCCAACACAAGCCCAACATTAAAGGAAATACCGAAGGAAGTCATTCTTCCTAAATCAAAAAGACAAAATAATTGCAGAACTATTAATAATATGAATAACAGAAAGACAGAAACAGGAAAGTGAGATGTTTACTGAAAACAAAGTGTTATAAAATAAAATATTACATAATAGTTAAAGGATAAAAAAAAACTTAAAAAATAAAAGAAGAGAACAGCTACTGCAACCTAGAATGAACTCACAGCATAAATAGGGATAATTTGAGATAACAAAAACATAGAAAGGGAGGGGGAAAATGTCTGAATCTGCAAAGGGGAATGATAATAAGATGATATCAGAAATAAAAAGGACTACTTTATAAATGAAACCTTCCTTTACATAAGCTTAATGACAACCATACTCCAAAAAATCCAGAGCTGAGACAACTAACATAAAGCAGGAGGGAAGAAAGGGGGGAATCATAGAATACCATTAAACTAAATATTAGACAGAAACACAAAGATAAAAAAAAAAAACAAAAAAATTAAAATGCCAAGCTACTAGAAAACAGAAAGTAAAATGGATGTAGAAAAAATACATATTTCAATAATCACCCTAAATATAAAAGGATAAATTTGAGAAACCAGGGAAACACAGCAGAGTGAGAGACATCCCCATATCTATCCTCTTGAAACAACAATAAGCTAAACATCTAACACTCAACAACAATAACAAAAAAAAAAAAACACCCAAACTGCAAACCAACACGTCTGAGCATGGGGTCTGCACATAAGAGCTACCACAATCAGAATCCCAGCTGTCAGGTGGTGGACTAGGATGAATAAAGAAGCTGCCTCTCACAGCCGCTGAAGTTACCTGTAAAAGGAGAGGGGGGAGAGAAGGAGTAGTGAGTTCCCTAACAGCCCTGGCTGGGACAGCTGTGAGCTCCCTACACCTGTGGCAGGAAACAGTCATCAGGGCAGAAGGCAGAGAAGTAGGGCAGAAGGCACAGAATTAGGAGAGCAACCAAAAAAACAAACAAACAAAACACACACACACACACACACACACACACACACACACACACACACACACAAAACAGTTGATTTTTACCGGCTGCAGTTGCAAAACCAAGGCTGAACCACAGCTTTGAACGCTCAACACAGAGGCCTTCTTCCCCCGTACACTCCAAAACCAAACCCCAAAGAGCCACAAGAGAATCTGAGCAAACAGTTCCAAAACTGTCAGTAGAGGGTATTGAGCATGATTAAATATGTATTATAAAATAAAAAGACATTTTGAAGTCTTTATATAAAGCAAGGATCCAAGACACTTTCACTACACCTACTGGAAAACAAAAGAAAAGTGCCTTCTTAACAAGAGGCAACAGAGAAACTTCTCTATAATAAGTCTTTCTGGAAGAAAAGCAGAATGCATTTGCATTAATGCCCTGAGGAAGGAATAGTTCATTAAACACCATGAACAACCAAGATAACAAGGGAGCTCAGAAACAAAAAAAAACTGTCTAAAAAATAAACTTCCAGATATAGAAATTTAAATGACAGAGAATTCAGGATGGTACATCTGAAAAATAAAAAACAATGATTCAGTGACTTCTGAAACGAGTTATATCAAAATTTCAAGAATTGAAAAACACCTAGATGAGCATAGCAAGGAGAATGAAACCCTCAAAAAGAACAGAAATACATCTACAGATGAAAATCACACTGCAAGAGTTGAAAAATGAAATAGCAAGCTTGAGAAATAAAGTGTACCAAATGGAGGAAAGGATCAGTGACATCAAAGACAGAAATCTAGAAATAAATCAGAAGAAAGAAGAGAGAAACCAAATAATGAAAAATAATGAAAGAGAAATACAAGAACTAGCTGATACAATTAGGAGAGGAAACATCAAAATAGTGGTCATTATCAAAAGGTAAGCAAAAGGAACAGGGACAAGAAAGCATTTATAGACAAATGGAAGACAATAATTTTGCAAATCTAAAGAATGAGCTAGAGCTTGGAATTCAAGAATTCAACAGAACACCCAATTATCTCAACCCAAAAAAAGCCTACATCAAGATACATTGTATTTAAATTATCAAAAATCAACAACAAAGACAGAATTCTCAGGGCATCCAGGGAGAAAAAAAAAACCGGTAACCTATAACGGGAAACCCATTAGATTATCAGAGGACTTCTCAGAATAAAACGTACAGCCCAGAAAGGAATAGAATAAAATATTTAAACTATTAAGTGAAAGAAAATATCAGGTTAGAAAAAGGCATTCAGCTAAGCTCTCCTTTAGATATAAAGGAGAAATAAAGACCTTTCCAGACACAAAAAAATGAGGAAATTCTCCACTATGAGGCCTGCACTACAGGAAATACTGAAGGGTTCAGCTCACCTAAAACAAAATAACAACAACAAAATACATAATTAGAAGTAAAGTGACTGTCAGGCAAATATGAGCGGAAGAGTGCAACCCTTACTAAGAACAGGGCATTATAAGCTTAAATAATAAGAGAATTGTTATAACAAGATAAAAATGGCCTTCAGCAAACATAGGGATAAACTAAGATAACAAAGATTGAAAAGGAGAGAAATCAAAGATCCAAATTCACAAAATAGAATGAAGATAAGACAGTGCAGAAGATAATGGATGAGTGTATATCTATTTATCTCTCTCTCTATCTATCTCTATCTCTATCTCTATCTCTATCTCTATCCATCTGTCTATATATGTCTATATCTATATCTATCTATATATCTATGTCTACCTCTATCTATATTTATATCTATCTAATCTATCTATATCTATCTCTATCTCTATCTTTCTATCTCTATCTATATCTATGTCTATTTATAGCTATCTATCTATAAAATATGCTTTATTATTTTTAATGGTAACCACACTCCAAAGATTCAGGACTAAAGTATATAACATAAACCAAGAGGAACTAGAGGGAACACCCACAAAAGCCAATCAAAATAAAGAAAACAGAAACACAGTGCAAGGAAGCAGTTGAAATACGAAGCTACCAGAAAGCAAAAGATAAAATGGCTATAAGAAGACCTCACATATCAATAACCACCCTAAATGTAAATGAACTGAACTCATCAACAAAAAGTCACAGAGTTGCAGAATGGATCAAAAAGCAAAACCCAAACTCATGCTGCCTCCAGGAGACAAATCTCAGCTAGAAAGACAAATATAGACTCAAAATGAAAGTGTGGAGAATGATATTTCAAGCAAATGGCATTCAGAGAAAAGTGGGAGTAGTGGTCATAATATCAGATGAATAGGCTTCAAAATAAAAAAAAAATGCAAGGAAAGATATTGAGGGACACTTCTCAATGATAAAGGAAATCATACACCAAGAAGACATAACACTTATTAATATCTATGCTCCCAATCATGGAGCATCAAAATATAAAAGCAATTACTCACAGAACTAAAGGGGAAAACAGAACAAAACACTATCGTAGTAGGGAACCTAAATACCCCACTCTCGGATATGGACAGATAATCCAAACAGAAGATCAACAAGGACATAAGATCCTTAAATGACACATTTGACCAACTGAAGATAATTGACATTTATAAAGCCTTCTATCCCAAAATAGCTCCTTATACATTCTTTAGTGCACATGGAACACTCCCAAGAATCGACCACATACTGGGACACGGAGATAGTCTCTTCAAAATATAAGAGGGTTGAAATCATACAAGCCTTATTCTCTGGTCATAATGCTTTGAAACCAGAGACCAAATACAAAAATAAATCAGGAAGAACCACAAGCACATGGAGATTAAACAACATGCTACTGAAGAATAACTGGGTCAAAGAAGAAATAAAAATTGAGATCAAGAGATACATAGAAACGAATGATAACAATAGTACAACATTTCAATAATTTTGCAACTTGGTAAAAGTGGACATAAGAGGACAGTTCATATATTTACAGGTCTACTTCCAAAAACAAGACGAGCCCCAATAAACAACCTAATGCATCATCTTAGAAATACTAGAAAAGGAAGAATATATGAAGCCTTAAGTCAGCAGAAGGAAAGAAGTAATCAAAATTAGAGCAGAAACAAACGAAATTGAAAACATAAAAACAATAGAAAAAATAAATATAAGGAGCTGGTTCTCTGACAAGGTTAATAGAATTGGCAAATCCCAGGCTCGTCTCACTGAAGAAAAAAGAGAAAGGACACAAATAAACAAAATCAGGGATGAAAAAAGTGAGATTATGACTGAAATCGCAGAAACACAAAGGATCAAGCAAGAATACTATGAGAAATTATATAACAGCAAATTCAATAACCTAGAAGAAAGAGACCAGTATTTAGAAAAATTCAGCCTTCCTAGACTGAATCAAGGAGAACTGGAAAATCAAAATAGACCATCAGAATTATGGAAATTGAAACAAACATCCAAAACCTACCAAAAATTACAAGTCCAGGACCAGCTAGCTTCAATAGTTAATTCTCCCAGACATTCAAACTTTTAATACCTATTCTCCTCAAACTGTTCAAAAAAATCAAAGAGGAGTCAAGATTTCCCAACAAATTTTATGAGACCAATACTACTATAATACAAAAACTTGGTCAATATAACACACAAAAAAGAAAACTACAGATCAATAACTCTGATGAACACAGATGCAAATATCCTAAGTAACATACTAGTGAACCAAATACAGCAAAATATTAAAGAGATTATACAGCACAATTAAATGGGCTTCATCACAGAGGCACAGGGATGATTCAAAATATGCAAACCGATTAATGTCATACACCACTTAAAGAAATTAAAAAATGTGACTTATAGATCATATTGATAGATGCAGAAAAAGCCTTTGATAAGATATAGCACCCATTTATAATCAAAGCAGTTAACAAAATTGATACAGAAGAAAAGCACCTTAACATAATAAAGACAATCTATGACAAACCCTCAGCCAACATTATACTTAATGTTGAAAAATTAAAATCTTCCCTGTAAGATCAAGAATAAGTCAAGGCTGTACATTATTGCCACTATTATTCAACATAATACTGGAGGTCCTAGTGAGTGCAATCAGACAAGAGAGAGATATAAAAAGCATTCAAATAGGAAAGAAAAAAGTCAAACCATTACTATTTGTGGATGACTTCATTCTCTATATAGAAAATCCTAGACTCCACACAAGAACACTATTTGAAACAACAAGCAAATACAGTAAATTCTGAATACAAAATCAAAGTTCAAAAATTCATAGTGTTACTATACTCTAATAATGAAGTGCCATAAAATGAAGTGCAAAAAATAATTCCTTTTACGATTGCAACAAAATATAAGATACCTAGGAATAAATTTAACAAAACTGATGAAGTACCTATATAATAAAAATTTTGGCCCTAATTAAAAGAAATCAAAGAAGATACAAAGAAATGGAAAGAAATTCCATGCCCTTGGATTAAAAGAATCACCATAGCTAAAATGACCATATTACCTAAAGCATTATACAGGTTTAATGCAATCTCATCAAAATCGTATTGGCATTTTTTAAAGAAATACGTCAAAAATCATCCAATTTGAATGGAAGCACAAAAGACCTCGAATTGCCAAAGCCATTCCAAGATAAAAGAATGAGGTTGGAGGCATCACTCTACTTGACTTCAAATTATACTACAAAATGATAATAATCAAAATGGGATTATATTGGCAGCAAAACAGACACACAGACCAGTGGAACATAATTGAGAGCCCAGAAGTAAACCCACATTTACATGGGCAAATAATTTTCAACAAAGAAGCCAAACAAGTACAGTGGAGAAAGGAAAGTCCCTTCAATAAATGATACTGGGAGAACTGGAAAGTCACCTGGAAAAGAATGAAACTAGACTGTTGTCTATCACCACACACCAAAATTAACCCAAAATGGATTAAGGACCTGAATATAAGATCTATAACAATACAATATGTAGAAGAAAACATATAATCTAAATTGATGGACCTTTGAAGAGGATTTTATAAATTTGACCTCAAAGGTCTTAAGGGAAGTAAAAGCTAAAATAAATGAATGGTACTACATTTATCTAAAAATCTTCTGCTTAGCAAAATGAATCATCTACAAGGTTAAGAGACAACCAACCAATGTGAGAAGATATTTTTCAAGAAATGCCTCTGATAAGGTCCTAATATTCAAAATGTACAAAGAGCTCATACAACTCAATAACAACAAAAAAGGAAACAATCCAATCAAAACATGGTCAGAGGGTCCAAACAAACATACAAATGGCCAACAAATATTTGAAAAGATGCTCAACATCGCTAAGTATTTGGGAAATGCAAATCCAAACCACAATGATATACTATCTCACAACTGTTGGAATATCTACAATCAACAGGACAAGTAAAATCAAATGCTGGAGAGGA
Organism: Cynopterus sphinx; assembly: GCA_030015415.1. Classification (NCBI taxonomy): domain Eukaryota; kingdom Metazoa; phylum Chordata; class Mammalia; order Chiroptera; family Pteropodidae; genus Cynopterus; species Cynopterus sphinx. The sequence continues at coordinate 48,265,954 of CM057388.1, read as the reverse complement.
TGTGGAGAAAAAAGAACTCTCATATACTGTTGGTGGAACTGAAAATTGGTACAGACACAATGGAAAACAGAATAGAGGTTCTTCAAAAACATAAGAATTATCTACCATATGATGCATCAATCCCTCTACTGGATATTTCCCTCAAAACTTGAAAGCTCACATCCAAAAAATATTTGCACACTGATATTCATAGCAGCATTATTCACAGTGGCCAGGACATGAAAGGATAAAGAAGCTTTGGTACATATATACAATGAAATATTACCCAGCCATAAGAAGAGATGAAATACTGTCATTTGTGATAACATAGATGGACCTCAAGATAATCATGCTAAGCGAAATAAGTCAGACATTCAAAGTTGATAAACCACATGATATCACTTATATGTGAGTTATAAACCTAACAGCAACAAATGAACAGGACAAACAAACAGAGACTCATGGACATGGACTATAGACTAGTGGTTACCAAAGGTTAGAGGGTGAGGAAGGCGGGGGAGTTACATGGGTTAAAAGGGGTCAAATATAGGAGGGGTAGGGAGAGGGTGATGTGTGTAAAGAGATCAAATATATGATAGGTAAAGGAAACTGGACTTTGGGTGGTAAACACACAATTGAATATACAGATGTTAAATTATAATGTATACCTTAAAATTATATAATTGTAAAAACACAGAGTAGTAGATTGAATTTAAATACAATAAACAATGATATGCTTCCTTCAAAATAAAAATCTCTGCTGCAAAGACAAATATATACTCAAAGTTAAATAGTGGAAAACAATACTCCAAGGACCTAGAGAAAACTAAGGATAGCTATACTTATAGCTGATGAAATAAATATCAAGATAAATAGGTTGAGACAAAGGCAGACACTTGTTAATGATAATGGGGACAATGCATGAAGACAGAACACATAAAAACATATGCCCCAAACCAGAGAGCACCAAAATATATAAAACAATTTCTAATAGAATTAATAGGAGCAATCGACAAAAGCACAATTATAGTAGGAGACCTAATACACCAATATCAGCCTTTGATATATCATCCAAAAAAATCAATAAGGAAATATAAACTTTAAATGACACATTAGACCAATTGAACATAATCAACAGTTACAGAGCCTTTCATCCCAAAACAACAGATTATACATTCTTCTCTATTAGACATGGAATATTCTCACAAGTTGACCATAATTGGGACACAAAACTAACCTCAACAAATTTAAGGCTGAAATTATACCAAGTATATTCTCCAACCAATGCTTTTAAATTAGATATCAACTGCAAAAAGAAAGCAAAAAAAAAAGTATGGGGAGATTAAACAACGTGCTACTAAAGAATGCCTAGGTCAAAGAAATAAAAAGAAAAATGAAGAGCTACATAGAAACAAATGAGAATTAAAATACGATATATCAAAATTTTTGAGAGATAGCAAAAGCTGAAAGAAGAACTTCATAGCATTACAGGCTTATCTCTAGAAAAAAAATCTCATATAAATAACTTAACATTTTTCTTCAAAATAGGGGAAAAAAAGAACAAATGGAGCCTAAAATAAGCAGAAGAAATACAATAATAAAATGTAGAGCAGAATTTAATAAAATTGAATGCAAAAAGACAATAGAAAAAAGTTAATACGAAGAACTGATTCTTTGAAAACAAAATCAATAAAATTGATGTGACCCTGGCTATATTCACTAGAGAAAACAAAACAAAACATAACAAAACAACAAATAAAGAAAATTATGAATAAGAAAGATGATATGTCATATATTATCAAAATACAAAGTATTTTGAACACTATACAAGAACACTATAAAAGATTATATGCTACCTAATTCAATAACCTAGAAGAAATGGACATGTTTTTAGAAATATACAACTTTCCTAGACTGAATCATGAAAAACTGCAAAATGTAAGTAGTCTGATCAATAGTAAAAAAATTATAACACTCATCAAAAATGTCACAAAAAGTAAAAATTTAGGATGAGAAAGTATTATTGGTGAGTTTTAGGTAAAATTAAAAGGTGATTTAATACCTGTTGTTTGCAAACATTTCTTAAAAATTTTTAAAAATGCAATACTTCCTGACCTATTTTATGAGGCCAACAGTACTCTAACAGCTAAAACTGATAACAATAACACAGAAAAATAAAAAATATAGAACAGTATCTCTGATGAATACATATACAAAAATCTGAAACAAAATTTTAGCAAATTGAATAAAACAATACATTAAAAAGATTATACAGGATCTGACGTCAGATACATGACAGAGTGAGAGACATCCCTAGATCTCTCCCCTTGAAACAATAATAAGCCAAATATTTAAAATTCAACAACAACCACAACAAAACACCCAAACTGCACAAGAGTACGTCTGAGCATAAGAGCTACCATAGGTCAGAACCCCAGGTGTCTGGAGGTGGAATGGGAGAAATAAAGAAGCTTTCTCTCATAGCCTGAGCTCCTTGAAGAAAGAAAGAAGGAAGAGGGTGCAGCAAGTTCCTTGAACAGCCTTGCCTGGGAGACCCGTGAGCTCCATGTGGTTGGCTGCAGTGCCCAGTAATCAGGGCAGAAAGCAGAGAAGTGGGAGTGGCAGAGAAGGAGAGATGGCAGAGAAACAATTGATTTTTACCAGCCACAGGTGCAAAATGTTAGAATGAGCCACAGCTCTTTGTATTAACAACCGCCATCCCCAAACCCAGGGGACCCTTCCCACCATAACCTCTGAGTCCAAACACTACAGAGCCACAAGAGACTCAGAGCAAACACAAACAAAACTGTCCCTAACACTGACATAAAGGGACTGAGACTGAGGGTAACGAGCATGATTAAATATCTCCAAGAAGAAAAAAAAAGTTTACTTAAGACTTTATATAAAGCAGGGATCCAAGAGGCATAGACGCCACCTTTTGGAAACCAAAAAAAAAAAAAAAAAAAAAAAAAAAAAATTTCTTTCCAAGAGGCTAAAGAGAGAACTTTATATAATAAATCTCCTTTCTGGAAAAAAAGTAGAAAACACTTCCATTAATGCCCAGGTGGAGAAATAGTCCATTAAACACTATGAACAAACAATGTGATGAGGAATCTCAGAAAGAAAAAGAAAAATTTCCAGAAAATAAGCTCATAGACATAGAAATATGTGACCTAAATGACAGAGAATTCAGGATGGTACTTCTGAAAAAACTCAATGAGATGAAAAAAGATTCATATCAACAATTTCAGGAGTTGAAAAAACAACTAGATGACCAGAATGAGTTCTTTAACAAAGAGACTGAAACTTTTTAAAAAGAAATGAATAGAACTTCTGGAGATAAAGAACACACTGCAAGAGTTGAAAAATGAAATAGCAAGCTTGGTAAATAGAGTCGACCAGTTGGAGTAAAGGATCAGAAATATTCAAGACAGAAATCTAGAAATAAATCAGAAGGACGAAGAAAGAAACTAAAAAAAAAAAAAAATGAAAGAAATGCAAGAACTAGATGATACCATCAAGAGAGGATACAAGAATAATGAGCATTCTCAAAGGTAAGGAAAAGTAGCAGGAATTAGAAAGCATTTTCAGACAAATAGTTGATGAAAACTTCCTAAATTTAAGGAATGAGCTGAAGCTTGGAATTCAAGAAGTCAACAGAACACTCCATTATCACAACCCAAAAGGGCTTCTCCAAGACACATTGTATTAAAATTATCAAAAATCAATAACAAAAAAATAATTATCAGGTAGCCAGAGAGAAGAAGACGGTAACCTATAAAAGAAAACCCATTAGATTATGGTCAGAATTCTCAGCAGAAACCTTAAAAGCCAGAAAGGAGTGGAATCAAATATTCAAACTATTAAGTGAAAGGAACTACCAGCCAATAATAATGTGTCTGGCTAAGCTCTACTTTAGATATAAAGGAGAAATAAAGTCCTTCCAGACATACAAAATAGGAAGGAATGCTCCACTACAAGGCGTGCATTAGAGGAAATACTGAAAGGGGTCAGCTCATCTAAAACAAAACGCCAAGCAAACAAACAAACAAACAAACAAACAAAAAAAAAAAACATGATTAGGAGTAAGGTGACTAGCAGGCAGATGGAAGCAGAGGAGTGCAACTCTTACTAAATGCAGGGAATTATAAGCTCAAACAACAAGAAGAGATTTGCTATCACAAGATATTAAAAACATTCAGCATACATAGGGACAAATTGAGACAACATTGATGGAAAAGGGAAGGATTCAAAGATCCAGATTCACAAAGGGGTTTGAAGATAAGGCACAGGCAGAAGGAAATGGATGACTATACATATAACTATCCTTTGCATATTTGTAATGGTAACCACACACCAAAGATTCAGGACTGAAGAACATACATAAAACAAGGAATGGAGAGAAAACCCACAACCTCCCCCACAACATAAAGAAAACAAGAACACAAGGACAAAAAACTAATGAAACACCGAGCTATCAGAAAGCAAAAAGATAAAGTTGTTATAAGACCTCATATTTCAATAATCACCCTAAATGTAAATGGACAGAACTTACCATTAAAAAAACATAGAGTTGAAGATTGGATCAAAAAGCAAAACCCAATCACATGCTGCCTCTAGGAGGCATATCTCAGTTCCAAATACAAATATAGAATTATGGACATGGACAATATAGTAGTGATTACCAGAGGGTAGTGGGTAAATAGGAGGGGGGGGTAGGTAAATGATTTAAAAAGGGTCAAATACATGGTGAGAGAAAGAAATCTAACTATGGGAGGTGAACACAAAATGTGAATATATAATATACCTTACTGCTAAAATGTACAGCTGAAACCAGATTTCATTAACCAATGTAACCATAAAAACAAAATAATTAATTTAAAAATGTAGAAATCAGTTAAATGTGTAAGAGTGTAATATTTAGGTCATGAGGTATTTTTCTAGTACTCATCAAATTACATTTTTTAGGGGCTATCATGAGAAGTCCAGGAGAATTAATGAAAGACTATTGTCATTGAACTTTAAAAGCAAATGCTGGTGGACAAAGCTCACATTAAGTACTTAGACTTTAACTTAACATAAACACTTCCCTGATATAGAGAAACAGCTAACCTTTTATAAAACTTGGAGGAACATATTTATTTTCCAAAGGAAAAACTTGTCACACACACACAAATACATTAGTACTTAACATACTAAGGGTATATTTCTCTCTAATACTAAGGGTACAGTTTTAGTAAACAATTTTTTTTTTAATTTACAAAATAGTAACATTATTTATGGCTTATTAGATATTTTACTTTTATATCACTTATTACATTTCATCTTTTATTGTAGTTTTTGGTATACATATTTTTATGTCCTCTGCAACAACATAAGTAGCTGGAAAGGAGTTTTTATACATAATTATTTCTGTAAAGGGATCTTCGATATATTATATATTCTAAATATTTATTGGATGTATAGATAAGGTAGTAGTTTGGGAAAATTTTTACTTATATGTAATTTTTGTTTTCCAGACATGAAAAGAATGTACAGTAATACACTTTCATGACTTTTATTTGCTGTTTTATTTCCGTGTGAAACACTTGCAGTCAAAATTATTTCAGCTTTTTTAACAGTGGGAATACTTTGACATAACAAAGTGATTTTAAATAGAGTGTCAAATCAAAGCATTTCTAAAAAATGAGCAAGACTATTAGTGGAAAAGTTGAAGGCTCAAAATATCTCAGAAAAATTTGTCACATGACAAAATTTTTATTCTCGTCTGTTGTAGAAAACACCCCATCCATGTCTCACAAAGTGCTTTTAGAACAAGTGTTGACAAACTATGTCTCATAGGTCAAGTCCAACTGTTATGCATGGTTCATGACCTCAAAATAGATTTTATATTTTTAAACAACAAAGGAAGTTTATGTAAAATTCCAATATTAATGTCCATTAATATGGTCTTACTGGAATACTGTCACACTCATTCACTGAAGGATAAGAGGGACAGAAACAGCACTGGCACCCAAGAATCTAGCTCACTTCTTTAATAGCTGCAAAGCCTAGTAGCAGACACAGATACATGTCTACATGTCTATAGCCTTCCATGGTGCCAACAGCCATAGGAAATAAGTTAGCAATGCTTTAGCCTTGCAAACTTGTCTTTTCCCCAAGTGTCATACCTCCTCATCACAGTGGTGGTACCCTGAAACTCAAGCAACCCTGACACAGACAGGGCACTCATTACCTCAGTCACTCAGGTGGCAACATGCATAACCACAGTAGGACACCCTCTCTATGACCCTGGTGACACAAGTAGCACAAGTAAGAGAAAATAAAAACTTGAGATAGAGCAACATATACCAGAAAACAAAAGAAAGACCTCTAATTATCAACCTGCTGAAATGTTAAAATCAAAATAATACCAAAATAAGAAAGGTTTTCACTACTTCAATGGGCCAGAAGAGGAACAATTCATCCAGCACCATGAACAACAAAGCAATACAAAAACACATAAGAAAATGACAATTTTCCAGAAACCAAACTCAAAATAATGGAAGATTGAGATATAAGAAAACTCAGAAAGGCAGTTTAATGAGCTCAGGAATGAAATTAATGAGCATAAGGAGTATTTTACTTAAGAGATTGAAACTATAAAGAACCAAAAGAAATTCAGGAGCTGAAGAATTCAATAAATGGGATGAAGAATGCATTAGGAAGTACTGAGTACAGAGCAGACCATATGGCTGAAAGAATTAGTGAGCTTGGAGATAGAAATCTAGAAATAAATCAGATGGAAGGAGACATAAAATGAAAGAAAAATGAGGAGAATACTCTGACTCAATTAGAAAGGGCAACTTTAAGATAATTGGTATCCTAAAAGGAGAACAGAGGTTAAAAAGAACAGAAAATCTATTTGAATAAATAATTGATGAGAATTTCCTAAACTTAGGCAAGGAATTGGACATTCAAGTAGAAGAAACCAAAAGAACACCTAATTATCTCAACACAAAAATACCTTCTCCATGACACATTACGTTACAACTGTTGAAAGTTAATAATAAAATAATAATAATAATAATTTCCAAAGTAGTCAAAAAAATGACAGTAACCTACAAAGAAAACCCCATCTGGTTATCATTAATTAGGATTATCAGTAGAAACTCCACTGGCCAGGAGAAAGTGTAATAAGATATTTGATATATTGAAAAACCAAAACAACCAGGCAAGAATAAATACATCTATCAAAATTATGCTTTTAGATGCTAAGGAGCAATTAAAGTTTTCACTGATAAATAAATGCTGAGGGATTTTACTATTATAAGACCTGCATACAAGAAATGATAAAAGGAGCTTTTCTAACCAAAACAGAAAGACAAAAGTATACAAAACTTTGAGTAAGTTGACATATAGAAACCAAAAAATTGCAACTCTATTTTAGAATTGTATTATAGCATAAATATTAAAGAGAAAACACATTAAAATAACTATAGCTACTTAAAAGGGGAGGAAGAAGAAGGCAAAACTTGTAAAAGCAACTAAAGATAAAATGTTATCAGAAGAAAATGACTACTTTGTCTATGAGACATGTTATACAAACTTCATGGCAACCATAAGATGAAAATCCAGAGCTGAGACACAAAACATATAAAAATAAGAAATAGATAAAAACATTATAGGGAACCAATAAATAAAAATAGCAGACAGAAGAACAAATGAAAAGAAACAATGGATATACAGAGCAACCAGAAAACACAAGAGAAAATGGCAGTAGTAGGTACTCATATATCAGTAATTATTCTAAATGTAAATTGACTTAATTTACCGAACAAAAGGCACAGTGTACCTGAATGAATTTTTAAAAAGACCTACTACATTCTGCCTTCAGGAGACTAATCTCAGCTCCAAAGACAAATATAGGCTCAAAGTGAAAGGGTGGAATATTATACTTCAAGCAAATGATATCCAGCAAAAATTGTGTGTAGCCATACTTATATCAAACAAAATAGACTTCAATACAAAAAGAAGTAATGAAAAACAAAGATAGATATTTTATAATCACAACAGAGATAATTAGTCAAGAAGACATAGCAATTATTAATATAATGCACTAAATTTAGGAGCACCAAAATATATAAAGCAATTATTAACAAACTTAAAGGGAGAAATAGAAAATAAAACAATAATTGCTGGAGATTTTAACATTCTGCTTATATCTATGGGTATGTCATTCAGACAGAAATTCAAAAAGGTAACATTGGCCTTAAATGACACATAAGATCAGATGGACTTAATGGACATTTGAAGTGTTTTCCATCCCAAAGTGACAGAATACACATTTAGAATATTCTCAAGAATAGATAATGTGTTGGGGTACAAAATATATCTTAATAAGTTTTTTTAAAAATTGAAAATCTATCAAGCATATTTTCCTACTACAATAGTATGAAACTAGAAATCGATTACTAAAATAAATCTAGAAAACACAATTATGTGGAGATATGGGAACAGTCTAAGTGTCCGTCAGTGAATAAATGTATATAGAATCAAATACTCCTCAGCCACACAAAGAAAAAATGAAATATTGCCATTTGCAACAACATGGATGCATCTTGTGAGTATAATGCTAAATGAAATTAGTTAGATAGAAAAAAACAAAAACTGTATGATTTCATTAATATGTAAAATATAAAATGAAAAGAAACTAATAAAACAAAACAAAAGCCAACTCAAGGATGCAAACAACAGAATGGTGGTAACTAGAGGAAAAGGGGTATAAGAAGGAGGTAAAATGAGTAAAGGGGGTCAAATATATGGTAACACATGGAAACTAGATTTTTGGTGGTGAGCATACAATAGAGTATACAGCTATCAAATTATAATGGTGTATACCTATAAACATATACAATGTTATTAACAGATGTTACCACAATAAAAATTTAAGATTAATTAACCTGAAAATAGGAAAACTGAAGAACAGAGATTAAATAACTCATTTGAGGTCATAATGCAAATAAGTGGTATAACTGGCTTTTACTTCCGCTAATCTGACTCTACAGTGCTCTGTATTGTGCCTTTTTACATAGGCTGTGGTAAGAAAATACTCAGGAAACACACTTTACTTGGGTTGGATGCAGAAACAAAAAGTTTTTTTTTTTGTTTTGTTTTCCAGGAGAAAATGGACATATTAGTTTGCTTAGTGTGACTGGAAGATAAATTATATTACTTATATCAATTCGGTACTTTTTTCTTCAGCATATTAGACATTTTGTCAGTTTTTTTATATTCCTATTAGTTTTATAAAACTTGTGATGTCTGATGTTTTGAGAAAATTGAATGCAATTAAGGTAGACTATGAAAATAATGATTTTCTAGGGAGAGTAAACCAGAAACAACAAAATCACACTTTAACTGCTCTTCATAACAATTACCAATTATTCTCTATTTATCCAGCAGCATAGAGCAGATTAATAAACAAGAGGAAAACTGGTTTGCATTTGACATACCAGCAAGAGAGTATTGTTATGTATAAGTTTAGTTCCAACTTTTAACTGATGCCTGGTTAAAATATATATTTACTGATTCTGGAAACTAATGTTGCCAAATTTCTATTGCTGCTTTTCAGTCACAGCTTACTCTGAAAATCAACTAGATATATTTTTATAAGGCATTTTTTTAGATGTTTTGTAGCGAACTGCTCAAGTATGAAAAAAAATCAAGATATCTAGCACTGCTGAAGCAAAAAAAAAATCGAGTGTAAAAATCAGACACATCAAGCGAAGTAATTGTTAATGCATATAGTGTTTTAACAGAAGACATCAAGGTAGTTCCCCAATAGGCAGGAGAAATAAAAGGAGCTGAAGACCCTGAGAAAATAATCAAAGCATATTTTATATTTAAACAGAAATTATGACAGATGTCTGACTTGAGAAAAAAAAAAAACAGTTTTTTTTTTGTCCTCATTACTATGCTCCATTAAACGCAGTAGATACAGGACAATGACAAGAAGCCTTCAGTAGTGGAGGATTCGAAAGAAACCAGCCTGAAAACAGTCTAAATCAAAAGTGGCAAAGATGAATCGAAATCTTGACATCACTAAGAATATATGTATACATATATGTGTGTGTGTGTGTGTGTGTATACTGAATAAATTCTGTATATCATTTATACAGTATAACATGCAGAATATATATAAATATATATATATATATATATATATATTGTGTTAATATAATTAAAACAACAAATTCTTGTATCTACAGTTCCATATTCTCTGAAAATACATAGATATTTTTGGGTAGACATTTAGTGTTTTAATTTTCAAGATAGTTTATAAAAGGAAAAGCTGACTAAATTATACATATTTTTATATGAACTGTAAATATTGTATATTCCAAAAATGAAAGCTATTTATATATTTTTTAAAACTAAAATGAAAAAGTGTTCTTTCTTTATCTCATAGAGTTTAGATCTCTTTTCTTTAAGAGCTTATACTCATTTTAACATTTTTTATATTTTTATTTTTTTAATTATAGTTGAATACATTATATTAGTTTCAGACATACATTAGACATTTATATAAATTATGAAGTGATCACTGATAAATCTAGTACCCATCTGACATTATACATAGTAATTACAATACTACTAACTATATTGCCAATGCTATACTCTATAACCCCATGACAATTTGTAACTAACCATTTGTGCGTCTTAATCCACTCCTTTCTTCACCTGTCCTCCCATTTCCCAATCTGATAATCATCAAAATGCTCTCTATATCTAGAAGCTTGTTTCAGTTGTTTTTGTGTTTGTTTGTTTGTTTATCCTGTTCTCTAGATTCCACATATGACATTTGTCTTTCTATGCACAATACCCTCTAGGTGCAGATGGCGAAATTACATTTTTTTGTGGCTGAATAATATTTCATTATAAATATATATAAAACACCTAGTCTTTATCCAATCATCCATTGATAGACAACAAGGGTGCCTCCATATCTTGGCTACTATAAATAATGCTGCAGTGAGAATATGGATTCACATGCCCTTCAAATTAGTTTATTGGGTTTCTTCAGATAAATACCCAGATGTAGAATAACTGGGTCCTTCTCAGTCTCTTGTTATAACTCTTGCTTTAAAATCTATTTTGTTTGGTATAAGTACTACTATACCAGTTTTTATTGTTTGTTTCTTTCTTTTTTTTTTTTTTTCATGAAACCTTCTTTTCCATCCTGCTACTTTCATTCTATGTGTCTTCTGATCTGAAGTGAGTCTCTTGTAGTTAGCATATGTAAGAGTCTTGTTTTCTAATTCATTCAGCCTCATTTTTTGATTTGAACATTTAATCCATTTACATTTAAAGTAATTGTTGCTAGACATGTAATTATTGCCATTTTACCATTCATACTTTTTAATCTTTTGTTTTTCTTTTTTCTTCTTCTTAAAGAAGTTCCTCTGACATTACCCATAATACTGGCTTGCTGATGATGAATTCCTTGAGCTTTTTCTTGTCTGAAAAAATCTTTATTTGTCCTTTGATTCTAAATAATAGCTTTCCTGGGTGAAGTATTCTTGGTTGTATATCCTTGCTTTTCATCACTTCGAATATTTCCTTCCAATGTCTTCTGGCCTGTTTCTGTTGAGAAATCAGCTGACAGTCTTATGGAAGCTCCTTTGTAGGTAATTAACTGCTTCTCTCCTCCTGCTTTTAAGATTCTCTGTCTTTAATCTTTGGCATTTTAAAGATGATCTGTCTTGGTATGGACCTTAAGTAGTAGATGTGCTGTGGAGCCCAGTGACACAGTCTTCTCTGGTCACCTGAGCCGGTTCCTCCAGGTATGTCCTTTATGTGGTTTGTGTGTGCCCTCTTGTTGTAGTTAACCCTTGGTTGCTGTTTTCTCATCGATGACACTTAGGATTGGCTGTGAGGACTAGTCATGACCAGTGAAGGAGATGTTGTACAGAGGTTGACTCTATAGTGCAGGATTCACTTTAGCAAAACTCTAGTGTCTGCCAAGTCTGCCTTTTGGGTGTGTCATTCTCAGATGCAACCTGCATTGTGCTCGAGCTCACACCAAAGTTGACCACTGGTATGCAAGCCAGGGCTTCCTGGGGCGGGGGGGTCCTGCCACACATGAAGGTCTGCTGCAGCCTGTGCCCTGCCTGGGGCCACCTGGCATTAGCCCCCCAGAAATCCACAGATGGACATCACCCATGCTGAGTTTGGAAGTGCCTTGAGAGGCTAAGCTGCAAACCAAGGCTTGTTGCCACTGCTGCCAGCCTTGGAATTTCTCAGATGGAAGTATGGGGCATGTCAAGGCCAGATGCTTCTTGTTTATGCTTTGTGTACCTTTGAGAAATTTTAGGAAAGTCGATAGCATGAGGCAAGAAAGCTATTTGTATAAAAATCCACTGCAAGTGGCTTGGGTAGGCCCCCATATTGGTAGGTTGGGGTCTCAGGGAACCACAAGGGTGGGGCGACCAGTGTTAGCTATGTTGTTGGAGACTCATATATGGGACAGCCTGGGCTACAAGCCAGGTTGAGGAGGGCTTAATACGAGAACAATGCCCTCTGTCAGCACTTCTGTCTGGAAGAAAACTGCCCCTCCAGGCTTCACCCTGAAGCCAGACAACTCAATTTCTCCTCATATGTCCCTGACACCTTTCAAGCTACTGCCCAAGAGCTGGAGCTCAGAGGGACTGAGTCTGTCACCAAGTAAGTTTGCACATGAGCCCTTTAAGAGAAACGTCTATGACTCCCTCAGCCCTCTATTCCAGCCCAAATTTTCACTGGTTTTTATAGCTAGAAGTTGCGGGGCCTTCTCGTCTTGGCACCGGAACCTTGGGCTCAGGAGACCAGGGTAGGGCTAGGACTTTAAGCTATTCTGAGGGTATTTCTGCAGTCATTATATTTTTTCCAATTCTCAACAATCACACCTGGATGTGGAACCCATCCGTTCTGCATCTCTGCCCTTCCTACAAGTCTTGAGGTAGCCTCTTCTGTGTCTCCCCAGTTGTGGGACTTCCATTAGGCCAGACTTAAGATGACTCCCACTGATGGTTTTTCTGTAGCTTCATTGTAGTTTTGATATGGTTTTGAAAGGAGAAAAGCATATCCTTTATCTACTCCACCATCTTGACTGGAAGCCTTAAATTTTACTAATTAAATTTAACTTACTAATTAAATTATCATAGCTAGCAAATTTAGTAGGATAAATTTAGTATTTTTAGAAATCAATATCAATAATTTTCATAGTTCATGTCCAGTTATGTAGGCATGATCTTTATGACACAGTTGGTTCCTGATGCAAAACTGATCTTATAATATAGTCAACCAGAACATGTTTGGAGCTCAGATTAGAATCTCTTAATTCATGTTGACTTCTGTAGCACCCTGGAGTCATTTCTTTGAAGCAAAATACAGCAGAGTTTTCCCTCCATGCAATTCTTACTCCTGTTCATCTTCTCTTAAGAAAGGAATCAAAATAATAACAAAAGAAAAATAAAAGTTATAAAAAAAAGAAAAAACTCAAACGTTGGCAAATCACAGGAATTTAGATGCTGTTCATACCTAGCATAGAACAGGAATCTGTTGTGTGACTACAAATCTTTCTTTTTTCTATATTATTGTTTGGTATTCAGTACAGAACTGTGACTTTACAGCACACCAGGCTCACCTACAGTTAAATATGCTCCCCAACAAACATTTATTAATAAAATATAAAAACTGGTATGGGGTAGTCTCCTATTCAATTCTTAGACAGAAGGATATTAATTACAAGGACCAAATCAGTATTAGGGTTCCCTACATCCCCTTTTTTCTAACCACATTTTCTTAGTTTTTTTTTATGATAAAAGTATAGTATAGGTATTGACAAATATAATGAAATAATTATTTAACATTTTTAAATGCTTAAGTAAAATTTGAAGTGCATGCATGATATTCAAGTTAGTTAAGTTTTATTAAAGTATTTTGTCAGTAAAATACATCATATTTAGTTAATTATACCTTGAAAAGAGGACATGAATTTTGAAAGTTTGACCTTTTCTCGGAAGTGTGTGTGTGTGTGTGTGTGCGTGTGTGCATGTGCTATGGGATCTTTAAGATGAAAGTCAAGGAGACATAAGTTTAATTTCCATTTAAAGTTGAAAGGCTAGCAACTCATGTTAAATATAAAAATAAAATCATTTCAAAAAATTATTCTTTGAAATCCAAATTAATATTATATGCAAAAGAAATCATTTTATGTCTTATATCTTCTTGATGTAGTCAAATAGATATGTTTTTTAAAAGACAAATTGTTCCAAGTCAATGATCTCTTCGTTCCCACATATTGATTAAATAAAAAAAGGCTTGGGAAATATCTAGATATATTTAGTTTACTCTTTTACCCATATATTCATTTGATTTTATTATTTCATTTATTTTAATCACACATAAGATTCAAAGAATGCTTTCTGGAAAATAGCACTATAATACAATGGTAGCAAAGATGAGTGATTAAGATGATTTTCAGCATAAAGATATTTTACAAATAAAATAAATAACAGGTTTGAATTAAACAAATAGAGTGTGTTCTGATGTCACAATATACTTCATTCTTACTGCTACTGATAAACCATTTCATGTATTCTGTGCTTGAGAGCTATCATTGTATTTCATTAATGGTATTACATGCATCAGTAAAAAAATAAGGAAGGCCTTAAAGTACCAGAAATGCAAATGGTTTAATCATAAAAAATACTTAATAATCCATTAGCTTATAAGTGCTTTTTAGATACACTTTAAGAATTAAGCAATTATCACTCACCAAACAGAAGCAATAAATTAGTATTTGTGATTTAGTGTAATATTTTAAAAAAGAAATATGAATGTTTAAATTCTAATTTTTACAAACACATGTAAATTATATTTTAAAATTATGTGATGACTAAACTATTTAAGAATGAGTTAATCAATTATCTATACAATGCTGTTTTAATACACCCTCAGGAAGACTATTATTATATTTTATTAATTCAAAATAGACAATTTTCAATGCTAATGCTATGTATTAATTTTGTAAAGTATATCCCCCACATGGGCCTTTTCAACTCTCAGCAGATTGAATTTTATCTAAACAATGACTAGAATTTTCATGCACCTGTAAAAATCAATGTTATGCTGGAAGAATCAAAGGAAATTTTACTCAGGAGGAAATTCCTATTTTTTGAGCTTGACTGGAAGCAATGCCAGACATTTCATTAATTTTCATGTTTTGACAGTCATTTTCTTCCTATTTAAATGGCATAGAACTTTAAGCAAAACCAGCAATTTTTATCAATTCATTTTTTGCAAGTCACTTTCTACACAATAGTAAAAATCTGGCCATCAGACCCTTACTAGTGTATAGGTGTTAACAGAAGACTAAATTATCTAAAGTGTCAGAATCTTATGTCAAGTCTGGCAATTTGACTTGAAGAAGAGAAAATTGCAGGATAACTTTAATCCATTTCTCATCTACCCCAAGAATATTCACCAGCGGCACTTGTGGCTACAGTGTTTGCCCAGAGGTAACTCATGGATTACAGCCTTAACTATTTGCACTTATAAAGTCATAGGGAAGATTTCAACAAGATTAGCATTAAGGGGCAGATGTCTTACAAAAATAAGTAAGGAGATATAAGTATAAGAAATAAAGTTTATACTAAAGCACTAAGTGACTGAACATTTAGGCAATGTGTAATAGGCCAATGTGATTAATATGTTGCTCTTGAAGTCACATATTAAATAGCATCATACATTTTGAAACCTCTATTTCTATTTCCAAATGCAGAAAAAAATACTTGCCTTTAAATATCAAAAATAATAACTGGTTGCTTAATCATAATATTTAAAAGAATATAATCGTAACATATTGCTAGTTCCCTAGATAAAAAGTTCCACATTTTTCAAATATTAAATATATTTTAATTAATGTTAACTTATATATGAAATAACACATAATTAGGAATGAGACATGGGGACTACGGTACCTCACTGTCTGGAATGAGGCTGTGAGTACCAAGGGTTTCAAATAAACCAATAGAATTTTCATCTCAAAAAGGTTATAAATTATTGTATTAAGTTTAAATCATTTCTTAAAAAGCTTTAAATTTAGTAAAACAGTTAAATAACATGTATTTCTCTATGGTACATTTTAAACAGGCAGAAAATTTTATCTTAAATTTATATTGGCAACAAAAAAATATAGTTTGTTCCTTATTCTTTCCTTTGAATTAAAAGTTTCTAATGAATAATGCAGTGTAAAATTAAGTAAAGCATGTCTTGCAATGAACTTTAGGAAAGCATATAATTTTTGCCTTGTAAGAAGATAAGCAACAACAACAGATATCAAATAAAATATACCCAGAAAAATATCATGGTTTAATGTGAATATGTTATTTGTATTTAAAGATTTTTCTTGCAAAAATGAGAAGATATGTGTAAAATATTTAGTGCTGGCACATAGTAAGTTTCTACAAAAGGAACCTAATATTTTTAATGCTATATTACTATTGTTTTATTATTGTTGCTTTTCCAAAATCATCTCCTATCATTCTCCCCCAATGGGGACTCTACTGAAGCTGTACTGACCTCTTTGTGTTTAAAAATATCAAATACATTCCCATCTCTGGGCTCTTGAAATCACTGTTGTGTCTTTCCAGAATGCTCTCTCTGTAACTACCCACACAGCTTACTTCCTGCTCTATGAGAAAGAATATTTACAACAAGTTTCCCTGGTTAAGATTTAGGATTTCCCTTATAGATAAATATTTCTCAAGCACATTCCAAATCACAGATGGATTTGTGTTGAGGATAAAGTCACACAATACATTTAGCCCTATCTAAATAGTTTTGTTAAGAAAGCAAATACACCATCATATGACGTTTCACAAAGGGCACAGGCCTCTCTACCTGAGGCATGTGATCTGCTGCCTAAATCGCCAGATCCCCAGAGAACAAAATGACACTGTGTTTACAGGATGACTGGAAATTCACCTCTGTGGCCATGGGATGTGGATGTGATCTTACAATCACAATAATGAATAACATGTCAGGACATGTTTTTTAGTTCATCAGTTAAGATGTTTTGGACATTAGTCAATAAAGTGTGTG
The DNA here is from genome assembly GCA_030015415.1 of Cynopterus sphinx. Lineage (NCBI taxonomy): Eukaryota > Metazoa > Chordata > Mammalia > Chiroptera > Pteropodidae > Cynopterus > Cynopterus sphinx. The sequence goes on along the minus strand of CM057388.1, from coordinate 48,248,848 downwards.
AGGACCTGTGGCATTGATTTGAATAGAAAAAGGATAAATAGTGATCAAGGACTCCCTTGTGGCACAGCAGCAATAACTTCTCATTTGCTTAGAATTATTAAGTCAGACATTCTTATGGCTTCCCCCTTACTTCATTTAGACCTCTGCTCAAATGTTACCTCCTCAGAAAGGCCTTCCCTATCTGAAGGAGTATCCCTTGTTAACTTTCTTCTCTCTACTTTTTTTTTTTCTTTATGTGAGTATTTATAATCACTTAACTATTATATTTTTGGCTTATTTTTAATGCCTCTCTCTCCCCATTAGAATGTATACTCCACAAAAATAGGTTCTCTGTCTTGACTGCATTTTATCCTCAGTCCCTAGAAGTATGCTTGACATACAATGAGTACTCAATATTTGTGCAATGAATTATTAGTAAATTCTAAGTCTGATTCACCCAATTTCCCCTTCTTTGAAATGTCACAATATACGATGGCTATTTTTTGTTGTTGTTGTTGTTCTAGGCAAACCTCACTTGAAAATTAGAAAGTACTCAAGTGGAGAGAAAATTTAAAGTTCTGACAGTGTTACACTGACAAAGATATACAAAATCAACTTTTGCATAAGCTATCAATTGTAGGTTAGGCAAAAACTTAAAAATGTAATAGGTAGAATGAGGGCAAGATAATTCCTTCCAATTCCTTAAAACTAAGCAGCACTGAGAACCTCCAACTTTGACTGGAACATGTTGTCTGGGCCCATACACAGTTTATCAGCATTTTATTTAATGTTCTTACTCACAGTAAAGAGATGGCTACATTTGTCTTAACAAATGCAGTTTAACACTTTGACATACACTTAGATACTTAGGCAATTTCTTTATGAGTAGTTAAAAATATATATATATATATATATATATATAAAATACATATATAATATATATTATACACATATATGTATTTTATATATATACATATATATATGTGTGTGTGTGTGTGTGTATATATATATATATATATATATATATATATATATATATATAATTTTTAACTAAATATACTGCCATATAAGAAGTATCATCATAATACACTGTTAAAATATTTATTCTGATTTTTGGAATGCTAAGGATGATGAAAAAGAAATAAAGGAAACTGAGCATGGTAATTATCAGGAAGCAAAGATGCAGAGTTAATAGCTGACCAAGACAGAAAATGACAATTGAGCCCAGGTCTCTGATGACAAACATACTGACATATGCATACACACAGTATAGAATCATAATACAGAGCTGTTCTTAAATACAGCATATACTAATAATTCAATGAAATAAAAATGCATGCGGGTTCTTAAATCCCCTAACAAATTAATATAATTTTAATAACTTGACTTTAATATATGTTGTAGGAATAACTGTAGGTTATTTAGTTATATTGTATGATAGTAATTTTGTTCATTCTTTATTTATTCCCTGCAATATCTGTAGAAACCAAGATGGCTAAAGATCATTACTTTGCCCTGAATTTCAGGGCCTATCTTGTACTAATGTGTAATTCTCCACACTGACTGCCATTTTTTGTTTGTTTTTTAACCACAAGTGTTCTATTAAGGGATTGGCAGGCTGTTGCCAACTTATCAGGATCCTTCCCTCCTGCTCCCTAATCTTGTTGAAGAAGAGAGACATTAGAGAAGGTGGACATAAGAAAGCTATTTCAATTAATAAAGTCTTCAATTCATTCTGTCTCTTCCGCTTAAAATATCTTTGCCACAACTTTAAAACCATTTTTTATTTATTTTAAGAAAATATTATGTTTCCACTTTGACCATAGGATATTTAACATAGCATTTCTTTAGAACACGAAAACTTTAGGAAATAAAATACAAAGATACATACACACACATACACAAATATATTACTAGGTAACACTTTATATTTGACATTTAACTCACCATTTTCTTTTAGCAACTAATTTGTTGTACATATATTCTCATGCTGGAAAATTAACTCAAGGATCCTCAAAAGAATTTTTTCAGGAGGTCAGATTGGATAATTTAAATTTCTCCATACGAGAATCAAATGTGTTTCATGTTAACCTTCAAATTTAATGATTTTTAAAATTTATGTTCATGGCGAAGGAGAGATCATTTGAAGACTTGCTAAATCTAAAAGTATAGATTATATATTACTTTGAAAGTCTAATTAGTTGTACTATATAGAACCTGTAGTCCCAACAGTTATATATCATCTTCTTGTGTAATCAAAAACAATATTTAGGAATTTAGGAGCATTCATATATAAACACTCTATTTTTAATACATCTGCATCACAGACAATTTAATAATATACTTAAAGTCTTTTCACAAAGCCTTTTGTAGTTTATATTTCAACAAAAAGACTGCGTTCCTAGAAAGATATTGTTTTGCATATTTGATTTGTCTTTTGCAAAAAGGTTGTTTTTTTTTTTTCTACTGATACTATGTTATAACATATGCAAGAAAAAACTGTCAGCAAATATATTGGAAAAACATATACAGAGAGCAAATATGGCAGCCTTTCTCCACTATACTTACATAGGGACACAGTAAACCAAATATACAGATTTCCAAATAAATTAACGTAGCATCATGCCAAATCATTATATAATTTAAAACATATCTAAAACACTTCTTATTCCAAAGCTCTTTTACAATTTAATTATGTTTCCAAGATCGTAAATTGTGTCTATAACATGTTGGGGAGATAAAACCTTATAATAAAAAAGAAAAAAAAATAAAGATCTACTAAAGTAAGTTATACTGAACAATATTAGAGGAGGAAAAATAACTTTTTCTTACTCAGACAATACCAGTCGACACAAAAAAAAAGACAAAGTCAAATATTTTAGAACTATACTGAAATTATACTTTATTATCATTTTACATTTTAATAAGAAATTCAATAGTCCATTTCTGTAAGAACTCACCTCTGTAAGCAGAATTTAATTACTTGATTTACATGAAATATTTTCATGACTGAAAACTAGCCATGAAACTAACATAACTTGAAACAATTTTCAAATGCCAAAGGAAGCTGTTCCACATTCTCACATAAAGATAACATTTATCAAGCATCAATATACCAACTGTGTACTACAGAACCAATAAGAATTTAATAAGCAAACAGAGCTTTTATTTTGCCAGTTTGCTTAACCCATAAAGAAAAAAAGATTTCTATGTGATTCATCACACTTGTGCAAAGAATCACAACTATCTGAGCATCCAAACTACAGAGGATATTTACAGAAAATTAGCAATTATAATAAACATCTGTTAGAACTGAAACAATTCTTAATGGAATTATAATGGAAAAGAAGTAAACTCAATTCTAAAACATATTCTCTGTTAAATATGAAAATATAGTTTTACTGTTTTTTTAATAGACTTAGAGAAGAGGGTTTCGTGGAGATTCTGATTGTTTAAACAGAAATTCAGAGATAATTATAGCACATTTATTTAAACATGAAATGACTTTTAGAGGGTAAATTAACCTAGGCTATGGCTTTCATTTATGTGATTGAAAACTCCTACCTTGCTGTAGAATCTTCTGTATTGTCATCAGCCATCATCTCCAAATCTTGTGAGCATTTCTCATAAGCTCTTTTGAAGAAATTCTCCTCTGTAACTGCTTTAGGAGTAACTTCATTTGCTGGAAGATATTCTATCAGGTTTTGTGTGTGCCAATTCTGAAAAGATCCTTGATGGGTGGGGGCTGGTCCTGGCACCAGTGTCAGAATGTTGTGTTGGACAGGACTGTTGCTTTTTTTCTGTCCATTTCTTTCTCTAGAGTGGCTCTTCAATCTGCCCTGAACCAAGGTCCTTCTATGCTCACATCCTTCCTGCTGAAGGCAGTTTCCAGAGCTGGGCAAACCTTGAAAAGGATGATTAAACCACCTCCAGCGTAGCCTTAGGATCTGTTTCACATAAAACTCTTTCTTGCCAGACATTGACATTGTTGCAGGAGGACAGATAAAAGGCTTCTCTCACAGAAAGGAAATGAAGCCTTTGTTATCTCTTGTTTCTCTGCCTGTTCTGTTGAACTAACAAAAAGCACAAGTGTGATGGACAGCAGCCTTTCTCATTTACCCCCTCCCCCGCTGCCTGCTGCCTATGGTACATTATGAGTACTTCTAGCTTTCTAGCTGAAAATCTTCAGCTAACAGTGTAGGTGGGAACCATACTGACCGGATGATGAGGTCAGACCTTAAACAAGTAAATCACCTTAGCACAGGAAAGCAGCTACCACAACACACTCCAGCTGCTAGATGTGCATGCTCACAGCCCTCCCACCTGGACTTGCAAATATCTAACTCAGTTCCTTCCTTGCTGAATTACAATAGCTATGGCTCAAACCTAGGCAAAGGAGTAAAAACAGTGTTTAAATTCACAGCCTTCTAGATTCCTTTATTCACTCTACTCTCTGCCATATATGTTGTTCATTAGCTCACTTCTAAAACAGAATCAATTTGTCTTATGAGAATTTGTAATAGTGGCTTCATTATGTTCTATTTTAGGAATCTTATGGAAATTTTGAAAGTGGTTTTTTAAGAAAAAAGCATTTTACCATAAATACCTTAATACAGGTTCGTTGCTATTTTTACTAAATATCTGAAAATGTGAAAGCCTTTATATAAATATTTGTTTGAAATCTGAACAGTTTCAGAAATATGAGTGTTAGTTACCCAGGACTATACCAACCACCCTCCAACAAACACACACACACACACACACACACACACACACACACACACACACACAACTAGAGAATGTAGTAAGGTATTTTAAATCTAAACTTGAAAAAAGAAAGCAGGGTTTTCCAGTTCCTGATCTTCAAAGAGTTGTCTACTCTCAGTGACTAAAGCTTGAAAATGAAAAATCCACTCTGATTCCCTGCCTGTGTAAAAACCACCTCATCATGCTCTCTACTTCCACAGGCAGCGTTAAAGGTCTATTTTTTGGTTGCTGTTGTTTAAAAGTTCTTATGAAAGGATACAAAACTACATGTTTTGAATTAGCTTCAAATTGACATATAACTCATGCTCTTTACTTTCACAGGCAGTGTTAAAGGTCTATTTTTTTGTTGTTGTTTAAAAGTCCTTATGAAAGGATACACAACATGTTTTGAATTAGCTTCAAATTGACATATAACTCAGTAGTAACTGTGCACAAAGTACTTGGAGATCTGAATCAGAATCACTAATTTGTACAGAGGTAAATATTTCTGTAATAGTCATGTATCAGGAAAGCATTCCCAATGCCATTTTGAAATTTAATTTAAAATTTATGCAGCTTTCATGTCATACATATAAATGATAAGGGGGAATTTGTATCAGTGTATCCTTAAGGACAATACTGAAGCTGTAATTGATTTTAATTACAAGTGTTAAATGAGATGTATAATCTTAGACAAGTCATTTTACATCTTCTCATCACAGTTTCTTCATACATAATATGGAGATGCTAAGCAGATTTTTATAAAGTTTCTACTTGCAATGGATTTTAAAAACTTGAAAATAGAGAATAAAATGAGCATATTTTTATAAATTTCAGTAGGTAGTTTACCTTCAGTGTTCTATAAATCTACTTATATCTTTCCCTTTCCTCTCTTGCTTTTGTAGGTGTGATAGAAAATTATATGTCAACTTGGCTGAGCTATAGGATGTCCAGATATTTGGTCAAACATTATTTTGATTGTTTCTGAGAGGACATTTTTGGATAAATTTAACATTTCAATAGATAGACTGATTAAAGTAGATTGTCCTCTCTAATATAAGTGGGCCTCATTCAAACAGTTGAAGACTTAAACAAAAGCCTGACTCTTTCCTAAATAAGAGGTAATTATTTATTCTTGACTGCCTTCAATCTGGAATATCATTTTCTTTTGCCTGACATCAAACTCAAACTGAAATATTGACTTTTCTGAATCTCAAGACTGTTACACTTTTTACTACACCATCAACTCTTCTGAGTCTCCAATTTACTGACTGCAGATCTTAAGACTTTTCAGCCTCCATAATTATGTACTCTAATTTCTTAAAATGAATCAATTTCTATTTCTCTAATCTCTCTACACTGCACATGTGTCTTATTGATTCTGTTTTTCTGGAGAACCCTGACTGATACAGTAGTATTTTTCTAGTTTTAAGAAATTTTTTTAAATGCATAATGAAAAATATATAGTTTATTTTTATACCTATTACAAGCAAGCTATTTCCATCTCTAAAATTTAAACCTATTTTCCAACAGCGTGCTTAAAACTCACCATTAGGATTTATTATCATCTCTCCTTGGCGTGTTGTCATTTCCTAGTATTTAACATGTAAATAATTGAAGAGAATCTTAAATAATTCTACTGATGAGCCCCAGACATTCCAGTGAGTACTGCTGTTACCCCTGGGATGATGTGAAATCAGGAGTCATCCCAGTGGGATTGGGGTGTGGAATAGCTTCAGTTTTTTTCCACCAATGCAGAAAGCATTACAGGTCAGCAAGATCTGGAAGAAGTAAGATTTATTAAAAGTACATTTTAGAAGGATACAGGCCACACTAAGAAAGACTACAGCCCTGTGTTATTTGGAAAGTGAAAAGATAAAAGAGTATGCTCTAAGAGATGAGCAGATTTTCATGGAGGAGAGCTATAATTACTCATAGGTGGGAAGATCTATTTGTATTTGGGCCATGATAGATGGTACTATATGATCTATATGTGATGTTACCTTGACTGACAGTTGGCTCCTATATAACCCTTTGCTTACTGTGCATGTACTTATCCAGATTTCAGTCTATTATTATTAAATTCATGAATTTCTGGGCATAGGCATGATATGATATGGCGATGATAGTATAATGAACCTGAGTATAATGAACATAATGATAGTATAATGAGACAGGTTGGGGTAGTACTTTCTGTACATGTGTTTGTGGCTGGTTACGCCAGCAGTTTTATAGCCTTTGTAGCTTTCGATGTGGTTTAATTTATAACCTAACATCGGTGGTATTGCTGGGAGGTCCTTAAGGAAGGTCTTTAAAGGAGCTTTTTATAGTTACAGAGCTGGGTCTTTGTTCTTATGGCTCATGCCTGCCTAACTACCTAACACTGGCACTAAAACATGAATTTCCTTCTGGTATCTAGATAGCTAACATTCCAAGGAAATACCCTGAAGTCAAAATCTGTGTTTTAGATCTTTGTACTTACCTCCTGCCCAAAACATAATGTTGAATATTGAGTAAGTGTACTGTAAATACCAGATAGAATAAAAAAAATGGTATAATAAAGGTACAAGTAATAGGTCAAAGGTGTAATAAGTACAAAAAAAAGACATTATTTGAGATTATTAAATACCTGTGGAAAGATTCAGGTAAGTTTTTATATTTATGTATACAGCTTTGTATACATCTGTCCTCAGAATTCTTATCTCCAAGACATCTAGAAATGTAGTTTACATAATGTGTATGTTGTGAATTTTGTCAGCCTGCACCTTTGCATTTTATTAGATAATTAGTGCAAAATATAACTCATTAATTGTACTCTACCTGTTTCCATTTGGGTAAAACAATGTAATAGCTATTCGGATTAAAAAAAAATACTTTAAACCTCTGATCTTATAACTATGAGCACAATCTTCTCTTTAGTATAACAGTATAATTTTAAACAATATTGAAACTACTTTGAGTCTAACCAATTTGTCTAAATTCATCTAGATTTTGGTATAACAATTTTACTTTTTTTCTGCTATTATTTTTTTTAGAATGTTAAGAACACTGGGCTCTCACAAAACCATTTCTTAAACTCTTTCTTCTTTGTCCCTCCCTCCCTGCAATGACTCTGTGTAAACTAATCTTTGCATAAGCTCTTAATAACCAAAAAAACGTTTTTTTTTCTGTATGGAATATGTTTTTACTTCTATTTCTTAAATATATATATATATATATATATATATATATATATATATATATATACACACACATACACACACATATACATACACACACATATACATACACACATATGTGTGTATGTGTGTGTGTGTGTGTGTGTATATATATATATATATATATATAGAGAGAGAGAGAGAGAGAGAGAGAGAGAGAGAGAGAGAAGTTAATAATAACTTAAGAGTTTTATTTAACAGTTTCATTTCTTTTAAATTTGATTGGTACCTACTTGGTCATAGAGAAATGAAGAATTCCATGAAAGGCATATAGCTAGCTTACAGTTGAGATATTTTGAGTAAAATTTTATTTGAAAAGAACCATATATGTTTATCAGAACATATGGCTTCAAGGACATTTCTGGAATAAAAAGATATAAAATGAAAGTAGCTTAGCCATCTACAGAGAAATCTTTGAACTGATTCTATTCTCAGAAACTTACTTGTAGTGTGAGAAAAATCATGAAAACTGTCATGTGCATCAGATTTTTCTTTTGTGAGGAAAAAGAAAGAACAATATGCTCCTTGAGAATATTGTGAAAATAAGAAAAGTAATTTAATATGTAAGGTGTTTATAGCAATTGAGAAGTAGGCGATGTAAAAAATACAATTTCTCATTACAAAACCATTATTTTGAAAGATTTTATTGCTGGAAAATTTTCTCTGGGCACATTCCTATGTCTCGTGAAATATTATGAAAAATCAATAAAATTCATCACCCCCAGTACTGAATAAATTGCTAGCTAATGGAATGGGCAGAATAAATTAGGATGATTGAATGGGTGATTAAGAGTTGTAAGGGTTAAAAGGAGTTACAGTTCCCTCATAAAGGTGAATAAAATATTCTTAGAGTTAAAAGTTCACTTAAATTAGGTAATTTATCTCTTGCAAGTAAGCTTATAAGCATGGCTATTATTTAAAAATGGTCAAAGCAAAGAAAGAAGGAAATGTGGAGAAATGCACTGTTTATTCTGTGAAAGAGAAAACAAAAAAAAAACAAATGAAAGTTACCATTTTATTCTTGATTTTAAAAATGGCATTAAATTTACATTAGAAAAATCTGTTTTATAAAACATTTTACTGAATTTTGTTTTAATATGTTCTCATAAACTGTTCTCATAAAATGCAATCAACTTGTCTGTAAACACACAAACACACACACATACCCCACTTTCCACACAGTTTCCTGTATAGAAAATTTGTACAGTTTACTTGTTTACAAAAATATATTAAGTTTAGCAGAAAAATATTAAAAAGTTTCAATAAGGATAATGTATGCTAATAGACAATCCAGAAAAGATGATGAAAATGGAATGTTCAATAAAAATGTGAAGAAAAACTCAGAATTTTGAGTAATCATGAAAACACAAATGAGAAGTGAAACTGAAACAATACTCATAGCTATCAAATTGGCACAAAGTAAAAGGCCTTAATACACCAGGAACTGGTTACGATGCGAGCTTATATAACAGGAGTTACATTTAAATGATTAGTAAAATCTTTTTGCCAACATTTAATAAAGTTGAAGGTGCATATACCTGATAACTCAGAGATTCCTCTCCAAAATATTAGACCATTCTGGAAAACTAAATATGTAAGCACCATATTACCCATAAATTGCACTACTGGTCATTATTCCTAGAGAAAATAAAACTTATTTTTACACAAAAACTAAACACAGATATTTAGGGCAAATTTATTTGTAATATCTAACAACTAGAAAGAAGCCAGATATATTTCAACAGGTTAGAGTGATTAAACAGACTGTGGTGTATCCATCATGGAATGCTACTGAGCAATAAAGATAATAGATTGTTGATACACACAACTTAAAAGAATCTCAAGGGAATTTGGGTAATTGTAAAAAGCCACCCCAAAAAGATAATATTTGCATGATTTTATTAAATTACTTTATTAAAAAGACAACATTATATAAATGGGGGGGAAAAGGTTAGTGATTGCCAGTAATTAGGACCAAGAGTGGGGTGAACTGTGCTCTAAAATAGTATCACAAGGTTTCCATGTGTTTAGAAAAAATTTTAATCTTGTTTGTTTGCATTGAAAAATCCTGGTTGTGGTAGTGTACTATAGTTTTGCAAGATGATACCATTAGAGAAAACGGAGTAAAGGATATGCACAGTCTCTGTATACAATAGCATGTAAATCTACTAAACAAAGTTTAATTTAAAAAATTAAGGGGGAAATATCACTGTAATATGGAACAACTCTGAAGTTATATTTGAATAGGGAAAACACATAGAAAACACAACTCATTTAAAGTCAAATCCATAGACTAAAAGAGTGCAGTGATGATTGTCAGGGGCTGTGGGAAAGAGAAATTAGCTTACTAATTAATGAACATGAAGTTTCAGGCAAGTAAGATGAATAAGCTCTAGAGATCTGCACTGAAACATTGTACCTATAATCGACAATAATATTTTATACAATCACAAATTTGTTAAGAGGATAGGTCTCATGTTAAGAGGTCTTGTCACAATAAAATAAAATTTAGTTTCATTAAAAAAAATTCAACTCAATTAAGTATTGCAGTAACCATCTCTTTTACAAAGTATCTGACTATTGAACTGAATATATTGTTGAATTGTTTTACTAGTTTGGTTTAAGTAAGATAAAAGAAAATTTCAAGATAATGTTCATAAATTTTTATTTTAATAAAAACCATTTTGGACCAAGTGTATAGTATATTTCTTGGTTGCTAAACTATCACCTGCCATATTGGAAGCATAACCTGTATTCAATAGCTAGGCAGACAAAATAACTATTAGAGGATGTGGGTAATACCAAGATTAATTTCATATTTATATACTAACAATATGTACATTTATTGATATCTAATTCTATGCAAGGTTCTTTTTTAAACACTATCCAAGAATTTTATCATTTATCCTATGAAGTAGCTCCACTTCTAATAATGGTAGAATAGTTTTTATTGGACCAACTTTCTTTCAGGTAATAACTGTGATTCTGGGTAAAATATTAAAGAAAAAAACAACCAAGAACCTTAAAGTTATGAGAGAGTGACCAAAAGCAAGCAGAAACTGGAGAGAAGTTTACACATAGAAAAAACAATAGTACTAAGTTTTTCCATTTTATGTCACTGAGCACATTATACATACATGAGATAGCTACAACTTGCATACACCAATAGGCTTATTGAAGAACTATGGAATATGGTTCAGGGCTACCAAAGAGGATAGATGGGCAAAAAATCCCAGAAAGAGACAGAGTTGGTTCCACAAATTCTGAATATAAACTCAACCCAAAGATTTTGCTGAATTTTATGCATGTGTGATACTGATTCCAGCAACTCAGCTAAGACTTAAAGAACTGAACAAATATTTAAGCTGTTTACCACTTAAGCGAAACAGAGTTTAAAGTTTGATTTCAGCCAATAATGACTACTAAAAAAATAAAAGAAAAATGGTACTGGTTGAAGGACAATAACAATCTGGAATCTATACGGATATATAATCATAATGTGCAAGATAAATTTATATTTGCTAGAAATGAGAAAAACAAGAAAATGTGACCCATATCAAATAGAAAAGTTAATCAATAGAGATCAACTTATACATGAAATAGATTGTTGCAATGAAGAGATATAAATTTTAAAGCAGTTCTTATAACCGTGGACAAAAAGGGAAAAGAGTAGAAAAGTAGAATCAAAATAGAATCAAATGTAATGCTTGAAACTGAAAAGAATATCTAAAATTCATTTTTTTTCTGAATGAGCTTAAAAACAGAAAAAGGATAATAGAACAAAGAATTAGAGAATTTGAAGATAGAAGTCTAAGAAGTGTCCAATCTGAAAGACAAGAACTAAAAATAAATCAAAAGACCTATGTTGATCTATGGGAAAATGTCTAATATTTATGGAAGTAAAACTTCAAAACGATAGAAGAGAGCAATAAAAAACATGTGAAGAAGCAGTAAACAAAAATTTTCTAAATTTGATTGAAGACACTAAATTATAGTTCAAAAAGATCAGTAAACACTCAAAATAATAAATACAAAGATAGCCACCCTTAAGCACATCATAATTAAATTTATGAAAACATATAGAGAAAAACAGAGAGGAAATCCTGACCTCTGAGTTCTCATTAGAAAAATAAATAAATTAAGGCCCAAAGAAAAAGGAACATCTTTAAAATGCTAAAAACAAAGTCAATAGAATTGTATATCTAGAGAAAATATTCTACAGGATAAAGGCCAGATATATACATTTTCAGAAAGAAAAAAAAACAGAATTCATCACCAGTAGAACAGTATTACCAAAAAAATAAATAAATAAATAAATATATAAATAAATAAATAAATAAATAAATAAATAAATAAATAAATAAATAAAATACTAAAGGACATCTTCAGGCTAAAGAAAAATGATATCAGATAGGAACTGAAATCTTCAGAAGGAATGAAGAATAGTAGAAATGGTAATTGAGTCAAATTTAATAGTTTTTAGGTACATATAACTGTTTAAAGCTAAAAAATATAAATATGTAAAATTCTAGTGTGGGGATTTATAATTTATGTAGTCATAAGACATATGAAAACTATAACAAAAGAAAGGATTGATAAATTTACGTATATAGTTTCAAGATACTTATATTTTACTTGAAGTGGCAATATTATTGCTAATTAAGTGGTAGAGGTAAGAGTGTACATTATACTACCTAAAGAAATCACTGAAATTATGTTAAAAAAGTACAGCTAAAATTTAATAGATATATTAACTTTCTAAATATTATACCAGATTAACCCCAAATAAGAGAGGAGAGTTGCAACAGAAGAACAAAAAACACAGATGGGAAAAATAAAAATAAAATAAAATAGCAAATCTAAATTCAACCATCTCAAGAATTACTTTAGAGTAAATAGAATAAATATTTCAATTAAAAGTAACCCTATGAGGTTGATGGTTTTTAATTTTACTGTTTTTACAGATGAAGAAACTAAAGCTCAGGGAAGATAATCACTCCTAAGCTCATACAAGAAGTGGAAGAGCCAGGATATAAACCCAGAAAGAGCCCATGTTTTTAATGTCAAAACTGCAGCACTTGACATTTACATGATTCTGACCCACCATAAATTAATTTCAAAATAAAAATATATATTTAGTTGTGAGATAATTTGGAATGAAGAGTTAGTGAACTCAGTATCAAGGTAATACTGATACAAAACTCACATGAAATAATTAAAGAAAAATAAAAACTATACAAATGTGTATTGTGTAGTGTAGTGCTGGCTAGAAGTAGAAAGGGAGAAGGATTTTCTTTTAAAAAGAGAACTGCAGATTGAAGTTGTGTAGGAAATTTACTGCTACTTCCACTTTTCTCTGAATGTAATTTGCTTGAAAGATAATTTTCCACCCTTTCACTTTGACTCTATGTTTGTCTTTGGAACTTAGATGTGTTTCCTGAAGGCAGCATATAGTTGGTTTTGTTTTTGATCCTTTCTGAAACTGTGCCTTTTTCTTGGTGAGTTCAGTCCATTTACATTTAGGGTGATTATTTAGGGTCTTCTTATAGCCATTTTTTCTTTTGCTTCCTGGTTGCTCAGTATTTCCATTGCTTCATTGTCCTTGTGTTTCTGATTTCTTTATTTTGTTTGGGTTTTGTGAGTTTTTCCTCTGGTCCTTCTGGTTTTACATTACATAGCTCAGTTCTAAATCTTTGGCTTTTGGTTATCATTACAAACATGAAAAGGATAATTGTGTATCTAGTAATGCCTTTTCCTCTGGTGTGCCTTATCTCCATTTTCCTTTGCAAATTTGGATCTTTAAATCTTCACCTTTTCAGTCATTGTTGTCTCATTTTGTCTCTATGCATGCTGAACATTCATTACTGTCTTGCTATAGCAAATCTCTTCTTATTTCAAGCTTACAATGCCATGTTCATAGTAAGGTTTGCACTCCTCTGCTTCTATTTGCCTGCTAGTCACCTTACTCCTAAATATGGATTATTTTGTCAATGTGTTTAAGTGAGCTAACCTCTTTCAGTATTTTCTGTAGTGCAGGCCTTGTAGTGGAGAATTCCTTCAATTTTTCTATGTCCGGAAAAGTCTTTATTTCTCCTTCATATCTAAAAGAGAGCTTAGATATATATATTATTTGTGGCTAGTAGTTCCTTTCATTGAATTGTTTGAATATTTGATTCTACTCTTTTCTGACATATAAGGTTTGTGCAGAGAAGTCCATCAAAATTCTAAAGGGTTTTCCTTTTTAGGTTAACATCTTCTTTTCCCTGGCTGCCCTCAGAATTCTGTCTTTGTCATTGATTTTTGATAATTTTAATACGATGTGTCTTGTTAAACGCCTTTTTGGGTTGAGGTAATTAGGTGTTCTGTTGACGTCTTGAATTACAAACCTTAGCTCCTTTCTTAGATTTGGGAAATTTTCATCAACTATTTCTCTGAAAATGCTTTCTAATCCCTGATCCTTTTCCTCCCCTTCGAAAATTTCATTTATTATTATGTTTCCTCTTTTGATGGTTTAGGCTACTTCTCGTATTTCTCTTTCATTACTTTTCATTCTTCAGTTTCTCTCCTATTCCTTCTGATTTTTTTTTTTTTTGTGGATTCCTATCTTCAATATCACTGATCCTTTTCTCCAAATGGTTGACTCTTTTTCCCAAGCTTGTTATATCATTTTTCAACTCTTGAAGTGTGTACTTTATCTTCAGAAGGTCTATTTAGTTCTTTTTGAGGATTTCCATCTCTTTGCTAAAGAACTTATTCTGCTCGTCTAGTTTTTTTTTTCTTCAATTCCTGAAATTGTTGATATGATTCATTTAGTATCTCAATGAGTTTTTCACAAGTATCATTCTGAATTCTGTCATTTAAGTCACATATTTCTATGTCTGTAAGCTTATTTTCTGGAGATTTTTTTCTTTCTTTCTGAGATGCCTTGTCACCTTGATTGTTCCTGATGTTCAATAGGCCATTTATCCCCCGGGCATTAATGTGTGTTCTGCTTCCCCCACTCCTCCAGAAAGAAGATTTATTATATAATGGTCCCTAGCCTCTTCCAAATAAGATTTTTTTTTTGGGGGGGGGGGTTCCAATATGTGGAGTCCAATCCTCTTGGATCTATGCTTTATGTAAAGTGTTAATAATGTTTTTTTTCTTATAAATGTCTATCATGCTCACTACCCTCAGTCTCATTTCCTGTCAGTGTTAGTGATAGTTTCAGTAGTGTTTGCTCAGATTCCCCAGAGCTCTGTGGAGTTCCTTCTCAGAGGGTATCGGGGAATGGGCCCTCTGGACTGGGGGATGAGTCTGAGGTTCAACTTCAGTTTGACAGCCATGGCTGGTAAAAATCAACTCTTGTTTCTCTGCTGTCCCTGCTTTTCTGCTGTCACTGTTTCTCTGCCTTCTGCCCTGAAGATTGGGCACTATTGCTGGCCACCAGGATCTCACAGAACTTCCAGGCAGGGCTGTCCAGGGAACTTGCCACTCCTTCTCTCTTCTCCCTCTTCCTATTGGTAACTCTGACTGTGAGAGGCTTCTTTGTTTCTCCAAGTCCACCACCCGACACCCAGGGTTCTGACATGTTGTAGCTCTTATGTGCAGATCCCATGATCAGATATGCTGGTATGCAGTTTGGTTTTTTTGTTGTTGTTGTTGTTGAGTTTGATGTGTTCAGCTTATTGTTGTTTCAAGAAGAGAGATCTGGGAACATCCCTCATGTCACCATGTTTAATCCAATCTCCCTGATTGCTCAAAAATAATTTTAATTTCTATAAGCAGAGAATGTCCTCAGAGTTCAGAATAATAGAAAATGGCCAAGATTAACTGAGTGGATATGACCCATTGAGCCATCAGCCATGGAAGGGAGAAAGTAACAATTTAATAAATATTATAATCTAATCCACATAGATTTATTTTGGAGATAATCAAGAGATACCAGTGTCTCTGTGGCTTGGGCTCCTGCTCCTGCCACTATAGCTGCTGGATGAATAATGGCAGGAGGAGGCACTAGCTTCTGGAGGCTCTGGCCCTCTGAGGCTTGCGTGGCCACCGGCTGCAGAAAGATTGACTGACCAACTTCTTTTATACTTTCAAAGCAACCTGTTGCTCACACATCAAATTAATTTTACTATTTTAGTTTTTGTTGCTTTAGCCATAAAAAATAATGATTTATTAATACAAAATAATATATTTCTGTATAGGACAAAAAAAACATTTAATTATCACTTTATACCCTATTTTGCTCTTTGAAATTTTTATAATGTACATGTATGACACTGATAATAAAATATTATATACTCATAACATATGCAGACTAGTTAAAATTTGTTCATTTAATTTTAATCTGTGTTTATGTATTTGCCAAAATATTTAGTATTTTCTAAATAGGACTCATGTCAAAATTATAATAATGGATTAAAAATTTATACTGAATAAGATCAAAGATCATAGCACTGACAGAATTTTTGCCAGCTCCTTAGTGTACCTTTGTGGTAAATCTATTATAAATTGCCAATAACAGTAAATAAATTAGACAATACAAGTTTATAAAAAGTATAATTTCTAAAATACATGTTATATATGAAAAAAATATATTTAAACTTTATAAAATTTTAATTTTGTACTGACCAAATGTGTGAGAAAGAGATAAAATATATTCCTAAACTCTATTGCCAAATGAATATTAGAGAAATAATGATCCTAGAGATGGAAGGTCTCTGTTGGCTTAATAAATTATAATCGATTATTAGCCTGTATTTGCCTTGGTTTCCAGTACTAAATTCTCCCAAAGTAAATATGAAATAAGTAAAGAAAAATAGATTGACTTTAGTATAAAAATTGACTTTTTATACTAATTTAGAAATTACATTGTCATACATTTTAGATGATGCAGGAAAAGTGTCCCATCAATATGAATGTATTTTTTAAAGGGAAACATAAGTTCTTGCCATTGTTTTCTAGATAATGTCTACCAATTTTACAGTTTTTTAGTTCAATGTCACTTCCGCAGGGAAGTTGTCCATAGGACCATAGATTGAGAGGCTCACTTTTATGCTCTTCTTATATATGGTACTTTTCTTCATAGCAATTAATATAAATTATCATTGTATAATTGTAGAATTTTATGTTTAATATACTTCCTTATTAATGAACAAGGACTTTGTTTATTCTCTTAACCACTGAATCACTGACATTCATCAAAATACCCTGTGTATAGTAAGAAATCCATAAATGTTTGTTGAATGAGTGATTAAAGATGTTAATACCAGCTCTAATACACTGTAATCTGTCATCTTGTCTCAATTTCTCACTTCTTAAAAGTCATTTTATTAAGCAGTGCTCAATCAGGGTATCATCTTATACCCAGGGTCATTAGACAATGTCTGAAGACATATATCGATAGTAACAAATGGTGCTACTGGCAACTACAGTGTAGAGGATAGGAATCCTGCAAAATCACTCTACAACACACAGAACACTCACCATAAACAGCCACTATTCAAAATACTAATAGAGCTGAGGTTGAATAAATGTGAATCTGATTAAGAGCTTTTAAAAAAAGAAATTTAATGAATTTCAGGTTCATTTAGATAGGATAAATATATTAATAAGTTTAATGGAGGGATTATTAAACTTTATTCTCTGTAACTATCAGTGTGTTTATCTTGTTAGTTCAATTATTTTATTTTTTAGATTCAATATGTAAGAGAAACTATATGGCATTTATCTTTCTCTCTCTAACTTATTTTACTTAGTATAATTTCCTCTAGATTCATCCATGTTGTCACAAATAGCAAGATTTCATTATTTGTATAGTTGAATATATTCTATTATACATACATACATACATACATACATACATACATACATACATACACCACACCTTTATCCATTCATCTATAAATGGGCATTTATATGGGTTTCATATCTTGGCTGTTGTGAATAATGCTGCAATGAACAAAAGGATGCATATATGTTTTTAAATTAGTGTTTTGGATTTCTTCAGAAAATACAAGTGGAATTGCTGGGTCATAAAAGATTTTTAGACTCTTTCTAATTTTAACTTTTTGATGAATCCCCATACTTTTTTCAATCCTCTCAGCAGTGAACAAGAGTTCCTTCTTCTACACATCCTTGACAACATTTGTCTTTTGTTAATTTACTGATGATAGCCATTCTGACAAATGTGAAGTGACAGCTTATTGTGTTTTTAATTTGCATTTTACTGATAATTAATGATGTTGAGCATCTTTTCGTATATCTATTGGCTATCTGCATGCCCTCTTTAAAGAAATGTCTGTTCACGTCTTCTGTTCCTTTTTTATATCAGATTGTGTGTGTGTGTGTGTGTGTGTGTGTGTGTGTGTGCAAAGTTGTATGAGTTCCTTATATATTTTGGACATTAACTCCTTATCAAATCTATTATTGGAAAATATCTTTTCCTATTCAGTGAGGTTTTTTTTTTTTTTTCATTTGGTTGCTAGATTCCTTTGCTGTGCAAAAATTCTTTACTTTGATGTAGTACAATTTGTTTATTTTTCTTTTGTTTCTCTTGCATGAGAAGAAACAAAATATTGTTTAACAGTGATGTCAAAGAATTCAATGCTTACTTATGTTTATTTTACAAGTTTTATTATTTCAGATCTTACATTTAAGTCTATAACTCATTTGGAGTTTATTTTTGTATATGGTATAAGATATTTATTGATCTAATTTCAATTTTTCCTATAGATCAGTCTATTTTCTCGATCAACATTTATTGACGATACTATCTTAATTCTATAGTATGTTCTTGCCTCCTTTATTATAAATTAATTGACCATATAGGTGTGAGATTATTTCCAGTCTCTTTATTCTGTTGCATTGATCTATGTGTCTGATTTTAAGCCAGTACCATGCTGTTTTGATTACTATAGGCTTGTAGTATAATTTCATACCAGGTATTATGATAACTCCAACTTTGTTCTTTCTCAATATCACTATGAATATTTGGAGACTTTTGTGGTTTCATGTACATTTTAGAATTATTTGTTCTAGTTCTGTAAAAAGCTTCATTAGGTTTTGACAAGAAATGCATGGAATATGTGAATCACTTTGGGTAATATGGACATTTTAATGATGTTAATTCTTTCTATGTATGAGAACATTATATACTTCCATTTATTTGTATTTTCTTGAATTACTTTCTTTAATGTCTTATAATTTTTTAAGTACAGGTCTTAAACCTCTTTGGTTAAATTTATTCCTAGACATTTTGTTATTTTTGATGTAACTGAAACTGTCATTAGTGTATAGACATGCAACTGATTCCTGAATATTAATTTGGTATCCTGCTACATTATTGAATTAATTTATTCTATTGATTTTCAGTGGAATTTTTAGGATTTTTTGTATGTAGTATGTCATCTGCAAATCATGACAGTTTTGCTTCTTTTTCAATTTGGATGCCTGTTAAATTTTTTTCTTGTCTGTTTGCTGTGACTTGGAAAATCGAATACTATGTTGAATAAAAGTTGTTATAATGGGCATTGGTGTTTTGTTCCTTACCTTAGAAAAAAAAACCTTTCAGCTTTTCACCATTGAGTATGATATTAGCTGTGTTTTGTCATACATGGCCTTTATAATTTTGAAGTATGTCCCTTCTATCGCTACTTTGTTGAGTGCTTTTATCATAAATGGATGTTAGAGTTTATTAAATGTTTTTTGTTCATATATTGATAGGACACATATTTCTCTTTAATTTTCTTTATTTGGTGCATCATATTAATTGATTTGCATCCTGGAAATAAATCCCACTTAATCATCACATATGATCTTTTTAATGTATTGCTGAATTTGTTTTGCTAATAATTTTTTTAGGATTTTGAATCTTTATTTACCTGGGTATATTGACCTACATATATATTTTTTTTTATTTGTAGTGTCTTTGTCTGCTTTTGGTGTAAGGGATATGCTGGCCTCATAAAATATTTTGAGATCTTTCACTCCTCTTCAATTTTTTGGAATAGATTGAGAAGGATAGACATTAATTATTTGAATGTTTGGTAAAATACACCTGTGAAGTTGGCTGGTCCACTACATTTGTTTGTTAGGATAGCCTGATTACTGATTTGGTTTTGTTAGTATTCATTTGTTTGTTTATATTTTGTTTTTCTTTCTGTTTGTATTAGAAGATTATGTTTCTAGGAATTTTTCCTTATTTTTTTTCAGGTTTTCCAATTCATTGTCATACAATGATCCACAGTATATTCTTATAATTCTTTGTGTTTCTATCATGCTATTTATTACTTCTCTTTTATTTTTGATTTTGTATATTTGGGTCCACTCTCATTTATTTTTTTGATGAGTCTGGAAAATGTTAATCAAATTTGTTTACACTTACAAAGAACCAGCTGTTGATTTCATTGATATTTTCTATTTTTTTTAATATTCTTTTCAATTTAGTTCTAATCTGATTTTATTTTTTCCTTTTCTTCTACTTATTTTGGGCTTTCCATGTTCTTCTTTTTCTAGTTCCCTTAGGTGTAAAGGCAGATCATTTATTTAATATTTATTCTTTGTTTCTCGCAGTTGGCCTTTATTGCTATAAACTTTCCTTTTGAACTGCTTTGGCTATGTCTCATAGATTTTGGGTCATTGCGTTTTATTTTAATCTCTTTCAAAGCATCTTTTGATTTCTGCCTTCATCTCATTGTTAACCTATGCATTGTTAAGTAGCATATCATTTTCCCTCGACATGTTTATGTATTTTTCAGTTTTTTCTTGTGATTGTTTTCTAATGTCATACCAGTGTGATAGAAGATGTTTGATATAATTTCAGTCTTCATTAATTTATTGAGACTTGTTTTGTGACCTAACATGTGGTCTATCATGGGAAACATTCCATGTACACTTGAAAATAATACATATTCTGCTGTTTTTTGGTAAAAGGGTTTTAAAATATCAATTTAATTTATTTCATCTACTGTGTCATTTAATAACACCTTTTCCTTGTTGATATTCTGTGTGGATGATCTATCTTTACTGTCAATATGGTGTTAATGTTTTTCATTATGACTCTATTATTACCAAGCTCTCCTTTTACTTTTGTTAATATTTGCATTATATATTTAGGTGCTTCTATGTTGGGTTTGTATGTGTTTATAAGAGTTCTATCCTGTTGGATAAATTTATTTATCATTATGAAATGCCCTTCTTCATCTCTTGTTATAGCCTTTGTTTTAAAGACCATTTTGTCTGATATTAGTATTGCTTTTTTGTTTTATTTTTGTTTTGTTTCTACTTTCATAGAGTATCTTTTACAATCCCTTTACTTTCATTCAGTTTCTGTCTTTTAATCTGGACTTTTTTTGCAAACAGCGTATGCATGGGTCTTGTTTGTTTTGTTTTGTTTTGTTTGTTTGTTTGCTTTTAAGAAACTTTCAGTCACTCTATATCTTTTCACTGAAACATTAGGCCATTTACATTAAAGTAATTATTGATAGGTATGTAGTTACTGATATTTTATTGGTTTTTGATTTATTTAAGTTATCTCTTGCTTACTTTCTTGCTCTCTTCTCTTGTATGTTCTTAACTTTCTATAATGTTATATTTGGATCCCTTTCTTTTAATTGCTTATATATGTCTCATAGCTTTTTGTTTTATGGTTTCCATGTGCTTCATATATGCCCAGATATATTTATTGTATTTTATTTTAAGTTGATGGTCACTTAAGTTTGAACACAGTCTAAAATCACTACCAGTTTTATTTACCCCATTTTCATTTATGGTTGTGTCATTATCTTTCTTTTAGTTATTAACATGTATATATCATTTAATTTTCTGTTGCAATTGTACATGAATTTTTTATATTTGCCTTTTAACCTCCATATTAGCTTTAGAGTTGATTGATTTACTGTTTTTACTTAGAGTACAACTTCATCACTGAGAATATTTTTCTTTCTTTTTTTTTTTATTCATACTTCTTTTTATCTTTCATCTTCTTAAAAAAATCCCCTTGACATTTTTTATGATGGTTTGGTAGCAGCGAACTCCTTTAGATTTATTTTCTGGGGAACTCTTTATATTTTGTTTGATTCTAAATGATAGCTATGCTAGGTAAAGTAATCTTGGTTGTAGGTCCTTGTCTTTCATAACATCAACTATTTCTTGACATTCTCTTTTGGCCTGCAAAATATCTGTAAAGAAATCAGCTGACAGTCTTATAAAGGGAGTTCCTTTGTAGGTAGCTAACTGCTTTTCTCCTGCTGCTTTTAAGATTATCTCTTTGTATTCAACATTTAGCACTTTAATTAAGATGTGTCTTGGTGTGTGTCTCTTTGGGTTTATCTTCCTTAGGAGTCTCTACATTCCATAGACTTATATGTCTATTTCATTTGCCAGATTAGGGGCATTTTCAGTAATTATTTTTTCAAATAGGTTTTCAATCTTTTACTCTCTTCTTTTTTGGAGTAAGTATATGATACAAATGTTGATGTGCTTAATGTTCTGGAGTTCACATAAACTATCCTCATTTATATATATATATATATATATATATATATATATATATACACACACACACACACACACACACATATATATATGTGTATATATATATATATTTTTTTTTTTTTTTTGCTGTTCTGTTTGCATGTTTTCTGCTATCTTGTATTCCAGATTATTGACATGACCTTCTGCTTCATCTAATCTACTATTGATTCCCTTTAGGATATTCTTCATATCAATTATAGTATTATTAATTTCTGACTGGTTATTTTTGTTTGTTTGCTTTCTATCTCCTTTTTATATTTTCTATCTCATTGTTAAAGTTTTCACAGAATTCAGCTACTCATCTTCTAAGTTCTTTGAGCATCCTTATAACCAGTGTTTTGAACTGTGTATCTGAAAGGTTGCTTTTCTCCATTTTGTTTAGTTTTTTTTTTCTAGTTACATTCTGTTCTTTCATTTTCAATGTATTTTTTATCTCCTCATTTTGATTAACTCCCTGTGTTTATTTATATGCATTAGGTAGATATGCTATATCTTCCACTTTTAAAAGAGTGGCCTCATGCAGAATGTGTCTTGATGGGCCCAGTGGTTCAGACCCCTTGGTCCCCTGATCCAGGTGCTCCAGTGTGTACCCTGTGTGAGTTGTGTGTAACCTCCTGTTGTAGTTGAGCCTTGTTATTAGCACATCAGTTGGTGGGGTCAACCTTCAGATTCACTGTCTATGAGGGCTAGCCATGACTATACTAAATAAGCATTAGTATAGGGACTGACCCTATGAAGTGGGAGTCATTTCAGCGGGGTTCTGGTACCAGCTGAATCCATTTTCCAGGTTATTGTTTGATGAGATGGTTGGGAGATTTGCCGGTGTGGTTTGAAGCTTGCCACCAGGTGTGTTGGTTCTGGAGCTTCCTTCGAGAAGCTCCAGTACAGGCCAAGGTCAGCCACTGCTTGTGCCAAGGATGGGCTGCTTGGTAGGAACTTCAATGTGATCTGCATTTGTTTGCTGCTTGTGCTGGGCTTAGAGGTACTTTGCAGAGGCTATGCTGTGAACCAAGAACAGCTAACACTTGCAATAAGCTTAAGACCATAGTGTGAGCTGAAGCCAGAAGCCAGTTATACCAGATTTGTGGTTTTTTAGTTGACACTATATTCTGGGCCAAGCTAGCTGCCACATATGCCAGTCTTAGAACCACCTGATGGGAATTACAATGAAAGTTGAGACTGATCACCACTTTTGCTGGGCTTTGGGCTGCTTAGCAAAAACCACAAGGCATGCTGAGGCTGGCTTCTGCTTGTTTGGGTTTATAGATTCTTGAGAGGTTTGGGGAAAGTCTTCAGCTTGAGCCAAGGAAGTCCACTTGTGTTGAAGAGCTGCAAGAAAAGGCTGGAGTCGGGTGTGAGAATTGGTTGAGTTGTGGTCTCAGATAATAACCAGGGCAGTGCAAACTATATTGGGATAATGGAGAGTACAGATTTGATGCTCGCCTTCACCAGACTGGCTAGGTGAAAGGAGAGCTGTCCAAAAGAACAATGAATCCTGCCAGTGCTTCTTTCTTAGGTGCCAGTAGCCCTGGCCCACTCTTCTATTGTCCTCATCTGTAGTTAGTTAATTTAGCTCCTTCCTATATATACCTGACACTTTTTGAGGTGCATCCCCTCTGTTGGAACATAAAGTGAGTTCATTTTGAGCAAGTGAGTTGGTGCAATTTCCCTTTAAAAACAGCATGTCTTGGTCTCTCACAGCCTTTTGTCTTTCTTGGATGAAACCCCCACTGGTTTCATAGCCATATGTTATCCATACTTCTCTTTCTGTCCTTGTGCTCTGGGCCAGAGAATCCAGTGTGTAACCAGGACCCCTTGCTTATCAAAGGGAACCTTCATAGCTGAGATATTTCTTATGGATCTTAATTGCTACACCATGGATGTGGGGACCTTCCCATTTCTTGTTCCTGTCCCCCACCAATCAATCTTAACGTGGTGTTTTCTTTAACTATATCTTTAGTTATAAAAATTGTTTCAGCAAGTTTTCTTTTAGTTTTCAATAATGGGTTCTTTCTAATTTAGATGTAATTTTGGTGTGTTTGTGGGAGGATGTAAACACAAAGTTACCTACTCTGCCATCTTGATGGGAATACCAGTATCTTAGTTCTTAGAGAATTTATGTTGCAAAGATCTGTCAGCTTACAGGAAAAAAATATATAAAGTTTACATTAAGACAAATTAGTAGATAACAGTGCCTTTTTCTTTTACTTAATCTAAGGCATCAAAGTAATACATTTGTTAAAAAGTTACCTTCAGTGGCTGATAGCTTTTTTAAAAAATATATAGTCTTCGACGATTTATTCTCAGAATAAGTTAAAGAAAAAATATGATTATTCCGCTTTGTAGGGTTATGCAGCTCTTAATTATAAAAAGCACTTTGTAAAAGTTATTTAACTGGTTATTAGACAAATCAATACATATGTAACTAAAATATTTCTTTGGTGTAAATATTCAAGCTTGTGTGTCTCCATTATGATGTTGCAAGATGTGTTTTTCACATCTATGCTCTGCAGACAAGAGTTCCATATTAAGATGCATATCAGAAATAAACCCTACCTACCATTGTAAGCCATACTCAATTTAAATATACTTGGATAAGCAAAGTCTGGAATTTGTGTAATGTCTATTATAGAATATGGGTGAGAGAGTTTATAAAACATTTCAAAATATTCAACTGGGAAAATTTACTCATTCCTTAACTGATTAGGAACATTTGCTAGACTTACAAAAGTAATCATAGCTTTAATTAAAAGGGTTGTTGTTGAATTTGTTCCAATTTTTGTTTCCCTACTCCTCATTCTCTTCTCGTCAATGTAAAATTTCTAATTTGTCTTGGCTTTCAATATTTTCTAATAGCCTATAGGAACAACCATAATATATAATAGACTTCAGGTGAAACTTATTTTGTTTACTACTCTTACACTAGTGAATGCACCCCTTAGAATGAGATATTGTTTTAAGAATTACATATTGTTCTTATCATTGTGATTAAGTTATGTTTCATTTCTTATTTCACTGTGTTCTTAATCACAAGGTTTATAGCAATTTCTCCATTTGTTTATTTTAATTTTTTCTTACATTATAAGAATAAGATGCGCTTATTATGTGTGTGTGTAATTATTGCTGAGGTATCACCACACCCTGAACAAACATTATTGAATTATATTGGTACACAGTTGAAAAAACTATTTTATAAAAGAGAAAACAAAAATTAAACCCTCTCATTTTATCTAGGAATGATGACAAATCTAATTTTTACTTTCTTTGGAGAGGTAAAGAAAGTATTTAAAGTCAATATTATATCAAAGATTATATTTTTACAAGCCATTATTGAGAATCTACCATTTGCAAAGATCCTATTTAAAACTCCCCAGCTCTACCGCTAGACAGACACACAATTTCATTTGAAATAATGCTATTTTATTTTCTGATTTTTCTCAAAGAAAATCTTGAAGTTCTCAAATTTGCATTTCCTTTCACCTAAATAATAACACATATCTAGTATAGCACTACTTAGGGGGAGGGAAAAATATGGAGTAATTAAAAATAGAATATAACTCAAAAAATGTTTAGTTACTGATTTAAGTAAATTATTTAGGATAATAGTTCTTTCAAAAAAAATATGGCATTAACTAAAATAATTCTTTGGTCCTTGCAAATACATAAGTAATAAGTATTCCAAGGATTTAGTGGTGGGCCACCAAAATCTCTAAATCACTGGGACAAATTAGGTATGAGTTAACTATAATATGTTTCTCCTCTTAGAAAACTGTTTACTATCCAATATAAAATGAGCTAGTAATTTTATTTCACTGTACAAGTCATCAACATATGAAACAAAACAAGACATAATAGCTTCATTTGGCCATATGCTCTAAGTGGACCAAGAAATCAAAGGATGCCAAAACAGAAGTTAAATCTGATAATTAGCAGTCTGCCAGATGCTACAGATGAAATAAAGGGTGAGCTGTTAGGAGATCATTCGAGACTAATATAACAAAGGCAGAAAACAAAATGATATGCTCAGGAATATTGCATGTGGGAATAAAGAACAACTTTCTGTAACTCAGAACAGAAAATGTATAGGGAAGCAAGAGAGAGTTAACAAAAACAGATATTTAAACATGTTTTCCTATTCTCTACCATTTTATGTTGTCTTTTAAGTGTATTCAGTAGGGGCTCAACATATATTAACTGTCTCCAGAAGAACAGTGATCTGACAAATAATTTTTCATTCATTTGTCATTATGCACATGTTTATTGTGCACTGTGTTAGAGACTCTGTGACATACTATGTAATCTTGATCTTGATGGAGGTTGGACAAAAATAAAAAGTCCTCCAGAGAAAGAATACAACACATTATACTCTAGAGGAGGCTCTCAACTTACCTCCAATTTGTGTACCTCTAGGTGCATGGGTATTTTGCAGGTGTCTGTAATCTTCCTGAGTTCTCTTATCAGACTCTCAGAAATGTCCACTGTCCAAAAAAGGCTAAGAACCACTTTTGTATTTGTAAATTATGAATTATTTAATTAAAATGATATTTTTTGTGCCTAATCTACCTGCATTGCCTATTTTGGTGGTTCTCACAATGATTTTCCTAGACCAGCAGCAACAGCATCACCTGAGAGCATGGTTAGAAAGGAAAATTCTCCGGCCCCATTCCACACCTACTGAATCAGAAACTCTGGGAATTTGATTTAGCAATTTGTATCTAAACTAGCCATCTAAATGATTCTGATGCATGCTCAAATTTGAGAGCTACTGATTTACAATATACATGTTGCATAAATAAAAATCTTCTTTTCCCCTAATTTTTCCATCTCACTCTTTTCTAGGGCACTATTTAAGTCTATTTAGTTCTAAATAAAAATAAAATGAGGTGCATAGGAAGAGCAAATGGAAACTAACATTACTGAATATATGCAAGGTGTCTTGTATATATAATTTTAATTGTATATACATATATATTTTTGTATATATGATCCCTTGTAATAATTTGATGAAGCAGTTCTTATTCTTATTGAGAGTTACATGAGAGGAGGCTTATGAAGGGAAAAAAAAATGAGCCAAAAGAGGCAAAGCAATGTAAAGGGAAAGAACATGATCCAATTTATATGATCTTGAGCTATTTAAAAGCTTAGTATATCCAAAAATATTAGTTTTGAAAGCTAATCTAAGAAAAATTATGTTACTAAAATATTTTCTCTTTCATAGAACTCACGGGTATCCCTTAAATTTTTCTAGGTGCATTTAGTCATTTTTAAATCATTTCAGTACATAGCACAGTAGTATATGCATATGAAAAAAAAGCAAGTTAGAAAGCTGTAGAAAAGTGGGTTGTCTCAAGCCTTTTTTGCTTTACACTTAGGCCAACCCTCTCACTAAACCTTCTTGTTCCTTTGAGGTATCTAATTATATAAACCTCAGGCTCAAAATGAAATTATTCTCTTTGCTCCATAAACACATGGACCTTCACCAGTTTTATTCCTTAGTCTCTGATCCAACATGTCTTTAATGAGTTTATTTTTCTTAGACTTTCTTCACATAAATTTGAGTCTTCTTATTACATCTCACAAGAGCTATTTCTTGTTCTTAATCTCTTGTCTAATTTTTGATTAGTTGATATACTATCAAAGGCTCCAAAGTAGATAAAATCATTCTTTATTCTTCCCCAAATATTTCATGAAACAAATTCTACATATCACATCCTTGCCTCTTGTCCATTTTCGGTGAACATATCTTATACTCTTTCAGTCCATTTTAACACAACAGCAACTTAAAATTTATGTGTGAACTACAATTACAAATATTGATCTATGGGGAATCATGTGCTATAACAAACAATATAATTTTAGAGTAAAGATAATTCTTAACAAGCATGTTTTATCTACATTAGCATTTCTTAAATTGTATCCCATAAGTACTCAGTAAGTATTCTTGGTTGGGGTGTTTTCTATGGTTTGATATTTTAGGAAACACTGGGTAAAATAATATTTAAAGAATTTCCTTATTGGAAAACTAATTGGAATATTAAATATGAAAACACATATTGCAAATATATAAAAGGTATTATGATAATCAGCATTTCCAAATTTATTTGAGTGCAGACCCATTTATCTCTGAAATTCTAACAATGTTTCACA
Source organism: Cynopterus sphinx (assembly GCA_030015415.1). NCBI lineage: Eukaryota > Metazoa > Chordata > Mammalia > Chiroptera > Pteropodidae > Cynopterus > Cynopterus sphinx. The sequence continues at coordinate 48,220,238 of CM057388.1, read as the reverse complement.
GAATATAGTTGAGAAACAACTGTCCATGTCATTCAATTGAGATAATTTTCAAATATTTTTATTTAACCATTTGTTATCTATTAAGTTTTTTGATAATGAAATAGGATTACAGATATTTTATAGGTAAAGGAATGAGACATGAGTTTTCTTCTGATTCCCTATTACTGCATAATAAATTGTTGTACACAGATTATTGCACTTAATATCTAGTAACTGAAAAACTTTTAAACATTATTTCAGGTTAATTGGATTTCAAAAGCCATTTGCCTTGGCCTTTTTATGATAGTGCAAATGCCTAAGAATAGCCGAAATTAGATAACTTCCTGCATGACAGTAAGATGGGCTCCACAAATCCACTTTCCAGAAAATTTGTTAAAAGTTGTTAAAAGAAACAAACAACAGCAATAGCAAAACCAACCATTTTCAGTGATAAGAACAGCAAGAACCTGGTATTTAAACAAATATTTGCTCTCTCTCTTTTGCCTTTCAGTTCATCAATATAAAAACTCCATTCTACACTGGTGAAGCAAAGAACACAGGCCTTTCTCTCCCCAAAATATTCAGTATGAGAGCTATATTTTAGAGATAAAGAGGATAACACCATTTATTATCTTGCATCCAGATACTTGTTGCTGAAACTAAATTCTTAGCAAGTGTGGCTCAAAAGTGGAGGACTCTGCTGCTCAGATTCTGCTCAATGTGGAGGCTGAACATGGGTGTGGTGCCACTAAAAATACTGGCACCCCAACTGTTATTGTCCTGTCTCCAGAGTCAGTGGTTCGATGTGAAATAAACACAATGATATTCACAGATATGTCACAATATCACACAGCAGAAAAAAATAAAGATTATTTTATCTATTTTGAAGTCTTTGATTGTGTATCAACCAGTTAGAAATTAGGTAAGAGGGTAAGGTATAGATAGATGATAGATTAGAGATAGAGATAGAGATAATTGGAGGAGATAGATAGAGATAGATAGAGATAATGTATTTTTAGGCTCATAACATATAGAAATATTTACCAATAACAGTACAAAAAAGCATGTTGGAAACAAAAATACATTGAGCTAAAAAAAAAAAAGAATCTAAATGTTGACTAAAATTGATAAGAACAAGTAAAGAGAACTGGGAAAAAAATAAGAAAGTTAATATAACAAAAGCTATATACGCTTGCTTCCATATCATCTTTCAGATTTTTTAAAAGACATATATTGCACAAAATAATAATTATAAGTATATATTGTTGGGTTTATAACTTTTATAGATATTATGTGAATGACAATAATAGTAAAACTAATTTAGCAGATGTGAGGGATATTATACATCGCTGATATGTTGGATTTATTTCAGTAATCCAAGTTTATTGTAGAATCTGAAAATAAACTAATGTAATGCACTATATCAATAGAATAAAAATATTAAACCACATGGCCATCTCAACAGATCTCCAAAAAATGTATTTGACAAATCAAAAACTCTGCCAGGTTCTAGCATGTCTGACAGGTTCTAGCCAGTATTAGGTATGGAGAAAATACATAAGGCATACAAAATAGAAAGATAGAATGAAAATTATCATTATTCATACATGAAAATTTTAAAGAATACACTAAAAAAACTGTTAACACTCATTCATACTCAACAAGGTTGCAAGATCAAAAATGAATATACAAATATCATCTATATTTCTACATACTACACAAGCAATAACAATCCAAAAATGCAATTAAGAAAATAATTCCATTGATGATTATACCTAAAATAGTAAAATATTTAGAAATAAGTTTAACAAAGGAAATGCATTACATAACTGAAAACTACAACATAATGTTAAAAAAATTAAAAATCTAAATAAATGGGAAAATAAATTATGTTCAGGGATCGGAAGATGCTATATTGTTACGATAACATACACCCATATTGAGCTAGAGTTCCAAGAGGTGAATGTTAGAGATTTGACAAAAGCAGGAAATATGTTTAATGCGTCTCTTTCATCACAAATGCCAAATATCAAAAGTTAAAGATTCTGAAAATATGTGTCATATATCATCAACTGAAAGGTAATTAACAATGTCTTTTATCTAAAATTAGCATGCCCCAAAGAGATAAATGGTTTTGTAAAGAGTAGAAATGAAATATTACTGAAATAATTGCATGAGGTATTCTAAAATTGTTGTTTAAAGCTTGGGTTCTAATATTTCAGACTGCAGACACTTTTACAATGTTTATGTAATTTCCTTAAGGATCCAGAATGATAGTCCACCACCATCCAAGTGAAAAGCAGGGATAGAGGAAAGGGAAATATATACAAAAAAGGGAGAGCTAGAACTAGGTCATTCTGACTACATCAAATGGAACAGGTAATTTTCATACATTATTTACTATTCAATATAATCTTCAATGTAATATTGTTATCTTTATTCTAATAGTTGAGGAACCTAATTACCAATACTCCATTAAATTGTTTAAAGTTCACTTAGTTAAATGTTGAAACTGAGATACAAAGCACCAGGTCTCTGAGGTTTGTGCTTTTTCTTACATTTATCTACTGTGAGATAATTCTTTAAAATCGAATTTGACAAGACTAAATAAACATTTAAAAGCATCATAGGTATTCACATGAAGAAACTGAGTGATTAATTGATTCAATGAGCCATGCATATAAATTTCTAAAATAATAAATTGTAATAAAAATATAAAAATTTATAATGAAGTAAAATCACCTTATGTTTGCTAGATATAAATTTTAAACTAATTTTTAAATTAAATGTATTGGGGTTATATTGGATAGTAAAATTAAGTATGTTTCAGGTGTACAATTCAATAATGCATCATATTTATATTGCATTGTGTGTTCACTACCCAAAGTTAAGTTTCCTTCTGTCACCTTATATTTGCCCCATTTACCCTTATTTTCTTCCCCACTCCTTCCCTCTGGTAACCACTAAACTGCTGTCTGTATCCATAAGTATATTTGTTTCTCTTGTTCATTCATGGTTTCAGTTTCTATATCCCACATATTACCGAAATCGTATGGTTCTCAATTTGTTCTGTCTGACTTATTTTGCTTAGCATATTCTCAAGATCCATTCATGTTGTCATAAATGACAATATTTTATTTTTTCTTGTATTTGAGTAATATTTCATTGTATATATGTATTACATCTTCTTTATTCAATCATCTATTGAATGGCACTTCGGTTGTTTCCATGTCTTGGCCACCATGAATAATGCTGTTATGAACATCAAACTGCATATATCTTTACAAATCAATATTTTAAATTTGGGAAGTTAGATACCTAGAAGAGGAATTGCTTAGTCATATGATAATACTATTCTTAATTTTCTGAGGAATCTCTATACTGTTCTTCATAGTGGCTGTACCGATTTATACTGTGTGAGTTCCTTTATTCCCACAACCTCACCAATACTTGTTATTACTTGTCCTGTTGATAATAATTATTCTAACAGGTCTGAGGTGATAAACTCCTTATTAATCTAGGCAATTTGTAAAATTTGTGTCTCCATTTAAATTTTTAAACATCAGAAAAAACTACTTTTAATTAAATTTTATTAAAATTAGTTTAATTATGGCATAATTCATTTATGATAATTGATGATGAGTTTACTAAAGCTAAAAGGCACAACAAAGTTTTTGTTGCTGTTATTTTTCTGTTTCAAAACCCACTTCTTTACTAACACAATACTTAGATGTTTTCCCAAAACCAAACCAAAATTATGACAGTCAAAAGCAATTGCAGTTAAAATGACAATTCAATTGTGGGAAAAACCTATATGACAAACATTTCCAGCCTTTGCAGATATTTTCATTACTTGAGAAATTACAACTCTAGAATTGTGATCTTAAACTGGATTAATACAATTCATCTTAACTCACCCTGAGTCAAAATGTGTACTCTACTCCTCAGCCCTTTGAGCTATTCTGTGCCATCTTGAGAGATTACAACTATAGTCTTTTTAACTTAGGTCACCTTGTCCTCTCTTCAGAAGACTTATAATTATAACATCTGATCTGAAACCCCCATTCCCCAGCAATATGCTAGTTAACAATACCTGTTTCCACCTGTTTTCATTTATAATTTCTTCCCTCCTTCTTCTTCACTAGGGAATGTAGTAGCACAGAATTCTTACCTCTTCATCTAAACTACAAATGAAATTTGTTCTGAGTGGCATAAAGACTGTGTAGAGATGTAAAGCTTGTATTTTTGTATGTATAAGAAGGACAAATAAAGTTTTGTTTTTTTTTTTTACAAAAAGATTCTTGGATTCAAGTGGCCTCTCTTAACAGACTAATTTACTAATGGAATGTTATCTATTACTAGAAATAATTACTTTTAAATTAATAGAAACAGTAAAAATAAAAATTAAACTTCATATACAACAAGGAAACAGATCCTCTTGAGAAAATGCATTTGTTTCATACCAGAATGTTTTTTTTTTAATTTTCTGCATTTCATATAAATAAGACCAGGAAATATTTACAGTATCTAGGAATTTTGATTACTGATATTTCTCTAATATTATTATAGCATGTCAATACATTTTTAGTGAATATGTTCAGTAATATATTCAGTAATGTATACTATAATATAAAATATGGTATATATATTATTTATATATAGCATATATAGTGATTTTGTATATACACATGTATGTATATAAACTACAGTATACATAGCATTATATATGTTGTTTATGTGCATATATACATACATATATGTGTATAACAAGAATCAACTCTCTATAAATAGTTATATCATATAATTTTATGTATATACAGTAGATTTTCATTTTTTATTAATTATGAACTGATCTACTTGCTAAAATGGATCTATAAGCCCAAAACTAATATTTATAATGCCTTTATGGTTATTTGCAAATATGTATGTACAACTGAGTTCACAGAAGGCAATGCTGTCTTCTTGTTTTGGCTTTTATACTGTAAGTGAGTGCCTCTTTTATAGTCTATTCAATGCAATGTGTTTTTTTGTACTTATACTGCTGATTTTTGTGTAAGACTCTCAAGCATCACCCTAAAATGTCTGGTTTTGCTAAACATAAGAAGGCTGTAAATGTGGTTTAGTGAAAATGATAGAAAAGATAAATGCTGTGCTTGTCTACTCTCACAATCACATCAAAATTACACCTAAAATAAGAATACCCTTCAGTGGGAGACACCTGAAGTCTAGCTGAACAGTTCTACAATGAGAGGCATAAAGAAGAGACCACATTGAGACTAGTAGAAGGAGCAGAGACAGAACGAGTTGGTCCCACATCCAGGTGTTGCAGATGAGAATCAGGAGGGATATCTCAGCTGTGGAGGCCCTCCCCCACACAGGAGTGAGGGGTCTCGGCCCCACATTGGGTTTTCTAGGCTATGGTTACAGGACCAAGAAGAAAACTTCTCACCACTTCTGGCTGTGAAAACCAGCAGAGATTATGGCTGGAGTTGCAGATATTCTTCTTAAGAAACCAATATGCAGATTTACTCATTGATGGACTCACTTGCTCAGAGCTATTGTGCAGGAGAAATAGCTCAAAAAGCACCAGGCATATATGAAAAGGAACTGAATTGTCTGGCTTCCGGACGATAGCTGGAGGTACATCTTTCTGTTAGAAATGCTGGAAGAATCCGATGTCTCTTTGTTGAGGCCTACCCACATCTTGCAAGCACCTAGAGGTGGTCCACAATCTGAGTCCCTATTAACCTGGCTAACCCTGGATAACCCCTTTCTGATGATTCCCTGAGGCCCCACTGTAACAACCTGCAGGCCCATCCAAACTGCCACCAGTGGCTTTTCCATACAAATGGCCTGTTTTGTATCATGCTGTAGACTTTCCTAAAGTTTCTCAAAGGTTCATAAAAACCAAAGCAGCATCTGGACTTGGCATACCGTGTACGTCTTGCTGAATAGCTCCAAGCCTAGCACTAGCTACAGCCAGGATCATTTGATGACTTGACATCTTGAGACACCACTAAGTCCAGTGAAGGTCATGGCCATATGCAGATTGCTTGGTGACTATTACCAGGTGGACCCAGGCAGAACATAAGCTGCAGCTGAACTTATCTTGGGGGGTGAGGCCTCTCCCAGGAGGCCCCAGGGAAACCATACCCAGTGGACACATTTCAACAAAGCTGGAGCACCACTTAGGGCTTCATCTGAGGAAAACATACCTAAACGGAAAACCAGACAGACTCAAGAGACCTGCTGAAGCAAATCCAGCTTTGAAGAGGTCAGCCACTCACTGGCCTGTTCTCATAACCAATCCTGCAAGGTCAATCCCTCTCATTGATGTGCCAACAAAAATCCAAGGCTCAACTATAACAGAAAGTCAAACATAACCCATAAAAGAACTAAAGAACACTCCTGGAGCACCCAGCTCAAGTGACCAGTGAGACTATTCCACCGGGTCCCAAAAGGCATCTACTACATAATATCATTCTAAAAAAACTGGGAGACATAGCAGCACTATTTAATGCATAGAAATAAACACAGAGAGGCAGTTAAGATGGAGACACAAAGAAACATGTCCCAAATGAAAGAACAGAACAAAGCTCAAGAAAAACAACTAAACAAAATGGAAATAAGCAATCGACCAGAAGCAAAGTTTAAAACAAGGTTTATAAGGGTATTCAATTAACTTAAGGAATGAATGGATAGTCTCAGTGAAAGCTTCAACAAATAAATCATAACCATTAAAGAGGACATAGAAACATTAAAACAAAAAAGAAGAAGAAATAAAGATTGTAGCAACTAAAACGAAGAGTACCCTGGAAGGAATCAAAAGCAGATTAGATAAAGCAGAGAATGGAAGCACCAATTTTGAAGACAAGGTAGCAGACAGCATGTAATTAAAACAGGAAAAATTTAAAAAAAATTAAAATTAAGACAGTTTAAGGGACCTCTGAAACAAATTTAGTATAAGAAAAAGAGATTGAGAATTTATTTGAAAAAATAATGACTGAAAACATCCCTAACCAGGTGAAGAAAATAGACATACAAGCCCAAGAAGCACCGAAAATTCCAAACAAAATGAATCCAAAGAGGCCCGCACCAAGACACATTATAATTAAAATACCAAAGGTTAAAGACAAAGAGAAAATCTTAAAAGCATCAAGAGGAAAGCAATTAGTTACCTATAAGGGAACTCCCATAAGACTGTCAGCTGCTTTCTGAACAGAAACTTTGCAGGCTAGAAGGGATTCACATGAATTATTCAAAGTGATGAAAAGCAGGGATGACAACCAATATTATTCTACCCAGCTAAGTTATTATTTAGATTTGAAGAACACATAAAGAGCTTTTCAGAGAAGAAAAAAAAAATAAAGGAGTTTGTTAACACTAAACAGGTATTACAAAAAGTGTTAGAGGAACACATTTAAGGTGGTAAAAAAGAAAATAAATAAAAAATCATGATTAATAAAATGGCAGAAACTTTATATCTATCAACAATTACTTTAAATGTATATAGATTAAATATTCCAATCAAAAGAAATAAATTTTTTTGAAATAAATTTTTCATAAAAATCGAAATGGAAATAAAAAAGCTGGGGTAGCAATATTTATACCAGAAAAAAATAGACTTCAAAACAAAGGCTAAAGGCTACAACAAGAGATGAAGAAGGGCCCAGTAATTTATTTCACTTCTGGTTATTTATACAAAGAAACTCAAAACATTACTTTGAAGGAACGTAAATCCGTATGTTCACCAAAAACATTATTTATAATAGCCAAGATATGGAAGCAACCTGGTTGTTCATCAATGGATTAATGAATACAGAGGTGGTGCATATATGCAATTATTATCCAGCCATAAAAAAATAAATTTGCCATCTTCAACAGCATGAACAGTACTAGAGAGTATCATGTGAGTGGAGTAAGTTGGACAGAGAAATGCAAATGCTACGTGATTTCACTGACTCGTGAAATTTAAAGGACAAAATACAAACAATACTGTGACAAACTTATAGATACAGAGAACATTTTGGTGGTTTCCCAGTGAGAGAAGTGTTGGGGGGGGGATGAAATTATGGAAATATGAGAATATTGAATAAGCTTAATTCAGACATGAGTTCTAATGCTGTTAGCCAATAATTCAATGTTCATAAATCAACAATAGGTATTAAATAAGATATTTTAAGCATAAATACACATGAAACAAGATTAAATATTGGTAATTTGATGTAAAATTTACCAGAGATTCAACAGATTTTAGTCCTACATTTTAAAAAATATATTTAATCTTGTTTCACAGAAAGTAAAGTTTGTTCCTACATACCCTCTCTCCTTCTACACACATTTTCCCATATCTTGTAGGAGTATTGTATCTTTGTTATAGTTGATGTCCAATAGTTAAATATTATTTACTAACTGGAATTAATATTTTATATTAAGGCTCACTCTATGTTGTATATTTCTATAGCTTTTTACAAATGTATAGTATTTGTGGGGTCTTTTTTATTAGGAGATAGTCCACATAGCTTTTATCAGGTATTTAATGATATGAATGAACTAAAATTGTTAAGAACTAGTGTCTTAAAGATTCTGTGTAGCACAGTTATGGTCTCTTTTATTGCTAATTTGCTTTGAAAGTTTATTTTATGATTTCGACTGGCCATAAGTGATTTATCTATATGCTTTTCTGTCTCTCAGAAAATAAGACAAAGTATAGTTATACCTAGTATCTACTTAGTATATAATAACTCTTTGATTTTTGGTCTACTTAGCATTAAATAGTCATCTGAATACCAACATTTAACATGTATTCCATTATAAACAATATGATCACTAGAACTACATCAAAGATTATTGTAGTGAGAAAACCCCCAAATCATGCAAGTTTTAGCTTTAGAGGCGTTCTCTATCAGTGCATTAGATTTACTTCAGTAATAAATCACCTCAGCTAATAATAGAATTCTCTAGAGAGTTCTGTTTTATGACTCAAATTTATTATAGATAATTTACTTTTTAAATATGTTCTACAACTGGTATTTTAAAAAAATATTTTCATATAACACTTTCTAAAGAACTCTACAGATATATTCCAAACATCTTAGTATAACTACATGGTCCAACTTTTTTAATCAGACATGAAAATCACAAAATTATTTAGGAAACATAACAAATTAATAAAAAATAAAATTAAAAGTGTTTCAAATTAATATGGAAATTTGGCATAAAGTGTCTCTAGAGATTCATATTAATAAACTAATATAATATAGAAAAATCAGATATTATTTTTAAAGGTAAATTAAGTGAACATTTCACCTAGTTCTGAAGGATATAGAGGACAGAAGATATGAGCTAGAGAGAAATGCATGCAAAGACACAGAAACAAACAAATTGTGTTCAGAGAAAAGTAAGCAAAATAAGGTTGTAGAGTAATTTTTTTTTTAAGTAAGAAACAAGATTAGTAAATTTGGAGCCACAGGTACAATTAGAGAAAGTCTTGAAAAAATATTTGAATTTTTCATGGTATTGGTATGAAGTAGGGTACACTGTAGAGATAAAGGGAAACAATCTAAATATCTTTTGCAGTTAACATCCACATATTGAAAAACAAAGAAAAACAACATTTAATACAACACAAACCAGAGTGAAGCTAATAATGTCAGAAAGAATGGAACTAAAAACAAAAAGCAAGAAAAAAAAATGATAGAGGTTATGTTTATCCCTCTTGCGAAAAAATAAGAGTTAGTAACAGAAAAACAAAGCAAGAGCAAAAAAAGTCTCCTTGGATCTAGATGAACAAAAATACTACAACTAGGGAGACAAATAATTAATCGACCTGCAATGGTAGAAATTACGAGAGGGCAAAGATATGAGGCTGTCCAGTCCTGAGCTGCTGAGTGTAACAGAAGCTAGAGCAGTGACACCTGGACCTACAGATGCCTCTTAAAGGTGCCATGTATGTGAGCAGACTTCTGCAGTGACAGACCTGCTCGCTTTGAGCACAATTGCAGGGTCGGCTGCATGGGGACACCAGGGACTAAAAGGTGACACTAAGTTGTCAGAGTGAGGGACAGAGGCAAATCTCTCTCTCACACAGAAGTGCCGGTGGTACTCATTGTTTCTCTGGTGATCCCATCTGACTACCAGTGGCGAACACAGTGCTCCATAGCTGGAACATCATCCAGCTAGATAACAGAGGTCTCTCCACCAAGAGGATTCTCTGAAACTCCATCTACCCCAACTCACGACCCCACCCAAGCTGTATCCAAGTGTGTCCTCAGTGAGTTTGGTGCTACTTGTTGAGACTCACGTGGGTGGCAGCTGGCCTCAGTTTCTGGTGTGTTTTTTTTTGAGGCAGCTTTAAGCACAGCATCTTTGAATTGCTTGCTGAATCTTAAAAGATGGCCCCAGAGGGAAAAAAGCCTGAGGCTAAACTTAGTTTGTAGCTGAACCTCTCTCACAACTGTCCTGCTGGATACCTACTATACAAAGCCACGCTAATAATACTGGGAGACTAAGGAGCTTTGTTTAGTATATAGAAACAGATGCAGAAAGGCAGTCAAAATGGGAAAACACAGAAAAAGAAACTGTATGAGAGAACAGAACAGAGATCCAGGAATAACAATGTCAAGCAATCTAACAGATGCAGAGTTCAAAACACTGGTCATAAAAGATGCTCAATGATCTTAGGGAAAGTGTAGATAAATTCCATGAGAACTTTAACAAAAAGATAAAAAAAATAAAAAATGAAAATGTAAATTATAAAAAGGAACAAGTCAGAAATGAAGAACACATTATCTCAGATGAAAAGTATATTGGATGGAATCAACAAAGTGGATAAAGAATATAATCAAACCACTGAGATAGATGATGGTGAAGCCAAAGACATTCAATCAGAATGTCAAGGAAAAGGAAGCCAAGACTATAATAAAAATTTAAGGAGTCTATGAGACATAATTCAATGTAAAAATATCTGTGTTATAGGGGTACCTAAGGAAAAGAAGTTGAAGAGATATTTGAAGAAACAGTGATGGAAAACTTCTGTAATCTGGTGAAAGAAATATACATACAACCCCAGAAGGACAGAGAGTCTCAAGAAAAAGAAACCAAAAGAGGCCCACACCAAGACACATCATAATTAAAGTTCCAAAATTTAAATACAAAGAGAGAATTTTAAAAGCAGCAAAAGGAAAGCAGTTAGTTAACTACAAGAGAGCACCCATAAGACTAGCAGTTGATTTCTCAAAAGAAACTTTGCAGGACAGAAGGGCTTGGCACAAAATATTCAACCTGATAAAAATACAGGATTTACAATCAAGAATTATTTATCTAGCAAAGCTATCATTTAGAGTCAAAGAACAAATAAAGAGCTATCCAGACAAATAAAAGCTAAAGAAATTTATAAACACCAAACTAATATTACAGAAAATGTTGAAAGGACTTCTTTAAGAAGAAAAAAATGTATCAAAATTATGAATAAAGAATGATAATAACTGCATTCCTATCAACAAGTACATCAAATGAAAAAGAAGAAAGTGTTCCAACTAAAAGACAGAGTAGCTGAATGGATAAGAAAAAAGAGACCCTCACATATGCTGCCTACAAGAGACTCACTTCAGTTTAGAAGACATTCACAGACTAAAATGAAGGGGATGAAAAAAGATATTGCTTTGTTGGACATAGAGAGTATGTGCTGAATGAAATGGATCAGATAGAGAAAGACAAGTATTGCATGATTTCATGTATATGTGGAATCTAAAGAATAGAATAAACAGCAGCAACAACAAAAATGGAAATAACCTCATAGATATAGATATTTTGAGAGTACTAGAAGGAAGTGATTGGGAGAAATGGCACAAAAGGGCAAAGTGATTAAGAAGTACAAATGGATAGTCATAAAATACACATGGGGATATAAAATGTAGCATAACAAAAATAGTCAATAATGTCATAATAAGTATGTAAGAGAGAAGAGAGGTACCAGATTTAGTGTGGTGATCACTTTGTGAGTTACATAGATCTCTAATCACTATGGTGCACAACTGAATATATTATTGTATAACAACTATAATTGAAAAATAACTCATTGAATTGTACAACGTAAAGACGAGTGACTAATTGTCTATTATATTTCAATACAGCCAAAACAAACTAACAAAAATAAATAAATAAAAACCAAAACCATTATTGTGAATTCAAAGTGTAATTAAATAATGTAAATTATTAATTAACCATATATAAACCTTAGAAAAATAATGTTAAGATGATAAATCAACAATCATAGAAAAATTTTCAATATATCTTTGTTGATTATTAATATGTTAAACAGACAAAAATATAATTTGAGAAACACAAATAATGCATTTATGGACAAAAATAGAGTCATACCACCAACAATCTGTGGTTAAATTTTTTCAAGCACCCATGATATATTTATAATATTGATCATGTACTAGGCCATAAAAAAATTTTCTACAAATGTCGGAGAATGGGTACCAGGCATATTAAAATCTCTGACTACAAAACAATTAAGTTAGAAATTTATGATAAAACATATGGTTTACAACATTCCCATTATCTGGTAATTAAAAAGAATATGTGATTCTAAATACCTCATTAGTTAAAGAGAAAGGCCATAATGAAAACAAACAAACAAATAAAAACTTGGAAGAGAATACTAATGAAAATACATTTATAAAAAATTATGACACATTGCAAAAGTGGTGTTTTAACAAAATTGATAGCCTTAAGTATACTAGAAAAAAATTAAATACTTAAAATTAATATGCTAAATCTTCATCTTAAGTCAGAAAAATATCGCCAATTTAAATCAAAATGAAGTGGACAGTAAAAGGTAATAAAAACATGAGAGGAAAGTTAGTAGACATCCACTGCAACTTGATGATTTAAGAGTGACATGATAAAAAAAGGTGGAAAAGGTATAGGGGTACATAAATCAATATAATCAAATAGGAGGCCATTGCAAAAATGCAGACATAAAATATTGATTTCCCAGATTTCTCTCTTATCCTCCAGTCCCCACTATTACCCACCTGGATATCATTTACTTTCCAAAATTTAGCTCAACATCACTGATCTAAAGAGCTATTTCTGCTTTCTTCCCAAATATCAGTATTGTACCCTGCCTCTGTACTGTCATTACATCCTAACATACTGTATTTAACTAGCATTTATTTATCTTTCTTTTCCACTAAACTGTGAATTCCTTCAGGAGAAAAACTGGGAATTTATATCTCTGAAATTTGAAATAGTTTATAATAGACTGACATTCAGTAATGTTTCTTGAATTAGTAAATTAAAAAATGGCATAATGACATCCTTGGATTATATCAGTAACATTTACTGAGTACTTAGAATGTGCAAGGAATTGTGCAAAGTGCCTTTCTTGCATTATTCAATTTTATATTCATAGAAATCCTTAGGTATATATCATTTTTATTTCTTCTGTACAGATGAAGAAACTGTAAGAAATCTGGTGCTCAGATCAAATTTTTCTTATGTTAAAATGCATGTTTCAAACCACTATGCTATACTATGCCTTGCTTTATTGCTATAACTCTTCATTGATTCATTCAAAATTTATTGAGCACTTTGAGTTCTATGTGTGTGTGTGTGTGTGTGTGTGTGTGTGTGTGTGTGTGTGTGAGTGTGCTGAATTTATATGTGTGTTTTGGGGAAGCAGTTTTTGAAAATATAAGCAATATAAAATTGGATCTTGTCTTCAAGGTGTTAGCAATCTAGAAATAACTAAGGATACAAAGAAGAAGCTGCATTGATACTGGTAGGAGGCACAAAGATACGAAATGGACTGGTTCCACAACCACATGTGGTGGTTTAGCATTGAGAGGGATATCCTGACTTCAGAGATTTTCCTGAAAGAATGAGGGGTCCTAGCCCAAAGCCAGGGCTCCCGAGTCCAGGATTCTAGCGCCAGAAAAATAAAACCTCACAAAATCAGGTTGTGAAAATCAGCAGGTATTCTGACCATCTAGGTGAGAGAAGAAAGCTGGAAACCAAGACATCCCCTTAAAGAATCTACACATGGAATAAATTGCATACAGGTGCTCACCCTGGGCTCCAGAGGAGGGTCAGCAGCTCAAGAACTGCCAGAGACATACAAGAAGAGACTGAGATGTGTAGCTTCATGGGGAGGGCTGGAATGATAACTACCTTTATTTCTTTGTGAATCCCACATTCTGTGCAGCTTGCAGGTGGGTGCCATTTTTCCTGCGTTGAGCCCTCCCCCAGACATGGCAAAATCTTCAGTCATACCACCTCCTGACTCCCTAAGACCTAGTCCACCCAAAACACAAACTGTTGAGCGATTTTACTGACAGCAACCAGGCTCACTCTGCACTCCTCACAGGAGAAACCTTCAGTAACAATCAATAAGCCTTGGCCTGAACTTTTTGAAAGACACTTTCAGTGGAGGTCAACCATCCTGAACCCTAGCTTCACTAGTTTTTGAAATAAAATCAAAAGTCTTCAGACCTGAGGTGGGCAGCTGCTGGCCTCGGTGTTATCTAAGACTTTGTGAGTGGCCACAGGCTCAGCACTGGCACCAAATCTGAATCTGCACTAAGCTGAAGAACATAGCTTTTACCAATCTGGTGTCTCCATGTGATTCTGCCTTATTCAACTCCTGTACCACCTGAGATTCTTTTGGCCGCTGAGCGTTAAGGGAACCTGGCTGGGAACTTCAAGCCTTAGAGTGCCCTAGGCCTTTTGCTGAGCTGCCCCCAGCCTTTTACTGGTGGCGGCAGGGCTCAGTTCACTGTGTGACCCTTCACACATACCTTCTGTTCTAGCAATGACAGCGACCAACCACAGAACACTTTGTAGCTTCTACCACTTAGCCCCAGACTTAAAAAGGCAATTGCTGACGGTAATATATTAGAAATAGATCTTTCAGACATAAAATCAAAAAGGAAACAGTAACCCTAAATGATGCACTAGACCAGATGGATTTAATTGATATTTTTAGAACATTTAAACCCAAGCAGCAGAATATACATTCTTATTAAGTGTACATAGTATTACAAGTTCTGCAACAGCTATCAGAAAAGGAAAAAAAAAATACATCCAAATGAAAAGCAAGAAGTAAAACTCATTATTTGCAGATGATATAACACTAATTCTAAAGTTCTACCAAAATACTGTTAAAACTGACCAATGAATTCTATAAAGTAGTGGGATACAAAATTGGTATTCAGAAACCAATTGCATTTTTATACACCAATAATGAAATTTCAGAGACATAAATTTTTTAAAATCTCATTTATAATCTCATCAAAAACAATAAAGTACCTAAAAATAAATTTAGCCAATGAGATAAAAAGACCTGTACTTGGAACTTATGTTATTGAAGAAGAAAATTGAAAAAGGTGCAAATAAATGGAAGCGTATATCCTGCTCATGGATAGGAATCATTAACAGAATTAAAATGTCCATACTACTCAATGCAATCTATAGATTTAATGCAATTCCTATAAAAAAACCAATGGCATTTTTTCAAAGAACTAGAACAAATAATCCTAAAGTTTATATGGAATCAGGAAAGACTTCGAATAGCTGTGGCAATCTTGAGACAGAAGAGCAAAGTTGGAGGTATCATGCTACGTGATATCTAATATACTACAAGGATAATAATCAAAACAACATGGTCTTCACATAAAAACAGATGCATAGTTCAATGGAACAGAAAAAGAGCCCCCAAAATAAATTCACATCTATATAGTGATTTAATCCAGAATAAAGAAAGCAAGAATATGCAATTGGGTAAAGACAATCTTTTCAATAAATGTTGCTGGGAAAACTAAACAGATATATTCAGAAAAAGAAACTGGACCAAATTTTTTCATCTTATACAACATTGCTCTTAGTAATATTATTTTTTCTAATATATCTTCTCAGGCAAAGGAAACGAAAGAAAAAAGAAATAGAGTTACATGAAATTAAAAAGTTTTCACAGCAAAGGCAACCACCTACTAAAAGAAAAGACATACTATCAAATCAGTGAACATATTTGTCAATAATACCTCTGACAAGGGGTTAACATCCAAAATTTATAATAAATCAATCAACTCAACACCAAAAAAAAATCCAGTCAAAGAATCGGAAAAAATCTGAATAAGTATTTCTCCATAGAGGATATTCAGATGACCAGATGACCAATAGAAATATGATAAGATACTCAAGGTAACCAATAATTAGAATAATACAAATTAAAACCACAATGAGATATTACCTCACCTCTTTCAGAATGGCTATCATAAATGTATCAATAAACAACAAATGTTGACAAGGATGTAGAGAAAGGGAACCCTCATGTACTGTTGGGGAGATTATAAATTGGTACAGCACTATGGAATACAGTTTGGAGGTTTCTCAAAAAATTAAAAAATAGAAATACATGATGACCCAACTATTTCACTACTTGCTGTTTACCTAAAGAAAACTAAAACATGAATTTGTAATGACTTATGCACCCTTACGTTCACTGCAGTGCTATTTACAGTAGCCAAGATATGGAAGCAAGCTAAGTGCTCATCAATAGACAATTGGATAAAGAAGAAATACATGTATACAATGAAATATTACTTAATCATAAAAATGATATCTTATCATTTGCAATGACAATGATAGACCTAGAGAGTGTTATGCTAAATGAAATACATCTGACAGAGAAAAGCAAATACCATATGATCTCACTCATATGTGAATCTAAATAACAAAATAAACTAACAAAAAAAGAAATTAGACTCATAAATACAGAGAACAAACTTGCGATTGCCAGAAGGGAGGGGGTTTGGGAAGTTGGTTAAAAGCTGAAGAAATTAAAAAGTACAAATTGTTAGCTTTAAAATAGCAACAGGGACGTAAAATACAATGTATGGAATATAGTCAATAATGTAATAATTACGTATGGTGCCAGGTGGGTACAAGACTAATAGTGGGGAATAACTTTGTATATTATATAAATGTTTAACCACTATGCTGTACACCTAAAACTAATTTAAAATAATTTTGAATGTCAACTCTAATTGAAAGAAAACATGGCACTCACAATCTAGCAAGAAACAAAGATTCATAATCAATTAACTACATTATAGAATGGTAAGTTCTCTCAATGGAACTGACCAACTATTATACATATTTGGTAATATCTTACATGTGTATAAGATTTTATATTTTAAAAATATTTTCATGCTTATTTTTGAAGTGAAAAGAAGAAGAATGGGATCCTAATACTTTTGAAGTCATAATTGTCAGGGATTTGTGCTGTAACAGTAGCAAGAAACAATGCAAAGACTTAGAATTACTCCAGATTTTTGAAGCTTAGTAATTGAAAAGGTGTGGTTCACAGAACAGTAACAGGAAAGTAATGCAATAATTAAATAAGAACAAAGATGGGTTTGGTTCATGTCATATCAAGAAAAAATAAATTCATTTTTCCACTTTTCTTCCTATATCTTATTTTCAACCCTTACATTATTTGAATTTTTCTTCTCAGTTCTGAAGTTATTTCAAAAATTTCCAAATTATTTATGATTTATAGAAGCCAGAATTAAAATTAGACTATACAAAAATTGATTACTGTGAGTAAAATCATAATTACCTCTATTATGCATTGAATGTTTACTAGTTGCAGGTATTGTCTTATATTTTTATACATATTTTCTTCTTTAATTCTCTCTCCTATAATAACTGTAATGTAGACAATATAATTTCCATTTTACAGATGATGAAAACAAGTCTTATAAAGATTAAATAATTTCTCCAATGTCAGAGAGGAAAGATGTGATTAATCCAGAGTTTATACCCATGTCCAAAGTCCTGTCTCTTAACCATTACTGCTAGCATGCTTGCATTAAAACAAACAAAAAACTATAGTGCAAAGTTTTATGTCTTGATTTTTTGATATTTGCTATTCATTGAAATGATTGAAAATAATTTGTTTGTAAAAATCTTTTGAATAAACTAATCCTTACTTAATTTCAATATATTGGTTTATAAACACTTTCTGAATGTTGTTTACCCATTTTGTCCTTTAAATTTAGTTACTTAAATCTCCATCTTACTCTCAAGGATGCTGGTTTCTTGGCATCCAAAATAGTGATAAAGTGTTGAATGATATTGGCCAAGATTGATCATGAGGAACATTATTTATGCAGCCAAGTATACACAAATTTCACGTCTTCTTCTACTCATCCAACCTGCCAATCATGGGGTTCTAGAAACATCAAGCACTAAATAAAGAAAAAAATATATATTATTAAAATATTAAATAAATTAACATAGTAAATGATAAATCCATAAAATGAAGAAAAGTAATGGTAGAAGTAGCACTGGGGTAGAGACTGGGTGATATTTACCTTCTTCTTTCTATTCCATTTTGTTGAACATATCATAAATTTGGGGCTTGGGAACTTCAGTAAGAAATATACCATAAAACTAAAAGACCTGTAGTTACTGAGGGCTATTGGATGAATTCATTTACTTACAAGGCACTTTAGACCATGGAGAACTAGATAGGTCAGCTAAGTCCCAGAGAAGATAAAGCAGGAAGAGACATAAAGTTTGTTCTAGGTTTGGCAAATGGAATTAAAAAGTGTCTCAATTTTCATTGTACAACATCCATGAATATAAGATCATTCATTCACCAATCATTCAATGTGTATCAATATTTATTATACATACTGCACAGATATTATTTTCCTAGAGTACTGATGAGACAAAGATAATGAATTTGGATTATCATTTAAAGATTTATATATAGAAGAAACCAAATTACATTTGTTTCTGAAATAAAAAGGTTTTGTTTGTGTTTAGTTTAGTTTGGTAAATTCCACAAAAGCCTAACATTGCTTTTGACATCATCTTCATTTGATGATGGTTAAAATCAAGAGAAGCATCTTTACATTTAAATGATACTCATTCTTTTCACTTGACATGTTTTCCTTTACCTTAAGAGGTACAGTCTCCTCTTAATACAAGTTACATCTAGAGATATAGGAATAGGTTCATCTCCGGAATGGTTGGCTAATGCACATCATGAAAACACCATGTTGAATTATAATTACAGTGACCATATTTTTCTCTGTGTGAATAGAAAACCAAGATTATTGGAATAAAAACATTTCTGTGTTGTTGTAAGAGACAATCTTGAAGCTAGAAGACATTTCAATGATTTATAAAGACAGAAATCTAAACTGTTTGGAGGACATAGTTTAGGGAGGATTGAGATATTTTGTCACCCATAAGGGTCCACATGCATTATTTGTCTCAAGTGTGTCCTGCATATTACAAACTCAAATCTCCAAGGAAGAATGATAGAGTGGCTTTAATGGGTTTTCATTTAAATTAGCTATTGACTAAATACTAAAGTTGAATGATGACTTTATAATGTGTAATATCTTAGTTCAAAGAATATGTAGAAATTATGGAATTTTACAATTGTAGTAGATAGTGGGTTAAAACAGTTTATGTGACTCTATTAGGAATATATAGGTAGGTAGTGCCAGATATAGGATTAATAACTATTAATCACTTCATATCCTATGAAACTATTGTTTCAATGTGTGATCTTCCCACACCTTTGAAGTTACATTCCTTTTTCATACTCATGTTACTTTGGACCTCATACAAAATGATAAATCAAATGATATTTCACTCTTCATTAGAACTTAAAGGAAGAATTTCTATATATTTAGCTCTTTTTGACATAATCCACTGAGAATTTTTTAAATTGTCCATTTACTGGATGCCTTTGATAATTTTATATATATATTGATTGTTCATATATGCCTGTTATGTGTTCTATATTTGTATTTCATTTTTCCCTTTGCATATATTAAGACTATATCTAGAAAAACATAAAACATTTTATTTATATGCCAAATAATAGTAATGTTATTGCTTCTAACTGATGTTTTATATTTTCATGATGTTTGATATGTTTAACTAATATAATCTCAAAGCATTAAAAATGATACAATTCCTAATTTTCAGTTAGAAATTATAAAGAAAATAATTTAAGAAATTTCAATAATAAGCTTATTATTCAGAGACATTACTCATTTCTAGAAAAAATGTTGAGAACAATTTTGAGATTTTCAAAAGTGCTACAATGTACTTAGTAAAATGGGAGCACTTATTTTTTTTTCCTCATTTCACCTTTGCTTCTATCTCAAAACTGTGACTTATGCTGGGTTCAAGAAGAGAACTACAAGCTGTACCTTTTAACCCACATATAGCTGTCAACACTAATAATTTCTTTGAGACTATCTGTACGTAAAGAAGTAGGATAAAACTAAGTGGTTTCAAATTTTATTATTTAAATGACATTAAATAATCAGTTTTAACTTACCTTTATGCTTATATAATTATATACCACTACTTGGTTGATCCATAAAAGCAAGTATGGAACAATTTCTTAGCAAGCATTGATTCACCTCTGGAGAACACTGATGGACACACAAAACTGTGTGGATCATCATGACTCCTTAGTGAAGATATACTATCTATTAATCATCCCTATCTTTTTAAAAGCTCTGGAGAGCTTTTCTCTGTTAGCCAAAGATGAACTATTCTCTAACTCCACATTTCTGCTTATTTTTTACATGTATTTTATTTTTATTAAAGCAAGACATACACCCTACTTTAAAAATTAGCACACAAAACTGCATAACATGTAAAACTATTTGTTGCTTTGTCAGAGAATATCATATGAGGCAAAGATATTAAATCACTACTAGCATTTTTATTTTTAATAGTAAACTGAAATAAAATATTGATTTAAAAAATTAACAAGTCTGTAGTCATAGCTGAAGGGTTTTCTCTAAGATAACAATAGAACAAACAAAAACAACTAAGAGTAGAGGAAGTAAATAACACACATTAACCTAATTTTATAGATATATTACACTGAACACAGAAAACACACATTGTTTTTAAGTACTAGGGGAACGTATGTAAAAATTAATTATATTCAAGGCCACAGGGGATACTAGAAATTAAGCAGAAATAAGAGGGTAAATAAATAGTCTAGTAAAAATAACTAAAAACAAACAATAAAACAAACAAACCACACTCTGATGTAAAACTCTTGAATTAAAAATAAAGTAAAAGTTTAGAATGCAGATTATTTAGTCTATGGTCATGCCACCATGAACAAACCCTATCCCATATGATCTCATAAGCTAAGCAGGGTCAGGCCTGGTTAGTACGTGGATGGGAGACCACCTAGGAAGACCAGGTAATGTAGGCATAAATTTTTTTAAAAAATAAGGGATTGTAAGCTCCTTGCAATCTCTGAGGTCAACCAAGGGTTGCTTTGCCTAAAAAACAAACAAACAAATAAATAAATAAAGTAAAATGCAGACTGTTTAGAAAGAAATGATATATAACGTTCTTATTATATATCACAATTTGTCAAATGCAACAAAATAACATTCAGCGAAAGTTTTTGAGCCTGATGTTAATGTATCAGAGGAAAAAAAGTAACAAATATAAATAAATAAACAGCATCAAATAAATAATTCTAAAAATTTATTTATTTAAATTAGCTACAAGTATACAGTATATTGGTTAGACATCTATATAATTCCTAAAACAATCCCCTCAATTGCTCCCTCCCTCCTCAAGCCCTCCACCTAGCCATCATATTAATGCTAACTGTATTCCCTATGCCACGCACCACATTCTCATGACCAACTCTGTACTATTAATTTGTCTTTCTTTAACCCTTCACCCAAAATAAATAATTTTTTAAAAATCATAAAATAAACTCTCAAAAGCAGAAGAAATATATTTATAAAAATAAAAGTATGAGAGTTCCAGTCAAGATGATGGAATAGATTAACACTATGCTTGCCAACTCTCATGATCACATCAAAATTATAACTAAATTATAGGATAATTAACCTTTAGAACCATTTGAAGACTAGCAGAACAAAAATCATGTAACTAAGGATATAAAGAAGAAACAATGTTAATATTGATAGGAGAGATGCAGACTCCAAACGGGTTGGTCCCACACTCATGTGTGGTGGTCGAGAATTGGAAGGAATATCTTAGCTGCAGAGATGCCCCCTGAATAACAAGAGATCATGGCCCCACACAATGCTCTCATGCCCAGAGGACCAGTTCTGGGAAGTGAGCTCCCCATGTAAGGCTGTGAAAATCAGTAAGGATTCCACCACTCTGAGTGAGACAGAAAAATCAAGTGCCCATATACAGACTCACTCACAGGAACTCACCTTAAGCTTCAAAAAAGAGAAAGGAGCTCAAAAGGCACAGGGACATACGAAGAGAAACTTAAGTGTGTGGCTTCAGGACAAAGGTTGGAGAGACGACTATCATTGAGCACTTCCACACAGCAGGCAGATGGCGCCATCTTTCCTATATTGAGCCAATTCCCTATACAGCCTGCAGGCAGGTGTCAAATCTGAACATGAACTCACCTGATGAATACCACTTGCCCCACCTTGGTGACTCACTGAGACCTAGCTCCATCCAACTAGCATAACACCAGAGGCTCTTTCACGGGTAGGAAGTTGGCCTCAGCTCACCCTTCATTCTTAAAAACATTCAAGGGTCTACAAGGACCAGGTGGGCAGCAGCTCACCTCAATGGGCCTGATACCTCTTACTGAGTGGTCTAGGCTCACCACTGGTGCCAAAGCTAAATCTGTATTAAACTGGTGAACACTACTCGCCCACCCTGGTGATGTTCTGAAAGCCCTCCCAACCCAACTTGAGTACTGCTGGAAGCTGTCTCAGATCTGGGCTTTGCAGGGAGCCAGAAGTTATCAGTTGGAATATCCTATGCATTTTGTTAAGTGGCCCAGGTCCAATACTGGTGGCAGCCAAACTCAGTTCCCAGAGTGGCCTCTCCCACATGCACCAAAGCACATCACAGGGAGTTACCAACTATAGATTGCTTCATAGCTCCTAACAATTGTCACCAGGCCAGCCACAGGCAGCAGCTGAATGTGACCTATACTGGAGCCACTCCCAATAGGCCTCAGAAACAATACATTTGGTGGCCGGCTTCAGACTAAAATGGTACTACATGATTAGCTCTACAAGCAGCACAAATAAAGATGGTCTTAGCAGGCACAAACACATCCCAACGGAGCAAATTTCACCCTGTGAGGTCAGCACCAACACAGCAGATCATACTCTGTGGTCATGGTACATCCTCATAGTAAGCCAGAGAGTCAATATTACCCACTAATGTGTCAACAGCAAGTAAGTTTCAACTAAAAAAAAAGGGCACAAACAACAGACACAGAGGATACTCCTGGAGTAACAGATCAGATAATAAGGGAAATTATGCAACTGGGCCCCACAGAAAAACTGCTATGTAAGGACACCTTGCCAAAAAAGAGACTTAGAAGATCTACCTAATATATAGAAATAAAAACAGAGGGATATCCAAAATGAAGAGACAAATAAATGTCCCAAATGAAAACTAAAGAAATGAATTCCATTAATCTACTCAATACAGAGTTTAAAATACTGCTTATAAGGATGCTAATGGAACTTAGTGGGAACTTCAACAAGGAGAGAGTAAATATAAAAAAGGGATACAGAAACTATAACAATGAACATCAGAAATGAAGAATACTAGTAGAAGGAAGCAATAGATTAGATGAAACAGAGGATAGAGTCAGAAATATAGAAAACAAGGTAGTAGGCAATAACCAATGAGAATGAAAAGAAAAAAAATAAAAATTGGGATAAAAGACTCAGCTATAACAACATCTGCATCATAGGAGTACCAGGAGGAGAAGGGAGAAAGCAAGGAATTAAAGACCTATTTTAAGAAATAATGATGAAAACGTTCTTAACTTGGCAAAGGAAACACACATACAAGACCAGGAAGTGCAGAGAGTTCCAAATAAGATAAACCCATAGAGACCCACACGTGTCATAATGGCTATCATCATAAATAAACAATCAGTAAGTGGTAGTGAGAATGTGAAGGAAAGGAAACCCTTGTGCATGTTGAATGAATTATAAAATGGTGCATCTACTATGTAAAACAGTATGAAGTTTCCTCAGTTATTTTTTAATAGAAATGCCTTATAAATCAGCAATTAAACTTCTGGGTATTTATCTGAAAAAAATAAAAATAAAAAACCCACAAATTAAAAAAGCCATATGCAACCCTATGTTCACTGCAGCACTATTAACAAAAGCCAAGATGTGGAAGCAACTTAAGTGCCTATTAATAGACTATGTGATAAAGAAAAAGTGATACATACATAAAATAGAATATTACTCAGCCATAAAAAGAATTAGCTTACCTTTTATAGCAACATAAAAGGAGCTAGAAGGTATTACACTAAGTAAAATTCGTCAGACAGAGAAAGACAAATAACATATGATTCCACTTATATTTATAATATAAAATATTTTAAATAAAAAATAAATGAAAAATCGCATCAAAAACAGACAAAGGTACATAGAACATACTGATAGCTATCAGATGAAATTGAGGTTCATTGGCTAGGTTAAAAAGTAAAGGCATTCCAAAAAAGAAAACTACAGAACAATATCTCTCATGAACACAGATGCAAAAATCCTAAATCAGATACTAGAGAACCTAATACAGCAACATATTAAAAGATTATACACCATGATCAAATGGGCTTCACCCCAGAGGCACAGGGGTGGTTCAACATAAGCAAAATGATTAATGAGAAACACAACAGAACCAAATTAAAAAATATGATTATATCCATAGAAGCAGAAAAACATTTGACAAGATAGAGCACCAATTTATGATCAAAACACTTAACAAAATCAGTCTAGAAGGAAAGTATCTTAACATAATAAAGGCCATATAGGACTAAACAGCCTACATTATTCTCAGTGGTGAAAACTAAAAAGCTTTCCTCTAAAATCAGGAATAAGGCAAGGCTGTCCACTGTTATTCAATATAAACTTGGAGATTCTAATGAGTGCAATCATGCAAGAGAAAGATATAAAAGGCATCCAAATAGGAAACAAAGAAGTCAAACTGTCACTATATGCAGATGACATGATTCTCTATATTGGAAACCATAAAGATTTCACAAGAACATTACTAGAAACAACAAGCAAATACAGTAAAGTTTCCGGACACAAAATCAGTGTTCAAAAATCCATAGAGTTTTATATTTCAATAATGAAGAATCAGAAAAAGAACTGGGAAAATCATTCATTTTGTAATTGCAACAAAAAGAATAAAATACCTAGTAATAAATCTAACTAAAGCTGTAAAGAACCTATATAACAAAAAATATAAGACCCTATTTAAAAAAATTAAAGAGAAACCTGGATTCTCTTTCTCTCTGAGTAACTGCTCAGATTTTCACTGGTCTGATTTTGAAGCTTTGGAGATTTTTCCACATCATTTTTGGAGACCTCAGCAAGATTCCAATAATGCTGGCCCCTTGGTCTGCCAGGCTGTTGGTTTGGCCAGACCAAGGCAGATGGGAACCTGGACAACTGAGGAGATGGGTCACTGGAATATTTCAGGTTCTCTTTTAAATCAGCACCCCAACTTTCGGAACAGCTGAGCTGCACAATTGGACTCTTAGGAGAGAAAGACCACCTCACCAGAAATGGCCAAGGAGGAGGAGGTACCAAGGTAAAGAGAGGAAAAAGTAGGGTCCCAGGACAGCTCACATTCAGGTCTCCACTGTTGGAGAAAAAAGGAACTGGATGCAGCTTTCTGGTCTTCAGAGAAAAGACAGTGGTGAGGGTCTTTCTTCTGGGAGAAGACACCAGGATCTCCAAAAAGCTGGAATGGAGATATCAGGGTCTCCTCAATGGGGGAGACATCAGGTTAATCCAGATGCCTTCCTAGAAGGGAGAGACACCTTTTGGCCTAATGTATGAGTGAGAACTTCTTTTGCAGGGAGGTGTCAGGTTGAGGCACACACCCACTAGTTGGGAACCTGTCATGTGATCCAGGTTGTATTGGTGTGGGGAGAAAATATTTTAACCTGATGTGTGAATGTGTGGATGAACGAGTGACCTGATTAATTTGTTGGTCAGATATGAGTTTGTAGCTCCACAGCTGGGAACACTTAAGGTCCGCTAAAGGCAATGGAGTTCATCTGAGCTCACTCTTCAGGTCCATGGTGAATGGCATATGGTCCAGGGTGACATCAGACTAGTGTCCGTCCAATTGTCTGCTACAGCTAAGTGTCACCCAAGCTCCCAGCAAGGGGACATGGCCTCATGAGCACATGCATGGTCTCCCCGTTGGAGCAGGCACCCACCCTTGTTTGTCTTTGTATCACCATCACAGGGTAGGAAGAGTTTGGTTAACACAATAAAAAAGTGGGAAGCACCATCACCCTCTGGAGGGCAACCAAGCTCTCTCCACAAGTTAGCGGACACATTAAGAAATGGTGACAAGTTGTATGAAAAAGAAGATATAAAGTGTGGAAACATAACGAAAAAAAATTAGAAAGTGTGTTGGCCCAGAGGTGCTTATTTCTGAATGAGTAAAGGAGGAAAACAGAAAATAAAGCATGTGATAGAAGATTTGTGCAAGTGAAAATACTGAGAGGAAAGTGTAGAAGACAGTCTTGAAGAAGAGATTCTGAGCAGAAATTTTATGTAACTAAGCAAAACAAGATTGAAAATATAAATGTTGAAAGTAAGTTAATGTAAGAGTGAAACTTTGCTTTAATATTTCTTAAGATTATTAGTCCACTACTAATGGTATGGAAAACTTTTTTGAGTAGAAAACAAGGATTCTGTGCTTAATCAAAATAATTTATTTGTTTTATATAGCCTTAATCAGTTTTCTGAGGTTTTAGAGAATATAGTAACTTTGACCAAAAGTATGATGGCCAAACACTGCTGGCTATACATTTCACAACTCGGCCTGTGCTCAATACTCAAAGGAAGCTCCAAAAGTTATGGTCTAGACCCCAACCCCAAAGATGGTTTCTTATTTATGGTGCCAGAGATTTTTAAGGTGTCCAATAACTGGGACTAGGCAGAGAAGGAAGCAGAGTATGAAAAGAGTGCAAATTTTAGTTGTCATAATACAGGGACCATCTCTATGTGGCCCTAGGCAATAAAAACTTTGAAGGCCTGGAGGGCCTTGATCTTGTTTGGCTGTGAGTGGCATTGTTGGGACTGAGGCATAATCAGTGTGAAAACTGCAAAAGGAAGAGCGTTGGAAGGGTGAGTGTCCATCCAGTCCTAGGAAGCATGGAAGGGGTGGACCTCATAAGTCCTCACCCCATATAGTAAGCTTCTCATGAAGAGGCTGCTCTCTCCCCCAGCAACAGAGGCCCAAGCACTTGCAAGCTCCAGTCTTAAAGAAATCCACCATGATCACAATAGTAGAGCTTCAGGTCCCCCTCGACATGGCTGGAAAAAGAAAACTGAATTTTTGCGACATACTAGAACTACCTACTCTGTCCTGACTCATCCCATGGGCCATTCTTTAATGCTAACAGTACAGTGACAGGAATAAACAGTCAGCCTAATGTAATTTACTCTTTCCATTGTGAAACTAGGACTAGCAATGACGTTCTCTGCCACACATTAGGACCAGGGTCCAGTGCAAAAAGCACCTCATCTGGAAAATTGGGACACAGCCAAAAAAAAGGGGTGGAGGGCAGCCCTCTTGCCCATCACACAGTGCACATTGGTGTGGAACCTAAGGCTAACCAATTCGTAAACATCCTGCCTCTATGTCAGGGTTTCCTGCTAGCAGAGCAACTACCTCCTCACAATCTGTTAAAAGTCAGCCCTCAATGAAAACAGAAAGGGCCTCACCAAAACTCAGGAAGGATAAGCCTAAGGTTTCTTTGAAAGTTTCTACCATAACACCAGGAGAAAAATGTGTAATATTTTCTAAGTATACTAACTAATGTTTTAATATCTCAGATAATATGACATTGAACTGCAGCTCCACTACTTCTGTAAGATATGCAAATATGCACATGTTAAATTACTCGCTGGATGGTTTCTTATTTATGGAAGAACTATTTATTCATATGTTCCTACTAATAGTAATGGAGGACCATGTTCCCTAGGAAGACTAACTGTATTTATGCCTCAAAAGTCTCCAAGCACCGCAAGGAACACATCCTTGACCTTAGTTGTAATAGTGACCTACATTTATTTAGTCCAGTTGTATCTACTGCTTTGTTTTACCCATTATGACTATTTCCCTAAATATATAAGTCAACAGAATAGCCTGCTCCATAGCAAAAGACAAACACAACCTCTCAGGTCAACCATGCCATAGGAATAGAATTAGGACAGGTCAGAAAAGCTATCCTTGGAATCAGGTCCACTACAAACTATCTGTTACTCAGGCATAACCATACATGTAAAGAATTAAACGACTGTGTTTTTTAACCTCTCTGACAACTCATTGAGGAGAAAGTAAAACAAATTCATGACATTGTGTCCAATATTAAACAGGACAGAGATTTTCAATTTTGATCTCTTCCATCTCACTTCTTGGCAGCCCAGTCTCACTGGGCTAAAGGAAGCATTTCTTATTTTCATTTTATTTATCTTTGTAAAAGTTATTGCTTGTTGCTGCATTCAATACACTTCTACCTGTAGGTCTGTAGCCAGTTAGATACCTAAGACAAAAGCAAAAATGAAGGGAAAAATTTTCTTACAGCAACAAAGCAATCAACTCTTCATCTTAAGCTAGACTCAGATATGAGGCCCATCAAAAAAGGAAGGAAATGAGATGGGACATCACTTGTAAAATTTTTAATCTTTTAGCAGAAAATGAAATGGGACATCTTTTGCAGAGTTAATCTTTTTAGTAAACCTAGTTAAGTTTTCTTCCTTCCTTTCTTTGGATAATTGCTGGAAACTAGTGACTCATATCCTCTTGTTATTGATAAGGATCATCAGTCCATTGTTAACAGAAATCATGTTAGGCCAGGCAGGGCCCTTAGAGTCTGAGGAGTTTACTTACTCTTTAAGAAATATATTAACCAAGCCTGTTTCTCTTTACCCACTTAATAGGCAAATTAACAAATATGATTTAAATAATCAATTTGAACCGTTTTTTCCTTGTCTAGGTACTGAGGCAGCCCTTCAGCATGAAACTTGATATCCTGCCTGATTAAGGCAGAAAGGAAAGAGCTCCATGAAACCCCCAAATAGGCAAGGAGTACGACCATTCTCAGCAGGAAGCAGATACAAAAGAAGAGATGTCCCATCCCTCAACATCCATATTAAGAGGTTTTATGGCTTTTTGAAGAGAATTAGTTTGGAAAATTAGTTAAGGGGTTTCTGGATCTGCCTGCAAAGACACTGAGGTCATCCTATCTCAGAAGGGGTTTGCTGTAAACCATCATGTGCCCCAAGACCTTTAGGCTTCTCTTCTTACAAAATCCTTATGGGAGACACACCCCCATACACACACACATCCCAGCAATAAGAAGATTAGAGGAAGATCTTAAATTAATAGATGATCTAGAAACGTCCTAACATCTTCAGGTTATAGAGAAGATCCATCTCTTCCTCAGATGATTAAACTAAATCAACAGTTTATTCTAAGAATCTCTAAGAATAATAGGGAAAGAGATTTTAATATTTGCTTCAAAAGGGGGGGAAGAGGGTAACCACAATTATGCTAGCAGAAACTGAGAAATAATAGAGATTTAAGAGTATTCAGTCAGTAGAGAAAGAAATTTAGTAAGTCCTGTGTTAGGATCTGGCTGGCAGAATTAATTTTTAGAAAAAAATGGTTTATACACAGGTATTTGTAATAAATTTAGACTCATAGCTGGAAGACTCAGATTATAATTGGCTTATTTTCTTAATTATTGTAATATAATTCTCTTTTAAAAGATAAATTAAGCTTTAGAAAGAGCCCAACCGTTCTAGGGAGTTATGTCCACCCCTTTTAGTCAGGAGAAGAAATATAAGTTACGGATTAGAAAAAAAAGCCATTTCAGCTTAACTAAACAGGCTCTCACCTTGTTATATTAGAAACTCTCACTGACATTAAAGTTAAGGTATCACTCCGTGAATCCACCAAACCTGGGTAAAGAAAGCAGTGTCTCCAGAGTACTGGGAAACTTAGACTATAGAACATCTTCCTGATCAGCTGCTCTGGACTGCATTCCAGAGGCATCAGAAAGTGCACCTGAGATCATCAGCCCTGCTTTGGCCACTCCCAGAAGCTGGTCAGCCTATGCATGGCAGAAGCATGAAGAATTTTATCATGGGGCTCCTTATAATTGGACTTTGGGGAGGAAATTGGTGCACAGAACTGTGATCTATGTAATCATGTTACCAAAGGAGATCAGAGAATGTCCACTGCCTTAGTTTTCTAGAACTACTGTGAATGGCAGTGCTTTTCAGATATATTTTTCAGAGCTGCACTGGACATGGCAGGATTTACCACTTGCTAGATATGGCAAGCAACACCTGAACAGGGGCTTGGCACAGGAAAACATGTGAATAAGGTAAGGTGAGGAGACTCCCTTGCGAAAAGGATATGCAGAAGAGTAGGAGTGGGGAAAAAAATACAAGTCACAGTCTGGTAAAATTCAAGAAAGCATGCATGTTAAATAAATTTAGGAAATAGGCTGTCACAACCAGGAGTAAAACAGGGGACAACAAGGGTTAAGGGACCACGATGTGCTTGTACAGATGCTTAAAGCTATACTTAAGGCTAGAAAATATAGTGTGCACACTCACCAGATTCAACAATCCTAGATTTCATATAGGGAACTCATCCCTGATTCCAAGAGGAAAGAACTGTAAATAGTTGAGCCTGAGAAAAGATCGGGAAGCTACTGAATTGATTTCCACCCAGGCAAGGCCTAAAACTGGGTAATCTCACATAGATTTACTAGATTTGTAGAAGCAAGACCTATATTCACCTCCCCCAAAATAGGGAAGGAAGCTCTATAATTGGCATGGTAAAGCCTTACTTATACCTTCGAGAATAGGGTAATTGCTTGATTACCTGGTCTCAAAGCCCTTGCCTGGAAAATGGCAAGTACATGTAGTCCCAGCTACTCGGGAGGCTGAAGCAGGAGAATTGCTTGAATCCAGGAGTTCTGGGCTGTAGTGCGCTATGCTGATTGGGTGTCCACACTAAGTTTGGCATCAATATGGTGACCTCCTGGGAGCAGAGGACCACCAAGTCAGAAATGGAGCAGGTCAAAACTCCTGTGCTGATCAGTAATGGGGAATTCTATCTCACCAACTGTTGTATATAGGGCCAGGCAGTTGAAGATCTTGTCAAACAAATGTTAAAACAGGCACAGGTGCTCGTGCAAACATGGCATGGATGAGATCCCAGTAACCTCTTTGGAGGTTGGTTCTCCACTTTTGGAAGCTTTAAGACCTTAACTGGAGTAGTGACCCTCCTCCTTGGGACCTGCCAACTTATGCCTTGCCTGTTGCCCCTTGTATCCAGACAATTACCTCTCTTATAGAAACTACAGTGGAGAGAAAGACTACAGCAAAGAATCTTATGCAATAGAATTCAGTCCCTGGTCCAGTAAAACCAAGAGGAAGATCGGAAAGATAGGCAAAAAGGTGATGCTCTATAAAGAATTTAGATGGGCCTCAAAAGCAGGGAATGAAGAGGACATTTAAGGAATTTTCTCTTGAGCTAATCAACTCTTTGTTTTGTTTCTGTAAACATACTGACTCACCTTCCTTTTAGGAATGCTTTGTCTAGATAACAGATCTACTGCCTAAGTAAGTTCCTATTTAAATTGCCTGTAGTCCATAGAAACCCCCACAGACTATAACTGGCTGAGAACAAATCAATCAGCTAACTGTAATGGCACAGATATAAAAGAAAAATTGTCCCTAACTAGAGGCCCAGATCTTCAGAGCACTAGTTCTTCTGGGAGCATGAGTAATAAACCTGGGTTCTCTTTCTCTCTGAGTAACAAAAGAAAATGAGAGAGAGAGAGAGAGAGAGAGAGAGAGAGAGAGAGAGAAGAAAGAAAGAGAAAGTAAGAAAAAAAGAAAGAGAAAGAAAAAAAAGGAGAAAGAGAAAAAGAGAAAGAAATCAAAGAAGATACAAAGAAATGGAAAAATATTCCATGTTCTTGGATTGGAAGAATCAACATAGTTAAAATGACCATATTACCTAAAGCATTATACAGATTTAATGCAATCTCCATTAAAATCTCATCAGCATTAAAAAAAAATAGAACAACAATTATCAGATTTATATGGAAGCACAAAAGACCACGAATTGCCAAAGCTGTCCTGAGAAAAATGAACGAGGCTGAAGGTATCATTCTGCCCAACTTTAAATTATATTACAAAGTGACAGTAATCAAAACGGCATTGTATTAGCAGAAAAACAGCCACACAGACCAGTGGAACAAAATCAAGAGTCAGAAATAACCCACACCCATATTCATATAAGGAAAAAATTTTCGACAAAAAAAGCCAAAAACAGACAGTGGAGAAAAGAAAGCCTCTTCAATATAAGATGCTGGGAAAAGTGGAAAGCTACCTGCAAAAGAATGAAACTAGACTATTGTCTATCAACACAAACCAAAATTAACTCAAAATGGATTAAAGACCTGAACATAAGACCTAGATCAACAAAATGCATAGAAGAAAAAATAGGAACTAAACTCATTGACCTTGGACTTAAAGAGGATTTTATGCATTTGACATCAAAAAATAAATAAATGAAAGAAAGTAAAAGTTAAAATAAATAAATGGGATTATGTCAAACTAAAAAGCTCCTACTCAGCCAAAGAAATCATCAACACGGTAAAAATACATCTGAATATGCAAATACATTTTCAAGCAATGCCTCTTATAAGGGCCTAATATGAACAATATACAAAGAACTCATACAACTCAATAACAAAACAAAAACAAACAATCCAATAAAAAAGAATGGGCAGAGGATCTGAACAGACATTCCTCAGTAGAAGATTTACATATGGCCAACAAATATTTAAAAATATGCTCAACATTGCTAGCTATTAGGGAAAATGCAAATCAAAACCACAATGAGATATCATCTCACACTTGTTAGAATAGCTATAATCGACAGGACAAGTAACAACAAATGTTGGAGAGGATGTGGGAAAAAAGGAACCCTCATACACTGCTGGTGGGACTGAAAATTGGTACAGCTACTATGGAAAAGAGTATGAATGGTCCTCAGAAAACTAAAAATTGACCTACCATATGATCCAGCAATTCCTCTACTGGGTATTTACCCCAAAGACTTAAAAACTCATTTTCGAAAAGATACTTGCACACCGATGTTCATAGCAGCATTATTCACAGTGGCAAAGATGTGGAAGTATCCCAAGTGTCCTATGATACATGACTGGCTAAAGAAGCGGTTGTACATATATACAATGGAATATTACTCAGCCATAAGAAGAGATGAAATGCTGTCATTTGCAACGACATGGATGGACCTTGAAATAACCATACTAAGTAAAATAAGCCAAACAAAAAGGTTGAAAATCACATAATATCATGTATATGGAATATAAATCTAAAAGCAACAAAAGAACAAGACAAACAGAGACTCAAGAACATGGACTATAGACTAGTAGTTACCACAAAGTGGAGGGTATAGGGGAAGCAGGAGGAAAAGGGGTAAAGGGGTCAAATGGGTGATGATAGAAATCTAACCATGGGAGGTGAATACACATTGTAAATATATATATTACTGTTACATTGTGCATCTGAAACTTACTGGATTTTGTTAACCAGCACCACCATTTGAAATTAATTAATTAATTTAAAAATAAACAAAAAATGGAAGGTATTAAAAATCAAAATTGTTAATTAAAAATAGTCGTGGAGACCTACAATACAGAGAATAGGAAATATATTCAATAATATATATTAACTATGTATTGTGCCTTGTGGGTACTAGACTTACTGGGAGGATAGCTTCATAAGTTACATAAATGTTGAACCTTTATGCTGTATACCTGAAGCTCACATAATATTGAATTTAAACTGTAGTTTTAAAAAATAAATAATAATTAATTAATAAAATATAATACAAAAATAAGTAGATTTTATGATTAAAACCAAAAGCTCTTCTTTGATTAAAATAAGATCAGTTATTGTTATGTAGTGTTATGTCTGATTGAAAT
The DNA here is from genome assembly GCA_030015415.1 of Cynopterus sphinx. Classification (NCBI taxonomy): domain Eukaryota; kingdom Metazoa; phylum Chordata; class Mammalia; order Chiroptera; family Pteropodidae; genus Cynopterus; species Cynopterus sphinx. Next base: position 48,186,130 of record CM057388.1, on the reverse strand, counting down.
AAAAAAGAGGTAAAACCACAAATAAGCAACATTAGTCATGAAAAAGTGATTCAAGTTAAAAATTATGTTAAATTATTCAATAATTTTATGAAATATTTCTATAAATATATTTAAAACCTTAGAGATATATGGATATATTAGTGGAAACGGAGATTAATGGGTAATGGTGTAAAAATATCTGGAAGGCTATATAGCAATATAATAAGTGTTTACCTATAGGGTGGAAAAGGGAAGTGGAAGGGTTGATAAAGGATCTACATATCTCTGTAGCACTGGGGAGAAATAATACATGACCACATGCTCATTTATTGCTTATATACTCTGCTTTTATTAAGATAATAAAGAAAAATATTACATTGCTTTGGAGATAATTACTGTGAAATGTTGGTACATAGATTACTTATGCAAAACAAAACAAAATAATGCTCAAACCATAGGAAAAAAATGAGTCTTTCTTTTCAATCCAGCATATAAGATACTTAGAAGGTGTCACTTCCTTTTGAACATCAAAATAAAAATAAATTTAAAAAGGTGAAAATCAACAACTATTCTTAGATCCATCAGATAATTGATGTCACAGGGCAAATCACTGCCCCCAAAATTGGACTGACAAGACAATACAGAGAATCACAACTTATTGAATTAGAACCTGGGGAGTAGAAACATCCTCAACAACCAGTACCAAGGTAGAAAAACCTAAATTGTAATTGAAAAAAAATTGCCTGAGGCTCAATTTGGATGTCTTTGTGTTAAAAACTCCATGAAGTTTGTTTTTCTTGAGTTTTATTTCCAGGAGCCCTAACAAGTCCTCACAGTGATGACCATAGAAAAATCCACTTCTATTTCTTTTAGGAAGAGGGAATATATACTTGTTTTGAAATATTTCCAGAGTATTCTCTCTATTTTAGCAAAGTCTGCCCTCAAGAAAAAGTATTTCATAAAAGCCTCTCTTTTGGAGGTTTTGTCAGAGCCAAACTGATCTGAGCAAACAAACAAACAACAACAACAACAAAAACACACAACTTCAACCCATTCTAGCCTTTAGTATAGGAGAACAGGAATACCCATTTCTAGCCTCCTTTAGCCTTTTTGTCTCAGCTAAGTGGGGATGGTGAGTAGGAAGCATTTTTAAAGACACAGCTTAAGGAAACCAGTTTACTAAAAGACTAATACTTAATCATAGGATAATAAAATGCTTCCTTCCCATCATATTTCTTACCACCACAGCAATGAAGCTCCTATAAAATAACAGGAGAATATAATTGAAAAAACTGCATGTCTCAACCATTATTTAAAAAGAAATCTTTAGAAAAAAACACCAATAAGAAAAACAAAAGGAAATTAGAGAAAGTTTTAGCTTCTGAGACCAACAACTACAGTAAACAGTAAACAGAATTAACTTCTAGTGAGCAAAACAAAACTTCACACTAAAGGGTTATTTACTTAAGTTCTCTTTACCCGACATATTATGCTCAACTTTCAATAAAAATTACAAGGTTAAAAGAAAAAAACAATTTTGAAGAGACATAGCAAACATCAGAATCACATTCAAATACGGCAGAGATGCTGGAATTATCAAACCAGGGATATAAAATAATCATAATTAAAGTAATAGGTCTCTAATTGAATAAAACAAACACATTTTAACAACAAATGATTAAGGTAAGTGGAGAGATAGAAACTCTAAGAAATATTCAAAGGGAAAGGCTAGACCTCAGAAACACTGTAACAGAAATGAAGAATGCCTTTGATGAGCTTAGCAGTGGACTGGACATGGTCAAGAAAAAAATAAGTTAGCTTGAAAAAATGTAAATAAAATCTTCCAAAATTGAACTTCAAGGAGAAAAGAATAATGAAGACACAAAACAGAATATCAAGAGACAATTTAAAAAGATGTGACATAGCCATAGTGGAAATGCCTGAAATAGAATTTAAAAGAAAGAAAGAAAGAAAGAAAGAAAGAAAGAAAGAAAGAAAGAAAGAAAGAAAGAAAGAAAGAAAGAAAGAAAGAAAGAAAGAAAGGACGAAATGGACAAAAAGGACAAAAAGGACAAAAAGAAGGAAGAAGGGAAGAAAAAATATTTGAAGCAATACTGAGAATTTTTTAAAATTAAAGATAGTTACAAAAGCTCAGATTCAGGAAGCTCAGAGAACAATGATCTAGGTAAAAATAATAAGAAAAATCAATATTAAGGCTTATTATATTCAAACTAAGGGAAATTAAAGAGTAAAAGAAAATCTTGAAAGAAGTGGAGGAATGAAACCTTATTTAGAGAGCAGCAAAAAAAAAAAAAAAAAAAAACAAATACTATGGAGTTATCTTCAGAAATCATAAATGCCAATACAAGATGTTAGCACTGCTAGTGAAAACTTTGTGTTGGGGTGGTGAGGAATGATGACAAAGTATAGGGAAACTAAATTTTATCTAAAATAGTATATTAATAAAAAAACTTTCTCTTAAGTATGGACCAAATATTACTACTTTTGATAAAAGAGTAGTTAGGTGAGGCCATTAAATTATTTTCCTGACAGAATAAAGTAACATTGATGATATCATAATATAAACATTAATTCTAGTAAAAGAATAATTTATGGACTACTTACATAACCATTAAAGTCTAAGAGTAATGAGTAGCTGAACCACTCTTCAGTGATAGTCTAGGATCAAGTTAGAAAGAATGTGAAGGCCAGCAAATACTTATGAGTGCCAGCTGAAAGCCATTTGCCTTGTAAACTGATTGCTCTGCCTCAAAAGACCTAGGTGCTCATGTGTATTATTCTAGCACACCTATAATTTAAGATACAGGAAGAAGATTGAAAGGTAAAACATTGTGTATATGCTAAAAGATTTTGACCCCTGCTTAATCTGCTTCTTGTTTAGCAGAGATTAAACATATTAGGTCACATTGCCAGTAAGCTTATACATAGTGTGTAAGTTTTACTCTTTAAATAGAAACTTGTAAGCTTCAGAGTAATCACCATTATAATTGTTTTGGTCTCCAGTTCTTGGCTTCTACAAAGTTTGAATAAAGTAAAATTAACCAAACATAAGGTGATTGATTTCATAGGCTCACAGGTGGCTGTCTTTTGGTAACTTTGAAGAATCCTTGAGTAAGGCAGAATAGTCATAGAAACTACAGCCGGATGTAGTGAAGCAGGGTCATAGGACATAGGACAATTCTCTAATTTTATGCACTGAAATAGATCTCATATCTCTTCCTTACAATTGTTACATTAATTTCTAATCCAATATACAACTAATTCATTACAAATTTAAAAAAGTTAATTTGAGAATGTTTTCTGGGAGATTGTCAGGTGGAGTGGTCATGAAGTTCTTTTAGAAGGTCAACCTAAATAGTTATAAATTAAACTAACCCCAGATTTATATAATAAACAATTAATAAGTATATCTAATACTCTAAATAAAGATTTCTATTGTGAATCTCTCAAACCTCACGTGAGGAAATATTTTTTCATAAATACTCTTTGAAGCACCCTTCAAAATGAAACTGTCCTGATGTTCTCTTTTAAGATTCAAATGAGGAGATGATGGAGGAGGTCAATTTTGTGCTTGTCTCCTCTCATGACCACATCAAACTTACAAGTAAACTACAGAAAAACAGTCATACAGAATCACCTAAAATCTAGCTGAACAGAAGTCTTACAAGTAGAGACACACAGAAGAGGACACCTTGAGACTGGAAGGAGGGGCAAAAATGGGAAACAGGCTGGTCACACACCTATGTGTCACAGTTGAGACTCGGGAGAAATATCTTGGCTGTAGAAGTCCCCTCAAAAGAATGAGAGGTTCCAGCCCCACACCAGGTTCCCCAGCCCAGGGTTCCAGAATGGGGAAGAGAAGTCACCACAATATTTCGCTGTAAAACCCAATGGAGATTGTGGTTGAGTAGACAAAGTGTGGCTGGAGTTTTCCTTAAAAAGCTCATAAACATATTTATTCACTGATGGACTCATTCCCTCTAAGCTCCAGCCCTAGGTCAACTGCTCAAAAAGTACCAGCCACATACAAGGAGGAACTGAGTTGTCTGGCTTCAGGGTGAAGGCTGGAGGCACAGCTTTCCCCCAGACAGAAATATTGATAGAATCCATTGTTTCTTTGTTGAGCCCCCACTTCCAAACTGAGTTGCAGAAGCAGATGGCCGCCATATCTGAGTCTGTCAACCTTCCTAACACAGGTTAACCTGCCATAGGGAGACGTCCCTGAGACCATACCTCTTTGAATTTGTGGGCCCACTTAAGCCACTTCTTGAAACTTTTCCATACAAATTACCTGTCTTGACTCATTCTATAGATTTTCTTAATTTTTTTCAAAATTTCACAAAAGCCAAACAAGCAGCATCTGGCCTCTGAGTGCCCTATACTTCTTTCTGAATAGCCTCAAGCCTGGCACTAGGGACAGCTAACCTCAGTTTGTTGCTTAGACTTTCTAGGCACCTTTAAGCCCAGTGCAGATGGTGGCATCTGAGGACTGCTTAGCAACTCTTGCTGGTGGCACTGGGAAGAACACAGTCTGTGGCTGAACTTGGCCTGCGTAGGGGCCTTTTCCAACAGGCTCCAGGGCCAGCATGCTTGATGGGTGGTTTCAGACCAAGCTGGAGTATCACCTGAAGCTATATCCAAGGATAACACATCGAAAGTTCAAACTGGGTAGGAACAAAACTCCTGCTAAACAAAACCTTCTCTATAGGGCCAGCCTCTCCCTAGATAGTCCTCACAGCCAATTAACCTGAGGGTTAATCCCTTTCATTGACATACAAGCAGCAACTGAGGCTCAACTACAATAAGAGGGCACTCACAACTCATATAAAGAACATAACTAGGGTACATGGCTCAGGTGACTGGGAAAGAATATGCCACTAAACCCCACAGCAAACCTACTACAGAAGGCCACTATACTAAGACTGGGAGACATAGCAGGCCTACCTAACATATAGAAACAGACACAGAGAGATAGCCAAAACTGGGAGATAAAGAACATGTTCCAATTGAAAGAATAGAATAAAGCTCCAGAAAAAAAAAGAACTAAACAAAATGGAGATAAACAATGAATCAGAGTTCAAAACACTGATTATAGAAATGCTCAGTGAACTTAAGGAAAGAGTAGATGAGATCAGTGAGAACTTTAGCAAAGAGATAGAAAACATAAAAAAAGAACCACTCAGAAAAGAAGAATATAATCACAAACAACAACAACAAAAATACATTAGAGGAAAATAACAGTAGATTAGATGAAGTAGAGAACCAAATCAGTGATTTAGAAGATAAGGTAGCAAAAAAAAATCAGAACAAAAAGAAAAAATTTTAAATATAAGGATAGCTGAGGGGTCTCTGGGACAATATGAAATATACCATTATTTGTATTATAGGGGTACCAAGAGAAGAAGAGAGAGAAAAAAATTGAAAGCCTGTTTAAAATAAAATAATGACTGAAAACTTCCTTAAACTGATGAAGAAAATAGACATCCAAGCTCAGGAATTGCAGAGTCCCAAGCAGAATGAACCCATGGAGGCCCACAAGAAACATTATGATAAAAATACCAAAGCTAAAAGACAAAGGGGAAATCTTAAAAGGAGCAAGAGATAAGCAATTATTTACCTACAAGGGAGCTCCCCTAAGACTCACAAGATTTTTCAAAAGAAACTTTGCAGGCCAGAAAGGACTGGCAGCAGATATTAAAAGTGATGAAAAGCAATCAAGATTACTCTATCCAACAAAGTTACTATTTATGATCAAAGGACAGATAAAGAGCTTCCCAGACCAAAAAAAAAAAAAAAAAAAAAGCTAAAGGAGTTCATCGACACCAAACTAACATTACAAGAAATGGTAAAAATACTTTTTTAAAAAGAAGAAAATATTTTAAAATATGAATAATAAAATGGCAATAACTACATACCTATTAACAGTTACTTTAATTGTAAAATGATTAAATGTTTCTATCAAAAGACAGGGTTAATATGTGGTTAAAGAAAAAAAAGCCTCTTCCATACTTTGCCCACATGAGATTCACTTCATATTGAAAGACACAGACTAAAAGAAAAGGGATAAAAAATATATTTAATACAAATGAAAACAACCAAACAAGTAAAAATCTCAGGTAGCAATACCTATACCAGATAAAATAGACTTTAAAAATAGACTATCACAAGGGACAAAGAAGGACTCCATAATTCCACTTTTGGGTATTTATTCAAAAAAATACCAAACACTACTTTAAAGGGACATGTGCATACATATATTCATTATAGTATTACTTACAATAGCCAAAATATGAAGGCAAACTTGGTGTCTATCAATTAATGAATGGTAAAGAAGAGGTGGTACTTATATATAATGGAATATTAGTCATAAAAAGAATGAAATATTGCCATCTGTAACAACATGGATGGACCTATAGGGCATTGTGCTGAATGGAATAAGTCATACAGAGAAAGACAAATGCATATGATTTCACTTACATGTGTAATTTAAAGAACAAAATAAACCAACAACAACAAATAAAACAGAAATAAATTTATAGATACAGAGATCATTTTAATGGATGCCAGATAGGAAGGCTGGGGAATGGGTGAAAGGGGAAAAAGGCTTAAGAAATAAAAATTGGTAGTCAAAAAATAGTCATGGGGATATAAAGTATTGCATAAAAAATATAGTCAGTAATATTATAATTACTATGTGTGGTGTCAGATGGCTACTAGACTTATTGGGATGATCACTTTGTAAGTTAAATAAATGTCTAATCACCATGTTGTACACCTAAAACAAATTTAATGTTGCATATCAAGTGCATTTAAAAATAATATATATATATATTTAAAAATTAAATTTGTTCTAAATCATTTATTACTTTAAAAAGTATTAATCCTTATCATTTTTTTTTGAAATTTAACATTTTGATTTGATAGGTATTCTCTTTCCAATTTTATTTTTATAAAGTTTAAAGCCCCAATTTTTATTCTCTTTATAAATAAATCCCACATCAAATAGATAATTTATATTACTTTTTTCTAAACCATTTCTATTTCCATTTTCTGAGGCAAGGCTACCAGAATCACATATTGTTGTAAGGGTACATATGTATCATAATTTTATACAAACATAGTGAAAATACTTATATTTTGTTTTTAACAAATAGTTATTTGATATTTTCTTTGAAGTACCAGTAAATACAAGTTAGCACAAGTGCACGATATACCAGGTTATTTTATTCCTAGTTTTCTTTCATGTTATTGGAGTCATTTAATCAAAAATTATTTGGGTTTTAGCAGCTATTAATCAGAAAATAAATTATTATAGGTAGCTATTATTTTTTATTTACTGCATATAGAATTCTTTTATGTAGATGTTGTAAATTACAAAATAATTTTCAAAAGGAAACACAATTTCTCCCATAAAACTACAAAGAACTTTTTAAAATTATGATTTGAGAGTCACCAACTCTCATGTCCTCCACATGTCCTCCTCAAAAGTAAGAAAAAAGACTTAGTATTTCTTAAACCAATTGTGTTTTTTTTTAATTCTGAATTATTTGACTATATTTGTATTTTTTTGTCATGACTTTGTTGTTTGGAATATATATTTGTTTTTCTTTTAATGGCTACACAAAATAAAATATTTATTTGGAATTTAAATATGGATAGCATCTGAGTAAATAAATAACACCTGGAAATGAGTAACCATATTAGTATCAAGAAAGAATAAAAATTAAGAAACAAATTCTAATGTAATTCCAATAAATTAATTACTCAGAAATAAGTTATTTAATATATGTTTTTGCATTTCTTAATAGATATATACCAAAATGTAATAATGGGCACCTCTGGAGAGTGTGACTTAAAGTATCTTTGGAACCACATTTTTTAAAAAACAAGGAACATGTGTTATTTTGATATTAAAAAAGTAAATGTCCTTCAAATATACATGTAAGTAATTATGAAGCCATCATTTGTAATCTTTGCTAGAAATCAGTCTCAGAGAACATTATGAATCATGACCTCAGTAACACTTTAGCGAATTTTAAATATGTGCCACACATTAAGCTAAGCACTTGATATTCATTACTGAACTTAATCTTCACAATGTGCGTTAAACATTTTGGGTTCTATTATTGTGCTCATATTTTAAATTAAAAACTGAAGACTAGAATGATTAAAGTAATCATTGTCTAAGTTTGCATTTCTGGTGGTAACCAGAGAGCTTAATTTATCTGATTCCAAATTCCTTGCTCTTTCCAATTATGAATATGAATCTGTGTAATTAATAGCCATCATTTATTTATATTAAAATAATATTTTTAAATGATGACATTTTCTGTAAGTATGCTTTGGAGATATTCACGGTGTTGTGAGTTTTTATTTCAGCAGAAAATAATGGTAGCCTTCAATTTGAGCTCCTACCACTTATTTTAAACAAGAGCTTCTGGTTTCTGTAGGTGTTTTAAGAGTTTACTCATTACCCAACCACTGCCACCACTCCACCCCACCTTGCATCTTTATGAATTGAGAGAATTTTATTTGTTTATTCATATTTACCTTTAATTATGACTTTCCCTGTAAATTTTTGAAGGGAATCCCTAAGGCAAGACACTGGTGTGTGAAATTCTTCTGAGAATAAAACCTATCATTTATTCTCAAGAAAGCTCATACATTCCAAATCCCATAATTCTATGCTTCTGTTACATATGTTTATAATTGAGTATAAAAATATGTCTGCTTTAAAAAATAATATTTGAAGAAACAAAAGTGGATAGAGTATCACTTTATGTGGAAAAGTAGAAATTAAAACAGAGCCTGGGTTGAAAATATAAAACACTACTCAAGTTTTTGTTGAATTTCAGGCTCTAAATCAGTTCTCAGGTTTAGTATAGTCAGGAGTAATGGCTCAAAAATAGTTCTAAAAAATATAAGAACGTTTCTAATTTAAGCATCATATAATTTACAGATATTGTGCCTATGGATGAAGCCTACTTATTAGAATATATCATGAAGGCGTTTTTCTTTGGATAACTATTTTGTTGTTAACCTTGGTACACAAAAATATCATATAAAGAAAGCTTTTTCATAAAAGCCTAGGGAAGTTTCTGTGGAGAGAATGGGGCTTTGTGGCTATGGTAATGTAGCCCCATTAATGCCAAATGTGTCATTCTTTCAGCTTTGTAGAACATAATTAACTGCTGCCAAATGCTATTGAGGAGTTTAACTGCTGTGTTTGAGCCTCAGAATAGAACTATCCTCAGAATAGTTTGGTGCACAGAAACAGTGGGTTGTTCAAACAGGATATATCAATTATTAATGAAAATTTTAATATCAAAATTTCCTCGTTCAGGTAGTGAGAGAATATTTCTAATTTATTGCACTGTTTCACTAAAATGAAATAAAGGGTTTGGGATCATTATTTAAAACTAAAAAATTTGTGGAGCTAGAAGTAGCAAGGTTGGCTCAGACCGTTTAGAGTGAGTGATGCCAAATGTCATATACTCTTCCCTTAGTTTCTAGATATGAGCTGGGCCATTTTTTCTCAAGTGGGCTATGTGATCAGATATATTTGGTAAATGATTTATATTATACTCTTTTCTAGGAGACTCAACATTTACACTAGCATATTAAAAACTTTGAGAAGTGATACAACAAAGAATTCTGGTTAAGTTTGCTTAACCTAGTGTTGAAGGGAGCAATTATTAATGTACATGTATCTCCAAAATCAGAAAAAAACTGACTCTAAGAGAAAAAACAATCATGGTAAGGATTTATTGTTTATCATTAAATTTCCTAATGGAGGACATCTCCCTTTGAGTGTTAATTGAAATTTCAAAATAGGAAGTTGCTCTAATAAATAAAGTGCTATTTTTTTTGATGGGTAACAATGGAGAATTTTGCCTTAGAAAGTGGACAGGGAGGATCCCTTAAGTGTCTGAAAGGTGTTAGAAGTGAATTTCTGTAGAATCCACAACAAATCCTTAAGTATATTTTCATTATTTAGAAAAATCTATAAGTATATTATATTTAGTAACATAGCCTCCCACATTTTCCTTTGTAAGTAGTTGATTGATTGCCATAACAATGATGTGCATTTTTCCTAATGAAAGTAATAATCAAAATGTTTCTGAGTATAGAAAAGTGTCCTGGCCAGCATGCAGACATCTTTAAGATATAGCTCCATTTCCCTAAGAATAGAACATATGACCATCAGTTTCTGGTGCCTTGAACAATATGTACACTAACTGGAATTTTTCAGCTTGTGTTCATTAAAATATCTCTGTAACTAGAACTGACCATATCATATATATATATATATATATATATATATATATATATATATATATATATATATAATTTCTCCATATATTTTTGTCTTAATTGAGGCTGCTTGAAATAGTTGAAGATGAATTAATTTACTAGTTCTCAGTTAATACCCTACCACTTCCACCACATTATGTTCACTATAAGCACTACTTCATCTAATAGTTGTCTGTGATTAGACATTTTGATGATTTAAAATGTGGTGTAATATTACATCCTCTGTGTCAGCTATGCCACCACTATTGCTGATACTCAAGAATATTATCCTCTTTTTTTCTGTTTCTAAATATATTGAGTCAGTCATGACACTTAGATTCTTAGAATCTATTTGGATTTAAAGTCTGGAGGGGTACATATATTAAGAAAAGAGAATAAACGTGTGTTATGATGTACAATGGATATTGAGATCATACCCAGGGTTACAGTAGTGTCAAATTTCAATCAGCACTCATGAAATAAAGTTGGTAGGTGAGACTGTAAATTTTTACAGTACCATAAAAAACAATAATTAAACAAAAATGAAATTATTTAGATCTTATGTCATATATCACTTTATATAAAAACTTGTTTCATTAAAAAATCAAACCTAATTTACATAGTTATGGCAAGGGAATGCCTTTGAAAATTTAAAAAGGAAATACTACTATTTGCTCATAAGCAGTGAAAAGTTATTGTTAAATGGGAGAAAGTTTAGCTAAACAGTAAGTTTTGGAGCACAGAACTCATTAGTTTAGAATACTAAAACATTCTGATATGTTTTCAAATATCTGTGTTTAATTTTTGTTTGTTTTTAAACAAATGACACTCAAATCAGTAATGAATTCTGAAGTGATGGTTTAAGGAAGGCAGGAATGTCTACACATGAAATCATGAGACTAATAGAATGCATGTATGTTAACCATGCATCTATGCCTAGAAAACTAAGGCCTCGGGGCTTCAAAAAACTTATCAAGGGTTGTGACAAAATCAGAATTAGAATGCAGAACTCCTGATGCTTGAGATAATGTTTTCTCTCATATCCAGCTACCTCCTAGGTTTGTATACTAAGTATTAGCGTTTTGCTAAATAATTTTTTTCAAATATTAACTTTCCAAGGATTTTTTTTTCTCACCTCTAAGGCAAAGTTGTGTTTCCCTACCACTTTCTTTATATCATAGTTGAGAATAAAACATAGTATACTAGAGAGCACATTACACCCAGTAGTAGCTCGTTTACTTTCGTTTTGAAAATGTTTTCAACTCACTACCTCACCATCCGGACCTTTCTATAATGCTGCTTGTGTGCTCCCATGCATGATGGCTAGCTTCCACAAGAGTAAATGATCCAAGAAAGAGCAAAGCAGAAGCTGTAATGTCTTTTACAACTTACTCAGTAGTCACACACTGTCATTTCTGTAATGTCCTTTTGGATACACATGTCAGTCCTGTGCCGTGTAGAAAGAGACCACTCAGATACAAGGAAATGAGAATCATTGGTATGGTATCATCTTGGAGGTTGATGTAGGGTTCCACCCACTGCCTCCCACTCACTATGATAATATCATTAATTAAAAAGTTAATAAATCCTTTTATTTTAGAATTGTCTTCATAAAGTTAAACTATCTATGGTCTTTATATACTAAATTCTTCAGATTCAAATAATCCATTTACTTTTCATTTTGAGTTGAAATGGATAGCAAGATTTAGATTTTATATAAAGAAAATTGGGAGCCATAATTAACAATGGTTTTTACATTTTTAAATGGTTGGGGAAAATCGAAAGGGATACTATTCTGTGACACATGAAATTCATGGAAAATTTAAATTTCAATGTCTATAAATAATGTTTTACAGAACACAATTAGATTCATTCACTTATATATTGTTTATGGCTGCTTTCATACTAAAACAGAAGGGTTGAGTTGCTGTAAAAGAGACCATATAGTCTTTGAAATTACAAGGATTTACTATATTCTTTTACAGAAAAAAAAGTTTGTTGATGTATACTCTAACACAACATTTCATACAAACTCAGTTTATAGTAGAGTTTTCCCCAAATTCAATGAAGGTTGCATTAAAAATTATATAAATATGTTGACTATGCTTCCATGTTAAAGTACATTTCCCATAGATCCAGCAATTACATGGTGGCTAGATTCCCAAATTGCCAACAAAAGCCTACTTAAACCATGATCCACAAACTGGAACTTCTTTTATATATATATTTTCCCAGTTTCCTAAGCTACTTTTGATCATACTTTTTTTTTTTTTTTGCAGAAATACCTACATCTCCAGTTTTTTTCCTTCATTCTTTCATTTAGTGCTGACAAGACCTATGACATGCTTGTAGTTAAAGAACACATTTTTTATGGCTAGAAAAAAAGCACTTTGAGGAAAGTATCTATCTTCTGCTTCCATGAGCCACTCTGGTTGGATTTAATTGCCACATAAATAGCCCATCCTAAACTCTAGTCCCTAATGACTTCCTTTCCACCCCAATTATACATTATAAATCTATAGGCACCCATCTTGAATAAGACTCAAACACTGACAATTTTGTTGTTTTCTAATCAAATAACACTCCAACCCTCTTTAATTCTTTAATTACTTCCACATCTCCCTTGCTCACTTTTTTCAGATGAACATGATTCATAATCAATAGAGAAAACAAAAATTATAAGTGCCACAATAATCTACTCTCATGTCCCACATTTGCTTCCAGTTTTTCAAGTAGCCAATACAAAATTGAAAAACCCATTGAGCTATAGAATTCATAATGCTGGTATGGGTATGTTTTTGTCAAAAGTAACTGTCCAAAGGATAAATTGATTTCTTGATCAGGAGATAAGAAAACAAAATATTTGGCACAACACAGACTAGTAACAAAAACATTCTCTTTTTCTTGCTTCTGACGATAAGTAATTGCCACACCACATACTTAGTAAATTTGATACTACTGATGATATAAAACATAGCATCTAATTTAATTCTCATGAAGATACTTTAACAATAAATTAGTGCTAATTATATAAACTCACAACTATAATTTTTGGAATAAAAACACTTGGCTGTATAGAGTTTTTAAGGTAAGATGCTTTGCTTAAATTATATTTTTATTTTATGAGTTGTACTAGTTTAACTACTGATTGATGTTTTCTTTAATTTAGCATAATATATCAATCTACTTTTGAACTACTAAAAGATCATCTCTTTCTAAAATATTTATACCAATATTATTGTATTTAAGCAAAATAAATATAAACAAATTTGCTTAAACACTTCCATGAAATATTACCTATATCTCCTATCACAGAACATAGCAGTGAAATAGATTTTCTCAGGATACAAGAAATAGAGTATAAGCTAAGACCTCAGTAAGTTCAAAACTTGAAAGAATATAAAAGTTGGAAAAAACTCTAAATGTAAACATGTGTTAACCTAGTTTTAAGAGAGAGTATTTAATTTTAATTTTAGTATCATCTCTCAATGCCTAGAGGCAATTATCTAATTCACTATTTAAAAGGAGCTAAGTGTAGAGTAGGAGAAAGAGAGGTAAAGAGAGTGACTTTGAGAACAAGTGCACATTGGGAATAATTTAAAATACTTTCAATTTGAGTTATATATCTGGAGCTACCTGGATGTGTGACTCTGAACCATTCACTTAACCTCTCTGAACCTGCTTTGCTTTACCTGTACAATGGACATAATAACACTTGTCCTCGCTATTTCTTAGACTCATTGAGGATTAAGTTTACAAAAGTATATAAAAATGTTATGGAGACTATAAAAAGCTAAACAAATAGATTACAGTAATGGTACCATGGCAGTGGGAATATGTTGTATTAAATATAAAAATAAATAGTTGTTAGCTAGGCAATGGCTGAGAACAGAAAGTTTGTGTAGAAAGTGTTTGTACCAACACTGTTTAAATCAGCACTCAGCTTCCAAAACTTAGAATCAATTCAAAATGTATCTTCCTTATGCCCTCTTTTTTTAAAAAAAATTGTATTATGTTATTAATTTCAATTATATAGCACATTGTATGCACATTTATATATTGTATGAAATGGTCCATCTGATTGCCCTTCCCCCCCTCTGGCTCTAAACTGAGCCATTACATTAATGCTGACTGCATTCCTATGCCGTGCTCCTCATCCACATGACCATCTATCAGCTACTAATTTTTACTTCTTTAACCCTTCATCCTTTTTTCCCAGCCCCCCAACCCCCTTCCCCTCTGTTCATAACCATGTTGTCTTTTATACTTGTGAGTCTGTTTTTGATTAGTTTGTTCTTTTTGTTCCTTAGATTCCACATATAAGTGAACTTGTATGGTATTTATCTTTCTCTCTCACTTATATAACTCAGCATAATAACCTCTATGTCCATCCATGTCATTGTGAATGATAGGATTTCATATTTTTAATGGATAAACAACATTCCATTGTATATATGAAAAATGACTTCTTTATCCAATCATCTGTTAATGGGCATTTAGGTTGCTTCCATATCTTGGCTATTATAACTTTTGCTGCCATGAATATTGGGGTACATAGATCTATACCAATCATTGTTCTGGTTTGCTTTGGATAAATACCCAGAGGTGCAATTGCTGACCAAAAGGTGTATCTTCTAAAACATTTGAAGAAACTCCAGACTGTTTTCCATAGCACCTGTACCAATTAATAATCTCACCAAAAATGTACAAGGGTTCCCTTTTCTCCTCATTCTTGCCATCATTTGTTGTTCTTTAGTTTATTGATGATAGCCATTCTGTCAGTGTCAGGTGGTATTTGTTGTGGCTTTAATTTGCATTTCTCTGATGATTAGTGACCTTGAGCATCTTTTCATATGTCTATTGGCTATCTGCATTTCCTGTTTGGAGTTAGGTCTTCCACACATATTTTAAATTAGATTGTTCTTTTTATTCTTGAGTTGTATGAGTTCTTTATATATTTTGGATACTAAGTTCTTATCAGATGTATCATATAATAAACAAATATCTTCTCTCATTATGTGGATTGTCTTTTCATTTTGTTTATGGTTTCCTTTCCTGTGCGAAAATTTTTAGGTTGATGTAATCTAATTATTTTTTCTTTTGTTTTTCTTGACTATGGAGGTACATCCAAAAATAAATTACTAGTAGTAGCAATATCAGAGAGATTACTGCTTACGTTTTCTTCTAGAAGTTTTATGGTATAGGGATGTACATTTAAGTCTTTAATCTATTTTGAGTTTATTCTTGTATACAGAGCAAGAATGTGGTCCAGTTTCTTTTTTCTTTCTTTTTCTTCCTTTTTTTCTTTTGCATGTATCTGTCCAATTTTTCAAACAGCATTTGTTGAAGAAACTGTCTTTACTCCATTGTATATTCTTACCTCCTTTGTCATATTTTCAACAAGTATACACAGATGAATTTATTTCTGGGCTCTCTATTCTGTTCCATTGATCAATGTATCTATTCTTATGCTATACCACGCTGTTTTGATTAGTGTAGCCTTATAGTGTAGTTTGATATCAGATAGTGTGACACCTTCAACTTTGTTCTTTCTCAAGATTGCAGTAGCTATATAATGTCTTTTATGATTCCATATAAATTTTAACATTATTCTACTTCTCTGAAAAAAATGTCATTTTCATTTTAATAGCAATTGCATTGAATTTACAGATTGTTTTAAGTGGTATGATCATTTTAGCAAATTTGATTCTTCCTGCCCATGAGCACAATATATGCTTCCATTTATTTGTATCTTTTTTAACTTCTTTTTCACTGATTTATAATGTTCAGAGAGTAGGTCTTTTAATTCCTTGTTAATTTGATTCCCAGGTATTTTATAGTTTTTGATGCAATTGTAAATAAGATTGTTTTCCTAAATTCTAGTTCTGAAAGCTCTTCATTGGTGTATAAAAATGCCATTAATTTCTGTATATTGATTTTGTATTCTGCTACTTGACTGAATTCATTGATCAGTTTTAATAGTATTTTGGTGGAATTTTTAGGGTCCTCTATCTATATATAGTATCATGTCTTCTGCAAATAACAAGAGTTTTACTTCTTCCTTTCCAATTCAGATGTCTTTTACTTCTTTTTCTTGTCTTATTACCGTGGCTAAGACTTCCACTACAATGTTGAAGCAGAGTGGTGAAAGTGGACATCCTTATCTTATTCTTGATCTTAAGGAAAATGCTTTAAGCATTTTCTCATTGAGAATAATGTTAGCTGTATGTTTATCATATATGGCTTTTTATAGATTGAGGTATGTTCCCTCTATTTCCACTTTGCTGAAAGTTATTATCATAAATGGATGCTGGATTTTATTGAAAACTTTTTCCTCAACTATTGATATCATCATATGATTTTATCTTTTGAATTGTTAGTATGGTGTATCATATTAATTGATTTACAGATATTGTACCAAACTTGCATCCCAGGAATAAATTCAACTTGATCATGGTGTATGATATTTTTAATGTGTTGCTGAATTTGGTTTGCTAATATTTTGTTGAAGATTTTTGCATCAACATTCGTAGACATATCAGCCTATAGTCTTTTTTTTTTTTTTGTAATGTCTTTGTCTGTTTTTGAAATCAAGGAGGTGGTGGCCTCGTAAGAGGTGTTAGGGAGCCTTCCCTCTTCAAGAATTTTTTTGAAATTTTTAGAACAGGTGTTAATTCTTTCTTGAATACACAGTAAAATTTTTCTATGAACTCATCTGGTTCAGGACTTTCATTTTGTTTTTTGGAAAGTTTTTGATTACTGATTCAATTTCGTTGGTGTTAATTGGTCAATTCAGATTTTATGTTTCTTCTTGACTCATTCTTGGAAAATTATATGTTATTAGAAATATATCCATTTCTTCCAGGTTTTCCAATTTGTTGGTGTATAATTGGTCAGAGTATTTTCTAATGGTCCTTTGTATTTCTGTGGAGTCCGTCATTATCTCTCCTCTTTTATTTCTGATTTTATTTGTTTGAGTCCTCTCTCTTTTTACTTGATGAGTCTGGTGAAGGGTTTGTCAATTTTGTTTATTCTTTCAAAGAACCAGCCTTTGGTTTTATTAATCTTTTGTAGGTTTTTAGACTCTGTTTCATTTATTTTCACTCTGATCTTTATTATTTAATTCATTCTGTTCAGCTTGGGCTTTGTTTGCTTTCCTTTTTATAGTTCTTTTAAGTGTAAGGTTAGACTGTTTCTTTGAGTTTTTTCTTATTTCTTGAGGTAGGACTATATTGATGTGAATTTCCCTCTTAGAATTGTTTTTATTGTGTCCCATAGATTTTGAGTTATTGTGTTTTCATTTTCATTTATCTCTATGTAACTTTTGATTTCTTCCTTGATCTCTTTGTTAACTATTCATTGTTTAGTAGAATGTTATTTATCCTCCATGTGTTTGTGTATTTTCCAGTTTTTTTTTTTTTTGTAGCTGATTTCTAGTTTCATATCATGGTTATTGGAGAAGATGGTTGATATGATTTCAATCTTCTTTAATTTATTGATACTTGTTTTGTGTCCTAACGTGGTTTATCCTTGAAAATGTTCCATGAGAATGTTTTGTTGTTGTTGTTGTTGTTTGTTTGTATTTTTTTTTTTTTGTATTTTATTGCTTTAGGTGAAATGCTCTGAAAATATTTTTTAAATACATCTGGTCTAGTGTGTTTTAGTACCAGTTTTCTGGTTGTTGTTGTTTTGTTTTGTTTTGTTTTGTTTTGTTTTGTCTAAAAAATCTGTCCATTGGTTTTGATGGGGTGTTAAAGTCTCCTACTTCAAGTGTATTACTCTTGGTCTCTCTTTTTATTTCAGTCAATAAGTGCTTTATTTATGTAGGTGCTCCCATCTTGGGTACATATAGGTTTGCTAGGGTTATGTCTTTTTGATTTATTGATCCTTTAATTACTATGCAATGTCTTTTTTTGTCTCATTATAGCTTTTGATTGAAAGTTTATTTTGTCATATAAGTATTACTACACCGGGTTTTATGTTTTTATTTTCATTTGCGTTAAATAGCTTTTTATATCCCATTATTTTCAGTATATGAGTGTCATTTGATCTGAAGTGTGTACCTTGTAGATAGTATATGCATGGGTCTTATTTCCTTTTCCTTCTTTCTTAATTTTCGTTTATTTATTTTTATTTTTTTAAACCCTCCCTCACACTTCTACATTTGACCTACAAATGCTGCCATCTCTCCTTAAGAAATGGATCTCTGAAGGCGGGGTGTCTCTTCCAACACATTTGTGGTGCACACCTGGTGCCTGGCATACTCAGGGGGCCTATTGCACCCAGGTATGGGCCACAGTTCTGCTGGTGCCTGAACTGAGGACATTCTGTGTGTAAAGTAGACATGCTAACCACTACTCTATGGAACCATCCAGGTCTTGTTTTCTTATCTATTTGGCTATCATATGTCTTTTAATTGGAGCATTTAATTTATTTATGTTTAGAATGATTATTGATAGGTTCATCATTATTATCACTTTGTTTTTTGTATTTCTTTTGTTTTCTCCCACCCATTTTTTTCTTTTTGCTATAGAAGTCTCTTTAACATTTCTTGTAATACTGGTTTGTTGGTGAAGAATTCGTTAAGCTTTTTCTTGTCTTTATCTCACCTTCCATTTTAAACAAAATCCTGATGGAAAGAGTATTTGTGGTTGTACATTCTTATTCTTCATAACTTTTAATATTTCTTGCAAGTCTCTTATGGCCTGGAAAGTCATTGAAAAGTCATTCTTATGATGGTACTCTTGTAAGTAACCTATGGGGGGTACCCTTGTAAGTAACTAAATGCCTTTCTCTTGCTGTTTTTGATTATTTTTGTCTTTGACCTTTGACATTTTAATCATGATGTGTCTTGGTGTGGGTCTGTTTGAATTCCTCTTGTTTGAGAATCTTTTTGCTTCCTGGATTTTGTGTCTAATTCCTTTGCCAAATTAGGATATTTTTCTATCATTATTTCCTCAAATAGATTCTCAACTCCCTGCTCTCTCTCTTCTCCTTTAGGAACTCCTATGATGCTGATATTTTTATGCTTCATGTTATCCCAGAGGTCTTGTAAACTATTGTTAATTTTTAAAATTCTTTTTTCTTCTTGCTTTTCTGATTGGGTGTTTTCTGCTACTTTGTCTTCCAGTTCACTGATTTGATCTTCTGCTTCCTCAAATCTACTGTTGAATCCTTCTAGTGTATTTTTCATTTCAGTTATTGTATTCTTTATTTCTGTCTGTTATTTTTTATGATTTCTATATCCTTTTGGTGTTAATTATCTCTCTGTTGAGGTTCTCATTGAGCTCATCCATTTTCCTCTTAAGTTAATTGAGCATCCTTATAATCATTATTTTGAACTCTGTCTGTGGAGGGTTGCTTGCCTTCATTTCATTTAGCTTATTTTCTGGGGTTTTCTCTTATTGTTTCATTTGTGGTATGTTTCTTTGTGTTCTCATTTAATTAGCCTTTATGTGTTCATTTCTATGCATTAAGAATATTTGTTTCATCTCTCAGCCTTGGCCAGATGGCCTTATGTGAAAGATGTCCTGTACTGCCTAAAGGCAATCCTTGATATCCTGTGTCGGGGGCTCTGGATGTGATCTTTTTGTGGCATGTGTGTCATCTTCTGTTGTAGCTAAGCCTTTAGTTGATGTTAGAACATCAATTGAAGGTATTAAAGCTTGGTCTGACTACCTATGGGAATTGTCTATGCACACAGAGTATGAGTTGCTATGTAGGGACTTACCCCACTAAGGAAGATTTTCCCTATCAGGCTTGTGTACTTGCTGAGACCACTTTTTGTGTGTGCCGCTTATGGAATTAGTCAGAAGTTGCTTTGTTGTGTTCTAATAACAGCCTCCAGGTGTGTTTGTTTTATGGCCCCTTGGGAGGGGATCCCCAGTATGCCAAGGTCAGGCACTGACTTTGATTGCTTGGGGCTTCCTAGTGGGAGCTACAGAGTGATCTGCAGATAGTTGCTGTCTATGCTGTAACTATAGGTAATTGAAAGAAACAATGCTGTAGGCCACATTCCAGGTACCCCACCCCTGTACCTGGCTTAGGGCAGTTTAGCAGATGAACCAGTTCTCATCAGGCCTGATACTGCCTTTTAGTTGTCTGTAAGTCTCCAGAATTGGAAGAATCTTTGTGTTATATGCATGTTGTGTGGTACAGGGACCCTGGGAATCACCTGTACCTATTTAACAGATGTCTTCCTGCTACTGCAGTGTCAGTTTACAAGCCAGCACTGTCTCTGTGGCTCCTTGTACAAGGTTTGAATTGTAACAAGGTCAGCTGCTGCCCACCTGGGCCCTGCAAATACCCAAGCTCTGTTCAATAATTATTGAAGCTCGTGGGTGTGAGTTCGTGGCCCACCACTAAAAGCTTCTCCCAGATGGGCAGGCTTTGCATGGGCCAAATGAACTTAGTACTGTTATTTACTGTTGAATTTGTAACCTAAGGAAATCACAGGATGGTACTGGATTGCCTGGGGATAGGCTTGCCAAAGATAATTTGTCAGTTAGGTGGAACATTATTTCAGTGAGGCACAGGGCTATCAAGACTATACAACACCAGATTTGCTGCCAGTTCTGGGACTGCAAGCTCCCGCCAAAGTGACATATTACTGTGAGACCTACTGCCATCTGTGATGGGCCCACAAACCCCAAGATCAGCCCAAGCAATATTGTATTTCATGCTGGCAGCAGTGCCATCACTGTATTGCATGAACTTTGCATACTTCATTGGTCAATGTCTGTTGACCACACAGAATGCACAACCTGGCTAGGGGCAGGGCAGGGAAAGATGCATGTCATTGTGCCACAGAGACTTTTTGGATTGGATGGAGCTGGATCACAGGAAGTTAAGGGCTGTCAGGCCACCACAGCTTCAGTTTTCTGCAACTTCTGTTTCTGTGCATTCCCTCAGTAGTCACCATTCACAATGAGACCAGATGCTATTTGGGTTGGTCTCCCAGACCCCTGCAATCCTCCCAAGAGGTATGACAGCTAGTACAGGCAGCAGTACTCTTCCCACAACATTTTCTCCAAAAGGTGCTCACTGCACTAGTCAAGGTCTGTTGCCTAGACAGAATGGGCAACCTCAGAGGAGGGCAAGGTGGGGTGGCTGCCTTTCAAAGGGCTGCAAGCACTTTGTGGCTTGGGTGAAGCAGGATCTCAGGGAGACAAGGGCCTTCAGGCCAAGGCAGTCTTATTTTGCTACAACTTCTGTGCCTGTATGTTTCTGCCGTATTCACACATCACAATGAGAACAGCTGTTGTCTGTGGCAGTCCCACAGACTCCTGCAATTCCCCTAAGCGATTTTGCAACTCTGGCAGGCAGCAGTTATCTGCCCACAATTGATTTCCCCAAAACACGCTCACTGTGCTAGCTGAGGTCTGTGGACTGTGGGAAATGCATAATCCTAGAGAGGAGTAGGGCAGATGCAGCTGTCTGTCAAATGGCTGCTGGCACTTTGTGGATTTGGAAAGCTGGATTTCATGGAGACAAGAGATGTTGGGCAAATACAGGTTGTTTTGCTGCACCTCCTATACCCCTGCATTTCTGCTGTAGTTAGAGATTACGGTAAAACCAGCTGCTGTCTGGCATGGTTCCGCAGGCTCCTGCAATCCCTACATGCTATATTGCAGCTTTTGTAGGCAGCAGAGGTCTGTCTATAACTGATTTCCCCTCTGTGGTTGCACTATTATAGCCAAAGATTTTGCTTGTGCTTAATCCGAGACCTGGGAGAGGGGTAGGACAGTGGACGTTGTCTATCAATTGGCTGCCTGGGGCAGTTTGTGGTTTGGGTGATACAAGGTCTCAGGGAGACAATGGCTGTCAGGTCAATACTACCTTAGTCTTGCTGCAACTTTGGTAACTGGACGTCCCCACCAAAGTCGATGATCACAGCAAGACAAGCTGTTGTCTGGAACTTACCCACAGATCCTCTATATCCACCCAACTTCATGTTGGCAATAGTGATCTTCTTGAAACTCTCTGAAATGTATGTTCACAGCACTGGCTGCCTGTTGTGAATGTTTGGTCCTGAAATGGTGCAGGGTTTGGCAGCCACCTAGCAACAATCTGCCCTGGGCAATTGGCAGGTTGGGTGGGACGGGCTGGCATCTTAGGCCAGTCCAGCTTCTGAATTGGTACAATGGAAGGTTCTGCAAAGGTAAGCTGTTGCCATCTGTAGATTGCCCTGTATGTGGGCCCTGACTGAGATACAATGGCTGCTGCCTGTCTAGCTCTTGTTTGAGCACCAAGTAATGAAGTCTTTCCCTGTGTGATTCTTGTGTGAGCTTCTGACCCACCATCAGTATCCAAGATGAATGTCCACAGGTGAGAGAGCCTGTGTGTGAGCCCTTTAAAGGGGCATCTAAGGTTTTAATCTTTTTCCGTTTTACCCAGACAGCCAGAATCCCTACTGATTTTTAAAATCAGAGTTTTTGAAAACTTGCCTTCCTTGGGCTGGGACCCTGGCTTGGGGTGCCCCTGAATAATACTAGGAACCCTTTCTCTTTTAGGGAGGTCCTCTTCAGCCTCATTTTACCTCCCTGTTTTCCTGTACCACCCACAGATGCGGATGCAGCCTGATTTGCAACTTTGCACCTCCTACTGGCTTTGATGTGTTGCTCCTTCTTTATATTATTATACTTTATATTATCACGATCAGCTGGACTTCAGGTGATTTTCCACGATGATTATTTTATAATTTGGTTGTGATTTCAATGCGGGCTTGAGAGGACACAAGTCCCACTTTAACCTAGTTCATTATCTTTCTCCCATTTCTCCCCCATGCTTTTTTATCTACACTAAGCCCACTTGTTTAGGGTATATTTATTCTTTTTAACTTGATTTTGGGAGTACACTTGCTCTGGCATTATCCTATACCCTCAGAGATGGTTGAACTATATAGAGCTCTTTGCAAAAATATCTCCTCTGACTCAATTGTATTCAAACATATAAACATTGCTTTGATAGCAAAGTATACTTTGTATTAGCTGAATTCCTATTTTTCTCACTAAAACAAGAATGAATTTGATAACTGACAGGAGATGAAGAACGATGTTTAACTTGTAGTCTCTTTCATCATGATTTTGATTTTTTTCTTTAATGAAGGCCATGAAAAGTTCTGAAATAATTTTTTAATGTTAAAATTAGGAATCTTCATAAATGGTATGTCCCTTTAGGCTTTCATTTAGGTTTTCTTTCAATGGAATAACAGTTCCATGTACTATCAATGTTCACGTTAAAATATGAACCTGCCTAATCATTTTTTTCCATCTTCCCTTTTATGGTTGATGCTAAATTGCAGAGAATAACAAGCAATTGTTATTATTGGACATCTATGGCACACAAAGAATTGATCTAGGGATTCTGAAGAGGAGAAGAATGTCCTCAACTCAAGTATAATATCATAAGAAGAGAAATAAATTTGAGGCTTAAGGTCTACTCCCATAAATTTCCAAAGAATGTTAGGGTAGCTATTGATGCAAAATCCTAAAATGACTTTTCCTTAGACTTTTGGTGAATCATATATTTTAAGTAATTCATGAGAGTCTAAGTCAAGTTGGTCATTTCAGCCTCCAAAGTACTTTATTACCTTGGAAAAATTTGTATTCTCCTACAAAGATAAAGGGGATAGATGGACAAATTAAAAGACCTGATATTAAACACAGTGATACATTCATTTAAAAATAACTATTTGCTGTTTATCTACACCAAAACTTGTGATAAGCACGAGATAACAATTAGTTAATAATTTAGACATATTTCTTGTTCTTATGAGATTAAGTTTTAGTGGAGAAGAGGGACAGTAAATAACTCAATAATTTAAATGTAATTAGAGGAGTGACATCAGAACATGGCAGAATGAGAGACATCCTCAGAACTCTCTTCTTGAAACAAAAATAAGCTGAACATCTAAACCTCAACAAAAGCAAAAAAATTATAAATGAATAATAACCTAAACTATACACCAGCATATGTGACCATGGGATGTCGCACACGAGCTACCATAAATCAGAACTTCAGGACAGGTGGTAGACTGGGAGAAACAAAGGAGCTGCCTCTAAAAGCTAAAACTCCCTGTAGGAAGAGGGAGAGGAGATGGTGTGCCAGGTTTCTCAAACAGCCCTGCCTGGGATAGCTGTGAGCTCACATGGCCAGCAGCAGTGCTCAAGCTTCATGGCAGAAAGTGGAGATGACAAGAGAAGTGAGTATAGCAAAGAAAAAACAGTTGATTATCACCATCCATGTCTGCAAAATGTAAGGCTGAGCCATAGTCCCCATTCACAAACCCGGAGGACCCCATCCCCATATCTTCAAAGACCAAACAACACAGACCCCAGGGAAATCTGAGCAATTGCTACCATAACTGTTGCTAACACTGACATGGAATAGACTAAGTGTAACAGGCATGATTGACTATCTATAAGAAATAAAAAAAAAAAAAAAACATTGTTAAGGCTTTACATAAAGCAGGGATCCAAGAGGCTAGGACACCATTTACTAGAAACCAAAAGAAAAACGCATTATTTGCAACAAGCCAAAGAGAAACTTTTATATATGAAAGTATTCTTCTGTAGAAAAAGCAGATAATACTTCCATTAATGCCCAGGCAGAGAAATAGTCCATTAAACTCCATGAAAAACCAAGGTGACAGAGCATCTCAGAAAGAAATTTAAAAATCTCCAGAAAATAAGTTTAAAGACATAGAAATGTGCAATTTAAATGACAGGGAATTTAGGATGGCACTTCTGAAAAAGATCAAGGAGATTCAAAATTATTTACATCAACAATTTCAAGAAGTGAAAAATAACTTGAGCAGAATGAGTTCTTTAGTAAGGAGACAGAAACCCTCAAAAAGAACCAAATAGAATTTCTAGAGGTGAACAACACACTAAAAGAGATGAAAATTGAAATAGCAGTCTTGAAAATAGAGTAAACCAAATAGCAGAAAAGATCAGTGATATTGAAGACAGAAATCTAGGAATAAATCAGAAGGAAGAAGAAAGAAATGAAGAATGAAAATTAATAGAAGAGAAATACAAAATCTAACTGATACCAACAGGAGAAGAAGCAAAAGAATAATAGACAATATCAAAGGTGAGGAAAAGAAGCAAGGATTATAAAACATTTTCAGGCAAATAGTTGGTGAGGATTTCACAAATCGAAGGAATGATCTGGAGCTTGGAATTCAAGAAGTCAAAAGAATACCCATTATCTCACCCAAAAATGCCTTCTTCAAGACACATAGCATTAAAATTGTCAAATATCAATGGCAAAGACAGAATTCTCAGTACAGCCAGGGAAAAAAAGACAGTAACCTGTGACAGAAAACCCATTAAATGATCATTGTACATCTCAGCATAAACCTTACATGCCAGAACGAAGTAGAATCAAATATTCAACCTATTAAGTTTAAGGAACTACTAGTTAAGAATAAAATATCAAGTAAAGCTCTCATTTATAAATGAAAAAAGCAATAAAGACATTTTCAGGTACAAAAATGAGGAAATTCTCTACTACCAGCCCTGCTTTACAGGAAATACTGAAAGGGTTCAGTTCACCTAAAAAAAATGGCAACCTCCCCCCTACACAAAACTAGGAGTAAGGTGACTAGCAGGCAGATAGAAACAGAAGACTGCAATCCTTAAAAAAAAATAAGGCATTATAAGCTTAAATAATAAGAGGAGATTTGTTATAACAAGATAGGAATGAATGTTGACATACACAGAGACAAATTGAGACAACAATGACTGAAAATGGGAGGATCCACAAATCAAAATTTGCAAAGGGGAAGGGAGATAAGGCTCATGATAAAGAAAATGTGTATCTACATATATATAATTAATATATAATATATGATATATGATATAATGTTATAGATATTATATATAGTATGTAGTATATAGTATATCATATATGGTATATAGTATATAGTATATGTGATATGATATAATATAATATAATTAATACAATACAATACAATACAATGTAATACTATATATTATATTGTATAATACATAATATATAATATAATATATAACATTTAAAGTAATATAAAATATAATACTTATATATACAAATATATTATATAGAGGCACACATACACATATATACTATCCTCTACATATTTATAATGGTAACTATACACCAAAGATTGAGAGCTGAAGTATATAACACAAAACAAGAAGGACCAGAGGAAAAGCCATAAAACCCAAACAAAATACAAAAATCAGACACACAAGGACAAGAAAGCAAGGAAAACACCAAGCTATCAGAAAGCAAAATATAAAATGATTATAGGAAAACCTCATATTTTAGTAATCACCCTAAATATAAATAGACTGAATTCACCAATAAAAAGGCACAAAGATTGGATCAAAACACAAAGCCCAACCATATGCTGCCCCCAGGAGAAATATCTCAGTTCCAAAAACAAATATAGACTGAAAGTGATAGGATAGAAAATGATATTTCAAGCAAATTTTATTCTGAGAAAAATGAGAGTAGTGGTAGTAATATCAGATGAAATAGATTTCACAATGAAAAAAGGTAAGGAAAGACATTGAAAGACATTGTATAATGATGAAGGAGATCATAGGCAAAGAAGACAAAACACAAACAAACAAAACCAGAGATGAAAGAGGATAAATAATGACAGACACTGCAGAAATACAAAAGATCTCACAAGAATACTATAAAAATATATGACTAAATTTAATAACCTAGAAGAAATGGACAAGTGATTAGAAAGATACAACTTTTCTAGACTGAATCATGAAGAAGTGGAAAATCTAAATAGACTGATCAGCAGTATAGAAAATGAAACAATCATCCAAAACCTATGAAAACATAAAAGTCCAGGACCAAATGGCTTCACCAGTGAATTCTACTAAAGGTTCAAAGATTTAAGATCTATTCTCCTCAAACTCTTCCAAAAATTGAAGAAGAAGCAATACTTGCTAAGTCATTTTATTAGGCCAATATTAGCCTGGTACCAACACGTGGTGAAGATAACACAAAATAGAAAACTACAGAACAATATCTCTCAAAATTCCTAAATAACATTCTAGGGAACCAAATACAGCAACTTGTTAAAAATTTACATCACAATCAAGTGGGCTTCATCCCAGGGGCACAGGGATCATTAAACATATGCAAATCAGTTAATATGATACACCACACAAACAAATTAAAAATTAAGAATCATATGATCATATTAATAGATGCAAAAAAAGCTTTTGACAAGATACAGCATCTATTTATGATCAAAACACAAACAAAACAGGTATAAAAAGAAAGTGTCATATCATAAAAAAAAGCCATATTTGAAAAACAGTCATCTAACATTATACTTAATGGTGAAAAACAGAACAAGGCTGTCCAATATTGCCACTGTTTTTCAATGTTGGAGGTCCTAGTAAGTGCAATGAGGCAAGAGAAATTCAAAATGCATCCAAAAAGAAAATGAAAAAGTCAAACCATCGCTATTTGCAGATGACATAATTCTCTATATAGAAAACCCTAAGGAACCCACAAGAAAACTACTAGAAAGAAAAAGCATATACAATAAATTTTCTGGATACCCAATCAGTGTTCAAAAATCCATAGTGTTCCTATACTCTAATAATTAAGTGTCAGGAAAAGAAATGGAAAAAATAATTCCTTTTGCATTTGAAACAAACAAAAAATACCTAGGAATAAATCTAATGAAACATGTGAAGAACCTATATAATGAAAACTATAAGACCCTATTAAAAGAAATTTAAGAAAATACAAAGAAATGGAAAGATATTCCATGTTCTTGGATCGGAAGAGTCAGCATAGTTAAAATGACCTTATTACCTAAAGCATTATACAGGTTTAATGCAATCCCCATCAAAATCCCATCAGCGGTTTTTAAAGAAGTAGAACAAAAAAAAATTACCAGATTTGTATGGAAGCACTAAAGACCCCAAATTGCCAAAGCCATCCTGAGAAAAAAGGTTTCTCAAAAACTAAGTATTGATCTACAGTATGATCCAGCAAGCAATCCCTCTACCCCAATGTCTTGAAAACTCATATCTGAAAAGATATCTGCACACTGATTTTCATAGCAGCGCTATTCACAATAGCTTGTATATTCATATAAGTGAAGTGTCATATGAGAGTTGATTAGATAGATAAGCTGTGTGACATGCATACAATGAAATATTACTCAGATTTAAGAAGCAAGGAAATACTGCCACTTGCGACAACATGGATGGACCTTGAGAGAATCATGCTAAGCAAAATAATTAGAAAAATTTGGAAACCACATGATATCACTTATATATATGGGATATAAACCTAAAAGAAACAAGTGAACAGGATGTACAGAGTCATGAACATACACAATAGGCTAGTGATTACTAGAGCATAGGGGGGTGAGGGAAGGTAGATGGTGTAAAATGTTTCAAACATGTGGTGACAGAAAGAAATCTAAATATGGGAAGTGAGTACACAGTGTAAGTACAGATATGCCTTACTGTTAAAATGCACAGCTGAAACTTACAGAATTTCATTAACCTATGTCTCCATAAAAAATAAATTTAAAATATAATATAATTAGAGTTTATAATAAATGTTATGAAGGAAGGTAACAGGATACTTTTCTAGAAAATAATATGTAGGAATTACTTAATATGAGATGGTTAAGAGAGGCTTTACATTGTTGAAATTTAAGCTGAAACCTAAAAGGTGAGAAGGAGCTAACTTTGCCATTTGCAGCACCTACAGAAGGAGATAAAAGAAACGGCAATGTCAAAGGCAGTAAGCTGGAATGAGCCTTATGTGTTCAAAAATATAAAAGAAGCCTGGAACATAGGGAGCAGAAGATAGGGTAATATGAAAAGAAATAGAAGCCATATCAAGTAGGGCTTTGCATGCCATAGACGGCTTGAATTTTATTCTAATTTCAATGGAAAAAAAAAAACTTCCAACTAAGGAAGTAACTAGTTCTGATTTACAGTTTTAAAAGATCTCCGTACTATTTGTAGAATGGGTCCGAGAAGGTCAGGAATGGAAGCATAGAATCAGGGAGACCATATAAAAGACTATCAGGATAGTCCAGGCTAGAGATGATAGTGACTTGGACTATGTTGGTGCAGTAGAGATGAAAAATAGTGGCCAGAGTTAAGATACATGTTTCAGATGTAAAACTCACAAGAACTGGTAATAAATTATATATGGGCAACAGAGTGAAGGAACCAAAGAAATCAAATTAACTTTCTAGGTTTCTGTATAGATCAACACTGTGGATGTTTTTCCCATTTGCTGCCATGAGAAAGAAGGGTAGGAATAGGAAAAAGTCTAGTGCCTTTCTGTACAAATTTGAGATATCTATGAGTCATTTAGTTACATAGGTTAAGTAAGCAGTTGAACATGCAAAGTATGCTCAGGTAAATTGGGGCTTGGTCTAGAGATTTTGAGTTTATCAGTATATAGACAGTCAAAACCACTGGCTGATTTTGTCAAATAAGAAAATATTTATTAAAATTTGAAACAAAATAAAAACAAAAGAAAACTGAAGATTCAATTTATCAGTTTCATCAAAGCTACATCAATAATCAGTTTTCTTTAGCTTTTTTTATTTGTTTCAATTTTTTTAAATTAACATTTTCTTTTGTTATTTGACTAAATCAATCATTCTGATGTCATACAGTTACAGAAACATTTATTTTGGCTACTTATTTGAGGTTAGACTTCCTTAGAACCCAGGCTTTAGTAGGAGGATAGACCCAATGTTTTTTTTTTTTTTTAAGAAGTTTACTTTCTCTAATTTACTAGCTCTGCAACTCTGACTGTAATCTATGACATCTCACATTATTTAAACCTAATACTTATGGGGCCTCATGATAGCTCCAATATTCTCATGTACTTCCTACAAAAGTTCCCAGATTTACACTGCCCACAATGGAAGTCTAGTGTTTCCAGGAGAAGGTTAATAATTTTGGCATTTCCTGCCTGCCATTGTTTGACAGATATTCACTTTTGTTGTTGTTGTTTGTTGTTGTTGTTGTTGTTTTTTAAAAAGTTTTTTAAAAAGATCTCTTCTAAAATAATCACCTTATCTCAGTGAGGTGACGAGATGTTTTATTTTTTATTAATGCTGCTTTATTTTTATTCATTCTCATTTTTATTTTTTTAATACTGTCAACATTTAATATAATTTTAGGCATACAACATAGTGATTTGACATTTATATAATTTACAATGTAATACAAAGCAGTGTTTATTCATTCTTTTGATCAATATTTCCTTTTAGTTTTGTAAATTCATATTACTTTTCAATTCATATTACTTTGTCTGTCTCAATGAACTTTCACATAAGTTATTTCACCATGGTATAATAGAAAGAGCAAGGGCTTTGTACCAGTTGACATAGTCTTCTATGTGTTATGAATGTCTTTTATATCATACAGATGTAGAAAATGAAGAATAGAGGAGTAATGCATTTTCTAAAGTTACATTTTGTATAATAAGCAGAACCAGTATTTCAAGCAAGGCAGTTTAACTTGGGTGTCCATGGTACTTACAGTTATTCCTTACTGTTTAAAACTGGCTATTATGGTTATTTCTGATAGGTCTTGAATTAGGTAACTCTTGCTCAAAGTCATATAACATGTCAGAAGACAGAATTATGACCTAATCTTATGTTCATGGAATGCATAATCCCTGGTCTCATTTCATCATATTAATCTGCTTCTCATGGAAGTGTAAACACACACACACACACACACACACACACACACACACACACACACACACACACTACATTTTTAAAAACTTTTAGAATAAAAAAAAGAGGTAACATTAAATAGTCTAACCTCTAGAATGTAACAGAAGTGACCTACATCCTTATAGCCAAACAACTTGGCTGATATACTTGCTGTAGTAAAATTGTCTGAGAACAAATTTAACTGTTAAATCAACAGCACTAACAAAGGTTAGGGTGCCATAAAGAGGCCAGAACCATAGACATCAAAGTGATAATGAAATGGGATGAAGAGTCAAATAGGAAATAAGATCTAAATATAAACCCTTACCTGGAAATAGAGCCCTTCAAAGCTTTGCATACCTGAGCTTATAAGAATTCTCCTCTGCCCCTTTTCCAGAAACATAAGTGTATTTCCTCCTGAATCCTAACAGAAATACAACTGAATAGCCATCTTTATCTTTAACTCAACACCCTTTACACAGACACACAGAGAGACATACACACACATACCAAACACTTTAAAGATATTTAAGATGTATATTCCTTATGAAAATCTGCTCCCAAAAAAATCACAGCTGCTTAAACAGAATTTTCTAAGAGTCTCAATTGTAATTTCCATACCTGTGTTTTGAAATAGTTTTAAAGATTGAGGCTTTTTCCTATTTATATGAACATTTTCTACATTGCTTAATTCATCATGTTAAAATGTTAGCTTCTGATAAAGTCGACTCAAAAAAATAAATACCATACATACAAAAATGAAAGACATTGAAAAATAAAAGCAAAAAATTAGTTCTGTAAGCCTCATATCATTTGGTGCTGCCTAAATCTTTCTATTCTCCATGTAATTGTTGACTAATTTGTGTGATAAAAAGCATTTTAATGTCTGAATATTATTTATGATGACCTATAGAACTTAACTACTTTCCTTACCCATGGTAATATTACTGTTAACTATTTTTTCCTGTTCTTTTTCTTGATTCTAAACTGAATTATAATACTTCTTTTTTTATTTTAAAAACATTAAATCCTAACATTATAATAAAATATAATCCTCCCAATTCCTATCTACACCTATGTGTGTGTGCATAAGTGTGTGTGTGTATGTTTGTATGCATCCATTCATATGTGTGTATTTTGAGTGCCTAAATATTGGTTTCCAATGTGAATGTCAATTTTTAAGTATTTGCAAATATTTATGAAAATATATTGCTTCACCATGTTGTGGAGAGTCATCGTCTTGAAGAAAAAAAAGTGTAGTTTTGTTTGGGAATGGGCTTTTTGAAAGATTTGGAGTTAGTGTCCAATTGCTACCCACATTATTTGGGTATTGTTATACTCTCAGAAAATAAAATATATGCTTTTTTTCGGATTTCATTTGTCCAAAAAAGGAAAGAAAAAGTGTGATAACATGTACAAAAAATGATCTACCCCCCCAAAAAAAGCATTAACAATGTATGGGTATCTGAATGTATAGAGGCTATGCTTCTTTTCTGATTTATTAAATAATAAGTATAAATGGAGCTGTCATATGTGCCATTCTGACTAGGTGAATGATTATAGCCTAAATATCTATATCTATATCTATATCTTCTATATCTATATCTATATCTTCTATATCTATATCTATATCTATATAATCTATATCTATATCTATATCATCTATATCTATCTATATATCTATTTCTATATCTATCTATACATCTATATCTATATCTATATC
This sequence comes from Cynopterus sphinx, assembly GCA_030015415.1. Lineage (NCBI taxonomy): Eukaryota > Metazoa > Chordata > Mammalia > Chiroptera > Pteropodidae > Cynopterus > Cynopterus sphinx. The sequence continues at coordinate 48,153,380 of CM057388.1, read as the reverse complement.
TATATCTATCTATATCTAGATATTCACAGAGTATGTATGTTTCAGAGAGTTTTATATATAATAAGGAAAACAGTTCCCCAATGAAAATATACTGTGAACTTCACTAAATGTAATTTCACCATGCATAACTACAAGTGAATATTTCTATATCCTCTATGAATAAAAGTTTTATTTTCATATGTTATTTATGAATGATAATTAAAAAATACAAACATTCTTATGTCATACCAACTCCTTTCAACCATTTAAATTGCTCTATTAGATTATAGGCACAGTAGTTTGATTTAAGAAAAAAAGTAAAAAGTCATTTTTAAGGTATATGACATCATAAACCACACATTTCTAGAGCTTTTTAGCAGAAAATGTTTCAAAGTGTTTTATTAATAAAATTGCAAGTTCTACTTTTGAGAATACTTTCAGGAATAGTTATTACCTTTGAGGCTTTTAGCAAATTACTTTTCAGAATTTCAGTTTTTATTTTTTATAAAGTGAGGCAGATGACAGAATTTGTATAAGGCCTAAATAAGGCCTTAATTCATATAAAAAATATTTGGCAACTTTAAAGCTCTGAATACAATGGCGTAAACTCTTCGATTGTTAACACTAGGAAATATTATCTCAGAATTAATGATATGACATAGGAAGTTCCTAAAATGAAACAATAGAACAAGGTTCATTAACTGTTTTCTTTATCAATTTTATTTGAGAATAAACTTAAAATTAAAAATACTTGCTATAGTTGCTCATTTTCAGATGATTGGAATATAGTACTATGTGTATAAAGTAATATTTTATACCTAAAGAAGTTAAGAAAGGACATTGGAGAGATGTAGAAACAAGCTCAGAAGTCATACATTCTTTAGTTATCACCAAAGCTGTGGCTGTAATAACACGTGTTTACAGTATTTAATTGTTTATAAAATAGTAAGACACAATTATATTACAAAAGGAATGCTTATGACAATTTAAACTCTAATTCTTTATTAATTTAAAAATATTTGTTTCAATTCCAGTCAAGATGATGCGGTAGGAAAATGCTGTGCTTGCCTTCTCCCATGACCACATTAAAATTACTACTAAATTATGAAACAATCATTTAGAAGAATCACTTGAAGTCTGGCTGAACATAACATCTGTAATTAAGGATCTGAAGAAGAGGCCACATTGAGACTGGTAGGAGAAATGGAGACAAAATATCAAACTGGACCTACACCTGCATGTAGCAGTTGAGCATTGAGAGGAATATATTGGCTGCAGAGTTTCCCCTAGAAAAGCAAGGGGCCTCAAACCCACACTGAGGATCTTCATCCGAAGTTTTCAATGCAAGAAACAGAAGTCCCACAATATCTAGCTATGAAAGTCAGTGGGTAAGATGGAAGGAACCTGGAAATCCAGACATCTTCTTAAAGAGTTCACACTCAGACACACTCACTCACAGACACTAATCTGGGCCCCCAGCAGAGGGACAGCAGCTCAGGAGGCACCAGAGACATATGGGGAGAGACTGAGTTGTATAGCTTTGGCACAAGGGCTGGAGAGACAACCACAATCATCCCTGTGTTAAGCCCTCATCCTGTGCAGCCTGCAGATGGGCACCATCTTTCCTACATTGAGCTCCTCCCAACATGGCCAAAGCTGAATCTGCATTGGCCTAGTAAGATCACTCTCTACCCTGGTGACTCCCTCAGACTCCACCTGACACAAATTGCAAATTGCCCATGCCATTCTCCTTCTTTAAAAACCAGCTTCACTTTGCAGCCTTGTCAGGGGACTCATTCAACAGCAATCAAAAGGCCTTCAATTGCACACCACAGAAGAAACTTTCAGTGGTGGACAACCAGCCCCAGCCAGAGCTGTTTTACCTCTTCAACATATCTCAGAAATCTCTCGGCCTCAGTGTGATTGGAGACTTTTGCAAGAAGTACAGGTTCAGCACTATCACCAAATATAAATCTGCATTTGCCTCATAAAAACCTAACATTTTACCCTGAAGAAGAGGCCACATTGAGACTGGTAGGAGAAATGGAGACAAAATATCTGGGACCCCACCCCATACAACTCAAGAATTGCTAGAGGCATATTTATGGCTAGGTAACCAGCACCTAACAGCCCACTTGGCAGGAGGCTCTTTTAGTAACAATCAACAGGCCTAATCTCCAAAAACTCTGGAGAAATCCTAATGGTACGCAACTAGACCCATCCTGAGCTACAGTATTTCTTGAGCAAATCTCAGGTATCTGAGGACCTGAAGTGGGAAACATCTAGCCTTGGTGTAATCTGAGACTTTTACAAGAGGCTACAGGTTTATTTCTGGCTCCAAATCTTAATATTTATTAGCCAAGTGAAACACACTTGCTTTACCTCTGTGACTCCCTGGGATCCAGCCCCACTCAACTGGTGTACCACCCAAAGGTACTTTCAGTTGCTGAGCCTTATAGGTAGCTAGCAGGCAGCTTTAAGCCTTGAGGTGTTCTAGACCTCGTGCTAAACTGCCCCAAGCCTGGTATTGGTGGATGCAAGCCTAGGTTTTCCACATAGTCTCTCCTACATGCCTTTGGGTATAGCAAAGTCACTGACTAACTGTACATTGCTTTGTAGCCCCTACTAGGTAGCCCTGGGTGGTCACAGTCAGTGGCTGAGTTTGACCAGCATGAGAGGCCTGCCAAAGGAGCTATGGAAACAACACACTTGGCATTAGACCACAATAGTGCACCATCTAATTACCCTACAAGCAACACATTCAAAAAGTATTCTCAACAGGTATATGAGCCCATTGGGTTGAATCTCACTCCATTGGGTCTGCTCTCATGAATCATGGCCAATCCTCAGAGCCACTCACCCTGAGAGGCAAACTCAACCACTGACATGCTAACAGTAACCAAAGCTTAACTACAACAGGAGAGCACATACAACTCACACCTGGAACACCTGGTACCAATGATCAGGAAGACTATGCCACCAAGCCACACATGGAAGTTACTACATAAGGCCACCTGAAAAAGACTGGGAAGATTAGCAAATCTACCTACTACATAGAAACAAACTCAGAGAGGCAACTGAAATGAGAAAACAAACAAACAGAAAACCTCAAATGAAACCATAACAACAACAAACTCCAGAAGAACTAAACAAAATGCATGCAAGCAATCTACCAGATACAGAATTTAAAACACTAGTTATAATGGTATTCAATGAACTTAGTGGAAGAATAGATGATCTCAGTGAGAATTTCAATGAAGTGATAGTAAGCATAAAAAACAGGACAAAGAAACCATAAAAAAGAACCAGTCAGAAATGCAGAATACAATAACTGGCATGAAGAGTACAATAGAAGGAATCAGCAGGAGATTACATGAGCAGAAGTCTGAGTCAGCAATTTGGAAAACAAGGTAGCAGAAAACACCCTATAAGAACAGGAAAAAGAAAAATGCCAAAAGTTAAAGAGAAAACACTAAAAGCAGTAAGAGAAAGCAAACTACTTACTTACAAAGGTAATCCCATAAGACTGTTGACCGATTTCTCAACAGAAACTTGCAAGTCAGAAAAATTTGGCATGACATATTCCAAGTAATGAAAAGCAAGAACCTGCAACCAGGACTACTCTACCCAGCAAGGCTATCAATTAAAGCTGAAGGTAAGGTAGAGCTTCCCCAATAGAAAAAAAAGTTAAAGAAATTCATCAACAACAATTCAGTATTATAAGAAATGTTAAAGGTACTTTTTTAAGAAAAAGAAGGGGGAAAAAACAAACATAGATGTGTATAATGATATGGCAATAACTATATACTTATCAATAATTACATTAAATGTAAATTAAATAAATGATCCAATTAAAAGACATAAGGTAGCTGAAGGGAGGAATAATACCCACACATATTCTGTCTACTAGAGACCCACATCAGATCAAAAGACACACACAGACTGGAGGTAAAGGGTTGGAAAAAGATATTTTATGCAAATGGAATAAAACAAAGCTGGGGTAGCAATATCACACAAAATAGACTTCAAAATAAAAGTTATAATAAAAGACAAGGAAGGACATTACATAATGATTAAGGGATCAATCCAACAGAGGACATAATCCTAGTAAACATTTATGCACACAAATAGGAGTAACTGTGCATATAAAGGAATTGTAGACTAACATAAAGGGAAAGATAAACAGTAATACAATCATAGTAAGTGACATTGACACTAACGGACAGATCTTAAAGACAGAAAATCAACAAGAAAAGAATAGTCTTAAATGACACACTAAACCAGATGGATTTAATTGATATTTTTAAAGCATTTTACTCCAAAACACAAAATAAACATTCCTTTCAAAAGCACATAGAATATTTTCAAAAATAGACATGTTAGGTCATAAAACAAGTCTCAGTAACTTTAAGAAATTGAAATTATATCAAGTATCTCCTCCAAACACAAGGCATGAAACTAAAACTCAATTATATGAAAATAACTGAAAAATTCTTAAATACATGGAGGCTAAATAACATGCTAATAAACAATTAAAGAATTAACAATAAGATCAAGGAAGAAATTAAAAGATACTTGGAGACAAATAAAATAAAAATGTAATGATTTGAAATCCATTGGGTACAGCAAAAGAGTAAAATTTATAGCAATACAGGCCTACCTCAAGAAACAAATAAAAATTTCAAATAAACAATCTAATTTTATATTTAATGGAACTGGTAAATGAATGTCAAACAAAGCCTAAAGTGAGTAGAAGGAGAAAAATAATAAATATAAGAGCAAAAATAAATGAAATACACTCTAAAAATACAGTACAAAATATCAGAGAAATCAAATACAGATATTTGAGAAGATAAATAAAATTTATAAACTTTAACCAGACTCATCAAGAAAAAAAAGTGAAGACCCAAATAAAATCAGAATTGAAAGAAGGGACAACTGTCCCCAGAAATAGAAAAGATTATAAAAAAAATATTATGAGAAATTTATATGCCAAAAATTGGACAATCTGGAATATATGATACATTCCTGGAAACATACGATCTTCCAAGACTGAGTTAAAAAGAAATAGAATATCTGAAGTGACTGATTACTACTAACTAAATAGAACCAATAATCAGAAAACTCCAAAAAAAAGTGAATTCTTGGACCAGATAGCTTCATAGTTGAATTTTACCAAATAGTCAATGAAGAATTAACACCTATTATTCGCAAATGATTTCAAAAAAATCAGGAGGAGAGAAGGCTCCAAAGGTTATTTTACAAGGCCACTATTACACTGATTCCACAACTTGACAACGACAATATAAAAAAATAAAAATTATAGGCTAATAACTCCAATGAACATAGTTGCAAAAATCCTCCACAAAATATTAGCATATCAAATTTGGCAATATATTAAAAAGGTCATACACCATAATCAAATTAAATTTATTCGTCCCTGAGATGAAAGGTCGGTTCAGTAACCAACAACCAATTAATGTGATATACCACATTGACAAATTAAAAGATAAAAATTATAAAATTAGATCAATAGATGCCCATCACCAGATCTAGCCACCACTGCTGAATACCTGGGTCCATAGCCAGTGAAACTGGAGGCACACACCTGCATAAACAACACATTATCACAAACTTTTTTACTTCTTATTTGTTCCTTTAGAAACCCATTTGTCTTTTCTTAAGAAACAATTTGATCTTCCCATAGAATACCTTTTTCCACCTTGCTTTTCTCAATTTAGTTATATAATACACTTCCTAATCCATAAACAGGACATGTCTTTTCATTTTTTGGTGTCCATTTTGATTTTTCAGCTATACTTTGTAGATGCAGAAAATGAGTTTGACAAAATCTAACATCTATTTGTGATAAAAATTCTCAGCAAAGTGGGAATAGAGGAAACACACCTCAACAAATAAAGGCCATATGTTACAAACAGCTAACAACATATTCAAAAGGCTAAAATTTTTTTCTTAAGATCAAGCACAAGACTAATATATCCACGTTCACCATTTTTATTCAGCACAGTATTGGAAGTCGTAGTTTAACAATCAGACAAGAAAGAAAGATAAAAGGCATTCAGATTGGAAAGGAAGAAGTAAAGCTCTCATTATTTGCAAATGACATGATAATATATATATAAAACAGAGAAAGAACCTTAAATATTCCACCCAAAATCTGTTAGCACTGATCAATGAATTCAGTAAAGTAGCAAGATACAAAATTACTATTCAGAATATTCAGAAGATGATTGAATTTTTATATACCAAGGGTGAACTGTCAGAAAGAGAATTTAAGAAAACAATCCCACTTACAACTGCATTAAAAAAAAGTGAATAAATATTTTGGAATAAATTTGACCAAGAAGGTAAATACATGTACTCAGAAAACTATTTTATTAAAAAATTTTTTGAAGAAAACTCAAACAAGAAAATATACCATGATCATGGACAGGAAGAATTAACATCATTAAAATGCTCACACTAACCAAAGCAATCTATAGATTCAATACAAATCAGTTGGTAACAAAATACCAATGGCATTTTTCACAGAACTAGAGCAAGTTCCTAAATTTATATTGAACCATAAGAATCCCTAAATAACCATGGGAATCTTAAGAAAAAAGAGCAAATTTAGAAATATCAGGCTACTTGATATAAAACAATATTACAAGGCTACTCTAATCAAAACAGCATGATCTGTAAAAACATATACATCGATCAGTGAAATTAAATAGAGAGCCTAGACATAAATCTATGTTTATATGGTAATTTAATATATGGCAAAGGAGAGATGAATATACAGTGAGGTAAAGATAATTTATTCAATAAATGGTGTTAGAAAACTGGAAAGATACATGCCAAAAAAAATGAAACTGGACCACATTCTCACATTATACACAATAATAAATTTAAGACCCAAAATCATAAAACTCCCAGAAAAAAAAAAAAAAACGTAGGCAGCAACCTCTCTAAAATTGCTCTTAGTAATATTTTTTTCTGATATATCTCTTTGGGCAAGAGAAACAAATGAAAAAAATAAACAAATGGGGCTGCTTTAAACTAAAAAGCTTTTGCATAATAAAGGAAACCATCAACACACAAAAAAGACAGCCTATTGAATGTGAGAAGATATTTGCCAATAATACATCTGATAAGGAGTTAATATCCAAAATTTATAAAGAACTTACACAAGTCAACACCAAGAAACAAATAAACCAAAATAAATAAATACATAAATACATAAATACATAAATAATAAAATAAAATAAAATAATAAAATAAAATAAAATAAAATATAAAATAAAATAAAATAAAATAAAATAAAATAAAATAAATAAAATAAAATAAAATAAAATAAAATAAAATAAAATAAAATAAAATAAAATAAAATAAAATAATAGGCAAAGGACCTGAACAGGCTTTTCACCAAAGAGAAAATACAGACGGCTGACAGACATATGAAAAGATGCTCAAGTTCACTAACCATCAGAAAAATGCAAATTAAAATCACAATGAGATGTCACTTCACACCTGTCAGAATGGTTATCATCAATAAGTCAACAAATAACAAGTGTTAGTAAGAATGTGGAGAAAAGGGAACCTTCGTGCACTGCTGCTGGCGGGATTGCAAAATGGCACAGCCACTATGGAAAACAGTTTAAAGTTCCCGCAAAAAATTTAAAATAAAACTACTTTATGACCTAGCTATTATACTACTGGGTATTTATGCAAAGAAAACCAAAACACTAATTCAAGAAGATGTATGTGACTTTATGTTCACTGCAGCACTATTTACGATAGCTAACATATGGAAGCAACCTAAGTGCCCATCAGTAGAAGATGTGGTAAATACATACAATGGAATATTACTCGACCATAAAATTATGATATCTTACCATTTACAACAACATGGATGGACCTAGAGAGTATTATATTATATGAAATAAATCAGACAAAATAAGTTAAATACCATATAATTTCCCTTATATGTGGAATCTAAGGAACAAAATTAATAAACAAAACGAAAAGAGACTCATAAATACAGAGAACTGGTGATTGCCAGATGGGAGAGGTTAGAGAGCTGGGTGAAAAAGATGAAGGGATTAAGGAGTACAAATTGGTAGTTATGCAATAGTCATGGAAATGTAAAGTGCATCACAGGGAATATAATTAATAATATTTTAATAACTACATATGATAATATGTAGGTCCTACACTAATGGGGAAATCACTTTTTTAGTTATATAAATACCTAAACATTGTCGCTGTGCTCTACATCAGAAATTAATACAAAGTAATATTAAATATCAATTCTAATTGAAAAATAAAAATGAAAAAAATAAAAAAGAAACAAGACTAAACATCTCTAAATTTTCTAAGTCTTCTAAAATTTCTAAATAGATGTGCTATAGAAAAAACAAAAAAATATTTTTAAGTAGAAAAATTAACTAAACAAGACTTACTAAAATAAAAGGGGAAATATTTCACTTTTGTTGGTAACCTTCTCACATTGTGTAGTCAAAAACACTGATGAAATTTATTTTCACACTTTTGTGTCTGCAAATCAGCTACATTTATTTTAAACTCTATTCTCTGGCATTTCTGTTTATTAACCACATTAAATTAGGAATTGTTGGCACTTCTACCTCTTATGGTATATAATATAATGTCTCATGAAAAAATAGATCCAGTGAAAATAGCTTATTGTCTAAATATATTTTATAGATATTATTAATGAGAAAAAGAAACAAAGCACAACACTTAACAGGAAAAAAAGCTTTGCCAAGTATACTGTCACAATCAAGCAGCAGAGTCTTACATAAACATTTGAGAAAAATTTTTAACTGCATGTAGTTTAAACTTATTTTAGGGAAAACTTTAGACAAACTAAATTATTATGAAGTGTATAATTTAACTCTTCAATATGTTTCAACTTATATATGTAGAATTTAAAAATATCTTTAATTTTCTACATTTAGGGAAACAATATAAAAATCTAAAAGGCATTTATTCATCTTCTCAAGCCACTTATAGCCCCAAGTTTTAAAAGTATTTGTAAGAATATTACATCTTGACATAGCATGTTTTAGTATAGCAATATTCTGGTATATAGAAATAGATTTATGGCATGGTAAAGTAATTTCTACCCCAAAATTCTTTTCTGCTGTAATCATTATGGGTATTTAAAAAACTACCCTTAGAGGAGATTTTATGAAACTCATAAGGTCAAAATTTTTCAGAGGAAAGTTTTCCGAGAAACAGAAAAACAAAGGAGACAAAAGGGTAAGAAATAAAAAATTAAGTCACATTTATTAATTTTCTCTTTTCGATGAATACAGCTAAACTTTATATTTATCTTGCTTGATACCATTACCAAGAACAACCAGTTTTTAAGAATTGTGGAATTTTTATCTATAACCCAGTTCCTCATCTTCCATGCTTCCCAAAAGTACTTCTTGGGTATTTCCATGTGTCTTTGCCTGGTCTGTACACCTCAGGTGAATTTCATTAATTTTTTAATTTGGTCCTAACTAAAAACCATACAGAAGGGCTTTGTCTGCATCTCTTTAATCCTTTCTAAAATTTTCTGCCCATCAATCTCTTCAGCAACTTAGTCTCACTCATGCTTTTTCTCTCATTAGTTCATTAGGATTTTTACTAAGCACATGGTAGATAATCGACTCACTTCTTTATTAAATATTAGTTCATTCACCTGGTATTATCAGCTATTGTCAAGATAGGAAGGATTATATCTCAATTATTTTATAATATTTTTACTCTTCCTCTCATCTTGCCAAATGATGAAATAGTCATTCAATTATCACCAGCCTATTAGGATTAACCTCCATAGGCATTTTCTGCTCTAATCATATTCTCACTGGTCAATAAAATTTGACTGGCTGATACTTGACCCAATGAGGGTTGATTCTCATTTTTGAACACTGCTTCCTTCTGAATTTTTTTTTACCTGACCAATCACAGGGCCACCAGATGACTATATTTGTACTTCAAAAAAATAATGAATAACTCTTAGGCATGAGTGCATCTAATGAAATATTTTAATGATTCTTAGACTAAAAATATTACTCATTGTTTATCTGAGATTCAAATTTAACTGGCACCCTATGTTATTATTCCCTAAATGTAGCAATCCTATTTGCAAAAGATTTGTCCTTACTAAAATCCATACTTATATTAAGAATTTTAGAATGTGTCAGCAATGAGTATATATGATTGTACTAGAAATATTCAGGAAGAGAAAGTGAGTTTCTCAATATGGGTTTACATGCCTTCATAATTATCCTTCTCACTACCTACCTCCCATCCAGAAACTGCTTTTATCACAAGTAAGATAAAAAAAAAGAGAGAGAGAATTTGAGATAAATAATAAAAAGCTCTATTCTGGTTTATAAACTTGTACTGAAATCACTTTCATTAAACATAGACAACAGCAAAATATCTTTGAAGATGTTTTAAATCCATTGTGAGATGTTTTTCTTTCTTAAAAACAAAAACCTTAAGGAGGGTAAAAGACACACAGGCAAAGCCATGTAGTGTGGGAAGGAATCTTAGGGACAAACTAAAAAATAAAAAAATAAAGAATGAAAAATAAATAAAAATAAATAAAAGAACTAGCTAATGCCATCAGGAGAGGAAATGTAAGTATGATGGGAATTCTTGAAGGCAAGGTAAAGGAGCAGGGATTAGAAGCCATTTTTAGACAAATAGTTGATGAGAATTTCCCAAATCAAAGGAATGAGCTAAAGCTTGGAATTCAAGAAGACAACAGAACATCCAATTATCTCAACCCAAAAAAGTCTTCATCAAGATACATTGTATTAAAATTATCAAAAATCAATAACAAAGACAGTATTCTCTAGGAAGCCAGGGAAAAGAAGATAATAATTTAAATAGGAAAACCAATTAGAATATTGTCGCATTTTCAGCACAAACCTTAAAAGTCAGAAAGAAGTGGAATCACTTCTTTCAAACTATTCAAACTATTAAATGAAAGGAACTACCAGCCAAGATTAATGTATCCAGCTAAGCTCTCCTATAGATGTAAAGGAGAAATAAAGACCTTTCCAGACATACAAAAATTGAGGAAATTCACTATGAGGCCTGAAATACAGGAAATACTGAAAAGGGTCATCTCGCCTAAAACAAAATGACAAATATATACATATACATACATATACATACATATGCATACATATAAATACCTATACATACCTATACATACCTATACATACATACACATACATACACATACATACATTTACGTACATCTATACATATATACATATATACATGTGTGTGTGTGTGTATTTAGAAATGAGATGACTAACAGGCTGTTAAAAGCAGAGGAGTGCAAACCTTACTAGGAACAGGACATTATAAGATTAAATAAAAAAAATAAATTGTTATACCAAGATAGCAATGAACATTCAGCATACATATGAACAAACCAAGATAACAATGACTGAAAAGGAGAAAATTCATAGATCCAAATCCATAATGGAGAATGGAGATAAGGTAAATGCAGAAGAAAATGGACGACTGTATATATATAACATTCTTTTACATATTCATAATGGTAACCAAATACCAAAGATTCAGGACTGAAATATATAACATAAAACAAAAAGAACCAGAGGCATAATTTAAAACAGCCAACCAAAATAAAGAAAACAGTAACACAGGGACAAGAAAGCAATGAAAACACTGAGCTGCCAGAAAGCAAAAGATAAATTGTCTATAGGAAGGCCTCATATTTCAATAATCACCCTAAATATTAATAGACGGAACTCACCAATAAAAGGACACAGATATGCAAAAATGGTAAAAAAAAAAAAAACAATCATACGCTGCCTCAAGAAGACACATATCAGCCCCAAAGACAAACATAGATTCAAAGTGAAGAGTTGAAAATGATATTTCAAGCAAATGACATTCAGAGAAAAGCAGTAGTAATACTAATATAAGATGAAATAGACTTAAAAATAAAAAATAAACATAGAGAAAGGTACTGAGGGACACTTTGTAATAATAAAGGGAATGATGAAGGAAATTGTGCACCAAGAAATCATAACACTTATTAATATCTATGTTCCCAATTAGGGAACCCTGAATTATGTAAAGCAATTACTAGCAGACGTAAAGAAAAGAAAAAGAACAAATCACCATCATAGTAGGGGACCTCAATACCCCACTGTTGGATATGGATTGATCATTCAAACAGAAAATCAATAAAGAAAGAGTATCCTTAAATGATACATTACACAAACTGTACATAATTGACATTTACAGAGCCTTTCATTCCAAGACCTCTGCTTATACATTCTCTAGTGCACATGAAACATTCTCAAGATTTGAGCACACACTGGGACACAGAGAGCATCTAAACAAATATGAGGGTTGAAATCATACCGACCATATTTTCTGAACATAATGCTTTGACACTAGAGATCAACTACAAAAAGAAATCAGGAAGAACCAAAAATCCATGCAGATTAAACAACAGGGTACTGAAGAATAACTGGGTCAGAGAAGAAATAAAAAGAGAGCTATATAGAAACTAATGATAATGATAATACAACATATCAAAATTTTGGACAATGCAAAGTGGCTAAGTTCATATCATTACAGGCCTATCTCCAAAAACAAGAACCAGCCCTAATATGCAAACTAATACTTAATCTTAAATAAATAAATAAATAAATAAATAGAAAGAACAAATAAAACCTAAAGTCAGAAGAAGGAAAGAAAGAATAAAAATTAGAGCAGAAATAAATCAACTTGAAAGAAAAACAACAGAAAAAATAAATGAAACAGAGCTGGTTCTTTGAGAAGTTTCATACAATTGACAAACCCATGGCTACACTCACACTAAAAAAAGAGAAAGTACATAAATAAAATCAGGGATAAAAGAGGGGAAGTTATAACTGATATAGCAGAAACAAAGGATCATACAAAAATACAATGAAAGATTATATAATACCTAATTTAATAACATAGAAATAAAATGGGACAGTAGTTAGAAAATACAACCTTCCTAGACTGAATCAAGAATTGGAAAATCTAAATAGACTGATCATCAGTGTGGAAATTGAAATGATCATCAAAGCATACCAAAAAGTAAAAATCCAGGTCCAAATGACTTCACCAGTGAATTTTACCAAACATTCAAAGAAAATCTAATAGCTATTATCCTCAAAATCTTTCAAAGAGTCAAAGAGAAGGCAATACTTCCCTACTCATTATATATGTTCAATATTGCTCTGATACCAAAACCTGGTAAATATAACACAACGACAACAAAAATCTACAGAGCAATATCTCTTAAGAACACAGATGCAAAAGTCCTAAATAACATACTAGCGAACTTAATACAGCAACGTATTAAAATGATTATACACCACGATCAAGTAGGCTTCATCCCAGGGGTACAGGCATGATTCAACATAGACGAATTGATTAATGTGATACACCACATAAACAAATTTAAAAATAAGAATTGTATGATCATATTAATAGATGCAGAAAAACCTTCAACAAGATCCAGCATTATGTATGATCAAAACACCTAAGAAAATTGTAATAGAAGGAAATTACCTTAGCATAATACAGGCCATATATGACAAACTCTCAGCCAACATTATGTTTAATGGTGCAAAACTAAGAACCTTCCTTTTAAGGTCAGGAACAAGGAAAAGCTGTCCACTATTGCTTCTGCTATTCAATATAACATTGGAGGTCCTAGCAAGTGCAATCAGGCAAAAGAAAGATATAAAATGCATCCCAATGGAAACAAAGAAGTCAAACTGTCATTCATTGCGGATGACATTATTCTCTATATAGAAAACCCTAAAGACTCCACAAGAGCACTACTAGAAACAATATGCAAATACAGTAATGTCTCTGGATACAAAAATCGATGTTTAAAAATTCATAACTTTCCTATACTCTAATAAGGAAGTGACAGAAAAGAAGTAGAAGAAATAATTTCTTTTGTAATTGCAACAAAAAGAGCAAAATATCTAGGAATACATTTAACGAAACATGTGAAGAACCTATATAATGAAAACTACAAATCGAAGAAGATACAAATAAATGGAAATATATTCCATGTTCTTAGATTAGAAGCATCAACATAGTTAAAATGACCATATCTCCTAAAGCATTATACAGGTTTAATGCAATTTCCATCAAAATCCCATTGGCAGTTTTTAAAGAAATAGAACAACAACAACAACAAAATCATCAGATTTATATGAAAGCACAAAAGACACAGAATTGTCAAATCTATCCTGAGAAAAAAGAACGAGACTGGAGGCATCATTCTGCCTAACTTCAAATTATAGTACAAAGTGACAGTAATCAAAATGGCATGGTTTTGGCAATAAATCAGAAACACGGACCAGTGAAACAGAATCTGGAGTCCAGAAGTAAACCCATATTTATATGGGCAAATAATTTTCAACACAAAAGCCATGGACATGCTGTGGATAAAAGAATGCCTCTTCAAAAAATGGTGCTTTGAAAACTGGAAAGGCACCTGCAAAAGAATGAAACTAGACTATTGTCTATCATCACACACCAAAATTAACTCAAAATGGATTAAGGACCTAAATATATTACCTGAAACAATAAAATTCATAGATGAAAGCATAAGAACTAAATTCAAGAGCTTAGACTTAAAGCGGATTTTATAAATTTGACTGCAAAAGCAAAGGAACTAATAGCTAAAATAAATTAATGAGACTACATCAAACTAATAAGCTTCTGCTTAGCAAAAAAAAAAAATCATCAAAAAGGCAGAGACAACCATCTGAATGAGAAAATATATGTGTGAGTAAACACTTCCAATAAAGGCCTAATATCCAAAATATACAAAGAACTCATACAACTCAATAAGAGCAAAACAGCCACAGCAACAACAATAACAAAAAAAAATATGTTTCAATCAAAAAATAGGCAGTGGACCTGAACAGACACTTCTCCCCAGAGGACATACAAATAGCCAACAAATATTTGAAAAGATGCTCAACATCGCTAGCTATTTGGGAAATGCAAATTAAAACCACAATTGATACCATCTCATACCTGTTAGAATAGCTATAATCAACAAGTAATAACAAATATTGGAGAGGATGTGGAGGAAAAGGAACTGCTGGTGGGACTGCAAATTGGTATAGTGACTATGAAAAACAGTATGGAAATTCCTCAAAAAACTAAGAATTTGTCTACCATATGATTCTGCAATCCTTCTACTTGTTATTTACTCCCAAATACTTGAAAGCTCATATCTGAAAAGATATTTGCACACTGATGTTCATAGTAGCATTATTCAGTGACTAGGACATGGAAACAATTAAAGTGTCTTATGATTGATGATTGTCTAAGAAGCAGTGGTACATATATACAATGGAATATTACTTAGCCTTAAGAAGAGATGAAACATTTACGACAACATAGATAGACCTTGAGATAATCATAATAAGTTAAATAAGCCAGACAGAAAAAGGTGAAAATCACATGATATCACTTATATGTGGGATGTAAACCTAAAGGGGAGCAAATGAACAGAACAGAGACTTGTGGACATTGACTATAAACTAGTGATTATGAGAAGATAGGAGTTCGGGGAGGAGGGTGCTAATAGACCATTAAAGAGGGTCAAATATATGGTAGCTGAAGGAAACTGGACTTTGGGTGTTAAATACACAATAGAATATACAGATGTCAGATTAGAATGTACACCTTAAAAATTATATAATTGTATTAACCAATGTTACACTAATATGTTTAATTAAAAAATACCTCAAATATAAACATTGTTTAAATATTTATGTCCATATTATGTAAATATTTTCTTTTATCTTAGGGGATGGGATTGTGCTTTGGGTAATGATTCATCTGTTTTTAAGTAATATTTCACAAAAATTAAGATAAACTAAATACATGTTAATACAAATTCAGTTAGGTTGCTAAACAAAATGCATACAACAGCATTGTTTTATATTCAATATTGCTGGTACTCTTGACAGTGAGGCTTTTCTCTTGGTGCAACATTTAAAATCAAGGCACTGGTAGATTTTGTGTTTAGTTGCAGACTGTGGTAAGATATTATCTGGACATCCTATTACACTATGGCATACATATAGACATTCTATTACACCTGGCAGAAAATTGCTAACCTAGATATTTTTTAAATGAACTTATAGGTATTGATTGGTAGGGTCTTTCAGTTTCCATTACTCTCCATAAAATAGCCTCTGTAAAAGTTCCCGACTTTAAAGAAAAATCAATAAAGGGAGCCATGGTTATGGAAATATGCTATCATGATAATGCCTTCTGTTTAATTTTACTACTTACGGCACACTATGACCTTCACTATAGAGGAGTTGCAAAATAAATGCCTTAGTAACAAACAATTGAGGCTTTCAAATACAAGCCATTAAATGACTGTTAAACATGATACACCCATTATACGTAATAACCCTGTTTAGGAGAAGTAGCTTAAAGCATGGAGTTTGAAGTGAGAAATTTTACTGCCAGGATGATAAAGTGTAAAAACAAATTTAAAGGTCCAAGCAATGAATTAAAACATACTTTTTCTCATAGAAGAAAAGTATTTCAAGGAGAGTTTAAAATTCTGTATTTAATGTTTTGGTACAATATATACACTTTTTAATAATCAAGGTTAAAACACAAGATAAAGGAAATATATATTGCTTCTCATTTAATATTTGCTGATTATTTGCAACCGGTCTCCGGTTAAATTCTACAAAAGGAAAGAGCTAAAACAACAAAGTTAACAAAATAATGTTTCCTTTGTACAGGAGAAGATAATTAACATAGAGGGAGGCATGGCTATTTACATGTATATGGCAGTGGATACAAGCAATGAGGAATGGTTGGAGGCATGTAAGTAGATAGCTGAGTGGGGATTACTTGCAGGTAAACCCATTGATGTAGGCAATGATAAGCCCTAATCTAGGCCAATAAGCACTAGTGAGAGCCTTGGCTATCAGTGTACAGTATCTTGGCTGAAAGGTGGTGTTTGGTGATGGGCATCAGGCCAGTGGGGTGCAAGTGAACCGCTGAAGGGACTGGCCCTGTGAGAATGCATGGCAGTAGGGGTCACCTGAGGAAATCTAGGCTGGAATCCTGCACATGCTCACATGAAGAAAATACTGCAGCCTGGGCTTCTCTAGAGATCAGGGGCAGGGAATAAGGAGGGACTCATGTGGCTGGCATCAGTAAATGAAAATGCCTGTGGGGCAAAAAACATAAAATCTGAAGGGCATTCACAGCAGCTGTGTTGGTCATTGGTTTCTTCAGTGGTGAAAATTTCTTCTGCAAAGCAAATGATTGATGAGGAACTTTGATCACTCCTAGGAAGTGGCTGATACTGATTAAAACTGCTTTATCCTTTGTTCCTACACATTTTTATATGTATCAGTTTTTCCATTCTCTGGATGGGGTGAAGTCAAAGTGGATCCATTGTGTGGTGTCCAAAATCACTTGGAAAATGATCACTAACCTTGCTCTCCCTCTTTCAGTGATAGGAATAATTTCTGTCTTGGGAGATTCCTCTTGGTGCTGAGCAATGCTGACTTTGTGGAGGCAAATGAAGCTGATCTTCTTTCCTATTTTTACGCAGTTATTCTCAAGTTTTTTGTTCCACAGTATTGCTGAAGCTTCTTAAGTGGACTCCAGAGATCTCCGAGAGCTGCTTTTATTCATGAATAGCTGCTTAATTGTTGATCTTTAAGGGTGGGTGGAAGTTAGAGTCTCCAATTCTATCATCATTGTAACATCACATTATTTTTCTTATGCAATTTTATTGAGCTCTTTCTTTCTGAACTTTTGAAATTATGATTATCTCTTCAGATTTTATTTCTAAAACTCTCATATTTTTGCCTTGTTTTTGGGACTTTATTCATTAAAAAAAAGATAACTAGGGGGAGAAAAATTGCATAGATTATAAGGCTCTGTTCATCTCTCTGGTGACCAAATCAAAGTTGTGACAGAATCGAGAAAAGAGCAAGGAAAATTGCTTGGGATATAGATAAATAAGTCATATGACTAGGAAGAGTGATAAGAAATCACCTTGCAACAATAGAAGGTAGGATGAGGCAAGGATGTGAGGCTGTCTGGTCCCCAGTAACTGAGTGGGACAGAGGCTACAGCAGTGGCATCAGCAGCTGCAGATGCCTTTAAAGGGGCTGTGTCTGTTAGCAAACTTTTGTGGTGATGGACCTGCTCACTCTGAGCACCAGTGATGGGTTAACTATGCAGGGGGTACCAGAGACTTACAGGGGGGACACTGAGTTGTCAGAATAAAGAAATGGACATAAAACCCCAGGAAGCTCAAAGAGTCCCAAAAACCAGGAACCCAAAGAAGCCCACACCAAGAAACATCAAAATTAAAATGTCAAATGTAAATACAAAGACATTATCTTAAAAGCAGCAAGAGAAAAGCAAATAGTTACCTACAAGAGAGCACCCATAAGACTGGCAGCTGATTTCTTTAAAGAAACCACGAAGGACAAAAGGGCTTGGCACAAAATATTTGACGTGATGAGAACCTAGGATCTACAACCAAGAATATTTTATCCCTCAGAACTATTATTTAGAGTTGAAGGACAGATAAGGAGCTTTCAAGACAAAAGTAAGCTAAAGAAATTTATCAACACCAAGCCAGTATTATAAGAAATATTGGAGAGATTTCTTTAAGAGGAATAAACATCTATCAAAAACATGAATAAGGAATGGTTATAACTACATTTCTATCATCAAGCACCAAAAAATGGAAAAGAATGAAGTGCTCCAATGAAAAGATAGAATGTCTGAATGGATAAGGAAACAAGACCCCTACATATGCTACCTACGAGAGACTCACTTCAGATGAAAAGACATACATGAACTAAAATAAAGGGGATGTAAAAAGATATTGCCTTGATAGACATAGAGAGTATTGCACTGAATGAAATTTGTCTGATAGAGAAAGATAAACATTGCATGATTTCACGTACATGTGGAGCCTAAAGGACAAAATCAACAACAACAAAAACAACAACAACAACAACATTAACAACAAATGAGGAAATAAACTCAGATACAGAGAATATTTAGAGGAATACTAGTTGGAAGCGGGTTGGAAGAACAACAACAAAAAAAGGCAAAGAGGTTAAGAGGTACAAACGGATAGTTGTAGAAGAGACATGTAGACCTAGAGTATAGCATGGGAAAGATGGTTAATAAAGTAATAAATATGTAAGGGAAAAGAGGGGTGCTAGATTTAGTGGGTTGATCACTTTGGGAGTTATATGGATCTCTGATCACTATGCTATACAACTGAAATTAGTATATTATTGTATGACAACTATAATTGAAAAAAATTATTGACTTGTACAATGTAAATATAAGTAACTAATTGTCTATTATATTTCAGTAAAGATGGAAAAAAGAAAAAAAGACAACTGTTTAAACATGAAACAATAGAATGAGTTCTTCAGTTTGAAGTATAAGACAATTATCCACAATAATGGAAAAAGCCCAACTCATAAACATGCTTCAGTTTTGCAATTTATTTCCAGAGAGAAATAATACCCTAGGAGTGAAAGACTATCAAAGTAAACCAGCTTTATGTAAAAATGCATTGATTTTTAAAATATTTTTAACATTTTATTTAATTTTATTATTAATTTCAAGTTACAGTACATTAAGTAGACTTTTATATAGTTTTTGAAATGATCCCCCCAATTACTCTATCTTCAGTCTGGCTCCAAAATGCACTGATTTTGAAATCATATTACTATTTTTCACATTGATATGAAGGTGATCATTTACTGATATAATTACTTGAAATCACAAGGGGTTCAGGGCCAGTTTTCTACTACATATTTTTATGAGACATACTGAAAGAAACTCAACGATAGCTATAATTATAAAATATGAATGTGTTGCAAATTTAATAATTTATTTCAAAAGTTTTATTTCTTCAAGGTCAGTTTCTATTCAAATTTAGGGATAATTAGATTCTACAAAAGATTTTAGAAATATAAGGTTATTAATTCTGACCTTATGTAAAAAAAATTATTCTTTCTGTTAATGAAATTGCACAGGACTCCTTTTAGTCACTTCCTGCTGTTTCTTTGTCCTTGCCACAGATAGGGAAAAAATTCTATTTTGATATAATATACCACATTTCCTTCGGCCTATGATTTTGATAGTGTTTCAGTATAAGTGCTGGTCAAACATTGATGCCATTAGCTAGTTGATATGGTCCAATGTTAGCTGTTAACCTTATACATGAAAGTTTTCTGTGAGTATTATCTAATTTTTAGTGAGCCTACACTGATATTTATAGCATTACTTTTTCATCTGTACTTTAAAATAACACAAATATATATATATATATACATATATGTATATGTATATATATTTACACACATATATGTATATATGTATATATGTGTGTAAATATATATATATATATATATATATATATATATATATATATATATCATATACATCATATATATCAGGATTCATTAGATTGTAATGAGACAATAAAAAGGTACTTCTTGTAAGAAAAGTAGTGCTCTTACTGGGAAAAATATATTTATTTAGGCCTAGATTAATCTTTTTTTGATATAATTAAAATTGCAATCAATACTTGTATGGTGTTATTTTTATTTCTACTGACACTTTTAGAAGGTGTATAATTAACATGAAGTCAAAGATATACTCCATTATACTTACAATATCAAATAATGTATAGTCTATATTTTCACAGATTCAATACTAATTATTTCTTATGAAATATCAAATTACTGAAAAAATAAATGCACATATCTGGGGTAATTTAAAAATATGATGGTGTATTGTTAATACTAATGGAATTGTTTCTTCATTGTCCATTAATTGTTCAGTTTTTTTGAACTTATGAGAGAAAAAATCAGAACTTAATTATTATATCAGAGCGAGCTAGTAGTCTTGAAATAACTTTATGAGATACACTATGAAATGCAATTAATCACAAATTATTTTTATTTTTTGCTTTGATGAACTGAATTTATCGAGCCTTGAAACATTTGTGTCTTTACAAATGAAGAACTAGAAGAATTACTTCTGGGGAATAAAGGCTGGACCTCAGAAATTTAATATGATTTTGTGTTAAGGTTGCCATGCAGCTTTAGTAAATACTCAGAGTTCGTGGAAAGGAGGTGGTATTCTCTCTTCAACAATCTCTATAGGACTTTACTTGGGAAAGTCAAAGGTTTGCATTAACCATTCCGACCTTATAAATTAAATCATGCTTTTCCTAATCTTTGCTATTTCAATGTGGCTGTCTTTCTCTTGATTTTCTTTCTTAAAGCACAATATAAAAGAATTCATGCTGTGGAACATCCTACTGAAGAAGCTAGTCACAGCCAGAATTTATGTTGGTCAATTGAGAGACCCAAAATAATAATGAGATTAAGTACATCACTGTCCTCTTTTTATTTTGCCTAAAAGTATGTTTATCATCACTAACTAAAATAATAAGGAGCTTATAATTTGTTTGAGCAGGTATTTTATATTTATATTTTTACATAAAAATTCTAATATTGAACTTATGTTTTCAAACTACACAAATATATACAGATTCTAATACATCAATGATAATATTTTGTCTCATAGCAAAAGTAAAACAAGATCAATAGCATATGTGATTATAATACAAATAGTAGGATAAGGTAAGCACATAAGAGAGTAGGAAACGAGGTCTATGGTGGTTCACAGAAAGACAGATTTTATCTGGTTCAAAATACATAAGGCCTTGTGATAAGGCCTTTGGAGGATGAATAAGGTTTCAGCAACTATAGGGATAAACAGCACAGGTAAAGTTACTGAGGCAAGGATTCACAAGGTGTATTTAGCATAAAGTAAACAAGTAAATTTGACTTGAAAGAAAAGTGCCTATGGCAAGGGAAAGGATAGGGTGAAATGAAAAAAATACACTTGACCCTTGAACAACACAGTTGATAAGGTTGTTTAGTGCGCAGGCCGTCAAAAATCTGCATATAATTTTGACTCCCCAAAACTTAACTATAATTGTATCCATGAGGGATTATTTGCAGAATCTTCTGCAGATATCAAATTTTGAGGATTATCAAGGGTATAGAGGGCCAACTGTATATTAACTGAAAAAAATCTGTGTGTTAGTAGGCCATGATGCTTAAGGGTCAACTGTACATTGACTTATGTGGAAAGTATAAATGCTAAACTGAGGAATTTATGATAATTCAGAAGATTGTGGAGAGCAGTTAAAGGTTTTGAGCAGGGGAGTTGGAGAGAAGCTGGAGGTCAGTAATTCCCCATCCTGGCTGCACTTTAGAATCATTTGGAAAAAGTTTTAAGAAATTCCTTATGTCAGGACCGTACCCTCAGAAATGTGATTTAACAGGGCTAGAGACAGACTGAGATGTTTGCCATGTTTTAAAGTCCCACAGGTGATTATAATATGCAGCCAGTATTAATAGTCTCATATATTAGGGTTAAAGATTTATCATCCTAGCTATGCATAATCTGAACCAATCTGTCTTACTTACCTTGACTCTTTTGCTTCTTCCATGGTACTCATCTTGCAAAATCCAAAACCTAATTAATGCTCACAAAGCTTTTTGAAAACACCGTTGCCATATATGGTGACAGAAGGAGACCAAAAATTGGGTGGTGAGCACACAATGCAACTTATAAATGATGTATTATAAAATTCTACACCTGAAAATCATTTAATGTATTGACCAATGTTACCCCAATACGTTTATGTAAAATATTAAAAAAATTAAAATATAAACAGTTACAAAACTGCAACCCTGGAGATTTTGGTTTATTTACTCTGGGGTTGAGATCATGTTATTGTCTGGCTATGTAAAGGAGTAAAGTATAGAGCTTAAATAATCTGCAAGCTTATTTAAATTTTGAAAAATATTTTAAATAGAGCATTATAAGGCTTATTTACAACAATTTTTAATTTTAACAGTTTTTTTCAATCTAGTATTTAATTAATAGCTTGTTTTCCTATGTTTTAAAACATATGATAATATCTACCTCACAGTAGTCTTTGAATGCTATGAGGAATTGATTAAACATGGACATAATTAAGAATAGTCCTGGCAGGTAGTAAGTTTTGTGGATCCTGAGAAGGAATGTATTTGCCAAGAAGAACTCCTTTTGTTTAATTAGGCTCAAATTCATAACCAGAGCCTAGCAGCCATTGCTGACAGAAGAAGCCTCTTATACATGCTACATTACAGAGAAAAACTGTAAATCTTCGGTCTGCTGCACTGTGCTTATGCCTTCTGAGTCAATCCTTATAAAAAAGTTCTTGGAATTATCTTTCAAACAATGAGTTGAAACTTTTCCTGACCAGTCAGAATTGCACAGCTACAGCCTCATTTGCATCTTTACTTGCCAATCATAGTGGCTCAATGACAACTAATCAGTCTTGTAGTTCTGATCATCAGGATAGTGTTATTCGGACCAAACTGTGAAAATTTGGATTTATTATTCGTGTAAAATTGGACCATACCTGACCAGGGTGTAAATTTTCTATATAAAAGGTCTTTGCTTTGTCTAAGGGAGAGCACATTCTGTTTCCACCAATGACTGAATTTTCCTGGTTTGCAAACTATTCATCTGAATACAGTTTCTTCTTTTTCCACACCCCAGATTGAAAGATGCTGTTGGCTTTAGATTGGTGGCAGCAAACTTTTGTTGATACTTTTCAATTAACATTAATTACTATTATTATATTACAGGTAATAATTTCTACTTTGAAGAGTTATCATAATGATTTCATTAATGAATTAAGTGCCTAATGGTGTCTTGAGTATATATGTTCAATAGATATTGGTTTTCTTAAGGGAATATTATTATTTTCTGTGTCATTGGTAACATAATTTATGGTCTTTTATCTTCAGTATTTTTATTCCAAGAACACAATTTCTTTTTGGTCTGAGAAATATCTATCTACTACCAAGATAAGACCACTGAGTAATGTCATTGTTATATAATAACAGTGTAACTAATTCCATCCTATTAATTAGTGTTATTTACAGTCACTTTTTCCTCAATTAATGTAAAATGCCTTTTTTAGATTAAGCCCTATGATAGAACTAAAAAAAAGATTCTAAATAAAATGTTCATCTTCTCAGGTCACATTAAATAAATATTTTAAAAAGATAAAGAATAAAACATTTTAAAAATTAAAATATAAATGATAAGTTTATATTTTTCTGTAAGAGTGGTTATTCTTTCAATACTATAAGAACAATCTAAACTTGGAAAACAAAAAACAAAAAGCTAGGCAACATAGATTTTCAGTGACATATAGAGGCAAATGCCACTTAAGTTTTCTTAGGGGAGTATACTTAGTTCAATTTGTTGTTCACTATTGATTAAAGATTTCAGAGTTAGTAAAGTTACACATTAACATAGAATTTTGTTCCATGAAAATACAAATAGTTTCTACACAATGAAAAATATTGCATTTTATGACATGTTGGACATGAACCAATTTTTATCTAACCCAGAACTTTTTTCTAATATTACTTATAAATTTTTAACTTTTGAAATAGTCTTTGACATTTTTTAAATCTCATACTGGTTCTCTAGTTAATCAATGGGTTAAAGAAAATATTTTATACATGTTCATTGTATATTTAAAAGGAATTCATTTTTTTACCTTTTTGAAAATTATCTTTTAACAATAGTTACTTGTTATTCTTATTTCACTGTTGAATAAATCTGTGAGATCCCTTCATTTGTAATTAAAGTCATTTCTACCTTTTCTCCCATTACTGAGCCTAGAAACAAAAGGTCCTTAATTCTGTTAAAGCTTATTCAAAGGCCCCAGAGCTTTTTCTTCACCCACTCAACTTAATAAACCTGGAGTTCCCCTTGCCTTTTTTAGATTTTTATATTTATATTATTACCCTCTAAGAATATGACCTAGGACTTGAAACATAGTTTGTCAAAGGGACATACTATTAAGCATAATGAGAAATTCATACAGTTTTCTTACAGGCTGTTTTCTTGTTTTGTTTTAAAAATTAAATAAGAGGTTATTACACCAGATTCTGGATAGTTTGGTCTCTTTTCCCTTTGCAGTTTCCTTTCTTTTGAAATTGTTAGTAATATGCTTTTTTGTATATTGCTATTTGATAATTTTTGTGTATTCACAATGAAGAAAAATAATTCATTTTCAGGAAGTTAATTGTTAACTTGAAAGCTTCTTAAGTCCATTTTGCACTATTTCAAATTGTAATGTTTTATTAACATTTTAAGTATTAAGGAAGAAGATTAACCACTTGTCTAATGGAATTTTTTTATTAATCAATTTTTTAAATATAATTTAGATGGATTATGAATTTTTCACTCTTTTTCTTGTTATAAATAAGAATATGAGCAATGCATGCTTTTAAACAAATATTTAAGAATCTATAGGTTTGTTATTTCATTAAAAAACTAAGAATCTGATATCAAATGACACTAATTGCCATCAAATTAATCTTTACTTCCATTGTCCTATGACTTCTGGCAAATTCATTTTATTAAATTAATATGCACACGTGTTTTAGGCATTTTAAGTTATTATTTTGTATAGAGAGCTATTTGCTTAATTAAATCAATTTTGGAATAAAACCTCACAGGTTACTTTGCTTTGTGTTTTTAAAGTAATCTTTCTCTCTCCCTCACCTTATTTTTCTCAATTCATTTAATAGACACCATTTTTAAATTCAAAAAGAAGGGAAAAGAAAACACTTATAAACTAAGCATTGTACTAAACTTGTTTTAGAACATTATATCATTTAATGTTCAACACAACTTTTTGAAGTCATCATTGATATCACCTATTTTGAGATGAGGGAACTGGGGCTTAGAGAAGGTCACATAATATGGTAGGTAGAGGAATAGTTTTGCTGCCTTAAAGTATATGATTTTTGCCATCAAAATGATTATAGGTAGGTCATTGGATAGAGGTGGGGTGAACAATATTTTAGAAAATTAATTTTGGCAATGTGACCACAACATTGAAGGAAAAACTAGATACAAAAGAGTTGTTTAAGAATCTAATAACATTGAAATAATGAGAATAGAGAAGAGGATATAAAATTTAAAAACATTAAAGTATTCAACGTGACTAGATGAGCTACTAGAGAATAAGAGATTATAGATTGCCCTTAGAGGGCTAACTAAAGTGTTATAAAGTGAATCATTTGCAAAATGTAAGGCCTTGCTTGTCAAAGTATGATCTGGACTTTCAGCATTGTCATTACTGGCAGCTTGTTAAAAAATAAAAATTTCAAGGTTTCATTCCTGAATCATGGTGGTATATGAAATACGTCCAAAGAACCTTTGACACTTTTATTTACACTCTTATATATGGGCCAAGTTTTTGACTTGCTTCTAATAAATAAACCAAAGGAGATGGGATGGTGTGTGACTTCATAGACTAAGTCGTAAAAGACTCCAAAATTTCCCTTTTGCTTTCCCTTTTATTGCTTGCTTAGAGGAGTGCCAGCTGACATGTCATGAGGACATTTAAACAACACATTCTGCTGAATGGAGAGGTCCATTCAGCAAAATACTAAGAAATTCTGCCAGCCACCATTTGAGTAAACCATCTTTCAAGAATATTCTCCAGTTCAGTAACTCTTTGGATGACTATAGCACTTGTCAGCAGCTTGACTGCATCCTCATGAGGGACATCAATACTCAACCAACCTACTCCTGGATTCCTGACTTATAGAAATTATGTAAGATAGTCATGCTTTTTTAAGATGCTAATTTTTAAAATTAATTAATTTTTATTTTTTAGCTACTTATTTTAATTAATTAAGTATTTATTTTATGGTGACATTGGTTAACAAAATATAGTAACTTTCAAGTATACAATTCAACAGTATGGCATAAATATTGCATTCTGTGTTAACTGCCGTAGTTAGATTTCTTTCTGTCACCACATATTTGACCCTTTTTACCTTATCTACCTCCCTCCTTCCTCCTCCCCCCACTCTCTGGCAACCGTTAGTCTATTAATTGTGTTCATAAGTCTCTGTTGGTTTATCCTCTTCATTTGTTGCTTTTCGATTTATATCCAATATACAAGTAACATCATGCTATTTTTAATTTTTTCTACTTGGTTCACTTCGCCGAGGTCTATCTATGTTGTTGCAAATGGCAATATTTCATTTCTTCTATGGCTGAGCAATATATATATGCCACAGCTTCTTTATCCAATCATCTATTATAGGACACTTTAGTTGCTTCCATGGCCTGGCAACCATGCATAATGCTGCTATGAACATTGGTGTGAAAATATCTTTCCAGATATGAGTTTTCAAATATCCAGTAGAGGGATTGCAGGATCATATAGTAGATCAATTCTTAGTTTTTTGAGAAACCCTCATACTTTTTTTTTCCATAATGGCTAAGTTTTATCGTAATTTGTTAAGTGGCAGTAGGTAATATCTACAATGGATTAGAATTTTTAAAGATTGTACTCTCCAGATGATTTAATGGGTCCTCCAGGTGATTCTGATAACATGTCAAAGTTTGAAAATCACTTATTGAAAATAGACATAATAATATCCATGTTGAATACATTAACATCACCTAAAAAACAACTGTGCTAAGTAGAAGGGAAAGTTGGTCACAGAGCTAAAGAATTCCAGTGACCATTTAAATATTTCTAGGGAAGAGAGAGCCTTCATTTTTAGACATTGAGTATTTCTACTTCCAATTGTACAGTTATTCCTAAAGCAATGTAGGAAACTATTGAACACATAATGCTGGGACATTTCAGCATCCATACGCAAAAATAGAAAATTATATCACATTCTATAAATATAAACACTTTTAATGTGGACTAAGCCCTGAATCTGACAGCAATATCATCTATCAATTTAACTAATTTTATGTCTATCATCTATCTATCTATCTATCTATCTATCTATCTATCTATCATCTATCTATCTATCATCATCTATCTATCATCTATCTATCTATCTATCTATCTATCTATCTATCTATCTATCTATCTATCATCTATCTATCTATCTATCTATCTATCATCTATCTATCTATCATCTATCTATTTAGCATTGACTATCTCTATGTCATTAAAATAGGGAAAATTTAATAAAAAATTTAGAAAATATAAATCATAACCTAAAAGATTCATAAATGTAACCACATTAAATATTTTAAATTTCAAAAACAAAATCACTATAAACAAAAGGAAAGCCAAACCATACAATAGAAGAAACTATTTGCAAACCATATAATAGCAAAAGCAATGAATGAGACCATTTTAAAATGTCTTACAAAGGCATGAGAAAAGACAAAATAATCCAGTAGAGAAAAATTAACAAAATCATGAAAGAAAGAATTATAATGTGGACATCCAAATGATCAATAAACATATATTAGTCATGGAAATATTTTTTAAAAAGTATATAATATTTAACACCCATCAGACAGTTACATTTAATGTCTGGTAATATCAAGTGTTATTGAAGAACTGGGAAAATAAAAACTACTCATTTTATTAATGGAATTATAAATAAATGTATTTAACAATGTCTTGTACAAAATAAAATGCCTATATACTTCATTTAACGTGACATTTGAGCGGTGTAAATTATTGCAAAATGTATACAAGACATGTATAAAGGTATTCATTGCTGTGCTGTGCTGTTTGTTTTATTGTAAAAGTAGAAACTGTTTAACACTCTATCAATGAAGAATGAGAAAATAATAGTTTATTTTTACAGTAGAATATTATACAACTGGTACAATAAATAAATTATATCTACATGTATCAATGCAAATAAATAATAAAATTTGAGTGAAAAACAAATAGATTGTGTGATAATAACCACTGAGATTTATTGATCGCCTGCTATTTCCAGATACTTTTATAAAGACTACATATATTAATTCATTTAACCCTTAAAACACTGTAAGGTTGATATGAAAAGTAAGCACATTTATGTATGAATGAATGGCCACATAATTTAAATAAATTATGCAAGGTTATATAAATAGTAAGTGGTGAATCAGAGATGTAATAATTTTTCTGGATATATATTATTCAAACAGATAATACAAATAATTTATATAATCTTTTAAACACAGAAAAGTACTAGTAGCTATTTATAGTATACATAACGTATATAATAAAATATACCTGAGAATGACATACACCAATTTTGAGATCTTGGTTTTATTATTGAGGAAGGAAGTGGGAAGAGTTTATGTGTGTAGAAGTCTTTGAATGTGTCTCTACCACTTTTTTTAAGGAGAAAATTAAGCAAAATGACAACATCTGTTTAAATATGGAAGGTGGTTATATGGGTGTTATAATATTTCCTCCACTTTTCTGTATGTTTTGATTTTGAAGAAGAATGGAGCATGTATTAGCATTCCAGGTATTTGGAGGGTCATCGAAGAAAAAAGTCAGCAGAAACCTTATTGGCCAGAAAAGAGTGGGATGATATATTCAAAGTGCTGAAAAAAAAAATCTGCCAACCAAGAATACTATATCTGGCAAATACATTAAAAAAAAAAAAAAAAAAAAAAAGAAAGAGAGAGAGAGAAATAATTTCTCAGATAAACAAAACTTGAGAGAGTTCATCACCACTAATCCTGTGTTACAAGGAATACTAAAGTTAGCCCTGCAAATAGAAAAAAAAGATATTAGATAATAACACAAAATCATATGAAAACATAAAGCTTGCTGGTAAAGGTAAATGCCTATAAAATACAGAATATCATACTATTGTAATCATGATAAAGCAAGTTTAATTTTGGTATTGAATTTAAAAAACAAAATATAAAAATATAAAACTATGAATGGATATACAATATATAAAGTTGTAATTTGTGACAGCAATAAAAATGAATTAGGGAGAGGAGATGTGAGAGTAGAGTTTTTCTATACAATTGAAGTTATCAGCTTAAAATATATTGTTATAATTATATTTTATGTAAATCTTATAATAACCAAAAAGAAAACACCTATAGAAAATACACAATAAAAATGAGAAAAAAAGGCAAAGCATGTCAGTACAAAAAAAAAATCATTAAAACACAAAGTAAGGCAACAAGAGAGAAAAAGGACAAAAAACTATACGATATACAGAAAAAATTAACAAAATGACAGTAATGTCTTTCCCTATCAATAAATACTTTAAATGTAAAGAGATTACACTCTCCATTTAAAAGACATAGAATGGGACCAGACAAGATGACATAGAAAATAAATGCTGTGCAATGCTCTCGCGACCACACCAAATTATAATGAAACTATAGACAATCATCACTGGGAGTCTCTTGAGGTCTGGCTGAGAAGTCCTACAACTGGAGACATACATAAGAGATCACCTCAAGACTGGTAGAAGGGTTGGAGATATGAAAAGGTGCAGTCCTACAACCACGTGTGCCGGTTGAGAATCAGGAGGGTTATCTTGGCTGCAGAGACTCCTCCTATCCTGAGGAGAGAGGGATCTCATCTCCACACTGGGCATCCAAGCCCAGGGTTCCAATGCTGAGAAGTCCTCACAACCTCTGGTTGCAATAAACCAGCGAGATTGTGGCTTAGTGAAATGGAGAGCTGAAAGATTTAAAGATGTTTCTCTCAAAAGGTCCACACTTGGGCTTATTTGCTGATGAACTCACTAGCTCTGACCTCCACCACTGGGGAGTGCCATAGTTGCTAGAGGAGTGCTGCAGACATATGAGAAAATACAGAGTTGTCAGAATTCACAGCAAGGGCTAGAGGAGCAGTTTTCCCCTGGACAGAACTGCTAGCAGTATCCCTTTTCCCTATATTGAGCCTTCACTTTTCCCATTGTGCAGGCACAGGTGACTGTCATATCTGAGTCATCATCAACCTGACTAACACAAGTCACTCTGTCCAGGTAATTCACTAAGACTCTGCCTCTCCAAACTTGGGGGGCCCACCCAAACTGCCTCCAATGGTTTATTCTATACAAATGTCCTATCTTGTCGCTGGACTTTCCTAAAAACTCTCAAAGGTCTACAAAGCCCGAACAAGCAGCATATGGCCTTGGCATGAGACATACCACTTGCTGAGTATCCCCAAGACCATTACTAGTGGAAGGTGTCCTCAGTTCCTGGCTTGGCCTTTTGAGGCACCTCTAAGCCCAGCATGGGTGGCCGCCATCTGCAGATTGCTTGGTGACTTTTACCAGGTGACCCAGGAAATACAGTGTGTGGCTGAACTTGGCCTGCTTCTGGACTCATTCCAGGAGGCCCTTGGGCAGACATACTTAGTGACCTACTTCAACTGGTGCTGTAGTCAGAGCACCACCCAGGGTTGCATCTGAGGAGGACACACCAAAAGAGCAGACTGGGCAGGCATCAGAGTTTTGCTAAAGTGAATTCTTCTCTATAGGCTCAGGCCTTCACCAGCCAATTTTCACAACTGATATGCTCAAGCATCAATCCCTCCGATTGACATGCAAACAGCAACCAAGGCTCAACTACAACAGGAAGGCACACACAATCGACACAAGAGATACACCTTGAGCACCTAATTCAGGTGGCCAGGGAAGACTGTACCACTGGGCCCCACAGGACACCTACTAAATAAAACACTGTATTAAGACCAGGATACTTAGGAGCTCTACCTAATACACAGAAACAAACACAGTGAGGCAGCCGAAATGGTGAGGAAAAAAAAGTCTCACATGAAAGAACAGAACAAAGCATCAGAAAAAAATAAAAATAAAAAAATAAAACTAAACAAAATGGAGACAAATCATCTACCAGATGCAGAGTTCAAAACACTGGTTATAAGGATGCTCAATAAACTTAGGACAAGAGTACATGAACTCAGTGAGAACTTTAACAAAGAGATAGGAAACATAAAAATAGAGGTAGAAAATATAAAAAAGAACCAGTCAGAAATGAAGACTTCAATAGCTGAAATAAAAATACTTTAGAAGGAATTAACAATAGATTAGATAAAGTGGAATTAGAAGATAAGGCAGCAGAAAATACCTAATCAGAACAGCAACAAGAAAAGAGAATCCAAAAGAAATGAAGATAGCTTAACAGGCCTCTGGAACATCAAGTGTACCATCATTGGCACACTTTTATGTGTTTCCAAGATATATCAAATAACCCATTTTTCTCCAAGTTTTAAGACTAGGAAAAAAAATGTCAGGGCTTGGGACACATGATATTAGAAAGTATTAGTCTCTATTTGATCTGCCTGGGAGAAACAAGAAGCTATATGAACTCATTGTAAGAACCATCTGGAGGAAAAAGATTACCATAAACAGAAAGAAAAATTAATGTTCATACACTATGTCCAGGTTCTGCACTAAAACCTCTACCTATATGATATAGTATAAGTTTCATTTAAAACCTTTAAGATAGTTGTTATGCACAGTTTACAGATAAAAGCAATCTAGGATTACAAAATTTAGTCAATTTTTTAAAATTCAAGTGGTAATTGGCAGTACATTAGACAATGAGATCGATGTTATATAGCTTACCCAACTGTATTCTTGAAAGCAGAGTTTACACAAAGGAATGGCTTTAGGAGACCTTAGCCTCTAATTACCTCCACCAGCAGTGCAGATAAACATACTAAATCAAAGCAGAATATTTATTACACAAATATATGTCTAGGACAAATGTCTTATATTTCCCTTTCTAACCAAATTGTCACTCTTTGTATAAGGAAGTCCTGGAAACACCCTTCCCTGCATGAGAAGTAGTTTTAATACCACACTGTTTTTGTATAATAGTTTCCCATAAAAGTGGCTCAAAATTATTTATCTCATTTGATAATTTAATCAGAATTTATTCAGCATATATATCTACTATTAAATGTTGTTTTTCCAGGAAAATTTTGTTTTTTATTTATTGCTATCAATGGAGAACAGGAATGGCAATTCTAAGACCTAATTTCTAGTGCTAGTCTACTGGTGACCTGGTACAGTCAAAGTTATGCTATGGCAGAAGAGATTGAGCAACCCCTCTCTCCATAGAGCATTAAAGATTCTCCTACTTGTATCTATTAGGAAAATGTATGAGAAATATTTTCTATTAAATCTCAACAAACCTAGTAACATTTTATATCACTTATTTAATTAGCACTGTAGTAACTTACCTAATAAAATTCTATGCACACTGTAGGTGCTTGATACATATTTAATTGATAAATATTTGAAAAATATTAAAGCCTGAGACACTGAGTAAAATAATACTATGCCTAATCTCCCTCATCTGTAACTTACTACAATTAAAATATGCAAATATGACCTTGTGCTGTTCTTGAATATTAATATAATATTACACAGAGTAAACATACTACTGCTTTCTCTGAGATCTTTTTCCTCTCCATAAACTTCTTTTCATTTAAGATTTTGAAGTTTGATCTTCTGTAAAGCAAGTATTTTCTCAGAAGTTATTATTACCCTGATCATATATATAGCATTACATATATTCTTCAAAATTCTGTGAACTGTGGACAAGTTTCTCAGTGCATATGCAAAATCGGAGAGATGTCAATACCAAATAGAAGGATTTCTCTTTAAATAAAAGAAAGCTATTATAAATGGTTACATGGAGATGAATTACATCACTATTTATAAATTAGTGATCCCACTGACATGGCTATTTACATGTATAATTAGCTATCTGTTTATTTTAATCTTCAATAGTACTGTAATAAAGGATTAGAAAAGAGATCTAAATATATGTGCAATGTTTATTGGAAGATCACAAATTATATACTTAAAATATTTTTTTGTTTTTTTTTTTTTTGGCTCCGAAAAAAATTGTTTGCTGTTTTTTTTAAATATAATAAATCACCATAATTGCTTTAATTTATTTATTTTGGGCCAACAATTTAAACAATCTAATCTCATCCTTAAATTAAATTTACAAAGTGCTTCTATTATTATTCTGAGAAACTGAGGTAAAAGGTTAAATTTTTGCCCAAAGTTACATAGCTAGTGGGAGATATAGACAAGATTCAAACCATGACTATCTAACTGAAAATTCTATTCTTTATGAATTATTTCATTGTGTCTCACATGTATGTATGTTATGGGTTAATAATAAGTGTAATAAATTGTGATCTAAAGAATTAAATCCAGAAAGGCAATGAAGATGGCTCCTTTAATTATTTACTATAGGACCTTGATAATATTTAGAAAAGTTTTTCAAATGTACTTTTATTCTCAGAATTTGTTACTATTTTAAATTCTTCTTATAATAATCAATATTATAAAACAAGATTTACTAGCATATCTTCAGTAATTTTATATACTTAATATTTATTTGAATTCTTCATCATTCTGGATCACTAGGAATTATACTTGATGTGTCTGAGCAATAAAATGTAGTTGAAACTATATAATTATACATTTTTATATACTTAAACTTATATTAAATGATAAATATAATAGCATAATATCTGAAAATAATATGTTATTCTTGACAAAACTGAATTCTCTGGATTTTAGTGTAAGTAAAGTTATTTGAGAGTATGTAATTGGTGAGATATTATATATGAATGGATGAGAAACCAGATGTAGGACAGACAGAATTGTAAGGTAAGACACAGGAATATTTAGTCTCTGTCTCTATCAGTTGAGAAAAACAAATAATATAAGTTATTTAAAAAATTTGTTTCTAAAGTAATCTCTCAATGATACATTATAAACATCATCTTTTGAAATAGTACATATGTTTTTTTAAGCAATTATAATACATGATGACTCATAAATAAATAAATAAATATAAAGAAAATTTACATCAATGACATCTATAAATAATATTTTTTAATGAAATGATTTGTCCCAGTATTTAAAAACATTTATTTTCATCTGAAAATTTTAAAATAATCTTATTGATAAAATTTCATATTTTATATGCTACTCTTTAGCCTTATGTATACCATAATTAGGTTCACCTCTACATAGAAGTATAAATATGAGATAAGATATCCAAGATAAAATGTTTAGTTTTAATTCTAATTGTACCAAAGACTTTCAATCAACCAGAATAAATACAATATTGACTAGGCCATTTTTTTGTTGTTGTTCAGTATTAGCCAAATGGCAATATATTAAGCCCAGATGACCTCATGTGATTTGCCTCCTTGAGCATGTTTCATAAAGCATATATTCTTTGATTTTAACCCTTGGAATTTTTTTTTGTAGTGGTCAAGGATATGTCCTCCTGCATTTTACAGGCAAGTAACTTTGTTGCTGTGGGGTAAGGCAACATCTCCATGATCACAGGGTAATCACTGACAATTTTTAGATTTTTTTCTATTATGAGGGCCCCAAATCAGTCAGTTACACAATTTATTCCTTCGATAAGTATGTATTGAGCATTTAGTATCAGGTAAGAATATCCTTGGCTAAAATAAAATAAAACAATAATAAAAACCCTACCACAGTAGTTTAAACAGAAAAGGAGAGTAATACATTGGTACAATCAGTAATGTTATCAGGAATCTGTCTCTGTGTCTCTTTCTGTTCTGCCCATTCTTAGTATATGGCGTTTATTCTTCATAATTCCATGGTGATTGATGTACTTCAGGTGTGATACCTACATTCCAAAACTGAAGAAGCAATGTGATATGTAGCAAGTACGATTACTGTGTCAGAAAAACTAAAAAAATGTCCTAGAATCAATTGACATGATTTACAAGCCAGTACTATGCCATGTGCTGCCTTAGATGAAAGGGATTTTGAGGAAATAAGCATTTTAAATAGATACATTTCTACACTCACTGAATTAAAATAAAATTCTATTTTTTAATAAAATCTATGCCTGCCACACTTCTACTATCTGCTGAATGATCACATTTCTTATGTGATCTGGTCTGTGACGTGTAAGAATAAATTAAAATGAAATACTCCTAAGCTAAATAATTTTTTTAACTTTTTATAAGACAAAAAGTATAAACATAAAAATGTAGAGATGAGTACAATGAAATTCTATGTACCCATTATCCAGCCCCAACACATAAAATTTTGCTTCACTGCCTCCTCCCATTCTTTATCATACTGAAACAAATTCCATACTTCATAACTTTTCAGCCATGAGTATTTTATACATATCTCTAACAAGGATCCAAGTTAAAGACCATATGTTGCACTTAGTTCATTGTCTCTTAAATTTCTTATAATTTACAGGTTCTCTCTGTATCTTTTAAAATTTTCCTTACAATTAAATTGTTAAAGAAACCAGACTGTTCTATCAAAAGAATCTCATTTTCTGAAATTTGATTTGAACACACCTTGTGTTTTTTAAATTGTGGTAAAGTATACACAATACACAATATTAATCATCTTAAACATCTGTAATCTCACAATTCAGTGGCATTGAATATATTCACATTGTTATGTAACTATTAATAATATCTATATTCAAAACTTTTTCATCATTTTTATCATAAACTATATATCCATCAAACAACAACTCTTGGTACTCCCCATGCTTCTTCTCTGGAGATATCTATTCTATTTTCTGTCTCTATAAATTTGCCTATTCTAGGAACCTGATCAAAGTGGAACTGTATAATATTTGTCCAGTATCTGAATTATTTTGCTTAGCATAATATTTTCATGGGTTATACATGTGGAAGTATTCATTATATTATTTCTTTTTATGGCTGAATAAAATATTTCATTGTAGGTATATATCACATATTATTCATTCATTTTTTGATTAACATAATTTTTTTCTACTTTTGGATTATTGCAGATAATATTGCTATGAACATTGGTGTACAAATATCTGAGCAACTGTTTTCAATTCTTTTGAATAAGAGTAGATTTGTCAAACGATATATTTATATTTAACATTTGAGGAACTGCCAAATTGTTTTCTGCAGAGGTTGCACTGTTTTACATTCCAACTAGCAGTAAACAAAAATTGTAAATGCTCCACGTCCTTGCTAATACTTGCTATTATATATAGTCATTGTAGCCATTCTAGTTGATGTGAAGTGCTATCTCATTGTGATTTTGATTTGCATGTTTCTAATAACTTGTGATGTTGAACATTTTTCATAAATTTATTGGCCATTTATGTATATTCTTTTGAGAAATGTCTATTTCAGTCCTTTGTCTCTTTTTGAATGGGTTGTTTGTTTCTTATTGTTGAGTTGTAGGTGTTCTTTACA
The DNA here is from genome assembly GCA_030015415.1 of Cynopterus sphinx. Lineage (NCBI taxonomy): Eukaryota > Metazoa > Chordata > Mammalia > Chiroptera > Pteropodidae > Cynopterus > Cynopterus sphinx. The sequence continues at coordinate 48,116,152 of CM057388.1, read as the reverse complement.
CGATCAGGTTATTAATCCTTTATCAGAAATAGAATTTTTAAACATTTTACAATTCTTGGTTGTCTTTTTACTTTCTTGATAGAACCTTTTGAGTAGAAATTTTCTTAATTTTGATGAAGTTTGATTTATCTTTTATTTTCTTTGTGGCTTGCGCTTTTGTTGTTATATCCATAAAATTGTTGTGAAATCCAACATTACGAAAACTTTTATGAATGTTTTCTTTTGAGTTTTACAGTTTTATCTTTTAGTTTTTAAGGGTTAGGTCAATTTTTATTTATTTTTTTCTATGGTATAAGTTAAAGTTCTGACATCTTTCTTTTGCATTAGATATCCAGTTCCCTGGCTTCATTTGTCGAGGAGACTATTTACCCAGTGAACTGTCTTTGCACTTTTTTAAAAAAATTATTTGACTATGAAAGTTAATTTCTGCATTATCTATTCTATTTCATTGGTCTATAGCCTGTCCTCATGCAAATACATACTGTCCTAATTACTGTAGTTTTGTTCCAAATTTTAAAGTCAAGAAGTCTGAGTTCTCCAACTTTATTCTTTTTTTCTTTTTCCCAAGATTGTTTGGCTTTCTAGGCCTCTTGAAATATATTAATTTAAATATTGTCTTTTTCATTAAAAAAAAAAAGGCTGTTGAAATGTTTACAAGATTGTGTTGAATATGTAGATGGCTTTGAGTAGTATTGACATGTTAACAATATTAAATCTCCCTATCCATGAATATGGATTGTCTTTCCATTTACTTAGGTCTTTCATTTTTTCTTTTTTTTTTTTTTTATCAATGCTTTGTAGTTTTCAGTATACAAGTCCTTCATTTCATTGATTAAGATACTCCTAAATATTTCAGATGCTATTTTAAATATTTTTTTCATTTCTTTTTCTGATTGTTTATTGTTGGTGTTTAGAAACACAACTCAATTTTGTGTGTTGACATTGTACCATGAACCTTTATTGAATTTAGTTATTAGCTCCAATAGCTTTCATGTAGGCTTTCTGAGATTTTCTATATATAATTCATTTGTGAAATAAAAGACGTTTTTACTTCTTCCTTTCCAATTTGAATGTTCTTTGTTTCTTTATGTTGTCTAATAACTGTTTATAACTACTGTTGTAATGTTGAATAACTGCACTGAAAGCAGAATATTTGTCTCATTCCTGATGTTAGAGGAAAAAATTTCTTTCTTTCAATATATTGAGCCTTATACTAGCTATAGACCCCTCATATGTTTTTAACATGCTACTTTAAGCCTAAAATTCCCAAAAGATGATTGTTAGAACTAGATTTTTGATCACATTCACAATATAGTTAGGCAATAATTCATAGATGTTGTTGAGTTAATCCCTTAGTACATACATTGAAGTATTGTTATCTTACTTTTTGTGATGTTAATAGTCATGGGTAATTATCACTTAGTACCTATTAATTTAGGCAAGTGGCAGTTTCAGTAATAAAATCAAAATATGGCTTTAAAGTTTAAGAGAATCAAATAGCCATAGAGAGTCACTTAATGCCAAAATATATTTTTAGTCATGATAGATTTATAGATGGCTCTTTTTCAGTAACCAATAATTATGTGGATATGAGCACCCAATGATTCCCCACAATCTCTTTCTTGGTCTCTCATTTATGATTCTATATTGATCTTAGATTTCCCTATATGTGATGTGGCTTGAAGTAGAAGATCAAAAGAAGTAGAAGCCAAGATAAAATTATTTTACTAACACTTTCAACATTAATTATTTTAAGTATTTTTTAGTATACAATTGTTTTAAAAATAACTCATTGCTATTGAAAACATAAATTGATTAAAAACATTCTGGTTGAAATGCAACCTGATATGTGAAATACGATATTATAAGTATATTATTTCTTCTAGTTTAATTAACTGAAATCATTTTAATGAGAAAACCTTTGCCCTGTCAACTATTTCATTATACTGAGATATAGTATAGGAAGGGCAGTAAAATGTTTAAGGCATCTATTTTTTTACAGTTGTCTAAATAATGAGTTGCTTTGTTAGTAGCCTCACAAAATGTCCTATAAGTTTGGATTTCTAAATATAATTTCTAATGGATGAATTTTATTGCAATTGATATGTTTTGATTTATTGCAGTTATTTTCTTTACTAAAGTGCAGATTGGCTTAAATTTGATCAGCTGGCTCTGGAGCACTTTTGATATGATTATGGTAGTCTTTTATCTCATTTAAGAAAGCAAAGAAAAGATATACCAGACTCATTGTTACACTTTTTTTTTTTTTTTTTACCCAGACTGGAGAACAGTCATTTTACTGTGGAGCCGTAGTTCTCCTTAATGGCCAATAATATTTAGAAATCACAATATGGGTGTTAGAGATGATCATTGTTAATGATTTGTCATTGTTTTCAGATATTTTTAGTGAACAGACTTGGAAACTGGACATTATCCTTAAAGAAGTAATATACCCTGTGCTCGTATTGATCTAATGTAAATCATGGTATGTTATTGTGAAACTTTAGTACATGGATAGAATTAGGTATGAAAATAGATTAAAGTGCTTTTTAGATATACAAAAGCCTTAAAACATTACTTTCTATGCATACTTTCTCAAGAATCTACTGGGGTATTTAATCTGCTAAAATAAATTGTAAAGAATTGGCAAGGAAACATGTTGGAGAGACATCCTCAGATCTCTCCTCTTGAATAATAAGCTGAATATCTAAAACTCACTAAAAAACACTCAAAATGCACAACAGCACATCTGAGAATGAAATCTGCGCATAAAAGCTACCATAGGTCAGAACTCCTGGCATCCAGTGGGAGAAATAGAGAAGCTGTCTTTCCATCTGCTGGAGCTCCTTGCAGAAAGAGGTGTAGGGGTGAAGGTGCAGCAACTTTCCTGATCAGCCTTGCAGCAGCCAGCAGGGCCCAGTCATCAGGGTAAAAAGCAGAGAAGCAGGACAGGACAGCAGAGAAACAACAATTGATTATTAATTCTCTCCATTCCAAAACAAGACTAAGCTGCAGCCCTCGACCACCAACCCAAGTGCCCCTCCCCACATACCCTCCAAGACAGAATGCCACATAGCCACAAGGGAATCTGAACAAACACTGCCAAAACCAAAGTTAACTCTCTTGCAGTCTCTGCAGTTCCCTGCAGGAGGCAGGCTAGGGAAGAAGGTGCTGCAACTTCCCTGATAATCTTGCCTGGAAGTGATGGAACTTCTAGCAGCTGGCAGCAAGGCCCAGTCATCAGGGAAGAAAGCAGAGAAATGGAATGAGAATACAGAAGAACAACGGTTGATTTTTACTGGCCCTAGTTGCAAAACCAAGGCTGAGCCAAAGCCCCTAACTCCTAACCCAGAGGGCCCCTTACCCCATTCCCTCTAAGAACAATCACTGGGGAGCCCCAGGGTAATTTGAGCAAACACTATCAAAACTGTTGCTAATACTGACAGTGACTAAAACTGAGAGTAATAAGTGTAATTAAATATCTACAAGAAAACAAAAAAGACATTCAGGCTTTATATAAAGGGGGATCCAAGAAGCTAGACATCACCTACTGGAAAACAAAAGAAAAGTGCCTTTTTCGCAGTAAGCTAAAAAAAGACCTTTATATAACAAATCTTCTTTCTGTAAAAACAACAGAATATGGAAGACTATATATATATATATATATATATATATATATATATATGTATATATACTATTCTTTTCATATTCATAAAGGTAACAACACAGCAAAGATTCAGAAATGAAGTATATAAGACAAAACAAGAAAAACCAGAGGGAAAACTCACAAAAGGCAACCAAAATAAAGGAAATAGTAACCCAAGGACAAGAAAGCAATAGAAATACTGAACTGCCAGAAAGCAAAAGATAAAATGGTTATAAGAAGACCACATTTTTCAATAATCACCCTAAATGTAAATAGACTACAATCAGCAATTGAAATGCACAGGGTTGCATACTGGATCAAAAAAAACCAAAGCCCAACCATATGCTGCCTCCAGGAGATGCATCTCTGCTCCAAAGACAAATATAGACTCAAATTAAAAGGGCCGAAAATGCTATTTCAAGCAAATGACATTCAGAAAAATGTGGGAGTAGCAGTAGTAATGTTAGAAGAAATAAACTTCAAAATAAAAAAAGGTAAAGAATGATATGGAAGGCCACATCATAATGATAAAGGTAATCATGCACCAAGACATAGCACTTATTAATATCTATGCTTACAATCAGGGAGCCCTAATATATGTTAAGAAACTACTAACAGGACTAAAGAGAGAAACTAACCAAAACACTATTGTAGTATACCCCACTGTCAGATAAGGACAATGATCCAAACAGAAGATCACTAAGTAAATAACATCCTTAAAGGATACATTAGACAAACTGGACATAATTGACATATGCAGAGCCTTCCATCACAAATCAGCTGTTTATACATTCTTCTCTAGTGCACATGGAACATTCTCAAAGATTAACTATATACTGAGACACAAAGATAGCCTCAACAAATATGGGGTTAAAAGCATACCAACCATATTCTCTGATCATAATACTTTGAAACTAGAGATCAATTGCAAAAATAAATAAGGAAGAACCACAAATACATGGAAATTAAACAACATGCTACTGAAGAATAACTGGATCAGGAAAGAAAAAAAGAGATCAAAAAACACATAGAAATTAATGATAATGATAGTACAATATATCAAAATTTGTGGGACATGGCAAAAGTGGTGATAAGAGGAAAGTTAATATCATTACAGGCCTATCTTCAAAAACAAGAATGAGCCTTAATATGAAAACTAATGCTTCATCTTAAAAAAAAAAAAAAAAAACAAGTAAAAGAAGAACAAATGAAACCTAAAGTCAGCAGAAAGAAAGACAGAATCAAAATTAGAGCAGAAATAAATGAAATTGAAAAAAAAAAACAAACAGAAAAAGTGAATGCAATAAAGAGGTGGTTCTTTGAGAAGATTAATAAAATTGACAAACCCATGGCTAGACTCACTAAAGAAAAAATTGAAAAGACACACACACACACACACACACACACACACACACACACACAAAACAACAAAATCAGGTATGAAATAGGGGAAATTATGACTGACATTACAGAAATACAAAGGATCATGCAGGAAAGCTATGAAAAGTTTATAATAACAAATTTAATAACCTAGGTGAAATGGATCACTACTTAGAAAAATGAATCTTTCTAGACTGAATCAAGAACTGAAGAATCTAAATAGACTGATCAGCAGTATGGAAATTGAAACCATCATTAGAAACCTACCAAAAAGTAAAAGTCCAGGACCAGATGGCTACACCAATAAACTACCAAACATTCAAAAAAAATTTAATATTAATTCTCCTCAAACCCTTCCAAAAAATTGAATAAAAAGCTATACTTCATAACTCATTTTATGAGGCCAATATTACTCTACTACCCAAATCTGGTATGGTAACACAAAAAATGAAATCTATAGACCAATACCTCTCATGAACACTGATGCAAAAATTGTAAATAAGATATTAGTGAACCAAAGAAAGCAACATATTAAAATGATTATACACCATGATTGAGTTGGCTTCATCTCAGGGACACAGAGATGGTTCAACATACACACAGATTAATGTAATACATTATATAAACAAATTTAAAAAAAGAATTATAAGATCATATCAATAGATGCAGAGAAAGCCTTTGACAAAACATTTAACAAAGTCAGCATAGAAGGAAAATACTTTAATATAATATAGACCATATATGACAAACCCTCAGCCAACATTATACTTAATGGTGAAAAACTAAAAACCTTCCCTCTAAACTCAGAAACAAGGCAAGGCTGTCCACTATCACCACTGTTATTCGAGATAACATTGAAGGTCTTAGCAAGTACAATCAGTCAGGCAAGAGAAAGATATAAAAGGCATCCAGATAGGAAACAAAGAAGTCAAACTGTCACTATTTCTAGATGACATGATTCTCTATATAGAAAACCCAAAAAACTCAAAGAGAGCACTACTAGAAACAATACACAAATACAGTAAAGTCTGGATACAATATAAACGTTCAAAAATTCATAGTGTTCCTACATTCTAAAAACGAAGTGTCAGAAAAAGAAGCGGATAAAATAATTCCTTTTGCAATTTCAACAAAAGGATAAATATCTAGGTATAAATGTAATGAAAAGTGTGAAGGACCTTTATAATGAATTCTACAAGATCCTATTATAGAAATCAAAGAAGACAGGCAGAAATGAAAAGATATTTCTTGTTCTTGGATTGGAAGAATCAATATAGTTAAAATGATTATATTACCTAAAGCATTATACAGATTTAATAAAATCCGCATCAAGATCTGTTGGCATTTTTTTAAATAAATAGAATAAAAAATAATCAGATTTGTATGGAAGCACAAAAGTCCTCGAATCGCCGAAGCCATCCAGAGACAAAAGAATGTATCTGGAGGCATCACTCTACCCACTTCAAATTACTTACAAATAAACGGTAATCAAAACAGCATGGTATTGTTAGCAAAAAAATACACAAGGACCAATGAAACAGAATCAAGAGTCTATAAGAAGAGATGCAGTCATGAAAGGAAAGCCTCTTCAATAAATGGTGCTGGGAAAATTGGAAGGCCACCTGCAAATGATGAAATTAGACTGTTATCTATCACCACACACATAAATTAACTCAAAATGAATTAAGGACCTGAATATAAGACCAGAATCAATTAAATGCATAGAAGAAAGCATAATAAACTCAAGGACCTAGGACTTAAAGAGAATTTTATAAATTCGACCTCAAAAGCAAGGGAAGAAAAAACAAAGATAAATGAATGGAACTACGTCAAACTAAAAAGTTTCTGCTTAGCAAAAGAAATTGTCAACAAGGTAAGGAGACAGCCATCTGAATGTGAAAATATATTTTTAAACAATGCTTTTGATAAGGGCTTAATATCCAAAATATAAAAGAACTCATATGACTCAATAAAAACAACAACAACAAAAACAAAAAAAATCAATCCAACCAAAAAATGGGCAGAGGACCTGAACAGACACTTTTCCCTAGAGGACATACAAATAGCCAAGAAATATTTGAAAAGATGCTCAACATCGCTAGCTATTAGGGAAATGCAAATCAAAACCACAATGATATACCATCTCACACCTGTTAGAATAGCTATAATAAACAAAACAATAACAAATATTGAAGATGATGCAGAGAAAAAGGAATTTTCATACACAGCCACTATGGAAAACTGAACTGTATTAAGGTTCTACAAATAACTCAGAATTGATCTACCATATGATTCAGCAATTCCTCTACTGGGTATTTACCCCAAAGACTTGAAAACCTATATCCAAAAAGATATTTGCACACCAATGTTCATGGCAGCAGTATTCACAGTGGTCAGGTCATTGAAACAACCTGTGACAAACAATTACCTTAAAGAAGCTCTGATACATATATACAATGAAATATTACTTAGCCATAAGAAGAGTTGAAATTGGATGGATCTCAAGATAATCATGTTATGTGAAACAAGCCAGATAGAAAAAGTTGAAAATCACATAATATCACTTATATGTGAGATATAAACCTAAAAAAAAATAAAAATGAACCAGACTAAAAGAGTCTCAGGGACATGGACAATGGTCTAGTGCTTACTAGAGTGTAGGGGATTAGGGAGAAGTGAAGAGGTAGACAGGGTAAAGGGGGTGTCATAGAATATCAGGGGAGCATGAAGTATGTAAAAGGTATCAAATATATAGTAGCTGAAGGAAACTGAACTCTGGGTGGTAATCACACAATAGAATATATAGATGTTAAATTATAATGTATACCTGAAAATTATATAATTGTATTAACAAATGTTACCCCAATAAACGTTAATAAAAATAATAAAATAAGTTGTAAATCTATACAAATAAAAACGTAAGGTCTAAGAAGTGGAGCTTCAATACAGAAAAGAGACAAAGAGATTAATGGAGTTACATCAAAAATATGGAGCAATAAGAGATGTCCCTTGAAATTATCATAAGCTTAACACTTGAAACTCAACAAAATCACCTAACCTGCACACCAGAACGTTTGATCATAGAATCTACAATTAATAGGTACCATAGGTCAGAACTGTGGTAGTCAGGTGGTAGAATATGAGAAACAAAGAAGCTGCCTCTCCTAGTTCATGCTCTCTAGAGGAGAAAGAGTAGAGAGAAGGTGTGGCGAGTTCCCTGAACAACCCTGCCTGACAGAGCTGGAAGTTTCATGCAGCGTCAGTTCCCAGGGATCAGGGCAGAAAGCAAAAAAGCCGGGACAGCAGAGAAGCGACAGTTGATTATTACCAGCCAAAGCTGCAAAAAGGATAGCTGTGCCACAGACCCCATTCCCCAACTTAGAAGTCACCTTCAAATATATTCTCCAAGACCAAACACAGCAGAGCCCCAGGGGAATCTCAGCAAATGCTGGCAAAACAGACACTAACACTGACAGGAACTGAGACAGAGTAGCGGGCATGATTAAATATTTATTTATTTTTTAAAAAAGGTATTATTAAGACTTTATAAAAAGCAGGAATCCAAAAGGCTTAGACTCAACCTACTGGAAACTAAAATAAAAACACTTTATCAACAGACTAAAGAGAGACCTTTATATAGTAAACCTTTCTGCAAAAAATACAGAATACATTTACATTAAGGCCCAGGTGGAGAAACATTCATTAAACACCATGAACAATCAAGGTGACAAGGCAGCTCAGAAAGAAAGAGAAAAATCTCCAGAAAATAAGCTTACAGACATAGAATATGCAACTTAAATAACATAAAATTCAGAATGGTACTTCTGAAATAAATCAATGGGGAACCAAAATAAATTCTATCAACAATTCCAGGAACTGAAAAAACTACTAGATCAGCAGAATTAACTATTAAGCAAGGAGATTTAAGACCTTAAAAAGAATCAAGTAGAAATTTTAGAGATGAGGAACATACTAAATGAGAAAAAGAATGAAATAACAAGCTTGGGAAATAGAGTCGAAAAAAAATGGAGAAAAGGATCAGTGATATTGAAGACAGGAATCCAGAAATATATCAAAAAGAAAAAGAGAGAAACTGAAGAATGAAAAAATAATAAAAGAGAAATATATGAACTAGCTGATACCATTAGGAGAGAAAACAAAAACTAATGGCTTTCTTGAATGGCAAGAAAAGCTGAAGGGATTAGAATGCATTTTCAGACAAATAGTTGGCAAGAATTTCTAAAAATTGAAGGAATGACTTGGAGCTTGGAATTCAAGAAGTCAAAATAACATCCAATTACCTTAACCTAAAAAGGACTTCTCCAGGACATATTATATTAAAATTATCAAAAATTATTGACATAGAATGATTTCTCAGGGCTGCCAGGAAGAAGAAGATGGTAACCCATGAAAGAATACCCATTAGATGATTGTCAGACTTTCAATACAAACCTTAGAAGCCAGGAAAGAGTGGAATCAAATATTTATAGCATTAAATGTAAAGAATGCCCAGTCAAAATAATGTAGCAAGCAAATATCTTCTTTATATATGAGATAGAAATAAAGAAATTTACAGATACACACACACACGCATGCACACACACACAATTAGGAAATTCTACACAAGGACTGCATTATAGGAAATACTAAAAGAGGTCCACTCACCTAAAATAAAATGACAAAAAAATACATATATGAGTAAGGCAACCTGCAGTCAGATAGAAGCAGAGAAGTGCAAACTTTACTAAGAAAAGGAAAGCTATATATATATATATATATATATAAACACACACACACATACACACACATACATACACATACATACATATATATACATACATATATACATATACATGTATTTATATATATAAATTTATACATATATGTATGTATGTGAGTGTGTATACACACACACAAACACATAATTATATATAAGACCAATGCAGAAAATTGGATATATATACACATATATATGTATATACATGCATGTGTGGGTATAATTATATATGACTATCTTCTGCATATTTTTAATAGTTACTTCATGCTAAAAATTCAGAACTGAGGTATATAACATAAAACAAGGAGGACCTAAGGGAAAATCAACAAAACCCCCCCCCCAAAAAAAACAAGGACAAGGAAACAATGAAAACACCCTCTTACTAAAAAGCAAAAAATAAAATGACTATAGAAAATCTTCATATTTCAATAATCTCCCTAAATGCAAATACACTGAACTCATCAATAAAAATGTGAAAAGTTGCAGATTGGACCAAATACAAAACCCAACCATATTCTGCCTCCAGGATACACATCTGAGCTCCAAAGACAAATACTGACTCAAAATTAAAGGGTAGAAAATGATATTTTAAGCAAATGGTATTCAGTGAAAAGCAGGAGTAGAGGTACTCATATCAGATGAAATAGACTTTAAAATGTAAAAGGCAAAAAATGGTATTGTGGGAAACTTCATAATGATAAAAGGATTCATACACCAGGAAGACATAACATTTATTAATATCTATGCTCTCAATCCGGGAATCTCAAAATATATAAAGCAATTACTAACTGAAAAAGGAAAAAACAGACCACAGTACTATTATAGCATTGGACATAAATACCTCACTGTCAGGCATGGACAGATCATGCAAAGATAAAATCAATAAGGAAATAACATCCTTAAATTACACATTAGACAAACTGGACATAATTGCCATTTACAGAGACTTTCATCTCAAAACAGCTACATACATTTCTCTCTAAGGCACATGGAACATTCTCAGGTTGACCACATACAGCAGCATAGAGATAACCTTAACAAATATGAGGGTTGAAATTCTGCCAATGATATTTTCTGATCATAATGCCTTGAAGCTGGAGATCAATTGTAAAAAGAAATTAAGAAGAACCATAACATATGAAGGTTAAACAACATGCTACTGAAGAATGACTGGTTAAGATAATATATCAAAAAAGATATCAAGAGATAAATAGAAACAAATGATGATGATAGTAAAACACATCAAAATTTTGGGACACAAGAAAAGTGGTCATCAGAGAAAAGTTCATATTATTACAGGCCTATCTCAAAAAATAAGAAGTAGCCCAATAAAACAACCAAATTTTCATCTTAAAAATATAGAAAACAAAATGAAGCCTAAAATCAACAGAAGGAAAGAAATAATCAGAACTGAGCAAAATTAAATGAAATAAAAAACGAAACAAAATAATAGAAAAAATAAATGCAACAAATAGATGGTTCTTTGGGAAGCTTGATAAAATTGACAAAACCCTGGCTGGACTCCAAAAGGAAAAAATAAAGCACAAATAAACAAAATCAAGAATGAAAGAGAAGAAAACATGACAAACAATGCAGAAATTTAAAGGATCATGCAAGAATACAATGGACAATTATACTCCATCAAATTTAATAATCTAGAAAAATAAACCAGTTTTTAGAAAGTTTTAACCTTGCTAAACTAAATCATGAAGAACTGGAAAATCTAATCAGACTAATCAACAGTACATAACTTGAAAGTATCATTATAACCTGCAAAAGAGTAAAAGAAAAAAATAATAGGACCTTATAGCTTCACCAGTGAATTTTACAAAACACTGAAAGAAAATGTAACTTATTCTCCTCAAAATCTCCAAAAATCAAAGAGTATGCAATATTCTGAACTCATTTTATAAGACCAATATTACCCTGATTTCAAAACCTGGCAAAAGTAACACAATAAATACAAATTCAGACCAATAAATCTCATAAACACAGATGTAAAAATTTTAAATGAGATTCTACGGATCCAAATACAGCAACATATCCAAAAGCTTATACACAACAATCAAGAGGGTTTCAACCCAGAGACACAGGAATGTTTCAACACACACAAATTGATAAAGATGATATATCACAACAACAAATTTAAAATATAGGAATCATATGATCATATCAATAGATTCAGGAAAAGCCTTTGAGAAGATACAGCATCCATTTATGATAAAATCTTTTAATAAAATAGGTATAAAAGAAAAATACCTTACCATAATAAAGGTCATATATGACAAACCCTCAGCCAATATTATATGTAATGGTGAAAATCTAAAAATCTTCCTTCAAAAATCAGAAACGACAAGTATGTTCACTATCGCAATGTTATTCAATATAACATTGGATGTTTTTGCGAGTGCAATCAGGAAGGAGAAAGATGTAAAAGGCATCTAAATTGTACATGTAGAAGTCAAACTGTCACTATTTATGAGTGACATGATTCTCTATAATGAACACCCTAAAGACTCCACACTACTAGAGACAATAAGCAAATACAGTACTTTCTGGCTACAAAAATTATGTTCAAAAATCCATAGATTTCATATACTCTAACAATGGATTCTCGAGAAAGAAGTGGAAAAAAATTCCTTTTGTGATTGCAGCTAAAGAACAACATACCTAGAAATAAATCTAATGAAATGTGAAGGACCTATATAATGAATCCCACAAGACCCTATTGAAAAAAATTAAAGAAGATACAAAGAAATGGAAAGATATTTCATGCTTTTAGATTCAAAGAATCAACATAGTTAAACTGACCTTATTACCTAAAGTATTATACAGGTTTAATGCGATCCCCATCAAAATCTCATCAGAATTTTTTTATAAAGAAACAGAACAAAAAATCCTCAGATTTGTATGGAAGAAATAAAGACCCCAAATTGTCAAAATCATCTTAAGAAAAAAGAACTAGGCTGGAGGCATCACTCTGCCTGACTTCAAATTATATTACAAAGCGACAATAATCAAAAATGCATGGTACCAGCAGAAAAACAGACATATGGACCAGTGGAATGGAAACGAGAGAACAGAAATAAATCCATGTTTATATGGGCAAATAATTTTCCACAATAAATCCAAAAACATACAGTGGAGAAAGAACAGCCTCTTCAATAAATGGTGCTGGGAAACTGGAAAACTTCGTGCAAGAAAGAAAGAAAGAAAGAAAGAAAGAAAGAAAGAAAGAAAGAAAGAAAGAAAGAAAGAAAGAAAGAGAGAGAGAGAGAGAGAGAGAGAGAGAGAGAGAGAGAAAGAAAGAAAGAAAGAAAGAAAGAAAGAAAGAAAGAAAGAAAGAAAGAAAGAAAGAAAGAAACCAGAATGTTGTCTATCACCACACACCAAAATTAACACAAAATGGATTAAGGACCTGAATATAAGACCAGAAACAATAAATTGCATAGAAATAAAAAAAAAAAAAACATAAGAATTAAACTCATGGACCTTGGACTTAAAGAGAGTTTTATTCATTTGATCTCAAAGGTAAGGGAAGTAAAAGCTAAAATGAATGAGACTACAACTAAAATTCTTCTCTACAACGAAATACATCATCAACAAGGTAAAGAGGCAACCATATATATGGGAAAATATATGTGTAAGCAACACCTCTGATAAGGGCATAATATCCAAAATATACAAAGAACTCATAGAACTCAATAACGAAACAAATAATAAAAAAAAAAGATCTTATCAAAAAATGGGCAGAGGTCCTGAACAGACAGTTCTCCCAAGAAGTCATACAAATGGCCAACAAACATACAAAAATATTCTCAACTTCTCTACCTATTAGGTAAATGCAAATCAAAACCGAAATGAGATACCACCTCATGCCTGTTAGAATACTGGTTATCAACAGGACAAGTATTGAAAAGTGTGGGAGATGATGCAGAGAAAAATGAGCCCTCATACACTGCTGGTGGGACTGCAAATTGGTACAGGCTCTAGGGAGAATGCCCCGGCCCGCGGGACGATCAACCGAGGCCCTAGAAACCAAGAAAAGAAGGGGGACAAGAGACACAAAGAATGGGGACAAGACAGGCTTTCTGATCTAGTCTCGTTTATTGGGGGCTCAAGCAGTTACTTATATAGGGTCGGACGTGAGGGAAGGGTATTTTTTTCTGCGAATGCAGGGTTGCTATGGTGACCTAGCTGTAAGTTGACTCTTCTTCTTATCTATACTTTCCTAAAAGCAGCTGCAAAGGCTCTTCTCCTTAGCTATACTTTCCTGACAGCAGCTATAAAGATTCCTGTCTTTATCTATACTTTCCTGACAGCAGCTGTAAAGATTCTTGCCGGACAGCAACTTCAAAGGTTAGAGGTGCAAAGGTTAGAAGCAGGGCCTGGGCTGAGCTCTGGGAAACAACTCGCATCCTTGCTCTCATGTCATTTGTTATTCTTCTGTCTGTAAGCTTTTTCTTATGCACGGCTCCCCACAGGTCCCCCTTTTTTCTTTAATAAAACCAGAAATCTCCATTCTGGTGCAGATGACTATGCCTGTCTTAGGAGAAACCCCCACCGCCATAGTCCTTACCCGTCATTGGTACATGAAAGTCTTGCAATCATGCCCTGGCTTAGGTTGGTACTAGGCCTGGGGGCTCTTGCCCGTCACTGACTACCAGCCTCTGCCGGGGGAGGGAGCAACAGCCCTTTATTCATCAGAGTAGCCCTGCTTGGCTAACTCTAGTCGGTGATAGTGCACCTGTATGGGCTTTGACAGTATGGCATTAATTTGTTGTTTCACAAAATTAGTGAGCTTCCGAAATGACCAAGGCCCAAAAGATAAGAAGAGAAGTAGTCCAATAAGTGGACTGAGTAATGAGGGCAAGAGAGTAGTTAGCCAAGGAGAAGCAGAAAACCAGTTATGAAACCAACTTTGTTCTTGTTCTCTAATTTGCGTCTGTGTTCTAAATCTTCTCTGACCTTTGCCATAGTATCCCTGACAACTCCTGAGTGATCCATATAAAAACAGCATTCTTCCTTTAGGGCTGCACAAAGGCCCCCCTGTTTTAACAACAACAAATCTAGGCCTCTCCTATTTTGAAGGACTCCCTCAGCAAGTGAGGAAAGGGATTTTTCTAGGTGGGAGATGGCAGTTTCTAGGCACTCTAGGTCTTCATCAATGGATAGTCAAAGATCTGAATAGTATCTGTTAGAGAGAATGAGAGAGGTTACTCCCACCCCCAGAACCAGTGGCGCCTAGGCCCAGCAGTACTGCTAGTGTAATAGCAGTTACAGGTTCCCATTTAACCCTGAGTGTCCCAGGATTAATCTCTGGGAAAAAAGAGTTTTGATGTTTCTAGTTACACAGATTTATCCTGTTATCTAGAATCTTAAAACCTATGATTAGCACAGATAATATCTCTCAACATGTTTAATAGCTATAAAACTGTGATTATAGTAAATACTAAGATTTAATATCAAGACTATGTATTTACCTAAAATATAGCTATCTAATTATTATAATAGTTTTACTGTAATGGCCTAAATTAGAGCCATGCCCTTTGTTTTTATATAAGCCTCTTGTTTCTGAATAGTCAGGTCTATTCCTGATATTCATGATATATAATATTTTATAATAACTGAAATTATAACTGATATTATTATATAAGAACATATGAATAAGAAAGATACTGACAAATTTCTAAGAACTTGATACAATATCTGAAGCACTTGTATTAATAATATATATTTATAAAATATAGCCTAAAAAAGGTTAAGTATTATTTATTACTTGATAATGTTTTTTATGTAATTTAATATATCAAATAGACTGAATTAATATTTATCTTTTACGAAGTGACAAAACTAAACCTTTGAGATTTTCCAGGGGCCCTCTTGGAAGTCCCAAAGTTATTTTGGGATAAAACAAAAATCCTAGTTAGATTTTGTTGGAAAATTTGTCACAACGTTATAAGGTTTGATCACCTGGTTAAATAGGGTTACAGGTCATTATGAAACAATACTTAGTTATCTATTTAACCAATGCAATAATAAAAGATTTCAAAGGTAAATATGACTATAAAAAACCTTAGTATTCTTAATGTTAAGAAGACTGTTTTTAAGTATCAGCATTTAATAGATTAGCAAATTTATGAATATACGAATTTTATAATTTTGTAATCTTGAACAACTAGTAGAATTAGCATACACACTACCTGATGAATATACACAGGTAGAATAAAATTGTGTTTCTGATAACTTGAAGACACAACTACTTTTCCTTAACTTATAATATTAAACTATTCTTATTACCAAAGATTATCTCAGATCATGTAGATTTGATAAAACAAAAACAAAACATTTGTATTAGTTACTATTTTTCTGACAATTTTAGGAAGATGTAATTTATCTATAAGGTTCTTATTTTTTTCTAAACCAATTAAAGCAGAGCTCTTTTATTACTTTATTTTCCAATAAAAATTAATTCCAACCTAAACTGAAGAACCAGCCAGAAGGGAAACTTCAATTTTCAGGACTCCGCCCCACAGACACTCCGGAAACACTTAATCAATTCTATGTTTAGTCATTATTCAGACCTAAATCTCTAACACAAATGCACATTCTCTGCGTTGTTTTAAAAGAAACCTATGATTACCACAGATAATATCTCACAACTGGAAGGCTGTTTTCAGGTTGAGTGGCCCCTCTGATGGCCACTCTGTTTCAAACGTGGGCTAATTTAGCTGGCAGAACCTTTGAAGGTTGAAGGGATTGATGCTCTAGCTCCGTAGGCTTGGGCTTGTCTCCTGAAATCCTTAAAATGGTTAAAAAAGTATTGAAAGGGGAGAGGACATAGGACAATTTGAGAAGGAAGCCTGACTCATGTTAGTGAAAACAGGTAAGAAAAGAGAAATTCCCCGCAAGAGCCAACTAAGCCAGGACTAGGATCAGCCTTTCACCTAGCATCCAGTCGGGTGGGGCCACGGAGGCCAGACCTAAGGAAAGAATCAAAATAAGTATAGGAGGGTAGCAGTACATACGGTCAGCCCAGACAAACAGAAGAGAGACAAGACAAACTACAGATAACACAAAACTCTAATGCACCAGAAAACGGAACCAGAACAGGTACAGGGTCAGAGTCTGACGTCTCAGACCGACCGAACTAGGGAAGTATTGCTGCGTCCAGCCTTCCACTAGTTATCCAAGGGCCCAATCAGACAGGAACAGAACTGATGCATCTAGGTAGATGCTACTGCGGTATTAATCACCGATGAAGCTGCTCTAAGTGACTCGAGCCCAATTACAGTTAAAGTGAAACTTCTTTTCCTCCTGCCCTCCTGAGAAAGGCTGCTTGGTGTCCGGGGCTGAGAAACATCTCTCAGCGGCCGCCCCCTGGACAAAGCAAGTCCTTACTCAAGGTGGCTGGGGGTTTCAGGTTTTAGGAGATCCAGAACAGAAGTTAAAAAGAAACAGAAGTTAATCTTTTACAAAGCTAGCAGAAACTGGTCATTACAAAGATAAATGTAGCCAGGGAATTTGCTAGTTTTAAACATGGCCTTGCAGATGTTCTCCTTATCTGTACCCTGGAATGTTGCGCTCTTAGCATATGAGAGAGCTCATTGTCACAAGTTTCACAGCAGACAGGAAGCATTAAGTGTCCTGCCAAGGCAAAGACTTCTTTTGTCTAGTTTCAGGGCTTTTAATTAACTTTTACCTTTTCCACATTTTAGCAGGCTGTCACATTACCCATTGGTTTTCAGGCACATATCAAATCTTTTATGTCCTATAAACTTGGGCACCTGAGGTACCCCTGTTACTTGAGTAGATACTACTATTAATTTAACAGCCTAGACTCTCTGTTTAATATACTTTATAAGGCAATTTACTATACATGGCCTAAATAGCAGTCCTAGAGAAGCTAATATTAAAGGTCTTTGTTTTACTAAGGCTAGACTATCTCGAATTATGCCAGAGTGGTTGGTATAAAAACAGCAGTCTTTACTTAAAGTTATACAATCAAAGTAAGATCTATACTTTACGGACACATTAGTCTTACATGCATGAATTAATACTCAAGATTCTTAGTTCATTTTACAGATTTTGAAACTAAGCTGTTTAAAAGGTAAAATTTGAGACTATGGTTGATGCAGTAAATGAATACTGAAACAAACAAAAACTTTATCTAAATATTTACATTTAAAATAAGGTTTTCAACTATTCAATATACTGTTTTTCTAAGTATAATAAGTACAATTACCTATTTATAATTGGCTTTTAACAATATAGTACACTAGTAAACAACATTTTATAGAAATTATCTTATGTGAAATCACAAGTGAAAAACAAATTTCTCAATAACAGTGAGTTACTAAATTTCTTTATCCAATAGTTGTTATAACATTTTTAAAAAGCCTAAACACACAAACCTGATTTCTTTGATATTAGGCGGGTGCATTGTGTTCTTAAAAGAGCTAAGGGAAGGAGGCTTACCTAGTTTTCACTAATTTCTAATTCGAATTTAGTCAAAGTTTCCTTTAAAGTCCTATTTATCCTCTTTTCCTGACCTGAATTCTGTAGTCTGTAAGCACAATGCAATTTCTACTCTATTCCTGGTAATTTTGCTATAATACTTGGCGTTTTATGAATACCTAATCTCAGCACCTATTCTGATAGGCCCTGAAGCTTTTCCTGAGCTTGCTGCAGCTGTAGCTGTTGCATCTGGGCAGGTAATGAAGTGAAAGCGTTTTGCAAGCTCTGTAGCTCTGCCCACAAGCAGATCTCGCCCCAGGGTGGCTTCAGTTCCCGCCAAGGCCACAAAGGGAGGAGGGGGGTCATTCTCCTCTTGGTACTTGGCAGCCTCCTCATCTAGCTGTAGAATTCTCGCCTCCCACGCGGGAGACTTGGGTTCAATGTTTCCAGCCGCGAGTTGTTCCTGCACTAACTGATTTGCAGCTGTTAGTTTTTCTGAAGTTAATGGCCACGGATCCACCCAAACAGGTCTATTGTCCTTCTAGGATTTAGAGTCTGCGTGGGATAGAAACGGAATCTTCATCCTTGGGGCAACAAGGCCCTTCACCTACATCTTTTTGTGAACCAGTGTCTGAAGAGGCTATACTATGCTTGAATTCTCTTTCCAAATAAGAAGCTCCCTCCCTAAGGACCTCATCAATATCTTCACTATGACGGTGTATACATAAAAAGTCATTAATACAATTACAATAAGCAAAGGCAGTCACTGGGATCCTTTCAGGGCCAAATGTCCTATAGTAATCATTAAGCACGTCACCAGCACGCCTCCATCGTTTTATCAATTGTCCCCTCTTGGGGTAGCCAAGGACAAACATCCTTTAGAAAATTAGAAACTTGACCAGATCTTTCTTTTTAACTTTGACTCATCGAGTCTGGAGCGAGTCTTTAAGACCCTCAATAAATCTTTCTTGGACACTGATTTCTTGTCCCATTATGTAAAGGGGAATCAGGGAATGCAACCCTTACTCTTTGCGCCTGAAGGGACTCCTAGCAACCACCTCTGCGTGCTAGAGACACTAAAACCTACTCGATTGTCTTGTCCCTTACACATCCCTAATCCACGGGGGACGTTCGCATACTTCCTCGGTGCTTTCCACAAACCTGGTCCTCTTGTGGCAACCGACTGAATCTGGGCTGCGCAGTCACTTTGGGGTGCACGACTTATCATCTCCCTTTCTCGGATCTTCGGGCCCCATGTTGGGCGCCAGTTGTCCTGGCCCGCGGGACGATCAACCGAGGCCCTAGTAACCAAGAAAAGAAGGGGGATAAGAGACGCAAAAATGGAGACAAGACAGGCTTTTTGATCAAGTCTCGTTTATTGGGGGCTCAAGCAGTTACTTATATGGGGTCGGACGTGGCGGAAGGGTTTTTTTTCTGTGAATGCGGGTTGCCATGGTGACCTAGCTATAAATTGACTCATCTCCTTATCTATACTTTCCTGACAGCATCTGCAAAGGCTCTTCTCCTTACCTATACTTTCCTGACAGCAGCTGTAAAGATTCTTGCCAGACAGCAGCTTCAAAGGTTAGAGGTACAAAGGTTAGATTAGAAGCAGGGCCTGGGCTGAGCTCTGGGAAACAACTCACATCTTTGCTCTCATGCCATTTGTTATTCTCCTGTCCGTAAGCTTTTTCTTATGAATGGCTCCCCACAGGTTCTTTCAATCCAAGATCATGGAGTATCTTTCCATTTTTTTTTGTATTTTTTTCGACTTCTTTTAATAAGATCTTATAGTTTTATTATGTAGGTCCTTCACATGTTTCATTAAATTTATTCTTATGTATTTTATTATACTTGTTGAAATTGCAAAATGAATTATTTTCCACTTCTCTTTCTGACATTTAATTATTAGAGTACAGAAACATTATGAATTTTGGAACAATGATTTTGTGTACAGAAATTTTACTGTATTTGCTTATTGTTTCTAGTAGTGTTCTTCCAGAGTCTTTAGAGTTTGCTATATAGAGAATAATGTCATCCCTAGATAGTGACAGTTTGACTTATTTGTTTCCTATCTGGATGACTTTTATATCTTTCTCTTGTTTGATTGCATTGCTGGGACCTCCAGTGCTATACTGAATAACAATGAAGTCAGTGCAAAGCCTTGCCTTGTTCTTAATCTTAGAAGGAAAGTTTTTGGTGTTTCATCTTTAAAAATAATGTTGGCTGAGGGTTTGTCATAATGGCCTTTATTATGTTAAGGTATTTTCCTTCTATATCAATTTTGTTAAGTGTTTTGATTATAAATACATGTCTCTTGTCGAAGGTTTTTTCTGCCTCTATTGATATGATCGTATGATTCTTATTTTTTAATTTATTTATATGATGTATCATACTAACTGATTTGCATTTGCTGAGACATCCCTGTGCCTCTGGGATGAAGCCCACTTGATTGTAGTGTATAATCTTTTTAATATGTTGCTGTATTCAGTTTGCTAGTACCTTATTTAGGATTTTTGCCTTTACGTTCATGAGAGATATTGTTCTGTCATTTTCTTTTTTTGTGTTATCTTTACCAGGTATTGGTATCAGGGTAATATTGGCCTTGTAAAATGATTTGGGAAGTATTGCCTCCTCTTCAAAATTTTGGAAGAATTTGAGGAGAATAGATTTTAAATCTTTTTTGAATGTTTGATAGAATTCACTGGTAAAGACATCTGCTTTGGACTTTTACTTTTTGGTAGGTTTTTGATGATTGTTTCAATCTCTGTACTGCTATCAGTCCATTTAGATTTTACAGTTCCTGATTCAGTCTAGGAATTGCGTCATTTTTCTAAGTATTGGTCCTTTTCTTCTAGGTTATTAAATTTAGTGTTATATACTTTTTCATAGTATTCTTCTATGATCCTTTGAATTTTTGCCATGTCTCTCATCATTTCTCATCTTTCATGCATGATTTTATTTGTCCTTTATCTTTTTTCTTTAGTGTGCCAATTTTATTAACATTCTCATAGAACAATCTCTTTGTTGAATTTATGTTTTCCATTGCTTTGTTTTGTTTGCAATTTCATTTATTTCTGCTCCAATTTTAATTATTTTTTTTTCTTCCTGCTGACTTCAGGCTTTATTTGTTCTTTCTTTTTTTTCTAGTTTTTTAAAGATGAAGTGTTTGGTTGCTTGTTTGAGCTCTTCTTATTTATGGAGACAGCCCTGTAATGATAACAACTTTCCTCTTATGACCACGTCTGTCATATTTGAAAAGTTTTGATATGTTGAACTATCATAATTCGTTTCTATATATTTCTCAATCTCTCTTTATGTTTCTTCTCTGACTAGGTATTCTTCAGTAGTATGTGGTTTAATCTCCATGTATTTGTGTTTCTTCCTGTTTTATTTTTACAGTTGATTTCCAGCTTCAAAACACTATGATCAAAGAATATGGTTGGTAGGATTTCAACCCTCTTATACTTGTTGAGGCTATCTTTATGTCCCAGTATGTGGCTGATTTTTGATAATGTTTCATGTGCATTAGAGAGGAATGTAAAGAAATATTTTTTGGGGGTAGAAGGTTCTGTAAATTTCAGTTATGTCCAGTTGGTCTAATGTGTTATTTGTGGATGTTATTTCCTTCTTCTTTTTTTTTTTTTTCATTTGGATGATCTGTTCATATCCTACAGGTGGTTATTTATGTCCCCTACTACAATAGTATTTTGGTCTGATTCTCCATTCAGTTTTATTGTTGATGTCTTTATATATTTCAGGGCTCCCTGTTTGGGAGCATAGATATTAATAAAAATTATGTCTTCTTGGCCTATGATCCCATTTATCATAAGTGTCTCTCAGTATCTTTCTTTACCTTTGTTTTTTAATTTTGAATTCTATTTCGTCCAATATTAGTACTACTACTCTCGCTTTTCTCTGAATGCCTTTTGCTTAAAATATCATTTTTCCATCCTTTCACTTTGAGTCTATATATGTCTTTGGAGCTGTGACATGTCTTCTGGAGGCAGCATATGTTTGAATTTTGTGTTTTTGTCCAATCTGCAACTCTGTGCTTTTTTATTAGTGTGTTCAGTCCATTTATATTTAGGGTGATTATTGAAATATGAAGACTTTTTATAGCCATTTTATGTTTTGCTTTCTGGTAGCTCAGTGTTTCCATTGCTTTTTTTTCTTGTGTATCTGTTTCTTTTTGTGGGTTTTGCCTCTGGTCTTTCTTGTTTTATGTTATATATTTCAATTCTGAATCTTTGGCTTGTGATTGCCTTTACAAATAGATAAAAGATAGCTATATATACATGCAGTCTTCCATTTTATTTTTTTCCTGTCTTATCTCCATTCCCCTTTGTGAATTTGAATCTTTGGATTCTTCCCTTTTTAGTAATTATATTATTAATTTGTCCCTATTTATGCTGAATGCTCATTACTATCCTGTTATAGTAAATCTTTTCTTATTGTTTAAGCTTATAATACAGTGTTCTTAGTGAGAATTGCACTGCTCTGCTTTTATTTGACTGAACATTACCTTACTCATAATTATGTATATTTTTTGCCATATTTTTTTAGGTGGGCTGGCTCTTTTCAGTATTTTCTGTAATGCAAAACTCATAATAAAGGATTCCCTAATATTTTTTTTTATGTCTGAAATATCTTTATTTCTCCTTCATATCTAAAGGAGAGCTTAGATGGATACGTTATTCTTGGCTGGAAGTTCCTTTCTCTTAATAGTTTGAATATTTGATTTCACTGCTTTCTGAATTATAAGGTTTGTGCTGAAAAGTCTGACAATAATCTAATGGGTTTTTCTTTGCAGGTTACCATCTTCTTTTCTCTGGCTGCCTTGAGAATTCTGTCTTTGTCATTGATTTTTGATCATTTTAATACAATATGTCTTATTAAGGCCTTTTTGAGTTGAGATAATTGACTGTTTTGTTAACTTCTTACAGGGTTTATATTATGTATCCTTAAACACATTATTGTAGTTATATTTAGTTTGTCTTTTACACTGCATACTAGCTTATAAGTAATTAACCCACCACTTTTAAAACATTAGATTTTGGATATAAATATTTTCCTTTATTAGTGTGACTTACACTTTAATATGCTTATCTGTTACAAATTATTTCATTTTTATTTCAGCTAAAGAAAGTCCTTTAAACATTTCTTGTAAGTCTAGTCTAGTGGTGATGAACTACTTTTAGCTTTTTCTCTTCTAGAAAACCTTTTATCTCTTTTTTCAACTTTAAATAACAACTAAGCTGAGTAGAGTACACTAGATTAGTTTTTGTTTTGTTTCCTTTTCTTTCTTTCTTTTTTTCTTTCAGCATCTTGGATATATTTTGCCACTCTCTTTTCGCCTACAAATTTTCTGCTAAAAAATTAATTATAGCCTTCTGAGAGTGCACTTATATGTAACAAGTTGTTTTTCTTTTTCTGATTTAAAGATTTTCTCCTCTTTAACTTTCGAAACTTTAAGTGCAGTGTATTTTGGGTTGGTTTATTTTTATTCCTTTTATTTGAAACTCTCTGGGCTTCTGATATAAATGTAAGTTTCCTTCCCTAGTTTAGGAAAGTTTTCAGCAAATATTTCCTCAAGTTAGTATTCTGCTCTCTCCTCTCTCTCTTCTTTTGAGAAACTTATAATACAAATATTGATCTGCTTAATATTGTCCAATATGTACTGTAAGCTAGCTTCACTTTATTATTAGTTTTCTCTTTTTGCTGCTCTGATCAGGTGAGTTCAATTAACCTTTCTTTGAGTTCATTGGCTCTTCCTTTTTTCTTCATCTACATTTTGCTTTATCTAGCCTAATTTTAATAACTCCATTGATCTTTATTTATTTTTTTTTAGTTTAGTTATTAAATTCTTCAGCTCTTTGACATCATTTTGGTATGTTTTTGTGGAAATTCTCAATTAGTTTACTAATTATTCTCTTGAGATTATTGAGCATCTTTATAACATTTATTTTGGACTCTTTATGAGCCAGATCACTCATCTCTATCTCATTAACACATTTTTCTGAGTTTTTATACTGTTGGATTTTTTTAGAACATATTCCTTCATTTTGATTTTTTTTGACTCATTGTGTTTGTTTCTATGCATTAAATAAAGCAGCCACCTTTCTCAGTTTTGTTTAAGTGGCCTCATGTAAAAGATAAAATCTGTTGTTCAACCTTTCTCTGTATATTAGCTATCTCTCAAACCTCTGTGATTGTCCAGCAGTCTATTTTATTCATAGTATCTCCTAGTAATTGAGGGTTTGCCAAGACCTATCATTGTCCCAAAGGGAAGGATTATATTCAACTACTAAGTTTAGACTGATTGGAAACCAGAACTACAGACAACAGATTTTAAAGTGCGCAAATATGACTCTTTTGGGAGAAGTATTTTTGTCTGCTCCCTCTGTACTGAATCTGGGATGATGGACATTTACAAAGAATTTATTTCTTTGCTACCATCCCATTGAACCTGTGAATAAAAACCCCAATGATTATCAGAGCCAGGGTACCAAAGGGTATGTCTTCTGGGTTTCAGACACAAAATCTGTGATGCCAGATGTCTGCCCAAGCTTTTCTTAGTGACGCTGGCAACGTGGTTCATGGCAGAGAGATAATGTATAAAAATGGCATCTGCCATCTTCCTTGATTTCTGGAAAAATAAATTGTTTGTCTCTAGATGTGTTTTTAATTAGAAGCCTGCCCCTCAAGCCACAGCTATGAAGATGAAAAGCACAAATATGACTCCCACCAGCCATCATCCCAAGAAAGAACTTTAGTAAGCTTCTAGATATATACCAAACCAGAAGACTCCCTCTCAGGCCAACACACCAAGACAAGCAAATAGTACTCTTTCATGGAAAACTTGGGTTTTGTTTTTGTATTATGTCCACATAATGTGTCTTGAGGATATTACATGACCAAGAACTGTCTATCCATTTTTTAGAGTCCCATGAGTCCCACAAACTGAAGCCCAGCTAGTGGCCAGAGACAAGCAATAAAGCAGCCTCCAATGGGAAGCAGCCACAAGAATGAAGTCACGAAAAGCAGAAAACTCATACATGTATACAAGCTCTCCTCTAGGAGATACCAATGTTCTGGGATGTGACAGAAGAAGAATACAAAGATACCCTTCTCCCCTTCAAGATTTATGAAAAAGATTACAATTGGCCCTGAGATGTTTGTTTAATTAAAAACCTCCCCTCAGGCAACAGCTATGAAGATAAGTTAATAAGCTTTTTTCACAGAAGGACAAGTTGACTCAGTTTATTGTTTCTCTGCTATCCCCTAGAAGTGTTAATGGTTAAGAACTCTCTCCATTTGCTATAGACATGTGGGGCTTATAAGCATAACCATCACTGGCCACCACAGTAGAGAACCTAGAGTTGTCTCTGGGGCAGGAGTCACAAAAATTGGGGTGCCAGACAAGTGTCCAATCTCTTTTCTAGGAAATACTAGTGAGCTGGAATGAGCCTCAGAGACAGTGGAAACATGGCTCCTAGTAGCCTCTGTCTTCAGAGAACATCTCAGTAAAACCCTGAACATATGCCAAACTGTCCCTCAGGCTGAAGCTCCAAGACAAGCACATAGGCCTCTTTCACAGAAAGACTTGAAGTGTGTTTCAGTCCGTTGTCTGTATGGTTCCCCAAGGGTGTTAGTCATCCAAGAACTGTGCTTTTTTTTTTCTTTCAGTTATAGTCCCATGGAACCCTTAGTTAAAAACCCCTATGGCCACCATAGCCAGGAAATTAAGGGGAGAAGTACTCTAGGTGGTAATCACAAAATCCAGGACATCAGATATGAGCACAAACTCCCCTCCAGAAGACTTGGAGTATGGCAAATGAAGAACTCAAAGATAACACCTACCAGCTTCCATGTCATTATAGTATTATAGTAGGCCCCTACATGTACATTAAACTAAATGCCTGATCCTTGGACCAATGCCTTAAAATGGGCAAATAAGCTCACTTTAAAGATCACCTGGGGGCTTTTCAGTCAGCTGTCTCAGTGCTGGGTATTGGGGTGGGAAAGTCTGTGCATGGTGTTCTGAAAACTTTTTTTTCAGTTTGCTGTAGCCTTTTGGATCATGTGGCTATAAGATCTATTAGTTTTCAAAGTGATATATTTTGTCTCTAGGTGAAGATATTAAAAGTTAGGGTGTCAGATATAGGGTTCAAACCCTTTGCTACTTAGGGAGAAACTCTGGGTTGTGAGTTCCCTCCCAATTATAGTTCCTCTCATGAGGAATGTCATTTGTGGACAGATTATTTCTCAACCTCACCTACCTGATTCAAAGTAAGTTCTTCTTGTTGTTGTTTACTTGATGGCTAGAGTCACTTCGCTAAGTATTGTTTTTGCTTTTTAGAGTAAATTTTCTGTATGTAGCTGTAGATTTGGTGTGTATAGGAGGAGGTGAGTTTAGGATCCTCTTATGTAGCCATCTTAGACTGGAAACCCCTCTGATTCTTATCTGCCTCTTTCCTGATCTCCTCTTTCTCCTCAGTCATGGAACACACACTTTACTAATCTGAGAGATAAATGGCTTTACTTAGAAGTGTTCTGCATAGATGACCAAATCAGGAACTTACTCACTACTCTCACTTTTTCCCTATGAGAAGAATCCCTGGCCTTCTCTTTTTCTAAGCTACGTTGCCTTGGTGAAAGTTGTGATGATGGCAAAGTTTCTCTTACCCATTCCAACATGTGAAAACCATTTTTTTTCCAATGAAGTGCTTTCCCTTTAAACATCTGGACTTCTACAGTGGCTCCTGTGTCCATATGTATCTGCTCTAGTTAGTGTTTTCCACATACCACAGCCAAAAAGAATTGGAAGGAGTTCACAATTTTTTTTTCTAGTTCCATAGCACATACTGGCATCTGTCTGCCTATTACTCAATAGACAGGTGGATAAGACCCCTCCCTTGTCCTTTGGTATATGATTTTGAATCCCACAGCTTCCTCAGAGGTACTTTTGTTTGTGGATAGTTATCAAATTTTAATGTTAAGGGGAGCAAAAACAAAATATGTCTTATGCTACAGAGATGCTGATGTCACTCTATGATATTTTTTTGTCCCACGATTTTTCCATATGTTTCTTTTATAGTCATGCTCCTAAATGTTGACACACATTGTGTAGCAGGATACATTGTATAAACATCTGATAGTAAAAATAAAACTGGACATGGTAGGTTTTACCACTTCCCTGGTTTATATGGACAAGATCAATGTAAAAACGATTCTGATTTGTTCTCCTAAAGATCGTACCTGAGGGTTTTTAAACATATTTAAGTGGTGTATTTGTCATTACTCAACATTTGCATTTATTGGGTATCTGGAGAACAACCTTCCTTTTGACCAGTGAACATTGTACTGATCTATTGAAATGTGACAGTTTAAGGAGCTTACTTCTCCTGGGTGGTTATTGTGAAAGTTGTGTTCAATAAGATATGTACAAATCTATCAAAAGAATCCCTTCATCAGATAACATAAAGAGGTCAGTTCACATGATATCCCATGATGTCACTCTGTGGAAGTCATTTGAA
Organism: Cynopterus sphinx; assembly: GCA_030015415.1. Taxonomy (NCBI): domain Eukaryota; kingdom Metazoa; phylum Chordata; class Mammalia; order Chiroptera; family Pteropodidae; genus Cynopterus; species Cynopterus sphinx. The sequence goes on along the minus strand of CM057388.1, from coordinate 48,088,353 downwards.
TAGCAATGGACAATAAAAGAGCTATTAAAGCAGTCTGAACTACCATACACTTATTTCTCTACTGGTTCATTGAGATGCAATAGACATTGAGGGCAAGTATAGATTATTCCTCAATGTGGAGTTGCTTTATCAATTTATTTATTCTCTTTTCAACACGTGTTTTAATATATAAACTTGATGGCATGCCTCCTTAGAAATTTTGCATTTCTTTAACAAAATTTCCTCCTTTCCAAAAAGCCTAGTTACCTCAAATCAAATCCTTTGCTTTTTACTTTTTATTACTTTGTAAGGGACACAATCAGATATTTTGGAAGTCATATGTTGATCAATAACTCTGTTTAATCTTCATTAGACACAATATTTTATCTGTGTTCCTATAAAGCATCTCGTACTTACATATTTGAGGTTTAGTTGTTACTATTTTTTTCTATTTTTAAATAAAAGTCTTTATACTATTCTTATATTTAGTTTATTACATTAAGCACACTGTTTCAAGTTGTTGATATTATGTTGGATCCTTATTCAGGCAGCTATCATATTAGATATTGCTCTTATCACAGCATTATTTGAATATAAATATCCTTAACCATGTCACTGATACAATTTTAACAGAGTAAATTTACCATAGAACTCTATGGACTAAAACCAGAAATATCCCTTCTATGTTCAAACTGTTAATTATCACTAGGGAAATCTAAATCCACTGTTGCCCCAGCAGCCCTGAGGAGTCTTTAGTTCCTTTAGCCAATGCAGTAAAGAATCACAAATCAGCAAGGTTTAGAAAAAGTACGATTTATTAAAGTACATTTTAAGAAAGAAACCACTACATCCAAGAAAGCTGTAACCACATGGAAACAAAAAGGTATGATTAAAATAGGTTCTAAGGGAGTGGTGAGTTACAGAAAAGAGGGCTATAACTCCACAGAAGTGGGGAAGTCTATACTATATTAGGGCTGTGAAGGGAGGTTACAATGGTGGCGCTAGATGACTGGCATATGAGGTCATCTTGATTGATATTTCACTCTTATATATAAATTTAAGCCTATTGCACATGTGGTTACCCAGAATTTAGTCTGTTATATTTAGATTCATAAATTTCCAGGCATATGTATGATATTATAACAATGGTATAATGAAGCTAGGTCATAGAGAAGTTAGCATAGGACTGCTTGTGCATGAACTTGTGACAATATTAAACTGCTGGTATTTTATGGCTTCTCACTCCTTTGAACCTCAGGATATATGAGGTAATATGTAACTGTAAAAATGGATGTTTCAGGGAGGTACTAAGACAGGTCTTTGAAAGGAGTCTTTATTCTCCAGTCACTCATGTCTACCTAACTACCTAACAAAACTATTAATCAACATACTTTAGAATTTTCTCTGATAAAATCAGTTATCTAGATCATAAATTTTAAAATATTTGCTTTCAGACCTTATCAGAAAGTTAAAACCAGGCATAAAACTCCAACTATTTGTATGCACTTATAATTGTGATTATTGAAAAAATTATATTATAAAACACATGCAAAAACTTAAATTGCAAAGGAATATTTTAAAATACATAATAGAATATTCTATTTCCTTTAACTGTCTTAAAATCTGAAATGCATATAATCATTTAAAAGAACACTAACCTAAAAATCATTCTGTTTTGTATTAATTTTCTGAAGCAATATGTGTGTTCTAACTTTGTTTTGACCTTCTGTTTATTCTACCATACCAAAAAGTAAATTAAGGGCTGGGGTCAATATGGTGCACCAGAGGAAAGAGGCGTTTACCATCTCTAAGGATCTCATTAAAATTACAAGCAAGTTATAAAATAATCAATGTGGAGAATCACTTGAAGTCCAGCTGTTCATAACACATAAATCTGATGATATAAAGTGTAGGAGCCGCATCTAATGTAGCTGTTTGACAAGGTCACAACATATAGTGTGGCACCTTTGCAAGGCTTAGGCTGCCCCTGATGGGTTCTTTGTGGCTCCCTCAGTGTGAATGTGTTAGCGTGTGTGTTATGTGTGGGATACTTAATACAGCCTCTTATGCAGGTCGGTGAATTGGGATTTGGGGGGTCTGGAGAAAGCAAATAAATTAGAGCCGGAAGAGGAGCCATGCCCTGGCTTATACAAGAATTTATCAAGAAAGCCTTATGCATTGCCTCTGAGAAGCAGGATGTGAACATCAGTACACCTTAGACCTACTTGGAAGCCTGTGACAGTCAGTGTCACAGGAATATACTCAGAGGATGGTAGAGAGTGGGGAGTTATAGGAGGAAAGAAAGTAGATGCCTCTGGCTTGAATCCATAGGAACAATTAATCAGGCAGAGACCTCCATGCATAGGAGAATTAAGACTTAGAGCTTTACATGAACAGCTATGTACTTTTTATAAGTATTATATAAGAATCCTAGAATAATGTTGTCATCCAGGCAAATGTTATAGTTGGTAGGATTAGCAATTAATAGAAATATAAGGTAGATATTACTAACAAATAGAACAATAAAAATAGTTTAAGTACTGAGAGTAGCAAGACTGCAGTGTGGGCGCTAACTGAACAGACAATGTGTTCAAGAAACAATAGCCACAGTCTGAAGTAAGAGATAGTATGAGAAAGTAGCCTAGTTGAGAAATAGTATGAGGAAGTAGCCTAGTTGAGAAAGTGGCCTGGTGGAGTTCTGAGAAATCCAGATAAAGGACAGGCTTGCCTCATCAGATTGGTGAAGCTATGAACCTGCAATGATTTAATTATAGAAAAGTCTGTTGGAGCTGAGAAACCACGTGGGCTTGCTTCTGTAACTCTGGAGTATAAAAATGTAGCTGTTAAGACAATAAAGAGAGATCCTGATGCATTATTCCTGAGTACCGTCCCTTCCTTCACCAACTCCGCAGACACCCCTTGGGACCTGGACTCTGGAGCTGGGGCTGGCCCCTGGCAATAAAGGAGCTACTTCAAAACCAGGAGGAAGGGTGAAGATGTGAATCTTGATGAGCCCACCTCTGCAAATGACGGTGGAGCAGCAGGAGGGAGAGCATGGCTGCAAAGGGCCCCCTGAAGAAGAAAGGGGCCTTAGCTCCATACAGGGGGTGCCCCAGCTCAGAGTCCCAGCCCAAAGAAGAAGAATTCCCAAAATATTCAACTGTGAAAATCAGGGGGGATGCTGGTCATCAAGGTGAAACGGAATGATATTAAAATCCCAGATGCCCCAGTAAGGAGCCTGTGCACAGATATGCATCCACAAATACATACTCTGCATGCCAGTGGAGAGATGGAGACTAGGGGAGCACAACAGTCATATGAAGAAAGACTGCATTACATGGTGCTAAATTGAGGGTTGGAGAGGCAGTTACCATTGTGCTATAGCCAGGCCTGCAATGGGGCAAACTATATATGAGTGCCACCTCGCCTGTGCTGAACCCTCCCCCTGCACAACCAATTTTGAAACTACGATGAACTGGGAAGATAAGCAAGCCATACCCAACTCACAGATTGTCCAAGGCAGGCCATCTCTAGGCAGCCATGCCTATCCGGCCCCTTTCCTTTCAGGGGCCAAACATTTGGTGCAGTCATCAAACCTCAGTCAGCACTGTGCAGGAATTTCAAGGAAAATAGTTTTGGGCAGATCGCTATCACCTACAGAAACTCCAATATCGCTTAGGTGGATTGTGGGAGTCTGTGGGTGGCCCACTCCATGTGGCAGCTGGTCTCATTGTGATATGTGACTTTTATAGAAATCTGTGGAATCAGAAATGGCAGTAAATCTGAGTTTATATTGGCCTGAAACTCTCATGTTTACTGGAGATTGCACTCCACCCAACCCACAAATCGCCTGTGACAGGATGATTTGCCTGCCCATGATTTGCCTCTTTCTGGGGTTGCACATTCCATGCGGGCAACAGACCTTGGCTAGCACAGTGCAAATATTTTGGGAAAAAACAGTGGTGAGTGGATCACCTCTGCCAGCATTAGATACTATAGTACTTTGGCAGATTGCAGATATCTGTGGGCCCGTCCCAGACAGCAGTGGGTCTTGCAGTGATCTGTGACATTGGCAGGAGCCTGCAGATCCCAAACTTGCAGCAAATCTGAGACTATATATTCCTGATAACCCCATGTTTTACGAGATGCCACCCCACCTAACCCACAGATTACCTGTGGCAATTCTGTTCCCGGACAACCCAGTCTGAGCCTGTGCTTTTTTGGGAAAAAAATTTGACAACTAACAACATTACTCAGTTTGTGTGGCCCATGCAAAGCCCGTGCATTCTGGGAAAGATCTTTGGTAACAGGCCACAAATCCTTGCCCCTGATTTTCAGCATTTCTTAAACAGACCTTGGGTGTTGGCAGGCCTGAAGTGGACAGCTGGTTGACCTTGTTGCAAATTGAGACTTTTACAGGAAGTCCTAGAGACAGTGCTGGTATGTAAACTGACACTGCAGTGGCCATGAGAAATTTGCTCTATTTATCCAGGTGACTCCTTGGGTCTTTGCACCACCCAATTCACATATGACCCAGAGGATCTTCTAGTTGTGCAGTCTTATGGAAAAATGAAAAGCAGACTTTGGCACTGAGGAGCACTGGTCTTTCTGCTAAACTACTCAAGTCCCAGGACTGGAAGTAACTGAACCACAACTTAAAGCATTGTCTCTTCCATTTACTGTAGAACCAGAATAGGGAACAACTGTCTGGGGACCTCTTTGTAGCTCCAGGCAGTAGCCCTAAGCAATTAAAGACATCAGCTGACCTTGGACCACTGGGGAGCTCCTGCGAAGGAGCCACAAAACTAAAGAACCCGAAAGCTAGTGCTAGACTACAATAGAACAATACCTAATGAGCCTTATAAAAAGTCCTCTGAAAGAGTGATCTCCAAAAGTATACAAGCCTGCTAGGACAACTCCCACTTAGTGGGGACAGCCCACACAAAGCAATACACACACTATGAGTGTAGGTAATTTCTAGTTAGTCAGCCAGAGTGTTAATTCCATCCACTAATGTGCTAACACCCATAAAGACTTAGCTACATCAGAAGAACACACAGAATCCACAGAAAAATCATGTCCAGAGCCTACAGCACAGGTGATTAAGGAGATTGTGCCACTGGGACACATAAAACACCTACTACATAAGCACATCTGGCCAAGAATGAGAGAAGAAACAAATATTCTTACAACATAAAAACAAACACAGAGAGACATCTAAAATGAGAAAACAAAGAAAGATGCAACAAATGAGACAAAAGGAGAAAACTCTAAAAATAATCTAAACAAAATGGAGATAAGCAATCTACCAGAGAGTTTCAACTAATGGTTATTAGGATGATCAATGGACTTAGAGGGATAATGGATGACCTCAATGAGAGTTTCGACAGAGACATAATAAACATAAAAAGGGACACAGAAACCATAAAAAAAGAACCAATCAGAAATGAAGAATATAATAACTGAAATGAAGAATACACTGGAAGAAATTAATAGTAGATAGGACAAAGTATATCTAATTGGTGAGCTGAAAGAAAAGGTAACAGAAAACATCTAATCAGAGCAGCAAGAATTAAAATAAATTTTTTTAAATGAGGATAGTTTAAGAGACTTTGGAACAATATCAAATGCACCAACATTCACATCATAGGAGTACCAGAAAGAGAAAAGAGGGAGGAAGGAATTAAGAAACTATTTGAAGAAATGATGACAGAAAAATTCTCTAATCTGGCAAAGGGATTAGAAATATAAGTTCATGAAGCACTAAAAGTCCTTAAAAAGAAAAACTCAAATAGATCTACCCCAAGACATATCATCATTAAAAAGCCAAAGATCAGAGGCAAAAAGAAAAACTTAAAAGCAGCAAAAGAAAGGCAGCTAGTTACTTACAAAGATGCCTGCATAAGAATATGTGTTCATTTTCCAACAGAAACTATGCAGCCAGAAGGGACCAGGAAGAAATATTCAAAGTTATGAAAAACAAACATCTCCAACCAAGAACACTTTACATAGCAAGGCTATCAATTAAAAAAGAAAGGGAGATTAGGAGCTTCTCAGACAGAAAACATCTTAAGGAATTCATCAGTATTACAAGAAATGTTAAAGGGACTTCTGTAAAAAAAAAAAAATAGAAATACCCCAGAAACATGAATAATAAAATGGCAACAGCTATGTATCTATCAATAATCACTTTAAATGTAAATGGTTATGTACTCCAATCAAAAGACTTATGGTAGCCTAATAGACAAGGAAACAACACCTATGCATATGTTGCCTATAAGAGATCCACTTAAGATCAAAAGATGCACAGACTGAAAGTAATGTATGGAAAAAGATATTTCATGCAAATGGAAATGAAAAAAATTTTGATGTAGCAATACTTTACAGACAAAAGAGTTCAAAACAAAGGCTATAATAAAAGACAAAGAGGCATTATATAATGATAAAGGGATCAAAACATTAAGGGAACATCACCCTAGTAAACTTAGACACAGCTAACATAGGAAGATCTACATATATAAAGCAATTATTGGCTGACATGAAATGAGAGATTAACACTAATAGTAGAGAATTTTAACATTCCATTGGTACCAAATTACAGGTCTTCCAGATAGAAAATTAACAAATGACACACTAGACCAGATGAATTTCATGGATATTTTCAGAGCATTTCATCTCAAAACAGCAAAATATGCATACTCCTCAAGTGCACATAGAACATTTTCCCAGATAAACCACATGTTAGGTTAGAAAAACAGTCTAAATAAATTTAAGAAGACTGAAATCAATCAAGTGTCTTATTCTTTAACAATGGTATGAAACTAGAAATCAACTACAAGAAAAAAATGGAAAACACACAAACATATGGAGGCTAAATTGAATGCTACTAAATAAAGAATGGGTTAACAATGAGATCAAAGAAGAAATCAAATATAACTACAGACAAATGAAAATGAAAACACAATGATTCAAAAATCTATGGGACACAGCAAAAGCAGTCCTCAGAGGGAAATTCATAGCAATACAAGCCTAATTTAAGATTACATTTAAAAGAACTAGAAAAAGAACAACAAATAAAGCCCAAAGTGAGCAGAAGAAGGAAGTAATAAAGATCAGAGCAAAAATAAATTAAATAGAGTCTAGATAAACAATAAAAAAGATGAATGAAACAAAAGCTAGTTCTTTGAAAGGATAAACAAAATTGAAAAACATTTAAACAGACTCATCAAGAAATAGAGGACCAAATAAAAAAAAAATCAGAAATGAAAGAGGAAAAGAAACTACAGTCTCCACAGAAACAAAAGGATCATAAGAAAATACTATGAGCAATTATATAATAACATATTGGAAAATCTGTAAGAAATTAATACATTTCTAGAAATATACAATTTCCCAAGACTAAGTCAAATAGAAAAAGAAAATTTGAACTGACCAATTACCACCAACAACATCTAATCAATAATCAAAAAACTTCTAAAAAACAAAGGTCCTAAACTTACTGTCTTCATAGGTAAGATTTACCAAATATTCAAAGAAGAATTTACACCTATTCTTCTTAAATTATTCCACAAAATTCAAGAAAAGGGAAAGTACTTTATTTTTTTTATGAAACAACCATTATCCTGTTTCTAAAAGCAGAGAAAGACATTACAAAAAGAAAACTATAGGTCAACATCCCTGATTAATATTGATTCAAAAATCCTGAAAAATTTTAGCAAACAAAATTCAGCATTAACTTAAAATTACCATACTGTATGATCAAGTTGGATTTACTTCTGGGGTGCAAAAATGTACAATATCTGCAAATCAATTGAAGTGATATATCACATTAACAAAATAAAGATAAAAATCATATCAATAGGTACAAGAAAAGCATTTGACTAAATCCAGCATCTTTTCAGGATAAAAACTCAGTAAAGTGAGAATAGAGGGAACATACATTAATATAATAAAAGCCATATATGACAGAACTACAGTGAACATCATAATCAATGAGAAAGGCATAAAAGTGTTTTCCTTAAGATCGGGAACAAGACAAGTCTGTTCACTTTCACTGCTACTGTTCAACATTGTATTGGATTTCCTAGCTACAGCAATCAGACAAAAAGGGAAACAAAAAGCATACAAATTGGTAAAAAAGAAAGTATAACTGTCTTTATTAAAAGATGACATAATAGTATAGAGAACTCTATATATTACATCAAAAAACTGTTAGAACTAATAAATGAATTCAGTAAATTAGCATAATATAAAATTAATATTTATAATGGAGTTTCATTTTATACAACAATGATGAGCTATCAGAAAAAAAATAAGAAAACAATTTAATTTACAATTTCATCAAAAACAATAAAATACATAGGAATTAAGTTAATCAGGGAGGTAAAGGATCTTTCTCAGAAACTTATGTCATAGAAAAAAATTGAAGAAGATACAAATAAATGGAAGCATATACCATGTTCATGGGTAGGAAGAACCAACATTATTAAAATAGACATAGTAACCAAAGGAATTTATATGTTTAACGAAATCCCTATCAAAATACAAAAATTTATGCAGAACTATAAAAGCTCCCAAAGAGCCATGGAGACCTTGAGAAAGAAGAACAAAGTTGAAAGTAACACACTACCTGATGTCAAACTGTAATACAGGGCTACAGTAATTAAAACATTGTGCTGGTTTAAAAACAGATACGTTCATCAATGGAACAGAATAGAGATCCCAGAAATAAATCCATGCATATATGGTCATTTAATCAATTACAAAGAAGGCAAGAATATACAATGGGTTAAAGAAGTTCTCTTCAAGAAATGGTGTTGGGAAAACTGGATGGAGAAATGCAAAAAGTAAGACTGGACCACCTTTTTACACCATGTACAAGAATAGACTTAAATGGATTAAAGTCATAAAGTAAGACCTGAAAACATAAAACTTCTAGAAAAAACATAGGCAGCTAACTCTCTGATAGTGCTACTAGTAATTTCCTTTCAGATAAATCTCCTAAGACAAGGAACATAAATGAAAAATAAACAAATAAAATGACATCAAACTAAAAAGTTTTTGCACAGTAAAAAGAAATCATCAAAAAAATAGACAACCTAATGAATGGGAGAATATATTCATTTTCAATACATCTGATAAGGGGTTAATATTCAAAATACATAAAAGAAATCATACAACTCAACAACAAAAAATAAACAAGCCAATTAAAAAACTAGGCAGAGGACCTGAAGAGATATTTATTTAAAGTGGAAAAAAAGATGGCCAATAGATATATGAAAAGGTACTCAAGGTCACTAATCATCAGAGAAATGTAAATTAAAATCTCACTGAGATGTTTTCTCACACTTGTCAGAATGGCTATCAATACATCAAAAAACAAGTGTTGGCGAAGATGTGGAGAAAAGGAAACCCTCACACACTGTTGGTGGGTTTGGAAATTCATACACAACTATGAAAAACAGTCTGGAGTTTCCTCAAAAAATCAAAAATGAATCTACCTTTTGACCAGCAATTGCACTTCTGGGTATTTAAAAAAAATACTAATTCATTAAGATCAATGCATCTTTATGTTCACAGCAGCATTACTCACAATAACCAGAAATGGAAGAAAGCTAAATGCCCATTAAAATATAATTATGGTTCATATATACAATGGGATATTATTTATTCACAAAAATGAAATTCTACCATTTTCAGTGACATATATGGACTTAGATGTTATTATGTTGATTAAAACATGTCAGACAGATAAATGCCATATGATTTCACTTACATGAGTATTCTAAGGAACAAAAAGAACAAACTAAACAAAAAGAGACTCACTAATACAAAAGACAATCTGGTGACTGCTAGAAGGGAGGAGGGTTGGAGGGCTGGGTAAAAGGGATGAAGAGTTAAAGAAGTACAAATTAGTATTTGAGAGGTGGTCATGTGGAAGGGGATTATGGCATAAGGAATGTAGTCAGCTATAATGTAAAGGTTATGTATAGAGCCAGATGGGTGCTAGAGTAATCCAGGAGATTGTTTTGTAAACTACATGAGTATGTAACCAATGTAATGTATACGTGAAACTGATAATAACATAAAATATTTTTTAAGTATTCTGCTACCCCACTTTGTTGAAAAAAATAGACATAAACATGAAAAAAAGAGTTTTTGTAGCATTTGTTGTTCTTAGTGAATAAATGCTGACTTTTAATAACCCAATCATTAAAGCACTAATTAACCACACTTTCTGTTATTTTTTTTTCAAATTATGTCCAAGTTATTTCTTCTTGCTATTTTGGAAAAATATTACCATTTTCTTTATAATGTTTTAAACATGATTTATAAAAATCTAACAAGCCAAACAGTAAGTTTTCTCAAAACCTGGAATGTAATATCATTATGCAGGAGATTTAATACTGATTCAATATTTGAAGAAATACAAAATTATAAAATAAAATTTACAAAGATATTTTTATAATTACTCATGCTGTCATATATTTGTAAATATATGGTATATTTCAAAGTAAAAGTAAGACTGAGAGTGATATCAGAGGCATAGCAGTATGAAGAATCTCCCCTGATCTCTCACCTTAAAACTATAAACAGCTGAATATCAACATCTCAACAAATAACACTCAACCTGCACACAAGCATGTCTGAGAGATCTGTGCATCAGAGAGCATCAGAAGGTATGCTATTTAGGTGCTCAAGACAGGAAGGCAGAGACAAAACAAAATGCTGTGGAAAGCAGGCCCAAAACCTCCCAAAGAGCAAGGGTGGCAGGGGGGACAACAACGCAACAGTTTCATGGACCTTGGAAGCCTCAAATAGTCCTGCCAGAGGGTTAAGCATATTCTACTCAGTGGAACTTAGGTAGCATGGCAGGAAGCAGGGCAAAGACATAGAAGGGTGGCAACTGCGTCTTAGGAACTGCCTTTGCCAGGCAGAAAGCTGACTCACTGGATCCAGGCTGCCATTTCCCACCATCTCCCAGTTCACCTTTCCTCAGACCCATACTCTTCAAGCGTGAGCACTGAATTGCAGGGGTTATCTTATTACCAGAATTGAAACAAACACAGTATCTGGTCCAAAAGAAAAGAGAGGGAATATAAATGGAAAGCAGTTGAAATCTGAGCCAGCATCACTGAAAGGAAAACAATCACACACAAAGCTGGCTTCTCCCAATACATCCCATCCCATACTGTCAGTCTGCTGCACAAGGAAGCAGAGGAGAATTGCACTTGACGGAGCAGTACTGGGGCTCTAGGGCCTTCTCAGAAGCTCAAAATTTCATTGACCTTCACGTTCATATGAGAATGAATCCCTGGGACCAAGGCAGCCTGGTCACGAAGGAAATACACACTTTTCCAGAGGGGAAAAAATAAAAGACATTCTTAGCCTTAATTAGCTATATAGCAAGCTTGGGCAGTGCAGGAGGTGTCCCCTACTGGAAATCAAATAAAAACTTCTTTTTATTAAACTGTTAAAGATTGCTCTGTAACAAATCTCTCCTCCCCCCCAAATAAAAAAGATTACATACTCATTATTGCCTAAGCCAAGAAATAATTCATCAAACACCATGAACAACTAAAGTGAAAAGGAAATTGAGAAAGAAAATTTAAAATCTCCATAAATAAGCTAAAAGATATAAAAATATGTAACTTAAATACACAGAATTCAGAATTAAATACTTCTGAAAAAACCTCAGTGAGATGTAGGAAAATTCTGAATGACAGTTCAAAGAACAAAAACAAAATCAGTAAACAATGCAATTCTTTTTGAGGAGATTGAAATGCTAAAAAAATAATAATAACACATCTGGAGATAAAAAACTAACTGAAAAAAATAAAAAAAATGAAAGAGCAAGCCTAAGAAATAGTGCTGACCATATGGAGGAAAAAATTAGTAATACAAAGACAGAAAACTGGACATGACGTAGAAGGAAGAAGAGAAAGACTTAAGAGTAAAAAATAAATAAATGAAATAACTACAAGAACTATCTGACACCATCAGGAAAAGCAATATAAGAATAATTTTCTTCTCCAGAAGGAGAAGAATGGGAGAAGGGAACAAATTGCATATTCAAACAAACGGTAAATTAGATTTCCCAAAGCTATAGAGAAAACTGCATCCTGGAATACAAAAAGTAATAAGAAACCCAATTATCTCAAAGCAAAAATGTCTTCTCTGAGATATAGTATATTAAAACAGTCAAAAATTAATGACAAAGAATTATCAAGGAAGCCAGGAAAAAAGAAGACAGTACCATATAAAGAAAAACTCATTAGAGTATCATCAGACTTCTCAGCACAATCCTAACACACTAGGAGGGAGCAAAACCGAATATTCAGACTAACAAAATAAAGAAATTATCAGCCAAAAATAATATATCCACCAAAGTTCTTCTTTAGACATGAAAGAGAAATAAAAGCCTTTCCAGACACACAAAGCTGAGGGCATTTTCCACAACAAGTCCTGCAATACAGAAAATACAGAAGGGGGTCAGTTGACCTGAAACAAAAGGACAAGAAAATATATTCACTATGTATAAAATAACCAACATACAGACAAAAGCAGAAAAGTGCACTCCTTATTAAGAACAGGGTATTATGAGCTTACATATTACATAATGGTTAAAGGGAAAATATACCTTAAATATGAAGAAAACAACAGCTACTAAAACTTAGGAAGGAGCATAGAGCATAAAGAGGGACAAAATTACACTGTAAAAAAGAAAAGGAAAAAAGATCAAATCTGCACACACAGAAGAAAAAGTTATGTATGTATGTATATAAATGTAAGCACACAAAATATCTCCAGAATTTAGAAACATAACATAAAACAAGAGGACACAGAAAGAAAACCATAAAACTCCACTGAATTAAAATAACAGACAGAAACAAATGGACAAGAAAGCAATAAAGACATCACGCTACCAGAAAACAAAAAAATAAAATGGCCATAAAAAACTTCATATTTCAATAATCACCCTTTATGTAAATGAAATGAACTCACCAACAAAAAGGCAAAGAATAGCAGATTGAATCAAAACCTAAAACTCAACCATATGCTGTCATTAAGGGACACATCTCAGGTGCAAGAACAAAAGGAGACTCAAAGTGAAAGGGTGGAAAACAACAATCCCAGCAAATGGCATCCAGGGAAAAGCATGTACAGCCAAATATATAACTGATATAGAAATCAAAACAAAAACTGTAAGGAGAGACAACAATGGATACTTCATAAAGATAAAGGGGACTATGCGTCAGGAAGACTTAACACTTATCAATATTCATGATCCCATTTAGGGAGTACCAAAATATGTAAAGCAACTACTAAAAACACTAAAGGGGGAAACTGAAAAAATCACACTATAGTATGGGACCTCAATTCCTCATTGTCAGCTGCAGATAGATCATCTAAACAGAAAATCAATAAGAAAATAACAACTATAAATGACACATTAGACCAATTGAACATAATTGATTGGTACGGAGCCTTTTATCACATTATGCATTCTTCTCTAGTGACTATGAAATGTCCTCAAAGATAGACCATATATTGGGACACAAAACTAGCCTCAACATTTTTAAGAAGATTGAAATCACAAAAAGCTTATTCTCTGACAATATGCTTTGAAACTAGAGATCAAATGTAAAAAGAAAGCCGGGAGAACCACACAACATGGAGATTAAACAACATGCTGCTAAAGAAAAACTGGGTTGGATGTCAGAAACATGGTGGAGTCAGAGAAGTTCCAAGATTTCTCCCCTTGAAACAAAAATAAGGTGAACATCTAAGACTTAAAAGAGAAAACACACATACACACACACACACACACACACACACACACACACACACACACAAACTGCACACCAGCATGTCTGAGTGTGGGATCTGCACATAAGAGCTACTACAGATCAGAACCTCAAGAGACCAGTGGTAGAAAGAAAGAAGCTGCCTCTCACAGCAGAACTTCCTGTAGGAGGAGAGAGAAAGAGAAAAGGTGTGGTGAATTCCCTGAAAAGTGCTGCCTGGGAGAGCTGTGACCTCTGCATCTCTAGCAAAAGTGTCTAAGCATCAAGGTAGAAAGCAGAGAAATGGGGAAGATAAACAAGTGGAGACGGCAGCAAAATAACTATTGACTGTTACCAGACATGCCTGCAAAAAGCAAGGTGAAGCCACAGACCCCATTTACCAAACAAGAGGGCTGTTCCCCATTTATCCTTCAAGACCTAACACCACGGAGCCCCAGGAGTATCTGAGATAACACTACAAAAACTGTCGCTAACACTAACAGGAACTGAGGCTGAGGGTTGTAAGCATGATTGAATGTCTAAAAGGAAAAGAAAGGCATTATTAAGACTTTATATGAAGAAGGGATCCAAGAGGATTAGTCATCACCTACTGGAAATGAAAAGAAAAATGCCATCTTTTTAACAGGCTAAAGAGAGACCTTTCTATAAAAAATCTTTCTGTAAAAAAGAAGAATGCACTTCCTTTAATGCCAACGTAAAGAAATAGTTAATTAAACACAATGAACAACCATGGTTACAAGGGAGCTCAGAAAGAAAGAAAAAAGTTACCAGAAAATAAGATTACAAACATAGAAATGTATGACTTAATTGATGGAAAATTCAGGAGGTTCCTTTTGAAAAAACTCAGTGAGATCCAAAATAATTCATACTAATAATTTCAGGAATTGAAAAAAAAAAAAAAAAACTAGTTGAGCAGAATGAGATCTTTAGCAAGGAAATTTAAACCCTCAAAAAGAACCAAGTAAAACTTCTGGAGATGAAGAACATGTTAAAACAGAGAAAAAAATAAATGATAACCTTGGGAAATAGAGTCTACCAAATGGAGGAAAGGATCAGTGATATTGAAGACAGAAATCTAGAAATAAATCAGAAGAAAGAGAGAAATTGAAGAATAAATAATAATAAAAGAGAAATACAAGAACTAGTAGATACCATCAAGAGAGAAAACATAAGAATATGGGCATGCTTGAAGGGGAGAAAAAGAAACAGGGATTAGAAAACATTTTCAGACAAATAGTTGACAAGAATTTCACAAATCTAAGGAATGAGATTGAGCTTGGAATTCAAGAAGTCAACTGAACACCCAGTTATCTCAACCAAAAAAGGACCTCTCCAAGACATATTGTATTAACATTATTAATACTCAACAACAAAGAGAATTCTCAGGGAAACTGGGGAAAAGTTGATGGTAACCTATAAAAAAAAAATAGATTATCATCAGACTTCTCAGCACAAACCTTACAAGCCATAAAAGAATGGTATCAAATATTCAAACAATTAAAAAAAAGGAACTACAAGCCAAGATTATTGTATTCTGAAAAGCTCTCCTTTAGATATAAAGAAGAAATAAAGACATTTACAGCCATGTAAAAACTGAGGAACTCTCAACCATGAGGCTTGCATTAGAGAAAACACTAAAATATATCAACTGACCTAAAATAAAATGAGAAAAAAATACATAATTAGGAATAAGGTGACTAGCATACAGAGAGAAGCAGAGGAATGCAAACCTTACTAAGATTAGGGCATTACAAGCTTAAACAAAAAGAAGAGATTTGCTATAGCAAGATAGTAATGAACGTTCATCATAAATACAGATAAATTCAGACAACAATAAGAGAAAAGGGGGAGATTCAAAGATAATTTACTAACAGCAATGGAAATAAGGCACTCACAGGAAAAAATGGAAGACAATATAGGACAAGTAATAACAAATGCTGAAGAGGATGAAAAGAAAAAGCAACCCTCATACATTGCTGGTGTGACTGCAAATTTGTACAGCCAGTATGGAAAACAGTATGCAGAATCCTTAAAATCTAAGAATTGATCTACCATGTGATCCAGCAATCTCTCTACTGGGTATTTACCTGCAAAGACTTAAAAACTCAAATCTAAAAGATATTTGCACACCGATATTCATAGCAGCATTATTCATTTCGGCCAGGCCATGGAAGCATTTGAAGTATCCTATGACAGGTGAGTGAATAAAGAATCTGTGGTACATATATACAAGGGAATATCACTCAGCCATAAGAAGAACTGAAATACTGCCACTTGCAAGAACGTGGATGGGCCTCAAGATAATCATGCTAAGTGAAATAAGCCAGACAGAAAAGTTGAAAATCTCATGATGTCACTTATATATGGAATATAAACTTAAAAGCAACAAAAAACAGGACAAATAGTTACTCATGTACTCAGATAATACACTCATGTTTACCAGTGAGAGGTGGAGAAGGGGACGGAGGAAGGTAAATGGGGTAAAAATGGTCAAGTGTATGATGAGAGAAAAAAATCTAGCTATGGGAGATGAATTCACAATGCAGTATGTATGTATGTATGTATGTATGTATGTATGTATGTATGTATATGTATATATATATATGCCTTACAGTTAAGTTGTACACCTGAAACACCAAATTTTGTTAACCAATATCACCCAAAAAATAATTATTTTCTAAAGTTATAATAAAAAGAATTGGAAAAATAAGAAAGATTGGATCATAGAAAAAACGAAAGGAGAGATCAAGAGATACATAGAAACAAATGAGATTGAAAATATAACATATCATTGCAAGCCTATCTCAGAAAACAAGAAAGATCTGAAATAACCTACCTTTACATCTTAAAAAAGTAGAAAGAGGAGGAGTAAATAAAATTGCATATGTGATAGAAGATCTGTTCATCTTGCAACAAAATCAAAGTTGTGACAGAAACTGGATACAGTGGTTACTCCACCCAGATCATTCCCTGAAACTCTGTCTCTCCCAACTCCTGTCACACCAAGGTACATCACTGTGTATCCTCAGGAAGTCAGGCACACCTTGCTGAACAGAGCCAAGACACATGGTAGTGGTAGCTGGCCTTCATTTCTGGTGTGGTTTCTTAAGGTAACTATAATCGCAGCATTTGTGAATTGCTTGCTGAATCTTAACAGGTAGACCCAGAAGGGCACAGATTAGAACTAAACTTGGCCTTCAGCTGAACCCCTCAAAGGACTTTGCCATTGGACATCTACTACAGAAAGCTGCACTAATAAGACCTGGAGACTTAAGAGCTTTCCTCAGTGCACAGAAGCAGAAACAGAAAGTCAGCCAAAATGGGAAGACAAAGAAGAAGAAACCACATGAGAGAACAGAACAGAGATCCAGCAATAGTGGAGTCAAGCAATCTAAGAGATGCAGAGTTCAAAACACTAGTTATAAAGATGCTCAATGAACTTAGGGAGAGTATATATGAATTCAATGAGAACTTTAAAAAAAACATAAAAATGAAATGGAAATTATAAAATAGAACCATTCAGAAATTTAAAAAAAAAAACGTTATCTGAGATGAAGTGTTATGTTATATGAAATCAACAGAATGGATAAAGATGAGGATCGAACAAATGGTATAGAGGATAGGGAAACTAAAGGCACTTAATTAGAATGGCAAAAAAAAAAAAAAGAAGCCAATACTGTAGTAATAATTTAAGGAACCTATGGGACATAATAAAATGTAAAAATATTCATGTCATAGGAGTTCCTGAAGGAAAACAAAAACAAAAACAGAAGATATTTAAGAGCTATTTGAAGAAATAATGATGGAAAACTTCACACAGATGGTGAAGGAAATAGACATGCAACTCCAGCAAACTCAGAGTCCCAAGAAAGAGGAACCCAAAGAGGCCTACACCAAGACACATCATAATTAAAATGCCTATGCAGGACAGAAGGGCTTGGCACAAAATATTTAACATGAAGAAAACTCAGGATCTACAACCAAGAATACTTTATCTAGCAAAGCTATCATTTAGAGTGGAAAGACAGATACAGAGCTTCACAGGCAAAAAGAAGCTAAAGTAATTTACTATCACCAAGCAAGTACTACAGGAAATGTTGGAGGAACTTTTTTTAAGAAGAAAAAACATTTATGAAAAACAGGAATAAAGAATGGAAAGAACGGTAAGAACTACATTCCTATCAAGAAATACTTCCAATGGGAAATAATTAAATGCCCCAACCAAAAGATAGAGTGGCTGAATGTATAATAAGACCCTTACATATACTGCCTACAGGAGAATCACTTCAGATTAAAAGATACACACAGACTAAAAGGAAGGGGATGGAAGAAGATATTGCCTTGATAAAACTAAAGGGTATTGCACTGAACTAAAAGTCTTGGTTAGAGAAAGACAAATACCAAATGATTTTACAGACATATGGCATGTAATGAACAAAATCAACAACAAAAGTGGAAATAAACTCAGATACAGAGAATATTTTCAAGGCTACTAGATTGGAGAGATTTTGGAGGGGTGACAGAAAAAGGCAAAAGGATTAAAAGGTACAAGTAGATATTTGCAAAATAGACATAAAGATGTAGAATGTAGCATAGCAAAGATCATTCATAATGTAATAAATATGTAAAGGAAAGAGGGGCATTAAATTTAGTGGGGTGATCACTTTGTAAGTTATGTAGATCTCTGACCATTAGCCTATACAACTGAAAGTATTATATTAGTGTATGCCAAGCATAATTGAAAAAAATAGAACTCAAAGAACTGTACAATGTAAGAAAAAAAAAACTAGTAGGAGGAGAACAAGTGAAGCCCAGGATCAATGAAAAAGGGAAATAATCAAAATTAGAGCAGAATTAAATGGATTTAAGAATAGAAAAAAATAATGCAACAAAGAACTGGTCTTTTGAGAATATTAATAAAATTAATAAACCCCTGGCTGGACCCACTAAGGAAGAAAGAGAAAGGACAAATAAAATTATAAATGAAAGAGATGATACAACATATACTGCAGAGATATAAAGGATTATACAAGAATACTGTAAACAGTTATATGCCCCCAAATTCCAAATTTAGTAGCCTAAATAAAATGGATAAATTCTTAGATATATATAATCTTCCTAGACTGAATCCTGAAGAACTGGAAGCTCTAAATAGACATATCAACATTATGGAAATTAAAAGAACCATTAAAAAAAAAAAACCCTTTCAAGAAGTAAAAGTCCAAGACTGACTGGCTTCTTTGGTGAATTCTACCTAACATTCAAAGACTTAATACCCATTCTTCTCAAACTTTTCCAAAAATTCAAAGAAAAGGGAATACTTTTTAATTCATTTTATAAGGCCAACATTACCCTATAACCAAAACCCAATAATGATAACACAGAAAAAAGTAAACCATCATCCAATATGTCTGTTGACACAGAGGCAAAAATCTTAAATAAGATAGTAGCAAATCAAATACAACAACAACTGAAAAAGATTATACACCATGATCAAGTGGGCTTCATTTCAAAAGCAAAGGGATGGTTTAACATATGTAAATCAATGTGATGCAATTCAAAATATGAGTGGATAAATAAGCTGAGGTACTTATATACAAGGAATATTACTCAGCCATAAGAAGAGATGAAATACTGTCAATTGCATCAACATGGACGGACCTTGAGATATTCATGTTAAGTGAAATAAGCCAGACAGAAAAAGTTGAAAACCACATGATATAAATTATATATGAGATATAATCCTAAATGCAATAAATGAACAGGACAGAGACTCATGAACATGGACAATAGACTAGTAGTTACCAGAAGGTCGGGGGGAGGGAGAGAGGGGAGGTAGATGGGATAAATGGGGACAAATGTGTGGTGACAGAAAGAAATCTAGTTATGGGAGGTTGAACACACAATGCAATTGTTAAATGTCTTACAGTTAAATTTTACACCTGAAAATTAGTGGATTTCATTAATCAATGTCATCATAAAAAATAATAATAAAGCAAATTTTAGAAACAAAAGGTAATAATGTTTGCATAATAAAGTTTGGCATGTAAGAAATACATTTATCCCACTATCGTTTTCCTATTAAGCAATGTGTATATATAAATATTTTGAAAAGTAAATAATAATCTATTTACAACTGCCTGGTGTTTTCAAAAGAGCAAATTCAAGTCTTCGTTGTTGTTTTTTTTTTTTTTTTTGTATGTGTGTTGTTATTTAGATTAGCTCTATTCAAATGAATAATTTACTTTATGAAATGGAAGTTAAATGGAAGTTAAATTTCTAAACATTAAAATTCAGCACTTTAGACCAATTTATGAATAGATTAGTGATATTCAAACTTTTTATTATTGAAACATTTTCAAAGGCTAAAATATTTGTTTGCAGGCTTATAGAATTAAAACTTCAAAAAGAGCTAAATGACTCTAAAATAACATTAGCTGAATTAAGGGAAAATAATTACTAAGTAATCTTACTATATGAATACAATATTTCAGCAATCCTAAAAGCAAGTTCTATTACTGTACTATTCATTGTTTACTTATTAGCAGGTATTAGAAGATGACTTCTCAATCCTATAACCAAGCTTTCTTCTTATATACTCATGAAAACAAGTTCTTGCACTTAACGATAAATAAATGGGCCTTAAATTGATGACAGCTTTGTTTCAAGCTGTAATACATGGTTTACTTAGCTAAAAGGTTTTTGTAACACTACTTAAATATTAAAATATAACTAAAAATTATATTGATTAATAAATATTTGATCATACATATTTTAAGTGTTTCCAGTGCAATGTGAAAATTATTGAAAACCAATGACTTAGAAGAAGAAAATAATAATTTAAAAAAAGTCAGAAAATGTGGACTTTCTAGTCCACACTGTCACTAATTAACTATGATTTTGATGTGAGTTCTCAAAGTCTGGAAATTTTTGAACTCCCAGAGAATAAAATTGATAGTTTCTTTACAAATTTTTTGAGAGAAAACATAAGAAAATAAATAAAAATAACTTTGATTGTTTTATTTTTATTTTCAAAATATTTTACAAATAAATACAGTTGAAAACTCCTCTCCTTTATTTCATTTTGTTCTTTTTTCTTCACTCTATCATAGCTTGTTTGTATCCTTACAATCTAAATTTCCATAGTTTTGCTGCAAATGAATATATCCATAAGCTTTATTTAAATTACATTATATTGTATATTAATCCAAAGCTTTTACTTCTCAATGTGTTCCCAAAAACAATTCAGGTTAATACATGTAGATTATATATACTCATTTTATCTGCTGCCTAATATTGAATCATATGACTATAGTAAAATGCATGATCTATTTTCTTGTTAATGAACATTTGACTTGTTTTCAATTCTTCATTATCACAAATGAGTGCTGAAATTATTTTTTGTGTGTTCCCTTGTTTATATGTTTAACAAAAATGTCTAGAGAATTCACCTGGAACATAAACTAATAGGTTACAAGGTGTGAGCAGATTCTAATTTACTAAATATTTCCCAGTCTCCTCCCAAAGTTTAAAAGTTCATAGTCATATAGCATTTATAAGGTTTTCTTATGTTCTACATTATTGTCAATACTTGATATAATCAGATGATCTTTTATTTAATGCTGTAAGCTTTGTGTTATAAGAATGAAAAGGCTAACAATAGGCCTCTATCTGATTTCTTCTCCACCTGAGACACCAGGGAAAGCTAGGGAATAAATGACCTCTATTAGATCTCCCTGTAAAGGTACTAGTGATATATACAATCAGAAAGATACTGAGAAGTCTCTATAAAAATGTTTTAGCAAGGCTAAATAAACGGGTAATTTATGGATTGATGAAGCATCATTTGCTAGAAAATAGGGAGTAGCAAGTAAGCTGTGTAATTAAGTGTATAAAATGGAAATGTTTTAACACTAAAATTACATTTATTAATTATAGTATTTCTATAAGCATTATTTAAAATTAGTCTGTTATTTGAAATCAAAATGTTTTTAAATAATAGAGAAAGAGATCTTTTTAGGTGACTCCATACGACAGTTTCTGTTTACATCATAAAAGAATATTTTTTCTGTCCATATTGTTGGCCTTTATATTTTGTACTTTTAGTAGAGTTTGGATCTTGGTTAAATCATTGATTCATGTGAGTTTGCTTTTACATATCTAAACTTTGTTCATGCATACTCTATTTTAGGTACCTGCTTACTTTTATTTATACCTTGGTAAACTCTAAGCTTTTTGAATATGGAGTCTATATTTCATGTACTATTTTAACATTAATACTAATCATGTATATATGCTCAGCACATAAATAATAATTAAGGAAATAAGTACCAACATAGATTTTGAAATTTGTTTTTAAAAAGGCAACTGAGGTAAACTAAGATAATGTATCACTTTGATTCCTGATTTCAGAAAGCACAATTTAATGATGATTCAAGCTGCTATGCTCTGAAATATATCTTCATATTTATGTAGAGGCCATACCACTCACAGGCAAAGATTGAGCACTGCAGGGATATTAAGTCATGGGACATATCTGATGGGTCACTTAAGCTTGAAGGCTCTTCATTTACTACACTTTTACATTTCCAAATATTGTTAGACCTACACTGAAGTCAAAAACATTTTTTTGCCCAAATTTTATTCCTTGGCACTTTGACAATAGTTAGAGCTACATAACATTAGGAAAGTTCTTTCAACTTTTTCTGGCTCTTTATTCATGTATAATGGTAAATTTTATACATCAACATAGCTAATATATACTGTTCATTTGTTTGGACAAACACTAGTAGATATGTTCTTTTGGAGGAATTTTATATGTGATTAACTTTTACAATAACTTGACTTTATGTAAAGCAGATTGTGCTCCATAGTGTGAGTGCAACACATCTAATAGAATTGAAGTGCTTAAAAACAAAAATTGAGGTTTTTCCAGAAAAAAAAGAAATTCTGTCTGGCCTAAAAGTTTAGACTTTGTAGCCCCTACAATTGTGAGATTCAATTCTGTGTAATAAATCTCTCTCTCTCTTTCTCTCTCTCTCTCTCTCTCTCTCTCTCTCTCTTTCTTTCTTTCTCTCTCTGTTTCGGTAGATAAAAAAAATGATAGATAGATAGATAGATAGATAGATAGATAGATAGATAGATAGATAGATGATAGATAGATGACAAGTAAGATACCTTTCAATCTATAAACATATATGTATTATATATCCATGCTTTATTTCTGTATTTTTCTATTTCTATATATCTATCTATTCTTTCATCAACATACAGAGAGAAAATCTATTGGTATTATTTTGCAGAAGAACATTAATTTGTACACAATAGTTGAATAAATAAGTATCCATACATAATTTAAAATTTACATTTTAGAAAAGTTTCTAGAGGAACAAAATCTAGAATGAGTTTTATGAATTGGTTCTGAGAGTTCTAGAATCTGTTTTCTAATTTGATTATATCTAAAGACACTAATAACTATTTTCACTAGACAAGAGAACACAGATAGTCCACGACATGAAGTAGCAAATATAGATATGCAAAAATTTATAATTGGATACTTCTGATCAAATATGTATAAGAGGTAAGGTTCTGTACATGCACTTGTTACCATAAAAAAAATTGTCAAACTAACAAGTATATTGAGATTGGATGGTTGCTCCTAATGGCATTGGACATAGCAGAGAAAGAAAAGGATGAGCTCAGAGCTTCAGATTCCTATCTTAATAAGACCACATAAATAACTTGAATGTTTTATGTCTGCTTCCCCAAAAAACATTTTTAGTTGCAGAGCTAAGATTACTAGAAACAAAGACTAAAGTCTCATCTTGTGAGTGATTAAATTACATTACAAATTGAATTTCCAGCTTCACAGATTCCTGCTTTTAAAGTGAGGACACTGATTGAGAAGGACTGAGATCTTGAAACAAGAATTTGAAAATATAAACCTATTGTGACAATGCTGAACTTATTAAACCACTAAACTCTTCTGAGTCTTTATTTCCAGTAGAATCAACTCTCCCTCTCACCTGAGGAGTTTAACCCTGTTTCAGCTGAGTAAATTTTAATGGACTCTCCTCATCATCTCTTGGTCTTTTGACTAAGATTAAGTATAATAGCCTCCCCTAAGATATCTAATTTATAAGACACTACTGATTCACAGTACAACCCATCCCTGTCACCACATTTGCTTCTAGATTTATAACAACTTAAGTAACAGTAGCTCAAAAAGCGATGTACAATTATGGCTCATACTAATGTGTGTACATTCCAAAAGAATAATCTTTTACCAATTTAGATAAATAAAAATCCAGAGAGTATGTGTGAAAATGGGTGTTAAGTTTGTAGGATAGTATGGTGAGAATAACATAAATTTTGATCATTTTAAATTTATTGATATGAGCACTTTAAGCACAGATTATGAATTTAATGTTGTAGCTCATGGAGTTTTAAAATGTTCTAACAGTTTGGTTGATTGAAGGAAACATGGATCAAAAAGATGGTCACAGTAAATGAAGTTGAAATTCCAGAATAGTATTTGTATACTGCAAAAGATGGTATCCAAACGCTTAGGGATGTTGGGCTGTTAGAGTGTATAGATCACTAAAGACATGCTAACTCAACCTTGGAGAGTCCAAATGATATAACTTTCACTACAACTGTGAGAAACAAATTTGTGAGGGGAGGCCCAGCATCCATGAAAAGCTTTGTGGTTGCTCTTTTCTGTAAGTCATATATTACTGTGGAAAATGTTGCTACTGAATTGAATTCAATTAGGTTAATTTAATCCTGTAGGAGCAGGGACCAAGTCCTGGCATTTAATTGCAGAAGACAAGGTAGATTTGGTTGCTATAATGAACAGAAGACATAAAGCAGTAATCAGACGTTTCTGACTCACAGACATCTATAGTGTTGGCTAATAGATCATAGTGTTCTAAAAGTGAAGTAGATGAGCAGTCTACTAAATTTTTAATTTACTTGTGTATAAGTAAGAGTTGTAGGTCATGTGAACAGAAGTACAACTTCAAAAACAAAAAGTGGGGAGTTATAGCCCTTCTAACAATTCCCAGACTTGGGCCACCTTATGGATTCAGATATAGAACCCCTTGAAGAAGAGTTCAAATCCTCCTGGGAAACACCCCACTACATATCCAAAAAATTATAGTCTTATTCTTTCTCTCAACCTTCCAAAAAGGAAAAATTGCCTCTAGGGGGATTTATTGGACACCAACTCTGGACAAATATGAATTCCAGAAGACACAAAACATGCTGTTGTCCACCAGTCAGAATAAGGGTTCATGGAAGTTAGGTGATTATTGGAGTTTTACTTCAATTCCATTACCAAGTTGGATCATTGAGTTCTTAAACACATCCTATGTTTATTTCCCAAGTTCCAGAATACATAATTAGAATAAGCATACTCAACACTGACATAATACCCACAGTGGTTCCCTGACCTGTGAAGTAGGAGCTATTATGGTGGGAAATGCCAAGTGGAAGACAGTGGAGCTATCTATCTCTATGTAGGAAAATAATAAACAAAAGCACTGTTGCATTTCAGGAAGGACTGAAGAGATTACTGCCAGAACCAAGGACTTGAAAAATTCAGTAGTGGTGATTCCCATCACATTCTTATTCAACTCATTTATTTGACTTGTGCAGAAAAAAAATATATAGATTTTGGAGAATGACAGTGGATTATTAAAAACTTAAATAGCTGGTGACTCCAATCACAGCTGCTGTTCCAAATGTGGTTAAACGGCCTGAGCAAATTAACACATATGTTAGTACCGGGCATGCTACTATAAATCTGTCAAATACCTTATTATTGAAACTTATTATTAAAGTCTACCAGAAGTAGTTTGTTTTCAGCTTCCTAATTCAGCAGTTTTTCTTTACTGTCCTTAGGAGTATACAAACTTTTTACCCCTACATTATAGTTTTGTTAATAAGGAACTTGATTGCCTTTCCCTTCTACAAGATATCACAGTGGTTCATTATATTAATGACATTATGCTTATTGGACCTAGTGAACATGAAGTGGAAACTAATCTAAACTTATTGGTGAGACATTTGTGTGTCAGAGGGTGAAAAATAAATTTGGCAATAGTTTAGGTGCCTTCCATATTATGGAAATTTGTAGGGTCCAGTGACGTGAAACACTAAAATATTGCTTCTAAAATAACAGATATGTTTTGTTTTAATCTGTTGCCTGCTACAACCAAAGAGAGACATAGTGCCTAATAGGTCTCCTTGAATTTTAGAGGCGATGTATTCCTCATTTTGGTTTGGTATTATGTCCCATTTACCAAGTAACTGTTAATTCTGGGGAACTCCAGAACAGAAGAAGGTGCTGCAAGGTCTCCAGGCTACTTGAAAAGCTGTTCTACCACTTGGGCATATTATCCAGAAGATCCAATGGTGTTTGAGTGGCAGATAAAACTGCTGTTTGGAACTTTTGCCAGGCCCCATTGAGAGAATCACAGAACAGACTATTGGGATTTTGAAACAAAGCCTTGCCATCCACTGCTGATGACTACTCTTTTTTAAGGAAATAGCTTTTGGCTTGGTACTGGGCCTCGGTAGAAACTAAATATTTACCTATGAGACACCAAGTTATCACTTAACCTGTTTTTTCCATTATGAATTTAGTATTGTCTGACCCAACAAGCCAGCAGGTTGGCCATGCACAGAGCATTTTATCATAAAATTGAAGTGTTATATATAAGGTTGAGCTTGATTAGGACTTGGGGGCACAAATAATGTACAAGATGAAAAGGTCCACATGTCCGTGGCCCCCACATTTAACACATTAGTTTTCTACTCCTAGCTCAAAATTATGACCTCATGGGGAGTTCCTTACCATCATTTTACTAAGGTAGAAAATTTCAGAGCTGATTTACAAATGGTTATGTATAATATGCAGGCACTATCCCAAAGTTGATAGCCCCTATTTAGGCTATCCTGGAGGGACTACATGAAGGAAAATTCTCTCAGTGGCAGTGCACTCTGCACCTGATTGCTTAACTTGCTTGTAAAAAGGAAAATATATTAGGCATTTGAGTAAATATTGATTTATGGGCTAGGGTTAATGGTTTGGGAGAACAATCAGGGATTTGAAAGGAATCCAATGGGAAAATAAGTGTCAAGCAGTCCTGGGAATGAGATATATGGATAGACCTCTCTGCATGGACAAAATATATAAAGATATTTGTGTACCATGTTCATTGTCCTTTACCAGTGTGCTTTCCTGAGACATATCCAATAATATATTTTGCATTTGTAACATCAACAGAAGTTTTAATAATTAAATGTACAAGATGACCTGTGTTGTAGATACCAGTCATCCACTTTCATCAACCACCCTTCTTATTTTCCAGTGGGCTCATGAACAAAGTAACCATAATCTGAAACTATGAAGGCTATGTTTGCTCCAAATAACATTGATTTTACTCATCAAGGCTGACATAGTTATGGCCACTGCTGAGCACCCAATCTACTGGCAACAGAAAACAACATTGAGCCCAAATATGGCATAATGCCTTAAGATGATCAGACAGCTACATACTGACAGGTAGATTACTTTGGACTGGTTTTATCATGGAATATGAAGCATTTAGTTTTTATAGAATAGATATTCTGGTTGTGGATTTGCCTTCCTCGCATTCAGTGTCTCTGCCAAAACTACAATTTGTGGATTTATAGAATGTCTTATCTCCCATCATGGCATTATATACAGCATTGTTCTGATCAAGAAACTCACTTCACAGCAAGTAAAGTATAGCAATGGAACCATGATAATGGAATTCACTGATTTTATACATTTTCCTTCATTCTGAAGCAGCCAGCTTTATAAAATAGAGGAATGGCTTTATGAAAGCTCAGTTACACTGATTCTCCACCACTGTGGTGATATTACAAATGCAAAATATATTATTGGATATGTCTCAGGAAAGCACACTTGTAAAGGACAATTTTGTATATAATGACTAAGGTATTTAAAAATATTATAAAGACCAACTATGCAAATACAGAAGAGTTCACCAACTATTGCTAAACCAGATATGTGATCTTCAGAGTAGTAATGAGAAACCGACAGCTATGAGCACAATGCTAAATACTATGTGTGATATAGCCAGGAGGCATCTTTGGTAGTTTACAAAAAGCTTTTATTACCTACAGTGAGAGAGCAGACACAATCAAGTTTTCAGTTGAAGTTCTAATAGAGGTACGGAGCTCCAGAATCATTTAAAACTTAGCTTAGCAATGTCACAATGGTAAAGTATGATCTATTTGGGGGAAAATATAGGACTTTGAAACAGGATGAAGATAACAGGATAAGACCATGGCAGAATCCCTGAAACACTACAGTTTGTAAATGTGGCACACTATTTTATAGTAACAACATATAATTTCTCCATGCTGAAAAGCTCTTTAGAGTTCCAAGTAGTAAAAGGTGAGAAAATCCCCCATCTGGAACTGCTCCACATCCTTTTTTGGGACTAGGCTGATAATTAGTATTATATATCAAAATAAACAAGTAGGGGAAATGCTAGGCTGTCGGGAGCCAAAACACCCCTGCGGCATGACAGAGTCACCGGGGGACAGTCTCGGCTGCAGAGCAGCGAGATATGTGGGCTGGCTTTCCTCTCTCTCCTTGCATGTTTTGTAACTTTGCTATTAATAGCATTAATAGGGAATAGTGAAGGAAAGGAATTTTTATAACGATGAAATAGGGGACTGGGAAAGAGAAACATTAGTAGAAATCACTTAGAAATCTTACAGGAATTAACCACATTCTGTTAATCATGAAACTTGTAACAATGAGCTCAGACGCTAACTGCCTGAGTGACTCTGCTTACCTACATAGCATGAGAAACAATCACTTGTATATAAGCTGAAAATTATTGCTTGGCTACCGTCATGGAAATATAGACTAGTAATTATAAGCATTCCTCCACTTGCACCCCTGGCCAATGGGTTGACAGGTAGTGAATAGAAGAAAAATCGATCTTTGTGTTTAGACAGAATGAAAAAAGGGTAGAAGGTAATCTTTAACAAGAACGAGGAAAAGAACAGGAAAATAATACCCTAGTGATGTGGCTACCCACACATGCTTAGGGACAGAAGTCATTGTCTATTCTTAAGAACAGCAAACGAAAGAGATATGATCAATTAAACCCATAAGTCAACCATTGTAATTATTATGTTTGACAACTTGCCCTGGGTGATAAATTGTTTTTGCACTATATAACGGCTTTGCAAAATAAAGATTGTAGCATTCCACCCACCATCTCGTCTGAATGCTCATCATTCTTTCGCCGCACCTGTACCTCCCTCCGGGACTCTGGTCTGCTGGAGCTGGACTCCGGCACTAGGCTTCATAAAGGAAGAAAAGGTGTGTATAATTATGAAGTCTTAAGAACTAACACATTATTAGCAAAAACAAAGGGAGTACCATTAGAATTAAAATATAAAGGTGATTGATTAAAGTTGCTTGAATTTAAAACTGGATAAGCAAGAATTCATTGCATAGAAGACACTTCCTTAGAATACATTATTGAACATTTGGGGAAGGCTAATAGGTGATGAAGAAAATTTTCAACTTAAGTGATTTTGATTCTTAGAGGCCTGCAGAAAACAATGGTAAAATCGGAGTAATATAGAAATGTCCAAGCTGCTGTAGCAAAAAACAGAGGAAAGAATAAAAATGCTAATAGAAGTATGCATGTCTGAATGGACATATAATGTATGTCTTTTGAAGACTCAAAAGAGGATTGTCTTCCACAGAAAGGCCAAGAGGAAACACTTATGAAAGCTATCAGGAATGTGTTCATGAGAGAGGGTCATCAGCATGACTGAGAAATTTTGTTTTGGCTCTTCTTTGCAGGGTAAAATTGACAGAAGGAGATCAGACTGAGGCTAATAATATTTATGGGAATGACAAGGCTCTGAAGTAATAGTGGCCAATTTGTGGCAAATACTATATCAAAAAAATTGAATTTGGAATTACCATATGATCCAGAAATTCTGCTTCCTAGAATATATACAAAATAAATTAAAGCAGAGCCTCAAGCAGATATCTGTACAACCATGTGCATAACAGCAGTGTTCACCTATTCAGTAGGCAAAAAATGGAAATAACCCAAGTAACCATTGACAGATAAGTTAATAAACAAAATATGGTATATGCATACAATGAAACATTATTGCCTTTAGAAGCAACAAAATTTTGATAGGTGCTACAACAACATGGATGGACCTTAAAAAAAAAACATTATACTAAACAAAATAAACAAGACACAAAAGGACAAATAGTATATAATTTCATTTGCATGAGGTACCTAGAATTGTCAAATTAATATAGACAAAATCTAGAATAATGGTTGCCAGGGTTTAAAGGGAGTGAGTAATGGGTAATTAATTATTTTTTACATAGTTTTAGTTTGAGATGGTTGAACAGTTCAGAAGATAGTGAGGATGGTTTTATAAAACAAGGTAAATGTTTTTAATGCCACTGCATTATACATTTAAAGTGCATAAAATGGCAAATTTTATGTCACGGATGTTTTATCACCATTTAAAAAAAAAGAAAAAACAAGCAAAGCATGCAGGGTTATTGGTTCCTATCATATCTTCAATTAATTTGCCAATTGGATTCCTGCTGAAAAGCATGGCTCATAGAGAATGACTGAAGATGAGTGGAAAGTTAACCAAAAAGTATTGACAATTGTAGCTACTCTGCTGAATATGGTATCATTACTATAGCAAATTAATAAGTACAAAGATACACGGTATACAGCCACTGATATGGCCAATGCATTATTTTCAATCTTAATTAGAAATAAAAAACAGACATATATTGTATTCATGTAGAGGGACAACAATATTTATTTACAGATCTGCTTCTGAACTTTGTTGTTTTCAATCTTCTGTCATAATACACTAAAATAGATTGAGACCATCCACACTTTCTATAGTCATCATATTTATAACTTACATTAATGACATTATGTAACTGATCATGAAAAACAAAAAGTGGTTAGTCCAATAGAGGCATTTGTAAGACACACGTGCTATACAAAATGAAAAATAGATTACATGAAGCACAATGAGCAAGAAGTGGTTAGTCCACTAGAGGCCATGGTAAGACACATGTGCTTTAGAAGATAAAAAATAAATTGTATGAAGATTCAGGAATTTGTCACTTAATTGAATTATTGAGATATAATCTCCAGGGACATGGATATCCCTTCCAAAGGAAAATAAAAATAGGTACATCTTACATCTCCTACCACAAAGAAAAGAGCACAACACCTAGTAGGCCTTTTTGGCTTTTCAAAGCTACATTGTCACCTAGAAGTTCTCCTATACTTCACAAACTAGGTGATAATAAAGGCTGCCATCTATGAATAGAGCCTGGAACAGGAAGGGTCTCTGGAGTAGGTCTAGGCTATAGTGCAATCATCTTTGCTACTAAAGATATATGATCCCTTAGACACAATAATATTGATGAGATACTGTGCATTTTTTGGCAAGCTCCAACGTGATAGTCACAGTATAGACCATTGAAAGTCTGGAGAAAATCTATGCCAAACACAGCAGAGAATTATATACCCTTTGAAAGACAGCTATTGATAAGATAGGGGGCCCTGATTTAAAAAAAAAAAATGTTTGACCATGGAGCACCAAATAACTGTTTTTAGATTTCCCATCATGAGGTTTATTCTGTTAGACACAGCAAATCATAAAATTGATGGTTCCAGGAGCAGTCAACATTAAGATGGAAATGATACATACAGCATCAATGCAAGGCAAATCAGAGGACATAAGTAAAATACATGAGCAGGTAGCCCACACCTCTACATTACCCACCACGGTTTCACTAAAATCTCTTCCCAAACTGTATCTATGGCTACATAGAAGATACTTAACCAGTTGAAAGAGAAGGACAATTGTAGTGGGTAAGGACCTAAAATAAATTAAAGGAGAATTACAATTACCTACAAGAATTGTCCAGAAAGTCAGTATAGAAGAAAAATCTTTCAAGTGGTCCTGATTGCAATAAGCATAGCTTATTATTCACTTTGTGTGAAAGAAGAGGCCATATTTGAATGTTTCTTTGAACATCCAAATAACACAACAAAAAATAATAAAATGAACAAAATATAGGGTTTATTCAGATAGATATAAAATATTTATAACCTTTAAAACAAATATCTAAATTAATATTTATATAAAAAGATTCACTGTGTAAAATATAAAAATCAAGATCTAAAATATATTTCCACCAAAACTGGAATGAGATCTCCTCTGCACCCCAATTGACCATGATACAGCTGGATGATACTTTCTAGAAGAGAGCTTATACACTTTTTGAAGCCCAGATTTTGAAGCTATTTCCCAGGAAACAACTCCAGATATCCTGGTCTGGAAACCATCAGGGCTTACTATTGTGGTGCTACAGCACTGCATACATTGCATACCTTTAAAGCTACTGCCTGAGGTTCTGGCTTCCAATCAGCCTGAAACTCAGGGATAAATGAGATTTCTCACCTTGGAACACTGATGGGTCTTGGTACAACCTCACAAAAGGGAACTATTAAAAATAAGTCAGGTTGTTTAGAGTATCATAAAGGTTCAAGAGGCAACCAAGAGCTAGGGAAAAGTAGAAAAATAAGTTTCATCACCTATACGCAGCAATTCCTTCAAGACTGAGAGAGATAGCTGTTTCACCTAATACATCGAAACAAAAACAGAGAGTCAGACAAAATGAACTATATATATATATATATATGTGTGTGTGTGTGTGTGTGTGTGTGTGTGTGTGTACATATATATATAATATATATATATATATATATATATATATATATATATATATTCCAAATGAAAGAACAAAACAAAACTTTAGACACAAACTTAAATTATATGAAGATAAGTAATCTACTGATAAAAAATTAAAAGTAATGGTCATAAAGATGCTCACTAAACTCAAGAAAAGGTTGAATAAATTCAGTGAGAATTTTGTTGAAAAGATAAAATAACTATAATAAAGTACCACTCAGAAGTCACAGAACTTAAGGATACAATAACAGAATTGAAAAATACACCAGAGGATTTCAACAGCAGACTGGGTAATGCAGAAGAATGGATCAGTGAGCTGAAAGACAAAACATTTAAACACTCAGAGCAGCAAAATAATTGAAAGAATAGAACAAATTAAGATGGCTTAAAGAACTTCTGAGGCAATATCAACTAGAATAACATTTACATTATTGGGTATCCGAAGGAGAGAAGAAAAAGTGGTAAAAAACTTAAATGAAGAAATAATGGTTGAAAAGTTCCTTAACCTGGAGAAGAAAATAGACATCCATATTGAAGGAACCCATAGAGTTCCAAATAAGATAAACCCAAAGAGATCCACACAAAGACAACATTATCCAGAGTAAAAGAGAGAATCTGAAAAGTAGAAAGAGATAAACAACTGTTACATACAAGGGAAATTCCATAAGACTATAAGCAAGTTTTTCAGCAGAAACTTTTCAGGATAGGAGAAAACGGTATGACATATTTAAAGTTGTAAAAGTAAAGAAATTCTATCCAGCAAATTTATCATTCACAATTGAGAATATATGAAGAATTTTCCAGATGAACAAAATCTAAAGGCATTCATGAGCATCAAACGTGCCTTACAAGAAATGTTAAAAGATGTCTTTAAGTGGCAAAAAATGGCACTAATTAAAAAGGAGAAAATAAAAGTAAAAAAAAAAAATCTCACTGGTAAACGCATAGTTAAATAAAGGACTAATTACATATAAAACTAGTATGAAAGTTAAAAGACAAAAAGGAGTGCCATTAATTAAAACTCTAATAATTAGTTAAGGGGTACATCCAAAGCATAATACATGAGCGGTGAGTACAAATGTAGAAGTTTGGAACGTGTGTTCAGTTTAAGTTGTTCTCACTTATAATAGACTCATATACATAGGAAGTTATATCTGAACCTCATAGTAAACACAGAACAAAAACTTAGATACACAAAAGAAAATGAGAAAAAAAATCTAAACATAATATTAAAAGTCATTAAACCAAAAAGGAATAGAGAAAGAGAAGAAAAGAAGAGAGCAAAACTATTAACAGAGGGAAAACAATTAACAAAATCACAATAAGTACTTGTGTATATTACATGCCATTGAGTCAACTCTGACTTCTGGTAACCCTATCAATGAGTGATGTTCACATGTCCTCTCCTCAACATCCTTGCTTATCAGTAGATTCATTCCTATGTATTCTTTTATAGAGTCAATTCATCTCATATTTGGTTCTCCTCTTTTCCTGCTGTCTTCTGTCTTCACCATTGTCTTTCCAAAGAACACTGCCTTCTTATGATGCGCCCAATGTAGAGAGCTTTAGCTTTGTCACTTTTGCCTCCAATGATGTTTCAGGATTAAATGGCTCTAGGATACATTTGTTCTTCTTTCTAGTGGTCCAGGGTATGTGTAGAGCTCTCCTCTAATACCATATTTTAAATAAATCAATATTATTTTCTTATCAGCCATCATTACAGTGCAGTTTTTACATCTCTACATAGTAATTGGGAATATGTGGCTATGAATGATTTTAACCTTGGTCTCTAATGAATTGTATTTGCTCTTGATGATCGTTACTAATTCTTCCATTGCTGTCCTTCAGATTTGCAGCCTTCTCTTGATGTCTTTGCTGCAGTCTTCATTCATTTGAATTGCCTCAGTCTTCATTCATTAGAATTGGTAACTAAATTCTAAATAAAGGTAAGAAAATTTTTTACATTTCTGATGCCCTCAGTGTCTATATTAAAGTCGTGTATGTCTTCTTTAGTCATGATTTTTGTCTTCTTAATGTTCAAATCAAATCTTGCTTTGACATGTACTTTCATTTTATTAGAAGTCACTGCGAATCTTTGTACTTTCTACTTGTAAGAGAGTGTCATCTCTATATCTTAAGCTATTAATATATCTTCCACCAATTTTTCCTTCTCTTTCTGACACTAGTCCAGGTTTTTGGGTGATATGTTCTGGGTATAGATTAAATAATTAGGGAGATCAATTCACCTTAGTCTGATCCCTTACCTATAGAAAATCATTCTGTATCTCCATATTTTACCTTGACAGTGGCTCCCTATTCACATAAATGCTCCACATCACAATAATCAAAAGGCACACCCATTTTTTTTTCAGAAAAACCTATAGCTTTTTATGATCCACTCAGTCAAAGACTTTATTAGTCTATAAACATAGACTCACCTTCTGTAAATAAACTAAATTTTCCCTTCAAAATACATAGAGTAGCTAAATGAATAAACACAAGACTCATTTATACACTGCCTATAGGAGACTCACTTCAGAAGTAAATAAACACAAAGACTAAATGTGAAGAAATTGAATATGAAACTCCATGCAATCAGAAATTATAATAAAGCTGGTATAACTCTGTTTATATCACACAGAACAGACTTTAAAATAAAGATTGTAATAAAAGTCAAAGTTCAATCCAGCAAGATACAGTATTTCCAAATATATATCCACAGAAAATATATACAGCTAATATTAACAGAACCAAAGGGAACAATTGACAGAATTACAATAATAATATGAGGAATTTTACATTCCATTTATATCAATAAATACATCAGTAAAACAGAAACTGATAAGAAACATTGGCCCTACTTGGCACATTGAAACAGATGAACCATCTAATATATAACAACACTGACAGCTATTTTTTCAATAGAAATACTGGAACAAAAGACAACAGAATGACATATTTTAATGCAGAGAAAATATAACTGCCAACCTATAGTTCTATACACAGTAAAATTATCATTCGACATGTGGGTGAAATAAAGCCTTTTTAAAACAAACTTGATAGTATTTAACACAAGAAGACACACACTGAAAGAAAATATTAAAGATAATTATTCAGGTAAAAGAAAAATGATTCTGGAAACATGGTGACTCAGAAATGAATTAAGAGGAAAAATAATAAATATGTGGTAAACCCAAATAAATATTAACTCCATAAAGCATAAAGCAATAATAATAATGTCTAAATGTTAAAATACATGTAGAATTAAACTAACTGAAAACAGTAATATGAAAGTGTAAAGAGTGTAAACGTAATTAAGTTTTGTGATATATTTAATGGAAAACTGGTAAAAATAATAATTTGTATTAGACTAAAATAAGTCACTAGAATATTTCACTAAAATTATATTAATAAAATAGAAAAATAACAAGCTAATAGAAAAAATAATTTAATTAATAAAAATCAATACAGAAAAAACAAATGTATAATAAAGAAAATCATCAGAGACAAAAATTGCTTTGTTAAAAAAATTAATAAACCAAAAACATGACTGATCAGAAAAAAATTAGAGAAGATGCAAATTACTCGTTAGAAAAATAAAAATACTGGGCACTACTACTGATCTTGTAGATATTAAAGAAGAGAAGAGGATATAATAAATAACCTAATGCCAAAAAGTTTTAAAAGTTTTAATAAATGCACAAATTCTTTGAAAACACCACTTACAAAAAAGTGACAGACAAGAAATAAAAAATATAAATATTTTTATTTAAAACAAATAAATCATTCTGCAATTATAAATTTTGTCTGGAAAAACAAAACAAACAAAACAAAGCACTCCAGGATCAGTAGTCTTTTCTGTTAAATTCTTCCAAAGAAGGAAATAACACAAACATTACACCTCTTGTAGACAGAAAAAAAAAATTCTTTCTAACTTACATCCTTGAAATCAAAACCTAATAAGTTTTGTATTAAAAAGAAGAAAATTAGAAGTCAGCCCCTTTCATGGACTTAAATACATAGGCAAAAACAACCAAATCAATAGAAAACATGTAACAAGTCAGAGTGCAAATTTGTGTTGACATTAAAAAATGAATCAATGTAATTCACACTTTATAGGTATAAAAGATAAAATCATATGATTTTAAAATAGATATAGAAAACAAATATTTATTTATATTATCGTTGGTGAGAATGGCTGACACAAAGCACCAAGAGAGGTACTGAGTACTGTGTGATATTATTATTAGTAGTTATAGATATTATTTAGTGTCTTAATTTTGTAAAATATCATCTTATCTATTTAAACTTTGCATATTAGTGTATGCATGTTAAGCTTTAATAAAGAACAAAATATTATTCAATACTATTACTAAGAAAATATATAAATTTTCCCCTTTCTTTGGTTAAGGTTTTCATATCAAAGATACAGAGGAAAAGTGAAACTCTCTTTTCCCGGGGAGAGAAAATCTATGAAGATTTTTTGCGTCAGGGGAAAAAATAAAAATAAGGAGAAAAAGAATCAAATAGATACTACAATAAATGTGTTTTTGCTAATTTGGCCTTTCATTTAACATTTCAAGAAAATCCTTACAACATACCTTGCTCATGGATAGGAAAGATTAATATTGTTAAAATGACCATAGTACCAAAACAATTTACAAATTCAATGCAATTTCTATCTAAATACCAAGTCATTCTTCCCAGAATTAAAATAATCCTAAAATTTATACAGACCAAAAAAGGCCCCAAATAGCCAAAGCAGTCTTTAGAAGCAAGAACAAACTTGGAGGTATCATGCTCCCTGATCTGAAACTATAATACAAAGCCATAATGATCAAAACAGTATGGTACTAACACAAAAACAGACACATAGATCAATGGAACAGAATAGAGAGCCCAGAAATAAACCTTTGTTTATATGGTTAATTAATCTATGACAAAGGAGGTAAAACTATATACTGGAGTAATGAAACTCTTGTCAACAAGTGATTTGGAGAGAACTGGACAGATACATGCAAAAAAAATAAATAAAACTGGACCACTCTCTTATATCATATTTAAAAACACACTCAAAATGGGTTAAAGACTTAATGTAAGGCCTGCAATCATAAAGCTCCTAGAAAAAAACTGTAAGTAAATTATCTGACATGAGTCTGAGTATTATTTTCTAGAATGCATCCCTTCAAGAAATGGAAACAAAATAAAAAAATAAAGAAATGGGACTACATTAAACTTAAAATCTGCACAGTGAAGAAAAACGTTAACAAAACAAAAAGTAAAGTTATTGAATGGGAGAATATATTAGCAAATAATATATCCAATAAGGTGTTGATATTCAAAACATAATAATCTCACACAACTCAATGACGATAAAATAATATGATCAAAAAATGGGCAGAGGTCATGAGGAAACATTTCTCCAAAGAAGACATACAGATGACCAACAGATATATGAAATGATATTCAACATCACTAATCATCAGGTAATGCAAATCAAAACCACAGTAAGATACCGCCTCACACCAGTCAGAGTAGCTATTATTAAAAAGTCAGCAAATAGCATGTGTTGGTGAGGATGTGGCAGAAAGGGAACCCTTGTGCACTGTTGGTGGGACTGCAAACTGGTGCAGCCCCTATGAAAAACAATATGAAAATTCTTCAAAAAACTAAAAATAGATACATAATTCAGCAATTTCACTTCTGGGTATTTATCCAAAGAAAACAGGAACACTAATTCAAAAAGATATATATATCCCTATGTTCATTGCAGCATCATTTAGAATAGTCAAGATATGGAAGTTACATAAGTGTTCATCGATAGATTATAAAGAGAATGTGACATGTGTATATACATATACATGTATATGTATACGTATACATATACATATACATATACATACACACACATAAATAATGAAATATTATGTAGTAATAATAAAGAACAAAATTGTGCCATTTGTGACAACATTGATGGATCTAGAGAGTATTATTCTAAATGAAATAAGTCAAGCAGGGAAAGACAAATACTTTGTAGATTCACTTATATTTGGAATCTAAAAACAAACAAACAAAACAAACATAGATTCATAGAAACAGAGACTAAAGTAATGGTTACCAGAAGAGAGAGGTTTGGGGTGGGTAAAAAATGGAAGAGAAATATAGTCAATAAAACTGTGATAAGTTTACATAGTGACATGTGATTGCTAGAATTATTGGGATGGTAATATGATAAGGTATAAAAATTCTAAATCACTATATTGCACACCTGAAACTACTATAACCAATATAAGATTATATGCCAACTATACTTCAATAAAAAATAAATAAAAAAGAAAAAAAATCCCCTATTATACTGCCAGAAAAGAACATTCATAACAATTGATTTTTCTTTATTTATAATTGTTGATTCTAGAATGGATTAGAATGTTTATTGTACATAGTCAGAACATTAATGACACCTGGCTACAAATGCAATTCCAAGCAACAGGTAACTGGGATCTAAAAACTCAGCATATCCAAGTTGCTGTTTCCAACTACTTTTCTTAAAGATACTGTTTTAGAGCCCAGGATTATGGAAATAGTTATTCTTCTTTGGCAACTCCAGGTGGTCCCACTAAACTTGGTTTCTAAGAGTTCCTTACTGTTATGAAAATAAATGAAAATCTAACCTATCATCTAAATAGCTTCAGCCTCTTTTCAGAAGCTATACTGACAACTTCCAGGTCATTAAGTATGGCTTACAAGAAAAGCAGCCTTAACTTCTTCCAGAAGTATTTTCACAACAACCCTACTATAGACAAGGAATAAAGGTCCCATTAACACATATACAAAAAGTATATGTATTATATATACTTGTTCTTTGTGTCTTGTTAAAGTATTCAGATCACCAGATGAAGAAGTAGCAATCTTATGTTTCAAATAAAAAGTTTGTATATGATATGCTAAAAAGTTTTACCACATGGAGAAGTACTAATCATCCCTTCAGCATCAACTACACTGCCTTCCAAGTACCCACTCATGTCAGCTTCATTTTCTCTAAGAAAAGTGGTGCCTAGTAAAACTACAGATCTCTAAGATCTTTTGCAGCTAAGTGAATTATCTTATAAATTTTGGGTCAAGGTATGGTTGGATCTGAGAATTGATGACTGAGTAACAGAATGTTGACAGCCTTGACTGAGGGCAACATACCCTAGATGCAAAATGCTAATTTATATAATGCATTTATGCCTGTCAGTTCTTAGATTCTTATTCTGTCATTTTATAATATAATGTGTAGAATAAATTCTCAATGATCATGAAATATTTTCTTGTAGTAAGCATATCTCCCCCACATAAATATGTCTGATTATTCCTTTAAGAAAATAAGACATACCTGGAAAAAAAGCTGCCTTTTTGGAGGGTTTTATAGGTAAGTAGACAAAAATATAACAAGGTCTTTAAATTATTTTTGTGATTAGAAATAATTAATATGTTTAAAATGCTACTTCTAACTTCAGCACTGTAATATTTATGAAAATTACAACACAATTTATGGTCATTGTAACAAATCCAAAATACTTGTTGCTACAGCTACAGTGCTGAGAGCCTGAACTCTCAAGTCAGTAATGGATGTGCAGACAGGTAGGAAGATGTACAAAGAGTAAAAAAGAAATGGTGGCTGTGTCTATTTATGCTGTTGGCAACATTCCAGATATAACAAGGCAGGGGAAAGCAGATACAGTGGGCATTCCTTCTTCATTCAGCATTATGGATCCAATATATATATATATATATATATATATATATATATATATATATATATATGTGTGTGTGTGTGTGTGTGTGTGTGTGTGTGTGTGTGTGTGTGTGTGTGTATGTATGTATGTGTATATATATATATATATATATATATATATATATATATATATATATATATATCACCCAATACTAAAGCATTTGAGTGAAACACAGCTGTTGTTTTGGGACTTGTGTAGAAACTGTGGCTAATGTATGAGGCCACTTCTCTTAGAGAAGCATGACCAATGAGGCTTGGAGAAATTCTTATAGAATACATAGAAGAAAGGCTGCTCTGTTTCCAGAAAGTCATTATGATTTAGGACACCAGATACTATTTGTTAATCATGCCGAAAAAGCAAAAACAAAAGCAAAAAAAAAAAAACTTTTATTCAGTAAGAAGAGCTGTCAATTTTCTGCAGATAGAGAGTATCTATGGGATTATATAGAACAAAGAAAAAAAAAATAAAAAGTACCTACCTTGCAACAGAGTATTAATTTTATACAAGAATCTGAACTTAAAAATTAGTTTTTACTCAGAAAAAAAAGTAAAAATTTTCTCACAGAAATAGTATCAATTTAAAAATTATAAGACACATTTTTCTGGAGAACTGAAAGAATTCCAACACTTTTCCTATCAAATAATATACAAGTTTGTTTTATGAACACACAATTGCAAATGGAAAAGCAAAGGTCTTTTTTTCTTTTGAGCACATGACAACAAATATGAAAATTAATGATGCTCAAAATTTGATGTTTGACTGTATAATATTGGAACCCCCACTTCTTATTCTAATCTACAGAAAGAAAACAATTTAGTTTATAGAATAGATACAAATTATCAAATTCAAAGCTGTTTTAACTGAACAGGCTAATATGAGATTTGATTAATGTGGCACTCACTACTAACCTGGTATTTGGGGTAGCAGAAAGATAGCTTACATAGAGGGCATGTGTCTATGAGGTTTACTACTACTTCTAAATAGATCCTTTATTTCTGTTATTACTTTAGAAAAAGTTGCAGATAAAATTGAAATGCAAGACTTGTGTGCTTATTAAAAAAAACACATATGTATAGTATAATCATTGTAGAAAAAATATTAATATATTAATGATTTCAATGTGTTTGCTTTCATTTTTGAATATATGAATGCATTCCCTCTAAGCAAGCCCCAAGGAAGTAAACTTTGGAATGTTATTGAGAACTCCAATCTGATTTTATTATTGATAATTAATTAAATTCTCTTGTCTAGTCCATATTAAAATAAAATAATTTCCCTACTCTTACTATTTACCTTGCTACACATAGGTTTCTAAAACTATTTTAATTACAGTTAGCATACAATATTATATTAGTTTTAGATTTACAGCATATGATTAGAAATTTATATAACTTATGAAGTGATCACTTGATAAATCTAGTATGCATCTAACAGCATACATTGTTATTGCAACATTATTGACTGTATTCCCCATACTGTATTTTACATCCCAATGACTATTTTGTAACTGCCAATTTGTACTTCTTAATCTCTCCCCTTATTTACCTAACCCCACCATCCTCCCATCTGGCAATCATTAGCATGTTCTATGTATCTATA
Organism: Cynopterus sphinx; assembly: GCA_030015415.1. NCBI lineage: Eukaryota > Metazoa > Chordata > Mammalia > Chiroptera > Pteropodidae > Cynopterus > Cynopterus sphinx. The sequence goes on along the minus strand of CM057388.1, from coordinate 48,046,346 downwards.
GGTTTGTTTCTGTTTTGTTTATTTATTTTGTTCTTTAGATTCCACATGTAAGTGAAACCATATGACTTTTATTTTTCTCTGTCTGACTCACTCAGCAAAAGATAATCGCAGTTCATGCAAGTTGTTCCAAATGGCAATATATTATTCTTCTTTTTTGATTTTTATATTTTTGTTTTTTAATTACAGTTGACAAACAATATTATATTAATTTCAGGTGTACACCATAGTGATTAGACATTTATATAACTTGTGAAGTAACAATCCTGATAAATCGACTATGCATCTGACAACATACATAGTTATTAAAATACTATTGACTATATTCCCTATGCTATATCCAACATCCACCTGAAGTACTGTAAGAAAAAGATTGAATTTCAAAAAATATTCCTGGGTCATTTGGATATTGATATGGAAAATAACATTAACATTACAATATCTCATATTTTTTCCCTTCTTCTCTATAATTTTTCTTTTTGTATTTCAAATTTTGCCTGGTCATCAACTCTACAGAGGAAATTAATTCATGTAACTAGTAGCTTTACTGCTTTTATTTTGTTTATTATACTTCAGTTAAACAGAATTAGATATTAATACTTGATTCACAGAGAAATCTTCACTTATCATGGAATTAAACTAAATTAATGAAACAACTTGTAACTGCTTTTTTTAAATACATTTTTCAGACAGGGCATTTCTTTGCCTTATTATAGCTTATATTCAATATATTTCTTTACCCTTTTCTATTAATTTGATTTGATTGAATTTAATTTGCTTCAGGCTTTTCCTGGGCATCAGGTAATGTATTAAAAGTCTATAATTTATTTCTCATTCAACTGAATGTCCTAGGTGATAAAAAGAGGGTGTAGACATCAAAATAACTCATGAATAGCAATTTGAGTTTTATTTTCTTACCAAAGAAAGCTCCAAATCATCAGTTTTCCTGAAAACTCTCATATGCAGAGACTTATTTTTTCAGATAAATAATGTGTTTTGTTTAAAATTAAAGAAATAGACATGTAGTTCTCACATAAAAATATCAACCAAAACTCTCCTTATTTGGCACATTAAGCATTTTGTAATTTTTACCTTTATATAGCATATAGATTTTATTGTAATAAAATATACATAAAATAAAATTAAATGTCAACCATTTTGAAGTGTACAATTCAGTGACATTTATATATTCACATAGTTGTACAACCATCACCACTACCTCCAAAAGTTATTTATCATCCTTAACTGAAACTCTATACCCATTAACAATAACTCCGCTTTCCTCACTTCACCCAGTCTCTGCTAATCATTATTCTACTTTCCCTCTGGCTAAATTTGATGATTCTGTGTACCACATATAAGTGGAATTACAAAATATGTTTTCTTTTTTTTTTTTTTTTACCCTGTTAATGTCATTTGGTATAATTTCTTCAGGGTTTTTTATGTTGTATCCTGTATCAGAATTTCATTCATTTTTAAAGTTTAATATTCCATATATCATGATTTTTAATTCATTTATATGTTGATGGTCTTTGGAATTTTTCCACCTTTTGGTTATTGTGAATAAAGCTGATGTTTTCAGTCCCTGCATGACATATTCCCAGAAATGGAATTGTTGGATCATATGGTAATTCTATGTTTATTTTATCATGGAACCACAAACTTTCTGTTTCACAGTGGTTTTAACATCAGTGCAAAAGAATTTCAACTTCTTCACACCCTTGCCAACTTATTTTTTCATTTATTTTTTGTAATAATTATTCTAATGAATATTAAACTATATCTCATTGTGCTTTGGTTTGCATTTACCAAATGATCAGTGATGCTTAGCATCTTTTTATGTCTTTATTGGCCATTTGTATACCTTCTTAAGAAATGTTTATCAAGTCCTTTGTCCACATATTTTTTTTGTTTTGTTTGTAATAGTTTTAGTCATTATTACCAAAATACTGGATAAATCTGAAATATGTATCAAGTGTAGAATGAAAATAAATTATCCTGGATAATGTCCCATGTGCACATGGAAAATGTGTGAATTCTGCTGTTGTTATGTGGAGTATTCTGTATTTTTCTTTTAGGTCAAATTAGTCTATAGTTTTATTCTAATTCTGTTTTCTTACTGATCTTCTGTCTGTTTTGTCTATTACTGAAAATGAGATATTAAATTTTTGAACTAATATTTTAAAAATAACAGTATATTCATACATTGGAAAACAATAATACAACAATGGTAAAAGGATGTACTGCTACTTACAGCAATATCAATGAGTGTCACAGATAAAGTATAAAGCAAAAAATCCATATTAATTAATAAATAAAATATTTACATAAAATTTAAAACCAGGCTAAACTAATCTATGATGTTAGAAAACCAATTACTGATGAAATTTACAAGGAGTGGTATTAGCTGATGGGAGACTCAATGGAGTCTTCTGGGGTGCTGAGAATTTTATAAACACATTATATGTTTAACATTTTTATACTTAATTGTTCATAATTTATCCTTTAATATAAAAATTTTAAAAGTATTTTTATAGTATTTTTCCCAAATGTGAATGTTCTCTCTTGAGTTGTTAATTTTCTTCTTTTCATTTCATATTTTACTAATGGACTCTGATTAGGTTTTTTTTAATTATTATTATTTTTATGTCTAGAGTGAGCATGATTAATTAATGCATGTGCTGTTTGCCCTGAATTGTCAAGGATGGTTTTTCCTAGTATTTTTTGTTTCAGTCTTGAAGATGTTATGAAACGTACCAGTTGAGTGAATCTGGGTGGAGCCAGACCTATGGTCTTACTGAAGAGATTTTTGTCTCTTTATGTTTTCTATCTACTCTAAACTTGGCTATATACTGATTTCCATGACTGAGTTCCACCATTCCTGATTGCTGCTTCAGGTGGGGGGTGTACAGCCTCCAAACTGTTGCTGCTACCCTTTAAAAAGGGAGTATATACTGCATCATTGAAAGTTAACTGTGATATCAGGTCAGGCCATCGACCATTTTTTTAAAAATTGGGTTGGCTCTTTTATTTTTGTTGTTGAAATGTAGAAATTCTTTATATATTGTGGATATCAATCTCATTAGATAATCAATTTACAAATATTTTCTCCTATTCTGTGGGTTGCCTCTTTACTTTTCTATTAAATTTATTGAGATAACATTGGTAAATAAAGTTAAATTAGTTTCAAGTGTAAAATTCTTTAACATAGCATCTGTGTACTGCATTGTGTGCTCACCACTGAAAATCAAATCTCATTTCATCACCATTTATTGACATATTTTATCTTGTTCTACCTTTATACCCCTTTTCCTCTGGTACACCAATATACTGTAGTCTGTCTATGAGTTTTTGTTTGTCTTGTTCAATTGTTGCTTTCAGTTTTATATCTCACAATAAGTGAAGTTATATGGTCCTTAACATTTCCATCTGACTAATTTTGCTTAGCATGATATTCTCAAGATCCATTCATGTTCCAAATGGCAGTATTTCATCTTTGATTATGGCTAGGTAATATTCCATTGTATATATGTACCACTTCTTCTTTATTCAATCATCATCTATTGAATGTCATTTCATTCCCCCCCCCCTTTTTTTTTTTGGCCACTGTGGCTAATGCTGCTAAGAACATCAAGGTGCATATATCTTTACAGATAAATGCTATCAATTTTAGAGGGTAGATACTCAAAACAGTGTTTATTGGGTCATATGGTAATTCTGTTCTTAATTTTTTGAGGAGACTTCACATTGTTTTCCATAGTGGATGTACCAATTTACATTCTTATCACCAGTGTGTAAGGGTTCCTTTCTCCCTACAACCTCTCCAACACTTGTTATTGTTTTTCCTGTTGATGATAGCCATTTTTACAGGTGTGATGCAATTTCCCATTTTGGTTTAATTTGCATTTTCTTAATAGCTAGTGTAGTTGAGAAGCTTTCTATTTGTCTGTTGACCATTTTTATTTCTTCTTGAGAGAAGTGTCTATTCTGGTCCTCTGCTCATTTCATAATTGAACTGTTTTTTTTTTTTTTTTTACTGTTGAGAAAAAGTTATTTTTATCTCTTTTAAGCATCATATAATATTTAAGTTTGTAATATCCTGTTCTTAATAACGTATTTTGTTGTTATTGAGTTGTATGAGTTCTTTATACACTTTGGGGATTAGGCTCTTATCAGAGGCATTGTTTGTAAATATATTATCCCAATCAGATGATACCTTCTTTGCCATGTTTATGGTTTATTTTGTTGTGCAAAAACTTTAATTTGATATAGTCCTCATCATTTATTTTTGCTTTTACTTCCCCTGCCTTTGAGGTCAAATTCATAAAATGCTCTCTAAATCCAAGGTTCATGAGTTTAGTACCTATGTATTCTTCTATGCAATTTATTGTTTGAGGTCTTATATTCAGGTCCTTAATCCATTTGAGTTCATTTTGGTGTGTGGTGATACACAATAGTCTAGTTTCATTCCTTTGAAGGTGGCTTACTGATTTTTCTAGCACCATCTATTGAACAGGCTTTATTTCCTCTATTGTTTGTCTTTAAGCCTTGGTCAAAGTTATTTGCTCACATATTTGTTGGGCTTTCTTTATAGGTTTGCGATTCCATTCCATCAGTTTGTGTGTCTTTTTTTTCTGAGAATACAATGCTGTTCTGATTATTGTCTCATTGCAGTATAATTCGAAGTCAGGGTGTTTGATAACTCTGGTTTTGTTCTTTTTTTTTTTTCTGGCTATTCAGGGTCTTTTGTGATTCCATACACATCTGATTAATTTTATTCTACTTGTTCTAAATGACCATTGAGATCTTGATGAGGGTGGCATTAAATCTGTACATTGCTTTGGGCAATATAACCATTTCAACTATGTTGATTCTTGTAATGCATGAAAACGGTATATCTTTCTATTTCTTTGCATCTTTTTCAACTACCTTTAATAATGTCTTGTAGTTTTCAGTGTAGAAGTCCTTTACATCCTTTGTTAATTTTACTTCTAGGTGTTTTGTTGTTTTTCACTGCAATTGCAAAAGGAATTATTTTTATTTGTTTTTATAAATTGTATTTTTAGTATATAAAACAATGAATTTTTGTACATTGATGTTCTACCCTGCAAATTTACTATATTTATTTTTTTCTAATTTATTTTAGGGGAATCTTTAGTTTTCTGTATTAAAAATCATGTCGTATGCAAAAAGGACAATTTGTCTTCTTCATTTTCAAATTGGATGCCTTTCATTTCTTTCTCTTGCTTCATTGCTCTGACTAAGGATTCCAATACTATATTGAATAACAGTGGTGAGAGTGGCATCCTTGTCTTGTTCCCAATCTCAGATGCCAAGCTTTTTAGTTTTTCACCATTGAGTGTGGTATTAGTTGAAGGTTTGTTATAGATTGTCTTTAATATGTTGAGGTACTTTTTTCCATATTATTGAGTGTTTTAATCATAAATGGATGCTGTATTTTGTTAAATGCTTTTTATTCATCAATTGATATGATCATATGATTTTTATTCTTTATTTTATGTGGTGTATGCCATTGATCAATTTGCAGTATTTTATTTAAAATATTTGCATCTGTATTCATCAGAGATATTCATCAATGGTGTGTGTGCATGTGTGTGTGTGTGTGTGCGTGTGTGTGTTTCTTGCCGATTTTGATATCAGTGTAATATATACGTCATAAAATGAATTAGAAAGTATTGCCTTTTCTTAATTTTTGAACTATTATGAGAAAGATAAATATTAAATTATCTTTAAATGTTTGATATAATTCACTAGTAAAGCAATCCTGTCCGGTCCTGGGCTTTTACTGTTTTGGAGGTGTTTATGATTGTTTCAATTTTTACTATTGATCAGTCTATTTAGGTTTTCCAGTTCTTTATGATTTAGTCTTGGAAGGTTATATATTTCTAAGAACCTGTCCATTTTTTCTATGTTACTGAATTTGGTGGCATAAAGTCTTTCATAGTATTGTTGTGTAGTTCTTTGTATTTCTGTGGTATATGTCATAATTTCTCTTTTATTTCCGATTTTATTTGAGTCCTCTTTTTTCCTTAGTGAGTATAAATGGGGATTTGTCAGTTTTATTAATCTTCTCAAAGAACCACTTCTTTATTGCATTAATTCTTCAGTTTTTTATTTTGTTTTGTTTTCTATTTTGAAGCTTTTTCATTCATGGCAGTATCTTTTGACCCAACAAATTTTTAATTTTAATAAAGTTTAATTTGTGCATATTTTTCTTTACTTGTGCTTTTGGTTTTATATTCAAGCAATCATTGCCAAATTCAGCACCATGAATACTTTTAACTATGTTTTATCCTTAGAATATAAAAAATTTGCCACTTATATTAAGGTCTTTCATTTGTCTTGGGTTAATTTTTGTACCTGGCATAAAGAATGGGTCAAAATTCATTCATTTGCATGTGGATATCTACTTTTTCCAGAACCATTTATTAAAAAGACTCATTTTTATTTCTTGAATGGTTATGGTACACTTGACAAAATTCCTGTGACAATGTCTGATAGGGTTCCATTTTGAGCACACTGTTCAATCTTTGGCTAATATGTAGTAGAATAGCATTGTAGTAAGTTTTGAAAACCAGAAATGTGACACCTCCAAAATTGCTGATTCAAGATTGTTTTGGCTATTTGGGGTCTCTTGAAACTCTGTATGAATTTTAGAGTGAGATTTTTATTTCTACCAGATTTTGTTTTGGTTTAAAAAGGGATTGCATTTAACCTATAGGTATATTTCAGTAAGATTGATATCTTAATATTAAAATATCCAATTCATAAAAATAAGACATCTTTTTTAAGTTTATTGGGGTAAAATTGGTTAATAAAATTATATAATTTTGAAGTGTACACTATAATTTGTCATCTGTATATTCTATTGTGTTTATCACACAAGTCCATTTTCCTGACATTACCATGTATTTAATCCCATTTACCCACTTCACCCTCTCCCTAAACCCTATATTTAACCTGCTTTAACCACCTACTTAAGACCTCCTCCATCACCCCCTACTCTCTGGTAACCACTAGTCCATTGTCCATTTTCATGAATCTCTGTTTGTTTGTCCTGTCCATTTTTTGCTTTTATGTTTATATCCCACATATAAGAGATACATGTGATTTTCAAACTTTTCTGTCTAATTTATTTCACTTAGCATGATTATTGAGGTCCATCTATCCCACAAAAGGCAATATTTTATCTTTTCATATGGCTGAGTAATATTTCATTGTGTATATGAATCACAGCTTTTTTAGCCCATCACATATAATAAAACACTTTGGTTGCTTCCATGTCCTGGTTACTGCAAATAATGCTGCTATGAACATCGGTGTGCAAATATCTTTTTGAATATGGGTTTTCAAGTCTTTGGGGTAAATACACAGTAGAGAGATTGCTGGGTCATATAGTACATAAATTCTCAGTTCTTTGAGGAACCTCCATATCGTTTTCGATAATGGCTGTACCAATTTGCAGTCCCACCAGCAGTGTAAAAAGGTGGCTTTTTCTTCATATCCTTTCCAACATTTGTTATTAATGGTCCTGTTGAGTAGAACTACTCTAATAGGTATGAGATATCTTATTTTGTTTTTGATTTGTATTTTCCCAATAGCTAGCGATGTTGAACATCTTTCCATGTATCTGTTGGCCATCTGTATATCCTCTAGGGAGAAGTGTCCATTCAGGTCCACTGCCCAATTTTTTTATTGGATCATTTATCGTTGTTGTTGTTGTTGAGTTGCATGAGTTCTTTGTGTATTTTTGGATATAAGGGCTTAATCAAAAGTGTTGCTTACAAATATATTTTCCCAATCTGATTGTTGTCTATTTAACTTGTTGACAATTTCTTTTGCTGAGCAGAAGCTTTTAAGTTTGATGTAGTATCATTTATTTATTTTTGCTTTTACTTCCTTTGCTTTTAAGGTCAAATTTATAAAATCCTCTTTTGTCCAAGGTCATTGAGTTTAGTTCCTGTTTTCTTCTATGCATTTTACTTTTCAAGACTTATATTCAGGTCATTAATATATTCTGAGTTAATTTTGATGTGTGGTGATAGACAACAGTATAGTTTCATTCTTTTAAAGGTGGCTTTTCAGTTTTCCAGCACCTTTTATTGAAGAAGCTTTCCTTTCTCCACTATAAGTTTTTGGCTTTTTTGTCAAAAATTATTTACCCATATAAATATGGGGTTACTTCTGGACTGTTGATTCTGTTTCACTGGTTTATGTGTCTGTTTTGCTGCAATTACCATGCTGTTTTGGTTACTATTGCTTTGTAGTATAATTTGAAGTCAGGCATAGTGATGCCTCCAGCCTTGATCTTTTTTGCCATGATGGCTTTGTCAATTTGGGGTCTTTTGTGCCTCTGTACAAATCTGATGAGTTTTTTTTTTCTATTTCTTTAAAAAATGCTGATGAAATTTCTATGGGGATTGCATTGAATCTGTATAGTGCTTTAGGTAATATGGTCATTTTAACTATGCTGATTCTTCTGATCCAAGAACATGAAATATCTTTCAAATTCTTTTTCTCCTTTGATTTTTTAATAGGGTCTTATAGTTTTCATTATACAGGTTCTTCACATTTCATTAAATTTGTTCCTAGGTATTTTATTCTTTTTGTTGCATTGCAAGAGGAATTAATTTTCCACTTATTTTTCTGACACTTCATTATTAAGGTATAGAAATGCTATGGATTTTTGAATGTTGATTTTATATCCAGAGACTACTGTTTTTACTTATTGTTTCTAGTAGTATCCTTGTGGACTTTTCAGGTTTTTCTATATAGTGATTCATGTCATCCACAAATAATGAGTTTAAATTTTTTATTTCTTATTTGTATGCCTTTAATATTCTTTTCTTGCATGATTGCACTCACTAATAGCTCCAATATTATATTAAATAACAGAGGTGATAGTGTACAGTTTGCCTTGTTCCTGATCTTAGAGGGAAGGTTTTAAGTTTTTCACCATTAAGTATGATGTCGGCTGAGGGTTTTTCATATATGGCCTTTATTATGTTAAGCTACTTTCCTTCTATACTGATTTTGTTAAGCGTTTTGATCATAAATCAGTGCTGTATTTGGTCACAGGCTTTTTCTGCATCTTTTGATATGATCATATGATTCTTATTTTTTCATTTGTTTATGTCGCATATCACATTAATAGATTTGCATATGTTGAACAATCCCTGTGCTGCTGGGATGAAGCCTATTTGTTCATGGTATATAATCTTTTTAATAAATTGCTGCGTTCAGTTCACTAATATCTTATTAAGATTTTTGAATCTGTGTTTGTAAGAGATATTGGTCTGTAGACTTCGTTTTTGTGTTATCTTTAAAAAGTTTTGGTATCAGAGTAATATTGGCCTCATAAAGTGATTTGGGAAGTATTGCCTTCTCTTCGAATTTTTGGAAGATTTTGAAGAGAATAAGGAGAATAGGTATTACATCTTTTTAGAATGTTTGGTAGAATTTATTGGTGAATCCATCTGGTCCATGACTGTTACTTTTTGGTAGGTTTTTGATGATTGTTTCTATTTCTATACTGCTGATCAGTCTATTTAGATTCCCCAGTTCTTTTTGATTCAGTCTAGGAAGACTGTATTTTACAAGTACTGGTCCATTTCGTTTGGATTATTAAATTTGGTGTTATACACTTTTTCATAGTAATCTTCTATGATCCTTTTATTTCTGTGATGTCAGTCGTAATTTTATCAATTTCATCCCTAATTTTGGTAATTTTTGTTCTTTTTTTCTTTAGTGAGTCTATTTTATTAATTTTTTTATTAATTTTTTTCAAAGAACCAGATCTTTGTTGCATTTATTTTTTCTATTACTTTTTCTTTTCAACTTCATTTATTGCTGCTTTAATTTTGATTCTTTCTTTATTTCTTTCTTTTGAATTTAGGCTTCACTTTTTCTTCCTTTCCCAGTTTTTTTTTAAGATGAAGCCTTAGGTTGTTTATTCAGTCTAATTCTGTTTTGTTGTTGTTGTTGTTTTTGTTGTTTTTTTTTTAGGTAGGCCTGTAGTTATATGAAATTTTCTTTTATGATCACTTTTGCCAAGTCTCAAAAGGTTTGATATGTTGTACAGTTATTATCATTCATTTCCATGTATCTCTTGATCTAATTTTTTATTTCTTCTCTGACCAAGTTATTCTTCAGTTGCATGTTGTTTAATCTCCATGTATTTGTGATAATTTCTATTTTCCTTTTGCAGTTGATCTCTAGTTTCAAAAACATTAGAATCTGAAAATGTGGTTGGTATGATTTTAACCCTCTTATATTTGTTGAGGCTATCTATGTGTCCCAGTATGTGGTCCATTACAAGAATGTTCCATGTGCATAAGAGAAAAATGTATGAGCCTCTCTTTGGGGAGGAAGGCTCTATAAATGTCCATTATGTCCAGTTGGTCTAATGTATCATACAAAAATGTTACTTCCTTATTGATTTTTGTCTCGGATGACCTGTCCATAACCAACAGTAGGGTATTTAAGTCCCCTACTGCCACTGTGTTTTGGTCTATTTCTTTTTTATTTCTGTTAGTACTTCCTTTACACATTTTGTGTCCCTAATTGGGAGCATAGGTATTAATAAGTGCTATGTCTTCTAGGCCTATGATCCTCTAAATTATTATGAAGTATATCTCAGTATTTTTCTTTACCTTTTTTATTTTGAAGTCTATTTCATCTTATATTAGTACTGCTACTCCCATTTTTCTCTAAATGTCATTGGCTCAAAATATAATTTTCCACTTTTTCACTTTGAGTGTATATTTGTCTTTGGAGCAGAGATGTGTCTCCTGGAGGCAGATTTTATTTATTTATTTATTTTTTATTTTTTATTTTTTGCGATACATTCTGCAACTCTGTGCCTTCTTATTGGTGAGTATAGCCATTTACAGTCAGGGTGATTATTGGGATATGAGGTCTTCTTTTCCTCCTTTTATTTTTAGTGTGTAGTTACCATTATGATTATGTAAAAGATTGTTATAAACACACATACACACACACACACACACACACACACACAGAGTCATCCATTTTCTTCTGTGTGTGACTTATTTTATTCTCCATTGTGAATTTTGATAATTGAATCTTCCCCTTTTTAGTCATTGTTTTCTCAATTTATCTCTATGTATGCTGAAGGTTCATTACTATCTTGCTATAATAATTCTCTTCTTATTATTTAAGCTTATAATGCTCTGTTCTTAGTAAGGGTTTCTCTCCTCTGCTTCTATTTTCCCAAGAGTCACTTTACTCCTAATTATGTATTTGTTTTGTTTCGTTATTTTGTTTTAGAATAGCTGACACCTTTCAGTATTTTCTGTAGTGTAGGCCTTACAGTAGAGAATTTCCTCAATTTTTGTAGGTCTGGAAAAGTCTTAATTTCTTCTTCATATCTAAAGAGAACTTAGCTGGAGACATTATTCTTGGATGGTAGTTCCTTTCACTTAATATTTTAAATATTTGATTCCATTTCCTTCTGGCTTGTAAGTTTTGTGCTGAGAAGTCTATTGATAATGAGTTTTCCTTTATATGTTACTGTCTTCTTTTCCCTTGCTGCCCTGAGAATTCTGTCTATTTTCATTGATTTTTGGTAAGTTTAATACAATGTTTTTTGTTGAAGGTCTTTTTGGGTTGAGATAATTGGGTATTTTGTTGACTTCTTAAATTTCAAGCTCCAGCTCATTCATTAGATTAAGGAAATTCGTATCAACTATTTGTCTGAAAATGCTTTCTAGTTCCTGTTCTTTTTCCTTGCCTTTTATAATACCTGTTATTCTTGTGTTCCCTCTCCTCATGGTATCAACTAATTGTTGAATTCTCTTTCGTTATTTTTTATTCTTCTGTTTCTCTCCTCTTCCTCCTGATTTATTTCTAGATTTCTGTCTTTGTTATCATTGATCCTTTGCTCCATTTGTTTGACTCTATTTACCAAACTTGATATTTCATTTTTCAAGTCTTTCAGTGTGTTCTTCATCTCCAGAAGTTTTGTTTGGTTCTTTTTGAGCATTTCAATCTTCTTTCTCTGTTCATCTGTTTTTTTTTTTTTTTTTCTATTCTTGAAATTGTTGATATGACTCATTTTGAATTCACTGAGTTTTTTTACATGTACCATCCTGAATTCTCTGTCTTTTAAATTGCATATTTCTATGTCTGTAAGCATATTTTCTAGAGATTTTTCTGTCTTATTTTTTCTGAGATTCCTTTTCAGCTTGCTTTTTCATGTCGTTTAATGGACTATTTCTCCATCTTGGTATTAATGGAAATGTATTCTCTTTTGTTCCAGAAAGGTTTATTATATAAAGGTCTCTCTTTAGCCTGCTGCAAGTAAGGTGCTTTTCTTTTAGTTTCCTGTACATGACATCTAAACTCTTGGATTTCTGCTTTATATAAAGTCTTAAAAAATACCTTTTTTTCCTGATAGACATTTAATCATGCTCACTACCTTTAGTTTCACTCCTTGTCAGTGTTAGCGACTATTTTGGTAGTGTTTACTCAGATTCCCTTGGGGCTCCACAGTGTTCAATTTCAGAGGGTATGGGGGAAGGGGTCCTTTGTTTTGGGGGATCAGAGCTGGGTCTCATCCTCAATTTTTCAGCTGTTGCCGATAGAAATCCACTGCTGTTTTTCTGCCATCCTGCTTCTCTGACTTCTACCCTAATGACTTTGCCCTGCTCCCAGCCAGCAGCGGTTGCTCACAGCTTTCCCTGCCAGGACTCTTCAGGGAACTCACTGCTCTTTCTCTCCTCCCCCTCCTCCCCCTCTTCCTACAGTTAGCTCCATCAACTGTGAGAAGTTGCTTCTTTATTTCTCCCTGTCCACTGCTGGATGTCCGGGGTTCTGACCTGTGCTTGCTCTTATGCTCAGATCCCATACTCAAATGGACTGGTGTGCAGTTTGGGTGTCTTTTGTTGAGTTTTAGATGTTAAGCTTATTGTTGTTTCAAGGGGAGAGATCTGGGGACTTCTTTGACTGTGCCATATTTCCAAGACCCTGGATATCTTTTCATTTATTTAATTCATCAATGTTTTATAGCTTCCTTTGTGCAAGTCTTTTGTCTTCTTGGTAAAATTTATCCCAGAAATATGCATATTTTTTTGGTCAGCATAAATAGAACTGTTTTTTTTTTTTGTTGTTGTTGTTGTTATTGCTTATTTGTTTTTGGAATTTTCATTGTTAGATTATGGATACACAATAAATTTTATGTGGTGATTTTGCATACTGAAACTCTGCTAAAATTATTTATTCATTCTAACAGATTTTTGCATGAAATATTTAAGGTTTTATACACATTAGATCATGTTTAATATCTCTTTATAATCTGTCCATCAACATATTAAATCATGTTATCTCTCAATCAGGATAATTACTTCTACATTTCCAGTTGGGATGCCTTTTATTTATTTTATTTGCCAAACTAATGTAGTTAGGATTTGAGACAACACATTAAGTAGAAATGGCAAAAACAAGTACCCTTGTCTATTTACCTGTGCTTCAGCGAAAAGCTTTCAGTCGTTCACCACGGAATATTACATTATCTTTATTTGTTTTTGTTAATGACCTTTTTTATTAAATATATTTTCTTTCATTCCTAAATTTTTAAGTGTTTTATGATGAAAATATGTTAAATTATTTCAAATGTTTTTTCTTTATCAATATTTTTTCTCTTATTGCTTATGCGATGTCTTTCATTAATTTTAGTATGATAAAACAACTTTCATTCCATGAATAAATCCCACATTGTCATAATATGTACTTTTAATATGGTGAATTTTCTTTTCTTTTTTTTTTTTTTTTAGAATTTTGCGTAAATAATTATTAGCTCTATTAGTCTGTTTTGTTTTTTTGTTTTTTGTATCTCTCTTATCATAGTAATAATGTAGTACTGGAGTAATAAAATAAGTTAGTTTTCCTCTTTTAATTTTTGGAAAGGGTTTGAATATACTTATCAGTCCTCTTTATTTAGCAGAATTCATCAGTGAAGTCATCTGATCTAGGGTTTTCTTGTTGGAAAATTTTCAGTATTAACTAAATCTTCTTACTCTTTAGAGATATCTTCAGATTTTCTGTTTCTTCACAAGTCAGTGTTGGTAGATTGTATATATTTAGGAATTAGTCACTTTCCTCTAGGTTATAGTATTTGCTGGTGTAAATTTGTTCATTGTTCTCTTATTATTTTTATTTCTGTAAAATTTGCAGTAACATCCCATGGTAATTTCTTATTTAGTTATTTTAGTCATTTCTTTTTCTTAGTCAGTTTAAAATAGGATTGCCAATTTTATTTTAATTTTTAAAGAGACAAATCTTGATTTCATTGATTTTTTCTATTGTTTTCCTATTATCTATTTTATCTCTGCTCTAATCCATAGCATGCTCTTCTTTTATCTAGCCTTAGTTTTATTTTATTGTATTTTTTATAGTTTGTTAAGATGCATTGTTAGGGTATTGATTTGAGATTTTGCACTTTTTCAATCTAAGCATTTACCATAAATAATCCTCCTTTCACTACCTCTGCTACATTTCACAAGTTTTGATATGTGATGTTTTCATGTACTTTTGTCTAAAGATACATAATAATTTTTTTTTTATTTTTTTTTCTTTGACCTCTTGGTTACTATTTAATTTTTAAATATATTTTTTTTAATTTTCAATTTTTTTCTCATGTTTTTGACTTTTTGTTTATTGGTAAACACATTAATTTCTTCTTCATTTCTGAAAAACTCCTTTGCCAGATACAGAATTTTTAGTTGACTTTTTTCTCTTTCAGCACTCTAAGTATATCATCTCTCAGCATTCTGGCCTCCAAGACTTTTGCTAAGAAATTTCCTGAGTTTTTTATTTAGGGTTTCATATGGACATATTACTGTTCTCTTGCATCTTTTAAAACTCTTTTTCTTTGGACTGTTTGATTATGATGTGATTTAGTGTCTTTTTGGCTATATCCAAATAGAGTTTGTTGACCTTCTTGGTTATATAGATTTATATCTCCTCAAATTTGGAACTGTTCAGAAATTACTTATTCAAATAATTATTCCATCCCTTTTCTATCTCTTCTGGAACTCTCATAAGGTATTTGTTGATATATTTGAAAATTTTCTATAAGTCTCTTAGGTTCTATTTACCTTAGTATTTTTATTTTGTGCTCCACTTCAGAATCAATAATTTTAAATGTCCTATGGTCAAGATCACTGATTCTTTATTATGCATGCTCAACTCTGTAGTTGAACCCTCTATTGAATTTTACTTTTCAGTCATTTTATTTTTCAGCTTCAGAATTTCTGTTTCATTTATTTTTATAATTTGTATCTCTGTTAAAACTTTTATTTTGGTCAAATATCATTTTTCTTGATGTGCTTTAGCTATTTGCATGTATATTTCTTTAGCTTTTTGAACATATTTAAGATAGTTATTTTAAATTCTTTGTTCTTTAAATCTAAGGTTTGAGCTTTCTAAGAGATAGTTTTGAAAATTTAATATTCTCCCATAAATGGGCTGTATTTTCCCATTTATTTGTATGCTTTGCAATTTTGTTGTTCTTGTTCTTACACTTAAGGTATTTGCAAAAACAACCAGCTCTGCTAGTTTTTACAAACTTACTCTGTACCATACCAGTCATCCAATTGTTAGCTGGGTGTTCTTTGTGCCCTGGAGTTATCCTGAGTTGAAAGTTTAATTTTTTTTTTTCAGTTCTTCTCTAAGAGTGCTTCTTTACTATCCCTGTATGAGACTGCTTGATTCTCTCATATATATGAATGCGTTTGAATATTGTAATTTCCCAAAAAAATTCCAACCCATTTCCACCTCAGGGCCTTAGATTGTTATTCTATGCCACTATTCATAATCTCTTGCCCTGGACATCAACAGATCTTATGACTCCTGCAGATTTTTTATTTTTATTTTTATTTACAGCAGTTAACTATGTTATAGTCAGACTATAAATTTTGTCTTAACTTCTGCTAGTGGCTCTTTTTATCATATTTAATTTTAAGACTCTTCTACTCTTATTTGAATATTTTCTGTGTATGCCTGTGTCTGGCTCCACCTTAGAGTTGTACAATATTTATGATAACAATAATAATAATAATAATTATTATTATTATTATTTATATTTAATTTTCTCTTATCTGGAATATCTTGCTTTTTTGTGTCAGAAATTACTTGAGTTCCTTTCCCTTCTTGCTCTAGCCAGAATGATGACACCCTCTCTTTCAGATTTAGTTTTCTTTACCATTCAGCTCTACAACTTCAGCTCATATTTGAGTCAATGTCACATATCAAAAAATGAACAAACAAAAAACTGATAAAGAAAATTCATTTCTGTGCTGGTCTTCCAGACATAACCCCTCTACAATCTACTTAGTTGTTGTTTATTGCTTTTAGAAACCTCAAATGATGATTTTTTACCAATTTTTTCAGTTATCAAATGAATAGTTGGCGTGTAGTGTGTGACATTGGCATACTAGCAGGTAAACATTCTACAATTTATTTTTGCATGTTTTTATTATGATCTAAGACTTCATTAATTTTTGCATAATTATTTAAGTAATTTTTTAAAGAATTTCCCTATAAGCAATTGTGTCAAATGTGAATATAAAATTTTACTTCTTCCTTTTTGCATCTTTTGTTTTTCTTTTTCAGCATCTTGTTGCACTGAATAAAAACTTCAGGACAACATTAAATGGAAATGGTGACGATGAATAGCCTTGCTCTGTTTATAATTTTAAGGCAAAATTGTAAATAATTCCCTATTAAGTATGATGTGGCTCTTGATTTTTAGAATACATATTTCTATTTCTAGTTTTTCTTGTTAACATAAAATGAATAGATGTTTATTTTGCCATGTCTTCTCTGTATATAGTAAGATGATAATGTCATTTTCTTTCTTGAATCTGTAAATGTGGTGAATTAGATAAATTGGTTTTTATTTGTTAATTTTTGTATGTCCTCAGAATAAACTCTACTTTAAAATATGAACACTTTTTCCATTTAATTTTAAAATTTTGGATAAATATTTTTTTTTCTATCGTCATGAGTAATTTTTGTTCGTACATGTATTTTTCTTAGTGTCTTTTCTCAGATATCGATATCAAAGTTTTGGTAACCTCAAATAAGGATTTGGGACACACAGTCATCTGTTCTGAATTTTGAATGGATTTCTTGTAAGATTTTTAATATTTACCCTTTAGTAGTTTATTAAATGTATTAGTAAAACCATATAAGCCAGAAATTTACGTTGGAAAACAATTTTACAAACAGAAACTCAGTTTCGTAAAACTTGCAATGTCATTTTGATTTTTCACTGGGGTAAAGCCAGTTGGTAAACTGTATTTTCCAAGGAATTTGTTTTTGCATATAATTAATCATATTTCTTTATTAACATATGAAAAATTATAGTAACTCTGGTGATACCTACTTTTTCATTCCTGACATTAATAATGTGTGTTTTCTTTATTTATAAATGAAATTACTAGTGTTTAACCAATTTTATTGTTTAATTTAAAATAACAACTTTTATCATTACTGATTTTCTCTATTGCTTGCCTGTTGTATATTTTATTGACTTATGCTCTCATGTTTAAAGACTGATTTTCCTACACTTAAGTTTGATTTGTTTTTATTTTTATACATTCCTATAATAAAACTTTAGATCAAATATTTTAAACTGCTGTTTTATGTTAATAGAGCTCATAAAGCTATAAATTTTCTTTTAAAGTGCTTTATACAGCAGCTATCAAATATTGATGTTTTCATCATCATTCATTTAAAAATATTTTTTAAATTTCTCACATAATAGTTTTAAAATGTGTGGGTTATTTAATATTGCTTTAGATAATTTAAAATATTTATTGACTTCAAGACAACTTAAAATAATTAATTTCTAAATTACCTCAGTTTTGATATGATTATACTGTGTACAATTTTGAACTTTTAAAATTTAATGACATGCAAGTAAACTACACAAGGTCCAACTTTGTAGATGATTCATGTGCACTTGACAAAAATGCATATTCTGTAGCTGTATTGGTGGGAATATCAACTGTCAATCACTTAGAGAAAGTATTATAATCCAGAGCTGTGATTATAGATTTGACTGTTTATTTCATAATTTCTGTCCATTTTGTCTCCAATTATTTGCCTTTGAGATAATTGTAGATTCTCATATAGTTTAAGAAATAATAGTTTTCCTGTAGTCTTTTACTCAGTTTCTCTCAACTGACATTTCACATAACTATATTAGAATATCAAAATGTAGATATTGACCAATATCATCCACCAAATGAATGAAAATCTCACTGTTTTCCATGCAGTCACTGTGTGTATATTTAGTTTATTCAATTTTACTTATAGATTCGTGTGGCCACCACCACAGTTATGATATGGAGTAGTTTCGTTGTTACAATAACCCTTTGTATAGTCACAATAACCCCCACCATCTCATTAATCCTTAACAACTACAATCTGTTCTCCATATCTATAATTTTATTTCAAGAATGTTACATAAATAAAATCACATAGTATGTAAAATTTTGGAATGAGCTTTTCGTTCACTCAGCATTATGTTCTTGAGATTTAACTATATGGCTGTATGTATCAGTTTTTTATTTCTTTTCAATAGCAAGTAATATTCCATGGTATGGATTTACCCTGATTTATATAACCATGTACGTATTGAAGGATATCTGAGTCATATTTTTCTTTGTTTTCTTTCCAAATTTTCTCTTTTA
This sequence comes from Cynopterus sphinx, assembly GCA_030015415.1. Taxonomy (NCBI): domain Eukaryota; kingdom Metazoa; phylum Chordata; class Mammalia; order Chiroptera; family Pteropodidae; genus Cynopterus; species Cynopterus sphinx. The sequence goes on along the minus strand of CM057388.1, from coordinate 48,027,609 downwards.
TAATTTTAATTTTTGAATTAGAGTTGACATTAAATATTATTTTATATTAATTTCAGGTGTATAGCATAGCAGTTAGACATTTATATAATTTACAAAGTGATCCCCCAAATTAGTCTCTTTATCTTTGCTTTTCAGCTGTTTGACTATATAATGTGTCTAACTGGTTTTTATTGTATTTATTACTACTTGCGATTTTTAGAGCTTCCAAAATTGGTACATATATCATTCACTGAAAGTTGGAAAATATCATTCATTACTTACAATTTTTCTCAATTTTCTCATTTTAACATTTGTATTCAATCATTTCTCTCTCAAATATTAAATTGTGTTATTACTATAGTTTTATTTTTAAATTTCCTGTCTCATTCTTCTACTGTTTTAAAATATCTTCCAGTGAATTTATCATCTAAGTTTTGTAGTTTTTTTTTTTTATTTAAAATTGCCTTTTGGTTCATTTATTTCTCTGATCGAAGGGCATATACAATCACTCATTATGACCAAAAGTTGTTTCAAGTTCTTAAATATATTTATAATTGCTTTAAAATTCTTTGCCACTAAATCTAACATGTAGCCTGTGTAAGCTAAGTCCAATTATTGAGATTATTTTCTGTTAACTGCTTCTCTTCTTAGCTTTTGGTCATATTTTACTACTACTTTTCATTCAGAGGAAAATAATAAACTAATGCATTTTGATTTTTATACAAATTTTATATTTACAGAATCTTTTTTATCAGAAAATCCAGAGTTTTCACATACACCAACCCCTAACACAAACTTTTAAAACTATTATTTACATCTTGTATTATTGTGTTATATATGTTACAACTGATAAACCAATAGTGGCATATTATTTTTTACTAAACTTCACAATTTATATTAGGGTCCGTCCTTTGTACTGTACATTTGATGGGTTATAACAAGTACATATTTACATGTGTCTACTAAGAATCCCCTATATTTCAACCATTCATAACTTAATCCTTTCACCAAACTCCTGGCAACTACTGAACTTTTTACTATCTTCATAGTTTTCCATTCCCTGAATGTCATGTAGCTGAAATTATAGTGTATGTAGTGTGCTTAGATTTATTTCACTTGACAATATGCTTTTAATGTTAATCTCTTTTCATAGCTTGATAGCTCATTTCTTTTCATCATTGAATATTATCCTATCATATGAATGTACCAGAGATTGTTTATACATTAACAAATTAAAGGACATCTTAGTTTTTATCGTCTAGCAATTGTTAATAAATTTATTATCAAAATCTAAGTGCAGGTTATCATTTAAATAGATGTTTTCAAATCACTTGGATTAATACTAATGGGCATGATTAATAGTTATTATAATAAAACTATGTTTAGTTTTGTTAGAAACTGACAAACTATATTCCAAAAGTGGCTGTACCATTTTCCTTTCCCTCAGCAATGAATGAAAATTCATGTTGTTACACAAATTGCCAGAATTTAAAATTGTCATCATTCTGAATTAGAATTAACATTCTGTTTTAAATTAAAATAAACATTCTATGCACTGTGCATAGAATCTTATTGATTTAATTCACAATTTCTGTTAACACTAATGTTGAACATCTTATAATATGATTATTTTCCACCTGCCTATTTTCTTTAATGAGGTTTTGATTGAAAAAAATAATTTTATTAAATTTAAATATAGTTGGTATACAATATTATATTAGTTAAATTACTTTCATGTACACAATATAGTAATTTGACATTTTTATAGCTTATAATGTGAAAGCCCCACTAATTCTATTAATCAACTGTCATTGTGCAAACTTATCACAATATAATTGACTATATTTCTCTTCACATTTTTGCTTATTTTCCCATTCCCCTCTCCTCTGACACCATTCCTTTGATCTTTATTTCTATCAGTATGTTTCTATCAGTTTGTTTCATTTTTTTCTGATTCCAAATATATGTTAAACTATATGGTATATGCCTTTCTCTGACTTATTCATTTATCATATACCAAGTCCATTCATGTCATTGCAATTGACAAGATTTCATTCTTTGTTTTTGATGTATAATATTCTATCATTTATTTTATACACACACACACACACACACACACACACACATATACACACACCACATCTTCTTTATCCATTTATCTGTCAGTAGACACTTAGTTTGCTTTCATAGCTTGTCTGTTGTAAATAATGCTGAAATGAATACAGGGGCACAAACATCTTCTAGAATTAGTGTTTTGGGTTTTTTAAAATAAATACCCAGAACTGAATTGCTGTGTCATATGGTATATCTATTTTTAGTTTTCTGAAGAATCTCAATACTGTTTCCATAGAAGAAAGATCTATTTGTAGTCCCACCTATAGTACACAAGGGACACCTTTTCTCTACGTCCTCACCAATACTTGTGATTTGTTGAATTTCTAGTAACAGACATTCTGGCTGCTGTGAGGGAGTTTTCAACTGTGATTTTGATTTGCATTTTCTTGATGATTAGTAATGTTGAACATCTTTTCATATGTCTGATAGACACCTGTATGTCTTCTTCAGAGGAATATCTTTTCATGTCTTCTGCATATTTTAATTAATTTTTTAATGATTTGTGAGTTCATATTTTTCTGTATACAAATCTTTTATGAAATATATCATTTGAAAGTATATTCTCCTATTCAGTATGTTGCCTTGTTGTTTTGTTTATGGTTTCTTTTGGTGTCCAGAAACATTTTATTTAGATGATGTGCCATTGATTTATTTTTGTCTTTGTTTTCCTTGCTCAAGGCATATATACCAAAAGATATTAATCAAACTGTTGTGAAATAGTTTAATACCTATGTTTTCTTATAAAACTTTTATGATATCGGGTCTTACATTTAAATTTTCAACTCATTTTGAGATAATTTTTATATGGTGTGAGGTCCAGTTTCAATTTTTTTTGCGCACATCTGTTCAGTTTTTTCAACATCACTTGTTGAAAAAACTGTCATTTCTCCATTGTATATTCTTGCCTCATTTGTCATAGATTAGTTGAGCATATAAGCAAGGATTTATTTCTGGGCTCTCTACTTTGTTCCATTGTTCTGTGTCTATTTTTGTGCCAGTACCTTACTGTTTTGATTAATAAAGCTTTATAGTGTAGATTAATGTAAGAAAGCATGATACCTCCAAGTGCATCCTTATTTCTCAAGATTGCTTTGGCTATTCAGGGTCATTTTAATTCCATATAAATGTTAAAGTTATTTGTTCTAGCTCTGAAAAAAATTTACTGAAATTTTGATAGGGATTATAATGATTCTATGGATTGCTTTGGGTAGTATGATAATTTTAATGATATAAATTTTTCTATTTCCATGAACATGGTATATTCTTCCTTTTATTTCTGTCCACTTTGGTTTCTTACTTCATTGTCTTATGATTTTTAGAGTGCAGTTCTTTCATATTCTTTTATATCCTAGGTATTTTTTTTTCTTTTTAATGCAATGTAAACGGAATTGTTTTCTTAAGTCTGTAATTGTTTATTTGTGTATAAGAATGTGATGAATTTATTCATATAAATTTTGTATCCTATACCCACTTTGCTGTTAAAGTTTTTTAAAAAATTATTATTATAAATGAATGTTGAATTTTGTCAACTGCTCTTCTTCATCTTTTGAGATAATCATATGATTTTTATACTTGGTTTTGTTGATGTGATTCATTGCTTTGCAAATGTCAAACTGTCCTTGCATTGCTGATTTTATCACACTTTATCATGGTGTATAATCCTTTTAATGTACTGTTGAATTTAGTTTGCTGGTATTTTGCTGAGAATTTTGGCTTCTATGTTGATCAGGGTTATTGACCTTTAATTACTTTTTTTTGTAGTGTCTTCTCCTTCTGAAATTCCTGTGAAGTAAATGTTATGGTGCTTTATCTTATCCCAAAGATCTCTTATACTAGCCTTATCTTTTTAATTTTTTTTTCATTTTGTTATTCTGATTGGCTGATTTCTGCTATTCTGTCTTCCCGGTCACTAATTAGTTCTTCTGTATTCACTTATTTATGTTGATCCTTCTAATATATTTTTCATTTCTATTATTACATTAATCTCTGATTGATTCTCTGGCACATATTCTTTCTCATTGTTGAATATCTCTCTGATTTTTTTTATTTATCTATAAAGTTTGTTGAGCACCCTTAGGACCATTTCTTTTCTTCTTTATCGGGAAAATGACTTATCTTTTTTTTTTATTGTTAGGCTTTTTCTCCAAATTTATTTCTTGTTCATTCATTTGGAGCATAATCTTGTGTCTCCCCATTCTGTTTGAATTGATGTGCTTATTTCTATGAGTTGGATGAAGTAGCTATCTCTCTTGGTCTTGGTATTAATATTTGCTTCAGGTGCTCTGATGTTGGTGCATATAATTTATAATTATTATATCTGTGTCTGTTTATATGCACTAAGCAAAACTCCTAAGTCTCCTGTTCTTATTAGCGCAGCTTTTTGTAGCAGGTGTCCAGTGGTTCAACCCTGAGAAGAGTTCAGTTGCAGATCAAGTTAACCTCGGCTTATACCCCTCCGGGGCTACCTATTAAGATTCACTAAGCAATACACAGATACTGTGCATATAGTTGCCTCATGAAGCCTTGCCCCAAACCAAGAGCAGCTAGCTGCCACCGGTGTGAGCCGTAGAGTTGGCTCAATGAGGAGCACTGGACTTGCCAAGAACACAACTGGATGTGGCTTGGGTGAAAGTTGGGGGAGTCAGAGTTTCAGGGAATCCTCTGGGCAGAGTGACCACTATTATCCAGTTCCATGACATCTCAGCTATGAAGATGCTGAGTCCACACACTGGAAATGGGGAGGGCTCAAAAGAGGATTATGGGTTTGGCCAGCACCACTGGAGAAAGTCTCACTTCCAGCTCTCAACTCATTGTCCCCCTGTAAGTCCTTGTTGACCCTCAAACAGCCAACATGGCGCTGATGCTCAGAGGAAGTAGATCCTTCAAGACAAAACTTCACTCACAGACATGGCACCTTGAAGAGGCATCTGCTTGATACTTTTTAAATTTTCTATTTATTTGTTGAAATTTCTACTTTATTCACATACTTTTCTCCTGTCTTCATTGAGAAAATTCACAATGATTGTTTCAAATTCTCTCTGAGTTACATCATATATCTCCATTTCTTTAGGACCAGTATTTGGATGTTTATCTATTTCCTTTGGAACACATTTTCCTGCTTCTTCATGCTCCTTAACTACATTGGTTTCCTTGCATAAGACAAAACAATGACCTTTCTCAGTCTTCATGGACAGGACTTGTCAGTCAATAGACTATCATTACTAATAAACTAGCCAGAGAATCTAGGGGCCCCTCCAACCTTTGTTTTAGGTCGAACTGCCAGCTTTGCTCTAAGTTATCTTTCAGGCTACTAGAGTGTCCCAGGTACTGTTGGCAATCTGAAAATTGTAATACATATGTTAATACCATGGGCAGAGCCCAGCGCTATCAGTTCATTGGATAAAAGGTACACTCCTTTCCTTCTTTCACCAGGGAAAAAGTGAAACCTGAGTTTTTCTACCAAGCCACATTGCATTAGACCTGTGGCATGTGGCTGTGGTATGTGCAGCTTACCATATTACACGACATTCTTTATTCTCAGTAACATTCTTTATTCTCAGTAACACCCACCCAGCAGCCATAGTAGGTTGAATCTTGACAGAAATCCAAGGTATGAAAGACTAGCCTGTGTCTAGGCCAGTCTTCTCCAAAAATCATCATTATAGATATGTTCTAATAATTTCCTTCCCTCCTTAGGGTAATGCTGGGAGCTAAGGTTGATTGCATTTACCCATTTTGAAGTGAGGTGGAGAATAAAATTGTGGTTTGTGTTAGTCTGCTATTTCTAATTGCAGTTTTTTTCTAAGTATCCTTGTGCAAATAGTGTATGCCTGTCCTGTCATCCTTCTATAGCAGGTAAGACAGAAGTCAGTGCTTCAGGCAGGCCCCCCAAAAAATCAGTGTCAAATGTGTGGTTTCACCCTTCCCCTTTCTCCCCACAGAAAGGCTGAGAGCTGTTTTCTTTTTAAATATGTGATGCTACATCAAGAGTAGCCTATGTTAGAAAGCATCCCAGTCTCTCATACCAGTTTCAATGTGGCTTATTTCAAATGTGGAAAATGAAGAAGCCAATGGATTAGATTTTGGACTTCTTACAAAAGGAGTTATTCTGTATTTTGTAAATTCATAGCATCTATATGAAGAAGTATTTAGAGTTTCCTAGTCTACTATTTTGTTAACATCACTGCTATTTTTCTTATATTTCAAAATTGTTATTTATTTGATTATTTCTGAGTTTTAACTGTCCTTTGTATATTTTGAAGAATAATCCTAATTAGACATGTTTTACAAAGATTTCTCTCCTGGTCTTTGAAAAAATTTTTTCATTCTCATGACAGTGTACTTCACAGAAAAGATATGTTTTACTTAATAAAATTCAACTGATCCACTTCCCTTTCACAAATTGTACTTTTGATATTGTATCTATAAACTCATCAGAAAAACCAAGATCACCTAAATTTTTACATTATCTCTTTTTATAGGAGTTTTACAGCCTTGCATTTTACATTTATGTCAGTGATATATTTTTAATTAATTTTTTGGAAAGGTGTAAGGTTTGTGTCTACATGATTTTGTTTTGTTTTTCTGCATTTGAATGTTCAGTTGTTCAAGCAACATTTCATGAAAAACTATCTTTGCTCCATTGTATTGCCTTTGCTCTTTTGTCAAACAGTTGAATATATTTGTTTAGATGTTTTATAGTCTTTTTATTTTATTCAATTGATCTATTCATCTGTGCTTTTGTCAGTACCATACTGTCTTAGTTACTGTAGCTTTATGACAAGGTGGGTGTTATAGTATAAGTACGCCAAATTTGTTCTCATTTACCTGTGCTGGCTATTCTGAGTCCTTTGCTTTTCCATATAAAATTAGATTCACTTTGTCAATATTCACAAAGTAACCTGTTAAGATTTTGATTCAAAAGTGTTAACTATATTGATCAAGTTGGCAAATTTTACATCTTAATTATAATGAGTCTTCCTATCCAAGAATATGGTATCATATTTAATATTGATTTTGCTTCTAGCAGTCAGTTAAATTAATGTTTTTTTTTTACTTGAAATTATTTAGGTTTTATATTACATTTTGATTGCACCAAATTTGTTATCTTCAGGTGTCTTGGGAAAACTTGATTTTTGCTTTTGTAAAGCAAGTCTAAAATGAGACATATCATAAGGTATCATCCTTACTCCTTAACAAGGACTTTGTGCTATTTCTGCTGTTGAATTGAGTATTAAGAAAGTGTCTTCACTGTGGCATGGATAGAATGCCTGTGAATTTTCATACTGCTTAATATCTATTTCACTCTCAGCTAACTAGCATTTCCTGTCTTGTCATCTTCACATAGTATCACTCTAGTCACTACTCACCACTTCACCAAAAACTGAAGGGATATTTCCAAAGGACCTCCACTATTTTATGCATAACCCTTTTCTGTTGTGCTTGCAACACAGTTTTCTGACACTTTAGCTGCAAGATTTCTAATCTTTGACTTCTAAACTCAGCAGAATGACAAATTTCTGTTTGAGATTTAGTGTGATGCACTGTAGTCTGGAAATTATCCCATAAGATAACGTTGCTAATAAGAGAAACATACCATTAATTCTCTTCCTTAACAGGATTGTGATTTTGTACAACCTGTAGTTTAGAGTGCCTCCTAATTTTTGTCCAGATTTATGGTAATTTTCACTGGTATTGAAAGTCTGTTATAAATTACTCTGTTATGTCCATAAATAAATGGCTTTCTAATTATTTTATGTTATTTAAAATCCAAGTCATCATATTTCCTTTTCTTTGGTATATAACTCAAATTGATCCCAGCAATAACTTTTGAAATTTCAAGGAGATGTTTTAAATTTTCATATTTTATCCAATTTTAGTGAAATATAAATATAACTTCAGAAGAATAAGCTCTTTTTAATAAAGTTTTAAATAAAAAGTCTAAAGAGTAGATACCAAAACAAACCAAACCAAATTAAAATATCCTCAGGACAAAAATAAAATTATATTCTTATAGAAATCTTGGTAATTCTAGCATATAACTTAATTGTCATCCTTGTTTCAGTCATGCCATCCATCCCTGGGCAATGTAGAAAAAGTGATTAAAGCAACACATATTTTTGAAATAATATATCTCTATGCAACCAAAGTAATCTATAGATTTAATGAAATCTCTATCAAAATACCAATGACATCTTTCAGAGAACTTGAACAAATAATCTCAAAATTTATATGAAATCATAAAAGATCCCTATATAACAGTGACAATCTTGAGAAAGAAGAACAAAGATGGAATTTGATATCACTACATGATATCAACCTATACTATAAGGCTATAGTAATCAAAACAGCATTGTACTGGCATAAAAACAATACAGAGACCAGAAGTAAATCCAAACCTTCATGATCATTTAATCTGTAATGAAAGAAGCAAGAATGTACAATGGAGTAAAAACAGTCTCTTCAAAAAATGGTGTTGACCAGGGGAATGAGAGAACATTTGGGGGATTGTTTTATGAACTATATAGATGTCTAACCAATCTACTGTATACTCGAAGCTAATTTATATGAATAAATTTTAAAAAATTGTGATGGGAAAACTGAAAGCATATATGCAAAAAAAATAAGAGAAGAAGAAAGTGAACCACTTCCTTGCACCATATGCAAGAATAAACTCAAAAATGATTAAAAACTTAAATGTAAGACCTGTAATCATAAAAATTCAAGAAAAAAAAAACATAGGCAGTAAATTCTCTGATATTACTATTAGTAATATATACATATACTTTTTTTCACAGATGAAATTATTTCTTTTGTTATTATTTTAGTGGTCATATAGGTTAATGGAATCCAATAAGGTTCAAAGGTACAATGGTACAATTCAACAGTATGTGAGATTACATATATATATATATATATATATATATATATATATATATATATATATATATATATATTAAGGCTTATATATATATATTATATATATATATATATAGGCTTGTGTGTTTGTGACCTATAGTTAGACTTCTTTCTGTCGCCACGTGTTTAACCCTTTTACCATATTTACATCCCACTGCTCCTCTCTGGTAGCCACTAACTAGTCCATGTCCATGAATCTTTTTGTTTCACATGTTTGCCTGTGTATTTTTTTATTTCTATAAAAGTGATATCAATTGGTTTTCAAAATTTTCTGTCTGCCATATTTTGTAAATGGTAATATTTCATCTCTTGTGTATATTAACCATATCTTCTTTTTCCAATCCTCTCTTATAGGACATTTTGGTTGCTTCAATGTCTTGGCCACCAAAATAATGCTGCTACCAATATCAGTGTACATATATATTTCAGATAAATGTTTTCAAGTTTTGGGGGGTAAATATCTAGTAAAATAATTGTTGGATCTTATGGTAGGTGAAATCTTAGATTTTTGAGAAACCGACATACTGTTTTTCATAGAGATAATACCAATGTACAATCTCATCAGAAGTGTATGAGGGGTCTTTTCTTCCCATCCTCTTCAATATTTATTATTATTTAGTCTGTTGATGATTGCCTTTTTAAAAGATGTGAGGTGGTAGCTCACTGTGGTTTTGATTTGCATTTCCCTAATAGCTCATGAAGGTGAGCATCCTTTCATATGTTTTTTGGCCATTTGTATGTGTTCTTGTGAGAAGTGTCAGTTCAGGTCCTCTGCCCATTTTTAAAATGATTTTTTTTTGTTGTAATTATTGAATTGTATGAGTTTTTTGTATATTTTAAATATTAGGCCCTTATCAGAGCTGTTGCTTACAAATGTATTTCCCCATTCAGTTGTTTGTCCCTTTGCCTTGTTGATGGTTTCTTTTGCTGCACAGAAACTTTTTAGTTTAACATAATCCCATTCATTTATTGTCGCTTTCACTTCCCTTGTCTTTAAGGTCAAATTCATTAAATCCTCTTTAAGTCCAAGGTCCATGAATTTAGTTATTATACTTTCTTTTATTCAGTTTTTTTGTTTCAGGACTTATAGTTAGGTCCTTGATCCATTTTGAGCTAATTTTTGTGTGTGTTGATAGACAACAGTCTAGTTTCATTATTATGCAGGTGGTTTTGAATTTTTCCAGCAACATTTATTGAAGAGACTTTTCTTTCCCTACTGCATGTTTTTGGCTTGTCAAAAATTATTTGCCTATATAAATGGGGAGTTAATTCTGGCCTCTCAAATCTTTCCACTGGTCTCTGTGTCTGTTTTTCTGCTAATTCCATACCATTTTGATTATTGTCACTTTGTGGAACAATTTGAAGTTAGGCATAGTGATACCTTCAGCCAATCTGATGATTTTTTGTTCTATTTCTTTAAAAAAAGTTGATGGGATTTTATGGGGATTACAGTAAACCTGTATAATACTTTAGGTAATAAGGCCATTTTAACTATGTTGATTCTTCAAATCCAAGACATCTTTCCATTTCTTTGTGTCTTCTTCAAATTTTTTTAAATAGGGTACTATAGTTTTTATTATATAGTTATTTTACATGTTTTGTTGGGTTAATCCCTAGGTATTTTATTCTTTTTGTTGCAATTGCAAAATGATTTTTTTAATTTCTATTTCTTACAATTCGTTATTAGAGTATAGGAATGGTATACATTTTATAACATTGGTTTTGTATCCTGAAATTTGATGTATGTTATTTTTAATTTCTAGTGGTGTTTAAGTGGAGTCTTTGGGGTTTTCTGTACAGAGAATCATGTCATCTGAAAGAATTAAATTCTGACTTCTTCATTTCTTATTAGAATAACTTTTATTTCTTTTCTTGACTGCACTCACTAGGACCTTAAATGTTATAGTGAATAACAGTGGTGATAGTGGATGGCTTTATCTTGTTCTTGAACTTAGAAGAAAGGTTTTTAGATTTTTACCATTGACTATTATGTTAGCTGAAAGTTTTTCATATAAAGCCTCTATTACATTAAGGTACTTTCATTGTGTATCTATTTTTTTTAAGTGTTTTGATAAATGGATACTGTGTCTTGTTGAAGGCTTTTTTCTGCATCTATTGATATCATATAATTCTTTTTTTTTTAATTTGTTTATGTGATAAATCACATTAATTGATATGCATGTGTCAAACCATCCCTTTGCCCCTGGGATGAAGCCCATAGGACAGTGGTGTATAAACTTTTCAATATGTTTCTGCATTTGGTTTGCTAGTATCTTATTTAGGATTTTTGCACCTGTGTTTATGAGAGATATCAGTCTGTAGTTTTCTTTTCTTGTGTTAGCTTTACAAGACTTGGTTATTAGGGTAATATGGCTTCTTAAAATAACTTTGGGAGTCACGCCTCCTCTTTGATCTTTTGGAAAAGTTTGAGGAGAGTAGGTATAAAATCTTCTTTGAATGTTTGGTGGAATTCATTGGTAAAACCATCTGGTCTTGTACTTTTACCTTTTGGAAGGGTTTTAATCACTGTTTCCATTTTCATACTGCTGATAGGTCTATTTAGACTTTCCAGTTCTTCTTGATTCAGTATAGGAAGGTTGTATTTCTCTAAGTATGGTCCATTTCTTCCAGGTTATTAAATTTGGTGTTATATACTTTTTCGTAGTATTCTTGTAAGATCCTTTGTATTTCTGCATCATCAGTCATAATTTCCCCTCTTTCATTGCTGATTTTGTTTACTTGTATTCTTTTTCTTTTTCTGTAGATAATCTAGCCAGGGGTTTGACAATTTAATTATTAAACTTCTCAAAGGACCAGTTTTTTGTTGTACTTAATTTTTTTCTATTTTTTATTTGTTTTGAATTTAATTTAATTCTGCTCTAATTTTGATTTCTAATTATTTATTTTCTTCTGCTGAATTTAGGCTTCATTTGTTCTTCCTTTCCTAGGTTTTTGTTTGTTTGTTTGTTTGTTTTTAAGATGAAGCGTTAGGTTGTTTATTTAGGCTTATCCTTGTTTTTGGAGGTAACCTTGTACTGATATGAAGTTTCCTCTTATAAAGGCTTTTGTCATGTCCCCAAAGTTTTAATATAGTGTACTAACATTATCATTCATTTTTATATATCTCTTGATTCTTTTTTATTTCTTCTCTGACCCATTCATTTCTCATTAACATGTTGTTTAATCTGCATAAATTTTTTGGTTCTTTTCTGTTTCTTTTTACAGTTGATCTTCAGCTTCAAAGCATAATGATTACAGATAATGGTTGTTATGGTTTCAATTCCCTTATATTTATTAAGGCTATCTCTGTGTACCAGTATGTGATCAATCTTTGAGAATGTTCAATGTGCACTAGAGAAGAATTTATAAGCAGCTCTTTTAGGATGAAGGGTTGTATAAATATCAATTATGCCCACTTGCTCTGATGTATCATTTAAAGATGTTATATCTTTACTGCTTTTCTGTTTGGATGATCTGTCCATAACCGACAGTGATGTATTTAGGTGCCCTACTATAATTGTGTGTTGGTCAGTTTCTCCCTTTAGTTCTGTTAGTAATTCCTTTACTTATTTCAAAGTTTCTTGATTGGGAAGATAGATATTAATAAGTGTTATGTCTTCTTGGTGCATGATTCTCATCATTATGAAGCGTCTTTTAGTCTATTTCATTTGATATTAGTACTGTTACACTCCTATTTTTCTCTGAATGTCATTTGCTTGAAATATTATTTTCCACTCTTTCACTTCAAGTCTATATTTGTCTTTGGAACTGAAATGTGTCTTCTGGAGGCAGCCTATGGTTCTTTTTTTTTTATGTAATCTGCAATTCTGTGCCTTTTTATTGGTGAGATGAGTTCATTTACATTTAAGGTGATTATTGAAATATAAAATTTTCTTGTAGCCATTTTTTTTTGCCTTCTGCTAGCAGGTGTTTCACTTGCTTCCTTGTTTGTATGTTTCTTTTTGTTTGTTTGTTTGTTTGTTTGTTTCTTGGGGTTTAGTGGATTTTCCCTCTGGTCCTTCTTGTTCTTTGTTATATACTTCAGTTCCAAATCTTTGACATGTGGTTAACCTTATAAATATGATGAGGATAGTTATATATGTATATTCCATTTTCTTCTACATTTGTTTTATCTCCGTTCCTCTTTGTGAACCTGAAACATCGGATCCTCCCTTTTTTGTCTTTGTTGTCTCAATGTGTTTCTATGTGTACTGAATGTTCATTACTATCTTGTTTAGCAAATCACTTATTTATTTAAGTTTATAATGCCCTGCAATTTGTAAGCGTTACACTTCTCTGCTTCTATATGTCTTTTAGTCGCCTTACTCATAGTTATGTATTTTTTTGTCATTTTGCTTTAGGTGAGCTGAAAGCTTTCTCTATTTCCTGCAACAAAGGCTTTGTAATAGAAAATTCTCTCAATTTTTGTTTGTCTGGAAAGAACTTTAATTCTCCTTTTTATATGAAAGAGAGCTTTTCTGTATACATTATTCTTGGCTGGTATTTCCTTTTGTTTACTAATTTGAATATTTTATTCCAATCCTTTCTGGGTTGTAAGGTCTTTTTTCTGAGAAGTCTAACAATAATCTGATGGTTTTTCCTTTATAAGTTACCCTCTTCTTTTCCCCTGTTGATTGAGAATTCTTTTTTGTCATTAGTTTTGATAATTTTAATACAATATGTCTTGGAGAAGACCTTTTGGGTTTGAAATAATCGGATGTTTGGCTGACTTCTTGAATTTCAAGTTCTAGTTCATTTCTTAGATTTGAGAATTCCTAGTCATCTCTTTTTCTGAAAATGCTTTTTAATCGGTATCCCTTTTTTCTCCCCTTAGAAAATGCCTATATTCATTTGTTTCCTTTCCTGAAACTATCAGCTAGTTCTCGTATCTCTCTTTCATTATTTTTTATTCTTTGTTTTCTCTATTCTTTTCTGATTTATTTTTATATTTCTGTCTTTGATATCACTAATCCTTTCCTCTATTTAGTTGACTCTATATCTGAAGCTTGCTATTTCATTTTTCAGCTCTTGCATTGTATTTTTTATCTCCAGAATTTCTATTTGTTTTTTTTTTTTTTTTGAGGTTTTCGATCTCCTTGCTAAAAAACTCATTCTGCTAATTCAGTTGTTTTTTTAATTCCTGAAATTGCTGATATACATTATTTTGGATCTCATTGAGATTTTTTTTAGAAGGACTCTCCTGAATTCTCTGTTATTTAAGTTGCATATTTCTATGTATGTAAGGTTATTTTGTGGAATTTTTTCTCTTTCTTTCTGAGCTGCTTTGTCACCTTGGTTGTTTATGGTGTTTAATGGGCTATTTCTCCATCTAGGACTTAATGGAAGTGTATTCTGTTTTTTGTTGTCGTTGTTGTTGTTGTTGTTTGTTTGTTTTCATTTTTCAGAAAGAAGATTTATTATATAAAGGTCTCTATTTAGCCTATGGTAGCACTTATGAGCAGAGTCCATGCTCACATTTGCTGGTGTGCAGGTTGGGTGTTTTTTCTTGTACTTTAGTATTTATCTTATTATTTCAAGTGAAGAGATCTGGGGACATCTTTCATTCTGCCTTGTTTTTGATGTGACTCTCAATTCTGTTTTCTAAGCTTTCTATTTCACTTTCTATCTCTTTTAATGCATTCTTCTTCTCCAGAATTTTTATTTGGTTCTTTTTCAAGATTTTATTCTCCTTACCAAAAAACTTATTCTTCTGGGCTATTCTTTTTATCAATTATTCAAATTGTTGCTCTGAGATATTTTGCATCTCACTTTTTTCAGAAGTACAATTGTGAATTCAATGTTTTTTCAATCTCATATTTCTGCCTTTAAGCTTATTTTTCAGGAATGTTTTCTCTTTCTTTTTTTGCTGCCTTGCCACCGTGGTTGTTCATCATGTTTAATGGACTATTTCTCTGCCTGGTATTAAGACAAATGTATTCTACTTTTTAAACTTTTTTTAGAAAGATTTATTACAAAATGATCTCTCTTTAGCCTGATGCTAAGAAGGTGTATTCTTTTGATTTCCAGTAGATGGCATTCAATCCTCTTGGATCTCTACTTTGAAACTAGTGTTGACTTATTTATGTATTTATGTATTTATTTATTTTTTTATGTTGACATTGTTTAACAAAATCTAGTAAGTTCCAGATCTGCAGTTCAAATTCAAATACACACAGACACACACAGACAAACACAGACACACACACACACACACACATTGCATACTGTGTTCACTGACCATAGTTTAATTTCTTTATGTCATCACATATTTGACCCCTTTCACCCCATCTACCTCCTCCCTCCTCATTTCTCTCTTGCCCTCTAGTAACCACTCCTCTATTGTCCATGTCCACAAATTTCTTTTTGTTTGTCCTGTTTGTAATTTTCAGGTTTATATACCACATATAAGTGATATCATGTGGTCTTCAACTTTCCGTCTGACTTATTTCACTTAGCATGATTATCTTGGTGTTCAACCTATTGTTACAAATGACAGTATTTCATCTCTTCTTATGAATAATGATTATTTTCTATTTTGATCTGACAAAAGTTCAAGTGAGGATCACTACCCTCTGTCCCTGCTCCTGTTACTGGTATCCACAGTGGTTTTTTGTTTCAGTAGCATTTATTCAAATTCCCCTGGGGCATCGCTACTAAGTTTGGGATGATATGGGGTGAAGGGAGGTGGCTTTCTCAGTTGGTAAGTGGGGTTTGCTGCTCGTCTGCATGCCTCAACATCATACTTCACAAGCATGGCTACTAAGATGAAAGATGATGCCCCTCTGTACTTAGTTTCCATTCTGGTTTCTGCCCTGATCCTTGGGCTCTGCTGCATTGAACTCGCAGATCCCTCAGGCAGACCTGATCAGGAAATTGGCCACAATTTTCCCTCCTACAGGAAACTCTGGCTAATAGAGATAGCTTCTTTATTCCTTCCAATCTAACTTTAGACTCTCACGATTCTGACCTCTGGAAGCTCTTTTGTGTATATTACTCACTTAATGTGTTGGCGTGCATGTTCAGTGTTATTTGTTAAATTTCAGATGTTCATCTTATTGTCATTTTAAGGTAATAGATTTGTAGGCATCTCTAACTTGACATTCTTATGACATAACTCAGTAATATATATTTTTGATATATTTATTTTGGCTAGGGAAACAAATAAAAAATTAAACAATGGGACTATATCAAAGTAAAAAGAATTGGACAACAAAGGAAATTATTAAAAAAAAATAGAAAACTTACTGAATGGGAGAAAATATTTGCTTATGATACATCTAATAAGGGGTTGATATAAAATATTTATAAGGAACTCATACAACTCAACAACAAGAAATCTAATTAAATAATAGGCAAAATACCTGAATAGTTATTTCTCCAAAGAGGAAATACAGATGGCCAATAAACCTATGAATAGATGCTCAAGATCACTAATCATCAAATAACTGCAAGTTAAAACCACAATGAGCTATCACTTTGCACCTTTGAGAATGGCTATTTTCAATAAAACAAACAAACAAAAAAGATATGGAGAAAGAATACCCTCGTATACTGTTGGTGGGATTGCAGAATGGTACAGTCACTGTGGAAACAGTTGGAGGTTCTTTAAAATATTAAAGATAAAACTATCTTTTGACTCTAAAAGTGCACTTTTGAGTATTTATGAAAGAAAACCAAAGCATTAATTTGAAAAAATGTATACATTCTTAGGTTCGTGGTAGCACTATTCACAATAGCAAAAATGTAGAAGCAACTTAAATGTTCATCAACAGATAATTAAATAAAAAAGTCAGAGTTCATATACACAATGGAATATTAGTCATAAAAACAATTGAAATTTTATCATTTGCAATGATATGGATTGACCTAGAGGTTATTATGTTGAGTGAAATAAGTCAAAGAATGATAGATAACATATGATTTTACTTACGAGGAATCTAAGGAACAAACAGAACAAATTAAGTGATAGATTCATGGGTACAGAGAAAAATCTGATGACTGCCAGAAAGAAGGGTGGTTTGAAGCTGGAGAGATAAAGGAGAAGAAATAAAAAAGTACAAATTAGTACTTACTAAATAGTCAAAAGTATTGTGATGGCTGTGTGTAAAGCCAGGTGGGTGATAGAATAATCAGGGAAATCTCTTCATAAACTATATAAATGTCTAACCAATGTGCCGTATACTTGAAACTAATATAAAATTTTAAAAAATAATAATAAAGAAGGTGGGAAAAAACACAAATATGTATAGATTACATGACATGATACTGAAAATGACTGGGCCAAAAAAGAAGTAAAAGGAGAGATTAAAAAACACATAAAAAACAAATGAGAATGACAATATGATATATCAAAACATTTGTGATATAGGAAAAGAATTAAGAAAAGTTTATAACATTACAGGCTCATCTCAATAAACAACATATTTTCTAAATAAAAATCTATCATTTCATCCTAAAGAACCATAGAAAGAAGAACAAAATTAAATAGAGAACAAATCAACAATAAAAAATTTAATGTAATAAAAAACTGGTTTTTTGAAAAGATTAGTAAAATTGAACAACCTCCAGCTTGACTCACTAAGAAAAAAAAAAAATACTCAAATAAACAAAACCAGAGAGGAAAAGGGGGAAGTTACAATGGAAACAACAGAAATACAAAGAACCATACAAGAATACAGTGAATGGTTATATATATACATATTCAATAAGCTAAAAAATAGATAAATTCTCAGAAATACATAACTTTTTTACCAATTTACAAGAAAGCTAGAAAATAGACTGATCAATAGTAAGAAAATTGAAACAATCATCAAAAACCTCCCAAAAGTAATACCCCATGACAAGATGGCTATACTAGTGACTTCTACCAAACATTCAAAGATTATTTAATATTTATGCTTCGCAAAGTCTTATAAAAAATTGAAGAAGAGGCAATATATTCTAACTCATTTTATGAGACAAACATTGTCCTAATACTAAAATCTGTCAAAGATAACACACACACACACACACACACACACACACACACACACACACACCTATAGACCAATATCTCTGCTGAATGCACATGTAAAAATTTTAAACTAAATTCTAGCAAATTCAATACAAAAATACATTAAAAAGATGAACATCACAATCAAGTGGAGTTCATTCCAGAAGCACAAGAATGGTTGAACATATGCAAATTGAAAATGTGAAACATCTCATTAAGAAAATAAAAGATAAAATTACATGTTCATAACAATAGATGAAGAAAAAGCATTTAATAAGATACAACATATATTTACGTTTAAAGCACTTAATAAAATGAGTATAGAAGGAAAGCATTTCAACATAATAAAGGCCATCTATGACAAACCCTCAGTTAATGTCATACATAATGGTGAAAAACTGAAAACTTTTCCTCTAAGATCAAGATAAAAACAAGTATACTCACTCTCACCACTGTTATTTAACAGAGTATAAGAAGTCCTAGCTGGAGCAATCAAGCAAGAGGAAAAAAATAAAAGGCATCCAAATTAGAAATTAAAATTAAAATTAAAATTGTTACTTTATGCAGATGACATAAATCTTTGTAAAGAAAACTCTAAATATTCCACCAAAAATCTGTTGGAAAAAAAAAGCAAGCATTGTAAAGTTTCAGGACAGGAAATCAATGTACGAAAATCCATACTATTCCTATATATTAAAAATGGAAATTCAGGGAAAAACATGAAAAACGCCTTCCTTTTGCAAGTGTAACAAAAAAATAAATAAATCTATGAATAAACATAACAAAGGATGTGAAGAACAGATACACTTAGGTACAAGACATTATTATAAGAAATAGAAGACAAAGAAAGAAAAGACTTCAATTTGAAAAACTGACAGTTAAAACACTCATATTATAGGCATCAGAGCCCTGCTAAAGTGCATCCTACTTTGCAGGGTTAGCCCCTCATCAAGAAATTTTCACAACCATCAGACCAAGGAACAATCCTTGCAATTGGCTTGAAAACAACAACCAAGGCTCTACTATAACAGTAAGAAACAAAAATTCATGCAAAGATCACACCTTAAGCAGCTAGCTCATATAACCAAGGACGACTGTGCCACTGAGCCCCACGGGACATCTACTACATAAAGGTACTCTACCAAGACTGAGGGATATAACAATTCTACCTAATACGTAGAAACAAACATAGGGAGGTAGCCAAAATGGGGAGACAGAGAAAGATGTCACATATAAAAGAACAGAACAAAGCTCTGGAAAAAAAATCAACAAAATGGAGACAAGAATTTTACCAGATGCAAAGTTCAAAACACTGGTTATAAGGATGCTCAAAGAACTTAGAAGAAGAATAGATGAACTCAGTAAGAACTTTATGAAATAGAAAACAAAAATGGAGATAGAAAATGTAAAAAACAATAAGCCAAAAATGAAGAACAAAATAACATATAAAGAATACATTAGTGGGAGTCAACAGTTTAAAGGAAGAAGAGGATTAAATCAACAATTTGAAAGACAAGATAGCAACAAACAAACAAACAAACACCTAATTAGAACATCAACAAGAAAAAAGTTCAAAAAATGAGGACAGATTAAAGGGAACAACATCAAGAATGACAACATTTACAACATAGAAGTACCAGAAGAAGAGAGAAAAAAATTTAAAAAGCTTATGTGAATAAATACTGACAGAAAACTTCCCTAACCTGGCAAAAAAAAATGACATACAAGCCCAGGAAGCATAGAAAATCCCAGAGAAGATGAGCCCAAAGAGACCCACACCAAGTAACATTAAAATTAAAATTCCAAAGGTTAAAGACAAATAGACAACCTTAAAAGTAACAAGAGTTAAAGTGGTTAGTTACCTACAAGGAGGCTCCCATAAGACTGTAGCTTTTTTTTTTTCAACAGAAACTATGCAGGCCAGAAGAAATAGGTACAAAATATTCAAAGTGATGAAAAGTGAGGAACTAAAACCAAAATTACCCTACCAACAAAGCTATCATTTAGAATTAAAGGACAGATAAAGATCTTCCCAGAGAAGAAAAAGCTAAAGAAGGTCATCATCACCAAGTTAATATTACAAAAAATATTGAAGGGACTACTTTAAAAAAAAAGATAAAAGTATGTATCAAAAATATGAATAACAAAATGACAATAGCTACATATCTAAGTACTTAAAATTTAAAAAAATTAAATGTTCCAATCTAAAGAAAATGTGACTGAATGAACTAGAAAATAAGTCCCTTACATATGCTGCCTACCAGAGACTCACTTCAGATCAAAAGATACACACAGACTAACAATAAATAGATGGAAAAATATATTTTATTAGAATGGAATTTTTAAAAAGCCAGAGTAGCAATATCTGTTCTAGGCAAAATAGAGTATAAGTCAAAGGCTGTAACAAGAGAAAAATAAAAACCCGGTTATCCCACTTATGAATATTTATTCAAAATATTAAAAATGCTACTTTGAAGAGACATATGAATTTCATTCTAGCATTATTTACAATAGCCAAGATATGGAGGCAACCTGGATGTCCATCAATAGATGAATGTATAAAAAAGAGGTGGTATATGATTACAATGGAATATTAATAAGCCAAGCAAATAAACAAAGAAACAAAATAACAAATAAGTAAATAACATTTTGCCATCTGCAACAACATGGATAAACTTCACAAGTTTTGTTCTGAGTAGATTAAGTCAGACAGAGAAAGGCACATGCCATATAATTTCACTTACATGTGAAATTCAAGAAACAAAATACCCAATAAAACAGAAAAAACTTATAAATACAGATATTATATTGTCAGATATGAGGGGCATGGAAGGGTGGTGAAAAAGAGAAAGGAATTAAGAAACACAAATTGTTATTTACAAAATAATCATGTGGGTATAAAGCATAGCATAAGAAACAGTAAATAATATTGTAATAACTATGTACAAGGTCAGATGAGTACTAGATTTATTAGGGTGATCACTTCATAAATTATATAAATGTTTAAACACTATGTAGTACACCTGATACCAATATAATATCATAGGCCAAATGAATTGAAGAACAAAAATATTAAATAATAGTAACAGTAAAATATTTGAAAAAAATTTTAATAGCCAGACTACACAAAACAATATAGAGTTTGAATGCAATTTCCATAAAAATCTCCATGGAATTTTTAAAAAAGAAATAGAAGAAAAAATTATCAGATTCCTGTGGAAACAAGGAAGACCCAGAATCACCAAAGCAATCCTTAGAAAAAGAAGTACAAGACTGGAGGTATCACACTGCTGCAATTCAAATTATACTACAATGTGACAATACTTAGAATCATATTGCCAGAGAAACAGACCAATGGAAAAAAATTGAAAGTCCAGAAATAAACCCTCATATGTATGTAAAAATAATTGTTGACAAAAAAAGCCAAAAATGTACAATGTAGAAAAAAAAACTCTTCAATAAATGTGTTGGAAAAATTGGAAAGTTACATGCAAAAGAATAAAACTAGACTACTATCTGTTACTATACATTGAATTTAACTAAGTGTGAATCAAAGACCTAAATATAAGACCTGAAACAATAGAATACAAAGAAGAAAACATAAGTACTAAACTTATCGTCTGTGGTATTTGAGAGTATTTTGTGAATTTTACCTCAAAGGAAAGGGAACTAAAAGCAAAAATAAATGAATAGGACTATATCAAACTAAAATGCTTATGCACAACAAAAGAAGCCATCAACAGGACAAAGAGGCAACCAAGTGAATGGGATAAAGTATTTTCCAACAATGCCTTTGATAAGGGCATAATATACAACATCTATAAAGAACTCATATAACTTAACAACAACCACCACCAAAACAAATATAATTCAATTAAAAATGAGCAGAGGACCCAAACAGACACTTCTCCCAAGAAGGCATACAAATGGCCAACAGACATATGAATAGATGCTCAAATACACTAGCTAATCAGGAAATTCAATTTAAAGCCATAATGAGATTACCACATTGCACCTGCTAGAATGCCTATTATCAACAAAACAAGTAATCAAAAATGTTGGAAAGGTTATAGAGAAAAAGGAACTCTCAGCACTGGTGGAAGGGATATAAATTTGTCCAGCCACTATGAAGAACAATACGAATATTCCTCAAAAAATGCAGACTTGAATTACCATATGACCCAGCAATTCATCTTCTGTGTATCTACCTGAAAATTTAAAAAAACAAAAACAAAATAAAAAAAACATTTTATCTGTAAAGATATATGTATCCCTATGTTTGTTGCAGCATTATTCCTGGTGGTCAAGAGATGGAATCAATTGAAATATCCTTAGGTAGAAAATGGGATAAAAGAGATATGGTATATATATACAATTAAATATCACTCGTCCATAAGAAAAGATGAAATACTACCATTTGCAACATGGTTGGGCCTCGACTATACTATGCTAAACAAAATAAGTCAGACATAGATATAAGAGCCATATGATTTCACTTATATGTGGGATATAAAACTAAAAGCAATGAACAAAAAACTTACTGACACTGACAGCAATAACTAACAAAAGGAAAGTGGGATGCAGTGGTGGGAGATGTAGAAAAAGGTAAAGAAATAGTAAATGGTGAGAGAAGGAGATTTGACTTTGGGTGGTGAACACAAAATCAATATACAGATGATGTATTATAGAGTCGTGCACTTGAAACCTGTACAATTTTATTAACCAATGCTGCACCAATCAATTTAGTAAAATTTAAAAAATAGATAAAAGCAAATTGTACAAAAAAAATAAATGTCATTACTTTTAACCAAATGTCATTAAATCTTGAATTATAGAAAGTCAAGTTAGGGTTTAACAAGATAAAGGTTAGTATCTTTATTAAATGATTGGTATTTGAGATAAGTATTTGATGTCTTATGAATAAAGTAGACATTTAATACACTTTATAATAATATAGTATTTTATTTCATTTATAATCAAGTAATATCAATAGTGATACAGTATTTTTGAAATTTTTGTGTTTTAATTTATTTATAAGCACAAACACACACACATATCACTCTCTTTTTTTATACTTTCAGAAAGAAACATTTTAGAAAAGCAATTTTTACATTTTCTCCGTCCAACACAGGAACAAAATACCTACGTCATTTTTTGGGTGGAAATTAGTTATACTTTAAAAATATAATACAGAATCAATAAAAATTAACATACAAAATACATTTAATATATTACTCTAAAAGAATTATAAATGTCTTTAAGACCTCTCAGAACTTATACTACCCTCATATTTGTGTTGTTGTAGAAAGGAAATGAAAATTTGACAAACAGTTAAAAAATAACCTTTGCAAGTAATTTTGAATATTATTTTAATATTCATTAGTTTATATAACAATAAAGATTTTATTTTTTTATTTTTATAAATATAATCAACATTTTCCTTTTTCTACTTGTAACTGAGAAATTGCATTTTTAATGCTTCTTATGGCAAAATATTAGATTAATTCTATGGCAAGTTCTAAAAGATATTTTTTTTCATTATCAATTCTGGTTTTCTTTATTGTAGAATTATAGATACAAATAACAGTATTTGAAGGGATCATATAAAACAGTGAGCATAATACAGAATTTCTTCATGTTCATAGAGTAAAGTATAAATTTCAAGAAAAATTCAGTTTAATTTTTACATTTCTCTTTGAATGTGGGAGATAAAGGATGATTAATCTGAGGCACAGATGTGATTTGCTGCAACTATGAAAGGTGTTCTTTCTAACTTGCCAGTGATTAATTTTAATAAAATGAACTGAAACACCTTTTAAAATTTTTTAAGGTAAATTTTACTTGAGATAAATTTTAAAACATTAATAGTTGCATAAACAGTAAATATATTTTCTGCAAAGTTTTGTAGTAATTACTTAGTCAGTCCACAGATATGTAATGCATATAAATTTTCCAGTATTTCATTGGACAGCTAAGTCATTGAAGAAAAAAAAATAAAATTATTTTTAAAGCAAATGTTATTTTACTCATTGACCAGTTTTATTCCTTGTCCACATTTCCAGTATACTATTTCAGGTGTTATTATAACAGTAGTGTGATAGTACAGTTTATAAAATATCAGATTTTCTACTCTTAAGGACATTTACAACCTTTAAAATAAGGATTAAAAAAGAAAAAGCTATTTTGCTTGCTTTGTTTCCTGTAACAACAAGTTTGAAGCTGTAATTAAAAAATTATTAAGTCACTGTTGATTAGCTAAATTGATGAGAATGTCTGATTGTACTGAGAAGCTGAGTTTCTACAGCTGAGCATGCTAAATGATCATCGGCTCATTTTTAAAGCAAAAAAAAAAAAAGGCTCTGAGTGAAAGAAAGGCAACAATAAAAAAAGAGAAAATAAACATTCATATGTTAGTATGTTATTAGAAGTCATGTATTAAATAAAGGTACTTAACTGCACAGGAAAATGTTTTTTAAATGCATTTAAAAAACTATGAACAAATGTTGTATGAGGCCCACTTATTTTGTATGTGTATAATGGAAATGCAAATCTTTCCTATCATGCTGAACATCTAAAAATAAAAATGGTAGAGTTAATGGTATTTTTCTCATTATTAACATTAGTAGAATTTTAGCAATTATTTTACCCTTCTATTGTAAAGTAGTGTTTTTAATGTAGTATTGGAAATTGGTGAGCTTTCCATAGAAAGACAAAAATACTTCTAAAGAACTCATGGTCATATTTTTCAGCAACTAATCATTTTCACTTGACATTTTTATAAACAAAAATGAAATAATTTGCTCATCATTTTAACTTTTTTTTTTTTGCCCATGATTCAAGGTGATTTGAACTAAACTATCAACTCTTCTCTCTGGTCTCCTTTTGACCACTATGCATACTTCTATGAGCCACCTGGCTAGCTTTAGAGTAGTCAGTATCAACAGAACAAAATTATATAATTGGCTTATATTTACTGAATCTCAACAATACTGGAGTCCAAGAATAAGCTAAAACTGAAAATTTGCCTTGGTATTTCTTTTGTAGATAATTAGCTGGGGGCCAATTATTTGGGTAGACTGTTTTCTGCTATCCTTTGGGATTTCTGCTATAGAAAGATTACTCTGTTAATGAAGATCTGTACTTCCTGTGTTCACCGTACATCTTCTCCCATTCCCATTTCAAATATGAGAGTATCAAAAATAAATTAAGCTATGCAATCTTATAGAGAGTGGTTAGCTTCACAGGAAGAAATGCATTATTTCCTACTACCAATGTATGTGCACAAACACATACAAACACATAGAAAAGACACACACACACACACACATACACAAAAGAACATTTGTTACCAGAGGGTAAGATAGAGGTATAAATACATATGTGTGCATGTGTGTGTCTGTATGTGTGTATAATCCTGTTTTCTAGATATGAAAAAAAAAGGACACTCATATTTAAAGATGGGGTAGAATTTTAATGTATTTCATAAGAGTTAACTCTGATTTGTGCTTTCCAAGAAGTAGCCACTGATTTTTAAATTTCAGAAATAAGCCAAAAGATTTCCAAATGTGATGCCTAAAAGGAACACAATACTTAAGTATAAAATCACAAATAGCTACAAATATGAAAATGAAGTAATTCCATAAATATGGTAAAGGAATTATGGTAATGATTGAGAAATTTTTCAATACTGAAAATGATTATATAATGAAATGAGCTAAATTTAATTTTTACTAAATCAAGTGTCAGAATGACGAAACAGAATTTTTATGGAAAGTTGTAGATAATCCAAGGTATTTAACATAAATTTATAACCCAAATATTGACTATTAACACAGCACTATATTTTTTAAAAAATGTAATGAATAGTGTATTGGTAACATCATAGCCTGCCCTGTTCATGATTAGTAACAACCTTCTTAAGGTTGTATGAACAGACAAAAAAGATAATAAAACTAAGAGATTTGGAATTTTTAAACACAGTTCTAAGAGTAGCGAAGCTGTGACAGAGCTACTATTCCATTGCAATTTATTGAGGAATACATTTTCTAAGAGATTTTTCTCTTGTTAGAGAATTTGTTCTGTAATTTAAGCAATGTACTCCAAATTGTTAATTTCAAGGTTTAAATTAAAAACTATTTTTATCTAAGATTTAAAAAGCAACTTGTTAAAATATCATGTAAGAAAACTATAGGCCAGTATCTCTCATGAACATAGATTAAAATTCCTAAATAAAATACTGGCAAATTCAATACTACAATCTATTAAAAGGTTATACACTATGATCAACAGGGCTTCATTCCAGAAGCACATGGATGGTGTAACATATGCAAATAGAGTACTGTAATCACAACATAAATAAAATAAGGAATAAAAATGATACCCCAATAGATGCAGAAAAACATTTGATTAAACATTATGATCAAAATGCATAATAAAATGTGTATAGAAGGAAAGTACCTCAATATAATAAAGGCCATATATGACAATTTCTCAGGTAACATCATACTTGCTAGTGAAAAACTAAAGATCTTTGCTCTAAGATCAGGAACAAGACGAGGTTTTCCACTACCACCATTATTCGATTTTGGAAGTCCTAGTGAGTGTAATCAAGCAATAGAAAGAAATAAAAGACATCCAAATAGAAAATTAAAAAAAGTCAAACTGTCATTATTTGCAAATTATATGATTCTCTACATAGAAATCTCTAATGACTTCACTAAAATACTACTAGACTTATTTTTAATACAGTAAAGTTTCAGGATACAAAATTAATGTTCAAAAATATATAGCATTCTTACAGTTTAATAATGAATTGTAAGAAAAAGAAATATAAAAATTTATTTTGCAATTGCAACAAAAAGAATAAAATGCCTAGGAATTAACCTAACAAAACATGAAAGACCTATATAATGAAAATTATAATACTCTATTAAAAATTAAGAAAGCATGAAGAAATTGTAAGATATTTCATGTTCTTGAATTGGAAAAATCAGCATAGTTAAAATGGCCTTATTACCTAAAGCATTATACAGATTTAATGCAATCCCCATAAAGATCATATCAACATTTTTTAAAGAAATAGAAGAAAAGCATCAGATTTGTGTGGCAGCTCAAAAGACCCTGAATAGCCAAAGCAATCTTGAGGGGAAAAAAAAAAGGCTGGAAGTATCATATTGCCAGACTTGAAAATATACTACAAAATGACAGTAATCAAAATGTCATGGTATTGGCAGAAAAACAGACTCACAGACCAGTGGAACAGAATTGAGAGGCCAGAAGTAAACCCATGTTTATATAAGCAAATAATTTTTGAAAAAGAGTCCAAAACACAGTGGAGAAAGGAAAGCCTCTTTAATAAATGCTGCTGGGAAAACTAGAAAGCCTCATACAAAAGAATGAGATTAGACTGTTGTCTATTACCATATACTAAAATTAACTTAAACTGGATTATTGACCTTAATATAAGACTTCAAACAATAAATTACATAAAAGAAAACATAGATGCCAAACTAATGGACCTTGGATTTAGAGAACATTTTATAAATTTGGCGTCATGGGCAAGGGAAGCAAAATCAAAAATAAAAGAATGGGACGATATCAAACAAAAAACTTCTGCAAGCAAAACTATCAACAAGATAAAGAGTAAACTATCCAAATGGAAACATATATTTTCAAACAACATCTCCAATAATGACATAATATCCAAAATATACAAAGAACTCATACAACTCAAAAACAACAACAACAACAACAATGAAATCAAAACAAAATGATCCAATCAAAAAAATGGGCAGAGGATCTGAACAGACCCTTCTCTCAAGAGGACATATAAATGGCCCCAAAAAATGAAATGATGCTTAAAATCGCTAGCTATTAGAGAAATATAAATCAAAACCTCAATGAAATATCATTTCATACCTGTTAGAATGAATATTATCAGCAGGACAAATAATAATAGCTATTGGAGGGTATTCAGAAAAATGAGAACTCTCATATTCTGCTGGTGGAACTGCGTATTGGTAGAGCAACTATAGAAAACAGTATGGAGGATCCTTGAAAAACTAAGATTTGATCTACTATATGATTCAGCAATCCCTCTGCTGGGTATTTACCCACAAGACTTGAAAACCCATAAGCAAAAAGATATTTGCACACCAATGTTCACAGCAGCATTATTCACAGTGGCCAGGACATGGAAGCAACCAAATTATCCTGCGATAGATGATTGGATAAAGAAGTTGTGGTACATATGCACAATGGAATATTACTCAGCTATAAGAGATGAAATGTCATTTGTGACAACACAGATGGACATTGAGATAACCATGCAAAGAGAAATAACCCAGATAGAAAATTTTGGAAACCACATGATATCACTTATATGTAAAATATAAATCTAAAAGCAACAAACAAACAGGACAAACAAACAGAAATTCATGGACATGAACAATAGATTACTGATTACCTGAGAGTGGGGGATGGGAGATGGGTTCGAGATCGGGTTAAAGGGGTCAAATATGTGGTGACAGAAAGAAATCAAACTATGGGTGGTGAACACAATGCAATACATATGCCTTATTGTAGAATTGTACACCTGAAACTTACTGGATTTTGTTAACTAATGTCAGTATAATAAAAATAAAATAATATAAATAAATAATAAATATATAAAATTTTAAAAAATGAAAAAGTTTCACCCAATTGTTCATCAGAGATTGCATATTAAAATCACAATGAGGTGTCAGTACACATGTATGAGAATGACAAAAATTAAACTGACAATCACAAATTTTAATAAGTATGTACAACTGAAACTTTTAAACACTGCTTATAGGAATATAAATTGATAAAAAAAACTCTTCAAAAGCTTTAATAGCATCTACTAAAGCTGATTATACGTATTAGTCATCTGGGTCTGCCATAACAAAATACTATAGACTGCATGACTTAAACAAGAAAATTTATTTATCATATTTCTAGAGGCAGGGAAGTCCAAAATCAAGGTGCTTGCAATTTTATAAAATAATATAAAAATGTCAGGTTTTCCTCTTACATTAGTTGCAAGGAAAATTTCACTAAAATATAATCATAACTGGCCTTATGTATTAGCTGTAAGTATGTTCAGCATAATTTTTCAAGAAATGCTTAATTCTTCCAAATTAAAAAAAAACAATGTTTTAATCTTTTAAAATATGATATAACACAGACAAGACTAATATTTTTTAATTGACAAAAGTGAGGAATGTGGGAAGAAAGTGAAACTCTCATACATTGCTGGTGGGTATATAAAATGTTAATACAACTTTGAAAAACAGTTTGGAAAAGTCAAAGACTTCATGGTATATAAATAATGATAAACTTTTATTAAATTGCACTATATTATACTTTAAAATTTAAATTTAATTTTTTGTGAATTATACCTTAATAAAACTGAGGGAAAGAGTATGTTTTATCTCTGGCCATGTTGTAACTGTCTGTATGATTTTATACAAATTATTAGAGTTTTTTTACTGTATTGTTATTTAGACAGTATCTCTGACATCTTTCTAGTTAAATGTTTGTTTATCTAAAATTGGTAATAAGGCTAATAAAATTAATCTCTTTTGAGTAAGTTTATCATTATCAAATAAAGAAGGGAAATATTTTCAAGTCAAAAAAAATAATGTAGGCATTAAAGTACTCTTCAAATAAGGATTCTTATGATCTCTGAAAAACAAGAACAGATAAACCACACAAACTATATAATTTTTTGAAATTTTCTTAAACTATCTCATTTCTAAATTAAGAGATTTTAAAACAAATTGTTGAGACTCTGGTCAGATATATTGTACTTGCACTGAAAATAGATGAAATGGTAATTTTGTTAAAATGTATTAATGACACTGTTTTACTTTATAATTTCTATGTCATACTTTTTTCACATATAATTTTAGTTAACTTATAGTGAAGAGTAAAAAACTTTTTTACAATTTAATCCCATATGTTATGTCTTAAAGTAGTTATAGTTTGGTTAAATCCATTTTTCCATTAAGAGTAGAAATAATAATTTTTGGCATTATCCATATATCCAACAACCTACCTAATGAAATTCATTTTACTGTAGTTAATAGGAAATACTCTTAGCTTAGTTTTCATTCATATTACCCTATAAATCATGTCAAGAATGTATTGATATTGACTTAATTTTGTGTTAAGTAAAATAAGGTTCATTATGTTTTTCTCAGCTCTAGTTTTGTTTTTCCATTTGGACTGGGAAAATTGAGAACATACAGCCCTAATCTTTTCAAATAATATTGTGACCCTAAAGCTAAGTGTTGTTCTCCAAATAAACAGTTCATTTTGTTTTTATTTATTATCACTTTGATGTACTTGTGATAGCAAACTATGTCATATCCTTTGAGATTTGTGTTATAATATTGCAAATATTTATCTTTAAAAGTATTATTTAAAAGGAAAATTTGGGAAAAGGGCCAGATTTTCTTAGCTACTTTGAATATGTAACATCAACACGTTAAGAAAATCTCAAAGGAAATAACTCGCATAATGATCATCTTCCTTTTGAAAGTTAGTATTTGTCTCCAAAGCAAATAAGATAAATGCCTCTAAAAGGATTGTATTTTGAAGGATACAGCATATGTGGGTTTTCTGTCTCAATGGGTTTACTTGTTTCTCTTTTCATTTTCTCCTGTGTTTTGTTCAAAGTGTCACTAAATATCTTTTATTCTAACTCTTATTAAAAGTGACTCAATGCTTTGTAGAAGAAAACTCATTCTGTGAATGCAATTCTTCCTAATATACATTTTTAAGTAGCACAAACTCATATTTTAGGTCTAACTATGCAGTCATTCTAAAGCAATAATACAGAAATATCTAAGACTGAGAATCACAACTGAATCTACGTACAATTACTTTATTTCAATTAGTTTTGAAATATTACTTATAAATAAAATTTTCACATATTCTTCTCACCTTTCATTGACTTTCAACAATTCTTTGCCTTAGGGGAATATTATTCATATCTACTTTCAAGATATTCTTATTCCATTACTCACTCAATGATTAATTTGTTATAATACTAAGTTCCATCCATTTTAAGTTATTCATGTCTCATATGTACTTCACAAATATGACTAACAATTTTGCCATAACATTAGAAAAAACAATTCTGATATACAGTCATTATCTCATGTATCTGTTTATTCTATAGGTTAAGATGGCAAAAATTTTTTTGGAAAACCTTCCTGGCATGTAAATGGCAGCAATCCTATCAACCCCTGTAACAAACAGATCAATTTACATCATTAAGAGTTTATTTTTAGAATCCAAGTTCTATTATAAAAAATAGAGAGAGAGATAGGAGACAGTTAAAATGTTTGAAAAACAAATAAATTGTGTATTTTGAAAATAATTCTAATTAAATGGTAGAGAATTATAGTAATTTGCATCCTTGATTGATAAAGGAAGATGGCATTGGTAGATCATAAAGACAAGCAGAAAATAATGCAACCTAAGATCAAGAAACACAGAAATAGCAATTTGATTACAATAATCATTGATGTTACTATGTAAATTAAGATAGATTAATTAATCCATTCAATACCATGAATAGTATATTTGAGCAGACAATTGTGATGCTTACTGCCTGATGGAAAAAGAAAATCAACCACAGTTTTAATTTGTCCATGTATTCATGTAAAGTCTTTCAATAAGAAACAATCAATTTCCTGGCAGCTATCACTATTCCAACTTAAAATGCATTGCATTTTATAATGTAGCACAGAATAATTAGTGAGCTTGAGAAAAAATCAAAGACTAGCAAAGATGTCCAATTTAATAAGAATGATATAAATGTCTTGTGACCTACACTGTATTCCTCTTGAAAAGGAAAAATAAATCTTGAACTGCCTCTTAAATAAATAAATTTTAATATCAGTTACATGCTTTAGGGTAAGCATATACAAACATGTTTATTAGTAGTCTATATTAAAATATATTTATATATATTTTTAAATTTTAAATATTTTTTATTTTCAATTACAGTTTACATACAATATTATATTAATTTCAGGTGTGCCACACAGTGAATAGGCATTTATATAACATAAGAATTAATCATCCAGTACCTATTTCACAGCATATGTAGTTATTACAATACTACTAACTATATTCTCCATGTTATACTTTATAACCCCATGACCATTTTGTAAGTACCAGTCTATACCTCTTAAGACCCTTCTCCTTCAGCTATTCCCGCCCCCTCAATCTGGCAACCATCAAAATGCTCTCTGTAAAAATAAGCTTGTTTCTGTTGTTTGTTTGTTTATCCTGTTCTCTAGATTTCTCATATTGCAATTATATGGTTCTGTCTGACTTACTTCCCTCAGCACAATGCCCTCTAGGTCCATCCACATTGTTGCAAATGGCAAGATTTCGTTTCTTTATGGCTGGGTGATATTCCATTTTTATATACATAACACCTCTTTTTTATCCATTTATCTGCTGATGGACATCAAGGTGGCCTCCATATCTTGGCTATTGTAAATGTAAATAATGTTGCAATGAACATATGGATTCACATGTCCTTTGAAAGTAGTGTTATGAGTTCCTTCAAAGAAATAGCCAGAAGTGGAAATCCTGGATCCTTTTTGTCTCTTGTTATAGACTTTGTTTTAAAGTCTATTTTGTCTGGTATAAGTATTCAATACCAGCTTTTTGAATATTCTATTTAAAATTATATATATATATATATATATATATATATATATATGTATATATATATGTTATAGATATATATCTAGATGATAGATGATAGATAGATAGATGATAGAACTTTTTCCATCCCTTTACTTTCAGTCTTTGCATCTCTTTTGATCTGAAGTGAGTCTCTTGTAGGCAGCATAAGTAAGGGTCTTGTTTTCTTATCCATGTGGCCACATTTATGTTTGACTGGAGCATTTAACCCATTTACATTTAAGATAATTGTTGCTATAATATGTAGTTATTGCCATTTTATTAATTATATATTATATCTTTCTCTCTCTCTCTCTTTTTTTTTTTTATTATTCTTAAAGAAGTTCCTCCAACATTTCCTATAATACTGGCTTGGTGGTGATGAACTCGTTTATCTTTTCCTTGCCTGGGAAGCTCTTTATATCTATACCTCAATTCTAAATAAGAGCTTTGCTAGGTAGAATAATCTTGGTTGTATATCCTTGCTTTTCATCATTCTGAATACTTCTTGTTAGTCCCTTCTGGCCTGCAAAGTTTCTGTTGAGAAATCGGCTGGCATTCTTATGGGAGTTCCCTTGTAGTTAACCAACTGATTTTCTTTTGCTACTTTTAAGATTCCCTCTTTGTCTTTAACTTTTGGCATTTGAATTGTGAAGTGTCCTGTTGTGAACCTCCTTGGGTTCATCTTGCTTAGGACTCTCTGTGCTTCCTGAGCTTGTATGTCTATTTCCTTCACCAGGTTAGGAAAGTTGTCAGTCACTATTTCTTGAAACTGGTTTTCAATACCTTGCTCTCTCTCTTCTCCTTCTGGTATCCCTATAATGTGAATGTTGGTACACTTGATGTTGTCCAAGAGGCCCCTTAAACTAGCCTTATTTTTTTTCTTGTTGCTATTCAGATTGCTTTCTGCTATTTTACCTTCTAAATCACTGATTCAGTCCTCCACTTCATCTAAACTACTGTTGATTCTAATGTATTCATTTAAGTTATTGTATTATTTCATTTCTGACTGGTTATTTTTTGTGTTTTCTATCTCTACTTTTATTTTTCTATCTCATTTATGTTTTCTATCAAAAATTGTTCTCATTGATTTTATCTACTCTTTCCCTAAGATCATTGTATAACATTATAACCAGTGTTTTGAACTGTATTTGGTAGATTGCTTGTCTCTATTTTGTTAAATTCTTCTGGAGCCCTCTTCTGTTCTTTCACTTGCGACATGTTTTTTATCTTCCAATTTTGGCTGACTACTTGTGTTTGTTTCTATGTATTATGAGGGCTGCTATGTCTTCCAGCCTTAGTAAAGTAGCTTTATACAGTAGGTGTGCTGTGGGTCCCAGTGGCAGTCTTCCTGGTCACTTGAGCCAGTGCTCCAGTTATGTCCCTTGTAATTTGTGTATGTACCCTCCTGTTATAATTGAGCATTTGTTTCTGTTTGCTCATCAGTGAGAGGAACTGAGTCTTGGGGTAATGGGTTGTGATGATTGGCAGTGACTAATGGAAAGACTGTGCATGGGCTGACCCTACAAAGCAGAATTTGCTTTAGCAGGGCTCTTGTGCTTTCTTTGTTTGCCCTTTGGCTGTCATCCTCAGATGTGACCCCAGGTGGTGCTCCAACTCATACTGAAACCAGCCACCAGGCATGCAATTTGGGGTCTCCTCGGGGTCCCACTGCAGGCTAAGTTCAGCTACAGCCTGTGCCTTGACCAAGGCCACCTTGCATGGGACACCAAATGATTCATAGATGGCTGCCATCTATGCTGATCTTGGATACATATACATATACATATACATATACATATACATATACATATACATACATACACACACATCACACACACACACACACACACACACACACACATATAAATTTTCCACTTCTTGCTTATTCATTCATCTCTTGATGTAAAAAAGGTTGTGTTCATATCTTGGCTATTATAAATAATGCTGCAATAAACATGAGAGTGCATGTATCTTTTTTAAATTAGAGTTTCATTTTCCTCAGATAAATAACCAGAATTAGAATTGATAGATCATATGCTGGCTATATATTTAATTTTTTGAGATTTCTTCATATGGTTTTCTATACTGGTGGTATCAATTTCCATTCCCAGCAACCACAAATATTCCTTTTTTTTCCTATCCTCATCAATATGTTTTTTTCCTGTTGCTGTTGTTTTCTTTATAATAGACATTTTAAGTAGTGTGAGGTGAAATTTCATTGTAGTTTTATTTTGAGTTTCCTGGGTGATTAGTAATATTGACCATCTTTTTATCCCCACAGATGTCCTTATATTTATATTTTTATTTTTATTTATTTTATGTACTGATTGGCCATCTGTAAGTCTTCTTTGGAAAAATGTCTACTCAGACACTCTTTTCAATTTTAATGGGATTTTTTTTATTGAGTTTTATGAGTTCTTTACATATTTTAGATATTAACCTTTCATGAAATATACAATTTGCAAATGTTTTCTCCAAATCTGTAGGTTGTCATTTTATATTGTTATTTCTTTGCAGTGCAGACGAGTTTTAGTTTGATGTAGTCCCACTTATTAATTTTTGTTTTTGTTCCTTGTGTTTTTGGTATTATATAAAAAATATTGTTACCAACACCACTTTCAAAGAATATTTCCCTAAGTTTGTTACAGGGGGGTTTCATTTTATTATTATTTTTTTAATTTTACGTCTTATATTTAAGTCCTTTATTTTTTAACAGTAAGTCATATATATATGTATATGTATATGTGTGCATATGCATATGCGTATGCATATGTGTATCTATATCTATATCTATATCTATATCTAATCATCTATATCTATATCTTTATATGTATGTATGTATGTATGTATGTGTGTGTGTGTATATATATATATATATATATATATATATATATATATATATATATGTACGTGTGTGTGTGAGTGTGTGTACACACACTCACACACACACTCTGTGTTCACCTTCCATAGTTAGATTTCTTTCTGGCACCACATATTTGACCACCTTTGCCCCATTACCTCCCCCAACCCTACCCTCTGATAACCTCTAGTCTATAGTCCATGTCCAAAATTTTTTGTATGTTTGTCCTGTTCACTTGTTGCTTTTAGGTTTATGTATCACATATAAGTGATATAATGAGATTTTCAACTTTTTCTAACTGGATTATTTTGCTTAGCATGATTATCTTGAGGTCCATCCATGTTGTAGCAAATGGTACTATTTTATCTCTGCTAATGGCTGAGTAATATTCCATTGTGTATATGTACCACAGCTTCTTTAGCCAATCATCTGTTGTAGGACACTTCAGTTGTTTCCATGTCCTGACCAGCAACATCGAGGTGCAAATATCTTTTAGGATATGTTTTTTCCAGACTTTGAGGTAACTATCTAGTAGAGGGAATGCTGTATCATATGGTAGACCCATTTGTAGTTCTCCGAGGCACCTCTATACTGTTCACCATACTGACTATATGAATTTGGAATTCCACCAGCAGTGGAGGAATATTCCTTTTTCTTCATTTCTTCTCCAACATTTGTTAATAATTGTCCTGTTGATTATAGCTATTCTAAAAAGTGTGAGGTGATATCTCATTGTGGTTTTGATTGGAATTTCCTTAATAGCTAGTGACGTTGAACATTTTTTCATATATTTGTTGGCCATTTGTATGTCCTCTAAGAAGTATCTGTTCAGGTCCTCTGCCCATTTTTGATTGGATTGTTGTTGTTTCTGAGTTGTATAAGTATTTTTGTATATTTTGCATATTACACTTTATCGGAGACATTGCTTGCAAATATATTTTCCCATTCAGATGGTTGTCTCCTTATTTTCTTAACAATTTCTTTTGCTGAGCAGAAACTTTTTTATTTTGACATAGTCCCATTCATTTATTTTTGCTCTTACTTCACTTGCTTTTGAGGTCAAATACATAAAATTCTATTTAAGTCTAAGGTCCTTGAGCTTACCTCCTATGTTTTCTTCTTCACAATTTATTGTTTCAGGGCTTACATTAAGGTACTTAATCCATTTTGAGTTAATTTTGGTATGTGGTGATGGACGACACTCTAGTTTTATTCTTTTGCAGGTGGCTTTCCAGTTTCACCAGCACCATTTCTTGAAAAAGCTTTCCTTTCTCTACTGTATGCTTTTGGATTTTTGGTGAAAATATTTTGCCCATATAAATATGAGTTTACCTCTGGACTCTTGATTCTGCTCCACTAGCCCATGTATCTGTTTTGCTGCCAATACCATGCGGTTTTGATTACTGTCACTTAATAGTTTAATTGAAAGCAGGCAGAGTGATGCCTACAGCCTTGTTCTTTTTTCTCAGGATGGCTTTAGCAGTTTAAGATTTTTTTTGTGTTTTAATACAAATCTGATGATTTTTTATTCTATTTCTATAAAAAATGCTGATGAGATTTGATTAGGGATTGCATTAAATCTATATAATGGTTTAGGTGATATGGTTATTTTTAACTATGTTGATTCTTCCAATCCAAGAACACAGAATATCTTTTCATTTCTTTGTATCTTCTTCTATTTTTTAATAGCATCTTGTAGTTTTTATTTGTAGGAATTTTATTCTATTTGTTGCAATTGCAAAAGGAATTATTTTTTCCACTTCTTTTTCTGACTCTTCGTTATTGAAGTATATAAATGCTATGGATTTTTGAATGTTGATTTTGTATCTAAATACTTTACTGTATCTACTACTTGTTTCTAATAGTGTTCTTGTGGCATCTTTATGGTTTTCTATATAGAGAATCATATCATCTGCAAATAGTGACAGTTTGACTTTTTTGTTTCCTATTTAGTTGCCTTTTTATATCTTTCTCCTGTCTGATTGCACTTGATAGGTCCTCCAATGTTATATTGAATAACAGTGGTGATAGTGGACAGTGTTGGCTTGTTCTTGATCATAGAGAGAAGGTTTTTGTTTTTTCAATATTAAGTATAATATTGGCTGAGGGTTTGTCATAAATGGACTTTATTATGTTAAAGTATTTTCTTTTAAAACCAAATTTGTTAAGTGTTTTGCTCATAAATGGATGCTGTATCTTGTCACAGGTTTTTTCTGCATCTGTTGATATGATTATATGATTATTATTTTTTAATTTGTTTATGTGGTGTATCACATTAATCAATTTATATATGTTGAAAAATCCTTGTGCCCCTGAGATGAAGCTCACTTAATCGTGGTGCACAATATTTTTATTATATTGCTATAATCGGTTCTCTAGTATCTTATCTAGGATTTTTGAATTTATGTTCATGAGCCATATTGGTTTATAGTTTTTTGATTTGTTTTATTTTTTATTATTGTTACCACATTTTGGTGTCAAGGTAATATTGTCCTCATGAAATGAGTTAGGAAGTATTACCTCCTGTTCAAGTTTTGGAAGAGTTTGAGGAGAAGAGGTTTTTTTTTTTTTTTTTTTTTTATGATTCTTTCAATGTCCATACTGCTGATCAATCTATTTAGATTTTCCTGTTCTTGATTAAGTCTAGGAAGATTGTATCTTTCTAAGTACTGGTCCATTTCTTCTAGGTAATTACATTTCATGTTATATATTTTTCATAGTATTCTTATATGATACTTTGTATTTCTGCGATGTCTCTCATAATTTTCTCTTTTAGCCCTGATTTTGTTTATTTGTGTTCTTTCTCTTTTTTATTTAGTGTGTCTAGCCAGGGGTTTCTTAATTTTATCAACCTTCTCAAAGAACCAGCTCTTTGTTGCATTTATTTTTTCTATTAATTTTTTCTTTTCCTTTTTTTTTTCCACTCTAATTTTGATTATTTCTGTTCTTCTGCTGATTTTAGGCTTATTTTTTTCTTTTTCTAGTATTTTTTTTCAAGGTGAAGCATTAGGTTGTTTATTTATTCATGTTCTTGTTATTGGATATAGACTTAATGGATATGAACTTTTCTCTTATGATCACTTTTGCTGTGTCCCAAAAGTTTTGACATGCTGTGCTATCATTATCATTCATTTCTATGTATCTCTTGATCTCTCTTTTTATTTCATCTCTGACCCAATTATACTTCAGTAGCATGTTGTTTAATTTCCATGTATGTGTGTTTCCTCTTGCTTTTTTTTGCAGTTGACCTCTAATTTCAAAGCACTATGATCAGAGAATATGGTTGGTATGATTTCAATCTTTTTATATTTGTTGAGACTATGAATGTGTCCCAGTATTTGCTCAAACCTTGAAAACATTCTATGTGCACTACAGAAGAATCCATCTATAAGCAGCTCCATTGGGGATGGAAGGTTCTGTAAATGTCAGTTATGTACATTTGGTCCAATGTAACATTTAAGGATGTTATTTCTATATTGATTTTCTCTTTGGATAATCTGTCAATATCTGACAGTGTTGTATTTAGCTCCCCTACTATAGTAGTGTTTTGGACTGTTTCTCTCTTTAGTTCTGTTAGTAATGGCTTTACATTTTTTGGTGCGCCTTGACTAAGAGCAAAGATATTAATAAGTGTTGTCTTCTGGTGTATGATTCTCTTTATTATTTTGAAGTGACCCTTAATATCTTTCTTTACCTTTTTTTATTTGGAAGTCTATTTTGTCTGATATTAGTAGCACAAGTTTTGCTTTTCTCTCAATGTTATTTGTTTGAAATATCATTTTCCACTCTTCACTTTGAGTCTGTATGTTTTTGGGTCCTAGATGTGTCTCCTCGAGGCAGCATATGATTGGATCTTGTTTTTTGATCATTTCTGCAACTTCTTGTCTTTTTAATGAGTTTAATCCAGTTACATTTATGATGATTATTGAAAGTCGAGGTCTTTTTATCCCTATTTTATCTTTTGCTTTCTGGTAGCTTCCTGTTCCCATTGCTTCCTTGTCCTTGTGTTTCTGTTTTTGTTTGTTTGTTTGTTTGTTTGTTTGTTTGTTTTTGTTTAGCTTCTGTGGGTTTTGCCTCTGGTTCTTCTTATGTATGTTATATACCCAGTTCTTTATCTTCTGTGTTTAGTTACATTACAAATATGTAAAGGATATTTTTAAATATCGTCATCCATTTTCTTCTGTGAGTGCCTTTTTTTCATTCTCCTTCGTGAAGTTAGATCTTTGAATCTTTCTCTTTTCAGTCATTGTTGTCCCAACTTATTCCTATGTATACTGAACATTCATTTCTACCATGCTATAGCAATTCCCTTCCTATTGTTTAAGCTTATAATGGTCTGTTCTTAGTGAGGGTTGCACTCTTCTCTTCTATTTGTTTATTTGTCAGCTTATTCCTAATTATGCATTTTTTTCTCATTTTGTTTGTGGTGAGCTGACCCTTTTCAGTATTTCCTGTAGTACAGGTCTCATAGTGGAGAATTCCCTCGATTTTTGTATGTCTAAAAAGGTTCTAATATCTCCTTCTAAAGGAGAGCTTAGCTGTATACATTATCCTAACCTGGTAGTTCATTTAACTTAATATTTTAAATATGTTATTCTAATCTATCTGGCTTGTAAGATCTGTTCTTAGATGTCCAATGATAATTTAATGGGTTTTCTTTATAAATTATCATTTTCTTCTCCCTGGCTGTCCTGAGAATTATATTTCATTGACTTTTGATAATTTTAATACAGTCTGTCTTGGTGAAGGCCTTTTTGGGTTGAGATAACTGAGTGTTCTGTTGAATTCTTGAATTCCAACCTCCAGTTCATTCCTTAGATTTGGAAATTCTCGTCAAAAATTTTCTGAAAATGCTTTCTTATCTTTGCTCCTTTTCCTCACTTTTGATAATTCAATAACGCCCATTATTCTTATGTGTTTTCTTCTGATGGTATCAGCTTGTTCTTGTATTTCTCTTTCACTATTTATCATTCTTTGGTTTCTCTCTTCTTCCTTCTGATTTATTTCTAGATTTCTGTCTTCAATATTACTGATCTTTTCCTCCATTTGGTCAACTCTATTTCTCAAACTTGCTATTTCATTTTTAGATCACACTGAGTTTTTTCAGAAGTATCCTGAATTCTCTATCATTTAAATCACATATTTCTATGTCTGTAAATTTATTTTCTGGAGATTTTTCTTTTTCTTTCTGAGCTCTTTTTTCACCTTGATTGTTCATAGTGTTTAATGGACTATTTCTCCATCTGGGCATTAATGAAAGTGTATTCTAGTGTTTTTCTAGAAAGAAGATTTATTATATAATGGTGTCTCATTAGGCTGCTGCAAAGAAGGTACTTTTCTTTTGGTTTCCAGTAATGCTGTCCTAGCCTCTTGGATCCATGCTTTATATAAAGCCTTAATAATTTTTTTTATTTTCTTGTAGTCGTTTAATAACTCTTGCTACCTTCAATTGCAGTCCCTGTTCGTTTTAGCCTCAATTTCAGTATCATTTATTTGCTCAGATTCCCCTGGGCTTTGCAATGAATGGTCTCGGAGGTTATGGGGGGAGGTGTCCTTTGGGTTGGGAATTGGGGGCTGTGGCTCATCTTCAGTTTTCTACCATGGCTGGTAAAAATCAGCTGTTGTTTTTCTGCAGTCCTGCTTCTCTGCTTTCTGCCCAGATGACTGGGCCATGCCACCCCATCACATGGAGCTTAGAGTTTTCCTAGGCAGGGCTTTTCAGAGAACTTGCTGTACCTTCTCTCTCCTGCTCCTTCTACAGGGATCTCTGGTGGATGCAAGAGGCAGCTTCTTTATTTCTCCCAGTCCACAGCCCAACACTCAGAATTCTGACCTGTGGTAGCTCTCACATGCAGATCTCATGTTCAGAGATACTGGTATGTAGTTTGGGTGTTTTTGTTGAGTTTTTGATATACAGCTTATTTTGTTTAGGTAGGGATCTGGGGATGCCTCTCAATTCACCATGTTTCTCCAAGCTCTCTTTATCTATTTTGAGTTAATTTTTTTAGTGGTGTGATGCAGAGGTTCAATTTCATTCTTCTTCATATAGTCATGCAGTTTTCCTAACTGCTTTATCGAGGGAAGAGGCAAGAGAATTAAAAATGTTAATCAAGCCAAATTCAGAGAATGCAATGTTCTGATCACCTCTGAAACCAGGCCAGGGTGACCACTTCAGAACAAAGAAAAATTTCTGTTGGATTACTAACAACCCATTCTCCATAACTATGAAGGGGAAAACAAGAACAAAGAGTCATTACCTATAGCTAATACTACGGAGAAACTATGCATTAAAGGCTGGAAACTACCAGCAAACCTTTCAGGCTGCACACTCTTCCCCTTTATCTTCCTCACTGTATGTCCTTATCAAAGGAAAGGAGAACTAAATAATGCCATATAAACTGAATATCTTGAAAACCCATCCCACCCTGACTCATTGTCTTTCCAAGTCTCTTTTTGTCCCTCTCACTCTCCGACTGTGAGAAGAGACCACACTCTGTCTGTGGAATATTACTCCTTTTCTAATAAAATTTCCTTTTGACTCTAACTTTGGCATGTTTGTGGAATTCTTTCTACACTCTCTGCCAAAGAACCCTCTTTTTCTCTTATTACAGGGCTTGATCTTCCTGTCACTTGAGGAAATTTGCCCTGTCCTGCATCAAAAAGAATTTTCATTCCCAGTTGAGTATTCCTGGATTCTTTGTTAAATATTTGGGCTCCCTAATCTGTTCAATTGCTTCACAGTCTATTGTTATGTCAGTAGCACAATTTTTATTATTATAGCTTTGTAGTATAGTTTGAAATCAGAGACTTTGATACCTTTAGCTTTGGTTTTCTCCCTCAGGATTGCTGTGGATATTGGAAGCTATTTTGGATTCATAAAAAAAAAAGGAATTTTTTTTATTATTGTAAAAAATGCCATTGGGTCTTAGATAGGAAGTGCATTGAATCTATAAATATATTTAGGTAGTATAGACATTTTAACAATATCAATTATTATTAATTATTATTTGTGTCTTCTTCAATTTTATTTATTCAAGTCTTGGAGTTTTCTCTGTATAGATCTTTCACTGCATTTATTAAATTTATTTATAAGTACTTTATTGTCTTGGTGTTATTGTGTATGGTATTATTTTCTTTACTTTTTGTTGTTAATCTGTAGAAACACAGATAAATTATTTATGTTGATCTTGTATCCTGAAAATTTATTGAATTCATTTTTGTGGAGTCTTTAATATTTTCTATATACAATGTCATATCATCTATAACCGAAGACAATTTTACTTTTTCCCTTCTGGTTTGCATGCCTTTATTTCTTTGTCTTTCCTGATTTCTCTAATTAGTATTTACAGTGCTAGATTGCATATGACTAAAAAGAATAGGTACCTTTGTCTTGTTCCTGATTCCAGAGAAAAAGCTTTCAACCTTCTACTATTTAGCATAACGTTAGATATGTGTTTGTAACATATGATATTTACTATGTTGAAGTTTGTCACTTCTATGCTCAACTTGTGAAGAGTTTTCATCATGAAAGGATGTTACATTTTTTCATGCTTTTTGTTCATCTGTTGAGATAATCATATGATTGTATTTTACATTCTGTTAATGATTTCTACATTTGGAATCATCTTTGCATACCAGGAATAAATCTCGCTCTATCATGAATGTGGTGCTGAATTTGATTTGGTAATATTTATTGAGAAATTAGGCAACTACATTTATCAGAGATACTGCTATGTGTTTTTTTTTCCTTGTAGTGTCATTACCTGGCTTTATAATCAGGTAATGTTAGACTCATAAAATGAATTTGGTAGTGTTTCCTCATCATCAAATTTAGGGAAGATTTTAAAAAATAGTGTCAAATTTTGTTTTAAGTATTTGGTAGATTTCACTAGAAAAAACCATCTAGTCATGGTCTTTTTGGCATTGAAAGGGTTTTGGTTACTGTTTTAATCTCCTTATTTATTATTGATCTGCTCATATTTTCCATTTTTTATTTATTCACTCCTGCTATGTCATAGCTTCTAGGAATTTATTTATTTATTTTATGCTACAGAGTTCATTGGAATATAGTTGTTCATAGTAGACTAATGATCTTATATATTTCTTTGGTATCAGTTGTAATATCTCCTCTTCCATTTCTCATTTTTAATTATTTTTATTTTTAATTAAATTTATTGGGGGTGGCATTGGTTAATAAATATAGGTTTCATGTGTACAGTTCAATAATACCTCACCTTTATATTGCACTGTGTGTTCATCATCCAAAGTCAAATCTCCTTTCATAACAATAGAGGTAATACCCTTTACTTTTAATTTACATCTCCTCTTTCCCTCTGGTAACCACTAAACTGTTGTCTATGTCTATGAACTTTTGTTTGTCTTGCTCATTTGTTGCTTTCAGTTTTATATCCCACATATAAGTGAAATTATATGGTTTTCAGTAATTTTGTCTGATTTATCACTTAGTAAGATTATCTCAAGATCCATTCATGTTGTTGCAAATGGCATTATTTCATCTTTCCTTACAGCTGAGTAATAGCGTTCTCTCTCTCTCTCTCTCTCTCTCTCTCTCTCTCTCTCTCTCTAATTTAGCAAAGGTCATTTTGGTTGTTCTTGCCACTGTAAAAAATGCTGCATTGAACATCAGAGATCATATATCTTTACGTATAGATATTTTCAAAATTTTTGTGTAAATACCCAGAAGATCGATTGTTGGGTCATTTGGTAATTCTATTTTTAATTTTGTGAGGAAATGGTATACTGTTTCCTATAGTCCTGTACCAATTTACATTTCTACCAGCAGTGTATGAGGGTCCCTTTTTCCCCACCACCTCTCCAAAACTTATTAATTGTCCTTTT
Source organism: Cynopterus sphinx (assembly GCA_030015415.1). Lineage (NCBI taxonomy): Eukaryota > Metazoa > Chordata > Mammalia > Chiroptera > Pteropodidae > Cynopterus > Cynopterus sphinx. Next base: position 47,983,153 of record CM057388.1, on the reverse strand, counting down.
GCTGATAGCCATTCTAACAGGTGTGGTTTTGATTTGCATTTTACTAATAACTAGTGAAGTTAAGCAGCTTTTCATATGTTTGTTGTTGTATTCTTAAAATAAATGTCTATTCACAGTGTCTGTCCATTTTTTAATTGGGTTGTTTGTTTATTTTGTGGTTGAGTTGTATGAGTTCTTTGGATATTTTGAATATTAACCTCTCATCAAAAGCATTGATTGCAAACATCTTCTCCCATTCTATTGATTGCCTCTTTGTTTCATTGATGTTATCTTTTGCTGTGCAGAAGCTTTTTATTTTGGTGTTGTCCCATTTGTTTATTGTTTTTTTGTTTCTTTTGCTCAGAATACATACCAGAAAAAACATATTACTAAGAGCAATATCAGAGAGATTACTGCCTATGTTTTCTTCTAAGATTGTTATGGTTATTAAGAAATAGATCAAGACATACATAGAAACAAAAATAAAAATATAACATATCAAAACTTGAGACACAGCAAAAACTGGTTATAAGAAGAAAATGTATATCATTATAGGCCTATGTCAGGGAAAAAAAAGACATCAAATAAACAACCTAATATTACATCTTTAAAAAACTAGAAAAAGAGAACCAAATTAAATTATAAAAAATCATCAGAAGAAAATAAACAATAAAATTTAAAGCAGAATTAAATGAAATTGAGAACAAAACTTGTTCTTTGAGAAGATCAATAAAATTGACAAACCCCTGGCTAGACTCACTAATATAAAAAAAGACACAAAATCAGAAATGAAAAAGAAGACATTGCAGATACCACCAAAATACAAGTTTCATACAAGATACTATGAAAGATTATATGCCACCAAAATTAATAACCTAGAAGAAATGGACAAGTTCTTAGAATTATACAACCTTCCGAGACTGAATCACAAAGAACTGGAAAATTTAATAAACCATTCAACAGTAAGAAAATTGAAACAATTATCAAAATCCCCAAAGCATAAAAATCCAGGACCACATGACTTTACTACGAAATTTTACCAAACATTCAAAGATTATTATCTGTTCTCAAATTTTTCCAAATAACTAAAGGGGCAATACTTTGTAACTCATTTTATGAGGCCAACATTAGCCTGACACCAAAACCTGCTTAAAATAACATAATAAAAGAAAACTATAGAACAATATTTCTGATAAATACAAATGCAAATTTTCTAAACAAAACACTAGCAAATTGAATATAATAGATTAAAAATATTAGACATCATAATCAAATGGGGTTTATTCCAGAGGCACAAGGATGGTTCAACGTATGCAAATCAATTAATGTGATACAACACATAAACAAAATAAAGGATAAAAATCACATGATCATATCAATAGATGCAGAAAAAGTCTTTGACAAGATATAGCATCCATTTGTGACTGAAACACTTAATGAAATAGGTATGGAAAGAAAGTACCTCAATATAATAAAGGCCATATATGACAAACCCTCAGCTAACATACTCAATGGTGTAAAATCAAAAACTTTTTCTCTAAGACCAGGAACATAGGAGGCTGTTTACTATCACCATGATTATTCAATATAGTATTGCAGTCCTAGAGAGAACAATCAGATAAGAGAAAGAGAAAAAAGGCATCCAAATAGAAAATGAAAAAGTCAAATTGTCACTTTTTATAGATGACATGATTCTCTATATAAAGAACCCTAAAGACTCTACAAAAAAAAAACTTTTAGAAACAATAAAAAAATACAGTAAAGTTATAGAACACAAAATCAATACATAAATATTCATAGTGTTTCTATACTCTAGCAATTAAATTGAATTACAGAAAAGAAACAAACAAACCAAAAACACTTTTTCAATTAAAAAAAAAAGAATAAGATACTTAGGAATAAACTTGACAAAATATGTAAAGGACATTAACACTGAAAACAATGACTATTAAAAGAAATTGAAGAAAACACAAAGAAATAGAAAAATATTCTATGTTCATGGACTGGAAGAATCGATATAGTTAAATGGCCATATTACCCAAACAATATACAAATTTATTACAACCCCATCATAACTGCAATGGCACATTTAAAAAAAATAGAACAAAAAAAATCAGATTTATATGGAAGCACAAAAGACCCTGAATAGCCAAAGCATTCCTGAGAATATAGAGCAAGGCCAGAGGGATATCTCGATCTGACTTCAAATGGTACTACAAAGCAATAGCAATCAAAACAACATTGCATTACCGGAATAATAGACACACAGAAAAATGGAACAGAATCGAGAATCCAGAAGTAACTTCCTGTTTATATGAGCAAAGAATTTTTGACAAAGGAGCAGAAAACATAAATGAAGAAAGGAAAGCCTCCTCAACAAATAGTTCTGGGAAAACTCAAAAGCTACATGTAAAAGAATGAATCTAGACTGTTATCTATTACCATACACCAAAATTAACTCAAAATGGATCAAACAGCTGAATATAAGACCTGAAGCAATAAATTGCATTGAAGAAAACATAGGTTCTAAACTCATGGATCCTGGATTTAGAGATGATTTTATTACTTTGACCTCATGTATTCTTTTATTGCTTATGAGTTTGTGTGTGTGTGTGTGTATACATACATACATACATACATATATACATACACACACACACACACACACACACACACACACACACATATATATATATATATATATATATATATATATATATATATACACACACACACATATACACACACATATATTGAAGTCAAGCTGCTTCATCTTTTATGCAGTATATCTCCAGATCTATCACCCAAAATACTGTCCTTTCAGAAGTTTTTCTCTTGTCATTGACTTTTGATAATACTCCTGACTGAGGTTGCATTGCAGACCTTGCTCAGTTTCAGTTAATTGACATATTAAGTCAATTAAAGATTTAGCAAACTAGTAAACCAATATCTGGATTTTTCTTCTTTTATAATCTGATCATAAGAAATTTCGCATGTTACTATAGGACTCTGGTGCTCTGTTTTTTCTCTTTATGTAGCCTGATTATCCTCCATTTTTTTTTTTTTTTAGATTTAATGGATTTTTCATTTCCAACTTACTAATAGTTGCTGACTCTGCCTGATCTTATGAATTGGTGAATTTGACAGAAACTAGTTCATGACAGAAAGGTCCAGATGCATGATTATTAGATATCCTGTTGTTAGGCTCTACATCTCTACAATGTTCCAGTAGAATACTAGGAGATATTTTTCAAGACATATAATTATCTTCTGTCAATGGCATGGCCTTGCAGGAAAATCCTAGGATACTGAATTTTTATTTCCACTGGTTTTGCTATAAATTACAGCTGGCATCTTTTTTCTACCTCTAATAAATTGAATACCATCAAATAAGCCAGGAATTATGTCCCGGCTGCAAAACTCTTGTACAATACCCTAGACCTGCTTTGAAGCTCATTCCTGTTATTGGCTATACTCAAAGATGGCAGTTTTATACAGCAGGCAATATGAGTTAGAACAATATTGTTAGGTGTGGAATATTTTAACTCCAGAACCCAAAGAGACATACCAAACATTGTGCTTCCTTATTGAGATAGCAGTTACAAGAATCAATATGTTTCTTATACCTTAAGATGAGAGGTAAAAGAAAAATTGTAACTGCATATTATAAGTTATCATTGGAAGAGAAAATACATTCACCAAATAAATGGTTTATAAACATAAAAATGAAACCATGTTAATCTACTGGAGTAAAATTAGCATATTTGACACAACTGTTTCAATAAGACCACAGTAGGTTGATTTTTTCAAAGTTCTACTGTCATTGTCTAGGATCCATCTGATTTCTGTAAGAATCAGTCTGGTAAACTAAATGGAGATATGATAGTGACCACCACTTCTGCATCTTTAGATGAGAAGTTGACAAACTTTTTTTGATAGAAGACTAAATAGTTAACATTTTTAACTTTGTAGCTCATACAGTCTTGTCACAATGATTCAGTTTGGACTTCGTAAGGTGAAAATAGTTATGTATTTATTACCCAATTCCCATTTTCCATTGTACTCATAGGAATGGTTCAAGAACATACTCTGAGTCTTTGGGTCTCAGAGTCACTTGGGTCCCTTTGACCAAGAGATCCTGTAAAGTTTGGGCATTCTATTTTCCTAAGTGTATGGTAACGTGAATAATTGATCATTGCTTACTTTGGAGAAGGACTTGGAGAGTAATTGCTGTTTATACCTGCTATGTTGTTATACCTCCTACTTCATGGAGTCTTAGTCTCCTCTTTAGACATTGAGTTCTGCATGTAAAAATGGTCTCAAGTTCAGAAAATTGGCAAGAGATAGATTGTTTTACTCAAATGACTACCCTTAGCTTCCTATTTATTCATTCTTGATTTTTTTTTTTTTGGATACTTGTAGCTAAGTAGTACCCTACTGGCCTGTCCATCTCTTTTACTCTTAAAATTTCAATCTTCTATTTACCATATTCATATTTTTTTTTTGTGGTTGAGGCCTTCTTGTTTTCCACTATATGCTACTCATTACAGCAATTACATCCACCTGGCTCTAGCCACCTGACCTCTATTTTTCTGAGTTTTTATAAATTTAATTTCTGTTAGTCTAGTTCTGTAGCATTCTCTTTTAATTTGAGCTATGCCTTTCAGCGAAGAACCATTACTCAATTTTTTAGTGATTTTAGTACCTCTATCACCAGTGCATTTCTGATAGCCTAGATGAATAGTGTATCATCATCTGGATCTTTCCATGAAATCTAATCATTTGGCTCATTTTTAAGCTTTAAATAGCATATCCACTCTAGCACACCCACATCTCTGAACCTTAAATCCTTTCCTCCAAATTCTGAAATGGAAGTTCTGTTATGTCAAGTGAAAGCCATTAATATTTCCATGTCTCACAAATAGAAACCATCCTAGTAACAAATTCACAGAATCCTGGGATCCTTTCCAGTACGTTACATCTTTTATCTGAGGAGATCGTTTCTATGCTAATGAGTTCTCCCTTATTCAATATATTGTTCTAGCCCCCTGAGCAAGAACCTTAAAAATCCTCTCAAAGGAAAAGTCCCCAAGCTCTGCTGATATATGCTGACTAGTTCTTAAAACTCCTTTGGAATACAGTACCTTTCCTCTCTCATCAGGACCAGCATAACTTTGATTGGGGGGGTGTGCTATAACTTAATCTTGATTGAAAATCTAATGCCTATGAAGTGAATTGAGAGAAGACACTAAGGGGGGCATATGTTGTCAGAAACATGGCTTTGTTTTTGAGGAAGAAAAGAATGATTGCTTTAATGGGACATGAGATTGCTTTTAATAGGACATGAGAGTGATGCACCACTTCTGTAGACTCAGGAGTAGCAGAGGATTCCATTTTTCAAATATCTTCAAGTTTATTTCCCTAGATGCCCCCATATCAAGTGCCATGGTTCCATTTTTCCCATCCAGGTTCTTGAACTGGACATAACATATCTGCTTTGGTTGTGTGTTAACCCTCCTCTGAGTTTCAGCTCCTTTATTCATTCCTTGGCTTGGTCTTCAGAATTCTTTACCCTATTGATAGAGTAACTAAAAATCTCTTCGTAAACTACTAAGTAGATTCTTTGGTTTCACATTTGGCTTTCCATTTTCTGTGTGTTGACCACAGCTTTTTGTTATATTTTTCTGTGGTATAAGTAGAAATAAGCAATAGCTAGCCAAACATATTTTTTACCATTTCCTTATACTTTTCAACTGTCTGATAAATTAATATACTTAGTATATTCTTTTCCATGAGTATGTTATCTCAATTCAGCACTGGTAAGAGTTAGAGCCAGGTGTTCTGTGTGCTTTATCTACCACCAGAAATGAGATCCTCTGTTTCAAGTATCATTTGGCAGCAAGTACTTTATTTCTTATCACCTGCTTACTTGGACAAATCCTGGTATTAACTGTCACAGGTTGAGTTCTTAAAAACAGATTCTGTGGTGGACTTTGGCATGTACAGCCTTAATAAAGATAAAAACCTGTGAAAGGATGTGGGAGGATTCAGTATTAGGCAGAGAGAAAAACTGAACTGCAATGCTAGCCTGGTGAAGCTTGGTCCAACTCACTGAAAACTCTTAAGTGTATATTATCTATCAGTTGATCCATACTGGGACAAAATATCAGACATTTATACTCTTAGCCTGATTAGTCACTGACTGTGGCCCACTCCTAAAAGAGTGAGGTACTTGGGTAAGGCAGTTTCCTTTGATTTTGATATAATCATTATCCATGTTAAACCTTGATGCAGTTGACATCCAGAAGTTGTCTCCTGATAACAGAAGAAAAAAACCCTTCTTTGAATAGGCATCTGGTTATTCCATGTCTTTGTCCACCACAACAAAATTACCAAGAATTTTTTAGCATGCTTTCCTTTATATTCTATTGATCAGTATCAGAATACATGACATTTACTTCCACTAGTTTCAATAGAGCCTGATAAATATAATTTGTCTGTTTGTATGTTTGTTTTTTACCTGCAACTTTACCACTCCAAATAAAACTGATAGTTCTGATAAAAAGAAGAGAAGAAAAAATACTGGATGATCAATTGGTAGTATCTGCTATTGTACTCTAGACCATAAAGTAGAAATTGTAATATTACATGATCAGGGTCTGAGACAGTCTCCCTTATTCCCCTATGCCCAGAATATTTCTTAGTCCTCATGCTGTGTGTAGACTATGCAAAAAGTTATTACACACATAAGTTAGACATACAAGTTTAGAAAGAAAGAAATGCTAAAAATAAAACAATTGGAAAAAAAATAGCCAGAAGATTTGAATAGACATTTTTTTTTCCTAAGAAGCCATCATGATGGCCAATAGGCTTATAAAAATATCCTCAATCACTAATCGTTAGGGAATGATTAGAATGACTATTATCAGAATCAAGAAATGACAAGTGTTGGTGAATATATAGAGAAAAAGAAGCCCTTGTTCACCATTAGTGGGAATATAAATTGGGAACCACTTTAGAAAACAAATAGCATGGAAGTTTCTTAAAAAATTAAAAATGCAACTACCATATGTTCCAGCAATTCCACTTTTTGGTATTTATCCAAAGCAAATGAAAACACTAGTTTGCAAAGATATATGAACCACTGTGTTCATTACAGCATTATCTACAATGGCCAAGAAAGAGAAACAACCTAAGTGTCGAGTAATAAATAAATAAATAAAGAACACATGAAAGATTAAAATTGGTGAGCATGATACCTACAAACATATTTTCCTTTTTAAGTATTGCTTTGGCTATTTGTAGTCTTTTCTGATTCCATAAAGATTTTAAAATTATTTGGTTGAAGTTCTGAGAATAATGCCATTGGTATTTTCCCAGAGATTTCATTGAATTTGTAAGTTATTATTATTTTTTTTTTTGCTGGGGTATTATGGACCTTTTAATAATATGAATCTTTCTCTTCAGAGTATGATATATTCTTCTATTTGTGTCCTCTTTAATTTATTTCCTTGGTGTCATAGAGTACAGGTCTTTCACCAACATGGAACATTCATACCAACATTCATAGGTATGTCATTCCTTTTGATGCAGTTGTAAACAGAAATTTCTTCTTAGAAACACAATGTGTTTTAAAATATTAATTCTGTATCATGCTATTTTCCTAAATTCATTTAGTAATTATATTAATTTTGTGGGTTCTTTAGTGTACATATATATGTATATGTATGTATGTATATATATATGCATATATATATTATATATATACACATATCGTGTCTTCTGAAAAATAGTAATATACTTCTTTTTGTCATTTGAATATGCTTTATTTATTTTTCTTCTCTGACTATGGTAAGTAAGACTTCTAATACTGTATTGAATAACGGTGTTAATAATGGGCATCATTTTTTTGTTCTTGATTTTAAAGGATAAATATTCAGTTCATATCATTGAGTATGATGTTAACTGAGAACTTGTAATAATATATAGCCTTTATCATTTTGAAGGAAGTTCCTTCTATATCCACTGTATAATAAAAATAATATGATACTGAAACAAAAGCAGATGCAAAGATAAATGTAACAGAATAGAACATGCAGAAATAAACTTTCCCTTACATTGTCAATTGATCTTCAATAAAGAATGTAAGAATATACAATAGAGAAATGAAAATCTCTTCACAAACTGAAGTTGAGAACACTAGACAGATATATGCAAAAAAATTAAATTAACTTGGCAATTCGTTTATACCATATAAAAATAAACTCAAAATAGATTAAATACTTACATGTAAAGCTTGAAAACATAAAACTAGATGAAAACATGTGTAATAAATTATTTGACAACAGTCTTAGTGATATATTTTTTATTTTATTTGTTTTAAGTTTATTGAGGTAATATTGGTTGATACAGTTATATAATTTTTAGTTCTACATTATAATTTGACATCTACATATACTATTGTGTGATTACTACCCAGAGTCAAGTTTTCTACAACTACCATATATTCGATCCCCTTTATTCACTTCACCCTCCCCAACTACCTATTTTTGACCCCCTTTACCCTGTCTATCCCTTCCCTCCTCTCCCACCCCCTACCCTCTGTAATCACTAGTCCATTGTCCACATTTATGAGTCTCTGTTTGTCCTGTTCATTTGTTACTTTTAGGTTTATATCCCATATGTGTGATATTATGTGATTTTCAACCTTTCCTGTCTGGCTTATTTCACTTAGAATGATTATTTCAAGGTCCATCCATATTGTTGCAAATGGCAGTATTTCATATCTTCTTATTTCTGAGTAATATTCCATTGCATATATGTACCACAGCTTTAGCCAATTGTGTATCATAAGGCTCTTTGGTTGCGTCCATGTCCTGGTCACTGTGAATAATGTTGCCATGAACATTGGTGTGCAAATATCTTTTCGGATATGGGTATTCAAGTCTTTGGGGTAAATACCCAGTAGAAAGATTGATGGGTCATATGGTAGATCAATTTTTAGCTTTTTGAAGAACCTTCATACTGTTTTCCATAGTGGCTGTACCAATTTGATGTCCTACCAGCAGTATACAAAGGTTTCTTTTACTTTGTATCAATTACAACATTTGTTATTACTTGTTCTGTTGATAATAGCTATTCTAACAGGTGTGAGGTATTTCATTGTGGCTTTGATTTGTATTTCCATAATAGCTAATGCTGTTGAGGATCTTTTCATATATTTGTTGTCTATTCTTATGTCCTCTAAGGAAAAGTGTCTGTTTAGGTCCTCTGCACATTTTTTGATTGGATCATTTTGTTATTGTTGTTTTTTGTTTTTGTTGTTATTGAGCCATATGAATTCTTCATATATTTTGGATATTAGGCCTTTATCAGAGGTTTTGCTTGTAAATATATTTTCCCATTCAGATTGTTGTCTCTTTCCCTTGTTGATGAATTCTTTTGCTCAGCTTTTTAGTTTGATGTAATCCCATTCTTTTATTTTTGCTTTTGCTTCCCTTGCCTTTGAGGTCAAATTCATAAAATCTTTTTTAAGTCCAAGGTCCTTGAATTTTGTTCCTATGTTTTCTTCTATGCATTTTATGGATTCAGGACTTATATTCAGGTCCTTAATCAAATTTGAGTTAATTTTGGTGTGTGATGATAGACAATAGTCTAGTTTCATTGTTCTGCAGTTGGCCTTCCAATTTTCCCAGGATCATTTCTTGAAGAGACTTTTCTTTCTCTACTGTACGTTTTTGGATTTTTATTTTGTCAAACATTATTTGCCCATAGAAACATGGGTTTACTTCTGGACTCTCAATTATGTTCTACTGGTTCCTGTGCCTGTTTTGCTGTCAGTACCATGTTGTTTTGATTACTGTCACTTTGTAAGGTAATTTGAAGTTGGGCAGAGGGATGCCTCCAGTTTCATTCTTTTTTCTCAGGATGGCTTTGGCAGTTAGGGGTATTTTGTACTTCCATATAAATCTGATAATTTTTTTTGTTTTATTTCTTGAAAAAATGCTGATGAGATTTTTAATGAGGAATGTTTTAACTCTCTATAATGCTTTAGGTAATATGGTTATTTAAACTGTTTAATTCTTCCAATCCAAGAACATGGAATATCTTTCCATTTTTTATATCTTCTTCAATTTCTTTTAATAAGGTCTTATAGTTTTCATTATATAGGTCCTTCACATGTTTCATTAAATTTATTAGTAGGTGTTTTATTCTTTTTGCTGCAGTTGCAAAAGGAATTATTTTGTCCACTTCTTTTTATGACATTTCATTATTAGAATATAGGAATTTTATGGATTTCTGAACATTTATTTTGTGTACAGAAACTTTACTGTATTTGCTTATTGTTTCTAGTAGTGTTTTTGTGGAGTCTTTAGGGTTATCTATAGAGAAAATAAAGTCATCCACAAATAATGACAGTTTGATTTTTTTTTTCATATTTGAATGCTTTTTATATCTTTTTCTTTTCTGATTACACTCTCTAGGACCTTCAATGTTATATTGAATAACAGTGGTGGTAGTGAACAGCCTTGCCTTGTGCCTGATCTTAGAGAGAAGGTTTTTAATTTCTCATTATTAAGTATAATGTTGGCTTAGGTTTTGTCATGTATGGCCTTTATTATGTTAGTAATATCTTGCTAGATATTTATTCTAAATCAAATGAAATAAAAGAAAAGTAAACAAATGGGACTTCATCAAAATAAAAGCTTCTGCACAATGAAGGAAACTGTTATCAAAATGAAAATGCAACCTATCAAATGGGAGAATATAACCTCAAGTAATATATCTTATAAGGAGTTGATATCTAAAATATGTAAGAAATTTATATAAGTCAATAGCAAAAAAAATAAAATGTAATAAATAATAAGCAGGAAACATGCAAAGACATTTATGTAAAAACATATAGATGGCCAACAGACACATGAAATGATGCTCAACATCACTAATCTTCAGGAAAACTCAAATGAAAACCACAGTCATGCCAGTCAGAATGGCTATTATCAAAAAGCCAACCAATTACACATGTTGGTGAGGATGTGGAGAAAAGAGATCTCTTATGTACTGTTGGTGGGGCCGCAAATTGTTGCAGACCTTATGGAAAACAATATTGAGATTCCTCCAAAAACTAAAACTAAAACTGCCATAAGAGCCTCCAAATTCATGTCTGCGGATGTATCCAAAGAAATGAAAACACTTAATAAGATGTATGCACCTTTATGTTCATTTCAGCATTATTTATAATAGGCAAGATATGGAAATAACCCAATTGTCCATCAATACATGAATTAATAAAGAAGATATGGTATGTACATACAGTAGAATATAATTTAGCAATAAAAAAGAACAAAATCTTGACATTTGTGAAAACATGGAAGGACCCAGAAGGTATTATGTTAAGTGAAGTATGCCAGATAGAAAGAGATGAATACCACACGATTTCACTTATATGTGGAATTTAAAAGAATCAAAACAAATAAAACAAAAAACAGACTCAGAGAAACAAAGAACAAACTTACAGTTGCCAGAGGAGAGAAGGGTGCATATATGATGAAAAACATTAAAATGAATATAGTCAATAATAGTTCAATATTTTTGAATGGTGATAGTTTGTTACTGGACTTAGTGTGGTGATCACATTATAATATATCTAAATGTTGAATCACGATGCTGTACACCTGTGACTAATGTAATATATGTCAGCTATATTTAATTTGAAAAAAAATGCAAGCAAAAACAAAAAACAGACTTATTAGCCATTAAAAATAATGAAATATTGTCATTTTTCACAAAGTAGATGAACATTGAGAGTATTATGCTAAGTAAGAAAAACAAAGAAAAATACCACATGATCTCACATATACTTGGAAATTAGAATAAAAAAAAAAACAGAAAGAAAACACCTCATCAATTCAGAGAACAGATTTGTGGTTGCAAGAGGTAGAAGGTGGGGGAAATGGGTTAAAGGGATGAAGAAGGTCAAAATGTACAAACTTCTGGTTATGATATGAATAAGTTATGGGAATGTAATACACATCATGGTAACCAGTTAATAACACTGTATTGCATATTTGAACATGGCTAAGAGAGTAGAACTTAAATGTTCTCATCACAAGAAAAAAAAGCATTTTTATGACTGTGCGTGGTGATGAATATTTACAAGATTTACTGTGGTGAACATTTCTCAATATGTACAAATATCAATGTATTATGTTGTACACCTGACTAATATAATATTATATGTCAATTATACCTCAGTAAAATATTTTAAAGCTAATGTTCTTAGTAATAATTTGCTAAATGAATATGGTATATTGATAGAATTAGCTATTTTTTATTACTTTGACTATTATTGGTATTAATAATTTTGTGGGCTTACAGATTTGGTTGGGGATTAAAGGCATAAAAATCAACCATTAATCAATAGAAAAAAAATAGAAAAATTGGTCCCCACAATTATAACAAAAACAATTTTGGTATAAACAAGCCTCTAAGCCTATAATAGTAAATTGAGGGTTTATGATACTGGAAATGTGTAATATGATAAATTTACTTTTTAAAGCAATTCTTCATGATAGAAAAACAACTGTTTAATTGTTGTTATGTCAATTGATGGTTTTTTATAATAAATGCATGATTCAGAGTAATTTATCAGTATTTTTCTGAATGAGAAAATAAATTCTTAAAGAATACCTGTGTAATTTAAAGATCCAAGTACTAAGGATAGCTCAAAACTCCCTTAATTTCTTGGTTTGTTAATTTTATGATTGTTACATTTTAATGAATATTCCAGATGTTAATGTACATGTTACTTCTATGTTATATTTGGTTTATTACATTAAATGCTAGAAAACCTTTAGTTATGATATTGTCATTATTCAGAGGATTCAAATGGAAATTTGCTCTTGAAGTTTAAATTCCACCAGAATTTGAAATAACATTAGAACTTCCCTAACTAGCCCCTATCCCCCTGAAGTATCAATATACTCAGAATTTTTTTGAACCTAAGAGAATGTTAAAGATATGGGGCAATATCAGTGATGAGATTGTGATAAATTATAATGTGTTAATCAAGAGCAAAATAAGTTAATAATAAAATTTGAAAATTTTATGATAAATTATTTTAAGATTAAATGCAGAACAGAAAAAAACACAGAGGACAGACCTGGCTGATCGCCACATTCTTTGGTTTTCTATTCCACGAATTATTTAATTTATTCCTATGGTTTTAGTACCCCATGCTCTGAGAATAATATAGTTAACCATCTGACAAGGATAATGTTAAAACAAAGCAAAACTTTGGAATCAAATCTCATAAATAGAATTGTTGATTCTGTTGTGACTTTGCATTCCATCAAAGTTCTTATATTATATTTTAAAATTATATTTTTTCTGAAATCCAGATACCACCTAATTCTAATTCTAGTTCTAGTAACTGGATTCTAAAATTTTTACTCCCATTCTTAACCCTTGATCTTGATTTTCTGAAAAACTACTACTTCTGTATTATTAATGCCTTGTTTCCTGAAGTCCCTGTTTTGAGTAGAATCTTATCTCCAAAATGCATTTCTACAAACTGGATATACATTAATTAATGATAGTCTTCCTTGACATTAACATGTCTCTTTTTCCAACTGTGGTCTACAAGCAAATTGATTTGATGTTATTTCAGGTTTGTGAAACATCTGCCTGGAGTTGGCCAGTGATATCCTCTGATACTGACTCTGAATATATACAAGATTCCTCAAATAGATTCTTCTGTTTCAGATCTCTTTTCTGAGCCATTTTACTATTGACCTAGTCTCAACAACAGGAATAACTATATTAGATGTTAAATTTATATATATTTTTCTCAGTCTTTCCTTTTTAACTCAAATAAGAATAGATCACTGTTCTGCTTGATTTCACAAAGTCCAGTTAATTAGAAGCCTCATTCATACTCAGAGATGATCAAGATGATTAAGGTCTGGACTTTGAACTCATGTTGTTATGGGATCAGAACTTTAGAGATCTTGGAAGAGATGGATGTATTTTGCATGAAAAAGTGACATAAACTATTGGAGACTAAAGGGAAAACCATGACTGACCACTTCTAAAATGGCCATCAGTGATGTCTACCCCTTAATATTTACTCTTGTGTAACCCTCTCATTTTGAGTGTACACTGTACCATATTACTTTTTTGTAATGGATATAATACAGCAAAAATGATGAGATATTACTTCTAGAATTAGGTAACAAAAGACCGTGACTTTCAACTCTCTCCATCTCTCTCTCTCCTTTTCTCTCTCACCTCATTCTTTCTCTTCTAATTTACTCACTCTGAAGAACAAGCTTCATGTTATAAGTTATAAGCTTCCCTGTAGAAAGGCCCACATGTCAGGGAATTGAGGGTAGCTTCTTGATAACAACTAGCGAGGAGTGAGACCTTCAGTTAAACTACCTAAAAGGCACTAAATTCTTCAAACAACAATGTGTGTGAACTTGGAAGCAAATGCTTCTTTTTTTAATTCTTGAAATGGTTCTATTATCTGGTCAACATCATGATTGCAGCCTTTGGTATCATCCATGGACTAACATCAGTAAAAAAGAAAACTATATTACCTGATAAAAAAGAATTGGAAATATTCAGGCAACTTTAGGAAATAATAAGAGAAATAAATAAGCAAAAGTTGAATAATATTAGCAGGAAATAAGCTCCTGAAAAGAAGGTACTATGGAGAGAATAAACAGAGCTAATGGGAATATTAAAGTCTTGTGTTGTGAGATTCATGATTTAAAATATTTCATTTATATCTATAGTCAATTAATCCTATTGAGTGATTAGGTTCTTTGAGATAGACTCTAATAGGAATTCACCTCTCTATTGTGTTTGGTGTGTAATGAAAAACAGAATATTCTAAAGTATTCAGGCATCTCCAGTAAAAAAAAATGGCAGATTGATCAAGTGAATGTATTTTTTTCTCCCTGATGAAAACTCACTAAAATAGCAAAAAGACATATTTAATATTATAAGCCAACAAAGAAAAACAGAACATAAACAGAAAAAGTTTGGGAAGTTAGAAAGTATATTGGTGATTTGTAAATAATTTTTACATCCAGTCTCCTGAATCTTTAATTAGATGTGAGAAACTGAGAATCCACTTGGCTTTATAACAGAGAAACAAAAGGATCAGGGATTAGTAGTATCATTACCTCTGAAAGAAAAACTGAAGTAAAATATGGTATAATATAAAACTTAATATAGAAGCAATTTGATTCCCACATCTTCATTTCCACTCTAAGTATTTTGTGGACTTCTTTTTTCTTCCTGACAAAAATTGGAGGTTTATTTTCTATAAAATACCCTCATATTAAAAATAGTAATAGTAAGATATACATACTTAATATGACATTCTCATTCTTCTTTCCAAATTTAGAAAACTATGGCTTCATTTTCCAGCCAGTAGATTAAATGGTTGTTCTTGTCATTCCAAGAAAAAAAGGCCATAGATAGTGAAATCATATGCTCCTTAGTAAAACATGGCAGCAAGATAACCCTAGAGTAAAATTCACATTCAAGAAACCATGTTCATGTTCATGTGTTCAGAAATTCTAGATAACTTTTTAGTCCCTCATTCTTATAAATCAGGGGCCCCCAAATCATGGCCTTTGGATTGGTACCAGTATGCAGCCTTTTAGGAACCAGGTTGCACAGCAAGAGGTGAGCAGTGAGCCGGCAAGTGAGAGAAACTTCATCTCTATTCCAAGCCACAACCCAGTGCTTGCATCAACACCTCAGCTTCACCTCAGGTTATCAAGCATTATATTCTCACAGAAGGACAGGTCTCTGGTGTTAAAAAGGTTGAGGACTGCTGTTATATATGACAGCAATCTAGAATTTCTAAATATAGGAACACAACTTCAAACATAAAATAATAAACAACTTGTAGGGAACAGAGAACAAGAAAAAGAAGAAAACTATACATACACATAAAATTATCTTTTATATGTTCATTAGAGAGACAATTACAACCATAAAACAATATCAGGGTCTTATAAAAATCATTTAGAAAATAAAGAGCTCTTGGAGTTTAAAATTATGATAGCAAATATTAAAAAAAAACAAAAAAAGTTTGAACATGAAAGTGAGGTAATAATTAAGAAACATGCACAACCACATCACAAGGTATATAAATGTCAAATTACTACATTATACATGTAAAACTAATATAATAATGTATAACAATTATACATTAATAAACATTAAAAAGAAAACATGCAAGAAATTTAAAAAATTTAAATAGGTATATAATAGAAGCAGAAAATGATAACAAATAAAGACTTATCCAGGAGGTTAAAAACCTGAATGTTGTTACTTTTGGAAAGAGATACTAGACAAAATGGAAAGAAGAAACTAATCAAGAAAACAATTCAGAAAAATTTTCCAGAAATGAAAGACTTGGATCTCTGAATGGGAAAAGAATATCAAATGGGTGAAATTAGTCCAAAAGCTAAAACACATCATTTCAGACAAAAAAATCCACAAACTAAAGATTAAAAAAAAATCATAGTTAACATTTTAAGGATCAGAAAGCAGAAGTTTCAAAATTCTTGAAAACAATATGGAGTTATAGAAGACAATGCAAGAATGTCTTTACACTTCTAGAGGAAAATTATTCCTCATTAAAATTTCTATTCACAGGTAAAATATCAATTAAATGTGAAGGTAGAATAAAGATATTTTCAGATAAGCAAAGTTTTCAAATGGTTACCAACAATGCATTTCTATATAAGGGAAAAACTCTAGCATATTCTCAAAAAAAAAAAAAAAGAAAGAAAGAAAAAATTTGAAATATATAGGACCTGAAAAACAAGAGACCAACCAAAGAATAGATGCAAAGCAAGTTGCCATAATGATTGTGAATGGAAATATTATAGGATATTTTAACCAAACCAAATAGTAGTACATCACAAGAATGGGAGAGACTTATCTTAAAAGAAGAAACTGATAGAATACCATAAGTGTTTAAATATCTTGAAAACAGTTTTAAAAAATTGAATAAAATTTTAGGATTTAATTAAATATAAAAATATAAATACACTAAATTTAAAGAATCCAACATTTAGAAACTCCTTGAAAAATAAAACTATGCAGATATTAGCTTACTATATGTTCATCTATAATAATAATAATTAATAATAATAAAAGTAATAATAGTAATAATAGTAATAATCAATAAGAATATAAATGTTGAATGTTAACTTCACAGAAATTGAGATATAAGTATATTGGAAAGATGGAGATGTCAGAAGGGTGATATGTGTATTGGGAGCAGGAGCAAGTAAGGAAGCTAAATTCACATCTTTCATCATGTGAAGCCAGTTTAGATAATGCTTAAAGCTAGAAAAATAAAAATTAGCTATAAATGTGTTATTTGTATATAGAGAGGTAAAAAACAATAAACTAAAAGAGTTAAAAATGATAACTTCTTAAAAAGGAAAATGAAAAATGAAGAGGAAGGGTGTGGTTGTAGTTGTAACAAATTTAATTGAACTATAAATTTATATTAATATTTGATACAAATAAAAATACAATGAAGAAATTAAAGGGATTTAGTTGCTGACAAACTACGAAAGTTTTGACCTGAGAGTGATCATATTTCCCTACCTTCAACAAATTTTATAATAGTTTTCATAACTATATGGGACTTAAATTCTTAAACCCTTCATACATGCGACCCAAGATAATGAGATATTTTAACAAACAAACAAAAACTATTTATTTATTTATTTATTTATCTATCTATTTATTTATTTATCTATCTATCTATTTATTTATTTATTTAACACCAACAGCACCTCGTCTTCCTATGTGGTCTTCCATCCACATACTAATCAGGCCTGACCTTGCTTAGCTTCCAAGATCAGATGGGATCGAATGTGTTCAGGATGGCATGGCTATAGACAAAAATGTATTTTAGAGACTATGATCAGGATTTCTAAATATAAATTCATATCTTTCAGTATGCCAGAGAAAATAATGAGAATAAGTTTTCTACTTTAGTATAGTGATCAAAGGTTTACAATGAATGTAAGTTGCTATGATTGTTGGGGACTGAAGAATGATTATTGGGTACCAAAAAGTAGAGATAATTATTTCACTCTCTTGATTTAATGTTTGAAAATAAAAGATTATTACAGTGAGATTGGCTAGCTGGAATAAGTGGGTAGTTTTGTTAGGTTAGTTTTGAAAAACATTTCCTCTGTGCTTATGTTGGTATATTTGTATAGATTATTTAAATGAATCATATAATTTTCTTTCTAATTTTCTTTCTATTATGACCACATAATGGCAACGACAATTTATTGACAAATTTTTGTTAGAAGATTCTCAGCCATTAAGATTACCATGCTATTTATATTTACTTTATCTTATATTATTTCAAGTATAAAGGGAATCATTACCAAATTCATAAATATGATAGATTTAACTTAGAATAATAATGAAAAAATAAAATTTTCAGAAATTTTTAAGTCAAAATGTAGTGAGTCTAGTAAAACTTAGTAAAATAAATTTAGGGAGGAAGATAGCAGACTAGGTAAAGAAAGAATCATCTCCTCTCAAGTTTGCATTGAAATTACAATGAAATTATAAAATAACGTGGAGAATCATGTGAAGTACACCTAATCGTAACACCTATATCTGACAATATAAATGAGCCACATTAAAATTGACCCAACATAGGCAACAAATAACCATTCAAAGAAACAAGGTTCCCATCCTTCTCAAATTATTCCAAAAAAAATCAAGAAGAGGGAAGGTTTCCTAACACCTTTTATGAGGCCACCATCACCTTGATTCCAAAACCAAACAAACACATTACACAAAAAGAAAACTATAGGCTGATATCTCTTTTAAAAATGATGCAAACATCCTCAACAAAATATCAGCAAACCTAATTCAGCAATACATTAAAAATATCATACACCATGATCAAGTTGGATTTATTCCTGGGATGCAAGGTTAGTACAATATGCACAAATCAACTAATGCTATACACCACATTAACAAATCTAAAGATAAAAACATATGATCATATCAATAGATGCAGAAAACATGTTTGAAAAACCCCAGCATTCATTTATGATAAAAATTTCAGCAAAGTGGGAATAGAGGAAACGTACCTCAACGTAATAAAGACCAATAAAGAACATATATTACAAAACTACAGCTAACATCATACTTAATGGAGAAAAGCTAAAAGCATTTTTTTAAGATCAGGAACAAGACAAAAATGGCTACTTTCAACACTCCTCTTCAACATTGTTTTGGAAGTCTTAGCCACAGCAATAAGACAAGAAAGAGAAATAAAAGGCATCTGAATTGGAAAGGAAGAAGTAAAACTTTCTTTATTTGCTGATGACATGATACTGTATATAGAGAACCCTAAAGATTCCAACAAAAAACTGTTAGAACTGATCAATGAATTCAGTAAAGTAGAAAGATACAAAATAAATATTCAGAAGTCAGTGGCATTTTTATACACCAGTGAAGAACTTTCAAAAAGAGAAATCAAGAAAACAATACCATTTACAATTGTATCAAAAACAATAAAATATCTGGGAATCAAGTTAAACCAAGGAGGTAAAAGTCCTGTTCTCAGAAAATGATAAGTCACTGAAAAAGAAATTGAAGAAGATACAAATAAATGGAAGCATACACTGTGCCCATGGGTAAGAAGTATCAATATCATTAAAATGGCCATAGTACCCAAAGCAATCTACAGATTCAATGCAATCCCTATGAAAATAACAATGGCATTTTTCAGAGAGATAGAACAAATAATTCTGAAATTTTTACGGAACCATAAAAGACCAAGAATAGCCATGGCAATCTTGAGAAAGACGAACAATGTTGGAGATATCACACTATCTGATATCAAACTATACTACAAGGCTATAGTAATCAAAACACCATGGTAGTGGCATAAAAACATTTACATTGATCAATAGAACAAAACAGAGAGCCCAGAATTAAATCCATGCCCATACATTCACTTAGTATATGATGAAGGAGGTATGAATATACAAAGGAGTAAAGACATTTTCTTCAATAAATGGTGTTGGGAAAATTGGACAGATACATGCAAAAAAAAAAAACACAAAAGCTGGACCATCCTTTTACACTGTATACAAGAATAAACTAAAATGGATTAAAGACTTAAATGTAAGAGCCAAACCACAAAACTTCTAAAAAAATATATAGGCAGCAAACTCTCTGACATTGCTAACAGTAATTTCTTTTTGGATATATCTCCCCAGGCAAGGGAAAAGAGAAAAAATAAACATCAAACTAAAATGTTTTTGTACAGCAAAGGAAAGCATCGACAAAACAAAAAGACAATGACTGATTGGGGGAAGGTACTTGCTAAGGATTCATCTGAGAAGGAGTCTATATCCAAAATATATAAAGCACTTATACAACTCAACAACAACAACAAAATGACCCGATTAAAAAATGGACAGAAGACCTGAACAGATACTTCTCTAAAGAGGAAATACAGATGGCTAACAGATATATGAAAAGATGCTCAAGGTCACTAATCATCAGAGAAATGCAAATTAAAACCACAGTAGATATCATCAGACACCTGTCAAAATGGCTGTCATCAATAAATCAGAAAAACAAATGTTGGTGAAGATGCTAGAAAACGGAACCCTCATACATTGTTGGTGGGATTGAAAATTAGTACAGCCAATATGAAAAGCAATATGGAGGTGTCTCAAAAAATTAAAAATGGGTATGTCTTTTGACCCTGCAATTGCACCACTGGGTATTTATCCAAAGAATATCAAAACAATAATTTGTAAAGATATATGCACTTCAATATTCATGGCAGCACAATTTACAACAACCAAGATCTGGAAATCAACCTAAATACCCATCAACAGATGATTGGATAAAGAAATAATACTTCATATGTACAATGGACTATTACTCATTAATTAAAAAAAATAAAATTTTACCATTTGCAACAAAATGGATGGACTTAGAGGTTC
Source organism: Cynopterus sphinx (assembly GCA_030015415.1). Classification (NCBI taxonomy): domain Eukaryota; kingdom Metazoa; phylum Chordata; class Mammalia; order Chiroptera; family Pteropodidae; genus Cynopterus; species Cynopterus sphinx. The sequence continues at coordinate 47,962,136 of CM057388.1, read as the reverse complement.
TTATGTTGAGTGAAATAAATCAGACAAAGATAAATACCATATTAAAACTAATGAAAAACAGACTAACAAATATAATGAACAGTTTGGTGACAACTAGATGGCAGTGGGGGTTGTAAGGCTGGGCGAATAGGGTGAAGAGTTAAAGAAGTACAAATTAGTAGTTGAGAGATGGTCACGGGGATGGGGAGCACAGCATAGGGAATGCAGTTAGCATTAATATATTGGTTAGGTAGAAAACCAGAGGAGAAAAGGAGCAATTAAGGGGATCATTTTATAAAGTATATAAATGTCTAAACAAATACTGTATACTTGAAAGTAAGAAAAATAAATAAATAAATTTATTTTTTAAAATTTAATAAGATAGCAAGATGAGTTTATTTCCTCTTGGCAGAAGAGAAAACTCCAAATGTCATGAGCAAATTACAAAGAAAATAACTAGCATCTGAAAAAAAAGGATGCTTCTTTTATATCTGAGTCATCAGAGTAAAATTGACAGTGTTTTAGTATTGTCAATATTTGAATCTGTAAATTGATTTTTAAAAACCTTACTGAAAAAAATTGCAGGAGATAGTATATCAAAAGAGGTCTCTATTTGAGGAACTTAGAAGAATACATATTACCTGGATTCAAAATAATGTTGACCCTTAAATTCAAAAATCAATAAAATAAAATTTTTTTCTGTGAGAGGGAAACTCTTGAGATTCTAATAAGCATTTTTAGACAATAATAGGATAAATATGTTAGATGCTTTGTGTAATATCTAGAGCTAGGAACTAGAATTTACATCATTGCAAGGTGAAATACTATTATCTTAACAACTGACATCAAAATTCTACCTACGGAAGGAATTGCCTTTGATTCACAAATACCCTTATATATTACTTTAAGGGATAGTAAAACTTGGAGGTACAGATTGGCAGAAGACAAAGCTATAAAGATGACAGCTCAGTGGCTATGCAAGCATGTAAAATAAATCAGGATTGGTTGGGGAGAAGACAAAAAAGATTAGGAAGTGAGGCCTGATAATTTAAAACTTAAGCCTTAATGGGCTACTAAGAAATTCCTTGTGCTGAGATGACAAATAGTAAGACATATGTTTTGGTATCTCTGTATTGTAAATCTCTTTCTTTCATCTCTCTCCACATTCTTAGAAAGTCTAATAATATGAAAATGAGTTCTGATTTGGAGACCATCCTGAAAAATAAATCTAACAAGAATTTGCAGTAATTTTGGGAAAATTTTTGGTCTTTTTTAGTTTACAGATTAGAGATTTAAGGTTTTCTTTTATAGACTTCAAAGAAGGTCACAACTGACATGCAAATTACAGTATTTTAAAGTTCTGAGTACCACGGCTAAAGTTAAAAGTATCATGTAGCTTATTAACTATGCAATGACTACTTTGCTTCCAATTGTGCCCTGAAGTTGAGAAGAGACTATATTTAAAATTGGGAAACCATTTTACAAGCTGAGGTAAAATTCAGATTTTTAAAAAATGAAAGTCAATTGCAGTGTCTTCATCAATCATTCATTTAACAAATACTAATTGAATGACTATGAGAAAATCACTATAAGAAACATTACTACAAAAAGATGAACAAACCAAGGCTGATGGTCCAGTGTGAAGACATCAAAAAAAAGTCACATAAATAGAGTTATACTTACAAATTTATATAAATTCCAAGAAAATAAAGCATAAAGTGGTATTAGAGATTATTTAGTGGCACCAATATTAGATTTGTTGTCATGGACGTTTTATCAGAGGAAATGACATTTAAACTAAGATTTGAAAGATGAGTAAGATTTTCATTAAAAAAATGAAAAAGGAAAATTAGTTATAATTTGTCAAAATCATTGTTCAATTCAACAATTATTGTAATGATTATTTTTATACTTCATATTGATATTATATAAATATATCTATATACATATCTATATACCCCAATTGACTTTTTGTTATAATATAAAAAATGTAAAGTTTAAACTATAATTTCGACATTAATCTTATTATTACTGATCGTGGGAATTAGAAATTAAAGAATTTCCTCATAAGAATTCTAGGTGAGTGTTTTGGGGATGCAGGATTTGATACTCTTTCATTGGAAACATGTTTAATTCTATATATCTTGAGAATCTCAAAATTGTTAAGAAAAATGTCTTGCCAACTTCCTGATGTTTTTTTCTGAGTTTATTTTGCTTTACATTTTCAGGTAAAAAAAAAAAAATACAAATCACCATAACTATCGCCTGTGGGATTTTTCAAAGGAAACAGATGTTCTATGGAACACCAACAAAAAGAATAAAATTTGGCATCATATTAAAAGGCTGTAATAACTTATATGTACTGAATTATCTTCAAAGGTTTTATTATCAACAGGTTGGTTATCATCAAAGCCAACTTCAGAATTTGAAACCCAGAGTTTCTTCCTTGTCAAAAGGGAAACCTTTTTTCTTTCACTTTACTCTTTTTAGTTCTGTGTCCTTTCAGAAACTAAAAATTTAGGTAGAAATTTATAAAACATATTTGTTAAATTTGAATACAGTAACAACTTAAAAATAACATATAAATCTATGCTAAATTTTAAAGATCTATATTTGTAAATAATTTTGAAGTATATTTTTCCACTTGTAAAACTATAAAATGACTAATTAGTATGAATTAGTATGAAAACAACTATATAGTTGTTCATGTTCAGAAATGTCTTATCTCAGATTTTAATCATTTTTATAGTAATTTCAAAATTAGTAGCTACTCTGTCAGTTTTAACTAGTAACCTTGAGTTAGTTCATTGATAATTCTTTCATGAGATGAATGCAAAAATACAGACAATTATCATCACAGCAACAATTATTGGCACTATTTTGTTCAAGATACTAAAAAAAGATACTTAATATTTTTATTTTAAAATCTATCAAAATGAACTAATCAGGAACTTTTAGATAATTACACTGAGATTTATTATTTTTAAGTCAAGTGTAGAAGGTATACATTTATCTGAGAGGAATGGACTTTTTCTACAATCAAAATTTTATTTTTAGATTAAGATATTTATTATGAACTTAGGAATAGCATTTTATTCTTATCAAAAGTTTTAGTTCTCCTTCCTCCCAAATAAAATTCTACTACTAGAGACCACCACTTGGTCTTTGATTAGTTACAAAGCAATCATTTCTTCAGAGATGATATCCTATTACATTTTTGTCCCCTTCAAATTTGAGGACTGATAAAACTATACATAGCATATTTTAGTTCTTGTTTGATGACATACCCAAGCATTGATTGGGAACTAATGTCTCACAATACAAAAACCTCTCAGAGGTGTTAGCATGTGGGAAACAAAAAGTCTCTGTCTTTTATTAATTAATGAATTATGATCCTTAGCATTATTTAGTAGTGCTAAACAGAGTACACACTCTGTGCCTACTTGGGTTTGTAATAATATAAGTGATAGTAGATTAGTGAAATATGTAGCTCGGATGGTAATATATTTTCATCAAAGTCATAACTTTTATTTCAAATTGATTCCAGAAGATACCTTTGAGAAACTTATGTTGAAATTTATTTATTCAAAAAAAGATATCTGTAAAATTGCATTAGGTTCTATATTCAACATTTTAATGTAGACATTGTTTCTCTAGAAAAAATCCAAAAAGAAAAATAATTAGAATGTTGAGAGGTCTGGAAACCATGGTATGCAAGAACAATAAAAAAATGGGATTATTTTCTCAGAGGAAACATAACACTTTATTAAAATATTTGTTAGGTATATTAATGAAATACAAAACATATTTTCCAAAAAAATAAATCTAAGAAAATAATTTATAACAAGGCAGATATTTACTCACTTTAATATAAAACCTTCTATCCACTAAATGAATAGAATGATTAGCATTTGTCACTGAAGATGTTTAAGCATCGACTTAACAATGACTATTTGTCAATATTAGACAAAAGCAAATATAGGTTACACACTCACTGAATTTAGAAAGGACCTCAAATTTAGAGAGGATTTTATGAATTTGATCTCAAAGCCAAGGGAAGTAATAGCAAAAATAAATAAATTGGGAAGCTAAAAAGCTTCTGCACAGCAAAAGAAACCATCAACGAAGCAAAGAAGTCAGATAAACTTGTCAAAGGATATGAAGGACTTATAGTCAGAAAACTGCGAGATGTTATTACAGGAAATTGAAGAAGACACAAAGAAATAAAAAGATATTCTGTGTTCATGGATTGGGAGAATTAACTTAGTTAAACTGGTCAGATTACCCAAAGCAATATATAGATTTAATGTAATTGTTATCAAAATCCCAAAGGCACTTTTTTTAATAAATAAAATAAAAATTACCAGATTTGCATGGAATTGCAAATGACCATGAATAGCCAAAGCAATTCTAACAGAACAGAACAAGGCTGAAGGTATTGCACTGCCTGACTTCAAACTATACTATAAAGTAACAGTAATCAAAACAGCATGATACTTCCAGAACAACAGAAGCACAACCCAATAGGAAAAAAAAATAAACTGAGAGCCCAGAAATAAACCCACATATATATGGGCAAATAATTTTCAACAAAATAACCAAGAACATACAATGGAGAAAAGAATGCCTTTTCAATAAATGGTGCTGGGAAAATTGGAAAGCCACATGAAAAAGAATGAAACTAGACTGCTATTACTCAAAATGGATCAAAGACCTAACTATTTGACCCGAAACAATAAATTGCATAGAAGCAAATATAGGTTACACACTCACTGAATTTAGAAAGGACCTCAAATTTAGAGAGGATTTTATGAATTTGATCTCAAAGCCAAGGGAAGTAATAGCAAAAATAAATAAATTGGGAAGCTAAAAAGCTTCTGCACAGCAAAAGAAACCATCAACGAAGCAAAGAGGCACTAAGCTGAATGGGAGAAGATATTTGTAAACAAGTTCTCCAATAAGGGGCTATATCTTAAATATATAAAAAGCTCATACTACTCAACAACAACAACAACAACAACAAACAAACAAAAAAGATAATCAATCCAATTTAAAAATTGGCAGAGAATCTGAACATACACTTCTCTAAAGAAGACATGCCAATAGATAAGAGACATATGAGAAGATGCTCAACTGCACTAGCTATTAGGGAAATGCAGATCAAAACCACAATGAGATATCACCATAGGTCTGTAAGAATGGCTTCTATCAACAAGTTAAGTAACGAGTGTTGGAGAGGTTGTGGGGGAAAAGGAAACATTATACATTCTGATGGGAATGTAAATTGGTACAGCCACTATGAAAAACAGTATGGAGGTTTCTCATAAAGTTAGAATAGAATTATTATATAACTTATCCATTTATTTTAGGGGTGTCTATCCCTAAAACTTGAAAACATTTATTCACAAAGATATATGCACTCCGATGTTCATTATAATATTATTCACTATGGCAAGACATGGAAATAACTGAAGTGTTCTTCAAAAGATGATTGGATAAAGGTGAGGTGTATATATACAATGGACTATTACTCACCTATAAGAAGAGTTGAACTATTCCCATTGGTGACAACATGAATGAATCTTGAGATAATCATGCTAAGCAAAATAAGTCAGACAGAAAAAAAATCAAGACCTATATGATTTCACTCATATGTAGGATATAAAACTAAAAACAACAAATGAACAAGATAAGCAAACAAAATCTCATAGCTACAGACAACAGTTTAGTGGTTGCCAGAGGGTAAGGGGGATGGAGGGAAGGTAGATAATGGTAAAGCGGGGTCACATATACAGTGACAAAAGTAGATTTGACTTTATGTGGTGAACACACAATGCAATATACAGATAATTTAACATAGAATTATATATTTGAAACCTATGTAATTTTATTAACCAGTGTCACCCCAATAAATTTAATTTTGAAAAGTTGGATGTCATACACATCATTTCCCTAAAGTATAATTTTGTTCTTATCAATTATAAAAACTTACCTCAAAATAATAAGCAGAATAAATTTCAGAAGTTATTATTTTTCTACACATACAATAAGTGGCACTCTTCCTGGGTTCTTGGTGGTAGAAAAAAAGGTATAAAGACTTTCCTAGCTTAAGCATTGCTTAGACCTAATCTTGTTTCTTCTACTGAAACACAGAATTCTAAAACTATGTATTTACTTATATAATAAAATATTATTGATCTATAATTTAATATACAGTGTTATTTCATGGGTAGCAATAAATAAAACAATAAATGGGATTATTATAATAGAGATCAAGGAATATTTTTAAATTAAGAAATGTATGCATCAGTTGAGTGATTCCACATTCTGTTATTGTAAAAGTAAATATTATTCATAGTAGTTAAAATTCAAACAAAATGAAGGTAAAATTTCAAATATTTATATTTTAGAAATGACATAGTGTGTATGAGTTCAAAAAGAAAGAATAAAATTATAAGAAACTATAATAAAACATTTTTATAGTTTAAATAACTGATGTTATTTGTTACATTGCCTACAGTTTATTTCCAGAAATAATGAATTTACTTCAATATAACTGGCATTTGAAAACTTTACACTATTGAAAAAAGTCTCATTTATAACCAGTATAACTATTACCTGTCAAGAAGCTATATTTCACTTGTAATTTAATTTAAACTATTTACTGTGTGTTAATATTTTTCTTCCACACATTTAATGCCCTTGGTATCATTGACTGTTTCATTGCTCTACAATTATAGAGTTATTTGTCTTCCTTTAACATTTTCAGAAATATTTTATACATTTTTTAATTTTTATATTAAAACTAATATAAGTTAATTAGGCCAGGATTACATGGTAGAAAAGTAAAAAGCAAAGTCCAAAAAATCCCGTGAATTATTACTAAATAGACATAAACTTAAAACCATTTAGGATCTCAAAGAATATCATTAGTTCCAATTATTCATATGAACTTGTGCTTTTTCAATTTCTCCAGGTAAATACCATAATATTTTCTCTTTGAAATACATAACTTAATCCAGTGGCCATTATAAGCCTTTGTTTATCATTTTAAAAGATAAATTAAGCAAAAAATCTTGAAAAGTTTTTTTTTTAATGTATAGCTTTAAGAAAATCTCTTGAGGTTTATAAAAATTGGCATTTTTAAACTTACACATTTCTTTATACCTTAATATATTTTCCTTGCTACCTATTTGGAGATATACTTTGAACATGTGTTTGCACACACATGCACACTATAAAACAAATGGAAAATTGCACTAATGGTAACATCATTAATGTCTTATTAGTGTCTCTATATATCCATGCCCAAGTTACAACTCCAAGTAAATGTCCTACCTCATCTTGCTGTAATATTTCCAAAAATGAACAAGGAGTGTGTTACTGTGAACCATAGTCACCAAACAATATATCTGTTGTGTCTCCCTGCCTCTAATCTCCAGATATGTAAAATTCAGTAAATTGAATAATATATAATTAATTTACATGCATTTATTTTATTGAACATTTTCACTAAGTCATTTTTACAGCTAAGTAATATAAAGTCATTGACCAACTGAACTAACAGTATTTTATATTAATAAAAATAATAATTTGGTCTTAAGTTCTGAAAAATTATTTTTCTTTTGAAATTATTTGAAAAATGTACAAAATTTTAAAATAAAATGTTATATGAAAAACTAAATTTTGCAAGAAAATACTAGATAATCACAGAATTGTGAAAGTATTATTCACTTTAACCTATTTTATGTTAGTTCTAATATGATTGACTCTGGTTGCTTAAAATGGACATTTATCATAATTTCCATTTTTGAAAATTTAGAGAAAAAATCCACTTTTTATTTGGAGGATTTCCCCATTATGTGGGCCTTGTTGTGAAGCAGGTCCCACTTCTCAAGGCAGAAACTACCTGGATTACCCTGATGACTTTTGACTATTATATGGGCACATTTTTAGACTCAGCGAACTAGATGTTGACATTTGGAATGTATAGTTTACAAGTAGCGATGTAAAGGCTGGATCAATTGAGAATTGCATGTAGTAGCATAAGTTACCTTACAATTTCACTGGCAGTGAGTTTTGATGCCCAGTAGCTGTAGCATCCAACAACTATGGTGCTATTTTAAAAAGACCAATATTATTATGTTTCTTGAACCTTGCCTACTTTGTTATCTGCCATTTTTTAAAACTTAGTTGTTCAATTATCCACAGATTATTTGAGCTCTCAATTATCTTTCTTTTTAAATCAATTTCAACTTAAGTAGATTTTATTTTTGTGGCCTAAACCAAAATATATTACTAATACATAGGGAGTTACCAGGTGTGGATTACAGGCAACAGACATTCACGGGGGAAACAGAGAACTGAAGCATGGATAAGTGACAACATTGGAGATAAAGACTGAAAATATCATTTTGTATTCAAGTATAAAACATGAAAGATCATAGTAAATAGTGATAATGTAGTTATCATTCATATTCAATTGGAATAAAGTTTTCAGTCAATGCAAGACTATTCCTGTGCAACAGAATACTATGTAGGACTTGAAAATTCATAGATTATAGATTGGGGTAGCTGTTTTTGAAAGCACTATGCAGCCTAAAAGAAAAAGAATGGCAAGCTCAAATTATTAAATTCTCATTTCAAGGCAGAAATTGAAACACTGTGACTTCTTATAACCAAAGTAAAATAATTCTTTCCATTTTAGCACAGGAATGAATTTGCCAAAAATCTAAACTTAATGTATAATTTCATATTTTGCTATATTATGACATCTGCTGTATCATTAGCCTTTCAAGGTATTTAAGGTTAATAAGTAATATTTAGAAAGTAATGTGATCTTTCAATATAACTGTTGATCTTCTGTATCTCTTCTTTGCAGAAAAGTTTACTTCAGCCCATTGTCTACTTTTCAATCAAGATTCTGTTTTGTTTTGTTTTTGTTATTCTATTGATTTATGTATTTTGGAAATTAACCCATTATCAGATATATAATCTGCAAATATGTCCTCTCAGCTTTTAAGTTAGGTTTTCATTCTGTTGACAATTTCTATCGCAGTGCAAAATGTTCCGATTTGATGTCTTTCCATTCATCTTTTTAAACAATTTTTGTTGCTATGCTTTGGGCATCATAACCAAAAAACCACTGCAAATAATTTCAAAAATGCAAATAAAAATCAAAATGAGATATCTCACATCTGATAGGATGACTATTATCCAAAAACCAAAATATATGTTTTGGAGGAGATGTGGGGAAATTAGAACCTTTGTAAACTGTCAGTGGGAATGTAAAATTGTGAAACCACTGTTGAAACAGGATGGAGTTCCCTCAAAAATATATTTTTTAAATATCAAGAAACTACAGTTATCATCGCACTTAGGGATTAGAAACTTGAAACTATTTCACTAACATTAGGTATAGGGCAAGAATGACCCCTCTTCCAACTCCTTTACAACATCATGCTAGAAGTACTCTCTAAGGCAATAATGAAAGAAAGTAGAATATATAATAAAAATATGCAGATCAAAAAAATATATAAAATTGTCTATTTCACAGATGATATTCTAAAAGAACATCCAGAAGAATTGAGGAACAGCAACTACAACAAAAACTTTGGAACTAATTAGCAGTTATAGTAAGAATGCAGAATACAAAGTCGACATACAAAATTCAATTGTTGTCCTATATATAAACAATGAGCAAATTGAATTTGAAATTAAAATCACAGTACTATCTATAATAGCACTCTTGCAAATAAAATAATCAGGTATAAATCTAATAAAACATATAGAAAACATATAAGATAAGAAAAACTAAAAAACTCAAATGAATACAATAAAATAACTAAATAAATGGAGAAATATTTCATGTTCATGATTAAAATACTTAATATTATCAAGATGTCAGTTTTTCCCAAAATTATCTGTAGATTTAATGCAAACCCAATCAAAATCTCCGTAAGTTGTTATGTAGGTATCAACAAATTCATTCTAAAGTTTAATATAAAGAGGCAAAAGACCAAAAATAACCAATACATTATTGAAGGAAAAGAACTATATAAGGGGACCGATGCTGCCAGGCATCAAAACTTGCTTTATAAAGCTGTAATAATCAAGACAATGTGGTATTGGCAACAAAATAGACAAATAAATCAATGGAACAGAATACAAAGCCCAGAAATAAGCACTAAATATATGCTCAGCTGATGTTTGAGAGTAGAATGAAGGTAGTCTTTTAACAGTTAGTGCTGCAACAATCAGATATCCACAAGGGAAAAAAAAACTAGACAGATTTTACATCCTCCCAAAATTTAACTCAAAATGAATCATAGACTTACTGGAAAATGCAAAACTATAAAACTCCTAGAAGATAACATGGAAAAAAACTAGAAAATCTTGGATATGACAATACCTTTTAAAATACAATAGCAAAGATGATTCACAAAAGAAGTGCTTGTTAAGCTGAACTTCATTAAAATTTTTTAAACATTGCTCTGTGAAAGACAATGTCAATAAAATTATAAGACAAGTTAGTGACTGGGAGAAAATATTTTCAAAAGAAGCATTTTATAAAAGATTATCAAAAATAAACAAAAAACTTTTAAAATTAAATAATAAGAAAATAACCAATCAGATTTAAGATTGAACCAAAGAGGACACCCAGGGCAAGATGGTAGAGTAAGTAAATGCAGTGCTTGCTTTCTTCCATGATCATATTAAAATTACAAATAAATTAGAGAACAATCAACCTGGAGAATTGTCTGAAGACTAGCTGAATAGAAGTTTGATAATGAAGTATATAAAGAAGCAGCCACTGAAACTAGTAGAAGAGGCAGAGCCACTAAAAGGACTGTCCCACACCCGCATGTGGTGGTTGAGAATCAGGAGGAATATCTCAGCTGTAGAGTTATCCTTGGGTGAGCGAGAGTTGCCAGCCTCACACTGAGTTCTCCAGCCCAGAGAAACAGTGACAATAAAAGGAGGCCCGACAATATCTGGCTGTGAAAAAAAGTGGGAATTCTGTTCATCCAAGAGAGATCGAAGGCTCCTAGAAACTCGGGCATTCTCTTAACAAGCTTGCATTCAGACTCACTCGCTCACAGGAACTCACCCTAGGCTCATGCAGAGGGACTGTGACTCAGGAAGCACCAAAGACATACAAAAGACTCAGTTGTGTAGTTTCAGGGCAAAGATTGGAGGGACAGCCACCATTCTCCCTGTGTTGAGCTCTTTTCTCATGCAAACTGCATGCACAGACACTGTCTTTCCTGTGTTTAGTCTTCCACCTATACAGCTAAATCTGAATCTGTGTTGGGCTGGTGAGCTCTTCTCATTCCACCCTCTTGACTCCCTGGGACCTGGCCCTAACCAACTCATACACTGCTGGAGGCACTTTTGGAGACAGGCAGCCAGCCTTGCATCATGCACAGAAGTCTCTTTTAGCAGAAAACAGCTTAGCTCACATGCTGCTAGAGGCACATTTGTGGCCACAGTCATCCACAGCCCACACAGCAATCTTTCTTGGAAAACTATCAGGAGTCTGTGGGCCACAGGTATGCAGTAACTGGCCTCCGTGTGTCCTGAGTCTTTTGGTAAATGGCCTCAGGTTCAGCACTGGCACCAAACCTGAATATGCATTAACATGGTGAACACATCCTGTCAAACACTGATGACTTCCTGAAACTCCTGCCTCATTCAACTCATGTACTGCTTGAGGAACCTTCACCTGCTGAGCCTTATAGGGAGCTAGCAGGCAGCAACATGCCTTGAAGTGTCCTGTATTTTTGCTGAGCTGCCTCAGGGCCAGCACTGCTGGCAGCCATATATGTTTGGCAGTGTGATTTTTCTCACATGCCTCCAGGTCCAGTACAGGCAGTGACAACCTGTGGGCCACTTTGTAGCTCCTACCAGGTAGCTCTGTGCCAGGTAGAGGCAGTGGCTGAACTTGGACTACACTAGAGCCCCTCCTAATAGGCCCCAGAACCAATAAACCTGGAGTCTGACTTCAGACCACAACAGAGAACCACCAAATTAGCTCCACACATAGCATAAACAAAGGATAGTCTCAGCAGGCACCAGAGCTCTCTAGGGTAAGTCTTGCTCTGAGAGGTTAACCCCTACTGAACAGTTTATATACTGTGGGAAAGGCTAATTCTCACAGTCAATCTAAGGGTAAATTCCACCCTTTAATGTGCCAACAGCAGACAAGTTTCAGCTACAACAGGAAGCATACACAACCCACACATGTGACTCCTGGAGCACATGGCATAGGTAAACAGAGTAACTACACCACTAGGCCCCACAGAGCACTTACTCAATAAGGTCACCCTGCCAAGACTAGGAGACATAGCAGATCTAAATAACACATAGAAACAAACACAGAGGGACAGTCAAAAGAGTAAAATAAAAACAAAAAACAAAAACATGTCCCAAATGAGAAAAAAAAAAAAAAAACAGGAGAAAACTCCACAAAAAGGAACTAAATGAAATTGAAGCCATCCATCTCCAAGACAGAATTCAAAAACAATGCTTATGAGGATGTGCAAGAAACCTAGAGAGAATGTCAACAAAAAGATAGTAAGATCAAAAAAGGACATGAAAACCTTTAAAAGAGAATCAGTTAGAAATAAAAGTATAATAAGAGAAGTAAAGAATGCACTAGAAGGATCAATAGCAGGTTAGACAAAGCAGAAGATTGAATTAGCAATTTTGAAGACAAGGTAGCAAAAAATAACCCATGCAGAAAGCCAAAATATAAAAAAATAAAAATAAAAATATATATATATATGTTTAAAAAATGAGGATGGTTTGAGAGACTTCTGGTACAATATTAAGCCTAATAACATTTTCATTACAGGGGTACCAGAAAGAGAAGAGAGAGCACAAGATTGAGAAGCTATTTGAAGGAAATAGTGACTGAAAACTTTCCTAAACTAGAAAAGGAAATAGACATACAAGTCTAGGCAGTTCAGAGAGTCTCAAACAGGATGAACCCAAAGAGATCAACAAGACATCATAACTAAAATGGCAAAAGGACAAATAGAGAATCTTGAAAACAGTAAGAGAAAAACAAATTAGTTACCCTACAAGGGAACACCCATTCAACTGTCAGCTGACTTTTCAACAGAAATTTTGCAAGCCAGAAGAAACTGGAATGAAATACTCAAGATAATGAAAAGTCAGGACCTACAACAAAGATCACTCCACCCAGAAAGGCTATCATTTAAAATTGAAGAAGAATGAAAGACTTTCCCAGACAAGAAAAACCTAAAGCAGCTCATCATCACATAAACAATATATAAGAAATGTTTCTTCTTAAAAAAGAAACAGGGGTAAAAAAAGAACAGAGATATGATATACATATGATTAGAACAACGATAAATATGTACCTATCAATAACACCTTTAAATGGAAATGGATTAAATGCTCCATTCAAAAGCTATAGGGTAGCTGATGAAAGGATAAGAAAATAAGACCCATACATATGCTGTCTACGAGAGACCCACTTCACATCAAAAAACACAGACTTAAAGTAAATAGATGAAGCAAAAGGTAATTCATGTGACTGGAAACAAACAAAAAAGCTGGACTAACAATACTTACATCAGACAAAATAGACTTTAAAGCAAAGGCTATAATAAGAGACAGAGAAGGACATTACATAATGATAAAGAGATCAATCTAACAAGATGATGTAAACTTTGTAAATATTTATGTACCCAACATAGAAGTGTGTGTGTGTGTGTGTGTGTGTGTGTGTGTGTGTGTGTGTGTAGCAAATTGTGACTAACATAAAGATTAAAAAAAATAGTAATGCAGTCATTATAGGGGACATTAACACCTCATTGATATGAATGGACAGATCTTCCAGACAAAATATCTACAAAAAATAGCGGCCTTAAATGGCACTTTAGAACACATGGATTTAATTGACATTTTTAGACCTTTTCGCCACAAAGCAGCAAAATATACATTCTTTCAAGTTCACATACAACATTTTCAAAGATAGATCACATAATAAGCCACATACAAAAAAATTGGTGAATTTAAGAAGATTGAAATCATATCAAGCATTTCTCTGATCACCATGCTATAAAACTAGAAATTACACTGTAAAACTTAAAAAAACACACTAGCATGGAGGCTAAATAAGATACTACCAAAGAGTAAATGGGCTAGCAATGAGATCAAGGAAGCAATCAAAAGACACCTTGAGATAAGTGAAAATAAAACACAATGACCCCAAATCTACAGGACACAGCTAAAACAGTTCTAAGAGGGATATTTATAGCAATACAAGCCTACCCCATGAAACAAGACAAATATCAGGTAAACATTGTAACTAGAAACTAGAAAATAATAATAGCAAACAAAGCCCAAAGTGATTAGAAGAAAGGATATAATAAAAATCAGAATAGAAATAAATGAAATATAGTAATTAAAACAAACAATACAAAAATTCAAGGAAATTACAAGCTGCTTTATTGGAGAAAAAATAACCAAAATTGATAAACTTTTAACCAATTTCATCAAGGAAAGAAGAGAGGACCCAAATAAATAAAATCAGAAATGAGAGTAGAAGGGACAACTAACACCAAAGAAATACAAAGGATTATAAGAAAATACTACAAGCAATATATGTCAACAAAGTGAAAAATCTGGAAGCAAGAGATAAATTTCTAGAATCACACAGTCTCACATCTGAGTGAAGAAGAAATAGAAAATCTGAACTAATTACTGCCAATGAAATTAATTCAGTTTTCAAAAAGCTCCTACACACAAAAGAATTAGAAACAATGGCATCACAGATAAATTTTACCAAACTTTCAAAGAATAATAAACACTTATTTTTCCCAAACTATTTCAAAAATTTTAAGATGAAGGAAGACTCTCAAGATCATTTTACGAGGCCACCATCACCATGATACCCAAACTTTGCAAAAAGAAGAAGGAGGAGGAGGAGGAGGAGGAGGAGGAGGAGGAGGAGGAGGAGGAGGAGGAGGAGGAGGAGGAGGAGGAGGAGGAGGAGGAGAAGGAGAAGAAGAAGGAGAAGAAGAAGAAGAAGAAGAAGAAGAAGAAGAAGAAGAAGAAGAAGAAGAAGAAGAAGAAGAAGAAGAAGAAGAAGTAGAAGAAGAAGAAGAAAGGAGAATATAGCAGATATACCATACAAAAGCTCTCAACAAAGAATAGAAGGTACGTACCTCAACATAATAAAGACCATATATGACAAACCTACAGCTCACATCATACTCAATGGGGGAAAGCTAAGGAATTTTCCTTAAGGTCAGGGCCAAGACAAGGATGCCCACTTTCACCACTCCTCTTAAACATTATATTAGAAGTCTTAGCCACAGCAATAAGACAAGAGAAATAAAAGGCATCTGAATTGTAAAGGAAGAAGTAACTCTCGTTATTTGTCGATGACATGATACTGTATATAGAGAACCCTAAAGATTCCAACAAAAAACTGTTAGAACTGATCAATGAATTCAGTAAAGTAGAAAGATACAAAATAAATATTCAGAAGTCAGTGGCATTTTTATGAAACAATGATGAACTTCCAAAAAGAGAAATTAAGAAAACAATCCCATTTACAATTGTGTTGAAACTATAAAATACCTGGGAATCAAGTTAATCAAGAAAGTAGAAGACCTTTTTTTCTCAGATAATAATGTCATTGTAAAAAGAAACTGATGAAGCGCCAAATAAATGGAAACATATACCCTGTTCATGGGTAGGAAGAATCAACATTGTTAAAATGGCCATACTATCCAAAGCAATCTATACATTCAAAACAATGTCTACCAAAATACCAATAGCATTTTTTAGAAAGGTAGAACAAATAATCCTAAAATTTATACGAAGCCATAAAAAACACTGAATAGCCATGATGATTTTGAGAAAAAAGAAAAAAATTGGAGGTATCCCACTATCTTATATCAAACTATGCTACAAGTCTACAGTAATCAAAACAGCATGGTACTGGCATAAAAACAGATATATTGATCAATGGAACAGAATAGAGAGCCCACAAAAAAATCCATACTGATATGCTCACTTAATATATGACAAACAAAATAACAATATACAATGAGGTAAAGACAGTCTCCTCAATAAATGGTGTTGGGAAAATTGGACAGATACATGTAAATATAAAGAATCTGGACCACCTTCTTTTACTGTTTTCAAGAATAGACTCAAAATAAATTAAAGATTTAAATAGAAGATCCCAAACCATAAACTTTTAGCAGAAAGCATAGGCAGTAAACTCTCTGCTATTACCAAGAAGAATTTCTTTTTGAATATACTTCCTTGAGCAAGGGACACTAAAGAAAAAATAATCAAATGGGATTACATTGAACTAAAAAGTTTAGTACAGCAAAGGAAACAATCAACAAAACAAAAAGACAACTGGCTGGGAGAAAATATTCACTAATGATACATCCGATAAAGGGTTAATATACAAATTTTATAAAGAACTTATACAACTCAACAACAACAAAAAAAAACAAACAATGCAATTAGAAAATTACCAGAAGACCTGAACAGATACTTCTCCAAAGAGGAAATACAGATGACTAACAGACATATGAAAAGATGCCCAAGGTCGCTAATCATCAGAAAAATGCAAGTGAAAACCACAATGAGATATCACTTCACATCTGTCAGACTATCTATGATCAATCAATAAATAAAAAAACAGCAAGTGTTGGCAAAAATGAGAAAAAACAGAAATCTTATACATTGTTGGTGGGATTGCAAATAGGTACAGCTGCTATGGAAAACAGTATGGAGATTCCTCAAAATATTAAAAATGAATATACCATTTGACCCAGCAATTGTACTTCTGGATATTTATCCAAAGAAAACCAAAAAACAATAATTCGTAAAGAACTATGCATTCCAATATCCATGGCAGCACAATAGCCAAGATATGGAAGCAACCTAAATGCCCATTAACAGATAAATGGATGAATAAATTATGGTTCATATATAAATGGAATATTACGCAGCCATTAAAATAAATAAAATCCCACATTTGCAATGACATAGATGGACCTAAAGGTACTCATGCTGAGTGAAATAAGTCAGACAGAGAAAGATAAATACCATATGATTTCACTGATATGTGGTATCTAAGGAACAAAAAGAACAAACTAATAAAAAACAAACTCACAAATATTGTGGACAATTTGATGACAGACAGAGGGGAAGGGGTTGGGAGGCTGGAAGAATGGGGTGAAGGGTTAAAGAAGTACAAATTAGTAGTTGATATTTGGGTATGTGGAGCATGGAAGAGAGAATGCAGTCAGCATTAATATGATGGCTAATTGGGGGTCAGGAGAGGGAGGGAGTAATTGGGGGGATCATTTTATGAACATTATAGGTATCTAACCAATGTACTGTATACTTACAACTTATTTAAATAATTATATTTATTTTTAAAAATATGGAAAAATTATTAAAATATTAGCAATCAAAATTCAGCAATACATTAAAAAGTGAGCTTTGTTTCTGAGATGCAAAGTTGGCTCAATATCCACAAATTCATTGTGACACACCACATTAAAAAAAAAGATAAAATTATATCAATAAATGTAGAAAAAAAAGTTTGAGAAAATCTAGCATCCTTTCATGATAAAAACTGTCAGAAAAGTTGGAATAGAAGAAATATACTTCAATAGAGTAAAGGCCATATATAACACACTATTTGTATATGATATGATACTACACATAGAAAACTCTAAATATTCTACCCCAAAAATATTAGCACTAATAAATGAATTCAGTAAAGTTTCAGAATATGAAATTAATAAACAAAAATTTGTTGCAATCTTATACACTAACAACAAATGAACAGAAGGAGAACATATTTTTTTAAAATAATACTATTTACAATTGCATCCAAAAGAATACCTAGGAATAAATTCAACCAAAGAGGTGAAGAGCTGTACTCAGAAAACTTTAAGACATTGAAGAAATATATTTAAGATGACACGAATAAATGAGAGTATATACCATGCTCATGGACTGCAAAGAAATCTACAGTTCAATGCAATCTCTCTCAAAATATCAATAACATTTTTCTCAGAACTGGAACAAATCATTCTAAAATTTATATGGACTCATAAAATATTCTGAATAACGTAAGCAATCTTGAGAAAAGAAGTCAGAGTATCACACTCCCTGATTTCAACCAAATATATAATAATCAAAACAGTATGGTGATGGTACACACACACAAAAAAAGAAAACAGAGGCATAGATCAATGAAACAGAATAGAGTCCATAAATTTTCATTTGTATCCTCAATTAATGTACAACAAAGGAGGCAGAAATATACAGTGTAGAAATGATAGTCTCTTCTCTAAATAGTGTTAGAAAAACTGAACAGATACACACAAAAATTGAGACTGAGCCAAAAGAAGATATTACTTATAAAACAAAAGAATGAATTATTGTCACTTGCAAGAACATAGTTAAACATACAATTATTATGTAAGTGAAATAAGTCAGACAAAGACAGTAAAATAGCTTATGAGTTTATTTATCTGTGGAATCTAAAAAATAAAAAGCAAGACAAAAAAAAAAAAGGGTTCATAATTTCAGAGAATAAACTTCTGGTTGCCAGAGCAGTGAGCCTGGGGGAAGGATGAAACACCAAGAGGAACAAAAGGTTCAAACTTTCAGTAATAAAAACATAAGCAACTGAATGTACGCAACACAGGAAATTTAGTCAATATTGCAATAACTTTGCACAGTGGCAGATGGTTACTGGACTTATTGTGGTTTTTCCTCATAAGGTATGTAAATGTTGAGTCACTGAATTATACATCTAAACCAAATTTAATATCATATGCCAGCTATACTTTAATAAAAAATTGTGAATTTTTGAGGATACAAAATTCTACTGAAGAGTGTCATGCAATATACAGTGTTCAGGTCTGAATCCGACTCACATTATGCTTAATATAACCTCAAAACCACCCCATGATAATTTCCTCAGATTTATATAGAGTTTAATTAGGATAGAATATATTTGGCATTATCATGTTACATAAAAGTTGAAGGAACTGAAATATAGAGTAAGGAAGTTGTACAAATTAACATATTTTGAAAGGTACAAATGTAAGATTCAAATTCAGGGAGTCTGTTACTGTAGTCTGAACCACTATGCTATACCACCCTAAAAATAGCCCATTTAGGTGGAGGTCAAAGCAAGAGAAAGCTTTCTAACTGTCCCATATTGCAGTATAAATACATAGTTCTGCACACAATCTTTATGGATCAACAGATACAGTGAAAATAAGGAGTCCATAGCAGATAATAATGCTATGAAGCATGTGGCATGCCCTGATAAAAAATTTACAATTTGAGTACCCAGAGTTTTAGGGGAAAATCATATTATGTATCATGCCACTATTTTGTTTTTGAGAATCAGTTCTTAACTTGTTACAAGGCCCTGGTAGACACTGAATACCTAGACATAGAACATCAAATGACCATGTAATCCATGCTGTACATAAAGAACTCCAAATGAAAGTAGCATATTTGACTAAACCCATGTTGCTTCTGAAAATACCAGCATAAAAGGAATATCTCAATGTGTTCAATTGTACTATATAGGTCCACCATACATTCCATATACTTCTATGGCCTCATAGAGCAATGCCAATGACTAATTTAATGCAGAGGCAACTATTCAAGTTTGGTTTATAAATAGCAATGAATAATAAACTTCATACAGTGGAGGGTACATTGCCATGCCATTACAGTCCTGCAGTGACCTTAAAAGACAGTGGAAAAAGAAAACCCTCTCAGATGGCATAAAGTTGTATGTTACGTCATACCAACCACTTTGTATGGAAGGAAATTTAGGCAATATCTAATAGTTGATCTTGATATTTGGGGTCTTAAGCAGCAATAAGAAAATTAAGAAAAAACATTTGTGGTTGGTAATTTTGGAATGTGTTTTAAAATTAGGAATTCTAATAGAGAAGAAAATATTTAAAGTTGATCTTGTTTATTGTTCTACCAGTCTCCCAATTTCTTTCAGGCTTCAGTCATTGAATAGAAATCTACATTGAAATCAAATAGCTTTTTCACTGATGCAGCCCAGAGCTCCTTGCAAGACATGGGAAAAGGAAGTAAGGTGACAGTTTTCACTCTTTGAAGCTCTGAGCAGTCCTTCCTGAATTATCAGGATATTCCATGCAGTGGACCCCAGTGATCAGGGCAGAGAGAAGGGCAGACCAAATGCAAAGAGTGTTTCAGCTATGTTTCAGCAACCAACATTGCTAGGCAGAAAGTTGAGTCATAGAACCTGGCCACCTACCCCCACCATTTCAGAGAGTATCCAGTCCCACTCATTCCATCCAAGAGTTAGTGTTAAGCCACAGGGAAACCTACAACAGCAAGAACTGAGACACATACTAAAGCTCATTCCAATGACAACAGTGAAGATATAGAAGCAAGGCAGATTAAGTTTAGTGGCCAGCATTACTGGAAGGAAAAGAGATACAGATGTACCACAGGCATCTTCCAACCCACCCCAACATCATGCATTAAATCTGATTTGGAATAAAGCAGCACAGCTTTACATTCAACTTTGGGATAGCACTGAGACTTCAGGGGCCCTTCAGAGGATCAGATCCCCATTGCCCTTTACATTCTTTTACAGGGTAGAAAATTGGAATCAAGGCAACCTGGTCATAGAAAAAACAGGCATTTTTGACAACAAAGAAGAGATCCAGGGGGCTTGGGTAGTACAGGAGTCTTGGCCATCACCTACAGGAAACAAAAGAAAATCTTATTTTCACCAATCTGCTAAAGATAGATCAATAAATAATAAATTTTGTTTAAAAAATACAGAACACATTCCCATTAATGCCTAGAGAGAGAAATTGTCCATCAAACACCATGAATAACCAAAGAGACAAGGCAGCTGAGAAAAGAATTAAAAATTCCAGAAAGTGAAGTTAAAGATATAGAAATATGCAATTTAAATGAAAGAGAATTTAAGATCGACTTCTGGGAAAGCTCAAACAAGACACAAGGCAATTCTGATTAACAGTTCAGTGAGCTTAGAAACAAAATAGACAAATGATGAGAATACTTAACCAAGAAAATGAAAATTTAAAAGTAAACAAACAAACAAACAAACAAATAAATAAATAAATAAAAGATCTTGAAGAATGAAATAGAAAGCTTAGGTAATAAAGTTGACCAGATAGAAGAATTAATAATATCAAATACAAAAATCTGGAAATTACACAGAATGAAGAAAAGAGAGATTCACAAGTGGAAAATAATGAAACACTCTATAAGAACTATCTGACACCATCAGAAAAAGCAAAGTAAAAATAATAAGTATACTACAAGGAGGAGAGAGAAAAAATGCATATTCAAACAGTCGACAAGAATTTACCAAACCTCTGGAAAGAACTGAATATTTGAACCAGAAAAACAAACAGAACACCTAATTATCTTAATCCCAAAAAGACCTTCTCCAGGATACATTATATTAAAACTATCAAAACTAATAACAGCTACTTTCATACCTGTTAGAATGGCTATCACTAATAAGACAAGTAACAAGTGTTGGAGGCATTGGTGAGAAAAAAAGAAACCCTTACACACTGCTGGTGGGGATTTAAATTAATACAGCCACTATTAAAAACAGTCTGGAGATTCTTCAAACAATTAAAAATAAAATTACCATGTTACCTTGTAATCCCTCTTCTGCCCCAAAAATTTGAAATCATCTTTTGTAAAGATTTATGGACCCCAATGTATATTGCAGCATTATTCACAGTGGTCCAGACTTGAAAATAAATGATATATAATTGGATAAAGAAGGTGTGGCACATATGTATAATGAAATATTACTCATGCATAAGAAATGATAAAATACTGCCATTTACAAGAATATGAATAATTCTTGAGATTAATATGCTAAGAGATATAAGTCAGACAGAAAAAGTTGAGAACTGTATGATACCATTCATATGTGGGTTATAAAACTGAAAGCAATAAACAAACATGACAAACAAACAGAGACTCATGGACACTGACAATATTTTAGTAATTACCAAAGGAAAAAGGAGGAGCAAGTGGATAAGAGTTAAGGGGGTTAAATATATAGTGATGGAAGAAAATTTTAATTTAAGTGGTGAACACACAATGAAATACTCATATGACATATTATTGAATTTTACACTAGAAACTATGATTTTATTAATCAATTTTATTAACCCATGTTGCTTTAATAAATCTAATTTTTAAAAAAGGAAATAAAACAAGTGATGTTAAGTAAATAAAAAAATAATGAAAAAAAGCAAAAGAATTCTCAAGGTAGACAGTAAATAGTGATGGTAACTTATTTAAAAACTTATTATCATTGGTTATTTTAGCAGAAACTACAAGCTAGGAAGAAGTGGGACAAAATATTGATAGTATTGAAAGAAAACACTTACCAGCCAATAATAATACATCAAGCAAGGTTCTTCCTTATATATGAAATAGAAATAGTGACCTAAGTATTGTCATATAAAAGCTGAGGAAATTTTCCAACACAAGGCATGCATTATAGTAAATAGTGAAGAAGGTCATTCTACCTAAAACAAAAGGAATAAAATACAATAAATAAATAAATAAATAAATAAATAAATAAATAAATAAATAAATAAATAAAAGATAAATAAATAATAAATAAGTAAATAAATAGAGAGATAGATAGATTAAAGATTTAAATGATTAGCAAATAGACAAATCCAGGAAACTGCAACCCTTATTAAGAACAAGATACTATATATTTAAATATTATTTAATGGTTAAAGAAAAAATAACACTTTAAAAGAAAAAGAAGACAACAGAAATCAACTTACATCATAAATAAGAATAATTTAAGACGATACAAAAAAGGGCTGGGGTAAAAATCTTAATTTGCAAAGAAGAATGTAGATAACATGAAAGTAGAAGATAAAGAACTACTGTATATACATAATACCTTTACATAAAATTAATGGTCAACATATTTTAAAAATCCAGAACTGAAACACATACATAAAACTCAAGGTAAAATAAAAAAAAAATATAAGACATTACTAAATTAAAATAACAGATGGAAACACAAGGACAGAGAAACAATGGAGACAATGAATTGGCAGTAAACAAGATAAAATGGTTATAGGAAAAACTCATTTTATGATAATCTCTCTAAAGGTAAATAGAATGAACTGTCCAGTAATAAAGCAAAGAGTAGTAGATTGGATCAAAAAACAAACCCAATAATATGCTGCCTTCAAGAAACACATTTCAGCTCTAAGGACAAATATGGACTCAATGTGAAAGAGTGTAAAACAAAACTCCAACCAAATGGCATCCAGAGAAAAGTGGGTGTAGCTTTACTTATATCTGATAAATAACCTTCAAGATAAAAAAAAGGTAATGAGAACCAAAGTTACACATGTCATAATAATAAAGGGGGCAATACATTAAAAGGATGTAACACTGTCGATACATATGCTATCAATCATGGAGCATCAAAATATATAAACCACCTTCTAACAAAACTAAAAAGTGAAACTTGCAAAAACACAACTATAGTAGAGGACCTAAGTACCCCACTGTCAGCTATGGTTTGATTATCTAAAGAGAAAATCAATAAGAAAATATCAATCTTATGACACATTAGACATATTGGACATAATCAATATTTACTAAGCCTTTCATGCCAAAAGAGCTGCTCATACATTCTTCTCTGGTGCACATGGAACATTCTAAAGGATAGACCACATGTCAAGATAAATGTCCCGACCCGCGGGACCTAGTTATTCGCGGGCTCGAAGAGGGTCCAGCCTGAAAGAGAAACGGGCGAGAAAAAGGAGTGGAGGCAAGACAGTATTCTGATCAAGCCTCAGATTTTTTATTTCAGAGCAGGTATATTTATTACAGAAGAACAAAGGGGGGCAGGACTGACTAGGCAGGGGGATACTTGTTACAATTTCATTGGTCCTTGGTTGATGGGGTTAGGGGGTACAAAGGTTAGAAGTGAAAAGAGGAACAAGGAGGAGAGGGGCTCCTTGGGCAGGTCCACAGCCATTCAGTAGGTCCTTCCCTATCCGGCAGGTATGTTAATACATTCTGTGGTTAACTATTCCCTGGAGTATTGTCTGCTCCTGCATTCTTTAGATAGCATACAGGTTTGTTAACGGCCAGGTTTTATGCCCGGGGGCTGGGCGGTCAGGATGAGGGTCTTTTGGCTCCCAACAGATAAAAAACCAGTATCAAATACTTATGTATTTGAAATCATACAAAGTACATTCTCTGACTATAATGCTGTGAAACTGGAGATTAACTACAAAAAATAAGTGGGAAAAAACACAATATGTTAAGATTAAACAACATGCAACTAAAGAATGACTAGGTCATAGAAAAAATAATAATAATAATAAAAGAAATCAAGTGATAGAAATAAACAAAAATGAAAGGAAAATATATAAAAACTTTTTTGATATGGTGAAAGTGGTGATAAGAAGAAACTTCACACCATTGCAAGTCAATCTCAAGAAACAAGAACAAGCCCAAATAAACAACCTAATATTATATCTTAAAATTTTTTTAAAGAACCAATGAAGCCAAAGTCAGCAAAAGTAAGGTAATACTAAAAATTAGAGCAGAATTAAATGAAATTAAAACAAAAATATCAGAAAAAATAAATGCAACAAAGAGCTGGTTCTTTGAGAAGGTTAATAAAATTGACAAAACCCTGACTAAAGAAAAAAGCTAAAGGACATAAATAAACAAAATCAGGGATGAAAGAGGATTAATTACAACAGAAACCATAGAAATATGAAGGATCATACAAAAATACAATGAAAAGTATATGATACCAAATTTAATAACGTAGAAGAGATGGACTAGTACTTAGAAAGATACAACTTTCCTAGACTGAATCAAGAAGAACTGAAAAATCTAAATAGACTGATCAGCAGTATGGAAATTAAAACAATCATCAAAAACCTGCCAAAAAGTAAAAGTCCAGGACAAAATGGCTTCACCAGTGAATTCTACCAAACATTCAAATAAGATTTAATATCTGTTCTTCTCAAAAACTTCCAAAAAGTTGAAGAGGCAATACTTTCTAACTCCTTTTATGAAGTCAATATTAACTTGATACCAAAGCCTGGTAAAGACAACACACACACAAACTATTTCAGAGACCAGTATCTCTGATGACACAGATGCAAAAATCCAAAACAAAATATTAGCAAATAGAATACAACAATACATTCAAAAGATTATACATTATGATCAATTGTAGTTCATTCCATGGGCACAAGAATGATTTAAAATACACAAATCAAATAACGTGATACTTCACAAAAAAAATAAAGACAGTCATATGATATATAGATAGATGCAGATTAAGTATTGTACAAGATACAGCATCCATATAAAATTAAAACAATGAAATGGGAATGGAATGAAAGTACCTCAACATAATAACAACCATATGACAAACCCTCAGGTAACACCATACTTAATGGTGAAAAACTAAAATCCTTCTCTTTAATATCAGGATCATGACAAAGTTGTCTTCTCTTGCCACACTTATTCAATACAGTGTTGAAGATTATAGCTAGAGCAATCACACAAGAGAAAGAAATAAAAGACATCCATACTGAGAATAAAGTAGTCCAATTTTCACTTTTTTCAGATGACACGATTCTTTACATAAAATCCCTAAAGACTCCACACACACAAAGAAAGCTATTAGAAAAATAAAAAAGTAAAGTAAAGTTGCAGGATACAAAATTATTATACAAAAATCCATAATATTCTTAGACATGAACAATGAATTGTCAGAAAAAAAAGGAAAAAATTATTTTGCAACTGCAATAAAAAGTTTAAAATGTAGAGGAGTAAACCTAACAAAGCATGTGAAAGTCCTAAACACTGAAAACTATAATACATTATTTAAAAAAATTGAAAGAGACAAAGAAGTAAATTAAAAATATGTATTCATAAATTGGAAGAATCAACATAGGTAAAATTGCCATTATCTAAAGTAATATACAGATTTATTATAATCCTCATCAAAATCTCAACTGCATTTTTTAAAGAAAGAACAAAAAAATCATCAAATTTGTATGGAAGCACAAAAGACTCCAGATAACCAAAGCAATCCTGAAGCATATTACTCTGTAATAGAGTGTAATTACTCTGCCTGACTTCAAATTATATGTCAAAGCAACAATAATCAAAATGGCATGGTATTGACAGAAAAACAGACACACTGAATGAACAGAATTGAGGGTCTAGATAAACCTTTTTATATGTGGGCAAATCGTTTTTGACAAAGGATCCAAAAACATACAATGGAGAAGGAAAGTGTTTTCAATAAATTGTGCTGGGAAAATTGGAAAAACAGCTATCTGTCACCAAATTAACTGAAAAAGAATGAAAGACCTAAGTATAAGACCTGAAACAGTAAATAGCACAGAAGAAAACATAGGTACTAAGCCCAAGGACCTTGAATTTAGAGAGAATTTTATGGATTGGCCCTCAAAGGCAAGGTATGTAAAAGCAAAATTAAGTGAATGGAGCTATATCAAACTAAAAAGATCTGCACAGAAAAAAAAATCAACAACAAAAAGAGACAACAATCTGAATGGGAGAGAAGATATTTGCAAAAACCTACCAATAAGAGCCTAATATCCAACATATACAAAGAACTCATACAACTCAACAATAAGTAACAAACAATCCAATTTTATAATTGGCAGACAACCTGAACAGACTTCTCCCAAGAACACATACAAAACGCCAACATACATATGAAAAATGTTCAACGTTACTAGCTATTTGAAAAATGCAAATCAAAACCTTAATGAGATAGCACCTCGCACCTGTTAGGATGGTTGTCATCAATAGGACAAGTGATAACAAGTGTTGGAGAGTTTGTGGGGTAAAAGAAACCTGTACATACTGCTGGCAGGATTTTAAACTGGCATAGCCATTATGGAAAACAGTATGGAGGTTCCTCAGAAAACTAAGAATAGAATTATCATATGACCCAGCAACCTCTCCTCTAGGTATATACTCAAGAACCTTAAAAACAATTATCCATAAAGATATGTGCACTCTGATGTTCATAGAAACATTAGTCACAATGGCCAAGACATGGAAATGACCAATATGCCCTTTGATAGCTGATTGAACAAAGATGCGGTACATATATACAATGGGATATTATTCAGCCATGAGAAAATATGAAATACTTCCATTTTCAACAACATGGATAGATCTTGACATAATCATGCTAATGGAAATAAATCAGACAGAAAAAAGTTGAGAACCATATGATTTCACTCATATGTGGAATATAATACTGAAAGCCACAGATGAATATGGGAAACAGACTCATCATAACAGACTGTAATTCAGTGGTTACCAGAAGGAAGGGGGGAGTGAAGAGGTAGATGTCATAAAGGAAGTCAAATATATGGTAACAAAAAGAAATTTAACTTTGGGTGGTGAACACACAATGCAATTATACATATGACATATTATTGAATTATACATTTGGATATGATATGAATTTATTAACAAATGTCACCCCATTAAATTTAATAAAATTTATCTTTATTTCATTTTCTTCATAAATAAATCCAAAAATTAGATTGTCCGATTATATGCTAGTTCTAGTATAAACTTTTGGAGAAATCTCTATACTGTTTTCCATAGTGGCTACACCAATATATATTTCAACCAAATGTATAGGTTTCCCTATTTCCACATTCTCACCAACACTTGTTTTTTATTGTTTATTATTATTATTTTCTTATTTTTTATACTTTTAATTTTTTGATTATAGTCGACATACAATAGCATATTAATTTCAGGTGTACAACACAGTGATTACATCTGACACCATACATAGTTATTACAATACTAACTATATTCCCCATGCTATACCCTATACCCTCATGACTATTTTGTAATAACACAATCCTTTCCCCCTTCACCCAATCTGACAACTATCAAAACTCTCTCTTTATCTATAACCTTGTTTCTGTTGTTTGTTTAACCTGTTCTCTGGATTCCACATATCCAGACACTTCTAGTTCTTTGTGTGACTTACTCTACTCACCACAGTACCCTTTAGGTCCATCCATTGTTAACAGATAATGACATTTCATTCATTTTATGGCTGAGTAGTATTCTATTTTATATATGTACTACCTTTTCTTTATCCATTCATCTATTGATGGACACCCAGGATATCTCTATATCTTGGCTATTGTAAGTAATTCTGCAATGAACATATAGATTCACATGTCCATTCAAAGTAATGTTGTGAGTTTCTTTGTTTAAAATTCTATTTTGTATGGATTAAGTATTTTTGTCCTAGCTTTTTTTTTCTGTTTTCATTTTCATGAAACATCTTTCTTCATCCATTTATTTTCAGTCTCTGTGTCTTTCAATGTGAAGTGAGTCTCTTGTAAGTATATGTAAAGATCTTGTATATGTATATGATAAGTATATGTAAAGATAAGCATATGTAAAGATCTTGTTTTCTTACCTGTTCATCCACCCTATATTTTAATCAAAGCATTTAATCAATTTACATTTAAAGTAATTGTTGATAGGTATGTATTTATTACCATTTTATTATTTATATTTTTTAATCTTCTTTTTTCTTCTTAAAGAAGTTCCTGTAATATTTTATGTAATACTGGTTTAATGATGACAAACTCCTTTACCTTTTTCTTGTCTCAGAAGCTCTTTACCAATTCTTCAATTTTGAATGATAACTTGGTTGTGTAGAGAAATCTTGTTTGTAGGTCCTTGCTTTTTATCACTTAGAATATTTTGTGGTAATTTCTTCTGGCTTGCCAAGTTTCTGTTGAGAAATTAGATGACCGTCTTATAGGAGATTTCTTGTATGTAACTAACTGCATTTTCTATTGCTGCTTTTAAGATTATCTCTTTTTCTTTAATCTTTGGCATTTTCATGATGACGTGTCTCAGTGTGGGCTTCTTTTGCGTTTACCTTGTTTGAAACCCTCTGTGCTTCCTGGGCTTGTATGTCTATTTTTTTTCACCAGGTTAGAGAAGTTTTCAGTAATTATTTCTTAAAATAGGTTTCAATTTCTTACTTTCTTATCTTTCTTATATCCCTATGATGTGAATGTCAGTACATTTAATGATGTCCAAGAGGCCCCTTAAATAATCCTCATTTTTTAAATTATTTATCTTATTGCTGTTCTAATTGGGTGTTTTTTGTTGTTGTTGTTGTTGTTGTTTTTTCCTATCTTATCTTCTAAGTTGCTGATTTGGTCCTCCATTTCATCTAATATACTGTTACTTCCTCCTGAGATATTCTTCATTTTAGTTATTGTATACTTTATTCATGACTGGTTCTTTTTTGTTTTCTATCTCCACTTTTATCTTTTCTATCTTTTTTAAAGCTCTCACTGAGTTCATGTACTCTTCTCCTAAGTTCATTGAGCATCCTTATAACCCGTGTTTTAAATTCTGCATCTGGTAGATTGCTTGTCTCCATTGTGTTCTTTTTCTGGAGCTTTGTTCTGTTCTTTCTTTTCAGACATGTTTATTTGTCTCCTCAGTTGGTTTGCCTCCTTGTGTTTGTTTCTATATATTTGGTAGGACTGCTATATCTCCTGGTCTTAGTAGAATGGTCTAATTTAGTACGTCTGCTGTGAGTCCCAGTAGTTCAATCTTTTCTGGTCACCTGAAATGAGTGTTCCAGGTATGTTCCTTGTGTGGGTTCTGTGTGCTCTTCTGTTATAGTTGAGCCTTGAGCTGATTGAGGATGACTGGCCATGCCCAGTGAAGGAGCTGTTGTGCAAGGGCTGAACCTACAGAGTAGGATTCACTTTAATGGGGCTCTGGTGCCTTCCCTATCTGCCTTTTTGGTGTGTCATCCTCAGATGCAACCTTGGGTGGCACTCAAGCTTAGACCAAAGCCATTCACTAGGCATGCAGGAGGGGTCCTGACACATGCCAATTTTAGCTGCAGCCTGTGTCTTGCCCATGTCTACCTGGCATGAGATTGTAAGCAATCCACAGATGACCTCCACCCATATTGGGCCTGGACATATCTTGCGAGATCAAGCACAAATGTTGGTTTGCTTAATTTTGTTCCGGGGACTCTTTAAACTATCCTCATTTTGTTAGAGTCATTTTTCTATGTGTTGTTTCAATTTGGTATTTTCAACTACCTTATCTGCTAAGTTACTGATTTGATCTTCTACTTCATCTAATCTACTATTGATTTTCTCTAATATATTCTTCATTATAGTTATTGCATTCTTATTTTTTCACTTCTTTTTAATGTTTTCTATCTCAATTTTTATTTTTCCTATCTTTTTGATGAGGTTTTCACTGAGATCATTAAGTTTTTTTTTTTGTTTGTTTGTGTTTTTTTTGGGTTTTTTTTGCCACTGTTTTAAACTCTGCTTTCAGTAGGTTACTTATCTCCATGTTGTTTAGTTCTTTTTCTGGAGTTTTGTTCTGTTTTATCATTTGGGGCATGTTTCTTTGTGTCCTCATTTTGGCCAACTTTTTGTGTTGGTTTCTATGTATTACATGTAACTGTTATGTCTTTTGGTCTTAGTCAAATGGCCTTATGTAGTAGCTGTGCTATGGGGCCCAGTAGTGCTGTCTCCCTGGTCACCTGATCTGGGTGCTACAGGTGCGTGTCCCTTATCTGTATTCTCCTGTTGTAGTTGAAACTTTGTTGCTATATGTACATAAATGGGATGGATTGACCCTAAGGCGGTTTAGTTGTAAGAACTGGCTAATGACTAAAGTGGAGGAGCTGTTATGCAGGGGCTGATCCTACAGAGCAAGATTCACTTCATCAAGGCTCTGGTACTTGTTGAGTCTCCCTTTAGGCTATGTCATTTGTGAAGGCAGCCAGATGGTGCTTTAGTGGGGCCTAGGCAGCCACAGTTCATGCCAGCCAGGGCCTTCTGGGAGGGGGCCTGCTACAGGCCAAATTCAACTGCAAACGTTTCCCTGCCAAGGACCATCTGGCATCAGTCAGAAAGTGATCTGCAGATATCTTTCACTTGCCTTGGACTTGGATGAGACTGCGGTAAGAATAAGGTGACTAAGGTGAGAACTGAGGCCAGCTGCTGTTAGTGCCAAGCTTGGTGCTGCTCAGCAAGTGATACAAGTCATTCCAATGTCAGATGCTGCTTGTTTGGGGATTGTGAGTATTTGAGAGATTTTAGAAAAGTCTACAGCATGCATGACCCAAGACATGTCATTTGTATGGAAAAGGCACTGGAGGAGGGGTCTCAGGAAATCAGCAGGATGGGGTAAATGGTGTTGGCCAGATAGATGAAGACTCAGATATGGCAGTCACCAAAGGAACAATGCCCTCTGCCAGCTCTTCTTTCTTGGAAAAAAAAAAAAACTGCCACTCTAGCCTTCATCCTGAAGCTATACAATTTAATTCCTCTTTGTATGTCCCTGGCACCTTCCACACTGCTGCCCTAGTGCTGGAGCTCTGAGTGAGGTATTCCTTTAGTGAGCAAGTCCATGAGTGGGCTTTTTGAGAGAAATGTTGGGGACTCCCATAGCCTTCTGTCTAATTCATTCATAAACTCTGCTGGTTTTTACAGCCAGAAGTTCTGGGGACTTCTTTTCATTGCACTGTTGCTTGAGGATTGGTGAGCCTCATGTAGGGCTGGGACACCTTACTCCTCTAGGGGACTTCTGCAGCTAAGATAACCTTCTAAATTCTCAACTGCTACACATATGTGTGGGATCAGCCCATTTTTTATCTCTACCCCTCCTACCTGTTTCCATGTGGCTTCCTTGGTATGTTCTTACTTATAGGACTTCTGTTCAGGTAGACTTCAGGAAATTTTCATTGATAACTGTTTTGTTGGTTATTTGTAATTTTGATGTAGTTGTGAGAGAAGGCCAGCACCATGTTTACCTACTCTGCCATCTTAAACAGAACTCTTGTCAAACTGTATTAACTATAATTTAGTGTTTAAGAACATGGACCCTTAGGCCAGAATCCAAATGTAATTTCTAGCCCTAAAGTTTACTAGCTATGTGATATTAAGTGCATAACTTAACTCATCCACACCTCAGTTTTCTTACCTCCCAGATATAGATATCTATAATATCAGCTTCATAGAGTTCTTTGTCAATAGAAGCATGATGGGCCTAGGAATAGGGTAGGGTAGACGTACTCAGGAGTTAAAATCACAACCAAAAATGGACAAAAGTAAGTGTGGAGACATCCCAACTTTCTCACTATTTAGTGTGATAACTCTAAGGCATGTTCTAGACAATTTTGCAGGAGGTCTCTGGTGAGACTGGAAACCAGATGTCCACAGTGGTAACTTGTTTAATACTAACATTAATGGCTTTTCTTCCTTCCCTGTCTTATTTCCTTTACAATGATCCTTGTGATTCTCTCCCTAATAAGCTACTTTCAATCAAATATTTGTTTTAGAATCTAATTTTGAGGATACCTACATTAAAACAATGCCTATTCATAATGTAATTTCTCCATCAATTGTAAAGGCACACATTCACTTGAAGCTTTCACCTCAGTAATTATTTATCATGGATATAAAACAACTTAATTTGTTGAGGCAGGCAAAGTAAAAATAAAGAAACAATATAGTCATGATACTGAATAAATGTTTTCACCGTCTCACATAAAAAAATGCTGAAATCATTGCTAGTTGATGTTTTAGTACTGTTTTATTTTGTTTGGTTAAAAGCAAATTTGAAATATTTTTTATTCAAAACTTTCTGTTCACAGTATAAATTGTTACTTTGGCAATATCTACTTGATGTTTATACTTGAAAGACCAGTAGTCACATTTGGAAGGTAATTGTAGTTAATATTTACACAATATGTAATACAAAAAATATGTAGTAAGGAATGAATATTTGCTGTTTATGTGAGAAACAAAAAGGAAAGAATATTGTCTGATAGGATAAAAGATGTCCTATTTTAAGACCTATATGCAACTAGCATTTCAAATTTGTAAATATAATGGCCAATCATATCTATTTACTTCCAATGAGAGTTATTAGGTGTAAACAGAATGGTATGTTTGCTTAATAAATATCTTATTTTTGTAATAATATAAATAAAATGAAATTATCTCTGTTGGGAGACATTTTACACAGCCATTTGTGCAGTCAACTGATAGTCTTGTGTAATTTAATTTTTCTAGTAAAAATGGTCAGGGTTACTGTGTTATTTTGCTTATTGAAGAAACTATTATTTACAGGCTTCCTTACTACTGCTATTTTTACCATAGGTAGTATAAGTAGTAGTATCAAAAAAAGAAAAAGAAAAAACCAAAGTGTTTTTCATGTCCAAAAGAGTTAGCCTAGTATGTAGAACATGAAGTATATAATTCAAATAACTGTCCGTTAAATACATCAGACTTGTTTGGAAGAAGAATAAAATAAACATTCAATAACTATACAATAAACCTTTCAATTGATTTATGTGCATTTTTGTAAATGCTTATTTTTTTACTGATTATAATCTTCTCTGTATGTTTCTTTTAAATGAATATTTACCCCTTTTATAAAATTTTCTAAATATGGTAAAATAAAGAAATGATGTAAGGTAATTTTTATATACTGTAATAATTCATTCATTTATGCATGCAGCATTATTAAACTGATGATTTATCATGTACAAAAAAAAGTGCTGGATTTTAATTACATGTGAGAGAACTATGAAAAGGTCCCTGCTGCCAAGGATCTCAGTCTAAAAGAAAAAGTTACCAAATATTTGACCCCTTTTCCCCTACCTTTTTGACCCTTATATTTTGTTATATTTTTACTATTTCCAATTTATTACACTTTCTAAGCCTAATTGTTTAATGTCAGTACTTATTTGCACGGTCTTCTCTCTCTCTCTCTCTCTCTCTCTCTCTCTCTCTCTCTCTCTCTCTCTCTCTCCTTTCTCTCTCTCTTCCCTGAATCCTCTCTCTCTCTCTAGTTATCCTTTACTACACAGTCAAAATCTCTCAGGCCAGCTCTGTTCCATCTCTATATCCAAGAAAGGAGCACAGGATTCTCAACCTTTCTCAGGGCCGAAGTCTAGGTTTCTGCTTGTTTTAGAGATGGTCAAGGTAATTGTAATAAAGCAAGCAATACAGAAAGTATTATGGGACTTGAAGATGGAAATCTTATGTTTTGCTTGGCTTGGAATAAAATAATGGATTTATCTTGTTTTCAGACCTAGGAATCCGTCATTTTTAAAGTCGGTTACTTGTCTTATGGGGCAAGATTCCTCAAAAGTATTCCCAGAAAAGGCAAATGTCATTAAAAATAGCTTTCAACTTTTCTAAGAAATTTGTGTATAATTGGTCTTATCTCTTCCTCATATGTATAATAAATTTATTATTAAAGTCTGGAGTTTTCTTTCTAGGAAGTTCTTTAAATTGTGAATTGAATGTATTTAATTGATATAGAGCTGATCAGTTTTTATACCTTTTCTTGAACTCATTTGTAATCTTTACCTATCAAGAAATTTATTTATTTCATCTGTTATTATATTTATTGTATAAAATTGTTTATAATAGTCTCTAATTATTTCTCTAATTACTTCTATATAATTTTTAGTAATACCCTTTCTTTTATTTCTGATATTAGTAATTTGTATCTTTACTCTTTTTATCTTAGACTAGCTACAGATTTATTAAATTTATCTTTTCAAACAGCTAGATTTTGACTCAATAATTTTTGAAAAACCAATCTTGTTTTTTTTTTTTTTCTCAAGCCTATATACAATTTCTCAATTAATTCTCTTGGGTTTACCTTCAAAATGTACCCAGAAACTTTCCACTTTTTGACACATTTATGATATCACCTTAGTTTAAGCCATCATCATCTATAAGCTAGACTACATCAGTGGTCATGTAGTAGATCCTCCAGGTTTTATCCTTTTCTATGAAAAATAGTCTATTCTAAACATAGTATCCAAAACTATCCTTTTAAAGCTTACATCAGATCACCTCATCTTACTCAGAATAAAAGATTAAATCCTTAAAGTGGTGTACACAGTTCTGCAATGCCTCCCCACCCTGCCTAACCTGAAGCTCACTCCTTTATAGCCCCACCATATTATTGCATTTATTAAAACAATTGAAGAGATCTCCTGCCTCAATAATTTTGCACATTCTCTTCACTTTCCATGCAAAATCTTTCCCTCAGATATTAATATGACAAATTCCTTCATCTCCTTAAGTGTTTGTTCAAATGCCACTTTTCAATGAGGGCAAGCATGGCCATTCAACTTAAAATGAAAATTTCCACTCCCATCCTGACAGTTCACAATTCCCATGTCATATTTTATTGTTCAGAGTGCTTATCACATTCAAACAACTTATTTATTATATCTAGTATTTGATTTTTGTCTCTCCCCTATAATATAAGCTTCTTGAGAACAGGACATTATTTTTGGCATTTTTCCATCTCTGATAACAAACATGATATTAAGTACATAGAAGATATTTAGTTTGTATTTGTTGAGTGAATAAGCCTAAGTTTATATTGCAATTGTATATCCATTCATTAACACACCTAGTACATGCTTAAAGTTTCTTAAAGCCAGAGGTCCTTTTTCATAAGTGGGAAACAGTACAGCAAAGTGATTAATCACATAGGCTCCAGAATCAGATCGTCTGTGTCTCAAGTTGGGCTTTATAGCATACTTTCTCAGTAAACTTGAGTGAATTAATATTTCTGTGATAATAATGGAACCCTCATTTTAGAATGTTTGGAATACTTAATGGAATAATACATTTAAAACAGAATACATTTAACAGAAATTAACTCATAGTGACAGAGAACAACTGATGGTTGCCAGGTGTGGGGGGAAACTGGGTGAAAAGGTCAAAGAATTAAGAAGTACAAATTGGCAGTTACAAAATTGTCATGCGGGTGTAAAATACAGCATAAAGAATGTAGTTAATATATCATAATAACTATGTGCGGTATCAGAGATTATTTTGTGAGTTATATAAATGCCTAACCACTATGTTGTATGCCCAAAACTAATATTTTATTGAATGTTAACTATAATTGAATTTTTTATTTAAAAAATAAAGTGTAAAGAACAATTTTAATAAATATTAAAATATTCTCTCTATATATATTAGTTTTATTATTATTATTTTATGTTCTCCTCAATAAGAACATATTTTCTCAGAGATAGTAGGTTTCAGAACTATTTATTGAATTATAATATTCTGTGAAATATATTATAATAATTTCCCTTGTTCTTAATTTTTTAGGTAGCTTGTCCAAAATATATATTTAGTAAATTGGAAGATGTTAAAAAATTATGTCTCATTAGAATCTTTTTTTTTATTTAAAAGAAGATTTTTAAAAAGTGGCAGCTTGTCCTTAGATATAAGCTTATCTATTCTGTTACTATTGGAGAACATTTTTTTTTAAGTATGGGATTTACATATAATTGAATATTATTTAGCCTTAGAAAAAGAAAGAAGTCTTGCCATTTGTGACAACATGGATGAACCTGGAGGACATTATGTTAAGTAAAATAAGCCAGACACAGAAGAAAAAATAGTTCTTTAATTTAATTATACAAGCAATCTAAATCGTCAAACCCATAGTAGCAGAAAGCAGAATAATGGTTACTAGGGGCTGAGAGGAGAGGAAAATTGGGAGATATTGGTCAAAGAGTGCCAAGTTTCAATTATGCACAATGGATAAGTCCTAGAGACTCACTGTGTAGCATAGTGACTATAGTTAACATTATACATTGTATATTTAAATATTTACTCAAGGGTAGATCTTATGTTAAGTGTTTCTATCACTCACACAAACACACACACACACACACACACACACACACACATAACATGAGAACGTTTTGGAAGTGATAGATATGTCTGTGGCCATTGATTGTGATGATAGTTACATAGATGTACAGTTATTTCCATACTCATCAAATTGTGTATGTGTAATATGAGCAGCGTTTTATATGTCAGTTATACTCCAATGAAGTATTCTAGTGTAATTTATAGGCTGAGGTGAATAAAAATGAAATATAGGAAGCATGGCATAGGGAATGCAGTTAGCATTAATGTAATGGCTAAGTGGAGAAGTAAGGGAGAAAAAGAGTAATTAAGGGGATCATTTTATATACTACATAAATGTCTAATCAGTGTACTGTATACTTGAAACAAATAATAATATAAAATTTTTAAAAATGAAATGTACAGATATATCACAAAATACTGATATTTTGCTGCTATTGTAAACTCTGGGCATTGAAGAACAGTAGTTTGTCTCTTGTGTGTAAGAATAATATATGAGTTACTGCAGATGAAGATATCAAAATATTCTCATTTTATTTGGATTTTCAAATAACTTTAAGGCACATGCTGGGTTTTACCAGAGTATTCCACAAAGAGCACTTGATAAACTCCTCTTGTGATTCACTATAGAACAAAATAAAGATTACATTCTCTAAAATATATTAAATTTCAAGGCAAATGTTCTGGACAAATCTTTCCATTTAATTTATATTGGCTTTTGAAGTAAAAAATTCTGAGTAAATCTCTGGACTTAACTACTATGCATTTTACTTTTTAAAATAATAAGTGGGAAAATGATGTCTATTATCTTTTTCTCTCAAAATTCTGTGCTTCTTCTTTTTGATTTACAGAGTTCTAGTGGGATTTGGGCTATCCTGTCAGTCAAAGACAACGCATCTATCACCTTTCTCACGTTTGTATTTGAGAACCCTTTCACAATATAAACACAGACAAAGGAAAAAATCAGCAGAATTTGTTGATTCTTCCCCATTCTTAGGCTCTACTTTAATTTCCTCTCAGCTTTATGTCATAGGGACTTTGAATTGTTATTTAATAATATTCAAAAATCATAGAGTATATATTTGAAATTATTCTTTTACTAAATTTATGTCATCTTTCTATTTATTTTTTTTACTTTTATAAAATTAATTAATTCACTTTTTATGGTGACATTGGTGTATATACATACATATATATATAAATAGATATGTATATATATGTTTATATGTAAATATATGTATATACATATCAACATTTATATAAATAGATATGTATGTACCTATATGTATGTGTGTGTATATGTATATGTATATGTGTGTGTATATATATATATATATATATATATATATATATATATATATATAGGTTGATATTGTGTGTTCACCTCCCATAGTTAGATTTTTTTGTCACCACATATTTGACTCTTTTTACCCCATCTACCTCCCCCCTCCCCTCAGCTAATCACTAGTCTATTGTCCATGTCCACAAATCCCTGTACTGTCTGTTTGTTGCTTTAAGGTTTATATTCCACACATAAGCAATATCATGCGATTTTCTAATTGTTCTGTCTGTATCGAATTTATTTTGTAGCAAGACTGAATGAAGACAATCATTTGAAAGTAGCAGTACCATTTTACTCCACATCTTCAGTTCCAAGAGGAACCCAAATTGAGAAAAAAGAAAAGAAAGACATCACTAAACAAACTAAAAAAATGAGAAAAATTCAGTGAAAATAGAACAGAAAAATAGAAAGTAAAGACTAGCTTAATGGAAATAAGAAGAGGTGGTTCAGTTAAAAAAAATGAGGCAAAAGGCATTATTGGCTTTAGATTTCAATGTGAAATCACTTTGTATACCACAAAGCACACATAACATGCATTTGACTTTCCAAATTCATCTTAGTGTCATTATCTTCTTCTATCCAATAAGACAAGGGTAATAAAGTAGTGTTAATAGAATAAATTAGTAACATGGCATTATTAAACATTGTAAAAAAAAAAAGGTCTTTGAAAATACTTTGGATTCCAGACTTCATGAACTTTAAGATACCTCATGTATTATAGCATGATGTTTTGAAAATTGAGTTATTATTTTCAATATGGAGATGGCTGAAAAACCAATAAGTTCACTGGGAGTGTAGTGCAGGATAGTTCTTAAGGGCAGGGATGTTGGTCTGGTTCAAATATTAATTCTGCTGTGCAGCCTTGGGAAATTAACTCAATTTCTCTGAGCTTCATATTTCTTATCAGTAAAATTAGAATAAATAGCTACTTTATAAGACAACAAGTTAGTTTACAGAAAATATTTAACACACTGGTTGGTACCCATAAAGTGCTTAATAAATTATAACATTAATTATTACTGACTCTTATTAGTCAATTAACAGTATAGTTAACCTGATTACTGAGTACATAATACATGGCCAGCACTGTATCAAGCACCATGGGAATTACAAGACTAATTCTCTGCTCTTTGGATCAGTATTTTTTAAACAGAAATATGAGAACCAGATATATAATTTAATATAAAATTTTTCTAGTAGTTGCATTTAAAAAGTAATTATAAAGAGATAAAATAGAATATTTTATTTAAACCAGTAATATTTATGTATTATTATCTAAATATATGTTACTAACTACAATTCAAGAGTAAATAGCCACCTATGTTTAGTGGCTACACTGTGGTTGAATCAAATGATAAACTTTCTGTGACTAACTCAGTGCAGTCAAAGTTCAAAAGGTTATGACTAAGTCATTAGAATATTTATAAAGAATTATAAGACTCAAAATTAATCTTAACTAATGTATAAAATGTGTAATAAGGGAAATTTTTTTCAGTACTGAATAAAGAACATTTATTAATTTTTTGATGTCACAATTTTATTGGCAGTGTAAATATCACTTTTGCTTTGCTCATTGGATTTCATACAATTAACATAGGTGTTTGATCAAGAATTAAAGGGTCATTCCACATTTCTGTGTACTTGGCTGGTTTACATGAGTGCTTCTCAACTATTCATAGCACAGAAATATTGTTCAATTTCTGTTTCACTGACTCCTTGTAGACTTTTTTTCTCTTTAGTCCAGCATTGACACTGAAGTTTCATGTGTACTTTTTCTAGTGCTCTGGTTCTAAAAATGAAACACATTTTACCAAAAATACAAAATTATATTTTGTAACTGAAAGGCAGAATGCTTTTTGAGATATTATTTATATGCAATAAGCAGAATATATTTAGAATGTAAAATTTAATAATTTTTGATATATTTATACTCATGAAACCATCGTGATGATAAAGATAATAAATATATCCATTGCCTACACAAGTATCATAGTCCCCTTTTGAAATACCACCCTCCATTTCCTCTCTTCCTCCTTCCTTTAGCAAGTGTTGATTTGCATTTTGTAACTAAACTAATTTGCATTTTCTCGAGTTTCATTTATATAAAATAGAATCACATAAATATACCCTTTTTTGTCTGTCTTCTTTCATGCATGATAACTATTTTGAGAATCATCTTTGTTGTATAGCTATTTTTTCTTATTGCTGAGTAATAATCCAATGTATGGATATATGGCTATTTGTTTATCTCTTCATTGATTGTTGAGATTTCTTTTGTTCTCAGTTTTGGGCTGCAATGGTAAAGATGCTATGAACATTCAAATGACAGTCTTTAAATTAAGTATACTTTTTTAAAGCTGTGAAATGCCAATTTTATTATATATACAGTACACTCTCATATAATTTTGACAATTCTCAGTAATGAGAAAAAGTTTGGTGCTTATTTTCATTCATCCTTGTTGAAATCTGTGTGTCATAATAATACATTAACTTTCTTTTATTAACAGTAGCTCTTTTAAATTGTTTAATTTCTTTCAATTACAATTGGTATGTAATTTTATATTAGTTTCAGGTATACAACATAGTGATTAGACATTTATATAACATATAAAGTGACCACCCCGATAAGTTGTATATATTTTAAGCTTTAATTACATATATTTTTTTATTTTTATTTACTGAATTCTAGGCATGGATTATATAGTGGACACTGCCAAACAATTTTCAAGGTGGTGATACTATTTTTAATTCCTACACGTAGCATATGAGAGTTACAGTTGCTTCAAATCTCCATTAACCCTTAGGTTGGTCATATTTTAATTTTAATCAGTTTAACAGATGTGTAGTAGTATCTCTGCTATGATCACTGATGTTATACATCATTATACGTGCTTATTTGCTATAGTATATCTTTTTGGGGGAATGTCTGTTCCTCTACTATTTTTATATATTCTCGATACCAGTCTCTTACCAGATATGTGATTTCAAAATGTTTTCCCAGTAACTAGCTTATCTTTTTCTTCTTTTAACAGTATTTTTGAAGAGGAGTTTTCTTAATGTTTTTGAACTCCAATTAATTATTTTTGACTTTTTGGATCATACTTTTGTGGATGTATCTAAAAAGTGTTGCCCTAATTGAAATTAACCAAGATTTATTCCTATGCTTTCTTCTAAGAATTTTATGATTTTAAGTTCTTCAGGTCTACAGTACATTTTAAGTTAATTTTTGTATATGGTGTGAAGTATGGATTGAAGGTCATTATTATGTATATGAATATCTGAATTTTCTAGCACCATTTATAAAAAGACTATGCATTCTCCACTGACTTGCCTTTATACCTTTGTCTAAAAAACAATTGATCATACGTGTGTGGTTCCATTTCTGAATGGTCTGATCTGTTCCATTGATCTATGTATTAACATCCATCTTGATTAATAAAGCTGTATATACCTTGAAGTCAAGTAATGTTTACCAATTTTGTTCTCCAAGAAATGTTTCTACATTGCTTCTTCAGAGTTCCTTACCTTGACACGCTTTTACTTTCAAGACCTGGTGCCAACCAATGTATTCAACTTTTCCATATACTATTCCTTTATCCAGTTCTGTAAATATGTCTAATGCTTTTCAGATCCATGCCTTTGGGGAAATGGTTCTCTCTGCTGAGAATGATCATCTCACATTATTGGAACAAACCCAAACATACTCTCAATCTTTATAAGAACATTTAAATAATAATTATTATGATGACAATAATGTCAAATTAAGTATTTATGCTTCCTTAGAATAATTTAATTCTGATGACAAATTTATGAAGATGATGATATTTTTCTTATTTTAGACATGAGAAAACTGAGATAAAGAGTGATTTAATCAATTATTCAAGGCCATATTTGGTCTGTGGCAGAGTTAGGATCTGAGCTGAAGTTGACTTGACTCTGAAACCCCATCTTGATCACAGTCAAGTCTGCTATCCTCACTATACATTATCAGCATAGTCCTATCCTTAGGGCTAACTGCATTTACAAAAGAATATGAAACTTTTTAGTTTGTTGTAGTCTCATTTGTTTAAATTTATTTTTTCCCTTACTTGAGGGAACATATAAAAAAAATGTATTTCTCAGATCGATGTCAAATAGTTTCTATGTTTTTTTTCCTAGGAGTTTTATGGTTGTAGAACTTACCTTTAAATTTTAACCCAGTTTATTTTACTTGTGTATATGGTATAAGGGAGTAACCTGGTTCCATTTTATTTTTTGCATATATCTGTTCAGTTTTTTCCATACCACTTGCTGCAGAGACTATCAATACTTCAGTGTATATTTTTACCTCATTTGTCATTGATTAGTCGACCATATAAGATAGGGTTTATTTCCAGGCTCTCTACCCTGTTCCATTGATCTATATGTCTATTTTTTTGTGCCAGCATCATACTGTTAGATTGTTATAGTTTTGTAGTATAGTTTGAGATCAGGGAGCATGATATCTCCAAGTTTGTTCTTGTTTCTCAAGATTGCTTTGGTTATTCAGGGTCTCTTATTCCATATAAATTTTAGACTTATTTGTTCTAGTTCAGAAAATAATGACATTGATATTTTGATATAAATTGCATTACATCTCTAAATTGCTTTGAGTAGGATTGTCATTGTAACGATGTTAATAATTCCAATTCATGAGTATGGTATACTCGTTCATTTTTTATTGTCTTCTTCAATTTCTTCCCTCAATGGCTTATAGCTTTTAGAGTACAGGTATTTCATCTCTTTGGTTAAGTTTATTCCCAGGTATTGTACTGTTTTTGATGCAATTGTACATAAGATTGTTTTCTTCATTTCTCCTTCTGATTGTTCATTATTAGTGTATAAAAACATGACATATTTCTGTATATTAATTTTCTATTAAACTAAAAAAGCTTCTGCATAGTAAAGGAAACCATCAACAAAACAAAAACGTAACATACTGAAAAGGAAAATACATTCACAATGATATATCTGATTAAGGGTTTATATCTAAAATATATAAGAAACTCATATAACTCAATAACAAAAAATAAATAAATAAACAATCCAACTGAAGAAATGAACATAGGACAAGAAAAGACATTTCTCCAAAGAAGACATTCAGGTGGCCAACAGATATGAAAAGATGCTCAACATCACTAATCAGCAAAAAGTGT
The DNA here is from genome assembly GCA_030015415.1 of Cynopterus sphinx. Lineage (NCBI taxonomy): Eukaryota > Metazoa > Chordata > Mammalia > Chiroptera > Pteropodidae > Cynopterus > Cynopterus sphinx. Next base: position 47,918,766 of record CM057388.1, on the reverse strand, counting down.
AAACCAAAACCATAATGAGATACCACCTCACACCAGTCAAAATGGCTATTATGAAAAAGTCAACAAATGCTATGTGTTGGCAAGGATGTGGAGAAAAGGGAATCTTTGTGCTCTCTTGGTGGGACTGAAAACTGGTGTAGCCCTGTTGGGAGCCATTTGCCTGATGGCTGCCCTTGGGGCAGATAAGGGATTGTTTACTCAACAGGATGTCTGCATAGCTGGCAAATATTTGTTAATCTTATCATCTGAAAAGCACCTTTGTGGCTCCAGGGAGCTGATTGTTTTAAGGAAGATGACAGGATTAGCAACAGGTTTCTTATGCAAATGTCAGCAATTGTTTGTGTATACTTGGGATCTTCAGATTAGGGATTTTCAGATTCCCTCCGTGGGATTCCTATGTAGTCATGAGGTATAAATATGGTGTGCTGAATAAACTCGGGACTGCAGTATTGACTGTCAGTCCTCCAGACTCTTTCTCTTCTCCTGTTTTTTTCCCTTAATCCTCACTTCCCCTCTCAGGACTGTTCAATCTTTGCTGGTGGGCTCTGGCACAGCCCTATGGAAAAGAGTATAGATATTCTTTAAAAAACTAAAAATAGGTGTACCCTACAACCTAGCAATTCAACTTCTGGGCATTTATCCATAGTAAACAAAGACACTAATTCAAAAAGATATACACACCCTTATGTCCATTGTATCATATATAATAGCTAAAATATGGAAGCAATCTAGGTGTCCGTTGATAGATGAATGTATAAAGAAATGTGAGATCTATGTATATGTGCGTGCATTTATATTTATATATATTTAATATTTATATTTTTATAAATTATTTATATTATAAATATAAGTATAAATATATTTATAAATGTAAATATAAATATATTTATACAATAAAATATTGCACAGAATTAAAAAATAAAATTTTGTCATTTGCAATAACATGGATGGATCTAGAGGGATTTATGTTATATAAAATAAGTCAGTCAGAGAAAGACAAGTACTATATTGTTTCACTTATATGTGAAAAATAAAAACCAAAATAAATGAAAAACAAAGCAAAACAAAAACAGATTCATAGAAACAAAGGCCAAAGGGATGGCTGCTAGAAGATTTGGAGGTAGGGGAGGAGTGAAAATGATGAAGGGAAATATAATTGAAGGACTAGAGTAACTCCATTTTGTTATTTAGACTCCAGATTAAATGAAGAAAAATTCACCGAAAAACAATTAGGGACAACACCCTGCCGTTTGGTCAAGCTGACCAAAGCCATTAATCAGTAAGCCTTTAAGGCACCCACACCCTGTTTCCCTTTTGGCATAGCCCTCTCTGCACCGGTCCTTTTTGCACAGGACCCTGCTGCACATAGCACTCTGTGCACACAACCCTCTTGCGCACGGTTTTACCCTTTAAATTTGGTTCCAACCCCTCGGTCAGGACTCCTCTCGCCCACTGCTGCATCAGTGAGTGAGTGGGGTCCAAACTCGAGTTTGTCAATAAACTCCCTCTTGTGCTTACATCGGTGTCAGTTTCCTTCTTGGCTCATGGAGTTCCAAACCAGGGCATTACATAATCAATAATATTGTGATGTTTTCACGGTAACAGATGATTACTAGAATTAGTTGGATGATCACATTGTAAGGTATAAAAATACCAAATAATTATTTTGTTCACCTGAAGCTAATATAACCAATACAATATTGTATACCAGCTATAGTTAAATGAAAAAAAAGAATATAAATATTAAAATTGAAGATATTACAAATTACATGATTGATTTGAGTATAATTTTTCTCCCCAATACAAATTAAATAGAGTATTTTTTTTACGTCCTGATGGGAGATGTAGTACTGTTAAGCAGTTGGCATTTTCTAGACTCTAAATCTAAGAAATCCTGCCCATATTGGGACTGCTTCATTCTCACTTTTGTTTGTCAGCTGTTTGGATCCGGAAACTTTAAAATACCAAATGAATATATGGATATCAAAGATATTTTCCTCTAAGAGAATGAGAGAAGAAAGCTCTAAACACAATATATAAGTATAAATAAATAAACAAATAAATAAATATGTCAGCGGGTATCTGTAATTGTGTTGGGGGCAGGAAGTGTGATGATAGGAAGTATCCAGGAAACCATGCTGACATTCTTATTCTGTGATGTTTTTTGTAAAGTAATCTACTGTTGTTGTGTTTCTTGTATCTGATGGATGCTAATTACGGGAAAAATATTTTGGACGGGATTATTTTTCAGTATAATTTTCTTGGCATTATTTCTCAACCAAAAAAAAAAAAGAAAGATTCTCTAGATAAACATACACACCTGTGTCAAAAAAATATAGATTTTAATTAATAAATTAAGAAAGAGACTCAGACATTGGGTTTTGGAAGGCAATAGCCTGTGTACTGCTTTGTTCCGATAAAAGCTTTGTAATATTTACCCACCATTCCATACAGAAAAAAAAAAAAAAAAGGATTCCTTTGATTGAAATGGAATATATGTGTATGGTTTAAATGTTGTATATTAAGTTAGATAAAGCAAAACTTGGTTTAAAAATAGAATGATAAAAATACTGATTTCAGGAAACAATCTTCATAAGAAAGTACAGATGTCATAAGTAGAGATAGGAATCTTCTGTAAACCAAATCATTTCCTGGCAGCCTAGAAAAAATAATTCTGCTTAGTCTTGGCCCCTGACTTGTTGGGAGCTGCTTGCTTGATGGCTGCCCTTTGGGGCAGATAAGGGGTTGTTTACTCAGCAGGATGTTTGCATAGCTGGCAAATACTTTGTCAATCTTGTAATGGCTTAAAAACACCTTTGTGGCTCCAGGGAGTGAGCAGAATGTTTTAAGGAGGAAGACAGGATTAGCAACTGGCTTCTTATGCAAATGTAAGCAATTGTTTGTGCATTCTTGGGATTTTGGTTTCCGAAGCAGTCAAGATGGATAAATGAATGGAGTGTGCTGAATAAACCCAGGTCCACAGCTCCATCTGTGAGCCCTCCTGATTCTTTCTCTTCTATCTGTCCTGTTCTTTTCTTCAGTCCCTGCTCCCCCACTCAGGGACTGTTCGATCTTGGCTGGCAGGCTCTGTCACTGACTCACTAATTTTAATGTGCTTCTTTCAGTATTCTACAATGTATTCTTACCCATTTTACATTGACACTTTTTTTTTAGTAACAATGAGTTAGTTTTTCATGAATATTCATTGACTTCTCCCATATTGTTTACTGGTTAAGTTTTAACTTTGTTTCAGCACTACCTGGGTTTAAATTCTTTCCTTTAAACTTCAGAGCTATGACACTGCGGAAAAGTTACTTAACCTCTCTACATATCAATTTTGTCTCCCTATTCAATGAGAATATTAATATTTCCCACTCTCCATAGGGTTACTATTAGGATTAAATAATTAAATAAGTTAATATTTGTAAAGATCATAAAACAGTACTTAGCACATGGGTAGTGCCATTGTTTTAGCTATTATCATTGATCTCGGTCTTTATGATTTTGTAGGTCTAATTTTACCTCTCATAATCCAAGTGTAACATGCAGATGAGACCAGCTATTTACCTTCTATCATTTTGGTATAATAATTGGAACAGGGATAAACATATGATTCAAGTTGATTTAATCAACGAATTCGCTAATGTTTAATTACTGGAAAGATAAAATTTTCTGTCTACTGTATCTCCTAAGGTATATACACAAGTCTGGAGATGCTGGAAGCCATATTGTCATTTTAAGGAAAGAATCAGCTTAAGAGTGGACCAGAAAAAAAGGACAGGACAGCCTTAGATAGGAAGATATATTTATCATGACATTGTTTGAGAACCTGGATCAAGCATTTCCTCAAGTGATATATGTCTGGCTTTGCCAATGCTCTAACATATTAGCCAGAATGAGATCAATCATTTGTAAGTGAAAAAGTTCCTATTGCTATGGTTTCTCACCTTCTTCACTTATCCTAGATTTTCACCATGTGTGTGTCTAGAGAAATACTCAGCTGTCTAGCTACAAAAGCTATAAAGTCATATGATATAGCGCAAAAAACTAATATATATATATATATATATATATATATATATATATATATATATATATAAATTCATGAGCTTTTCAAAAATCTGAGTTAGCCAAAATCTGAGTATGTTCTAATTGCTGAGATTTTGAAGTAAAAATTATGCACCAACCATTTGATCTACTGTCTTCATTTAGTAAATGCAGAAACCAACTAGGGTAATTAAATTCTTTTATATTTTAATATGGTAGAGATGCTAAGGCCTAGAACTTAGGTCATGTGACTTTCTAACTCTGTAGTACCATATTTCTTTTCATATAGCACACTGAATTTCATTAAAGAAAAATAAATTCAGATGAAATATAATACGAAGCTTCCTTATGAATTATATAGTATATGCAGGTCAGTAATGATCTAAAAACTACCATTCAGCATCCTAGGGCTCAAGTGATTATTTGTGACTAGAAAACATTGTTAACAGTTACAACTTCCTCTCTGTATTTTAGATCATTGACTATTCTAAGAAGGCTCTAAAATGTGGTTAAACTGCATTGAATTTCAGCAGCTTTTGAAGCATCTAAAATATTTCCTTCAGAATGTATAAAAGTCAGTGCTAAGTAAGCATTGTAAACTTTGTTTTATAAAATACTAACAAATGTTTCCAAGCTAAATTGCATTTTTTTTACTCTTCATTAGTAGATGAATAAAGTAGAGCTCTTTGGTACAATCAAAGAGAACTTATTTACATAAAAAGAAAAAGCAATTGCTGAAGTTGAGCAGTTGCATATCAAAACAGTTCATATAGTGAACAAACTTCTTAAATTATGTTTTAAAAGATTTTTACTTTAGAAACCACCTCTATAAACCTGAATTTCCTGCCTATTTGCCTTTCTTTTTCTCTTTTCTGAAAATATATTCCCAGTTCCCCAGCAAGTTCACAAGATGTTGCCTTATTGTGACAGAAGCAAACATGCTACACTAATGGTTAAGGGATTAAAAATCCTCTTGGCATCAGTGATATATGTTACCAAATAATTGTTGTATTGGAACTACTCTAATATTTTAAAACATGGATTCATTTTACATGCTTCCTTCACAGCAGTATGAAATGTCAAATTTGTTGGGATAAGGTTTTAATTTAGTTTGACAAAAGTTAGCCATAAAGAAGATGATTCTTCCATACTATCTGTGCATCTAAGTAAGAGTGGATTATAGTATCATTTCTGGTTAAAAGGGGTCTGTATTTGCTCTGTGTTCAAGAAGACTTATGAGAATAGCACATACAGTGCCCTAGAAATGATCAATTATTTTAGTACCTTTGCTAGGTAGCTAGTAAGATATGAGCGACAAGGGGGAAACCAAGGAATAGGGGCCAAGCCCAGAAAATGCCCAAAGAACAGCCCAGAGTCACAGTTATAGCAGCTAGGTGTCAATCAGAATGAAGTCACATTCCAATCACCCAGGAATGCCTTTGGACCACCCCATCAGGGCCTGCAAATGTAATGCAAACCTCTCCCTCCCCCAGGATTACAGCTCTCCATCTTCCCAGGTTCTAACCTCATTTCCAAGTGGCTGGCCAGTTTTAGACTTGACTTGTCTTCTATCTCCTACTGTGTTTTTAATAAACAAGTATTTCTCATATTAACCAAGCAGAAATTCATTTCTTTGGTAGTGAAAAGGACCCAGAGGTGTGCGTGTTACAGGAACTCCCATTGCTCTAACCCTAACAGCTTTATCTGGTGTCCTGAACTTGGATTCTTTATCTTGTTAAGTAAATGAGCCCGGCCTCTCTCAGCCTGAGGCTCTTTCATCTCTCCTCTTAAAATTGCCTCTCAACGGGATGAGGGCATCCCTTTCTCACAACTCCCTCCCTCTTCTTAATTCCTTCACCAGTGGTCCTAAATTCCCCTCCCACGCCAGAAGGGACAGTATTTTCCCACTTCCAAAAAGCTTCTCTCAGCGCAGAGAGCCACACTATCCCTTGTTGGAGAAAAGAGCGGCTCTCTCAAGCCAGAGAGCCACAAAATTGCCTTTATTGTGCGGGAAAGTATGGCTATCTCTTGCCAGACAACCGTAGGTACTATATAGTCTCCCACGCTGGAGATTCATTTCTTCCCTCCCCCTCCTCAATCTCCTTTGTCTTCAGACACCCGGAGCCTTCGTCTTATCTTTAAGGACCCCTCAGTTCCATTTCCGCCCTGAGAAAATCTACCACTCTAAATCTAGGCTTTCTCTGAAGCCACTCTTTTTTTCTCTAAATTTTTTTTTTCCCACTCTATTGTGCACTCGTTTTATTTTCTTTTGTATTATCTCCTAAATGTTCCAATTTAAGATTGCCTACTGTTATTTATCGCTTGCAAGTAAAGGACGTATGAGTTTTTTCTAACTCAGTAACTTTCTAGGTATTGCAAACAGATGAATGTAACAAAGCCACCGAGGTCGTCAACTCAGGCCTAGAGGAAGAAAAGGGCACTTTTAAATACAAGCAGCTCTATTTTCAAGCCGTGCGCTGCCACCACTCCCGCCACCTGGTGGCCACTAGCAGCATCTGCGGCGAATCATTATTTAAAGTTTTCTGTTCTCCTTTAACTGACCCTCAGTGCCTTCCGAGTCCCCTTGGCTGTGTTTTAAGTCAATGGGTTCAATTTGACCCACAGACTGAAGAAACATAGATTGATTTCTTTTGCAACACCGTTTGGCCGCTATATAAACTCCCTGATGGGGAGAACTGGCCTATTAATGAGAACCTTGACTGTAACACCATACTCCAATCAGATCTTTATTGCAAACGCCAGGGTAAATGGTCATAAATACCTTACGTTAAAAGCTTTTTACTCCGAGAAAATAATCCTCTTTTACAGAAACGCAAACTAGCCACTGTGGCTTTACTTAATGCTAACAAGACAACCCCTTCTTGTCCCGACCCGCGGGACCTAGTTATTCGTGTGGTCCGAGGAGGATCTCACCTTAAAGAGGAACATTGGCGAGAGAAAGGAGTGGAGGCAAGACAGTATTCTGATCAAGCCTCAAAATTTTATTTTAGAGCTGGTATATTTATACAAAAGAACAAAGGGAGGCAGGACTGACTAGGCAGAGGGATACTTGTTACAATTTCATTGGTCCTTGGTTGATGGGATGAGGAGCTGTAAAGGTTAAAGGAAGGGGAGTGTGAAAAGGGGGGTTGTTGGGTGGGACGGCAGCTAATCAGCAAGGCCACAGCCTCTGGCAGGGGTGTTGGTACATCTTGTGATTAGCCATTTCTTTGAAAGTGCAGAGTATGTGTTAAAGGTCAGGTTCTCATGCCGGGGGGGCTGGGCGGTCAGGATGAGGGTCTTGGCTCCCAACACCTTCTGAGTTTACTACATCGAATAACCTGAACAGTTGGCTCATCGTCGTCGTCCTACTACTGCTCCCTCTGTTTACTAAAAAGTTCCCCCATGCCTGGGGAAAGCTCCCACCAACCATCTGAGGCTAACCCTATAACTCTTGAAAAAGTTCGCCCTCTAGTAGAAACTCATGTAGGAGAATATGGACCTTCACTTGTCCACAAACCTTTTTCTCTCACAGAACTTAAGCAGATCAAGGCAGACTTAGGAAGCTACTCTGACAACCCTGTTGAGTATATTGATACATTTCAATATATCATGTGTGTCTATGACCTAACTTAGAAGGATATCATGGTTATTCTATGAGAGACATTATTGGACACTGAAAGGAACAGAGTTTTGTGGAAGGCCAGGAAGTACACTGATGGCCTCCTTCTATCCAATCCCAAGTAACCTATAGGAGAAGCAGCTGTACCTCCCATAGACTTCAGGTGGGATTATAACAATTTCCAAATATGGGAAAAAGACCATTTCATTATCTGTTTTAAGGCTGGGCTTAAAGCAGGACAACAAAAAGTTATTAGCTTTATGAATGTAACAGCAATTACTCAAGGTCCAGAAGAAAACCCTATAGTATTTCTAGAGATGCTGTAAGAGGCCCTTTAAGCATACTAACTTAGACTTAAGCTCATAAGAAAGCCAAGTCATTATGAAAGACAAGTTTCTAACCCAATTCTAACCCAATTGGCTCCAGAAATTAGGCGGAAACTCCAAAAGATCATCCAGGAGCCTGGAGTAAGTTTAGATGTGAAATTAACTGCTGTCACTGATGTTTCTTTTATAACTGTGACCAGGTGCTACAGGCCACATCTCATGAGAAGAAACAACAGAAAGCTGCTGGACACACCTGAATGCTAACAGCCCTTAGAGGCCAGTTTCAGTCCATATCCACAGTACCCCAGCTCCCAGCAGAGAACCCATTGAGGTGCAACATCTGTTGCCAACTTGGTCACTCAGCCAAGAAGTGTCCCAACAAGGACAGGCATTCCAGATCTGCTTGCTACAAGTGTCAGCAGTTGGATCCTTGGGCTGCTCTCTGCCCCAAGAGTTGAAGGACTCCTTGGTCAGAGACAGGCGCAGGCTATCTGATGGTTGCACAGGACTGAAGAGGCCCTCTCCAGACAGCCCAGTTATAAGGAATCTCTATCACTAGGTTGGAACCAAAGGTTAATCTGGATGTGACAGGAGGACAATTACTTTCCTTTTAGATATAGGAGCCACGTACTCTGTCATAAATTCCTTCTCAGGATATCTCACCTCTTGAAACTGCACCATTTTAGGAATAACAGGTAAGCCAATTTCTAGATATTTTACTCCACCTTTATGTTGTCTTTGTGATGGGTATTCATTTACACATATTTTTTCTCATTATGCCTGGATGTCCAAGCTCTCTTCTAAGCTGAGACAACTTATTTAGACTGGGGACCAAGATTATTCTAGGAGGCACCCTAATTTCCTCTCCCTTACAAGTATTTTTATTAGAGGAACCTAGGAGCCTCCCTAATTCAGAAACCTGCGAGACTCAGGTCAGTCCTTTGGTCAGGAATCAGGGCATTCCTGGACAGGCCAAAACAGCTATGCCAGTTATAATCAACTTAAAAAAAACCATCTCATTTTTCTAATTGGAAGCAGTTTCCATTAAGGCTTGAAGCTTAATGAGGCCTCTAGTGGATAATATCCAAGTTCTTACAACATGGACGTTTAATCCCTACTAATTCTCCCTGTAACACTCCCATTTTGCTTATTAAGAAGGATGAAACTTACCATCTCATACAAAATTTGCAACTAATCAACAAAGCAGTGATACCCATACATCCAATAGTTCCTAATCCATATATCCTACTGAAAAACGTACTTGCAATGACCAACTGTATTACTATTTTAGACTTAAAGGATGCATTTTTTTTCATCCCTCTAACTGCACAGTCATAATTTCTATTTGCCTTTGAATGAGACTCCCCTAAAAGAGTCCACCGGCAATTGACTTGGACAGTACTTACTCAGGGATTTCAGGACAGACCCCACCACTTTGGTCAATCATTATCTCATGATTTATAAGATTTACAGTTTGATGGGGTATTCATTTTACAGTATGTAGATGATATTCTTTGTTCTACTTGAGACAAAGCTATAGAACATAGTGTTCAGACTTTGAAATTCTTAGCCACCCAAGGCTATAGGGTGTCTAGATTCAAAGCCTAATAGTGAAACAGAAGATCATTTATTTAGGGGTCATCCTGGCCCCTGGTACCCAGAATCTGTCCCCAGAAAGGGTCCAGGGAATTATACAATTACTGGGCCTAACCATTCAAAAACAACTAAGAGCAGTTTTAGGACTCATTGGGTACTGCAGGTGTTGGATTCCTAATTACAAGCTAATAGCCCACCCTCTAAATGATATCTTAAATGGAGGAGATGATGCATTTTCTCTCCAAAAGGGATGGCCTCAGTGAGAGGCCAGTCATTAATTTAAAGGTTTACTCACCAGAGCCCCTGCTGTGGGGCTCCCCAAATCATCCAAGCCTTTCCAATTTTATATCCATGAAAAGAATGCCATTGCTCCTGAGGTCCTTATCTAACAATTAGGGTCCACTTATCAACCTATGGGCTACTTGTCAACACAATTAGATGGCACCACTAAGTGGCCACCAGCTTGCCTAAGAATTCTAGGAGCTCTTTCTCTTCTCCTTGAAGAGGCTCTTAAATTTACCCTAGGAGCTCCCATCCAAGTTTATACAAACCACCAAGTAACAAGTCTACTATGGGACAAGAGTCACTTTTAGTTGTCAGATAGCTGACTCCTGAAATATCAAGCTTTACTTTTAGAAAACCATGATATAACTATATCAACTTGTGGGACTTTAAATCCACCAACCTTATTACCCTCACCTGGTGAGGATTCTCCTTTTCACTCCTGTCAATAAAATATCTCCTTTTCTTACAGCTCCAGGGCCAACCTAACATATCAAACTTTAGAGAACTCTGATGACTTCTGGTTCACTGATGGGAGTAGCTTTATGGCAGATGGAAAAAGGAAGGCAGGGTTTTAGTTGACTCACTCTATGGAATTCTAGAGGCAAAACCACTACCTGCTAATACCTCTGCTTAGCTGGCAGAATTATTTGCCCTTACCAAAGCTTTAGAACTAGCAAAAGGAAGAAGAGTAACAATTTACACAGACTCCAAATATGTTTCCTTAGTCCTACATGATCATGTTGCTATTTGGAGAGAATGAGTTTATCTTACTTCTCAAGATAGCCCCATTAAGTACTCCTCTGAAATCCACAATCTCTTAGAGGATTTCCACTTACCTCAACAGGTAGCAGTAGTCCAAGGTCAAGGACATCAAAAAGGAGACTCTGAAGTTGCCAAAGGGATGCAGATGCAGCTTCAAGGAAGGCGCCTTAATAGAACCTCTTTTACAGGAATCCCTCGTACTTACTTCCTGTCCTCTGCTAATTTCTAAATACTCTAAAGAGGAGGGAACTTAGGATGTCCAAAGAGAATTTCAATCTATGCCCTCAGGATGACTCAAAAAAGAAGAAATTCTTTTCCTTCCCCAAAGTCTCCAATAGAAAGTCATCAAATCCTTACATGATTCTAGTCATTAGGAAGTGAGATGCTTTCCTCCCTAATATCCAGGGCATTTAAAGGAAAGGACTCTAAAATCACTGAACAAATTATGATGGCTTGCTCATCTTGTCACACTAATACTCCCCAAGGGGCTGGAAAGCTACCTTCAGTACAATCCTAGTAATATGGGGTCTATATGGGTGAACTCTGGCAAATAGATTTCACCCAGATCCCCCTATCAGGAATGTTAAATATCTTAGTCTTCATTGACACCTTTATAGGTTAGAGTGAAGCTTTCCCTAATTCCACTGAAAAAGCTTCTTAAATAGCAAAGAAACTCTTACATGAGATCATCCCCAGATTTGGCCTTCCCTTTTCACTCCAGAGTGACAATGGACCAGCTTTTACATTCTCTATAATTCAAACAATCTCGAAAGTCCTAGGAGTTAAATACAATCTTCACTGTTCTTCAAGTCCTTAATCTTCTGGTTAAGTAGAAGGAACTAATCAATTCCTTAAGGCCACCATTAAAAAAATTACCCAAGAATTCTCTATAAACTGGTTAGAGGCTTTTCTCATCACCTTTCTGAGCACTAGGGTAGCTCCCAAAGTAACACTAGGTCTAAGCCCTTTTGAGGTCTTATACGAAAGGCTATTCCTTCACTCAGACCAGTTATTAGACAGTGAATCTATGGCTTTAGGCTCTTATACTAAGTCACTCAATCAGTTTCAATAGGCTCTTAAGGACTATGGAGTCACAATCAAACCGTAGGAGACAAAGAACCCTCCACTATACTCTCCTGGCAATTATCCTTAATCAAAATGTACAAAGATAATTCCCCAGCCTCTCAATTACAACCAATTTGGAAAGGACCTTAAACTGTTATTTTATCTTCCCCAACTGTAGTAAAGGTCCTCGGAATTTCCAGTTGGAATCATCACTTGAGTCAAACCTTCTCTTGAAATTCCAGAGGTCCCTACAGAGGACTCTACTTATACCTGTAAACCAATAGAAGACTTGAGGTTTCTCTTCAAGAAGGACAAACTAGGATGAGTTTAATAATTTTTTGACTTTCTCATCTTTGTTAATTTTTACCAAAGCTATTCCTCTTCCAGCTACTCCTTATCAATTGGCCGAGCAAACTGTCTCACTATAAGATTTCTCTGTCCCGTTGGCTCTGCTTTTCTACTAAGAGCAGAGAGTTGATTACCCCAACTCCTAACTATTGTGGGCCATCATTCTAATATCTTTATATGCCTCCTCCTCTTGAACTCTGGCTGGAGGAGTTAAAGATAATTTAATCCTTCAAGGGCATTTTAATTTTTACGGCAATGACCTAAATCTCTTCTTATTAATCCAGTTTACTCCCCCTTAGGAGCAATATTTTCTTTCCTCAGCAACAGATCAAGTCTCTTTTCCTCTTTTTCTTCTCAGTAATTCTGTTTCGTGCCCTTTTCTTGAAGAACTATCACCCTCACAATGTGCATGGACATTCCTATTTATCTATCAAAGACTCAGCAATCTGTCACCAAAGAGTTTCTCCTCTAACAGCCAGGCCCAGGGAGTCACCTCTAATATCTTTTTCTCAAGGGCTACTCCACTCATTCCTCTTTTTAAACTTAACTCATCTCCTAAGAATGACTTTTGTAGAAGCCGCCCTAATGCCCATACTTTTTTCAGGTGGCTCTATTTTCTGATTGTCTCTATTTTTAGTCAAGCAATCCATCTGATCTCCTTTGGAACCCTGAATGGGCAACTATATTCTTCAGGAATTTTTCCAGCTATGACCTACATCACCTTCTCCTTTACCCTTTGCCTGCAGCAAACTCTGCCACTCAAGGAAGTGTCATACAGGGAAAAGAAATCAAGGGTAACAACACTTTTTAAATACTTATACAGACCTGGATTTCAGCCAAAATAGACCTCTCAAATGGAATCTGCTGGATCTGTGGAGAAAAGCTTATTTTGTATTACCTTCAGGATGCACAGGGCTTTGTTCATTGGGATTTGTTACCTTAGATATGTCTATTGTATGGGACAACTTTTCATTTCCACTTTCTAACCGTCATTCTCTCTGTTTACAAAAATTCAACTTTCCTTTATTTATCTCATTAGGTGCAGGAGCCGCATCTAATGTAGCTGTTTGACAAGGTCACAGCATACAATGTGGCACCTTTGCAAGGCTTAGGCTGCCCCTGATGGGTTCTTTGTGGCTCCCTCAGTGTGAGTGTGTTAGCGTGTGTGTTATGTGTGGGATACTTAATACAGCCTCTTATGCAGATCGGTGATGGGGATTTGGGGGGTCTGGAGGAAGCAAATACATTAGAGCCAGAAGAAGAGCCATGTCCTGGTTTATATGAAAATTTATCAAGAAAGCCTTATGCATTGCCTCTGAGTAGCAGGGTGGGAACATAAGAACATCTTAGACCTATTCAGAAGCCTATGACAGTCAGTGTCACAGGAAAGTACTCAGAGGATGCTAGAAAATGGATAGTTGTAGGAGGAAAGAAAGTAGATGCTTCTGGCTTGAATCCATAGGAACAATTAATCAGGCAGAGACCTCCATGCATAGGAGAATTAGGACTTAGAGCTTTACATAAACAGCTATGTACTTTTTATAGGTATTATATAAGAATTCTAGAATAGTGTTGTCATCCAGGCAAATGTTATAGTTGGTAAGATTAGTAATTAATAGAAATATAAGGTAGATATTACTAACAAATAGAACAATAAAAATAGTTTAAGTACTGAGAGAAGCAAGACCGCAGTGTGGGTGCCAACTGAACTGACAATGTGTTCAAGAAACAATAGCCACAATCTGCAGTAAGAGATAGTGTAAGGAAGTAGCCTAGTTGAGAAAGTGGCCTGGTGGAGTACTGAGAAATCCAGATAAAAAACAGGCTTACCTCGGCAGATTGGTGAAGCTGTGAACCTGCAATGATTTAATTATAAAAAGGTCTGTTGGAGCCGAGAAACCGCGCAGGCTTGCTTCTGTAACCCTGGAATATAAAAATGTAGCTGTGAAGACAATAAAGAGAGATCTTGATGCATTATTCCTGAGTACTGTCCTTTTCTTCACGGACTCCGCAGACACCCCTCAGGACCTGGACTCTGGAGCTGGTGCTGGCCCCTGGCAATTAGGTATTGTCATTTCTCTCACAGGTATTGCAGGGGCATTTACAGACAGGACTGTACTTGGCCTTCAAAGAGAACTGTCAGAGGAAATAGTCAAGGCCATCAAGAAGACAGCCTTTGTCCTAACCCAAATCCAGGAAAAATTAGACTCTTTAGCAGGTGTTGTACTACAGAATCAAAGAGCTTTGGATCTACTGACAACAAGACAAAAAATGATGTGAGATTGTTGGGAGCCAAAAGACCCTCATCCTGACCGCCCAGCCCCCCCCCCCCCCCGGCATAGAACCTGGCCATTAACAATCTAAAGAATGCAGGAGCAGATAATTCTCCAGGGAATAGTTAACCACAGAATGTATTAACATACCCGCCAGATAAGGAAGGACCTACTGAATGGCTGTGGACCTGCCCAAGGAGCCCCTCTCCTCCTTGTTCCTCTTTTCACTTCTAACCTTTGTACCCCCTAACCCCATCAACCAAGGACCAATGAAATTGTAACAAGTATCCCCCTGCCTAGTCAGTCCTGCCCCCCTTTGTTCTTTTGTATAAATATACCCGCTCTAAAATAAAAAATGTGAGGCTTGATCAGAATACTGTCTTGCCTCCGCTCCTTTTTTTCACCCGTTTCTCTTTCAGGCTGGACCCTCTTCGAGCCCGCGAATAACTAGGTCCCGCGGGTCGGGACATGAGCTTACCTCAAAGAAAAATGCTGTTTTTATGTCAACCGATCAGGACAAGTTTCCACATCTATCCAAAATATCCTTAAATCCACAGACTGGGTAGAACACCCTGGCTTAGGACATTGGCAATTGTGATTACTATCCATTCTCCTACCTCTTGTTTTCCCCTTTGCCCCGGCCGGCGGGGCAGGACAACGCGGGTCGAAGAGGATCCTGTGGAGGATGGGGGGAGGGGAGAGACAGGAGATACGAAGAAATGGAGGCAAGACAAAGTTCTGATCAAGCCTCAAATTTTTTATTTTCTCATGGCCGCATATATACGGGGGGAACAAAGGGAGGCAGGACTGACTAGGCAGGGGGATACTTGTTACAATTTCATTGGTCCTTGGTTGATGGGATTAGGGGGTACAAAGGTTAGAAGTGAAGAGGAACAAGGAGGAGAGGGGCTCCTTGGGCAGGTCCACAGCCATTCAGTAGGTCCTTCCTTATCCGGCGGGTATGTTAATACATTCTGTGGTTAACTATTCCCTGGAGCATTATCTGCTCCTGCATTCTTTAGATTGTTAACGGCCAGGTTCTATGCCGGGGGGCTGGGCGGTCAGGATGAGGGTCTTTTGGCTCCCAACATATCCTCCCTTTCTGTTTTAGAAAAGGTGGGCCTTAGCCGAGTGGGGGAACATTGACCTGGTTCCTCCCGCGGGCTATGTGGGCCCGCCTAGTATTTGGCTCTTGGTATCTTTTGGGGAGGAGGGGCAGAGCCGTTTTGAAATAGTAGTTTTTGGATACCAACCTCTATGCAAACCAGGTGTGTTCTCAGGGAAATACAGAGGGGGTCTCTTTATTGTGACCTTCCCTTGCAGATGCTTTGCTCTTGCACCCATCTCGGTGCCCATACCCCCCTCGAGTTTTCGATGGGCGAGGGTAGACATACCTCTGTTCTATATGTCGTCCCCATAGGGAGGGAGCCAGGCAAAGTTATATTTCTCCTTTTACAGTGGAACCAGTGGTTAGGGTTTTGTATATAACCTGAAAGGGATTTTAAAGAAGCCGATGTAAATTTAAAGGTGAGATAGGGGCCAGTGGGGATCTTGGGTCTTCGGGGTTTTCATTATTATAGTCGGTGGTGTCATTGCTCTGGGTAGCCAAATGGTGATAGTGAATGTGGACAGGTTTGGCTAGTAAGGCATCTACCTGTTGTTTAATAAGGCCGGAAAGCCCAGGGCCCAAAGGTTATAAGTAAAAGAACACAAGAAAGGGGGCAGAGGATGGGAAGGAGGTAAGGAAGGAGCCCATTTAACCCAGTTAGAAAGGGGTTCTCTTGGAGCTCTCTGCGTCTTTTGATGAGGTCTTCTTGAAGTTTCTTGATCTTATCTCGTACGATCCCAGATCTGTTGGCGTAGAAGCAGCAGCGTTCCTGTAAAGCCAAACAAATCCCTCCCTGCTCTGCTGTAAGAAGGTCTAAGCCTCTGCGGTTCTGTAACACTACTTCAGCAACGGAATCAATTTGATCTTGTATGTCGCTTATGGTTCCTGAAAGGGCTTGAACGTCATTAATTAATTGGTGGGACAATTTGTTGTAGGAGTGGACTGCAACGCCAACTCCAGCTGAACCAGAGGCGAGTGCCCCAGTGATACCTAAACTGACAAGGAGGGGGATGGCTTGGATGGCTCGTTTGTGTCGTCCTGCTATGTAATCTAGGCTAGGGAGGGGGACCGGTTCGTCTCCCGGTATGATGGAGATGTCTGGAAAAATATTAACTGATATACAGAGTCCAGTCCAATTTTGTGGCAGGGCAGTATAAGCGAGATTATTTCCACATAAAAATACCTGTCCAGGGGCTGGACATAGGGGCTTATTATAATTAATAATATTGGAGCAATTAGCAAAGGTGACAAACCCTACATCAATGTCGGAAGAGTTATTTTGAAACGGACCTTGGTAGCAAGTAGAGGAGTTGAAACCTACAGGCTGGACTCTAAAAGGAGGGCTGAGACTGCAATTAAGGGTATGGTCAATAGATGAGTTTAAGACTGGGATACCAGTGGGTATAGGGATGCCTATAGTCATGCATAGCCAGCAATCTTGAGCAAGTTGGGGATTAGAATTATTTAAGGCCCATAGAGTAGTTTCCAGGATACTATTGGTTTGGGTGTCAATGTCAATATTTCCTCGGGATCTAGGAATAGCTAGGGGATAAGAAGGGGGGCGTAAAGCCTTTTGGAATTCCTCAAATTTTTGTTGTAATTTTATATAATGAAGAGCATCAGCAGGACCATCACCGTCTGACACATAAGGCGGAGGATCGGTTGGCCAGCAAATTGTTTTTCTAACATCCTTAGATGCACCACAAGGGGCTATTGGGAAGCTTCCAGGGCCTACAGCTGACAGGGTATTGGCCCAGTCGCCAGTGTTAGGGGCATAAGGTGCCCATCTTGTTAATTTAGCGGTGTAATATGTCTTATTACCCTTGGTGCATTCAAAACAAAAATCCTACTTAGACTTTGTTGGAAAATTTGTCACTATGTTATAAGGTTTGATCACCTGGTTAAATAGGATTACAGGTCATTATGAAACAATACTTAGTTATCTATTTAACCAATGCAATAATAAAAGATTTCAAAGGTAAATATGACTATAAAAAACCTTAGCATTCTTAATGTTAAGACTGTTTTTAAGTATCAGTATTTAATAGATTAGCAAATTTGTGAATATACCAATCTTATAATTTTGTAATCTTGAACAACTAGTAGAATTAGCATACGCACGACCTGACGAATACAGGTAGAATAAAATTGTGTTTCTGATAACTTGAAGATACAACTACTTTTCCTTAACTTATAATATTAAACTATTCTTATTACCAAAGATTATCTCAGATCATGTAGATTTGATAAAACAAAAACAAAACATTTGAATTAGTTTCTATTTTTCTGACAATTTTAGGAAGATGTAATTTATCTATATGGTTCTTTTTTTTTTTTTTTCTAAACCAATTAAAGCAGAGATCTTTTATTAATTTATTTTTCAATAAAAATAAATTCCAACCTAAACTGAAGAACTAGCCAGAAGGGAGACTTGACTATTCAGGACTCCGCCCCACAGACACTCTGTAAACACTTAATCAATTTTATGTTTAGTCATTCTTCAGACCTAAATCTCTAACACAAATGCACATTCTCTGCATTGTTTTAAAAGAAACCTATGATTACCACAGATGATATCTCACAGCTCAAAGGCTGTTTGCAGGTCGAGTGGCCCCTCTGATGGTTACTCTGTTACAAACATGGGCTAATTTAGCTGGCAGAACCTTTGAAGGTTGAAGGGATTGACGCTCTAGCTCTGTAGGCTTGGGCTTGTTTCCTGAAATCCTTAAAATGGTTAAAGAAGTATTGAAACGGGGGAGAACATAGGACGATTTGAGAAGGAAGCCTGACCCATGTTAGTGAAAACAGGTAAGAGAAGAGAAAATCCCCACAAGAGCCAACTAAGCCAGGGCTAGGATCAGCCTTTCACCTAGCATCCAGTCGGGTGGGGCCACGGAGGCCAGACCTAAGGAAGGAATCAAAATAAGTATAGGAGGGTAACAGTACATTCGGCCAGCCCAGACAGACAGACACAAGACAGACAAGACAAACTACAGATAACACAAAACGCTAGCGCATCAGAAACCAGAACCAGAACATGTACAGGGTCAGAGTCTGACGCCTCAGACCGACCGCACTAGGGAAGTATCGCTGTGTCCAGCCTTCCGCTAGTTATCCAAGGGCCCAATCAGACAGGAACAGAACTCAGGCATCTAGATAGATGTTAACGCAGTCTTATTCACCGGTGAAGCTGCTTTAGGTGGCTCATGCCCAATTACAATTAAAGTGAGACTTCTTTTCCTTCTGCCCTCCTGAGCAAGGCTGCTTGGCGTCCGGGGCTGAGAAACATCTCTCAGCGGCCGCCCCCTGGACGAAGCAAGTCCTTACTCAAGGTGGCCGGGGGTTTCAGGTTTTAGGAGATCCAGAACAGAAGTCAAAAAGAGAACAGAAGTGACAAAGCTAGCAGAAACTGGTCATTACAAAGATAAATGTAGCCAGGGAATTTGTTAGTTTTAAACATGGCCTTGCAGATGTTCTTGTTATCTGTGCCCTGGAATGTTGCGCTCTTAGCATATGAGAAAGCTCATTGTCACAAGTTTCACAGCAGACACTAAGCAGTTAAAAGTTCTAAGAACTAGGCATTCTTGTCCCAATTAAAAATTGCTAAGGTAAAGACTTCTTTTGTCAAGTTTTGGGACTTTTAATTAACTTTTACCTTTTTTTACATTTTAGTAGGCTGTCACATTCCCGTTGGTTTTTAGGCACATATCAAATCTTTGATGTCCAATAAAATGGGGAAACTGAGATACCCCTGTTACTTGAGTAGAAAATACTATTAATTTAACAGCCTGGACTCTCTGTTAATGTACTTTATAAGGCAATTTACTATATATATGGCCTAAATAGCAGTCCTAGGAAAGCTAATATTAAAGGTCTTTGTTTTACTAAGGCTAGACTATCTCGAATTATGCCAGAGTGGTTGGTATAAAAACAGCAGTCTTTACTTAAAGTTATACAATCAAAGTAAGATCTATGCTTTATAAACACATTAGTCTTATATGCATGAATTAATACTCAAGATTCTTAGTTCATTTTACAGATTTTGAAACTAAGCTGTTTAAAAGGTAAAATTTGAGACTATGGTTGATGCAGTAAATGAATATTGAAACAAACAAAAACTTTATCTAAATATTTACATTTGAAATAATGTTCTCAACTATTCAATATACTGTTTTTTTTTTAAGTATAAGTACAATTACCTATTTATCATTGGCTTTTAACAATATGGTACACTAGTAAACAACATTTTACAGCAATTATCTTATGTGAAATCACAAGTGAAAAACAAATTTCTCAATAATAGTGAGTTGTTAAATTCCTTTATCCAATAGTTGTTACAAAATTTTTAAAAAGCCTAAACACACAAACCTGATTTCTTTGATAGTAGGCGGGTGCATTGTGCTCTTAAAAGAGCTAAGGGAAGGAGGCTTACCTAGTTTTCACTAATTTCTAATTCGAATTTAGTCAATGTTTCCTTGAAAGTTTTATTTATCTTTTTTTTTTTTTTGACCTGAATTCTGTGGTCTATAAGCACAATGCAATTTCTACTCTATTCCTGGTAATTTTGCTATAATACTTGGCGTTTTATGAAAACCTAATCTCGACACCTATTGTGATAGGCCCTGAAGTTTTTCCTGAGCTTGCTGCAGCTGTAGCTGTTGCATCTGGGCAGCTAATGAAGTGAAAGCGTTTTGCAAGCGCTGTACCTCTGCCCATAAGCAGATCGCGCCCCAGGGGGGCTGCAGTTCCCGCCAAGGCCAATCCTCAAGCATATCTATGGAAATAGAATGGCAGACTGAAGGAGGACGTGAACTTTCTTTAAGGGCAGTTTTCCCCATTTCTATTACTTTTTGGATATCTGGATCATGGGAATGAACTTTGAGGACATCATTAATCAAATTCCAATATGAAAATGCAGAAACAGGAACTTTAGTTGGACCAAAAACAGTGTAGTAATCATTTAAGCAGTCCCCAACCCTTTTCCAACACTTTATCTATTGTTCCCTCCTGGGGGAACCATGGACAAACATCAGACAGAAAAGTAAAAAAATCACGTACATCTTTTTTCCGAGCCTTAATCCTTCGTACCTTGAGAGAGTCTTTAAGACCCGAAATGAAGAGCTCTTGAGAGCTCAATTCCTGTCCCATAATGATCACCCACTTACCTCTAAACCGATCGCTCCGGCAGGGCGGCTAGTCCCACGGCGATCACTCACGGGTCAATACCTCGTGGCGAGCCTAACTCACTCCTCGTGGAGGCTCAAGGGGTCCCAGGCCTGGGCTTCTCTAGTGGGTGTCCTCCGCAGAATTCCGTACTTCGAGCCCCACGTTGGGCGCCAATTCTGCCCCGGCCGGCGGGGCAGGACAACGCGGGTCGAAGAGGATCCTGTGGAGGATGGGGGGAGGGGAGAGACAGGAGATACGAAGAAATGGAGGCAAGACAAAGTTCTGATCAAGCCTCAAATTTTTTATTTTCTCATGGCCGCATATATACGGGGGGAACAAAGGGAGGCAGGACTGACTAGGCAGGGGGATACTTGTTACAATTTCATTGGTCCTTGGTTGATGGGATTAGGGGGTACAAAGGTTAGAAGTGAAGAGGAACAAGGAGGAGAGGGGCTCCTTGGGCAGGTCCACAGCCATTCAGTAGGTCCTTCCTTATCCGGCGGGTATGTTAATACATTCTGTGGTTAACTATTCCCTGGAGCATTATCTGCTCCTGCATTCTTTAGATTGTTAACGGCCAGGTTCTATGCCGGGGGGCTGGGCGGTCAGGATGAGGGTCTTTTGGCTCCCAACACCCCTTAATTTTACTTTTTATTCTACTTATAGGACCACTACTTTGAAACTACCTTGTTCAATTGTTTCTTCCAGGGTCTAGGCAATTCATGTACAGATAATTCTCCAAGGAATCTATCGCTCACTCCAATCAATAGATTTTGTAGCACACTGTGGTCCCCTAAATGGGCATCAATAGTCATTGCCATCTGTCAACAGAGAGCTAGTGTAAGGGACCCAATTCTCTACCTTCGTCTTTTCTCAGCTTGAAGCAGCCAGAGCAGTCATTGCCCCCAAACTCCAATGATATAGGCCCCTAATACTTCAGGAGGTAATGTTGATTAGGTATGTAGTCAGACATGAGTGACGAGAGGAAACAATGGAATAGGGGCCCAGCCTAGAGAGAGCCCAAAGAATACCCCAAAGGTCACAGTTATAGCCTCCAGGTGTCAATCAAAATAAACAATCACCTAGGAATGCCTTTGAAACTACCCATCAGAGCCCAGATATAAGCAAGACATGTCTACTTCTGGGTCTTCTTTGCCTTCTGGCTCTTCCCACCTTTTGCACTTTGGGGCTCCCCTCTCTTTTGGCCCTTTTGGGTTCTCCCTTTTTGGTTGCCTTTTGTGGCCCTTTTGTAGCCATTTTGGCTCCTTTGTTTTTTTATAGCACTTGGATCATGGGCCTCCTTAGGGCATATTTTATCTTTCTTCATGTACCTCCTGGGGCATTCTTTGTCTTTCTAAAATATATTTTTAATAAGTCTATTAAATTTTAATTACCCGTGATTCTTCACTGTGTTGTTTGAGGAAGAACCAAGGACAAATGCTAACTACAGGTCAGTGCTGTCCTTATCCCTCTCCCTCCCTCCTACTGTTCTGTTGACACTGAACTCTGATTGGCCCCAGTGGTGACACCTTTTATACATTATATTACATTATTGATGCTTTGAGTATAACAACCTGCTGTATAATAGAAGTATTTTCCAACTACAAGAAATGATACAAACCTTACATTTCTAAAGAAATAGTGAGCAAAGTATCTTTAATGTCTTCTCAGCAATAACTATTTAACAATATTGACTGAGAACATTTTACAACCCATATTAACATGGTAATTAACATGATGAGTAACATCATCCTTTGAAAGTATATTCCATTAACTTTTGATAATAGTGCTTAATAAGTGAGATATTGTTAACTTAGTAAAATATTTCTCATCAACAAAATATAGAGGGAAGTTTGAAAAGTTGAAAAATAAGTTTTAATTTTGATTCGATAATCTAAGTATTTCTCTCACTGTTTCACCAGTTTCACATACACGATTTCAAATTCCCAGGCTTATTTTGAGTACAAACTATTATTTTAGCTGCTATTTATTTTTTAAGAAAGAAGACAATTTATTAAAATTTATTGGACTTTTGCTTCTGGCCAAGATGGAGTAACAGGGTAACTCTCCTACCTATAAGCACTACAAAACAAGACAAAATAACATAAAATGCACCAAACTGCTGTCTAGGGAAAGTTTCTTGTCCACTGGACAAGAAAAAAAAAAGCCAGATTAAGACCGGCAGTCTCTGAGATGAGAGTGGGGAGCTGCAGTCTGTGTGAGTCAAAGTATATAGAGTTCCCAGAGAAGAGTATTAAAGAGAGACATGCATACAGAGAGAAATCTAGAGGTCTTCAGAGATTCCCTGTGAAGTATTTTGTTGAATACATCAGCACATGTGTATGAGAAAACTACCTATTTCTGGAAAAGAACCACTTGAGATAATTATTACAAGCTCTGCATGGAGCTCACTCAGGTTTTAAAATAGTAAAATGATAGATTTAAAACCAGTGATAATATTTACATTAAATATAAATGATCTAAGCATCCTAATTGAAGGACAAAGATTGTCAGTATATTAAAAAATAAAAAGATTGGATTTTTAAAAGCAACAGAATACTACTTACCACAAGTGCATTTCAAATGAAGACAAACTTAGGTTAAATAAAGGAGATTTTATATATATATATATATATATATATATATATATATATATATATATATATACACACACACACACACACACACATATATACATACATGCATACATATATATGTATGTATATATGTATTGTGTGTATATACATATATGTACATATATATGTATATACACACAATACATATATACATACATATATACATATATATACATATACATATATATATATATATACACGCACAATATTAACAATATTGAAATGTCCATATTGAAATTAGACAAATTAGAGTTATTAACAAATAGTACTACAAGAAAAGTTATTTAATAGTAGTAAAGGAATCAATTCAATGAGAAGAAAAAACAATTCTAAATACTTATCCACTTAATAACAAGATGTTAAATGACATGGAACAAATGAATAGAAACAAGCAGATTTAGACAAGTGCACAAATATAGTCAGTATATTAATCTTCTGTCTCCATAATTGATAAAACAGTACATAGAAAATCAGCAATGATATAGAAGACTCGAACACTAACATTAAATAATTTGACTAAATTGACCATTTATAAAATATTATGTCCAAAACAGCAATATACACATTCTCTTCAAGTGCATAAAAAATATTTACTAAAATCAACTACATTATGGCTCATGAGATATGCTCAATAAGTTTTAAAGGATTCAAGTCATTGAAAGAGTTTTTTCAAATCTAAGACAACTTAGTAAATTGATCTTAAAAACTACAGAAATAATACTTTTCTTTTGTTATAATCTGTTCCTAATGGTCGCTAAATTTTTGCTTATATTGTACATGAATGTCAGTCTTAAAAATAAACAATTCTTAAATATTTACATTTTAGGGTAGCTAGTGAGATAGGTAGATAGGTAAATAGAGTTTTATTGATGAAATTATCTTCTTAGAAGCATAGTATTTACATTTTTTTTTCTCAAAACATTTTAAAATTCAGAATCAGTTGCTACATTGTGCTCTGTTTATTATTTTGTAAGAATTATTTAATAGATAAATTCTATGAGAAAAACCCTTAGATTCAGCTTCTCTGCCCATTAGAATTTTAAAACAAAGTATTACAGGAAAACTTCGCTTAACCTACACAAAAATAAATATTTTAAATTAGCTTTTACTCCAGACCAAAGACTTATTTTTGCCATGACATAAGTTTGCCATATGTCATTTTGAGGTTCATGACTTGTGAAAATATCAACCAATGAGTTGCCCATGCACATACCTTGTTTCCAGTATAAGGAACTCACTGTCTCTGAAAGTAATTTATTCCATCATCAGATTTTAGTATAAGCTATACTCTCAATTTGGTAAAGGTTCTTTTCAGGTGGCAGCAATAAGTCTGATATTTTGATATCAATTTAGATGGGCTGCACTCATCTCACCCCATATTGTGAAAACTGACCTTTTGTTTACGATTCATATCTACAGCTAAGCTCTTCCTATGCCATAGAGTTCTATGGAGAAACAATTTAAATGTATTAGTGTTTGGAATTTGGTCTCATTTTGGTAATAAAGCCTTACTTTTAGCACAAGGAATTTAGTTTAGAAGTTAAGAAAAAAAATTCTCATATGAAATTTTTTACATATTAAAAGTTACTTTGTTAAGGAGTTTAGTGCAGAGAATGTTCTCTAAATATATAAACAGATTTTGACATTTTACCAATTGCAATGCCTCTGTGAGAGTGCCATATATAGTCCCACCTAAGATAAAGAAATGAACTCTCCTCAGGTACTTCCTAAATAGTGGCAGAGGGTCCATGACAGGAATTAGCAAACTACACCCATGGGCCTAATGTGTTTCATTGCCTATTTCTGTAGGGCTTTGAGAGCTAAGAATGTTTTTTACATTTGTTGATGGTTTAAGAAATCAAAAGAAAAATATTTTGACATATGAAAATTATATGAAATTCAAATTTTGATGTCCATTAATAAAGTTTTCTTCAAAAAAACAGTCATGATCATAGTTTATGTGTTGTCTATGGCTGATTTCACATGGCAAGAGCACCATTGAGTAGTTAGTACAGAGACTATGGCCTACAAAGACTAAAACATTTTCTACCTATCTTTTAGTCAAAAAATTTACTAACTTCTAGTGTACTTCTTCTTATAATCTGACAGATTATATTGCATTAAATTCAATACTATTTTTGTTTTTCCTGAATCTTTATTATTTACAAATCTTTCTACACAGTGCCTGGCATGTACTAGATTCTTCCTAAATGCTTAATGAATGCATGTAATTAATAATTGAATTATAAAATAAATGGAATAGAATAACAGAATCTAAAGATAAAAAACAAACAGTACCCCTTGTTACAAAGAGCAGGACAGAAAGTACTTTTTACTGATAAATATGGTTTGCACTAAAATATCTGTTATCCTCTCTGTATGAGAGAGTACTAGTGGTTCTAGATTCCCTAGCTTATAATTACAAAGCAAAATCTTTTTAAAGCAATAATTAAACAAGACAAAGAAACAAAAACTCATAGACACAGACAACAGTTTAGTGGTTACCAGAAGAAAAGAAGTGTGGTGCGAAGGAAGATAAGGGTAAAGAGGGTCATATATACGGTAATGGAAGTAGATTTAACTTTAGGTGGTGAACACAGTACAATATATAGATGATGTACTATAGACTCATACACTTTAAAACTATATAATTTTATTAACCAATGTCACCCCAATAAATTTAATTAAAAAATTAAAGAAAAAATAACAGAGCAGAGTCTTCTAATATTAGTAATAATACCAGCCTTAATACCTTTTAAGTGCCATCTTCTTGATTATAAGCAGCCACTGACTAAAAAAACATCATTAGAGAGAAAGATTTCTTAAACACTGGACAAGTGTTTGAAAACTTGGAAAGTTGTTTAACTTCTTGATGATAACCTACTCCTAGCACACAGCATTCAGTTCAAACTCATTATTTCTACAGTATCAAAGAAAGTAATTACTCTGTTTCTTGTTGGTAGTTCCTTTCTCCTAAACATCAACCTATTTGAAACTAATATGAAGGAAATGTGAGCAAGAGAGGGACAGTTCAATTTGTTTGTATCTGTCTTATGATCCTATTTCAAAACACACCACCTTGATTTTAGAGAATTTAGGGTTACCAGAAGAAACCTTTTGGAAGATTGCAGAAATAAATTTAAGTTATGCCTGTCCAACAGAGACTCCAAGAAACCATTATCATATACCATAAATCAGGAAAAGCCAGGCTTTCTTGCACAAAAGCCAACCAGGAATGGCAAAAAGAAACCTAAAAAAAATTCTCAAAAGAAAACCAAGAACTTTTTTTATCTCCCAAGTAGAAAGATGCACCCTATAGTTATGTATATTTTGAAGCATTCAGAATAAGAATAATAGTGCAATCAAATATAAATTAAAGCAATTCAAAAGCTCATTCTTTTACTCTGTCACCCTCTCTATAAAGCCTCTTTAATTTATTGGGCTTTCACATTTGACTTCCTTTCAATACATATGATGTTATATATTGTAATGACTTGCTTTTGTGGCACACTTAGGAGTCTAGAAGGAATTCCAACCTCCAGATCCTGAAGAAGAAGAATTCTGTTGTGATGTGTAGGTCAAAAACAGAGATTGAAGCAAGGTTTCTGTGGAGGAGTGTCTGATGGGAGGAGGGATAAAGTTCAAAGGTTTTGTTTCTTCTTGGAGTGCTCATTTGAATTCCCAGTCTTTTCAGAACCTCCCTTGTCCTTTTAGTGTTCAAAGATAGACATTTTTTAAATTAAATAACTGCTAGATTAATTAATTAATTAATTAGTTTATTTATTTTTATGGTTTTAAACATGTGTTCTGGCCCTTTGCTTTTTTCTTTATTATATTGTGGGTGACATTGGTTAATAAAATTATGTGTGTTTCAATTGTACAAGTCTATAATATGTCAGATGTACATTGCATTGTGCATTCACCACCCAAAATCTTCTTCCATCACCATATATTTGGTGCCCTTTACCCTTATCTACTTCACTTCAACCCTTTTCCTCTGGTAACCATTAAACTGTTGTCTGTGTCTAAGAGTTTTTATTTTTTGTCTTGTTTGTAGTTTTTAGGTTTTATCATATGTATTAGTGAAATCATAGTTTTTAACTTTTTCTGATTGATTTCATTTAGCATGATTATCTCGTTTCATCCATGTTGTCACAAATATCAGTATTTCATCTTTTCTTACAGCTGAGGAATATCCTATTGAATATATGTACCACATCTTCTTTATCCAACTGTCTATCAAAAGACACTTTGGCTGTTTCCATGCCTTGGCCATCATAAATAATGCTGCAATAAACATTAAAGTGCATATATCTTTAAATATAAATGTTTTCAAAAATTTGGGGTAGAGATCCAGAAGAGGGATTGCTGGGTCATATAGTAATTCTATTCTTATTATTTTGTGTGTGTGTGTGTGTGTGTGTGTGTGTGTGTGTGTGTGTGTGTGTGTGTGTGTAGCCTCCATACTGTTTTTCATAGTGGTGGCACCAATGTACATTCCAACCAGCAGTTTATGAGGGTTCCTTTTTCCCTATAACATCTCCACCATCCATTGTTACTTGTCTTGTTGATGATAGCCATTCTAACAGGTGTGAGATTTTATCTTGTGGTTTTGATTTGCATTTTCCTAATAGGTAGTAAAGTTGAACATCTTTTCATTTGTCTGTTGGCTATTTATATGCCTTCTTGGGAGAAGTGTCTGTTCAGGTCATCTGCCATTTTTTAATTGGATAGTTTGTTATTTTATTGTTGTTATATGAGTTCTTTACATATTTTGGATATTAGTCCTTTATTGGAGTGTTGTTTGCAAATATCTTCTTGCATTCTGATGACTGTCTGTTTTGTTGATGAATTCTTTGTTTTACAGAAGTTTTTTAAATTACATATTATCCCATTCATTTTTACTTTTACTTCCCTTGCTTTTGAGGTCAACTTGATAAAATCTTCTCTAAATCAGAGGTCCATGATTTTAGTACCTATGTTTTCTTCTATGTAACTTATTGTTTTAGGTCTTATATTTATGTCTTTGATCCATTTTGAGTTAACTTTGGTACATGGTAATAGGGAGCAGTTTAATTTTATTCATTTACATGTGGCTTTCTAATTTTCTTGGCACCATTTGTTGAAGAGGCTTTCCTTTCTCCATTGTTTGTTTTTGGCATTTTTGTCAAAAATTATTTGCCCATATAAATATGGGTTTACCTCTGGACTCTCGATTCTGTTCCACTGATTCAGGTGTTAGTTTTTCTGCCAATGTCATACTGTTTTATTATTGTTGCTTTTTAGTGTAATTAGAAGCAGGGAGTGTGATATCTCTGGCCTTGTTCCTTTTTTTCTCAGGATTGCTTTGGCTATTTAGGGTCTTTTTTAATTCCATACAAAACTGATGATTTGCTATTCAGTTATTTTTAATAATTCCATTAGAATTTTGTTGGAGATTGTAGTAAATCTATACATTGCTTTGGATTATATGGCCATTTTAACTAAGTCAGTTCCTTCAATTCATGAACACAGAATATCTTCCATTTCTTTGTGTATTCTTCAATTTATTTTAATAATGTTTTTTTTTTTTTAGTTTTCAGTGTATAGGTCTTTCACATGTTTTAAGTTTATTCCTAGATATTTTATTCTCTTTGTTGCATTTGTAAAAGGAATTCTTTTTCATTTCTTTTTCTGAATGTCATTGTTATTATATAGGAACACAACAGATTTTAGTACATTGATGTTTTATCCTCCAACGCTACTGTATTTATTTTTTTCTAATAGTTTTTAGTGAAGTCTTTAGGGTAGAAAAGACATTTTAAAAGTTGTTGCACTATTTTTTTTCTAAACTGCCCATGTTGCTGAATCCTACCAGCTCAAACATAATTTAAACTAGCTAATAAGAAACAAAGATCAGATAGGCATTTTATTAAAAGTTCTAATTATTAATAAGTTAACAATAAATATGGGGATAACAGTGTTCAGAGACACAAGCCCAACCTTACTACCACAGAAAACCATAAAAAACTAAAAATCAATCAATGAAATTGCACATATTAATAGAATAATGTCCCGACCCGCGGGACCTAGTTATTCGCGGGCTCGAAGAGGGTCCAGCCTGAAAGAGAAACGGGCGAGAAAAAGGAGTGGAGGCAAGACAGTATTCTGATCAAGCCTCAAATTTTTTATTTCAGAGCAGGTATATTTATACAGAAGAACAAAGGGGGTTAGGACTGACTAGGCAGGGGGATACTTGTTACAATTTCATTGGTCCTTGGTTGATGGGGTTAGGGGGTACAAAGGTTAGAAGTGAAAAGAGGAACAAGGAGGAGAGGGGCTCCATGGGCAGGTCCACAGCCATTCAGTAGGTCCTTCCTTATCCGGCGGGTATGTTAATACATTCTGTGGTTAACTATTCCCTGGGACATTGTCTGCTCATGCATTCTTTAGATAGCATACAGGTTTGTTAACGGCCAGGTTCTATGCCTGAGGGCTGGGCGGTCAGGATGAAGGTCTTTTGGCTCCCAACATATCCTCCCTTTCTGTTTTAGAAAAGGTGGGCCTTAGCCGAGTGGGGGAACATTGACCTGGTTCCTCCCGCGGGCTATGTGGGCCCGCCTAGTATTTGGCTCTTGGTATCTTTTGGGGAGGAGGGGCAGAGCCGTTTTGAAATAGTAGTTTTTGGATACCAACCTCTATGCAAACCAGGTGTGTTCTCAGGGAAATACAGAGGGGGTCTCTTTATTGTGACCTTCCCTTGCAGATGCTTTGCTCTTGCACCCATCTCGGTGCCCATACCCCCCCCTCGAGTTTTCGATGGTCATGGGTAGACATACCTCTGTACTATATGTCGTCCCCGTAGGAAGGGAGCCAGGCAAAGTTATATTTCTCCTTTTACAGTGGAACCAGTGGTTAGGGTTTTGTATATAACCTGAAAGGGATTTTAAAGAAGCCGATGTAAATTTAAAGGTGAGATAGGGGCCAGTGGGGATCTTGGGTCTTCGGGGTTTTCCTTATTATAGTCGGTGGTGTCATCGCTCTGGGTAGCCAAACGGTGATAGTGAATGTGGACAGGTTTGGTCAGCAAGGCATCTACCTGTTGCTTAATAAGGTCAGTTATGCGCGGGAAAGCCCAGGGCCCAAAGGTTATAAGTAAAAGAACACAAGAAAGGGGGCCGAGGATGGGAAGGAGGTAAGGAGGGAGCCCATTTAACCCAGTTATAAAGGGGTTCTCTTGGAGCTCTCTGCATCTTTTGATGAGGTCTTCTTGAAGTTTCTTGATCTTATCTCGTACGATCCCAGATCTGTTGGCGTAGAAGCAGCAGCGTTCCTGCAAAGCCAAACAAATCCCTCCCTGTTCTGCTGTAAGAAGGTCTAAGCCTCTGCGGTTTTGTAACACTACTTCAGCAAGGGAATCAATTTGATCTTGTATGTCGCTTATGGTTCCTGAAAGGGCTTGAACATCATTAATTAATTGATGGGACAATTTGTTGTAGGAGTGGACTGCAACGCCAACTCCAGCTGAACCAGAGGTGAGTGCCCCAGTGATACCTAAACTGACAAGGAGGGGGATGACTTGGATGGCTCGTTTGTGTCGTCCTGCTATGTAATCTAGGCTAGGGAGGGGGACCGGTTCGTTTCCCGGTATGATGGAGATGTCTGGGAAAACATTAGCTAATACACAGAGTCCAGTCCAATTTTGTGGTAAGGCAGTATAAGCGAGAATATTTCCACATAAGAACACTTGTCCGGGAGCAGGGCATAAGGGCCCAGTGCGAATAAAAAGACTAGAGCAATTGGTAAAGGTGACAAACCCTAAATCAATGTCAAAGGAGGTATTTTGAAACGAACCTTGGTAGCAAGTAGAGGAGTTGAAACCTACAGGCTGAGCTCTAAAAGGAGGGCTGAGACTGCAATTAAGGGTATGGTCAATAGAAGAGTTTAAGACTGGGATAGCAGTGGGCATAGGGTTGCCTATAGTCATGCATAGCCAGCAATCTTGAGCAAGTTGGGGATTAGAATTATTTAAGGCCCATACAGTAGTTTCCAGGATACTATTGGTTTGGGTGTCAATGTCAATATTTCCTCGGGATCTAGGAATAGCTAGGGGATGATAAGAATGGGGGCGCAAAGCCTTTTGGAATTCCTCAAATTTTTGTTGTAATTTTATATAATGAAGAGCATCAGCAGGACCATCACCATCTGACACATAAGGCGGAGGATCGGTTGGCCAGCAAATTGTTTTTCTAACATCCTTAGATGCACCACAAGGGGCTATTGGGAAGCTTCCAGGGCCTATAGCTGACAGGGAATTGGCCCAGTTGCCAGTGTTAGGGGCATAAGGTGCCCATCTTGTTAATTTAGCAGTGTAATATGTTGTCCCGATGTGGGGAGCCATTTATAAGAAAAAGCTTACGGACAGAAGAATAACAAATGGCATGAGAGCAAAGATGCGAGTTGTTTCCCAGAGCTCAGCCCAGGCCCTGCTTCTAACTTTTGCACCTCTAACCTTTGAAGTTGCTGTCTGGCAAATTGGCAAGAATCTTTACAGCTGCTGTCAGGAAAGTATAGCTAAAAGAATCTTTATAGCTGCTTTTAGGAAAGTATAGATAAGGACAAGAATCTTTATAGCTGCTGTCAGGAAAGTATAGCTAAGGAGAAGAGCCTTTGCAGCTGCTTTTAGGAAAGTATAGATAAGAAGAAGAGTCAACTTACAGCTAGGTCACCATAGCAACCCTGCATTCGCAGAAAAACCCTTCCCCACGACCGATCCCATCTAAGCAACTGCTTGAGCCCCCACTACACGAGACTTGATCAGAAAGCCTGTCTTGTCTCCATTCTTTGCGTCTCTTGTCCCCCTTCTTTTCTTGGTTTCTAGGGCCTCGGTTGATCGTCCCGCGGGCCGGGACAACTGGCGCCCAACGTGGGGCCCGAAGATCCGAGAAAGGGAGATGATAAGTCGTCCGCCCCAAAGTGGCTGCGCAGCCCAGATTTAGTCGGTCGCCACAAGAGGACCCGGTTTGTGGAAAGCACCGAGGAGGTACGCGGACGTCCCCCTTTGGATTAGGGATGTGTAAGGGACAAGACAATTGAGTAGGTTTTAGTGTCTCTAGCACGCAGAGGCGATTGCTAGGACTCCCTTCGGGCGCAAAGAGTAAGGGTTGTAATCCCTGATTTCCCTTTACATAATGGGACAAGAAATTAGTGTCCAAGAAAGGTTTATTGGGGGTCTTAAAGACTCACTCCGGGCTCGAAGAGTCAAAGTTAAAAAGAAGGATCTGGTCAAGTTTTTTAATTTTCTAAAGGATGTTTGTCCTTGGCTACCCCAAGAGGGGACAATTGATGAAAAACGATGGGGGCGTGTTGGTGACGCGCTTAATGATTACTATAGAACATTTGGCCCGGAGAGGGTCCCGGTGACTGCCTTTACTTATTGGAATTGTATTAATGACCTTTTATGTGTACACCGTCATACTGAAGATATTGATGAGGTCCTTAGGAGGGAGCTTCTTATTTGGAAAGAGAATTCAAGCATAGTTTAGCCTCTTTAGACACTGGTTCAAAAAAAGATGTAGGTGAAGGGCCTTGTTGCCCCAAGAATAAAGATTCTGTTTCTATTCCCATGCAGACCCTATATCCTAGAAGGACAATAGACCTGTTTGGGTGGATCAGTGGCCATTAACTTCAGAAAAAACTAACAGCTGCAAATCAGTTAGTGCAGGAACAACTCGCGGCTGGAAACATTGAACCCGCATCTTCCTCGTGGGAGGCGAGAATTCTACAGCTAGAGGAGGAGGCTGCCAGGTACTGAGAGGAGAACGACCCCCCTCCTCCCTTTGTGGCCTTGGCGGAAACTGAAGCCCCGCTGGGGCGGGATCTGCTTGTGGGCAGAGCTACAGCTTGCAAAACGCTCTCACTTCATTAGCTGCCCAGATGCAACAGCTACAGCTGCAGCAAGCTCAGGAAAAGCTTCAGAGCCTATCAGAATAGGTGCCGAGATTAGGTTTTCATAAAATGCCAAGTATTATAGCAAAATTCCCAGGGATAGAGTAGAAATTGCATTGTGCTTATAGACCACAGAATTCAGGTCAGGAAAAGAGGATAAATAGGACTTTAAAGGAAACGTTGACTAAATTCGAATTAGAAATTAGTGAAAACTAGGTAAGCCTCCTTTCCTTAGCTCTTTTAAGAGTACAATGCACCTGCCTACTATCAAAGAAATCAGGTTTGTGTGTTTCGGCTTTTTAAAAATTTTATAACAACTATTGGATAAAGAAATTTAGTAACTGTTATTGAGAAATTTGTTTTTTACTTGTGATTTCACATAAGATAATTGCTATAAAATGTTGTTTACTAGTGTACCATATTGTTAAAAGCCAATTATAAACCCTTTAAACAGCTTAGTTTCAAAATCTGTAAAATTAACTAAGAATCTTGAGTATTAATTCATGCATATAAGACTAATGTGTCCATAAAACATAGATCTTACTTTGATTGTATAACTTTAAGTAAAGACTGCTGTTTTTATACCAACTACTCTGGCATAATTTGAGATAGTCTAGCCTTAGTAAAACAAAGACCTTTAATATGGGCTTTTCTAGGACTGCTATTTAGGCCATGTATAGTAAATTGCCTTATAAAGTATATTAAAGAGAGTCCAGGCTGTTAAATTAATAGTATTATCTACTCAAGTAACAGGGGTACCTCAGTTGCCCCAATTTATAGGACATCTAAGATTTGATATGTGCCTAAAAACCAGTGGGGAATGTGACAGCCTACTAAAATGTGGAAAGGGTAAAAGTTAATTAAAAGTCCCAAAACTAGACAAAAAAAGTCTTTACCTTAACAATTTTTAATTGGAACAAGAATGCCTAGCTCCTAGAATTTTTAACTGCTTAGTGTCTGCTGTAAAACTTGTGACAAAGAGCTCTCTCATATGCTAAGAGCGCAACATTCCAGGGTACAGATAACAAGAACATCTACAAGGCCATGTTTAAAACTAGCAAATTCCCTGGCTACGTTTATCTTTGTAATGACCCGTTTCTGCTAG
Organism: Cynopterus sphinx; assembly: GCA_030015415.1. NCBI lineage: Eukaryota > Metazoa > Chordata > Mammalia > Chiroptera > Pteropodidae > Cynopterus > Cynopterus sphinx. The sequence continues at coordinate 47,884,500 of CM057388.1, read as the reverse complement.
CTTTGTAAAAGATTAACTTCTGTTCTCTTTTTAACTTCTGTTCCGGATCTCCTGAAACCTGAAACCCCCAGCCACCTTGAGTAAGGACTTGCTTTGTCCAGGGGATGGCCGCTGAGAGATGTTTCTCAGCCCCAGACACCAAGCAGCCTTTCTCAGGAGGGCAGGAGGAGAAGAAGTTTCACTTTAATTGTAATTGGGCTCGAGCCACTTAGAACAGCTTCACCGGTGATTAATACCGCAGTAGCATCTACCTAGATGCATCAGTTCTGTTCCTGTCTGATTGGGCCCTTGGATAACTAGTGGAAGGCTGGACACAGCAATACTTCCCTAGTACGGTCGGTCTGAGACGTCAGACTCTGACCCTGTACCTGTTCTGGTTCCGGTTTCTGGTACACTAGCGTTTTGTGTTATCTGTAGTTTGTCTTGTCTGTCTTCTGTCTGTCTGGGCTGGCCAAATGTACTGCTACCCTCCTATACTTATTTTGATTCTTTCCTTAGGTCTGGCCTCCGTGGCCCCGCCTGACTGGATGCTAGGTGAAAGGCTGATCCTAGCCCTGGCTTAGTTGGCTCTTGTGGGGACTTTCTCTTTTCTTACCTGTTTTCACTAACATGGGTCAGGCTTCCTTCTCAAATCGTCCTATGTCCTCTCCCCTTTCAATACTTTTTTAACCATTTTAAGGATTTCAGGAGACAAGCCCAAGCCTACGGAGCTAGAGCGTCAATCACTGCAAAGTTTCTGCCAGCTAAATTAGCCCACGTTTGAAACAGAGTGGCCATCAGAGGGGCCGCTCAACCTGAAAACAGCCTTCCAGTTGTGAGATATTATCTGTGGTAATCATAGGTTTCTTTTAAAACAATGTAGAGAATGTGCATTTGTGTTAGAGATTTAGGTCTAAAGAATGACTAAACATAAAATTGATTAAGTGTTTACAGAGTGTCTGTAGGGCGGAGTCCTGAATAGTGAAGTCTCCCTTCTGGCTGGTTCTTCAGTTTAGGTTGAAATTTATTTTTATTGGAAAATAAATTAATAAAAGATCTCTGCTTTAATTGGTTTAGAAAGAAATAAGAACCTTATAGATAAATTACGTCTTTCTAAAATTGTCAGAAAAATAGAAACTAATACAAATGTTCTGTTTTGTTTTATCAAATCTACATGATCTGAGATAATCTTTGGTAATAAGAATAGTTTAATATTATAAGTTAAGGAAAAGTAGTTGTATCTTCAAGTTATCAGAAACACAATTTTATTCTACCTGTATTCGTCAGGTCGTGCGTATGCTAATTCTACTAGTTGTTCAAGATTACAAAATTATAAAATTGGTATATTCATAAATTTGCTAATCTATTAAATGCTGATACTTAAAAACAGTCTTCTTAACATTAAGAATACTAAGGTTTTTTATAGTCATATTTACCTTTGAAATCTTTTATTATTGCATTGGTTAAATAGATAACTAAGTATTGTTTCATAATGACCTGTAATCCTATTTAACCGGGTGATCAAACCTTATAACATTGTAACAAATTTTCCAACAAAATCTAACTAGGATTTTTGTTTTATCTCAAAATAACTTTGGGACTTCCAAGACGGTCCCTGGAAAATCTCAAAGGTTTAGTTTTGTCACTTCATAAAAGATAAATATTAAGTTAATTCAGTCTATTTGATATATTAAATTACATAAAAACATTATCAAGTAATAAATAATACTTAACCTTTTTTAGGCTATATTTTATAAATATATATTATTAATACAAGTGTTTCAGATATTGCATCAAGTTCTTAGAAATTTGTCAGTATCTTTGCTATTCATATGTTCTTATATGATAATATCAGTTATAATTTCAGTTATTATAAAATATTATATATCATGAATATCAGGAATAGACCTGACTATTCAGAAACAAGAGGCTTATATAAAAGCAAAGGGCATGGCTCTAATTTAGGCCATGACAGTAAAACTATTATAATAATTAGATAGCTATATTTTAGGTAAATACATAGTCTTGATATTAAATCTTAGTATTTACTATAATCACATTTTTATAGCTATTAAAAATGTTGAGATAGTAAATTAAGATTTTAGATAACAGGAAAAATCTGTGTAACTAGAAACATCAAAACTCTTCTTTCCCAGAGATTAATCCTGGGACACTCAGGGTTAAACGGGAACCTGTAACTGCTATTACACTAGCAGTACTACTGGGCCTAGGCGCCACCGGGTACGGGGGTGGGAGTAACCTCTCTCATTCTCTCTAACAGATACTATTCAGATCTTCGACTGTCCATTGATGAAGACCTAGAGCGCCTAGAAACTGCCATCTCCCACTTAGAAAAATCCCTTTCCTCACTTGCTGAGGTAGTCCTTCAAAATAGGAGAGGCCTAGATTTGTTGTTGTTAAAACAGGGGGGCCTTTGTGCAGCCCTAAAGGAAGAATGCTGTTTTTATATGGATCATTCAGGAGTTGTCAGGGATACTATGGCAAAGGTCAGAGAAGGTTTAGAGCACAGACGCAAATTAAGAGAACAAGAACAAAATTGGTTTCATAACTGGTTTTCTGCTTCTCCTTGGCTAACTACTCTCTTGCCCTCGTTACTTGGTCCACTTATTGGACTACTTCTCCTCCTATCTTTTGGGCCTTGGGCATTTCGGAAGCTCACTAATTTTGTGAAACAACAAACTGATGCCATGCTGTCAAAGCCCATCCAGGTGCACTATCACCGACTGGAGTTAGCCGAGCAGGGCTACTCTGATGAATAAAGGGCTGTTGCTCCCTCCCCCGGCAGAGGCTGGTAGTCAGTGACGGGCAAGAGCCCCCAGGCCTAGTACCAACCTAAGCCAGGGCATGATTGCAAGACTTTCATGTACCAATGACGGGTAAGGACTATGGCGGTGGGGGTTTCTCCTAAGACAGGCACAGTCATCTGCACCAGAACGGAGATTTCTGGTTTTATTAAAGAAAAAAGGGGGACCTGTGGGGAGCCATTTATAAGAAAAAGCTTACGGACAGAAGAATAACAAATGGCATGAGAGCAAAGATGCGAGTTGTTTCCCAGAGCTCAGCCCAGGCCCTGCTTCTAACTTTTGCACCTCTAACCTTTGAAGTTGCTGTCTGGCAAATTGGCAAGAATCTTTACAGCTGCTGTCAGGAAAGTATAGCTAAAAGAATCTTTATAGCTGCTTTTAGGAAAGTATAGATAAGGACAAGAATCTTTATAGCTGCTGTCAGGAAAGTATAGCTAAGGAGAAGAGCCTTTGCAGCTGCTTTTAGGAAAGTATAGATAAGAAGAAGAGTCAACTTACAGCTAGGTCACCATAGCAACCCTGCATTCGCAGAAAAAAACCCCTTCCCCCACGACCGATCCCATATAAGCAACTGCTTGAGCCCCCAATAAACGAGACTTGATCAGAAAGCCTGTCTTGTCTCCATTCTTTGCGTCTCTTGTCCCCCTTCTTTTCTTGGTTTCTAGGGCCTCGGTTGATCGTCCCGCGGGCCGGGACATCCCGACCCACGGGACCTAGTTATTCGTGGGCTCGAAGAGGGTCCAGCCTGAAAGAGAAACGGGCGAGAAAAAGGAGCGGAGGCAAGACAGTATTCTGATCAAGCCTCAAATTTTTTATTTCAGAGCGGGTATATTTATACAGAAGAACAAAGGGGGGCAGGACTGACTAGGCAGGGGGATACTTGTTACAATTTCATTGGTCCTTGAAGGGGTGAGGGGGTACAAAGGTTAGAAGTGAAGAGGAACAAGGAGGAGAGGGGCTCCTTGGGCAGGTCCACAGCCATTCAGTAGGTCCTTCCCTATCTGGCGGGTATGTTAATACATTCTGTGGTTAACTATTCCCTGGAGCATTATCTGCCCCTGCATTCTTTAGATAGTATACAGGTTTGTTAACGGCCAGGTTCTATGCCAGGTGCTGGGCGGTCAGGATGAAGGCCTTTTGGCTCCCAACAATATGTCTTATTACCCGTGGTGCATTCAAAACAAAAATCCTACTTAGATTTTGTTGGAAAATTTGTCACTATGTTATAAGGTTTGATCACCTGGTTAAATAGGATTACAGGTCATTATGAAATAATACTTAGTTATCTATTTAACCAATGCAATAATAAAAGATTTCAAAGGTAAATATGACTATAAAAAACCTTAGCAGTCTTAATGTTAAGACTGTTTTTAAGTATTAGCATTTAATAGATTAGCAAATTTATGAATATTCCAATCTTATAATTTTGTAATCTTGAACAACTAGTAGAATTAGCATACGCACGACCTGCCGAATACAGGTAGAATAAAATTGTGTTTCTGATAACTTGAAGACACAACTACTTTTCCTTAACTTATAATATTAAACTATTCTTATTACCAAAGATTATCTCAGATCATGTAGATTTGATAAAACAAAAACAAAACATTTGAATTAATTTCGATTTTTCTGACAATTTTAGGAAGACGTAATTTATAAGATTCCTAATTCTTTCTAAATCAATTAAAGCAGAGATCTTTTATTAATTTATTTTCCAATAAAAATAAATTCCAACCTAAACTGAAGAACCAGCCAGAAGGGAGACTTGACTATTCAGGACTCCGCCCCACAGGCACTCTGTAAACACTTAATCAGTTTTATGTTTAGTCATTCTTCCGACCTAAATCTCTAACACAAATGCACATTCTCTGCATTGTTTTAAAAGAAACCTATGATTACCACAGATGATATCTCGCAGCTCAAAGGCTGTTTGCAGGTCGAGTGGCCCCTCTGATGGTTACTCTGTTCCAAACGTGGGCTGATTTAGCTGGCAGAACCTCTGAAGGTTGAAGGGATTGACACTCTAGCTCCGTAGGTTTGGGCTTGTTTCCTGAAATCCTTAAAATGTTTAAAGAAGTTTTGAAAAGGGGGGAGAACATAGGACGATTTGAGAAGGAAGCCTGACCCATGTTAGTGAAAACAGGTAAGAGAAGAGAAAATCCCCACAAGAGCCAACTAAGCCAGGGCTAGGATCAGCCTTTCACCTAGCATCCAGTCGGGTGGGGCCACGGAGGCCAGACCTAAGGAAGGAATCAAAATAAGTATAGGAGGGTAACAGTACATTCTGCCAGCCCAGACAGACAGACACAAGACAGACAAGACAAACTACAGATAACACAAAACGCTAGCGCATCAGAAACCAGAACCAGAGCATTTACAGGGTCAGAGTCTGACGTCTCAGACCGACCGAACTAGGGAAGTATCGCTGCGTCCAGCCTTCCGCTAGTTAACCAAGGGCCCAATCAGACAGGAACAGAACTGAGGCATCTAGATAGATGCTAACGCAGTCTTATTCACCGGTGAGGTTGCTTTAGGTGGCTCGTGCCCAATTACAGTTAAAATGAGACTTCTTTTCCTCCTGTCCTCCTGAGCAAGGCTGCTTGGAGTCTGGGGCTGAGAAACATCTCTCAGCGGCCGCCCCCTGGAGGAAGCAAGTCCTTACTCAAGGTGGCTGGGGGTTTCAGGTTTCAGGAGATCCGGAACAGAAGTTAAAAAGAGAACAGAAGTTAATCTTTTACAAAGCTAGCAGAAACTGGTCATTACAAAGATAAATGTAGCCAGGGAATTTGCTAGTTTTAAACATGGCCTTGTAGATGTTCTCCTTATCTGTGCCCTGGAATGTTGCGCTCTTAGCATATGAGAGAGCTCATTGTCACAAGTTTCACAGCAGACACTAAGCAGTTAAAAGTTCTAGGAACTAGGCATTCTTGTCCCAATTAAAAATTGCTAAGGTAAAGATTTCTTTTGTCTAGTTTTGAGACTTTTAATTAACTTTTACCTTTTCCACATTTTAGTAGGCTGTCACATTCCCATTGGTTTTTAGGCACATATCAAATCTTTGATGTCCTGTAAATTGCGGAAACTGAGATACCCCTGTTACTTGAGTAGAAAATATTATTAATTTAACAGCCTGGACTCTCTGTCAATGTACTTTATAAGGCAATCCACTATACATGGCCTAAACAGCAGTCCTAGGAAAGTCAATATTAAAGGTCTTTGTTTTACTAAGGCTAGACTATCTCGAATTATGCCAGAGTGGTTGGTATAAAAACAGCAGTCTTTACTTAAAGTTGTACAATCAAAGTAAGATCTATGCTTTATAAACACATTAGTCTTATATGCATGAATTAATACTCAAGATTCTTAGTTCATTTTACAGAGTTTGAAACTAAGCTGTTTAAAAGCTAAAATTTGAGACTGTGGTTGATGCAGTAAATGAATATTGAAACAAACAAAAACTTTATCTAAATAATTACATTTGAAAAAATGTTCTCAACTATTCAATATACTGTTTTTCTAAGTATAATAAGTACAATTACCTATTTATAATTGGCTTTTAACAATATGGTACACTAGTAAACAACATTTTATAGAAATTATCTTATGTGAAATTACAAGTGAAAAACAAATTTCTCGATAACAGTGAGTTATTAAATTCCTTATCCAATAGTTGTTACAAAATTTTTAAAAAGCCTAAACACACAAACCTGATTTCTTTGATAGTAGGCGGGTGCATTGTGTTCTTAAAAGAGCTAAGGGAAGGAAACTTACCTAGTTTTCACTAATTTCTAATTCAAATTTAGTGAACATTTTCTTAAAAGTCCTATTTATCCTTTTTTTTTTTTTTTGACCTGAATTCTGTGGTCTATAAGCATAATGCAATTTCTACTCTCTTCCTGGTACAAATTTGGGGAGCATAGGGAGGGGGCCTCTGTGGGGGCGCTGAGAGGAGCGGGGGAAATCCGGGTTGTGGTAGCGTGCCGCCTCATTTTCTAAAACAGCTATATCTCAAGGATCTAAAGGGTCATCATTTATGGTCTTAGAGAAAATTGGGAAGTTCATTGGGGCCTCCAAAGGCGAGGCTTCCTTAGGGAGAGGGGGATAGAGAGAGTTTGAAGGGAGGTAGTCTGTAGGGGCGGCTGGCGGGGCCCCTGTAATGTCTATAACGACTGAGGGAGACTTGGAAGGGATCCTATCAGAGGAAGCAGAAACCACCGAGGCCGCTCGAGACAGGGGACGGAGACAATACTCCGCAACTGACAAAAGCTGTTGTTTATCCGGGTCATCAGATGCTGCCTCTACAATGTCATGGATAAGCCCCCAATAAGAGAAGACTGCTGCAGGGACACTATCCGGGCCTTCCCGATTTAGTTTATCATTTAAGTCTCTACCAACCTTTTGCCATTTTTTCCTGTGTATTTCTGGCTCATTTACAATAAACCAAGGACAGTAGGCGGGTGCATTGTTTCCTTAAAAGTCCTATTTATCCTTTTTTTTTTTTTTCTGACCTGAATTCTGTGGTCTATAAGCACAATGCAATTTCTACTCTATTCCTGGTAATTTTGCTATAATATTTGGCATTTTATGAATACCTAATCTCGGCACCTATTCTGATAGGCCCTGAAGCTTTTCCTGAGCTTGCTGCAGCTGTAGCTGTTGCATCTGGGCAGCTAATGAAGTGAAAGCGTTTTGCAAGCACTATAGCTTTGCCCACACAAGAAACCAAGGACAGACGTTATCAACAAACATAAAGAATTTTATCAGGTCTTTCTTTTTGACTCTAACCCCTCTTTCCCTGAGGGATGCCTTGAGGTCCTTAATAAAGAGCGCCTCCTTAGAGAGTCCGCTGCCCATTTTTATTTTCTAATATTAGGATGTTAAGTAGCAGAATGAATTACAATTTTTTAGGGTCTTAATTGAAGAACTAACATAAAACAAAGACAAAACGAAAACAAGGATGGCCTTGGGCACCACCCGTCTATCCGCGGCAATTCATGAGGTCTCTTTCAACGACCCGAATATCCGCGACAACTCACCGGTCTCTTTCAACGACCGATTTGCTCAGGTCTCTTTCAACGACCCGAATATCTGCGACAACTCACCGGTCTCTTTCAACGACCGATTTGCTCAGGTCTTTTTCAACGACCGAGACTTTCTTTTATGTTACTCAACTCCTTTTACCCTGAACTTCCCCTACCGGGGGGGTCTCTTTCAACGACCGAAAAACGTCCCCGTTTCTTAGACGGGCGAAACTCACCGAGGACGTTCGACTTCCATGAGCGGTGAAAGCAGTCCTCACTTCTTTGGGTGCCTGGCCAGGCCTTCTTCAATTACGTCGTCCCGGGCTGAGGCCCGGGACCTCCCGTCCGGCAAGGACCCGTGCTTCCCGCCCCACGTTGGGCGCCACTTGTCCCGACCCGCGGGACCTAGTTATTCGCGGGCTCAAAGAGGGTCCAGCCTGAAAGAGAAACGGGCGAGAAAAAGGAGTGGAGGCAAGACAGTATTCTGATCAAGCCTCAATTTTTTTATTTCAGAGCGGGTATATTTATACAAAAGAACAAAGGGGGGCAGGACTGACTAGGCAGGGGGATACTTGTTACAATTTCATTGGTCCTTGTTTGATGGGGTTAGGGGTACAAAGGTTAGAAGTGAAAAGAGGAACAAGGAGGAGAGGGGCTCCTTGGGCAGGTCCACAGCCATTCAGTAGGTCCTTCCTTATCCGGCGGGTATGTTAATACATTCTGTGGTTAACTATTCCCTGGGACATTGTCTGCTCATGCATTCTTTAGATAGCATACAGGTTTGTTAAAGGCCAGGTTCTATGCCGGAGGGCTGGGCGGTCAGGTGAAGGTCTTTTGGCTCCCAACAGAATAATGCAAAAAAATTATGGTCAACATTGATACAGAAAAGTCCAACATACATTTCTAATTAAAACTATCAACAAACCTATAAAGAACACTTATGAGTGAAATACTGATTGTTTTTAACTAAAATCAGAAATAAGGCAGATGTATACTTTCCCCAGTTCTATGCAACAATATTCTGGATGTTCCAGCTCATGCAAGTGGGTGGAAGATTGCAGATTGGAAAAAAATAAATAAAGAACTTTTTATTCACAGGTAACATGACCATCCACATGGAAGATTCTATAACATCTACAAAAATATAATTAGATATTATTAGTGAGATTAGCAAAGTTTCAAGATTTAAAATTAATATACAAAAAATAAATTGTATTTCTGTGTGCTATCAATTAAATATTGAAAAATAATTTAAAATGTCGTTTACAACAAAATCAGAAAATACTCAAGAATGAATCTTATAAAATACATGTAGAAGTTGTGCATTGAAATCTACAATTATTACTTAAATGGAGAAATATAAAACACACAAAGCTAAAGACCAAACCTTCCTACAATCTTAGTTATTCCCAAATTGAACTTTAGATTCAATGCAATTCTTGTCAAATTTCCAGCAGGTCTTTTTGTAGAAATGGACAAGTTTATTCTAAAGTACATATTGAAATTTAAAATACTTAGAATAGCTAAAATATTTAAAATAATAACAAAGTAGTAAAACTAACATTACCAAACTTAAATACTTATTATAAACTTACAATAATTATGACAATAAAATATTTATACTATGATAGATAAATAGATTAGTAGAACATAACAAATAGACCATAAATAGACCTATATATTTATGATCAATTGATTTTTGACAGGATCCAAGACAAGTCAATAGAGAAAGTTTAGTGTTTTCAGTAAGTGGGGATGGATTAGCTGATTATTCACATAAAAAATAGAATTTAATTCATACTTTATTATATGTGTGTGTATCAAAATTGGTCATAAACCAAAATATAAAATCTAAAATAATAAAACTTTTAAAATTAGGTTTCGTTGAAATTTATGACTTCTGCTGTTTGAAAGACATTGTTAAGTGAATAAAATAAAAGCAATAGACAGAAAGAGAATGTTTACAATTCATTAATTTGGTAAAGGTCTTGAAAGAAGTTTCAAAATTTAATATTGGACTTCTGGTTTCTGGTTCTGCATGTAAAAAATTTGAAAGTCACTACCTCCTCCTGAAAACAAGTAAAAATAAAAAAAGGCAATAACCCTTTTTGCATTCATAAGAGAGGTGAAGACACAAGGCAAACAATTGCTCCCATGATTGGAAAGACTGGCAGGTAAAGAAAGGGAATTAAAAATTATGGGAGCAGAGTAATGAGCAGAAACCACCGTAGGAACCAATGTAAGCATACAAAAACCTGAATTGTAATAGAAGAATTACTGGAGGCTTTGTATAGACAACTCTCCAGAGATGCAGCCATGGAAGCAGGGAAGGAAGAGTACAATATTGTAATATTTACCTTCAGGAGCTAAATCATATTTCCACAGTAAGAAAAAATTGTTCTGGCCAGGGGAAAAAAAAAAAAGAAAAGGAGACATTAAAAAATACACCACAGCTCTCCATTCTTAAAAGGCTTGCTCTCAGGGGAAACTGGACAACGAGAGCTCAAACTACTGGGGTACTATCAGCACCTAAATGACCTAAGGAAGGGAAATATCCAACTCCATTTTACTGTATTCATCCTGTCTGACATAAGGGGAAAAAAAGATTGGAAAAAGCTTATGAAGTTCACATTCTAAAAGTATTGGTACGCAGAAAGGCTGAGACCTGATTATAGGACTATAGAATTATTTTCTTCCTTTCATGCATCACCACTTTGTTAATTAAGGCCTATTGACAGCTGTTCCTTTGACCCAGTACATCATGTCTGGCTATGAAGATAAATTTCAAAGCATAATAAAAGCCAAAAACAATTTGAAGGGACATAGCAAGCATCAAAACCAGACATGGCAGGCATTCTGGACTCATCAGCTTGGGAGTTTAAAGAAACTATAATTAAAATATTAAAGGATCTAAAGAATAAAGTAAACAACATACAAGAACAAAAGGACAATATAAGCAGAGAAATGGAAATTTAAAGAAAGAACCCAAAAGAAATGCTAAAGATAAAATACACTATAAGCAAAATAAAGAATGCCTTTGATGCTCTTATTAGTAGACTGAATATGACTGAGGAAAGAATCTCTGAGCCAGAAGATGTCAATAGAATTCTCAAAAACTGAAAAGCAAAGAAAACAAAAACAGAAAAAAAATTTCCAGGATTATGCCACAAGGTACAATATACAGATAATGGAATTCTAGAGGAAAAGAAAGAGAGGAGGGGATAGAAAAATATTTAAATTGATAATAATTGAAAATTTCCTCCAAATTAATGTCAGACAACAAACCATAGTTCCAGGAAGCTCAGAGAACTCCAAGAAAGATAAATCCTAAAAAAAAAAGAATTTAACAACTAGGCATATAGTTTTAAAATTACGGAAAATGAAAGATAAAGAAAAGCTTCTGAAAAGAAAAATCAGATGAAAAAACTTTAACTATAGAAAAACAAAGAAATACATTTGACCACTAAGAAACCATGGAAGCAAGAAGAGAATAAAGAAAAATATTTAAAGTATGGAGCAAAAATAAACCACAAAACAACAACAACAACAAAACAAAACAAAAAAAACACCAATCTATAATTCTGTACCGTTAAATTACCTCTCAAAAGTGAAGAAGAAATACTTTCTCAGAAAAACAAAACTTCAGGGTATTTATTGTTAGTAGACCTGCCTCACAAGAAGTGTTAACAGCAGTTCTTTAGAAAAAATAAAAATAATATAAAATAATAGGTCAGAAACTAGGATCTCCATAAAGAAAGGAATAATTATTGTAGAAGAAATAAGTGAAGGTTAAATAAAAATTTTTATTTTTCTTATTCTTATGTGATGTAACAGGCAAGTTCAAAATAATAATGTATTTGATTATGTGTTATTATGTGTCATGTATATATACATCTTATGTGTATATATAATTCTTATGAATCTACCATATATAAGTATGTATATAAAATATGCTTATGTATGTTCATATATAAGTAAAATAAATGACAATGATGACGTTAGAAAAGGAGGAAACAATTGAGATAATATTGCTATTATAAGGTATTCATACTATCCATGAAGTGATGTAGTATTATTTGAAAATAGATTTGAATTACTTGTAAATATATATAGGGCAAACACTAAAAAAGTAAAAAAAAAAGTAGTGTAACTAATATGTTAAAAATAAAAAAAAAATGAACCATATAAATTGCTCAATTAAAACCACAAAAGGCTGAATAATGGAAGATAAAAATAGAAATAACAAGACAGTTCAGATAGTTACATCTCAGAGCTTTGGGTTATATTCTTTCTTTGAGCCTACAATCTTGGGCTCTATGCTCCAAATCTTCTTCTCCACTTTATTTTAACTTGGAACCAGCAAGTTTCTTGTTTCTCTTTGCCCCTGGACCTAGAGCCAGCCCCATCCACTCCTAACCCTCATCCAGTAATATCCAGGCCAGTACCCAGCGATTATTAAAACTCAGTATCTGAGGAAGGAAAAACAAATGTCATAGATAATAGAGGCTTTTTGTTCATCCATCTTGCGACCAAATCAAAGTTGTGACAGAAATATGAAGCAAACAGCAAGTAAACTCACCTGGGATCTAGATGAATAAGTCCTACAACTAGGAAGAGAAATAAGAAATCATCCTGCAACAGGAGGAGGTAGGACAGGGGAAGGATGTGAGGCTGCTCAGTTCCCAGGAGTTGAGTGGGACAGAGGCTGCAGCAGCCAGCAGCAGCAGACACCTCTTAAAGGGACCATATCTGCGAACAGACTTTCTGTGATGGACCCGCTTGCTCTGAGCATCAGTGCCTTGTTGGCTGTATGGGAGCCACCATGGGCTTACAGGGGGACAGGGCTTACAGGCGGACAGGGCTTACAGGGGGACACTGAGTTGTAGAAGTGAGGGGCAGAGGCTAAGATCTCTCCCAGACAGAGTGCCAGTGGTATCCATTATTCCTATGTTCAACCCACTCCTCTCCCAGTGTGGGAACTCAGTGCCATCATAGCTGAGACATCAACAAACTACATAACAGAGGTTGCTATGCCCAGAGGATGCCCTGAAACTCTGCCTCCCCCAACTCGTGGCTTCACCCACCCACATCCAGGTGTGTCCTCAGGAAGTCAGGTGCTCCTTGCTGAGAAGAGGCAACTCTCAAACTGGTTGTAGCTGGCCTAGATTTCTGGTGTGGTGTCTTAAGGCAACTATAAGCACAGCATCTGTGCATTGCTTGCTGAATCTTAACAAGTGGCTCCACAGGAGCACAGGCTAGGGCTAAACTTGGCCTGCAGCTAAACCCCTCTCAGGACTTTGCCAAGGAACACCTACTACTCAAAGCTGCACTAATAAGACCAGGAGATTTAGATGCTTCACTTAGTACATAGAAACAGTCACAGAAAGGCAACCAAAATGGGAAGACAAAGAAGCAGAAACCATATGAGAGAACAGAAAAGAGATCCAGGAAAAACGGAATCAAGCAATCTAACACAAGCAGAGTTCAAAACACTGGCTATATCATGCTCAATGAACTTAGGGGAAGTGTAGATGAATTCAATGATAACTTTAATAAAGAGATACAAAACATAAAAATGAAAATGGAAATTATGAATGAGAACTAGTCAGAAATGAAGAACATGTTATCTGAAATGAAGAGTATATTAGATAGAATTAACAGAGTGCATAAAGAGGATCAAACCACTAATATGGAGGATAGAAAAGACAAGAACACTGAATCAGAATAGCAAGAAAAAGGAAGCCAAGATAATAATGGTTCACTATTAAATGTAAAAATATACATGTCATAGGAATACCTGTTGGAAAACAAGACATTGAAGAGCTATTTGAAAAAACAATGATGGGAAACTTCCCTAACCTGGTGAAGGAAATAGATATACAACTCCAGGAACCTCAGAGAGTCCCAAGAAAGGGGTCCCACAAGAAGATACATCATAATCGAAATGCCAAAGGTTAACTACAAAGGGAGAATCTAAAAGCAGCAAGAGAAAAGCAGTCACTTACTTACAAGGGAGCACCCATAAGACAGACAGCTGATTTCCCAAAAGAAATCATGCCAGAAAAAAAGGGCTTGGCACAAAATATTTGATGTGATGAAAATCCAGGATCTATAATCATGAATACTTTATGAAGAAAGCTATCATGTAGACTTTAAGGACAAGTAAAGAGCCTCCCAGACAAAGGCAGGCTAAGGGAATTTATCAACACAAAGCTAGTATTACAGGAAATGTTGGAGGGACTTCTTTAAAAAGAAAACAATGCATCAAAGACATGAATAAAAAATGATAATAACTATATTCCTAGCAACAAGTACCTCAAATAGAAAAGAATAAAGTGATCCAACCAAACAACAGAGTGGCTGATAGATAAGAAAACAAGATCTCTACATATGCTACCTATAAGAGATTCATTTCAGATTGAAAGACACACACGGACTAAAAAGAAGGGGATAGAAAGAGATATTGCCTTGATTGACCTAGAGGAATTTGCACTAAGTGACAGGAGTTGGAGAAAGACAAATATTGCATAATTACACGTACATGTGCAATCTAAAGAACAAAATAAGAACAACTAAAGCAGAAATAAACCCATAGACACAGAGAATATTTTGAGGACTACTAGGTGGGAGGAAAGTTGGTGGAATGGCAAAAAAAAAAAAAAAAAAAGAACAAAGGGATTAAGAGGTACAAATGAATAGCTGCAGAATAGACATGGAGATGTAGAGTGTAGCATGTGGAAGATGGTTAATAATGTAATAAATATGTAAGGGGCAAGTGTATACTAGATTCAGTGGCATGATCACTGCGAATTACATGTATCTCTGATCACTACGCTATACAACTGAAACTGGTATATAATTGTATGCCAACTATAATTGAAAAAAAACTCATTGAATTATTCAATGTAAATACAAGCTGGAAAAGATCCTAAAAAGAAAAGAGTTTCTACGTATATATCTGCATATATGTCCTGAACAATGCTAGGAACTTACAACCCTTAATGTCCATTTATGTTCTCTTAAAATTGGGACTATTTTTGTCATGTGTTTTATTTCTCCCCTCCCAAAATTCCTTTGTGTATGGTAAATGAGAGATCTTAATCATTTTTCTAAATGAATAAGTGCCTTTTATATGAAGAGACACTGTGAGATTCCAAATTAAGAGCACGTAGTTATCAAACATTAATCAAGCAATTACATTAATCAAGCATTTCCACCCCACTAACTCACATGCAAAAACACTGCATGGAATTATTGGGATTTACCTTAATGATGAAACAGAATACCTAGTGTTCTTAATTTGATTGTGACACATGTAAGGAAAAAAAAAAAAAAAACCAGGAGACGTAAATCTCGCTCTTGACAACAGATAAAAAAGTGTGAAAAACAAACAGCAAATTTATACAAGAAGGGGAAAAAATCAAAATTTTCAAGTCAAAATCTTATTGTATGACATTTACGACTTCAAGCCTGTCTGCCACCATATGACCACACAAAGAAAAATTCACATAGTATGATAGAAATTAAGTATAAAATATGTAATACTAGGTAGCCATTTGAGATACAAAAGCTTATATTAATGCCTAGAATAATGTTAACCTAACTATTAAAACTGATTACTACTCTGAAGGAATATAGGAGTCACTAGAAAGTGATGAAGAACTTTTATGTTTATTCTATTTCTTTGTGGCTCAAAACTTTGAAACTAGAATGGGTTTGATAGATTCATATGTTATTTGTGTAAAAAAATTTTGGGAACATAATAGCACTATATATATATATATATATATATATATATATATATATATATTAATTACTGATCAACTAACATTTTCTAGCAATTGTGTTATATTCTGGATTAACAGTCATTGACAGATTTTAGTTTGTTGAGAGAAAAATATCTGCTATATTTAGTCTCAGAGATTGAGGCTGATCATTGTGAGGTCCAACTGATCTTCTAAATAATAGATATGCCATACTATTTCCTCCCAAGATGGTTTTGGAAAATTATATTACCAGTCAAATTCATCTGTTGGTTAAGGATTTATTTAATTGCTAAAACAAATCTCTGCTGATTTTTGGGGACAGTTAGAATTATGATTTTGAAAAGTTTTAGAAATCTCTTGTGTGTGAGGCAGGAAGAATAGTTTTAAGCAATTTCTAGCTTAAACTCAGTTTTGTAATTAGAATTAGAAGCATATTTTCAAAATTTCAGCCAATAAAAATTATCAGCTTATTACAGATTTCACATCCACTGCTACCAGAGAGGGATGATTATTATCAGATGATCCAGAATTGTTGCTAGATATGTAAAATAGCATACACCCAGTAGATTATTTCAATGTAAGACTATTTTCTTTGAAAGCAACATAAATCTAGTTCTAGATTAAGAAGGCAAAAAAGAGTTATCAGGTAGATACTGGTATAATATACAGAATAAAAAAAATATAGTCTCTACTTTATTTATAAGAAAATAGCAAAGGTCTTCCCTGCCCCTTTAAAAAAGTAAATTTCTTTTGAATATGAACATGCATTTCTTTGGTAAATATCATCAAATAGAATTCATCAATATATTTAAAAGTATATGTCAGTATCAAGTCATATTTATTTCCGAAATGTAATTTTAGTTCATCATTCTAACATCAACAAGAACAACCTTTATATTAACCAAGAATTGAAGGAAGGTCATACAATCATTTCATTAATATGAGTAAAATAATGTGATATTATTAAAAAAGTTACTCTTAATTAAAACTCTCATAAAAACTACCAATTAAGATAACATACTTAATCAAATAAAAGCTATCTGTAGAAAACCTCTGATGACATCATACTTACAAATTAAACAGTGGCCTCTTTTCTTTAATAAGCGGAATCTGAAAAACAGATGTTTGTTATCACCAATTCTAGTTAACATTTTTCTAGACAGTTTCATAGAGAAAGAAAAATATAAAAAATATCAATATTGAAAAGAAAGAAGTACAATAGATGACCAATTGCAAACATAGTAACTTAGAAATAATCTAAACACTATTGCTTATTCTTATTTTTTATTTAATTTTATTAAACTTATAAAGGTGACATTAGTTAATAAAATCATATAAGATTCAAGTGTACAATTCAATAATACGGCCTATGTATATTGCATTGTGTTTTTACAACTCAAAGTTAAATTTCCTTCCATCACCATATATTTGACCCTCTTTACTACTATCTATGTCCCCTCTCTCTCCCTTCCCTCTGGCAACCACTAATCTGCTGTCCATGTCAATAAATCTCTATTTGTCATGATTATTGCTTTTCATTTTGTATCCTACATATAAGAAAAGTCATATACTTCTCAATTTTTTCTGCCTGACTTATTTTGCTTAACATGATAATCACAAAATACATTTGTGTTTTTGCAAATGGCAGTATTTCATTTTTTCTTATAGCTGAGTCATACTACATTTATATATGTACCACCTCTTCGTTATCTAATCATCTATCAAAAGATATGTTATATTTTCATTCTCATTTGTTTTGATATATCACTTGATATCTTTATTTCTTTTATGACCCAGCATTTTTAGCAGTATTTTGTTTAATCACCACACATTTTTATTTTTTCCCACTTCCATTTTGCAGTTGATAGCAAGTTTCAAATCTTTATAATCAGAGAATTTGCTTGGTATGATTTCAAACTTTTTAAATTTGTTGAGGTGATTTTTGTGTCTTATATTATCTGTCTTTGAGAATATTCCATGTACACTAGAGAATACCGTATAATCTGGTATTTTGAGATGAAACATTATTAGCCTATTACAAATTTGACATCCATTGCTACTGGAGTGGGATGATCATTATCAGATGATAGAGATTATTTCCAATCATCTAATGTGTCATTTAAGGTTGATATTTTCTTACAGATTTTCTGTTTGGATGATCTATCCATAGCTGATGTTGGGAGCCAAAAGACCCTCATCCTGACCGCCCAGCCCCCCGGCATAGAACCTGGCCGTTATCAAACCTGTATGCTATCTAAAGAATGCATGAGCAGACAATGTCCCAGGGAATAGATAACCACAGAATGTATTAACATACCCGCCAGATAAGGAAGGACCTACTGAATGGCTGTGGACCTGCCCAAGGAGCCCCTCTCCTCCTTGTTCCTCTTTTCACTTCTAACCTTTGTACCCCCTCACCCCTTCAAGGACCAATGAAATTGTAACAAGTATCCCCCTGCCTAGTCAGTCCTGCCCCCCTTTGTTCTTTTGTATAAATATACCCGCTCTAAAATAAAAAATGTGAGGCTTGATCAGAATACTGTCTTGCCTCCGCTCCTTTTTCTCGCCCGTTTCTCTTTCAGGCTGGACCCTCTTCGAGCCCGCGAATAACTAGGTCCCGTGGGTCGGGACAAGTGGCGCCCAACGTGGGGCTCGAAGCTCGGGTCCTTGCCGGACGGGAGGTCCCGGGCCTCAGCCCGGGACGACGTAATTGAAGAAGGCCTGGCCAGGCACCCAAAGAAGTGAGGACTGCTTTCACCGCTCATGGAAGTCGAACGTCCTCGGTGAGTTTCGCCCGTCTAAGAAACGGGGACGTTTTTCGGTCGTTGAAAGAGACCCCCCCGGTAGGGGAAGTTCAGGGTAAAAGGAGTTGAGTAACATAAAAGAAAGTCTCGGTCGTTGAAAGAGACCTGAGCAAATCGGTCGTTGAAAGAGACCGGTGAGTTGTCGCGGATATTCAGGTCGTTGAAAGAGACCTCATGAATTGCCGCGGATAGTCGGGTGGTGCCCAAGGCCATCCTTGTTTTCGTTTTGTCTTTGTTTTATGTTAGTTCTTCAATTAAGACCCTAAAAAATTGTAATTCATTCTGCTACTTAACATCCTAATATTAGAAAATAAAAATGGGCAGCGGACTCTCTAAGGAGGCGCTCTTTATTAAGGACCTCAAGGCATCCCTCAGGGAAAGAGGGGTTAGAGTCAAAAAGAAAGACCTGATAAAATTCTTTATGTTTATTGATAACGTCTGTCCTTGGTTTATTGTAAATGGGCCAGAAATACACAGGAAAAAATGGCAAGAGGTCGGTAGAGACTTAAATGATAAACTAAATTGGGAAGGCCCGGATAGTGTCCCTGCAGCTGTCTTCTCTTATTGGGGGCTTATCCGTGACATTGTAAAGGCAGCATCTGATGACCTGGATAAACAACAGCTTTTGTCAGTTGCGGAGTATTGTCTCCGTCCCCTGTCTCGAGCGGCCTCAGTGGTTTCTGTTTCCTCTGATAGGATCCCTTCCAAGTCTCCCTCAGAGTTATAGACATTACAGGGGCCCCGCCAGCCGCCCCTACAGACTACCTCCCTTCAAACTCTCTCTATCCCCCTCTCCCTAAAGAAGCCTCGTCTTTAGAGGCCCCAATGAACTTCCCAATTTTCTCCAAGACCGTAAATAATGACCCTTTAGATTCTAGAGATGCAACTGTCCTGGAAAATGAGGTGGCACGCTACTATAACCCCGATTTGCCCCCGCTCCTCTCAGCGCCCCCGCAGAGGCCCCCTCCCTATGCTCCCCAAATTTGTACCAGGAATAGAGTAGAAATTGCATTGTGCTTATAGACCACGGAATTCAGGTCAGGAAAAAAGGATAAATAGGACTTTTAAGGAAACGCTGACTAAATTCGAATTAGAAATTAGTGAAAACTAGGTAAGCTTCCTTCCCTTAGCTCTTTTAAGAACACAATGCACCCGCCTACTATCAAAGAAATCAGGTTTGTGTGTTTAGGCTTTTTAAAAATTTTGTAACAACTATTGGATAAGGAATTTAATAACTCACTGTTATCGAGAAATTTGTTTTTCACTTGTAATTTCACATAAGATAATTGCTGTAAAGTGTTGTTTACTAGTGTACCATATTGTTAAAAGCCAATGATAAATAGGTAATTGTACTTATTATACTTAGAAAAACAGTATATTGAATAGTTGAGAACATTATTTCAAATGTAAATATTTAGATAAAGTTTTTGTTTGTTTCAATATTCATTTACTGCATCAACCATAGTCTCAAATTTTACCTTTTAAACAGCTTAGTTTCAAAATCTGTAAAATGAACTAAGAATCTTGAGTATTAATTCATGCATATAAGACTAATGTGTTTATAAAGCATAGATCTTACTTTGATTGTATAACTTTAAGTAAAGACTGCTGTTTTTATACCAACCACTCTGGCATAATTCGAGATAGTCTAGCCTTAGTAAAACAAAGACCTTTAATATTGACTTTCCTAGGACTGCTGTTTAGGCCATGTATAGTGGATTGCCTTATAAAGTACATTGACAGAGAGTCCAGGCTGTTAAATTAATAATATTTTCTACTCAAGTAACAGGGGTATCTCAGTTTCCGCAATTTACAGGACATCAAAGATTTGATATGTGCCTAAAAACCAATGGGAATGTGACAGCCTACTAAAATGTGGAAAAGGTAAAAGTTAATTAAAAGTCTCAAAACTAAACAAAAGAAATCTTTACCTTAGCAATTTTTAATTAGGACAAGAATGCCTAGTTCTTAGAACCTTTAACTGCTTAATGTCTGCTATGAAACTTGTGACAAAGAGCTCTCTCATATGCTAAGAGAGCAACATTCCAGGGCACAGATAAGGAGAACATCTACAAGGCCATGTTTAAAACTAACAAATTTCCTGGCTACATTTATCTTTGTAATGACCAGTTTCTGCTAGCTTTATAAAAGATTAACTTCTGTTCTCTTTTTAACTTCTGTTCCGGATCTCCTAAAACTTGAGTAAGGACTTGCTTCGTCCAGGGGGCGACCGCTGAGAGATGTTTCTCAGCCCCAGACGCCAAGCAGCCTTGCTCAGGAGGACAGGAGGAAAAGAAGTCTCATTTTAATTGTAATCGGGCACGAGCCACCTAAAGCAGCCTCACCGGTGAATAAGACTGCGTTAACATCTGTCTAGATGCCTCAGTTCTGTTCCTGTCTGATTGGGCCCTTGGTTGACCAGCGGAAGGCTGGACGCAGCGATACTTCCCTAGCGCGGTCGGTCTGAGACGTCAGACTCTGACCCTGTACATGTTCTGGTTCTGGTTTCTGATGCGCTAGCGTTTTGTGTTATCTGTAGTTTGTCTTGTCTGTCTTGTGTCAGTCTGTTTGGGCTGGCCGAATGTACTGTTACCCTCCTATACTTATTTTGATTCCTTCCTTAGGTCTGGCCTCTGTGGCCCCACCCGACTGGATGCTAGAAAGGCTGATCCTACATTGGCTCTTGTGGGGATTTTCTCTTTTCTTACCTGTTTTCACTAACATGGGTCAGGCTTCCTTCTCAAATCGTCCTATGTTCTCCCCCCTTTCAATACTTCTTTAACCATTTTAAGGATTTCAGGAAACAAGTCCAAGACTACGGAGCTAGAGCGTCAATCCCTGCCAGCTAAATTAGCCCACGTTTGGAACAGAGTAACCATCAGAGGGGCCACTCGACCTGCAAACAGCCTTTGAGCTGTGAGATATCATCTGTGGTAATCATAGGTTTCTTTTAAAACAATGCAGAGAATGTGCATTTCTGTTAGAGATTTAGGTCTGAAGAATGACTAAACATAAAACTGATTAAGTGTTTACAGAGTGTCTGTGGGGCGGAGTCCTGAATAGCCAAGTCTCCCTTCTGGCTGGTTCTTCAGTTTAGGTTGAAATTTATTTTTATTGAAAAATAAATTAATAAAAGATCTCTGCTTTAATTGGTTTAGAAAGAAATAGGAATCTTATAAATTACGTCTTCCTAAAATTGTCAGAAAAATAGAAACTAATTCAAATGTTTTGTTTTTTGTTTTATCAAATCTACATGATCTGAGATAATCTTTGGTAATAAGAATAGTTTAATATTATAAGTTAAGGAAAAGTAGTTGTATCTTCAAGTTATCAGAAACACAATTTTATTCTACCTGTATTCGTCAGGTCGTGCGTATGCTAATTCTACTAGTTGTTCAAGATTACAAAATTATAAGATTGGTATATTCATAAATTTGCTAATCTATTAAATACTGATACTTAAAAACAGTCTTAACATTAAGAATGCTAAGGTTTTTTATAGTCGTATTTACCTTTGAAATCTTTTATTATTGCATTGGTTAAATAGATAACTAAGTATTGTTTCATAATGACCTGTAATTCTATTTAACCAGGTGATCAAACCTTATAACATAGTGACAAATTTTCCAACAAAGTCTAAGTAGGATTTTTGTTTTGAATGCACCAAGGGTTATAAGACATATTACACCGCTAAATTAACAAGATGGGCACCTTATGCCCCTAACACTGGCAACTGGGCCAATACCCTGTCAGCTGTAGGCCCTGGAAGCTTCCCAATAGCCCCTTGTGGTGCATCTAAAGATGTTAGAAAAACAATTTGCTGGCCAACCGATCCTCCGCCTTATGTGTCAGATGGCGGTGGTCCTGCTGATGCTCTTCATTATATAAAATTACAACAAAAATTTGAGGAATTCCAAAAGGCTTTACACCCCCCTTCTTATCCCCTAGCTATTCCTAGATCCCGAGGAAATATTGACATAAACACCCAAACCAATAGTATCCTGGAAACTACTCTATGGGCCTTAAATAATTCTAATCCTCAACTTGCTCAAGATTCCTGGCTATGCATGACTATAGGCATTCCTATGCCCACTGCTATCCCAGTCTTAAACTCATCTATTGACCATAACCTTAATTGCAGTCTCAGCCCTCCTTTTAGGGTTCAGCCTGTAGGTTTCAACTCCTCCTCCACTTGCTGCCAAAGTCCATTTCAAAATACCTCCTTTGACATTGATGTAGGATTTGTCACCTTCGCTAATTGCTCCAATATTGTTAATTATAATGAGCCCCTATGTCCAGCCCCTGGACAGGTATTTTTATGTGGAAATAATCTCGCTTATACTGCCTTACCACAAAATTGGACTGGACTCTGTATATCAGCTAATATTTTTCCAGACATCTCCATTATACCGGGAGACAAACCGGTCCCCCTCCCTAGCTTAGATTACATAGCAGGACGACACAAACGAGCCATCCAAGCCATCCCCCTCCTTGTCAGTTTAGGTATCACTGGGGCACTCGCCTCCGGTTCAGCTGGAGTTGGCGTTGCAGTCCACTCCTACAACAAATTGTCCCATCAATTAATTAATGATGTTCAAGCCCTTTCAGGAACCATAAGCGACATACAAGATCAAATTGATTCCCTTGCTGAAGTAGTGTTACAAAACCACAGAGGCTTAGACCTTCTTACAGCAGAGCAGGGAGGGATTTGCTTGGCTTTACAGGAACGCTGCTGCTTCTACGCCAACAGATCTGGGATCGTACGAGATAAGATCAAGAAACTTCAAGAAGACCTCGTCACAAGACGCAGAGAGCTCCAAGAGAACCCCTTTCTAACTGGGTTGAATGGGCTCCTTCCTTACCTCCTTCCAATCCTCGGCCCCCTTTCTTGTGTTCTTTTACTTATAACCTTTGGGCCCTGGGCTTTCCCGCGCATAACTGATCTCATTAAACAACAGGTAGATTGTCCCGACCCGCGGGACCTAGTTATTCGCGGGCTCGAAGAGGGTCCAGCCTGAAAGAGAAACGGGCGAGAAAAAAGGAGCGGAGGCAAGACAGTATTCTGATCAAGCCTCAAATTTTTTATTTTAGAGCAAGTATATTTATACACAAGAACAAAGGGAGGCAGGACTGACTAGGCAGGGGGATACTTGTTACAATTTCATTGGTCCTTGAAGGGGTGAGGGGGTACAAAGTGAAAAGAGGAACAAGGAGGAGAGGGGCTCCTTGGGCAGGTCCACAGCCATTCAGTAGGTCCTTCCTTATCCGGTGGGTATGTTAATACATTCTGTGGTTAACTATTCCCTGGAGCATTATCTGCTCCTGCATTCTTTAGATTGTTAACGGCCAGGTTCTATGCCGGGGGGCTGGGCGGTCAGGATGAGGGTCTTTTGGCTCCCAACATATCCTCCCTTTCTGTTTTAGAAAAGGTGGGCCTTAACCGAGTGGGGGAACATTGACCTGGTTCCTCCCGCGGGCTATGTGGGCCCGCCTAGTATTTGGCTCTTGGTATCTTTTGGGGAGGAGAGGCAGAGCCGTTTTGAAATAGTAGTTTTTGGATACCAACCTCTATGCAAACCAGGTGTGTTCTCAGGGAAATACAGAGGGGGTCTTTTTATTGTGACCTTCCCTTGCAGATGCTTTGCTCTTGCACCCATCTCGGTGCCCATACCCCCCATCGAGTTTTCGATGGGCGAGGGTAGACATACCTCTGTACTATATGTCGTCCCCGTAGGGAGGGAGCCAGGCAAAGTTATATTTCTCCTTTTACAGTGGAACCAATGGTTAGGGTTTTGTATATAACCTGAAAGGGATTTTAAAGAAGCCGATGTAAATTTAAAGGTGAGATAGGGGCCAGTGGTGATCTTGGGTCTTCGGGGTTTTCATTATTGTAGTCGGTGGTGTCATCGCTCTGGGTAGCCAAACGGTGATAGTGAATGTGGACAGGTTTGGCTAGTAAGGCATCTACCTGTTGCTTAATAAGGTCAGTTATGCGCCGGAAAGCCCAGGGCCCAAAGGTTATAAGTAAAAGAACACAAGAAAGGGGGCCGAGGATGGGAAGGAGGTAAGGAAGGAGCCCATTTAACCCAGTTAGAAAGGGGTTCTCTTGGAGCTCTCTGCGTCTTTTGACGAGGTCTTCTTGAAGTTTCTTGATCTTATCTCGTACGATCCCAGATCTGTTGGCGTAGAAGCAGCAGCGTTCCTGTAAAGCCAAACAAATCCCTCCCTGCTCTGCTGTAAGAAGGTCTAAGCCTCTGCGGTTTTGTAACACTACTTCAGCAAGGGAATCAATTTGATCTTGTATGTCGCTTATGGTTCCTGAAAGGGCTTGAACATCATTAATTAATTGATGGGACCATTTGTTGTAGGAGTGGACTGCAACGGCAACTCCAGCTGAACCAGAGGCGAGTGCCCCAGTGATACCTAAACTGACAAGGAGGGGGATGGCTTGGATGGCTCGTTTGTGCCGTCCTGCTATGTAATCTAGGCTGGGAGGGGGACCGGTTCGTCTCCCGGTATTATGGAGATGTCCGGAAAAATATTGGCTAATACACAGAGTCCAGTCCAATTTTGTGGTAAGGCAGTATAAGCGAGATTATTTCCACATAAGAACACTTGTCCGGGAGCAGGGCATAAGGGCCCCGTGCGATTAAAAAGACTAGAGCAATTGGTAAAGGTGACAAACCCTACATCAATGTCGAAAGAGTTATTTTGAAACGGACCTTGGTAGCAAGTAGAGGAGTTGAAACCTACAGGCTGAACTCTAAAAGGAGGGCTGAGACTGCAATTAAGGTTATGGTCAATAGACGAGTTTAAGACTGGGATAGCAGTGGGCATAGGGATGCCTATAGTCATGCATAGCCAGCAATCTTGAGCAAGTTGGGGATTAGAATTATTTAAGGCCCATAGAGTAGTTTCCAGGATACTATTGGTTTGGGTGTCAATGTCAATATTTCCTCGGGATCTAGGAATAGCTAGGGGATAAGAAGGGGGGCATAAAGCCTTTTGGAATTCCTCAAATTTTTGTTGTAATTTTATATAATGAAGAGCATCAGCAGGACCATCACCGTCTGACACATAAGGCGGAGGATCGGTTGGCCAGCAAATTGTTTTTCTAACATCTTTAGATGCACCACAAGGGGCTATTGGGAAGCTTCTAGGGCCTATAGCTGACAGGGTATTGGCCCAGTCGCCAGTGTTAGGGGCATAAGGTGCCCATCTTGTTAATTTAGCGGTGTAATATGTCTTATTACCCTTGGTGCATTCAAAACAAAAATCCTACTTAGATTTTGTTGGAAAATTTGTCACTATATTATAAGGTTTGATCACCTGGTTAAATAGGATTACAGGTCATTATGAAACAATACTTAGTTATCTATTTAACCAATGCAATAATAAAAGATTTCAAAGGTAAATATGACTATAAAAAACCTTAGCATTCTTAATGTTAAGACTGTTTTTAAGTATCAGCATTTAATAGATTAGCAAATTTATGAATATACCAATCTTATAATTTTGTAATCTTGAACAACTAGTAGAATTAGCATACGCACGACCTGACGAATACAGGTAGAATAAAATTGTGTTTCTGATAACTTGAAGATACAACTACTTTTCCTTAACTTATAATATTAAACTATTCTTATTACCAAAGATTATCTCAGATCATGTAGATTTGATAAAACATTTGAATTAGTTTCTATTTTTCTGACAATTTTAGGAAGACGTAATTTATAAGATTTCTATTTCTTTCTAAACCAATTAAAGCAGAGATCTTTTATTAATTTATTTTCCAATAAAAATAAATTCCACCCTAAACTGAAGAACTAGCCAGAAGGGAGACTTGACTATTCAGGACTCCGCCCCACAGACACTCTGTAAACACTTAATCAGTTTTATGTTTAGTCATTCTTCAGACCTAAATCTCTAACACAAATGCACATTCTCTGCATTGTTTTAAAAGAAACCTATGATTACCACAGATGATATCTCGCAGCTCAAAGGCTGTTTGCAGGTCGAGTGGCCCCTCTGATGGTCACTCTGTTCCAAACGTGGGCTAATTTAGCTGGCAGAATCTTTGAAGGTTGAAGGGATTGACGCTCTAGCTCCGTAGTCTTGGGCTTGTTTCCTGAAATCCTTAAAATGGTTAAAGAAGTATTGAAAGGCGGGAGAACATAGGACGATTTGAGAAGGAAGCCTGACCCATGTTAGTGAAACAGGTAAGAAAAGAGAAAATCCCCACAAGAGCCAACTAAGCCAGGGCTAGGATCAGCCTTTCACCTAGCATCCAGTCGGGCGGGGCCACGGAGGCCAGACCTAAGGAAGGAATCAAAATAAGTATAGGAGGGTAGCAGTACATTCGGCCAGCCAGACAGACAGACACAAGACATACAAGACAAACTACAGATAACACAAAACGCTAGCGCATCAGAAACCAGAACCAGAACATGTACAGGGTCAGAGTCTGACGTCTCAGACCGACCGCACTAGGGAAGTATTGCTGCGTCCAGCCTTCCGCTAGTTATCCAAGGGCCCAATCAAACAGGAACAGAACTGAGGCATCTAGATAGATGCTAACGCAGTCTTATTCACCGGTGAGGCTGCTTTAGGTGGCTCGTGCCCAATTACAGTTAAAGTGAAACTTCTTCTCCTCCTGCCCTCCTGAGAAAGGCTGCTTGGTGTCTGGGGCTGAGAAACATCTCTCAGCGGTCGCCCCCTGGATGAAGCAAATCCTTACTCAAGTTTTAGGAGATCCGGAACAGAAGTTAAAAAGAGAACAGAAGTTAATCTTTTACAAAGCTAACAGAAACTGGTCATTACAAAGATAAATGTAGCCAGGGAATTTGCTAGTTTTAAACATGGCCTCGCAGATGTTCTCCTTATCTGCGCCCTGGAATGTCGCTCTCTTAGCATATGAGAGAGTTCATTGTCACAAGTTTCATAGCAGACACTAAGCAGTTAAAAGTTCTAGGAAATAGGCATTCTTGTCCCAATTAAAAATTGCTAAGGTAAAGATTTCTTTTGTCTAGTTTTGAGACTTTTAATTAACTTTTACCTTTTCCACATTTTAGTAGGCTGTCACATTCCCATTGGTTTTTAGGCACATATCAAATCTTTGATGTCCTATAAATTGCGGAAACTGAGATACCCCTGTTACTTGAGTAGAAAATATTAATTTAACAGCCTGGAATCTCTGTCAATGTACTTTATAAGGCAATTTACTATACATGGCCTAAACAGCAGTCCTAGGAAAGTCAATATTAAAGGTCTTTGTTTTACTAAGGCTAGACTATCTCGAATTATGCCAGAGTGGTTGGTATAAAAACAGCAATCTTTACTTAAAGTTATACAATCAAAGTAAGATCTATGCTTTATAAACACATTAGTCTTATATGCATGAATTAATACTCAAGATTCTTAGTTCATTTTACAGATTTTGAAACTAAGCTGTTTAAAAGGTAAAATTTGAGACTATGGTTGATGCAGTAAATGAATATTGAAACAAACAAAAACTTTATCTAAATATTTACATTTGAAATAATGTTCTCAACTATTCAATATACTGTTTTTCTAAGTATAATAAGTACAATTACCTATTTATAATTGGCTTTTAACAATATGGTACACTAGTAAACAACATTTTACAGCAATTATCTTATGTGAAATTACAAGTGAAAAACAAATTTCTCAATAATAGTGAGTTGTTAAATTCCTTTATCCAATAGTTGTTACAAAATTTTTTAAAAAGCCTAAACACACAAACCTGATTTCTTTGATAGTAGGCGGGTGCATTGTGTTCTTAAAAGAGCTAAGGGAAGGAAGCTTACCTAGTTTTCACTAATTTCTAATTCGAATTTAGTCAACGTTTCCTTAAAAGTCCTATTATCCTTTTTTTTTTTTTTAACTGAATTTTGTGGTCTATAAGCACAATGCAATTTCTACTCTATTCCTGGTACAAATTTGGGGAGCATAGAGAGGGGGCCTCTGCGGGGGCGCTGAGAGGAGCGGGGGCAAATCGGGGTTGTGGTAGCGTGCCACCTCATTTTCCAGGACAGTTGTATCTCTAGAATCTAAAAGGTCATTATTTACGGTCTTGGAGAAAATTGGGAAGTTCATTGGGGCCTCTAAAGACGAGGCTTCTTTAGGGAGAGGGGGATAGAGAGAGTCTGAAGGGAGGTAGTCTGTAGGGGCGGCTGGCGGGGCCCCTGTAATGTCTGTAACGACTGAGGGGGACTTGAAAGGGATCCTATCAGAGGAAGCAGAAACCACCGAGGCCGCTCGAGACAGGGGACGGAGACAATACTCCGCAACTGACAAAAGCTGTTGTTTATCCGGGTCATCAGATGCTGCCTCTACAATGTCACGGATAAGCCCCCAATAAGAGAAGACGGCTGCAGGGACACTATCCGGGCCTTCCCGATTTAGGTTATCATTTAAGTCTCTACCGACCTCTTGCCATTTTTTCCTGTGTATTTCTGGCCCATTTACAATAAACCAAGGACAGACGTTATCAACAAACATAAAGAATTTTATCAGGTCTTTCTTTTTGACTCTAACCCCTCTTTCCCTGAGGGATGCCTTGAGGTCCTTAATAAAGAGGGCCTCCTTAGAGAGTCCGCTGCCCATTTTTATTTTCTAATATTAGGATGTTAAGTAGCAGAATGAATTACAATTTTTTAGGGTCTTAATTGAAGAACTAACATAAAACAAAGACAAAACGAAAACAAGGATGGCCTTGGGCACCACCCGACTATCCGCGGCAATTCATGAGGTCTCTTTCAACGAATTCAATATCTGCGACAACTCACCGGTCTCTTTCAACGACCGATTTGCTCAGGTCTCTTTCAACGACCCGAATATCCGCGACAACTCACCGGTCTCTTTCAACGACCGATTTGCTCAGGTCTCTTTCAACGACCCGAATATCTGCGACAACTCACCGGTCTCTTTCAACGACCGATTTGCTCAGGTCTCTTTCAACGACCCGAATATCTGCGACAACTCACCGGTCTCTTTCAACGACCGATTTGCTCAGGTCTCTTTCAACGACCCGAATATCTGCGACAACTCACCGGTCTCTTTCAACGACCGATTTGCTCAGGTCTCTTTCAACGACCCGAATATCTGCGACAACTCACCGGTCTCTTTCAACGACCGATTTGCTCAGGTCTCTTTCAACGACCCGAATATCTGCGACAACTCATCGGTCTCTTTCAACGACCGATTTGCTCAGGTCTCTTTCAACGACCGAGACTTTCTTTTATGTTACTCAACTCCTTTTACCCTGAACTTCCCCTACCGGGGGGGTCTCTTTCAACGACCGAAAAACGTCCCCGTTTCTTAGACGGGCGAAACTCACCGAGGACGTTCGACTTCCATGAGCGGTGAAAGCAGTCCTCACTTCTTTGGGTGCCTGGCCAGGCCTTCTTCAATTACGTCGTCCCGGGCTGAGGCCCGGGACCTCCCGTCCGGCAAGGACCCGAGCTTCGAGCCCCACGTTGGGCGCCACTTGTCCCGACCCGCGGGACCTAGTTATTCGCGGGCTCGAAGAGGGTCCAGCCTGAAAGAGAAACGGGCGAGAAAAAGGAGCGGAGGCAAGACAGTATTCTGATCAAGCCTCAAATTTTTTATTTTAGAGCAAGTATATTTATACACAAGAACAAAGGGAGGCAGGACTGACTAGGCAGGGGGATACTTGTTACAATTTCATTGGTCCTTGAAGGGGTGAGGGGGTACAAAGTGAAAAGAGGAACAAGGAGGAGAGGGGCTCCTTGGGCAGGTCCACAGCCATTCAGTAGGTCCTTCCTTATCCGGTGGGTATGTTAATACATTCTGTGGTTAACTATTCCCTGGAGCATTATCTGCTCCTGCATTCTTTAGATTGTTAACGGCCAGGTTCTATGCCGGGGGGCTGGGCGGTCAGGATGAGGGTCTTTTGGCTCCCAACAGTAGATGCCTTACTAGCCAAACCTGTCCACATTCACTATCACCGTTTGGCTACCCAGAGCGATGACACCACCGACTATAATAAGGAAAACCCCGAAGACCCAAGATCCCCACTGGCCCCTATCTCACCTTTAAATTTACATCGGCTTCTTTAAAATCCCTTTCAGGTTATATACTAAACCCTAACTACTGGTTCCACTGTAAAAGGAGAAATATAACTTTGCCTGGCTCCCTCCCTACGGGGACGACATATAGAACAGAGGTATGTCTACCCTCGCCCATCGAAAACTCGAGGGCGGGTATGGGCACCGAGATGGGTGCAAGAGCAAAGCATCTGCAAGGGAAGGTCACAATAAAGAGACCCCCTCTGTATTTCCCTGAGAACACACCTGGTTTGCATAGAGGTTGGTATCCAAAAACTACTATTTCAAAACGGCTCTGCCTCTCCTCCCCAAAAGATACCAAGAGCCAAATACTAGGCGGGCCCACATAGCCCGCGGGAGGAACCAGGTCAATGTTCCCCCACTCGGCTAAGGCCCACCTTTTCTAAAACAGAAAGGGAGGATATGTTGGGAGCCAAAAGACCCTCATCCTGACTGCCCAGCCCCCCGGCATAGAACCTGGCCGTTATCAAACCTGTATGCTATCTAAAGAATGCATGAGCAGACAATGTCCCAGGGAATAGTTAACCACAGAATGTATTAACATACCCGCCGGATAAGGAAGGACCTACTGAATGGCTGTGGACCTGCCCAAGGAGCCCCTCTCCTCCTTGTTCCTCTTTTCACTTCTAACCTTTGTACCCCCTAACCCCATCAACCAAGGACCAATGAAATTGTAACAAGTATCCCCCTGCCTAGTCAATCCTGCCCCCCTTTGTTCTTTTGTATAAATATACCCGCTCTAAAATAAAAAATGTGAGGCTTGATCAGAATACTGTCTTGCCTCCGCTCCTTTTTTTCACCCGTTTCTCTTTCAGGCTGGACCCTCTTCGAGCCCGCGAATAACTAGGTCCCACGGGTCGGGACAAGCTGACAGTGGGGTATTTATGTCCCCTACTATAAGTGTTTTTGTCAGTTTCTCCCTTTAGTTTTGTTAGTAGCTGCTTTATACATTTAGTTTCTCCCTGATTGACAGCATATATATTGATAGTGTTATGTCTTTTTGATGTATGGTCCCCTTCATCATTATGAAATGTCCATCATTTTTCTCTCATTACCTTGTTTATCTTCAAGTCTATTTTGTCAGATATAGGTACTGCTATACCTACTTTTGTCTGGATGTAATTTGTTTGAAGTATTGTTTTCTACTCTTTCACTTTGAGTCTACATTTGTTTCTGCACCTGAAATGTATCTTTGATGGCAGTGTACGGTTGTTTGTTTGTTTGTTTTTGATGTAATATGCTACTGTGTGCCTTTTTAGTGGTGAGTTCAGTCATTTACATTTTTGGTGATTATTAATATAAGAGGTTCTCTAGTAGCCATTTTATTTTTATTTTTCGATGGCTCAGTGTCTCTACTGTTTCTTTGCCATCATGTTTCTCTGTTACTTTATTTATTGGTATTTTATGGTTTTTAACCTCTGTTTCCTCTTATATATTTTATGTATCTCAGTTTTGAATTTTTCATGAGTGGTTACCTTTAAGTTTATACAAAGAAAAGGTTTACATATATGGCTGTCCTTTTTCTTCTGCATGTGTCTTATCTCCATTCACCTTTGCAGATTTAGATATTTACTCCCTCCCTTCTTCTGTATTTGTCATGTAAAATTATCCCTATTTATACTGTGAATTTATTTCTGAGTTGCAGGAACTATTTTCTTCTCCTTTTAAAAAATGTTTTAATTTTTTAACCATTATGTAATATTTAAGTTTATAATATCTGTTCTTAATAAGGGTTGCACTTTTCTGTTTCTGTCTGTTAGTCATATTACTTATATTTTTGTATTCTTTTGTTCTTTATTTTCACATAGGATTACCCCTTCAGTATTTCCTGTAAACCATACGTTGTGGTGAAAATTCTCTCAGCTTTTGTATGTCTGAAAAGGTCTTTATTTCTCCTTCATTTCTAAAGAAAAAATTTGCTGAATATATTAGTCATGGCTGGTAATTTCTCTCTTTCAATAGTTTGACTATTTGCTTCCAATATCTCCTAGTTTGTAAAGTTTGTGTTGAAAAATTTGATAATAATATAATAGGCTTTTCTTTATAAGTTATTGTCTTTGTATCCCTGGCTGCCTTGAGAATGCTTTCTTTGTCATTAATTTTTGACAATTTTAATATATTGTATCTTGAAGAAGTAGTTTTTTGGTTAGATAATTAGGTGTTTTGTTTGCTTCTTGGAATCAAGGATTTACTTCTTTTCATATATTTTGGAAATTCTGGTCGATTTGTTTGTATACACTCTATTTCCTATCTCTCTCTCTCTCTCTCTCTCTCTCTCTCTTTCTCTCTCTCTCTTTCTCTCTCTTTCTTTCTCTCTCTCTCTCTCTCTCTCTCTCCTCTTCTCCTTCTGATATACCCATTACTCTCATATTGCCTTTTCTGATAGTGTCAGATAGTTCTAGTAGAGTTCTTTTATTTTCTTCACTCTCATTTTTCTCTCTTCTTCCATCTGCATCATTTACAGATTTATGTCTTCAATATCATTAATTCTTTCCTCCATCTGGTATGTTTTATTTCCTAAGCCCTCTATTTTATTCTTCATCTCTTTTAATGAATTATTCAGATTTAGAAGTTCAATGTTTTTTTTTTCTTTTTTTCATTTTAGAATTTAAACCTCTCTGGTAAAGTATTTCTATTGTTAACTGATGTTGTTTCTGAGTTTGTTGAACTGCTGATCAGAATTTGCTTGCACCTCATTGAGTTTTTCACAAGTCCAATTTTGAGTTCTCTCATTTAATTCACATATTTCTATATCTTTAAGTTTTTTTTTCTTCGAGACTTTTTATATTTTTTCTGAGCTCCCTTGTCACCTTGGTTGTTCATGGTTTTTGATGGATTATTTTTCCACCTGGGCATTCATGTGAAAGTACTCTACATTTTTTAAATTCTTTTATTATTATTATTATTATTATTATTATTATTATTATTATTATTCATAGTGATTTCTCTTAAGCAACAGGATTGTTAAGAGATTCTACTTTTCTTTGTTAATAGGTGGTGCCCAAGCTTCCTGCACTGCGCAAACCTCCTGGATCTCTGCTTTGTGGATAAAAATGCTTATTCTCTTGGTTGGTGTGTGTATTCTCTTTTATCTGATCACATGTGTTTCAGGATTTCACCACAGTTGGAGAATGTGAACAGCGAAGGGGATCTAAGCCTCTGAAAGGCCCCCTGAAGTCCAGGGTACTGCCCCCATAATGAAATGCAGAGTTTGGGTCCACTGCAAGCTCTGGAAGAGTGTGTTGTCCACTTTAAGTTGATGGGGGGATGCAGCAAGGATCTGTGATTCAGCTTTCTACATGGCAATGTTGGTTGCTAAAATACAGCTGTCACCTCTCTGTAATCAAACTCTGCCCTGTTCACTGAACTCTTCTGTGTGGAATATGCGAATCACTCAGTCATGATTACTTGGGGTTTTGATGAGTTTTAAAACTGCCATGTAATCCCCTTCCTCATCATCCTGAAGAGTGTTCTGAGTTGCGTTCTGCAGGACCTGTCTTTATTTCTCTTATTTCATTGTACTATTGGTCCACCTTTAGATGATCTGATATACAGAGCTCTTATATGTGCTGGTGTGAAAGCTGAATGTTATCTGTTAGATTGTAGGTATTCAGTTTGTTGTAATTTCAAGGTGAAAGATCCCTCAAACTGCCATGCTTCTGACGTCAAGCTAGTTATTTTTTTTTAATAGTAAAACCATATATTCAAATGGTGGACCTGAATCAAAGTAGAAAATACAAAGTTAGCAAGACACTTTATTTTTTCTTTCCTTTTTTTTATCCACTGCTTTTCTCTTTAAAAACTATTTTTCCCCCATGAAGCAGCAGGTATTTCTGCTCCCAGGTCCAGGTTCATATTTTTGAAGCTATGTGACTGAATTAAAAAGACTTTTCCTAGTTCCAGTGTGAAAACAACTCAGCAAATTACTCTTAACATTGTATGTTCTGTGGAACTTCCACCTTGGGATAAAACCAATTTGGCTAAGAGTTGAAGGAGATCCTATATTAGGATTCTGTTGAGTTCATGGATACATTGATGATGAGAGAAAATGAAAAGGGATGCATACAAATATCAGTAGATGTACCCTTCAGTCATATTGATAATTTTAAGACAAAATGTACAATAAATCATACAGATGTTTCAAATATGCAAATAGTGTTAGTTTTGTAACTAGTTTAGGGTTCCACCAAAAATGCTTTTAGTTATCTATATTTTAATGATCGCTGTTTTTGTGATAAAAAATATTTTGAAGCAGAAATTAAAATTGCATTTTACACATCATTTTAACCATTTAGTTTTGCGGGTTTTGAGTAGTAGGCTCTAGTTTGTTGCTTCATAACTTATACTTTCTTTTCTAATATTTCATTATGCTTTAAAAAAATATTGTTATTATGTCCACTTGCCAAAACACTTTTCATGAGAATATATCTTTAGGATTATAAATCACTAGTAGAATACTATTAATTTATTCTACATGTTTTATAGCACAATACTGTAATTATTTTGCCAATTAAGGGCACCTATAAATTTACTAATGAACATAGTTATTCACTTATTTTAACCTAAATATGTTTTATATGGTCACCACCAAGTGGCAGCGTAGCAACATTCATATACATAGTATTGATACCACTTATTCCACTTCATGTTTTGTTTCCTCTAAGACTTTAAAGCCTATATGATCGATTAATCTATGGTATAGTAGGCAAGAAGATGCAAATGAGGTAACGACAGTCTATTTAATAAATGGTATTGGAAAAACTAAACAGATGCATGCAGACAAAAAACTAGACTACCTTATTACACCATATACAAGAATAAACTCAAAATAGATTAAAGACTTAAATGTAATACCTGAAACCACAAAACTCCTAGAAGAAAAATAGACAGTAAACTCTGACAATTTTTTTTTCTGATCTATTTCATTAGGCAAGGAAAACAAAAGAAAAATAAACAAATAAGACTACATCAAACTAAAAAGTTTTTGCACAGCTAAGAAAACCATATGTTTAACATCAATAAAGGTAATAGAAATGTAAATTAAAACCACAATGAGATATCACCTCGCATCTATCAGAATGGCTATCAGCAGTAAATCGAAAAACAAAAAGCATTGATGAGAATGCGAAGAAAAAGCCCTCCTGCACTGTTGGTGGGATTGCAAATTTGTGTAGCTAATATGAAAAGCAGTATATAGTTTTCTCAAAAAATTAAAAATAGAAATACTTTATGACCCAGCAATTCCACTTCTGGGTATTTATTTGAAGAAACCCAAAACACAAACTTAGAAACATATATGTACCTTTTGTTCATTGCAGCATTATTTAAAATAGCCAAGATACCTAAATAACCAATATACCTAAGTTACCATCAGTAGATGATTGGATAAAGAAAAAGTGGCACATATATACAAGAATATATTACTTGGCCATAAAAAGGAAATACAATCTTAACATTTGTGACAACATGAATGAATCTAGAGGGTATTGTGTTAAGTAAACTAAGTCAGACAAAGACAAATACCATAATCTCACTTATAGGTGGAATCCAAAGAACAAAATAAATATGCAAGCAAAACAAAAACAGACTCATAGATACAGAGAATAAACTAGTGGTTGCAAGATTGGAGGAGGTTTGGGGGAATTGATAGGTGAAAAGCAGAAGGGATAAACAAGTATAAAATGGTAGTTGCAAAATAATCACAGGGAAGAAAAATACAGTATTAAAAATATAGTCAATAATATTGTAATAAATGTGTATGGTTCCAGGTGGTTACTAGACTTATTAAAGGGATTTATAAATTATATAAATGTCTAACCACTATACTGAATACCTGAAACTAACATAAAATAATATTGAATATCAACTGTAATTAAAAAATAAAAATCAATTTATAAATAATTTCAAAGATTTACTAATTTTATTTTATAAAAGAGTAGGATAATGGTAATGTTATTCTTGATTTGTATTTCTGATTTTTGGTTTAATTATGCAAACAGGCAAGGGAATTTTTATAATAATAAAATGAAGCTAATATATCAACTTTTTGTAGATTAAGAAACTAGTCAATCTAGTTTGCCAACTCTTCTCAACAAAAGCGTAATAGCATTATAATTAATTTTAAACTCATTTTGCTTCTCTCTTAGAGTTGTGTCCAAAGTTATTGCTCAAGTTAGTAGAATTCATATGTTTGATAGAAGGAAGATTGAATTAAGAATTTTGTTCACCAGGTTTAGTACCTCTATAAAAATTTGCTGTACATTTAGCTGAGGTTTTTGTAATATTCATCACCAGTTCTGTTCTATGACACACTCAGAGTACTAAAATACACCCCAGAGATTGTTCACTTGTCCAACTACTTCACTTTACAGATGAGACTCAGATGATTGGCCATGCTCACATATCCAGTTTATGGCAAAACCAGGAGAAAGGCTATGGTGTTCTCATTCTTACTTCAGATGGTTTTATAACTTTGATCTCTTCGAAGCTCAGGCTATGGTAATATAACCTTAAATAACTTAAAACTAACAAATGTACCCAAATATTTAAATTTATACAAATGGTCATATATTTGCCTTATAAACTAAATTTTCCAATTAAACTTTTTTCCTTATTGGAGTGATCATAAAAGTAGCCATACAGATCTAATTTTCTATCTAAGTTAAGTATAATTTATTCTTGAGTGGTTATCACAATGTTCAAGATTATCATTATGTTTCACAGAGACATATTTTTAAAGTGTTAAATATCCCTATTAATATAAATTACACTACAAATAAATGTAAATGTGAACATAATTGGCCTAAAAACTGTGTTTCAATAATAAGGACTGTTTTTTCTCTCCAACATGCAGTAAGTAGTTGGATACTCTCACTCATACATGATAAGGTAAGAAGGTCTGTGTTCTGTCACACTACTGCAACCCTCAGCTTGTCACAATCTATGGGCTGAGTTTTTAGTTTTAAGATTTTAAATGCAAAGCATTTTAGATTTTCTTAAAAACTAACAGCAAATCATAATGAAACCTGGATTGATACTCCTGGCCTGCATAAATTGTTATTAAGAATATAAATTTAGTTTCTGAGCCCCATCAGGAAAAAAAAAATTAAAGAATTTTACCTTTTATTGTTAGAAATTTCAGCAAAGGTGTGAGGGCAGTGATTGTTTTTTTTAATCCCTGCAGAGTACCAAAAGTGATGCACTGAGACAAAAAGCATTAACTCAGAAAAAAAAATTAAAGTTTTATATGTATATAAAATAATAATTCTTACTATAATGAATTTAATATAAAAAGTTTGTTATATTATTATTTATATTGAGGGAAAGAGTTTTATAAATATTACTCAAAACTGAATTTTTAGAAATTTTAAAACATAGTTTTCTGTATCCTACCATTGTTCATTTATCTTAAATTCAATTTTTGTACTATATTAGATTCTTCTCTTGGTTGGACCCAATCTGTCAATATAAAGAAGCTAAATAGTTTCTAAAAAATTATTGCAAACTTATTTTGACCAAACAAATAAAGTAATAATCATTTATAGATTACTAATGATGCATTAGACACTGAAAATAGTGGAAAATTAAAATATTTTTACTTGATTTACTGACAATTATGTTGTGATTAATTATAATTTTATGTACACATGAACTTGGCAGTATGTGCTATGTCTCAAATGAATGAAGTAGATAGTAGATGAAAATAAATGTTAAAGATTAAGTCATTTTAGGCTGAGGTGGCCAAAGATGTTGTTTAAACTTTATTTTACCTTTCCTAGTTACATAAAGGTTGATATCCTCCAAGTTCCATCTTTGGCCCTCTTTTCCTGTAGTGCCCAATACAGTAAACATTAGCCACAAGTGACTATGTAAATTTAACTTTTATTAACTAAAATTAATATTTAATTCCTCAGTCATATCAACCATATTTCGAGTACACAATAACCATATATAGCTAATAATTTCTGTATAAGACACTGTAGATTATAAAATATTTCCATCATTATAGAACGTTTTATGCTTTGAATCTACCCACTTAACTTAAGCAGCTTCATCTACATCTTGGCTTACTTACTGATGTTTACTCCCAAATTTGTATTTCTATGCCTCAATTTCCTCACATATTAAATGAGATAGTAATAATACCTACCTTGTAGGATTGTTGAGATAATGACAGAATAATACATGTAAGTGTTTTGAAAGGTAACAAACCCATAATATGCACTCAATTACTTTTTAAAAAATATCTTCATCATGATTAAGAATAACACTTTCCTGAACTCCAGAACTATATATTTAACTTCTTAATGGATATCAGTATTTTCAACAAAACATTTCC
This sequence comes from Cynopterus sphinx, assembly GCA_030015415.1. Taxonomy (NCBI): domain Eukaryota; kingdom Metazoa; phylum Chordata; class Mammalia; order Chiroptera; family Pteropodidae; genus Cynopterus; species Cynopterus sphinx. The sequence goes on along the minus strand of CM057388.1, from coordinate 47,845,657 downwards.
TTGGTCAAATAAGTTTGGAAATGATAGAATAATCAAAGTTGAAAAGGTTTGTTCCTGAGGGTTTTGACCAGGGGGTCTTTAAGTAGCTTCCAACTGATATTCAAGAATAAATTCTTTCTAGAAAATCTATAGAAAAATTCCAAGAAAAAAAGTTTTAGTTGTCAATTACATGCTCTAGAGGAGTATTATCTTTCATTTCTACAAAACAAATGCAAGAGAGTTCCTTAAACCCTAGAGACCATTTATGCAATGGCAAAAACATAACCTCTCCATGTCCTTGTGAAACAGAAACATCAGGCTTAAATAACAGTAGTTCCTTTTATTTGTCTAGCTAAAGAATTATTAATATTATTTAGACAATAGCTTACAAGATGAATAAATGAGCCAAGGACCGAAACAATCTCAAGAAATTCACTTTTTTAATATAAACCCTGCTGTATCTATGTTCCAATCATTTTCAAATTTGCAGAGTAAGCGACTTTTCTCCAAAAACCGCACTACAGATACTCATAAGCAACCAATAGGAACAGTCTCTGACCATGAAGGACTTCTAGAAAATGGAAAGTAAGATGAGAAAATTAATTTTCCTTTTGACGTTGATTCTGAAGTTTTCTATTAGCCAACAAAAAACAGCTATAAAAAGAACTGTTGGCTGATTGGAAGAGGACAGGGTCAGATTTCCACATTGTACATAAATAAGCATGTTCAGAAAAAGAAGTCTAAAAAGCAAGAGAAAGACCTTTCTTCTCAGATTAACCGTTTATTAAACTCTTCTAAAGTAAACACTAATAGATTTCAATGATGTAGAAGTCTAATATAAAGTGATTAAAATAAAATAAGAACAGTTATAGGAAAAGTTAAATAGGTTTCCTAAGTGCAGCCCTTCCCCAGACACTTTAAAGTGCTAATGAGTATTGAAAATCTACAAGAAGACAATATTTTATAAAGTATTTATTTATGAATCATCTTACTGGGTCACATTTTGGAAAACATTGTTTAAAGTAAATTTTCCTTCTACAGGCTTTTGTATTTATGAAGTGAATACCAGAATAAGTATTTATCAACTTTATCTAGCATTTACAACCATATTTAACTCTTCAGTGATTTACATTTTACAGAACCAAGTTTGCCTCCTTAAATGATTTTAGAAAGCACACATCTGAGTTATTTTACATATCAAGGTTTTGATTTTAAATCAAGGTTTATGGTTTACACTTTTATGATTGTGTGGGGAAAAATGTTCACATTAAAATTGTTGTTTTGAACGTTGAAATTATCTGTAAAGTAGCAGAATTACTTTTAGGAAGCCCCTTTCCCATTCAAAAATTATTTTGTTTTTCCCAGTGGAATAGTATAGTGTGAAGAATAAACAAACAAAAACAATGCATCTTATACATTTCTAACCATTTTGATTAGGCTCCAGAGGATCTATTTAAAAGAGAACCTGAGATTTTAGTAAAATGCAGAACCTATCACTTTAAATATTGTAGTGATAGTACTGCAAAGTATTTACTTTGAGTAATATCTCTGTATTATTCTCCCTACTCTCTATTTTGATAACTTATCTATAGGTAAAAAAAAAAAACAATTCTATTAGAAAATAGAGTATTTATTTTAATAATGCAAGTGAAATAGTATTAATTTTCTTTTTATTTTTTAAAACTTACTATTAGTTTCAAGTATACAGTACATTGGTTAGACATCTGTATAGTTTATAAAACAATCTCCCTAATTGCTCTTCTCTCCTCTTGCTCTCCACCTAGTCATTATTTTCATGCTAACTGCACTGCCTGTGTCATGGTCTCCAACCTGGTGACCATCTATCAACTACTGATTTCGACTTCTTTAACTCATTCTCCCAGCTCCCCAATCCTCCTCCCCTCTGGTTGTCCCCAGATTGTCCTCTACATTTGTATCTATTTTTGATTAGTTTGTTCTTTTTGTTTCTTAGATTCCGCATATAAGTGAAATGATATGGTATTTATCTTTCTCCGTCTGACTTATTTCACTCAGCATAATAATTTCTTAACTATAAAATAATTAGTGATGTCCTAATAATATAAAAATTGAGGTTAGTAACACAGGAAGACTTTTCACTATTGTTATTCCCTCTGGCTCTTTTTAAGTGATTAGCTGGAGAAGAAATATAAATAACAGAAGTTAGTCTGCATTTTTATTTCCTATTGGTTGTCATATACACTGGTGAATTGCCTTGTTCCCCATGGCCCCAATGGATATAACTAGAAACAAAGGGTAAAAGATAAGGAAGACAGAATTCAGTTAAACATAAAAAACAATTATCTAATAGCCCAAACTGGTCACAACCTATTCATGGACTGATGAGTTCCTAGTCATTTAAGATGTTATGTGAAGTCTGAGTGACCACTTACCAGATACCTTTAGGTTCATTTTCATACGACATTCATAGTCCAAGATTTTATGATTTATAAAGTAATATTACTTGTGCTATTAACCATTTTCTATTAATATATTTTTTATGTTTTAATTGATAAAGTGAAGAATAGGAAATATCTAGTATTACAGAAGAAAATATACCTTCGTCTTTATATCTTCCAGATTTCACAGTCATTGAAGACAATCATTTAACAGTTTTATGAGTATCCTTCCAGAATATTCTATGATGTTAGTATAAGTGTACATGATCTCTTCCTTATTTTACACAATTTACTATACATTGAATGTACTAAGAATATACTATTTATATGCTTTACTATGAATATGCTATGCTTTGTCTTCTGTACACTAATATGTATGTGTATATATATGTGTGTGTGTGTATGTATGTATATATAATACATATGTGTATATATATACATATAACATTGATATTATACATATGATTTCTGCATAGTATTTCATTGTATGGATAAATTAAACATTTTTATAGACTTCATTTTTTTAAGGCAGTTTCAGATTCATAGCAATAGTAAGCATATCGTAAAAGAGACTTTCCTTATCCTCCCTGACAATTAGTGCAATTGTGCCACCATCACTGCAGTCTCCTTTTAGCACATTTCTATTACCCTCAAAATTTCTCTCAGGCTCACTTACAGTCAATTCCCACTCCCATTTCTAGTCGTAGGCAATTAATGTTCTGATTCTATATCTATAGATTTGCCTTTTCTAGATATTTTATGCAAACAAGGTTATCCTAGATATAGTTATTTGTGTCTGTCTTCTTTTACTTGGCATAAAGCTTTTTGAAATTCACCTATATTGTGAATATATGAGTAGTTTCTTTTTATCATTGAATAGTATTCCATTGCATAATATCATATTTTGTTTAACCAGTCATTGAACATTTATATTTCGTCCATTTTTTGGCTATTATGAATGTTTATATGAACACTTTTGTGCATGTATTTGTGTGAACGTCTCCTTGTTTCTTTGGGGCATATACATAGGAATGGAATTAGTAGATCATATGCTAATTTTTTGTTTAACTTTTTAATATGTTGCCAAACTACTTGCCAAAATAGCTGTACTATTTTACATTATCACCAATAACACATGTGCATTCCAGCTTCTTAATACAGCCTATAGTTAACATAGTCATCTTTGGGATCACAACCATTCTAGTGCGTAAGTTTGTATTGGTATATCTTTGTGATTTTCAATTTTCATTTCCCAAACCAAGGATATTGAGCACATTTTCATGTGTTAACAAGCCATTCATATAACTTTTTTAGTGAAATGGCTTTCAAATCCTTTCACCATTATTTTGAAATTTTATAAGGATTACTTTAAAAAGTAATTTTAATATTACAATAACATCAAGAGGAAGATATAAAATTTTTTTATATATCCCTTATTCTCTCATACATGCATAGTTTCCCTCATTTTCAACATCTCCTGCTGGAGTGGTACATTTGTTACAATTGATGAACCCTCACTAGAATATCATTATCAACTGAAGTACAGTTTATGTTAGGGTTCACTCCTGGTGTTGTACACTCTAAGGGTTTAGACAAATGTATAACAACTTGCAGTTATCATAATAATAATATACAGAGAATTTTCTACTCTGAAAATCTTGTCTTTCACCTATTTGTCTCTCCTACACTCTCGCAACCCATTTTCAGGAAACCACTAATCATTTAACTGTCTTGTTTTGCCTTTTCCAGAATGTCATATAGTTGAAATTACACAGTGTGCAGCCTTTTTGGATTAGCCTCTTTCACTTAGTAATATGCATTTTTTGTTCCTCTATATCTTTTCAGGCTTGATAGCTCAATTCTTTATATTGCTGAATAATATTCCATCATCCAGAAGTTTCAATTTATCCATTCTCTTATAAAGGATATATTGTTTGTTTCAAAGCTTGGGAAATTCTTAATTAAACTACAATGAACATTTTGTGCAGGTTTTTTATGGAAAGAAATTTTCAGCTCCTTTGAGTAAATATCAAGGAGTATAATTTTTGAACCACATGGTAAGAATATGTCAGTTTTATAAGGAACCATAACACTGTCTTCCAAGATAGCTGTAACATTTTGTGTTGCCATCTTCAATGAATGAGAATTCCTATTACTACACATCCTTGACAGTTGGTGTTATCAGTGTTCTGGATTTCAAATACTCTAATATATGTGGAATGGTATCTTAACATTCTTTTTATTCACTTTTCTCCGCTAACATATAATACAAAACATCTTTTTCTATGCTTATTTGCCATCTCTATATCTTTTTTGGTGAGGTGTCTGTTTAGGTCTTTGGACCATTTTTTAAATGTGTTGCTTATATTCTTGATGAGTTTTAAGAATTCTCTGTAAATTTGTTTTCTGTTGTTATTTTATTTTTTAATAAAAATTATATATTTACGGTGTACTACATGATGTCTTCCTATACATATATATGTATATGTGTGTATGTGTGTGTATACTCAGATAATTACTAGAGTCAAGCTAATTAACATATCCATACTTTCACAGTTACAATTTGTGTGTGTGTCTGTATGTGCATGAAAAGCATCTGTAATACACCCTCAGCAAATTTATAGTATATAATACAGTATTATTGGCTATAATTTTGTGATATGTTAGATTTTTAGGACTTATTCACTTTACATAACTGGAACTTTGTTTCCTCTGTCTAAAATTTCCCCATTTCTGCCACCTCCCCACACCTGGTTAGCACCATTTTACTATTTGGTTCTATAAATTCAGTTTTTGTAGATTCCATGAAAAAGTGAGATTATATAGTAATACAGTATTTTTCTTTCTGTGTCTGGCTGATTTTACTTAGCATAATGTCATTCAAGTTTTCTCTTTGTATATTTTGGGTAACTGAACTTTATCAGATGGGCCTTCTGAAATATTTCTTTTTTCCCCAGGCTATGGCTTGTCTTCTCATTTCTTGATATTGTCTTCCCCAGAATAGTTTTTAATTTTAATAAAATCCAACGTATAAATTATTTTTTATGGATTGTGACTCTCATATTTTATCTAAGAGTCATAACCATACAAAATATCATAGGTTTTCTCTCATCTTAACTTTTAAGAGTTTCATTGTTTTGTTTTTTATGTTTATTCTCTATGATTCTTTTTTTTTTTTTTGATGAATGGCACAGTGTCTATGTCTAGACTTTTCTTTTTTTTGCATATAATTCCCAGTTGTAACATAATCATTTTTTGAAAAAACTATCTTTACTCCATTATATTGTATTTTTCTTTTTGTCAAAGATCAATTGACTGTATTTATAGGGATCTATTTCTGGGTTCTCTATTCTGTTCTATTCATCTATTTGTCTATTCTTTCACTAGTAGCACAGTGCCTTCATTTTTTTAGACTTAAAGTAAGTCAACATCAGGTAGTATCAGTACTCCACTTTTGTTCTTTTTCAATATTGAGTTGGCTACTTTGGGTCTTCTGACTTTTCATATAAACTTTAGAACCAATTTTTTAATGTCCACAAAGTAACTTGTTAGAATTTTATTTGGCATTGCATTGAATCTATAAATTAAGTTGGGATAAACTTATATCTTGTCAATATTGACTCTTCCTATGCATGAACAATGAATATCTCTTTATTTACTTTTTCCTTGATAGCTTTCATCAGAGTTCTGTAGTTTTCATCACATAGATCTTATACATATTTTGTCAGATTTATACCTGAGAATTTTATTTAGGGTGGGTTTGAATACAGTCTTGTGTTTTTAATTTTAAATTCCACTTGTTTATTGTTGGTATATAGGAAAGTGATTGACTTTTGTGTACTAATTTTGTATCCTGCAACCTTGTGGTAATCATTTATTTATTTAAAACATTTTGCATTGATTTAGATTTTCTTCATAAATGATCATGTCATATGCAGATATGATTTTTTTTATTTCTTCCTCCCTAATCTTTATATATTATATGTCCTGTTCTTATTTTATTGCAGTATCTAGGGCATCCAATACAATGTTGAAAAGCTTTGGTAAGAGGACATGTTCTTGCTTTATTCTTAATCTTAGTAGACAAGCTTCAAGTGTGTCACCATTAAATATGATATTGACCATAGGATATTTTTGTAGGCATTACTTATCAAATTGGAAGAATTCACCTGTATTCATAATATACTGTGATTTTTTTTTTAATGAATGAGGGTTGAATTTTGTAAATGCTTTTTTTGGATCTATTAGTACAATTGCATGATTTTTCCTTTTTATCTGATGATGTTACCATTTACATTAATTGATCTTTTAATATTGCACTAGGCTTGCATAACTGAAATACATTTCTTTGGCCCCAGATATAATTATTTTATGCTTTGTCAGTTTCTATTTGATAATGTTTTTTTGGAGATTCTCGTATCTATATTCATGAGAGATATGACTCTTTAGTTTTATTTTTTGTAATGGCTTAGTCTGTTTGTGTTATAGGACAATCCTGGCCTCATATAATAAAATAATAAATATCCCCCCTTATTTAGTTTCCTGAAAATAACTGTGTAGAGAGTTGGTGTGATTTATTCCTTACATGCTTGGTGGAAATCACCAGTGAACTCACGTGGGCTTGGTATTTTTTCTTTGGAAGGCTATTAATTATTGATTCATATTCTTTTATATTGGTCCAATAAGATTGTCTGTTTCTATTTGTGTGAGATTTGAAAGATTTGTCTTTCAAGAAACTGGCTCATTTGTATGAAGTATATTTTAATTTTCTCTTATTAATACACATTTTCATTGTTTCTAAAGTTTGCTCTTGTTTACAATGCTACAGTGAACTCTTTGTATGTTTCTTAGAGCAGACCTGGACATCTGGGGGATAAATTCCCAGAAATATTATCATTCGGTCACTGTGTGTCTTTATTTTAAATTTGATAGACAAATTCAAAATGTCCTCCAAAGATGCCTCACCAACATATTTTACTAAAAACAAACCATACTAATATTTGGCACTTATTCCAGCACATTTGAATTCATTAGAGGTATCAAAGAATATTATTACTAAAATAGGGAATCTTTTTTTACTTGTACATAGTATTTGTATAAAACTATATAGAACCACACCATTATTTCAAAGGAACATTTAATTCTGGGAAGCAATGTTCAAGGAATAAATTTTAAACTATGTTTTAATCAACTACACAAGTTACTTCCTTTGTGAAAAGAACCAGGATTTTCTTAAGCTGAAGAAACAGTAGGAGTTTGGAGACAAGGCAGCAAATGTATCTTCTCACTCTGGAGGTATAGGTAGACTCCTAAATAATAAGTGTCTGTCCTCTCTTCTCATTTGTGATACATTAAATTTTCAGAATAATCAGTTGGAGGCTGTCTCACTCTTTTGATTCTCTGATGGGAAAAAGTATTTCTTGAAAGTGAGGTCCTGAAAATTGTTATTTCTTCCTGTCTCCATAACGTCCATAAACCTCTCTTCTCCATCCATACTGCCATATCACTATGCAAGCTTTCATCATCTGTCATCTGAATTAAAAAAAAAAATCTTCCAATGTTTTAGTTTTGCATATGTATTTTTAAGTATTTGAACTTAATGACATACACAAATATGTATAAGCTGATTTCTAAAATAATGTATTTTATTATTTTATCATTTAATTTTATTGTAAGGTACTGTATGTCATCAAATAAATTGCTGTTAATATTATTATAAAGATACTGTTATCAAGTAAATTAAAATGTATTTTTATTTCTTTATGCAGAAGTAAGTTTATAACCTGTATGATTTTCCTCCTTTCTGAAGAACTTCTTTTAATATTTCTTGCAACACAAACCTAATAGTAACAAAGTCTCTCATCTTTTGTCTGAGAGGTCTTTATTTCTCCTTAACTTTTGAAGAATAATTTCATTGAATAAAGAATTCTAAATTGGTGAATTTTTCTTTCCACTGAAAATATTTCATTCCACTCTCTTCGTGCTTGCATAATTTCTGAGGATAAATCAGATGTATTTTTATCATTGTTCCTCTAGAAATGAGGTGTTTTGCCCCTAGTCTGGTTTCTTTCAATATTTTTTTTGGTCTTTGATTTTCAGCAGTATGAATGTGATATGATCAGGTGTAGTTTTTCAGCACTTATCTTGGTTTGTGTTCTCTGATCTTCCTAAATTTGTGATTTGGTATGTGATATTCATTTAAAAGAAATTTTTAAATAATATTGCTTCGAATATTGCTTCGTTTTCTTTTTTCTGGTATTTGTGTTATATAAACACTTACCTTTTATATTGTCCCACAATTCTTAGATATTCTATTCTATTATATGTCAGTCTTTTTTATTTTTCCTTTTCAGTTTGAGAAGTTTCTATTGTCATATCCTCATGATTATTGATGTTCTCCTCAGCTGTGTCTACTCTGCTAAAAGCTCAAAGTCATTCTTCATTTATATTATGGTGTTTTTGATATCTAGAATTTATTTTTGATTTGTTCTTAGAATTTTCATATTTTTGCTTATTTTAACCATCAGTCTTTGTATATTGTCTATTTTGTCCAATAGAGCCCTTAATATATTAATCATAGTTATTTTAAATGAATGGTATGATAATTTCAACATCATTTCCATATCTGAGTCTGATTTTCATTCTTGCTCTACCTCTTCAAACTGTGTTTTGTTTTGTTTTGTTTTGTTTGCCTTTTAGCATTTAATTTAGACTTAAATTTTTTGTTGAATACCAGACATGATGTACTACATAAAAGGCCTTTAGTGATTTGGCAGTGAAGTTTATGGAGAAGGGAGAGTTCCATAGTCAAATGATTATGTATCAGTATTTTAGGGACCCTGTGTCTCTTCGCAAATGTTCCTCATCCCCCTCACCAACCTTAAGTGGGGCCAAAAATTTAAAAGGGGAAAGAATCAGGTATTTTCAATCCCCCAGCTCAATCAGACTATGAAAAAATAGTTTGTTGTTTGCTTTTAGGGCACGTCTTGTTAAAAATAACAGAATGCTCTGGGCATATTTTAAAATGACAACTTTTCCCGTATCTTGTAGGAAGCACTAGGGGATTTTTCTTCATTTTTAACTGTTAGAATCCAATAGAGCTCCTGAATGTAAGACTGGTAAAAATGTGAGATTCCCCTTTAGTCTGCCCCACTAGAGATTTCAACTCTCAAACTTGTTTACACTGAGCCTCCAACAATTCTTCAATCATGCTTAGATTTTCCTTGCCTAAAGTATTGGCTGGATTCCAGGAAGGAAGTCTTTCAATGGAAATTTCTGCTTGTGCATTTCAGCTCTGATAGGCTGTGATTTTCTGTCTCTGCGTGTTTATCCATTTTAAGAGGCAGTCATTGGCCCTGTGTTCTCAATGTCTAATGAATCTAGAAAAGTTATTGATTTTTAGTTTGTTTGACTTTTATTTGTTAGGCTGAAGTGATGACCTACAAGGTCTTTATACATTACACTGGAAACCTGAAGTCCCTGTAAAAATATTTTCATATGTCAATATTTGTAATAAATATGTATACACATATGGCATGAAAGTTTTATATGCTAATTCTTAGAATAATATAATTTTTCATTAATTTTCTCATTTAATTTTATTATTAAAGTGCTGAAGGTCCATCTTACTGTAGGATATTTTGAAAACAGAGATGCACATAGAGATCACTCTAGACTCTATTATCCAGAAAAAAAAAGTTGTGTTAACATTTTAGTGTATATTGTTAATGTATTTATTGTCTATATTTAAAATATGTATTTGAAATGATTCTACACTCATTATTTTTATATTTTTTATGTTTTTATGGTGACATTAGTTAATGAAATCCAATGTTTCAGCTGCATACTTTAACAGTAAGGCATATATATATTTACACTGTGTTCACCTCCCATAGCTAGATTTCTTTCTGTCACCATTTTTGACCACCTTTACCCTGTCTACCCACCTTCCGCCTTTGGTCTACCCTCTGGTAACCACTAGTTTATAGTCCATGTCCATGAGTCTCTGTCTGTTTGTCCTGTTTGTTTGTTGCTTTTAGGATTATATCCCACAGATAAGTGATATCATGTGGTTTTCAACTTTTTCTTTCTGGCTTATTTCACTTAGCATGATTATCTCAAGGTCCATCCATGTTGCTGCAAATGGCAGTACTTCATCTCTTCTAAAGGCTGAATAATTTTTCATTGTATATATGTACCACAGCTTCTTTATCCAATTGTCTATCATAGGACATTTCTGTTGTTTCCATGTCCTGGCCACTGTGAATAATACTACTTATTTTTAAAAGCATTGTTTTTTTTTTTCAATCTAAAAGTAGTATTTATTATTTGTAGAAATTATATAAACCACATAAGAAAAATGAGAAAATATAATTCACCATATTCTTTGCAACTGGAAAAATATGCAATGAACATCTATGGGATGTATGTTATTCCAGGTATGTGAATATCATAGTGTGCACTTCCATATTTTAATGTAATTAATTATATTGGATATATTGTATTACATACACTTCTCTTACTACTATGCTTTATAATTTTTAGTACAGCAAATATAAAACTATGTTCAAATTCTATGGGAATTGGTATAAAAGAAGAGTTGAATATCTATGACTTTATACTCTATTTTTTTCTAACTTAATAAAAAATATATAGACTATTAAAGATGAAATGTTAAGGTGCCAAAAAGTATTTACTTAATATCCTATTTAGTAACCTTATTGCTTTAACTCGAATAGAAGCAGTATCTTTATATTTAGCAGTTTCATATGTAATGTATTTCAATAATGAAAACCTTTAGTCATCATAAAGAAAGTGCCAGCTGTGTATTAAACTCAGTTCTTAAAGAAGCTTTTGGATATAAATGCATCACGTGTTTCATTTTCATTTTCATTAATGGCTAAACAAAACATCTATTCCCTACCCATTGGGCATCTCCAATTCTTACATTATACTTTCTTACCTCTGCTGCTATACTTTCCCTCTCTCATTCCCAACGCTTCTAAAATCCTTGCTTTATCCCTGCAGTCTCAATCTTTCTCAAAGATCATAGCTTTCCCTGAAGCCCTCCTAAGCGATGAGCACTTACCTTTTTCTCACCTGATGGTGTCCATCTTCATTCCCTTTACAGTACTGTCTCTATCTTATTAAAATAGAAATTTGTTCTTTAAGGCCCTGGTCATTTATTTTTCAGGCAACCTCCTTTCTTTCATAGTCATTATGTTCTATCATCTTACAATCCTCATTATTTTATCAAAGACTTATTCACTCATTCACCAAAATTTTGAGCACCAGATTCTGGATCAGCAACCATTCTAAGCATTGAGCATTCATCAAAAAACAAAACAAACAAAGTTGCTTTTCCTTTGGTTTTCATAAATATTTCTATTGTTCCACCTCTCCTTTTGTCAATAGATTAAAAATCTTTAAATCTAGAACTAGGCCTTTTTTATTTTCTTAATTTAAACTCTTGCTTTCTACAAAATCTTGGAAATCAAATGTCAGGTATATACTGATTAGTTACAAAATTAAATCACTGAAAATTAAGTATATTCAAAAAATTTTGGTGACTGGGTATAAATATTTGCTTTCTCATAAGTGAATAATTCTCTATTTTAATATTCATGTCCCCCTTGGTCACAACCAGTGTGTTTAGACTGATTAATTTTCTCTATTAGGCACTATTTAATATGGTCCCATAAAATTTCATTTATGTATTTTATATATGACTACATTATGATCTTGCCCATATTCCAGAATTGATATTAACCTAAATTAATGTACTTTATTATATTATTAATGACTTTCTCAAAATTAATGATATTGCTTGTGCAGAAATATTGATTATTCCATAGAACAATCAAAACACTCAATTTAACTCTGTTTTCTAAACAGACAGGTATGAGTTAGATTATCTAGCAGGAGATGAAAACACCTTAGTTACTCCCATTTTAAACCCTTTTAAATTGACATTTTATTTTTATTCAATATAGAGTATCTTTTTTATTATTATTAATTTAGGTCCTTAGGAGGAAGACAACACTTTCTCATTGTTTATAATTATAGGTTTTAATTTAATTGAAATTTAATTTAATTGAAATGAGCTATCTTTTTATAACATAAACCCATTATATGACAATTGCTCAAGTGCCTAATGTGTGCATTATATTGTATTAAGCATCATCATGATTATTACCCAACTAAAAAAAAGGAGTATCATAAGTTCTGTGAGTGAAATAAATGTAAATGCACCTATATTATTATTTTTAATTGGAAACCATTATTTCATCACTGAAAGTGTAAAGTACTGAAAGATTTTGCATTTTTCTACATTAAGAGTTGGCTAAAATATAGATCAAAAGTAAATCTTGGAAGCCATTAAAAACAGTGATTTTTATGAAAATCCTTCATAATTTCCTCTTTTCTCTTAAATACACCCGAGGTACAAATACAACTCTCTCTTCATAAAATATCTGAAGATATGTGCAACTCAATACCTCTGAGACACGCTAAATCATATTTAGTAATTTAATCAGGTTATCTCCAGAATCTTTCTCGTACCATGACAGTTTAGACTAAAGCTGATGTAATATTTTTCTTTTTTTATTAAATTTTTAGGGATAACACTGGTTAATAAAAATATTTAGGTTTCAAGTATACATATCATATGTATACTGCATTGTGTGTTCACTACACGGTTTCTATCCATCACAATATAATTGACCCCCTTTAACTCAACCTACCTCCACCTTCCCCCTCTTCTCTCTTGTAAACACAAATCTACTGTCCATGTCCATGAGTCTCTATTTCTCTTATGTGTTTGTTGTTTTCAGTTTTATATCTCATATAAATGAAATCGTACAGTTTTTAACCTTTTCTGTCTTATTTCACTAAGCATGATAATCTCAAAATACATCTGTGTTGTCACAAATGGCAGTATTTCATTTTGTTCACGGCTGAGTAATATTTCATTGTATATATGTGACACTTCTTCTTTATCCAATCATCTATCAAACAACACTTCAGTTGTTTCCATGTCTTGGCCACCATGAATAATGATGCTATGAACAACAAGGTGTATCTTTTCATATAAGTGTTTTTAAGTTTGGGAGGTAGATACCCAGAAGAGGGATTGCTGGATCATATGGTGCTTCTATTCTTAGTTTTTTGAGGAAACTCCATACTGTTTTCCATAATGGCTGTACCAATTTGTAGTCCCACCAGCAGTGTATAAGGATTCTTTTTTTCCCACATCCTCTTCAACATTTGTTATTACTTGTCCTACTGATGATAGCCATTCTAAAATGTGTGAGATAGTATCTCATTGTGGTTTTGGTTTACACATCCCTAATAGCTATTAGAGCTGAGCATTTTTTAATATGTTTGTTGCCGATTTGTGTGTCTTCTTGGAAAAAATATCTGTTCATGTGCTCTGCCCATTTTTTTAAATTGGATTGCTTGTTATTTTCTGTTGAGTTGTTCGTGGGTATACACACACACACACTCATATGTGTGTGTGTGTGTGTGTGTATGTATGTATATATATACATACATATACATATACATATACATATATATATATATATATATATATATATATATATATATATATATATATATATATATAAAATATTGAATATTAGGCCCTTACAGAGGTATTGTCTGCAAGTATTGTCAAACATTCAGTTAATTACCTCTTTGTCTTATTGATAGTTTCTTTTTCTGTGCAGAGGCTTTTTAGTTTAATATAATAGCATTTATTTATTTTTGCTTTGATGTCTTTGAATCTCTGCTTGTTTGTCCTGTTCATTTGTTGCTTTTAAGTTGGTATCCTACACATAAGAGATATCACGTGATTTTCAACATTTTGTCTGCCTTATTTAGCTTAGCAGTATTACCTCAAGTTTAATCCATGTTCTCACAAATGGCAGTATTTCGTCTTTTTATAGCTGATTAATATTCCATTGTGTATATGTACCACAGCTAATTTATCCAATCATCTGTCATAGAATACTTCAGTTGCTTCCATATCCAGGCCAGAGTGAATAATGCTACTAAGAACATCTGTGTGAAAATATCTTTTCAGATAAATGTTTTCAAGTCTTTTGGGAAATAACCAGTAGAGTTATTGTTGGATCATATGGTAGATTCATTCTTAGTGTTTTGAGAAACCTCAATACTGTTTCCATAGTGGCCATATCAATTTGCAGTCCCATTAACAGTGTATGAGGATTCCTTTTGCTCCACATTTTCTCCAACATTTGTTATTTCTTGTCTTGTTGGTAATAGCTATTCTATCAGGTTCGAGATGGTAACTCATTGGGGTTTTGATTTGCATTTCCCTAATAGCTAGTAATGTTGAACACCTTTTCATATGTTTGTTAGCTATTTACATGCCTTCTTTGTAGAAGTGTCTGGTCAGGTCCTCTGCCAATTTTTGGATTAAATTTTTCAAAATTTTTTTTATTGTTGAGTTGTATTAGTCTTTTACATATTTTGGATATTAGGCCCTTTTCAGAGGTGTTGCTTACAAACATATTTTCCCATTCAGATGGTTGTCTCTTTACCTTGTTTACAGTTTCTTTTGCTGTGCAGAAGTTTTTTTTTTCAGTTGAATATAGTCCCATTCATTTATTTTTGCTTTTACTTCCCTTGCCTTTGAAGTCAAAATCCTCTTTAAATCCAAGGTCCTTGAGTTTAGTTTCTATGTTCTCTTCTATGCAATTTATTGTTTCAGGCCTTATATTCAGGCCCTTAATCCATTTTGAGTTAATTTTGATTTGTTGTGTTAGATAGCAGTCTAGTTTCATTCTTTTGCATGTGGCTTTTCAATTTTGCCAGCTCTATTTATTAAATAGGCTTTCTTTTCTCCACTGTATATTTTTGGCTCTTTTGTCAAATATTATTTGCCCATATTATTGTTTTTTTCTTTTCTTTTCTGGGTTCTCAATTTTATTCTGTAAATACTATGCTGTTTTGATTATTGTCTCTTTATAGTCTAATTTGAAGTCAAGTACTGTGACTCTGGCATTTTCTTTTTCCTCAGGATTACTTTGATCATTCAGGGTCCTTTGTGCTTCCATACAAATCTGATGATGATTTTTTTTGTTTAAAAGATACTATTAAGGTTTCAATGGGGATCACATTAAATCTCTATATTGACCTGGGTAATATGACCAATTTAACCATGTTGTTTCTTCCAATCCAAGAACACAAAATATCTTTCCATTGCCTTGACTCTTCTTCAATTTATTATAATGTCTTCTAGCTTTCAGTGTATAGGTCCATCACATTGTTTAATTAAGTTTATTCGTTGGTATTTTATTAATTTTGTTGCAATTGCAAAATAATTTCTTAATTTTTTTCTGAAATTTTGTCTTTAGTGTATAGTTATGTTATGATATTTTACTTTTATTTTGCATCTGAAATGTTACTCTGTGTTTATTATTCCTAATAGCTTCTTTGTGGCATCTTAAGGTTTTTTTATGCAATCATATTTTCTGTAAAAAGTGACAATTTGACTTATTTATTCCCAATTTGAATTCATTTTATTTCTCTCGCTTGCCTAATTGCTCTAGCTAGGACTTCCAGCACTATACTGAATAAGAGTGGTGATAAAAGACAGACTTGTCTTGTTCTTGAACTTAAAGGGGAGGTTTTCAGTTTTTCATTACTAAGTCTAATGTTAGTTGACTGTTTTTTGTATATGACCTTTGTTATGTTGAGTAACTTTTCTTCAATACCCATTTTATTAAGTGATTTAGGCACAAATGAATGCTGTATCTCATGAAATGATTTTTCTCTAGATTTGTTGATGTGAGTATATGATTTTTATACTTTATTTTGTTAATCACAGTGATCAGTTTGCATATGTTGAATCGTCCTAGTACCTTGGAATGAACCCCACTTGAGTGTGATGCATAATCTTTTTAATGTATTTCTGTCAGGATTTTTGCATCTGTACCCATCAGATATTTTAATATGTAGTTTGTGTGTGTGTGTGTGTGTGTGTGTGTGTGTGTGTGTGTGTGTGTGTGTGTTATCCTTGCCAGGTTTTGTTTCTGGTAATGTTGGCATCATAAATTGAGTTAGAAAGTATTGCCTCTTCCGTAATTTTGAAAGACTTTGAGAAAAACAGGTATTATCTTTGCATGTTGGGTAGAATTCATTGTTGAAGCCATCTGGTCCTGGCTTTCATATTTTGGGAGGTTTTTGATTGTTTCAATGTCTTTATTGTGTATCACTCTATTTAAATTTTCCAGTTTTCCAGGACTCAGTCTATGAAAATAGTGTACATCTAAAATCTTATTCTTTTCTTCTAGGTTATTAAATTTGGCATCACATAATTTTTCATAGTATCCTTTTATGATCATTTTTATTTCAGTTTTTTTCATGACATCTCTTTCATTTCTAATTTTTTTATTTGTGTTTTTTCCCTTTATTTTAGTTGATCTAGCAAGAATTTTGTCAATTCTATTAATCTTCTTAATAAACTAGTTCTTTGTCGAATTGATTTCTTTTTCATTTTATTCTCAATTTAATTTATGTCTGCTCTAAATTTTAGTATTTCCTTCCTTCTGCTGATTTGGGGCTTTGATTGTTCTTCTTATTCTGGTTTTGTTTTTTTTTTTAAGATGTAAAGTTAGATTTTCATTTGGGATCTTCCTTGCATTTTTTTTTTCAGATAGACCTGTAGTGATATGAACTTTCCTCTTATTACCGCTTTTCCTTTGTCCCAAAAGTTTTTATATGTCATATTCTCATTCTCATTTGTTTCTATGTACCTCTTGATCTCTCTTATTTTATTTTATTTTATTTTTTTTTTTGTGATCCGATCATTCTTTAGCGGTAACATGTTCAGCCTCCACATTTGTGGATTTCCTTACTGTATTTGAAGTTAATCTCTATATTCATAGCATTATGATTGAATAATATGCTTGATGTGCTTTCAGTCTTCATTTAAAACACACACACACACACACACATACACACACACACACACACACACACACACACACACACATATATATATGTGTGTGTGTGTGTGTGTGTGTGTGTGTGTGTGTGTGTGTATATTAGTTTCAAATATACAGTACACCGATTAGACATTTATAATGTGCATAAAACTATCCCCCAATTACACCCTTCCTCCCTTGGCCCTCCACTTAGCCATCATATTAATGCTAATTTCATTCCCTCCGCCATACTCCCCAAGACCAACTATCAACTTCTAATTTGTGCTTCTTTATCCCTTCACCTTATTATCCCAGCTTCCAATGCCCCTCCCCTCTGTCTGTCACCAAACTGTCCATTATAATTGTGAGTCTGTTTTTCATTAGTTTGTTCTATTTTTCTGTAGATTCCACATAAAAGTGAAATCATATGGTATTTATCTTTTTTTGTCTGACTCATTTCACTCTGTATAATAACTTCTAGGTTCATCCATGTCATTGCAGATGGTAGTATTTCATTTATTTTAATAGCTGAGTAATATTCCATTTATATATGAACCATAATTCCTTTATCCAATTGTCTGTTCATAGGCATTTAGGTTGCTTCCATATTTTGGCTACTGTAAAATCTCCTGCCATAAATATTGGAGTGCATAGATCTTTACGAATTATTGTTTTGGTTTTCTTTGGAAAAATACCCAGAAGTGCAATTGTTGAGTCAAAAGGTATATCCATTTTTACTTTTTTGAGACACCTCTATACTGATTTCTATAGCTGCTGTACCAATTTGCAATTGCACCAACAATATATGAGGGTTCCCTTTTCTCAGTATCCTTGACAACACTTGCTGCTTTTTTAATTTATTGATGACAACCATTCTGACAGGTGTTAGGTGATATCTCATCATGGTATTCATTTGCATTTCTTTGATAATTAACGATTTCAAGGATCTTTTCATATGTCTATTAGCCATATGTATTTACTCTTTGGAGAAGTATCTGTTCAGGTCTTCTGCCAATTTTTAAATTGGATTGTTTGCTTTTTGTAGTTGAGTTGTATAAGTTCTTTATAAATTTTGTATATTAACCCCTTCTCAGAGGTATCATTAGCGAATATCTCCTCCCAAACTGTTGGTTGTCTTTTTGTTTTGTTGATTGTTTCCTTTGCTGTACAAAAACTTTTTAGTTTGATGTAGTCCCATTTGTTTATTTTTTCTTTTGTTTTCCTTGCCTTAGGAGATATATCTGAAAAGAAATTCCTGTTGGTAATATCAGAGAGTTTACTGCCTATGTTTTCTGCTAAAAGTTTTATGGTTTGGGGTCTTATATTGAAATTTTTAAACCATTTTGAGTCTATTCTTGTACACAGTGAAAGAATGTGGTCCAACTTCTTTTATTTTTATTTTTGCATGTATCTGTCCACTTTTCCCAAAACCATTTGTTGTAGAGACCATCTTTATCCCATTGAATATTCTTACTTGGTTCATCATATATTAAGTGAGCATATAGGCATGGATTTATTTCTGGACTCTCTATTCTGTTCCATTGATCAATGTATCTGTTTTTATGCAAGTACCATGATGTTTCGATTACTGTAGCCTTGTAGTATAGTTTTATATCAGGTAGTGTGATATCTCCAACGTTCTTCTTTCTCAAGATTGCTGTGGCTATTCGGGATTTTTTTATGGCTCTGTATAAATTATAGGATTATTTGTTCTATCTCTCTGAAAAATGCCATTGTTATTTTGATAGTGATTGCATTGAATCTATAGATTGATTTTTAATAATGTTGCTTCTTCTTACTCATGGACATGGTATATCCTTCCATTTATTTTATCTTCTTAAATTTCTTTTATCAATGACAATTTTCTGAAAACAGGTCTTCTACCTTGTCGGTTAATTTTATTCCAAGTTATCTTATAGTTTCAATACAATTGTAAATGGGATTGTTTTCTTAATTTCTCTTTCTGAAAGTTCATCTTTGGTGTATCAAAATGCCACTGAGTTCTAAATATTTATTTTATAACTTGCTACTTTACTGAATTCATTGATCAATTCTAACACTTATTTTTGGGCGAGATCTTTAGGGTTCTCTATATAAAGTATTATGTCATCAGCAAATAATGAGAGTTTTCTTCCTTTCCAATTCAGATGTCTTTTATTTCTCTTTATTTTCTGTGGCTAAGACTTCTAATACAATGTTGAAGAGGAATGGTGAAAATGGACATCCATGTCTTGTTCCTGATCTTAATAAAAACGTTTTTACCTTTTCCCCATTGAGTATGATGTTATCTGTAAGTTTATAATGTGTGGCCTTTATTATGCTGAGGTACATTCCCTCTTCACTGAGAATTTTTATCATAAATGGATGCTGGATTTTGTCAAACACTTTTTCTACATCTATTGACATGATCATATGTTTTTTATCTTTTGATTTGTTAACATGGTATATCATATTAATTGATTTGTGGATACTGTACCAACCTCTCATCCCAGGAATAAATCCAACTTAATGATAGTGTATGATATTTTCAATGTGTTGCTGAATATGGTTTACCAATATTTTGTTGAGAATTTTTTCAACAATGTTCATAAGAGATATCTGCCTATAATTTTCTATTTTGTAATGTCTTTGCCTGGTTTTAGAATCAAGGTAATGTTGGCCTCATAAAAGGAGTAAGGTAGCTTTCCCTGTTCTTGAATTTTTTAAAACAGTTTGAGAGGAGTAGGTGATAATTCTTTGAATGTTTGGTAAAGTTCGCCTATGAAGTCATCTGGTTCAGGACTTTTGTTTTTTTGGGAGGTTTTTGATTACTGATTCTATTTAATTGGTGGTAATTGGTTCGTTTATATATATTTTTTTCTTAACTCAATCTTGGGAGATTGTAAGTTTCTAGGAATGTGTCTATTTCTTCCTGATTGACCAGTTTTTTAGTGTGTAATTGCTCATAACATTTTCTTATGATCTATTGTATTTCTGTGGAGTCTGGTTATTTCTCCTTTTTTATTTTTTATTTTATTTATGTGAGTCCTCTCTATTTTTTTCCTTGATGAGTCTGTCTAAGGGTCTGTTAATTTTGTTTATCCTTTCAAAGAACCAGTTCTTGGTTTCATTAATCTTTTGTATTATTTTTTTAGACTCTATTTCATTTATTTCCACTCTGAATTTTATTATTTCCTTCTTTCTACTCTCTTTGAACTTTGGTTGCTGTTCTTTCTCTAGTTCTTTTAATTGTAAAGTTAAATTGTTTATTTGACCTTATTCTTGTTTCTTGAAGTAAGCCTGTATTGCTACGAATTTGCCTTTTAGGACTGCTTTCACTGTGTCCCATAAACTTTGAGTTGTTGTGTTTTCATTTTCATTTGTGTCTAGGTATCTTTTGATTTCTTCCTTGATCTCCTTAACAATCTATTCATTATTTTGTAGCATGTTATTTAGCCTCCATATGTTTGAGTATTTTCCAGTTTTTTTTCTTGTAGTTGGTTTCTAGTTTCATACCATTGTGATCAAAGAAGATGGTTGATATGATTTCAATCTTCTTACATTTATAAAAACTCGATTTGTGTCTTAACATATGGTCTATGCTGGAAAATGTTCTATGTGCACTTGAGAAAAATATATATTTTGCTACTTTGGGGTAAAATGCCCGGAAAATATCTATTAAGTCCATCTGTTCTAGTGTATCTTTTAGGTCCAATGTTTCTTTGTTGATTCTTTGCCTGGAAGATGTGTCCATTTATGTCAATTGTGTGTTAAAATCTCCTTCTACAAGTGTATTACTGTTGATCTTTCCTTTTATGTCAGTCAGTAATTGCATTATGTGTGTAGATGCCCCTATGTTGGGAGCACATATGTTTACTAGGGTTATGTCCTTTTGACGTATTGATCCTTTCATCATTATGTAATGCCCTTCACATTGTCTCAAAGGTCTCTTAAACTATCCTAATATTTTTATTTTAATTTTTTTATGTTGTTCTGATTGGGTATATTCAGCTATCTTGTCTTCCAATTCACTGATTCGATCTTCTGCTTCATCTAATCTACTGTTGAATCCTTCTAGTGTATTCTTCATTTCCATTTTCATATTCCTCATTTCTGTATGTTTCTTTTTTAGGGTTTATATATCTCTTTTTATGCTCTCATTGTAGTCATCCATTCCCCACCCCCCGTAAGTTTGTTGAGCATTCCTTATAATCATTATTTTGAACTCTAACTCTGGTAAGTTGCTTACCTCCATTTCATTTAGCTTATTTTCTGGAGTTTTCTCTTGTTTCATATGTGGCATGTTTCTTTGTTTTATAATTTTATTAGCCTCTCTGTGTCAAGAATATTTGTTTCTTCTCTCAGCCTATGCCAGGTGGCCTAATGTGGAAGGTGTCCTGTGTGGTCTAGTGGAGTATTCTCCCTGATCTCTTGTACCAGAAACTCTGGAGGTGACTTTTATGTGGTTTGTGTGTGATCTTTTGTTGTCACAAAGACTTTATTGTTGTTAGTAGATCAGTGGGTGGAATCAACACTCAGGCTGACTAGTTGTGAGAATTGGCTGCACCCGTAGGGTAAGGTTTTTTGTATGGGGCCTGACCCCACTGAGTGGGATTTGCCTTAGCATCCTTATGTACTTGTTGCAACCACCTTTTCTGTGTATCACTAATGGGACTAGTCAGAAATTGCTCCATTGTGGTCTGATTTCAGCCTCCTGATGCTTTGGTTTTGCGGCCACTTGGGAGGGGCTCCCTCATAGGCCAAGGTCAGCTGCTGCTTTTGACTGCTTGGGGCTACCTAGTGAGAATTACAAAGCGATCCACTGATGGTTGTTGCCTATGCTGGATCTATAGATAAGTGAACGAGACAATGTTGTAGGTAGTTATCCCTCATCCCTGACCTATGGCAGTTTTTCAGAGGGACCAGTGCTCCTAAAGGCCTGACGCTGCCTATCAGTTGCCCATAAGTCTCTGAAACTGGGTGAACCTTTGGGTGATATGTGTGTTGAGTGGTGCAGGGATTCTGGGTATCTCCTGGGCTCTTGACTAAATGTTCTCCTGCCACTGCAGTGTCAGTTTATATTCCCATGCTATCTCTTTGGCTTGCTGTACAAGTTTCCACTCATAGCACGGTCAACTGCTGCCCACCTTGGGCCTAAATGTGCTACCCCAGAGCAGGGGCAGTTGCCTATCAATGTGCAGTGGGCACTTTATGTATTGGATGGGGCAGGAACTCAGGGAGTTAAGGGCTGTAAGGTCAATACAGACCCCTGCAATCCCCTCAAGGGATATTGCAGCTTGTACAGGCAGCAGGGATCTGTCCACAACTGTTTTCTTCAAAATTCACTCACTGAATTAGCCAAGGTCTATTGCCTGTGTTAATTACTCAATCCCAGAGCCAAACAGGGCACAAGAGACTGCTTGTCAATGGGCTGCAGGCACTTTGTGGCTTGGGAGAAGTGGGATCTCAAGGCATTAAGGTCCATTTGACCAATACAACCTCAATTTTGCTGCAACTTCTATGCCTGGTAATTCCCACTGTAGACTCAGATCACCGTGAGGCTAGCTGCCATCAGTGGTGTTCCCACAAACCTTTGTACTCCCCAGGTACAATATTGCAACTGTTGTAGGCAGCAATGGTCTACCTGCCTTTTTTTTTTTCCCCGTGCAGTGACCACCCTCTGCCAGCTAAACTCTGTTGCTTATTGTGGATTATGAGATCAGGAGAGGGGAAGGGCAGAACTGTGTCAGTTCACTGTCAATGCCCCTCCCTCCAGGTAATGGCAATTAGATCAATACAGCTTTCATCTTTCTGCACATTTGATAATTTTTGTGAGTTCCCACAGAAGTTCCAGATCACAGTAAGACCAGCTGCTGTCTGAGACTGGCCCACAGATCCCTAATATCTGCCCACATTAGTGTTGGCAACAGTGTTCTGCCTGATGCTATCTCAGCGCTGGCCCGCTGTTGCTGGGATTAGAAATGCTGCTTACAATGATGGCCACCCTGCTATGAATCACTGATTAATTGTGATCAGGGCTTGGAATCGATCTAAGAACAACTGTGCCATGCAGTGTGCAGGTTAGGTGGGGCAGGCACACCCCCTCAGTCCAGAGCTCTGTGAAAGGGGTCTGCACAATCAAGCTGGCGTGTTCTGTAGGTTACCCTTTAGAGACACTGGACTAAGGCACAATGGTCGCTGCTTTTAAGCCCTCCTTCTGACTCCAGGTAATGGATTTTTTTTCAAAATGAATCCCCTACGAGCTTCTGACTCACTGCTGGTGTCCTGGGTGAGTGTCTGCAAGTCAGAAAGCCTTTGCTCATGTCCTTCAAAGGGACATATATGGACTCAGCTGCCTCTGTCTCACCCAGATTGCCAGAATCCCCTCTAGTTTCTACAGAGTTATTGGAATCTCCTCCCCCCTGGGCTGGGACCCTGTACTGGAGAGTCCCCAGATGAAACCAGTACCACCCTCTCTTTCAGTAGAGCATCTGCAGACCCATTAGACCTCTCGGTGATCCTCCACCACCTGCAGGTGCAGGTCCAGCAGGAAATGCGAATTTGCTCCTCTTATTATTGGCTTCCATGTGGATCCTTTATATTATCATATATAGGTGTCACGATCACCTGGACTCCAAGTAATTCTCCACATTTATTATTTTATAATTTGTTTGTAATTTCAATTCAGTTTTGAGAGGTGATGAACCCGGCTTTTACCTAGTCCATCATCTTCCCAGAAGCCTTGCTTTCAATCTTTTTAAATTTGTTGAGGCAACTTTTGTGTCTTTTTGTATGGTTTATTCTTGAGAATGTTCCATGTGCATTAGAGAAGAATGCATAATCTGAAGTTTTGAGATGAAAGGTTCTGTAAATATTGATATCCAATTGTTTAATTTATCATTTAAGATTCATATTTTTTATTGATTTCTTGTTTTGATGACAGTGGGTTATTTAAGTCCCATAACATAATTTTGTTTTTGTCAATTTCTCTGTTTAGTTCTGTTAGTAGTTACTTGATAAATTTTGGTGTTCATTGAGAGTATATGATTTGGTGTTATGTCTCTTTTATGTATGGATTTCTTTATCATTATAAAGCATCTGTCATTTTCTCTCATTTTTTTTTTTTATTTTGAAGTCTATTCTTTCAGATATGAGTATTGTTATACCCACTTTTTCCTGGATGCCATTTGCCTGAAGTAAACTTTCCACCTTTTCACTTTGAGTTTATGTTTGTTTTTGCAGCTGAAATATATCTTTTGAAGGTAGAGTAATATTGGATATTGTTTTTTAATCCAAGCTTCTTCTCTGTTTCTTTTTATTGGTGAGTTCATTTACATTTAGGCTGCTTATTGACATATGAGCTTTTTCTATAGATATTTTATCTTGTGTTTTCTGTTAGCTCAGTGTCTCCTTTGTTTCTTTGCTCTCATGTTTCTATCTCAAATTTTAGTTTGTTGTCACTTCATAATTTTTTTCCTCTGGTCCTTCTTGTTTTATGTTATGTGTATCAGTTCTAAACGTGTGTGTGTGTGTGTGTGTGTGTGTGTGTGTGTGTGTGGTTGCCATTAAGTTTCACTAAAATAAAATTTCATATGTACAATAGTATTTTCTCTACTCCATGTACCTTATTTCTATTTCCCTTTGCAAATTCGAATCTTTACCTCTCCCCTTTTCCTTATTCTCTCAAATTATCCATATTTATGTTGTGAGTTTATTTATGATTTATAGAAGCTATTGTATTCCTCTCTTTTTAAAAATATTTTTACCTTCTTTAACAATTATGTAATATTTAAGTTTATAAGACTCTATCCTACATAAGGGATGCAATTTCCTGTTTCTGTCTGTTTATTAGTTATCTTACTCATAGTTTTGTATCTTTTTTGCCTCTTTGTTTCAGGTAGAATAACCTTTTTTAGTATTTTCTGTAATGCAGTACTTGTGGTGGAAAATTTTTTCAGTTTTTGTATGTGCAAAAATATTTTGATTTATCATTTACATGTAAAGGAGAACTTTGCTGGATATATTATTCTTGGCTGGTAATTTCTCTTGTTCAATAGTTTTAATATTTAATTCTACTCCCTTCTGGATTGTAAAGTTTTGCTTAAAAATCTTATAATAAGCTTATGTTTTTAATTTTTTAAGGGTTATCATCTTCTTACCCCTGGCTGCCTTTAGAAGTTTTTCTTTGTCATTAATTTTTAACAGTTTTAATATAATGAGTCTTAGAGAAGGCCTTTTTCGGATTGAGGTAATTAGGCGTGCTTCAAATTGAGAAATGAGTTCTTTACTTAGATTTAGGAAATTCTCATGGACTATTTAAAAAGACTTTCTATTTCTATTTTTTCTCTTTTCCCTTTCTAGTATAATCATTATTCTTATATTACTCTTTCTGATAGTGTCAGATAGTTATTTCAGGTTTCATTTATTTATTTATTTTTTATTCTCAAGTCTCTCTCTTTTTCTACCTGCCATTTCCAGATTTCTATTTTTGTATCACTAATTTTTCCCTCCAATTGGACAGCTTTATTTCCTTAGCTTGCTATTTTGTTCTTTATCACTTTTATTGAGTTTTTAAGCTCCAGATGATATATTTGATTCTTTTTTTAGAGTTTCATTTTCTGTGGTAAGGTATTTTTGTTGTTCATTGATTTTTGTTTCTGAGTTAATTGAACTGTTGATTAGAATTTGCTTGCATCTTGTTGATTTTTTTCAGAAGTGCAATCTTGAATTCTCTGTCATTTACATCACTTATTTCTATACCTTTAAGTCTATTTTTTTCTGGGAATTTTTCATTTTCTTTCTTATCCGCCTTGTCACCTTCATTTTTCATGGTATTTGATGGATTATATCTTCACTTAGCCATTTAAGAGAAGATACTCTGATTTTCTTTCTTTTTTTTTTTAAATCATTATTATTAAGAGTGATCTCTCTTTAGCTAGTTTATAAGAAGAGGATTTTGTGTGTGTGTTTTGTAGTAAGTGGTACACAGGGCTTCTGCATTGCCGAGGACTCCAAGATCTCTGTTGTGGGTCAGTAAAACACCCTTTATTCTCTGGGGAGATGTATGTTTTCTTTATAATGAGGTCTCCTCAGTCCCAAGGCTCCTCCCTCATCGATTGGACTTATATGCTTGCCTTTAACTAAATTTTATTTTTTCTGGGATAAATAGAAAAATCTTATAAAATGTTGATATCTGTTTTAGTATACTTAAATATACATTTATATTTATTGCTTTCACATTTTACTTATTTCATGGCTTTCACTCATTTTTAAATTTTCATCTCCTCACAATTTTTTTTCCAATTAAGTTATTAACAGACTGAAGTGGCTGACTGTGTGCATATGTCTTGCTTTATTACATTTATTAATTGAATAACTTTCTTAGTCTAATATAAACCCAAAATAGAAATACAAATAATAATTCAGGCATGCATTAATATGAACTTCTAGTTAATCTGTTAAAGACTTAAGCAAGGTTATTTAAATAGTGGCTTTGAATTTAATGTTACTCTAGCAATACACCGCACCTTCAGGTAGATGATTATTGTGCATTGACATCCTGCCTCAGTCATAAAATGTTTTAATGAATTATATGCTGATCAAGAATATCTTAATTTTAACTACTACTTGACTTTTATTATTTAAACTAGATCTTCTCCTTTGCCTAATGCTTAAGATTATTCCTGCAGTTTCCTTTATCATTCAGTCTTATCTACTACTCTACTTTATAGTTTTTAGGAAAAAAAATACTGATATAATTTATGAAAAAATAATGGTTTACATAGCTGCATCATGCATACACTTTTTATTTTACCCAGTTAAATGTGTTGTTTTCCAAATATGTATTTGTGTGCTCTTTTTTTGTTATCTTTTCTTTTCTTTTTCAGTATAAGAAAAACCTTGCTGAATCTAATGCACTGCCTTTGACAGTCTTGGAGTGCCTGCATGCTATTGGTGTGTCAGGTTAATCTAGGAGGCAACTCCATTTCAAGAAAATATCTGAGAACTTATGAAGAAGTCTGGGAGCTCCAGAAGCCTCTATTAGATATGGATGCATCAAATATGTTACATCTGAGAAACTACTGTAGTTATTTTGCTGCCAAAAGCTCTACTGTTAAATTAAATGTGAATATGAAGGATGTGTGTACTTAGGTATATATTTATTTGCAAAAACCACACAACACTAGGCACCTTATTTGCAAAGGTGAACAAATGTTTTTGTATGCAAAAAATGTCCAAGAAATTGACATTTTAGCAACTGTTTTCCATGACTTTCTTTAAATAAACTTTTTTTTGGCCGAGATTAAATAAATATATTTTGTATCTAGCAACTTTTATGAAAGAATTCATCAAGAAGAAAAAAATTACAGGTAATATATTATTTGGAAAATGCATTAACATCTGTCAAATACAAGTAATATAGTCATTAGGATGAATATATTTTCTGTGATAAATGAAGAACTGAATTTCATACCAACTGTATATTAGATGGTGAACACACAATGAAATATACAGATGATGTATCATAGAACTGTATTAACTGTATTAACCAATGTTACCCCCATGAATTTAATACAATTTTAAAAAATATATCTTTATAAAGTCAGTCTCAGTTTCTCTGTCTCTGTCTCTCTCTTTCTTACACCCCACTGGCATAAACAACAACAGCAAAAATTTTTTTCAAAAAATAAGGCTTACAAAATTACATGGTAATTTCAGGTCTCTTCTTTCTTATTCCATGAGGAGTAATAATTCTGCGAACAATGAGGAGAAATAAAATTTTATTATAAAATATTGTATATGTGTGTGTGGAATGGGCCATGTTGAAAAAGTGGAAGGTAGCTACCAGGAACAATTCTTCCAAACAAAGATCTCTGTTATGGTGTAGAAGCATCAGCAGTGGAATAGCACTGTCGCAGAAAAACATTCTCTCTGGGGACGTTGCTGATAAACCTAGAAAGTGGCCAGAAAATATATGGCAGTGATTAATGATAAAAAAGCAAGCAATTGGAACAGATAGTCCAATAGATCTCTTCCTACTGTAATGTACTTATCATTATCTCTGATTTTTTTTTTTAATTTAAAGATACTATAAATATTTCTGGTCAAGATGGCAAAGGTAGGTAAATGCTGTTTTAGCCTTTTATCATGACCACAATATAATTAAAAATAAACAACAAAACAAGCATTGTATTGAAAATTGTCTGAATTCTAGCTGAACAGAAGTCCGATAATTAAAGACATGCAGAAGAAACCACCTTGAGACTGGAAGGATAGGCAGGGATGCAAAATCAGCTGGTTCCACACATGTGTATGATAATTGAAAAACAGCTGCAAGACAAACCTAGAGGAGCTAGGGGTCTGAGCCTGAAGCTGGGCTTCCCACCCTACAATTCAAGTGTTGGGAAGAAAATTTCCCCCAAAAATGTGCATGTAAAATTCATCAAAAATTGTCACTGAATAAGGCAGAGAGCTGCAAGGGTACTGGACATTTCTTTTGGAAAGTCCACATATGGACTGACCTGCCAATGGACTTACTTACTCTGTGCTTCAGTGCATAGGTAGGCACTCAAAAGTCACAAGGGATATATGGTAAAGGAACTGTATTGTCTGGCTTCAGGGTGAGGTCTGAAAGGGCAGTCTTCTCCCAGGAAGTGATGGTGGAGCTTACTTTTTCTTTGCTGGGCCCCCCACCACCCAGTGAGCCTGCGTAAGCAGCAACCATATCTGGGTCTCCATCAACCTGTGTGACACTGGTTGCCCCACCACAGTGATTTCCTGAAACCCCATTCCAACCAACTTGTGGGCTCACCCAAGCTGCTTTCAATAGCTTTTCCATACAAATGACCTATCTTGGCTTCTGTTGCAGAATTCTCTAAAGTATCTCAAAGGTTCAGAAAACTCAAATAAGCAGAATTTGGCCTCAGTGTACCCTGTACTACTGTGGAACAGCCCAAGCCCGGCACTAGTTGCAGGCAGGAAGCTCAACAAGATACAAGAAAATTCTGATAAACATTTCAATGAACTTAAAAACAAAATTACGAACAACAGGAATACTTTATCAAGGAGACTGAAACTTTAAATAAGAACCAAATATAATTTCTAAACTTGAACAAATCATTAAAAGAGATGAAGAATAAATTAGCAAGCTTGGGAGATAAAGCTGACCAGATGGAGGAAAAAGTTAGTAATACTAAAACAGAAATCTGAAAATGATGCAGAGGAAGAAAAGAGAAACTTGACAGTGAAAAAGAAATTTAAATAGCTGTATAAGAACTATCTGAGGCCATCAGAAAAGACATAATATAAGAATAATGGGTGCACCTAAAGGAAAATAAAAGAGAGCAAAAGACATATTCAACTAGTCAATGAGAATTTTCCAGATTTAAATGTAAGACTGAGCTGACCAATAAAAAGGCACAGAGTAGCAGACTGGATCAAAAAACAGAACCAAGTCATATGCTATCTTCAAGAGACACATATCAGCTACAAGGACAAATATAGACTCAAAGTAAAGGTAAAAATGATACTCTAAGCAAATCACAGCCAGAGGAAAGCAGGTATAGCCATACTTAAACATGATGAAATTGACTATAAGATTAAGAAAAGGTAACAATAATCAAAGATAGACATTTTATAAATATAAAGAGTATAATACATCAAGAGGACATAACACTTGTCAATATATATGCTCTCAATCAGGGAACACCAAAATATACAAAACAATTACTAACATAACTAAAGGCAGCAATTGACAAAAATGCAATTAAAGGACCTAACAGCCCCTTTGAAAGCTATGGATATATTACCTAAAGAGAAAATAAAAAAAACATAGACCTTAAATAACACATCAGACCAATTGGATGTAGTCAACATTTATAGAGCCTTTCATCCCAAAACACCAGATTATACATTATTCTCTATTGCACTTGGAACATTCTCTAGGGAGACTATATGGTGGAAGGCAAAAATAGCCTCAACAAATTTAAGGAGATCTAAATTATACCAAGCATATTCTCCAACCATAACGTTTTGCAACTGAAAATCAACTGCAAAAAGAAAGAAAGAAAACCCAGAAATATGTGGAGATTAAACAACATGCTATTAAAAAACAGCTGGGTCATAGAAGAAATAAAAGGAGATCAAGAGATTTATACAAACAAATTAGAATAAAAAGAAAGTCCATATCAGTACAGGTCTATCTCAAGAAACAGAAAAAATACCAAATAAACAACTTAACATGACATCTTTAAAAACTAGAAATAGAAGAAATGAAGCTCGATCTGAGAAGATAGAAAATACTGAAAATTAAAACAGAATTAAATAAAATTGATAAGAAATGTAACCAAAAAAATTAATGCAAAAAAGAACATTTTTTTGAGAATATTAATAAAATGAACAAACCCCTGGAAAGACTCACTAAGGAAAAAAAAAGAGATTGATAAACAAAATAAATGAAAGAGGAAAAGTTATAATATATACCACTGAAATACAAAAGATCATATAAAAATACTGTGAAAGATTATGTGTCACTAAATTAAATAACCTAACCTAAAAGAAATGAACAACGTTTTAGATATATACAACCTTCTTAGACTGAATCAAGAAGAACTGAAAAATCTAAATAGACTTATCAAGAGTATGGAAATTGAAAATATCATTAAATCATTACAAAAAGTAAAAATCCAAGACCAGATGGATTCACTAGTAAATTCCAGAAACCATTCACAAAAGAGTTAAAACGTGTTCTTCTCAAACTTTTTAAAATTAAAAACAAAAGAGACAATACTTCCTTACTCATTTTATGAGGCCAACGTTATCCTGATATTAAAACTTTATAAAGTAACACAAAAAAAGAAAACTATAGACTAATATATGTGACGAATACAGATGCAAAAATCTTAAATAAATGCTAGCAAATCTAATACAAAAAAAACATTAAAAAGATTATACATCATGATCAAGAGGGTTTTACCCCAGGAACACTGGGACAGTTTAACAAACAAATCAATTAATCAATCTTATGATCATATCACAAAAAGCAGATGGCAAGATACAGCATCCATCTATGATTTTAACGCTTAATAAAATGTGTATAGAAGGGAAGTACCTCAACATATTAATGTGACAAACCCTCAGCTAACATCATACTTAATGGTGAAAAACTGAAAACCTTTCCTCTAAGATCACAAACAAGACAAGACTGTCTGCTATCACCATTGCTATTCAATATAGTATTGGGAGTCCTAGCAAGAGCAATCAGGTAAGAGAAAGAAATGAACGACATATGAATAGATGATGAGATAGTAAAATTGTTGCATTTTGCAGATGACTTGATTCTGTATGTAGAAAATCCTAAAGTTTTAGGATACAAAATCAGCATATAAATATTCTCAACATTCCTATACACCAACAATTAAATTCCAGAAGAACAAAAATCCTTTTGCAGTTGCAAGAAAAAGATAAATTATTTAGGAATAAACCTAATGAAACATGTGAAGGACCTATACATTAAAAACTATAAGACATTATTAGAGAATTTTGAAGAAGACTCAAAATATGGAAACATATTCTGAGTTCATGAACTGGAAGAATCAATATAGTTAAAATTATTATCCAAAGCAATATACAGATTTAATGTAATTTCATCAAAATTTCAAAGGTATTCTTTAAAGAAATAGAACAAAAAATCATCACATTTGTATGGAAGCACAAAA
The DNA here is from genome assembly GCA_030015415.1 of Cynopterus sphinx. Taxonomy (NCBI): domain Eukaryota; kingdom Metazoa; phylum Chordata; class Mammalia; order Chiroptera; family Pteropodidae; genus Cynopterus; species Cynopterus sphinx. The sequence goes on along the minus strand of CM057388.1, from coordinate 47,813,611 downwards.
GACCCCAAATAACTAAAGCAATTCTGAGAAAAAAAGAACAAGGTTGACATTTTCACTCTACCTGACTTCAAATGATAGTCTAAAGAGACAATAACCAAAACAACGTGATATTCACAGAAAAACAGACACATAGACAAGTAGAACAGAATTAAAAGGTCAGAAATAAACCCCCATGTATATGGGAAAATAATGTTTGACAAAGGAGACAAAAATATACAACAAAGAAAGGAAAACCTCTTCAATAAACAGTACGGGGAAAATTGGAAAGCCACATTTGAAATAATAAAACTAGACTACTATTTGTCACCATACACCAAAATTAACTCAGAATGTATCAAAGATCTGAATATAAGACCCTAATAAATTGCATAGAAGAAAATATTGGTACTAAACTCATGGCCATTGGATTTATAGAGGATTTTATAAATTTGACCTCAAAGGAAAGGGAAAATAAAGAAAAAATAAAGAAAGAAAACTATATCACAATAAAAAGCTTCTGCATAGCAAAAGAAATAATCAACAGGACAAAGAGTAAAACATTTGAAAAAGATATTTGCAAACAATGCCTCCAAAAATGGCATGATATTTAAAATATACAAAGAACTCATATAACTTAAGAATAAAAATAATCAATCCAATTAAAATATGTGCAGAGGAGCTGAAAAGACACCTGTCCCAAGAAGACATACAAATAGTTGACAGACATATGAAAATATGCTCAAACTCAATAGCTATTAAGAAAATGGAAGTCAAAACCAAAATGAGATATGACCTCAAACCCGCAAAAATGGGTATTATCAACAAGACAAGTAGTCACAAGTGTCAGGGAAGTTGTGGGGAAAAAGAAACTCTCATACATTGCTGGTGACCATATAAATTGGTACATCCACTATGGGAAATGGTATGGAGGTTCCTCAAAAAACTAACAATAGAATTACCATATGACCCAATACTCTTCTGAGTATTTACCTTAAAAATCTTAAAACATTTATCCACAAAGATATATACATTCTGATGTTCATAGCAGCATTTTACATGGTGGACAAGACATGGAAACAACTGAAGTGTCCTTTTATAGATGATTAGATAAAATGAAATACTACCCAGCCATAAGAAAAGATGAAATACTGCCATCTGTGACAACATGGATGGATCTTGAGATTATCATGCTAAGCAAAATAAGCCAGACAGAAAATGTTGAAAACCATATAATTTCACTTATATGTGGGATATACAACTGAAAACAACAAATGAATATGCCAACAAATAGACTCATGAACATGGACAGCAGATTATTGGCCACCAGAGGGCAGGGGGAGAAGTGGGTTATAGGTAGCAGTTAAGAGAGTTGAGTATATGGAGACAAAAGGAAATTTAACTTTAGGTGCCAAACACAATAAAATATACATAGGACATATTATTGAACTGTACACTTGAAACCTATATGATTTGATTAACCAATGTCACCACAATAATTTAATAATTTATTGAAAGATCTTAAATGTACATCAGTAATTCTTTAAAATAAAAGAATGTAATAAAATCTGCTCCTCTTTCTAGAGCCAAATATATTTTGAAATTGCCTATGATTTGTCCAATCCCTAAGATTATACTGAATGCTTTTATTATAGATGATCTATACCGACAGAATTCAGAGGTTAGTCCTTTCTTGCTTTTTATGCATCACTTACTATTTAATAAGAAAAATATTTTGTGGTACATGGCCTGGGAAGTAAATTAAAAAATGAAAATGAGCTTTGAAAATAAGTCTACATTCTGCAAGATATGAACAATGTGCAATAATTTAATGCTAAAGTTGAAAAATGTTTAACTTTTTTGTGCTTTCATAAAGATATGAAAATGATTAATATTTGACATATGTCATGCAAGTTACAATTTATATTTCAGTTTCTTTGCTTAATATGCAAGTATATTGTAGATTAAATATCCACAGCTGTAGCCTAACATTACTTTGATATGTAAGAATTTAATAAAGAATTTAATATATTGTTCTATTCACCTACATAGTAACATCTATGTGATCTTTAGTAAAGCAGTGACATTAGGATTTCTGTTTGCTTTCTTATTCTTTTTTGCAACTCATTTGTATTTTAGTCTTCATTTAGAACAAGAACATTTATGCTTAAGACACACAAAACTTGATGAAAGAAAATATATTTGATGTACAAAGAATTAAAAATGTTGACTGTAGCTTTAAATAAGATTTCTCTAAATATTTTTTATCTATGAAAGTAGCAAGAGCTTAAGTGTCTCCTGCTGTCTTGTTCGACATTTGCTATTGCCCACTTGCTTATTGATTGGTAAGAAACTCCAAACCGGATTTTTAGCTCATTAATCATGTCATGTCACAGGGATTAGGACAAAAAAAACTTTATGCTTTCCAGCAGACATCTATGACTCAGTAAGAGAAGTGAGTAAATATAATATGGACATACTATCTTCATACTAATTAAAGGTCATCTACTATAAAGTTGTGCACAAGAATTGATTATATTATGCTCTAACCCATTTCCACTCTCTGCATAATGAATAAAATGAGAACATTCTAGCTTTTTAACTTTCTGTTAATTTGCCCAGTAATGTGACTATTAAACTTCCATGCAAAGAAAATAAGAGGCAGCATATATATTTTGAATAGCACATCATCACATTAAAATATACATGAGCATGGCAAATGAAATCAACTTATGAAATTGCAATGTTTTTGGTATTTATCTTTGTGTGTATTGTCATATAAGAAAACACTTATTTATAAATTCAGAATATAGAAACCAAATTTAAGTGCACCAAAACCAAAGATATGATACTATATTTATATATTGACCAGTGGCACATGACATCGTTTTTATATGAAGTTAGACAATCTATAGATTGCAGTCTAAATTTAAACCATAAGAACTCTTGTCAACTCTTTATTAATTATCTTGGCCTTTGGAGGCCTCCTGGTATTAGAATTATCCCCTGATTCTTTCATTAGTGTTTCACAGACATTACATCTATGAGATAGAGTTAATGATTTCATGACTATTCACAACTGTCTCAAAACCATCTTCCTTTCCTCTATACCTCAATGTCCTATTAAACTATACTATGACCAGGATTAATTGACTGTTCTTTCCTCAATCAGCTGCTATAGTTATCATCCAAGTCCAGAGATGAAAAGTGTAAATATAACTATTTGTGTACAAAATGTTCTAACTATAATTTAGGTCTTATTTATTAACACCTTTTGACCACTAGAGTAATACAAGTCATGCCATAGCACTTTTGCTATGTGATACGTTAGGATGCACTGATTTAAAAGTGTTTGATGAGGAAAAATGACAAGTAAAATGAGAAATACATTAGTCTTCAAAATGCTCAAAATATCTGACAAAAAAATATAACACCTACAAAAGTAATGTAAATATACTCTATAGTTTGGCCATCTACCAATCTCAAATGAGTATGCTTGTTTATGCTTGCACACACACACACACACACACACACACACACACACACATTGTAGTAGGTAGAATTTTAAGATGACCCCTAAGATTATTGTCCTCCTATTGTATACAACCTGTGCAATCCTCTCCCCTTGAGTGTGAGTAGGAACTGAATGTGATGGGGTAGCCATCTATTGATTGTGTTAAATTGTATTTAAAAGAGATTTTAAGCATGTTATTACTGTTTCTAATTGGTTGATTTTGAATTAATCAAATCAGAAATCAAACTAGGTTGGCTTGACTTAATCACATGAACTCATAGAAGAGAGAAGTAGCAGAGATACTCTCCAGTTGGTCTTGAAGAAGCCTGCCACTTTGTTGAGAGGGCCATCTGACAGGGAGCAACATGCGGCCCCTAGGAGCTGAGGAACTCAGTCCTACAAACCGCAAAGAAGTGAATTCTGCCCACAACCAGTGTAATCGAAATATGACTCTGAGCCACAGATGAAATCACTGCATCAGTCAACCCACTGAATGCAGCCTAATGAGATCCTGACAGAGGTCCCAGATAACTAATGTCCAGACAACTGACCCACAGAAGATAAAAAAATTTGTGATGTATTACAGTGCTAAGATCATAGATATTTATCATGCAGCAATAGAAAACTAATACACACACATATATACTTTTATAATGAGGTTTGCATGCCTAATCCTGATATACAACTGGGTTTCTATGTTTGGTAGGCATCTTAATCATTAAAGAATTGGCACTTTGTTAATTTTCTTATTCCTGTATGTCTCTAAAACGCTTCCCCTAGTCAACATAATTTATTTTGAATCCAAGAAAGGCAGGGCTAAAGAGGAAAGTTATAAGTTAACATTTTTTGTTTCGCTTTGTTTGTTTCTGTTTTGGTTTTGTAAGGTGGATGACTCATTTAGAGAAAACACTAATAAAACTACCGTTCACATTTTTTTTCCAAAACACTATTTTAAATTTGACCTGCAGTTCTCAAACTATCTTGTCATGAGAAACTGCATAATTGCTCTTGAAATAATCCCTGATTTTATAAGGTCTCATGGGATTCACCTACTAATACTCCTCAGAGCTCCATCCTTTCAAATGACTTTATAAACTACTCTTATTCAGACAACACTGGGAGATATAACAAGCATAAACTATTGAGTTCTTTCTGATTTTATATTTATTTCCTTCCCTTAAATTAAAATCTCCTGAGATGACTATTTTTAACTGTCTATTGGTGATCTCCACACACATATAAGCCAAGACTGCTGGAATCAACATACTCAAAGCAGATCTCAGTCAGCTTTTTTTTCAAATATGCCAAAGTTTGCTGTCCATTTTTATTTTCTCTCTTGGTTAACAGCATTATCACACTTGTAACTTTACAAGTTTATAATCTCATTGTCATGATTTCATAGAGAACTAATCAGAAATTGTATTGTTTTGAAAAATTTGCAAAGCTGAAAAGTACACTTAATTCAAATTAAAATAATAATCTATAAAACAAAGTCTCACTACCATCTTTGTTCCATATTTGTCCAGTTCCATTCTACCCCCAATCCTATACAAATCAATAGTTTTATTAATTTATTATGTGTACTCCCAAAATTTCTTTGTGATCACAAGCAAATATAAAAATAAATTCTCATTTTTCTGACTTTTTACACAAAATGCATTATACCTATACACTGATTTGTACATTGTTTTTTCTTTTTCTGTTAGTGTCTTACTTTTATTTTCTAAGCAGTATATTGCCAGCATCTTTATTTTTTTTTATTACAGGTAATTTTCCATTGTACACATGCACCATAATTTTGCTTCCTTTTGATGAAAAGTTGAATTATTTCCAATGTATTGCTATTATAAATAAAGCTTCAATTAATAATTTGGTATAAACACCATTTTGCAAGTGTGCTAGCAACTTGTAATAATTTTTTTGAGATAGTAAATCTGTATCAAACTACATAATTTTGTAAATTGGTAAATTCTACTAAGTTGTTTTTCATAGACCTTACACCAATTTACATTTCTACTAGCAGTACATGTCATTTTCTCTACCATCTAGACAGCAGAATGTGTTATCAAACAAAATATTCAGAATTTTTTTGTGTCTTAAAAGAAAAAAAAAACACTAGCTTAGTGTGGTTTTATTTGCTTTCTCTTAATGTAAGTTTTGATGGGCAACTATTATTTTTAAAACTTTTTCAAAGTGGTATAGAAGTATAATTCACAGTTCTCCCATTTAAAGTGTACAATGTGATGTTTTGGGGTATAAATATTATTGGTTTTTAAAAATTGTAGTCAAATATATATAACAATATTTGCCACTTTAAATATTAAGTATACAGTTCATGTCATTAATGACATTCACAGTGTTGTGCAATTCTCACTGAGAATTCAATTCTCGTTTGTCAAGATATAGAATATCCCTTTTAGCATTAATTTTAATTATTAATTATTTTTATAAACCATTTTATTGAGGTATTATTAACATATAAAAAGCTGCATGTGTTTAATATACATAACCAATGTATACTCTGAATGTGTTTTGAGATAAGTATACACCTGTGAAACCATTAACACCATCAAGAATATAAACACATACAACACTTCCTAAAATTTCCTTATGCCTTGGTTACTGTTATTACTTTGTTTTATTTTGTTTAATTTTTGGTAAGAATAAAGTAAGTTCCACCCTCTCAGCAATTTTAGGTATACAATGTGGCATTACTAGCTATAGGTACTGTGCTGTATAGTAGATTAGCAGAATTTATTTATCTTATATAAATTAAACTTTGTACACTTTAACCATCACCTCCACATTTTCCTCCTCCCCCAACCCTTGACAATCATCATTGTATTCTCTGGTTCTATGGGTTTGATTATTTTGTATACTTATAAGTGGGATCATACTTATATTTGTCTTTCTATGTCTGGATTAATTGGCATAATGTAGCCCAGCATCATCCATTTTGTCACAATTGACAGAATTTCCTTTCTTCCAAAATTGAAGAATATTGCTTTGTATGTATATACCGTCATTTCTTTTTTCATTTGTCAATGGACATTATGATTGTTTCCTTATCTTGGTTCCATAAGACAATATCAAACAACAGACAATGATCTGTTTTTCTGATTTCACTAGATGAAGCTGTGTCTACATAGAACATAGATTCAACTTTCATTAGATTTGACATGTCAGCTAATTCTCAAAATAGCTTAACTATTTCTGACCCATACCACATTGATCACTTATTCAGGTACCCTATAGTCATAGCCATAGTTTCAAATATATTTACTCCATACTCATCCAAAATCTCAGCTCTGGCTCATGCACACCAATCCGTAAATATCTTTCATTCTCGAGCTAATATGCCTTTCATAAATTTAATAAATAATTTTTCCAATAAATTTATTTAGATCACTCATGTTATTTATTGTTTTACTATACACTACAAGAATGTTAAACTTTATAATCTCAGAAAAGTAATTTATTAAACGTTAATGTTTTCTGTAAAATGGGGATAATAACAGTTCCTTTTGGAGTTGTGTAAAAGTTATTTAAAATGATACAAACAGTAATAATAGTAATGATAATAATTTGTTGAATACTTTCTGTGCTCCTGGCACTGTAATAAATACCAGAATTATTTGTTACACAAATATTTTCTCCTGACATCTTTATAAGTAGAACAACACACTCAAGCTCAAATCATATTTGGTATGACTCACTAAATATTATTTTAACATAAAGACTAATGAAAATAGTCTTCATTTGTTAAATATGTGATTATATGACTAAGAATAGAAATACCAATCAAATGTATTTTTATTAATTATGCATCAATGTTAATCTGCTAATGAATTTAATTATAAATGTCTGCATATATATTTGACCCTTTATATCTTTGACAAATTATTATGAACATTCTCAGAAATGTGTACATTGACTTTGAGACAATCAATATTTTTTATTCCACCATATTTTCATTGTCTTTTACAGATTATCAAGCACTTGGCATATATTATTTAATTTGATTCTCGCAGAAATGCTTTCTTAATTAGGACAGGTGATGTTATTCCCATGATTACAAATGAAAGAATCACACTTCAAAGAGATATTTTGAATTGCCTACTTTCTAAGGATATTAAATAGTAAAATTAGGAATAGATACTAAATTCTTTGACCCGGGATCCAGTGCTCTTTTCATTAGACAAAAAGACTCTAAGAGTGAGAATAAATACAGGTAAAATAATTATTATTTTAATGCCTGGGTTTCACAGACAAGAGACTAGAATGAGTTGACGTCAGAAAGTTAATGAGTAGGCAAAATGCTACAGGGACATTCAAGTGACCATGGAATGTTAAATATTCTTTTTAAATTAAATGAAGTAGATTGTAACCTGTCTTCAATACTTATGAGAATTATATAACTGTTATATGATACCTAAGATGTACCTAAGTAATCCCTGGTACATAGATTCTGATGAAGGACTATTTTGAGTTATTAATCTGTCGAGTCCTAATTAGAGAATAATAGGCTCTCTACATTTGACTTTCCCTTTTCTCTTGATATAGTCACCCTGGTTTATCTCTAAGTAATGACAGGATAATTCACCAGAAGGCCCCTCGTTCTTCTGTGGAATAAAATCCATGGTCTACATAAGTTATACCTTGTGTATATTAATAAAAATAAATCCACTCCTCACCAGATTTTCTTGTACTGTAGCAAGAAATAATTCCATTTTTTTTGTAATGATGATAATTTGAATTTGCTTTATTAACAGTGTATCTTTTAAGCATCTTCTAGAAAATTAGATAGATCCAATATTTGGCCTGTCAATGAAATAAATCAACACTTATCTCAGTAATAATATTAACAGAGAAGTGATAATTTAAGCTATTTATTTTAAATAGGCTATAAATAGAAATTAAAATCAATAAAATGCTTACATATTTAAGCTTGTTTTCTTCACATTATTGAATATGAATCAATACATTATTTAAAAGTCATAAACTATGTTTTTGTGTCTTTTAAAATTAAAACAGTAGTTGGAAAGGGAAGAATCTGTATTTTTATTTGTATATAAGAAACAAAGTTTGAGCTAAAAATGTATATAATTTCAGGTATGAAAATTCTTATTTTCTCTTCATATTTTCCCAATGAATATAAACATTGAAATATTTCTGCCTTTCCTATAATTCTTATTGATATTCACAATTGTATGACTGTTGTAAATTTTATTTGAAAAAAGAAGTGCAGTGACATATTCTCTTTTTGTTTGTTTTAATGTACTCAAAACTTGTGCGACATTTGTAAATCTATTGATAACAAAGTTTGCTGTTTATGACCTATACTACCTTTATACTTCAATAAAGTAAAAAATGGCATTTAAGATACTTCTAATTTTTATTAGACCACCCCAAAATTTCTTAAAAATATTAACTGAGTCTACTTCGGAAGAAACAACTTGAAGAGGTAAACAAAACTAAAACAAGCAAATAAAATAGCAACAAAAAACAAGACTAGGGGTTTTTATCCTTTTGGTGAAGTGTACTTTACAGAGATGTGATACCCTTTGGTTCTCACTAAGCCTATGTCCTCTATACTTCTCCTCAAACTATACTTCTCTTCACTTTGCCTGTTTTGGGAAAACAGTGAAGAAAGTAAATGGTAGGGTTAGGTTTTCAATTTAGTGTCTACTCTGCATAGCATTGCACTTAGTGGAAAAGTAGGAAATAGAAAGTTTTTTAATAAACCAAAAATAAATGAAGAACATATATCTGAAACCATATGTTCAGAATAGCATATTTCTATGCACAAAAGAATTATTTTTATAAAAGACGCACCCTAAGAACTTTTAAACTTACAAAATTAATAAATCTGTTCACTTAAACTCCTTTTAAAATATGTTGGTATTAACAAATGAAAAGGAAATAATGAGCTAAAAACCCTAATTGGTATATTATCACTGAGCAGGAAGGAGAAGTTCAACTACTTGGTGTTGGTTCCAATCTCTACTTCTTTGTCCTAGCTCTATGAAATTATTTTCTAATTAAAATGTCTCATATTTTATTGTCAGAATTTTATTATTATTTTCTATGAACAAAGTGCTTTTAAGAAGTCTCTACTAAGGTATTTTCTTGCCTTTATAAATTTTAATAAAATTTATTTTTGTATTCTTGCCATTAAAAAACCACAAGTAAATGTTATCACACAGTAGTAATAATTAGAAAGCTAAAGTTCTTGACATTTTGATCTATCTAGATTATATAATTATTTGATGTAGAGAGGCATCCCTTTTGAATCCTAAGGGACTATGGAGTGAACACTTGGAGTTCAGATTAAAAACAAACAAACAAACTTTTATTTACAGCTCAAATCTATAAAATTTATTAGCAAGTCCTGACTACTTTACTTCCATCTCTCCATATCAACCACCAACACTATAGTCAAATCCACCAACATATTTCATTTAACTACTGCAATAGCCTTCTTACTTGTCATTCCACACCTATTTTTAAATATTTACAATGTATTCTCCAAAAAGCAGCCACAACAATTTTATGGGAAATGTAAATCAGACTATATTATTCTAAATGATTTTAACTATTAAAGTAAAATGAAAAGTTCCTACTATGCCTTGCTCATTAAACTCCTATATGATCTGGCAAGTCACTGTCCTTGCCTCAGACCACTCTAACTATCATTTGTGGTGGGTGATGACATCCATCTTCTGCTCCTCCAAAAAGTCAATTCTGCATCTTTCTTAAGGTCTATGTAGTAGCTCTTCCCTCTGCAGGGAATACACTTATAATTCAGTTTAATGGTAAATGTAACCTCAGAGGGGTCAATCCTGACCTAATGTAGCCATCCAATCATTCTCTATTTTATCACTCATTTTAATTCTTTGTATAGTATTTCTATCTGTTACTTTCCTTGAATATGGATTTAGTTGTTTGTTTATCATCTGCCTTTCACCCTTCCAATACAATGTATGCTTCATGAGATTATTGATATTTTTTTCTTATTTACCACTATGTAATACTCAGCATCTAAAAGAGTACCTAGAAAGTACGAGAAAAATATTTTCTAAATGAAAGAATATAATAATGGAATATACGGATTATCAAAAGATCAGTAGTAAGTTCATTGACTATTTTTAGTCATAACTATAGTAGATTTGAAAGTACATTTACTTTTTTTAACTTTATTAAGATAAACTTTTACTTTTTACAGTTTTTGTTACCTTTAGTCAACTTCAGTCCAAAAATATTAATTGGAAAATTCAAAAAATAAACAATTCAATAAACAAGTCCTTAGTTTTAAATTGAATGCCGTTCTTAGTAGCATGACAAAATCTCGACCTGTCCCTCTCTGTCTCATCTGGATGTGAATTATCCTTTTGTCCACTGCAATCATGCTGTATACAGTACTTATCCTTTAGTTAGTAGCCATCTTGGTTATCAGACCCTTTAAGTGCTTCCTTTTAGTGAAAATTTGAAAGTTCTCCACTTAATAAGGAAAAAATATGTATATGTTAAGGTTGCTAAAATATACAGTGAGGATAAATCTTCTATCCATGAAATTGTGAAGGAGAAAAAAATGTATTCTAGTTTTGCTGTTGTACTTCAAACTGTCAATTATGGATGCAGTGCATGGTAAGTGCTTAGTTAAGGTGAAAAAAGCATTAAACTTATGGATGAAAGAAATAAACAAAAACCGTGTTTCAATTAATGAAACATGTTGCATCAGAAAGCTTTGAGCTTATATGGAGATTTTAGAAAAAAATTCTCTGAAAACAGTGACTACATTTATATAACTTTTATTATAGTATATTATTATAATTGATATATGTTATTGTTAATTGGTGTTACTCTCTTACTCTACCTAATTTTAAATGAAACTTGATCATAGATATTTATATATAGGAAACATAGCATATATGAAATTCAAAACTACCCGTGGTTTCAGGTGGATACTGAGAGTCTTGGAACATATTCTCGATGAATAATAGAGGCTACACTATAACACTCTGTATGCTTTAGGTGTATGACATGATGGTTGACACATGTATGTTTTGGAAAAAGATTACCACAACAAAGTTAGTTAAAACATTCATCATCTCACATAATTAATGTTTTTTTTGTTGTTCTTGTAGTGAGATAATTAATGATTTTTGTTGTTGTTGTTCTTGTAGTGAGATCATTTAATACCTACACAGTAATCTTCAAATGTAGAGTACAGTATTGTTCACTATAGTTATCATGTTGTACATTAGATTCACAGAACCTATTTATTTTATAATGAAATTTTGTACTTTATGACCAACATCTCATTAAAAAAAAAAAAAAACTCAACCTCTGGCAACCACCTATCTATTTCCTTTCTATGAGTTTAGTTTTTAGGTTTTTGTTTTTAGATTTCACATATATAAGTTTAAACAGTACATTTCTTTCTCTGCTTGATTTATTTCACTTAGCACAATGCTCTGAATGTTCATTTATATTATCACAAAATGAAGGATTTTCATCTATCTCATGGCACAATAATATTGCTAAACATCAAAAATAAATGAAACAAAAATCTCTCTTCACATTTTATGAGGAAAGATAAAACAATATACAAATATGAACATCCGAATGCATTCACAACATGTTTATTATTTAATCTGTCCACACCAAAGTTAAACCCAAGGTTCAGTACAAAACACCTTCACTCAAATAAGCTGTAAAATTTTGGAAAGTAAAATTATATTTACGTCAACTTTAGAAACCAAAACATTTCTGAAAACAGACATTAATTTGTTTTGTTTAGGGACCAACAGATGTTTTATCTACTTTCAATCTGTGACAGACTTCAAGGTCAAGCATAATATTTCACTAAAATAAACTATTTCATTTAATCATAGGTGGTTACATGCTTCATTTTAGGGATACATATAGTTAAAATCAAGTTGTAGAGGGATTCTGATCAAGATGGCAAAGTAGGTAAACACTGTGTTTGCCTCCTCTCACCACCACATTAAAATTACAACTAAACTAAGGAATAGCCATTATTAGAAGTCACCTTAAATCTAGCTGAACAGGAGTCCTACAACTGGAGACCAACAAAAGAGTCCACCTCAAGGCTCATATGTAGGATATAAGTAGGTAAGAAGAGCAGAGAAGCAAAATGAGCTGGCCCACACCTGTGTGTGGCATTTGAGAATCAGAAAGGATATCTTGGGTGTGAAAGTCCTCCTTGAGGAGCAAAGGTCCCACACTGTGCTCATCAGCCCAGGGTTACAGTATGGGAAGAAGAGACCCCATAAATTCTGGCTGTGGAAATTAGTAAAAATTGTGGCTTAGTGAGACAGAGGAGTGAGGGAGTCACAGACTTTCCTCTTAAGGGGAATGTTCATGGTCTTACTTGCTGACAGGCTCACTTGCTCTGAGCTTCAGCTCTGAGGCAGCAGCTCAAAAAGCACCAGGGACATACTGGGTGGGACTGAACAGTCTGGTTTCCGAGTGAGGGCTGGAGGGACAGCTTTCTCCCAAACAGAAGTACTAGCATAAGGCATCGTTTCTTTGTTTAGCCTACTCTGCCTGACTTGCAGGCCCAAGCAACTGTCATATTGAAGTTTCCATCAATGTACTAACACTGGTAACCCCACCCTGGTGATTCCCTGAGACCCTGCTGTCCCAACATGAGAGTTCACCAAAGCCTCTTCCAGGAGATTTTTCATACAGATGCCCTGTCTTGTTTCACGCTACAGACTTTCCAGAAATCTCTCAAAGATTCACAAAACCTAAATAAATAGTATATGACCTTAGTGTACCCTATACCTATTGCTAAGCAACTCCAAGCCTGGAAACTACTGGTAGCCGGCCTTATTTTTCCATTTGGACTCTTGAAGCACTTCTAAGCCCAGCTTAGGTGGAAGCTGTCTGTGGATTTCTTGGTGGCTCATGATAGGTAGCCCCAGGCAGGGAAAAGGCTGCAGCAGGACTTGGTCCACAGTAATGCTCCTCCCAGGAGGCCCCAGACTACATGACAGTGGCAAGCTTGGTCTGAACTGGAACACCACCTGGGGTCACATCTAAGGATGATACAACCAAAGGGCAGACTTGGCAGGTGCCAAAGTTCCACTAAAGCAAATTCTGTTCTTTAGGGTCTGCCCTTGCAAAACAGCTTCTTCACTTGTCATGGCCAGTCATCAAAACCAATTAGCCTGAGGGTCACTCTCTCTTATTGGCATGTAAACAACTAAGGCTCAACTACAGCAGGAAGGCACACACGACCCATCCAAGAAACACCTGGAGCACATGGCTCTGGTGACCAGGAAAGACTGTGTCACTGGGCCCCCCAACATGCCTACTACATAAGTCCACTCTACTAAGATCAGAAGACTTAGCAGCCCAGCTGGTAAACAGAAACAAAACTGGGTAAGCAGCCCAAATGAGAAGACAAAGAAACATGCCCCAAATGAAATAACAGAACAAAGCTCCAGAAAAACAACTCAACAAAATGGAGACAAGCTATTTACCAGATGCAAAATTCAAAACAGTGGTTAAAAAATGTTAAATGAACTTAGGGAATAAAAGATGAATCCAGTGAGAACTTTAATAAAGAAATAGAAAACTTAAAAGTGGAGATAGAAAACATAAAATAGAACCAGTCAGAAATAAAGAATACAATAACTGAAATAAAGAATACCTTAGGAGAAATTAACAGTAGATTAGATGAAATAAAGGGTTGACTCAGTGATTTATAAGATAAGGTAGTAGAAAACAACTAGTCAGAAGAGCAACAAGAAAAATGAGTCAAAAAAATGAGGATAGTTTAAGGAGCCTCTGGGATAACATAGAACATAACATTCACATCTTTGGGATACCATAAAGGTGAAGAAAGAGAGAAAGGAATTGAAAACTTATTTCAAGAAATAATGTGGTGAAATAAATAGAGATATAAGCCCAGGAAGCACAGAGAGATTTAAACAAGATCAAACCAAAGAGGTCCACATAAGACATCATAATTAAAATGACAAAGGTTAAAGAAAAAGAGAGAATCTTAAAAGCAGCAACAGAAAAGCAGTTAATTACACACAAGGGAGCTCCCATAAGACTGTCACATGATTTTTCAACAGAGACTTTGCAGGCCAGGGGGACTGGCACAACACATTCAAAGTGTTGAAAAGCAAGGACGTACAACCAAGATTACTCTACGCAGAAAAGCTATCATTTAGAATCAAAGAACAGATAAAGAACTTCTCAGACAAGAAAAGGTTGATGGAGTTCATCATCACCAAGCCAGTATTACAGAAAATATTGGAGGGATTTATTTAAGAAGTAGAAAAAGATATGTATCAAAAATATAGATAAAGAATGGCAACAACTACATATCTATCAACTAGCACTTCAAAAGAAAAATGTTCCAATCCAAAGATGGGGTGGCTGAATGGATAAGAAAACAAGACCCTTACATAGCTTACCTACAAGAGACACATTTTGGTTTAAAAGACACATAGATTGCAAGTAAAGGGATGAAAAAAGATATTTCATAATGAACCTAGATGGTATATATATGAGTGGAATAAGTAGATAAAAATAAATACTATGTGATTTCATATATATGTGAAATCTAAACAACAACAACAACAACAACAACAACAAACAGAAACAAACTCACCGGTACAAAGAACATTTACCAGATGGAAGAGGGGTTTGGGTGTTTGGCGAAAAGAGACATAAAAGATAAAGAAATGCAAATTTGTAGTTACAAATAGTCATGGAGATATAAAGTATAGCATACTAAATAATACCAATAATATCATAATAACTATGTATAGTGGCAGAGGGGCACTAGATTTGTTGGGGTGATCACTTTGTGATTTATATAGATGTCTAATCACTATGTTGTACACCTGAAACTAATATTTTATGCCAACTACAATTGAAATACATAAAAAATACTATTTAGAAAAAAACTAAAATTCTTACTAAGCATTGGTAGCTATTGAGAATTGTAAATCTAGGATATCACACGTCAATTATATTTTTGTTTGATTTTTTTTAATTTTACTAAATTTGGGTGACAATTTCTTAAAAAATTAAATAGGTTTTAAGTGCAGAATTGTATAATACACTATCTATATATTGCACTGTTTGTTCATTATTCAAATTCAAATATCCTCCATTCACATATATTTGATCCTTTTACCTTTTTCCACTTACCCTGACTCCGTTTTCCCTCTGGGAACCACTATACTGTTTCTTTATCTAAGAGTTTTTATTTTTTGGTTGGTTTATCTTATTTATCTGTTGTTTTTAGTTTAATATCCTATATATGAGTAAAAATTATATGATTTGTAACTATTTTCATTTGACTCATTTCATTTAACCTAATATTCTTGAGATCCATTCATGTTGTCATAGAGGCAATATTTCATTTTTATTTATGGTTGAGTACATATGTACATAAGTACCACATTAAAATTATTTCAAGTACAGTTGACATTCAATATTATTTTATGTTAGCTTTGGTGTACTACATAATGGCTAGGTACTTATTTAATTTATGAAGTGATCCCCTTAAGTAGTCTAGTACCTATCTGGCACTATACATAGGTATTACAATACTATTGAATATATTCCCTATGCTGTACTTCTAATCCCCATGACTGCTTTGTAACTACAAAATTGTACTTCATTATCCCTTCAACTTTTTCACCCAGAACCACAATCCTCCTCCCATCGTTGTCTTCACCATCATGAATAATTCTGCAGTGAACATAAAGGTTCATATATATTTACAAATAAATGTTTTCAAATTTGGTGGGTAGATATCAAGAAGAGAGGTCACTAGGCCATATGATAATTTTATTCTTCATTTATTGAGGAACTTTCATACTGTCTTCCATAGTGACTGTACTAATTTGTATTCTTATCAGCAGTACATGAGGATTCCTTTCTCTCCACAACCTCTCCAACACTTGTTATTAGATTTCTTGTTGATGTTGGCCATTCTAACAAGTGTGATATGCTATATCATTGTGGTTTTGATTTGCATTTTCTTAATAGCTAGTGAAATTGAACGTCTTGTTATATGACGGCCATTTGTATGTCTTCTTGGGAAAAGTGTTTGTTCAGGTACTATGTCCATTTTTATTTAGATTGTTTTTTTGTTTCTATGTGTTATTTACATATTTTGGATATTAGCCACTTATCAAAGTATTATTTGCAAATACATATTTTGGATATTAGCCACTTATCAAAGTATTATTTGTAAATATTTTCTCTTATTGAGTTGATTGCCTCTTTGTTTTATTGATGGTTTCCTTTGCTATTCAAAAGCATTTTAGTCTGTCATAGTCCCATTAATTTATTTTTACTTTTACTTCCCTTGGCTTTTGGTTAAATTCATAAAATTCTTTCATTAAATTCTACTAAGAACAGTGTTCATAACTTTAGCACCTATGTTTTTTTCTATGTATTTTATTGTTTCAGGTATTATATTTATTTATATTTAGGTCTTTGATTTATTTGTTTTATGTAGTAACAAATAGCAGTCTATTTTAATTCTTTTACACATAGCTGTCTTTTTTCTCAGTACAATTTATTGAAAAATTTTTCATTTCTTTACTGCATGTTTTTGGTTCTATTGTCAAAAATTATTTACCCATATTTAAGGGAGGTTATTCCTGGGCTCTCAATTCTGTTTCATTCGTCTGTGTGTCGATTTTTCTATCACTGTTGTACTGTTTTTATTATTGTCGCTTTGTAGTACAACTTGAAGCAGGGAGTATACCTCTGGCCTTGTTCATTTTCCTCAGAATTGCTTTGGTTTTTTAGGGTCTTTAGTGCTTTCATGTAAATCTGGTGATTTTTTTTTTCTATATCCTTTTAAAAATACAATGAGATTTTTATGGCGGCTGCATTAAATTTGTATAATGCTTTAGGTAATAAATAAGGTAACTTTCACTATGTTGAAGTATCTTTACATATATTTGTGTTTTCTTCAATTAAAAAATAATGTCTTAAATAATAGTGGTGAGTGTAGAAATTGTTGTCTTATTTCTGATGTTAGAGAAAAATCTTTTAGTTTTTCATTGTTGAGTATGATATTGGTTGAGAGTTTGTCATATATGGCTTTTATTATGTTGAGATATTTCCCTTCTACACCCATTTTATTGAGTGTTTTAATCACTAATAGATGTTAAATCATGTCAAATGTTTTTTTTTGTTGTTGTTGTTATGCATTTATTGATATAAATATAGGATTTTTATTCTTTATTTTGTTAATCTGGTAGATCGCATTGATTGAATCCTATAAAATTAAACTTTGCCTGTGCCCTTAGAATGAACCCCACTTGATCATGATATATTATCTTGAATATATCATTGAATTCAATTTACTAGTATGTGGTTAGGATTCATTATTTGTATTCATCAGGAATATTAAACTACAGTTTGTGTGTGTGTGTGTGCGTGTGTGTGTGTGTGTGTGCATGTGTGTGTGTGTGTGTGTGTGTGTGTGTGTGTGTGTGTCTATATGTTTGAGTGCAATACTGACCAGGTTTTGGTTTCAGAGTAATATTGGCCTCATAAAATTACTTAGGAAGTATTGACTTTTTAATTTTTGAAAGAGTTAGAGAAGAATAGGCATTACATCTTCTTTGAATGTTTGATAGAATTTACTAATAAAGCTATGAGATTCTGGACTTTTAATTTTTTGGAGGTCCTGAGATTTTAATAAGAGCCAAAGCAGCAGATAAACGTATAGCATTGAATAATTCATGAACATACAGCCAATTTTTAATTTTATTTCCACTAGAAGTAAGAAAGGCACATTACTTCCATAACATTCCAAAATTATAAGCTATTTTGGAGGCATGTCTACAGTCTGTATAAATGTTGCCAGATTTTCCCTTGGCTAAAATAAAAACCTAAATAAAAGCATATAATTCATCCTGCTGTGCTAATGTAGCCAAAGGTAAAATGATGCCTCAATAACTTCAAAAAGAGTTACAATAGTATATCCAGCACAGTATTATCTCCTTTCATTCTTTAAAAATGAACCTTCTGTAAACCATAAGAAATCACCATTACCAGAGAAATCTACAGCAAATCATCATGAGTGGTTGATAATCTGCATTGTTAAATAGTCATGAGGTGCTTTTTTCAGTATCACAGTAAAAAAAAAATAGTTTAATTAGTTTATTACAACATGAAAAAGATATGTGAGGGAAGTTTGGAGAAACATGGCAGAATGAGTGATGTCCCCAGATCTCTACTCTTGAAACAACAGTAAGCTGAACATCTAAAACTCAACTAAAGCACCAAACTGCACACAAGCTTGTCTGAGCATTGGATCTGCACATGAGAGCTATCAAAGGACAGAATGCTGGGGATTGAGTGGTGGATGAGGAGAAATAAAGAACCTGTCTCGAAGAGGAGGAGGGAGGAGAAGATGCAGTGAGTTTTCTGAACATTCCTGCCTGGGAGAGTTGTGATCTCCACTTGGCCACTGAAAATTCCCAGGCATCAGAACAAAAGTAGAGTAAAGGGATGGCAGAGAAACAATAGTTGATTTTTACAAGCCACAGTGAGAAAATTGAGGCTGAGCCACAGCTGCCAACCCGAAACTCAAAGGTCGCCTTCCCACCTATTCTACAAGACTGAACACCATGTACAGAGGAATCTGAGAAAACACTACTGAAACTAGATAACACTGACAGGGACATAAACTGAGGGTGGCAAGCATGAATAAACATCTACAAGAAAATAAAAAAGGCATTATTAAGGTTCACAAGAAAGAAGGGATGCAAAAGGCTGAGAAGCCAACTAATGGAAACAAACCAAAAAAAAAAGTGCCTTCTTTGCAGCAGACTAAAGAGAAAACTTTATGAAATAAATCTTCTTTCTGGAAAAACAGCAGAATACACGTTCATTAATGCCCAGGCAAAGAAGTAGTCATTAAACACCAAGAACCATGGTAACAAGGCCTCTCAGAAAGAAAAAGAAATATCTCCAGAAAATTAGCTTACAAACATAGAAATATGCAACTTAAATGACAGAATTCAGAGATGGTATTACTGAAAAATTCAGTGACATCCGAAATGAGTCATATCAACAATTTCAGGAAATGAAAACATGGATAGATGAGCAGAATGAGTTCTTTAGCAATGAGATTGAAATCCTCAAAAAGAACAAAATAAATCTTCTGGCAATAACACACACACACACACACACACACACACACACACACACACACAAGCACTGCAAGAGGTGAAAAATGAAAGTCCAAGCTTGAGAAATAGAGTAAAACAAATGGAGGAAAGGATCAGTGATATCAAAGACAGAAACCTAGAAATAAATCAGAAGGAAGAAGAGAGAAACCAAAGAATGAAAAATAATAAAAGAGAAATACAAGAACTAGCTGATACCATCAGAAGAAAAAACATCAGAATAAAGGACATTATCATAGGTGAGAAAAGTAGCAGGGACTAGAAAGCATTTTCAGACAAATAGTTGATGAGAATTTCCTAAATCTAAGAAATGAGCTGGAGTTTGGAATTCAAGAAATGAAAAGAACATGCAAATATCACACCCAAAAAGCCTTAACAAAGACACACTGTACTAAAATTATAAAATAAAAATCAATGACAATGACAGAATTCTCAGGGCAGCCAGAGAAAAGAAAATGGGAACTTATAAAGGAAAACCCATTAGATTATCATCTGACTGAACAGCACAAACCGTGCAAGCCAAAAATGAATGGAATCAAATATTCAAACTATTAAGTGAAAGGAAATACCAGCCAAGAATAATGTATCCAGCTGAGCTCTCCTTTAGATTTGAAGAAGAAACAAAAAACTTTTCATTCATAAAAAAAGAGAAAATGTTCCACTATGAAGGAAGCATTACAGAATATACTGACAGGGGTCATCTTACCTAAAACAAAATGACAAACAAAAATGCATAATTAGGAGTAAGGTGATTATCAGGCAAATAGAAACAGAGATGTGCAACCCCTACTAAGAACAGGGTATTATAAGGTTAAATAATAATAAGAGAATTGCTATAACAAGATAGTAATGAATGTTCGGCATACATAGGGACAAAATGAGAAAACAGTGACTGAAAACTGGGGCATTCAAACATCCAAATTTGCAAAGGGGTATTGAGATAAGACATGCACAGAACAAAATGGATGATTGTGTGTGTGCGTGTGTGTGTGTGTATATATATATATATATATACACATATATATATATATATGTATATATATACACATATATATATGTGTGTGTGTGTATATATGTGTGTATGTGTGTATGTGTGTGTATATAATGTATATATGTATATATGTATGTATGTATGTATATAATTATCTTTTACATATTTGTAATAGTAACCATACACCAAAGACTCAGAACTGAAGTTTATAGCATAAAATGAGAAGAATCGAGGGGAAAACCCACAAAAGCCAACCAAAATAAAGAAAACAGAAACACAAGGATAAGAAAGCAATGGAAACACAGAGCTACCAGAAAGCAAAATATAAAATGGTTATAAGAAGACATTATATTTTAATAATTACCCTAAATGTGAATGGACTGAATTCGCCAATAAAAAGGCACAGAGTGTCAAAAATGGATAAAAATAAAAACAAAACAACCATATGCTGCCTATAGGACACACATCTCAGCTCCAAAGACAAATGTACAATCAAAGTGAAAAGGTCAAAAATAATATTTCAGGGAAATGGGATTAAGAGAAAAGCCAGAGTAGCAGTATTAATACTAGATGAAATAGACATCAATATTTAAAAGGTAAAAAAAAAAAAAGATACCGAGGAACACTTTATAATGATAAAGAGAATCATACACAGAGAAGACGTAACACCTATTAATATCTTTAGTCCTAATCAGGGAGATCCAAAATATGTAAAACAATTACTAACAGAACTACGGGGAGAAACAGACCAAAACACTATCGTAGTAGGGGATCTAAATACTCCACCCTCAGTTATGGACAGATCATTGAAACAGAAAATCAATAAGCAAATAACATCGTAAAATGATGCACTAGACCAACAGGACATAAATGATATTCACAGGGCCTTCTATCCAAAAACTGCTGCTTCTTTATTCTTTTCTAGTGCACATGGAACATTGTCAAAAATTGATCTCATACTAGGACACAGAGATTTCCTAAAAAATATAAAATGGATAAAACCATCCTAACCAAAATCTCTGATGTTAATGCTTTGAAACTAGAGATGAACCGCAAAAAGAATGGGGGATGAACCACAAATACATGGAGATTAAACAATATGCTTCTGAAGAATAATTGGGTCAGGGAAGAAATAAAAAGGGATTAAGAGATACGTAGAGACAAATGATAATGATAATGCAACATATGAAAATTTGGTGACATGGAAAAGCACTCATAAAAGAAAGTTCACATCATTGCAAGCCTATATTCAATAACAAGAATGACCACAAATAAACAACCTAACGCTTCATCTTAAAAAACTAGAAAAGTATGAATAAATGAAGCCTGACGTCAGCAGAAGAAAAAAAATAATCAAAATTAGAGCAAAAATAAATTAAAACTAAAAACAAGGAGCAACAGAAAAAAATAAATGCAATAAAGAGCTGCTTCTTTGAGACATTTAATAAAATTGACAAAACCCTGATTGACTCACGAAAAAAATAGAGGAAGGACACAAACAAAATCAGTGATGATGAAATGATGATAGAAACCATAGAAATACAAAGGATCATACAAGAATACCATGAAAAAAATATATTTTATAACACCAAATTTAGTAACCCAGAAGTAATGGACCAGTAATTAGAAAGGTACAACATTCTCAGACTGAATCAAGAAGAACTGGAAAATCTAAATAGACCTATTGGCAGTATGGAAATTGAAAGCATCATCAAAAATCTACCAAAAAGTAGAAGTCCAGGACCAAATGGCTTCACCAGTGAATTCTACTAAACATTCAAAGATTTAATATTTATTCTCCTCAAACTCTTCCAAAAAATTGAACAGGTGGCAATACATTCCAACTCATTTTATGAGGCCACTATTACCCTGATACCAAAAACTAGTAAAGATAACACAAAATAAGAAAAGTGCATACCTATATCTCTCATGAACACTAGTGCAAAAATCCTACATAAGATACTAGTGAACTAAATAGAACAACATATTAAAAAAGATTGTACACCACAATCAAATGGGCTTCATCCCAGAGGTAATAGGATGGTTCAACATGTGCAAATTGATTGATGTGATATGACACACAAACAAATGAAAAATAAGAATCATATGATCATATCAATAGAAGCAGGTACAGCATCTATTTATGATCAAAACACTTAAAATGGGTATAGAAGGAAAGTACCTTTACATAATAAAGGACATCTATGACAAACCCTAACATTATACTTAATGGTGAAAAACTAAAAACCTTCCCTCTAAGATC
The DNA here is from genome assembly GCA_030015415.1 of Cynopterus sphinx. Lineage (NCBI taxonomy): Eukaryota > Metazoa > Chordata > Mammalia > Chiroptera > Pteropodidae > Cynopterus > Cynopterus sphinx. Next base: position 47,790,653 of record CM057388.1, on the reverse strand, counting down.
AGGAACAAGGCAAGGCTGTCCACTATCCCAATGTTATTCAATGCAACAATTGAGAGTCCTAGCCAGTGCAATCAGGAAAGAGAAAGATATAACAGGCATCCAAATAGGAAAAGAAGTTAAACTGTCACAATTCTCTATAAAGAAAACCCTAAAGATTCCACAAGAACTCTACTGGAAACAAAAAGCAAATACAGTAAAGTTTTTGGATACAACATGAATGTTCAAAAATCCATAGCGTTTCTATACTCTAATAATGAAGTGTCAAATAAAAAAGTGGAAAATGTAATTACTTTTGCAATTGCAACAGAAAGAAGAAAACACCTAGGAATAAATCTAAAGAAACACGTGAAGGACCTATATAATAAAACCTATAAGATCCTATTAAAAGAAATTGAAGAAGATACAAAATAAATAGAAAGACATTTCGCGTTTTTGGATTGGAAGAATCAACATAGTTAAAAATGACCATATTACCTAAAACATTATACAGATTTAATGCAGTACCCATTAAAATCCCATTGCCATCTTTTAAAGACGTAGAACAAAACATCATCAGATTTGTGTGGAACACAAAAGACCCCGAATTTTAAAAGCCATCCTGAAAAAAGAACGAGGCTGGATCCATCACTCTTTCTTGACTTCAAATTATATTACAAAGTGACAGTAATAAAAATGGCATGGCATTGGCAGCAAAACAGACCCACAGATGACTGGAACAGAATTGAAAGTCCAGAGGTAAATCCATTTTTATATGCACAAATAATTTTTGACACAAAAAGCCAAAAATATACAGTGGAGAAAAAAAATTCTTTTCAATAAATAGTGCCGGGAAAACTGGAAAGCCACCTGCAAAAAAATGAACCTTGACAGTTGTCTATCACCACACACCATAATGAACTAGAAATGGATTAAGGACCTTAATATAAGACCTGAAACAATAAAGTGCATAGAAAATAACATAGGAACCAAACTCAGGGACCTTGGACTTAAAGAGGACTTTATGAATTTGACCTCATAAACAAGGAAGATAAAAGCTAAAACGAATGGGACTACATCGAACTAAAAAGCTTCTGCTCAGCAAAAGAAACTGTTGAGAATATAAAGAAACAACCATCTAAATTGCAAAAATATATTTGCAAGCAAAGCCTCTGATAAAGGCCTAATATCTGAAATATACAAAGAACTCATACTACTCAAATACAACAGGAAAAAAATGATTTATTTAGAGCAAACTTTTCTCCTTAGAGGACATACAGATGATCAACAAATATTTTAAAAGATGCTCAACATCATTAGATATTAGTGGAACATAAGTCAAAACCACAATGGGATAACATTTCACACCTGTTAATATAGTTATAATCAACAGGACAATTACATATATTGGTGAGGATGTGAAGAAAAAGGAATCCTCATACACTGCAGGGGGGGCTGCAAATCTATGTTTTCAATTCCTGAAATTGTTGATATGACTCATTTTGGACGTCACTGAATTTTTCAGTAGTACCACCCAAAGTTCTCTGGGTGCATATTAAGTTGCATATTTCTATGTCTGTAAGCTAATTTTCTGGAGATTGTTCTCTTTATTTCTGAGATGTCTTGTCATCTTTGTTGTTCATGGTGTTTAATGACCATTTCTCCAACTGGGCATTTATAAAAGTGCATTCTGCTTTTTTTCCAGAATGATTATTTTTATAAAGTTTCCCCTTTAGCCTGTGTCAAAGAGGTGCTTTTCTGTTGGCTTCCAGTGGGTGGCTTGTATGCCTCTTTGATCCCTGCTTTATATAAAGCCATAATAATGCCCCCCCCCCTTATAGATGTTTAATCATGCTCGCTACTCTCAGTCTCACTTCCTAATACTGGTAGTGACAGTTTTGGTAGCATTTTCTCAGATTCCCCTGGGGCTCCTTGGTGTTCTGTCTCAGAGGATATGGGGAGAGGGGATCTCTTGGTTGGATGATAGGGGCTGCTGCTTAACCTCAGTTTGCAACCACTGCTGGTAAAAATCAGCTGTTGTTTCTCTCTTGTCCCACTTCTCTCTTTTTTGCCCCGATGACAGGGCTCTGCCATGACCACATGGTGCTCCCAGCACTCCCAGACAGGGCTGTTTAGAGTACTTGCTACAACTTCTCCCCTCCCCTCCTCTTATAGAGAGCTCTTGCAGCTGTGAGAGGCAGTTCTTTATTTCTCCCAGTCCACCACTCAACACCTGGGGCCTGACCTATGGTAGCTCTTATGCACAGATTCCATGCTCAGTCATGCTGGTGTGCAGTTTGGGTGCTTTTTGTTGAGTTTTAGATGTTCAGCTTATTGTTGTTTCAAGACGAGAAATCTAAGGACATCTCTCACTCTCCCATTTTTATTTATACTCCTCTTTCAATTTCCATTTATATATAGAAAGGACATTGGAATCTGGTCATTGGAATGCTCAAGAAAAGGTGGCTTTTAAAGACATATTTTCCCAATGCTCCCAGAAAATTAGGTCAGGGCTGTCTTTCTTTAGTAAGACATATAGAGGTATTATCATAAAAGAGAAATTTTGGAACTAATTTTGTCAATAGCCAATTATCCACAAAAGATACTGAGTAGTTGCTTAGTTTGGGGCCTTAGGAAAATTAGGACACCAAGAAACTAATCCCAGGTCATTTGTAGCCCTTATTCCAATATCATATATCCCAGATATTAAAGCTGAGTTTGGAAAAATTGAAATATCCCTTTAGAGACCTTATGTCTCTCAAGGCAAAAAGTTATAACAGGTGAATGCTGCCTACCTATAAAAAGACCTGGGAAGAAGAGAAAAGAAGTAAATTATCCACATATTACATCAAAATAGAAATTTTACAAAATATTATATCATTCAAATCAGCCTTCAGTATTTTTGAGAAATAAGAAGGGCTTTCAATGAAACCCTGAGACATTACTGTTCAGGTAAATTGTTTTCCTTCTGAGGACAAAAGTTTTGGCTAGCTTCACAAACTCAAATAATAAAGGATACAGTGAAGTTTCAGTCAAAATGATGGAGTAAGAAAATACTGTTTTTGCCTCTTCTCATGACAACATTAAAATTACAACTGAATTACAACATAACTATCATTGAGAGTCGCCTGAAATTCAGCTGAACAGAAGTCCTATAACTAAAGATATACATAAATAGCCACCTCTAGACTGGTAGGAGGAGTGGGTAGGAGGAGTGAAGATAGAATGGTCTTGTTCCACATCGCGTGTAGCAGCTGAGAATTAGGAGTAATATCTCAGCTGTGGAGGTACCCTGTGTGTAGCAAGAGGTTCCAGCCCCAGACCAGTCTCTTCAGTCCAGGGATCACGTGCCAAGAAGAGAAGTCTCTATAACTTTGGGCTGAGAAAATCAACAGATGTTGTAGCTGAGTGAAATTTAGACTGCAGGAGTCCTAGGCATTCTCTTTAAAGAGCTCACCAACAGAAAAAATTGCTGATGGACTCACTCACTATGAGTTCCAGTGCTGGGGCAGCAACTCAAAAAGTGCCAGGTACATATAGGGAGGAACTAAATAGTCTGGCTTCAAGGTGAGGGCTAGATTTCTCTCAAACAGAAATGCTGGCAAAAGCCATTGTTCATTTGTTGATCCCCTTCCCATAGTCTACTGGAGCAGGCAGCCACCATTATTGAATCTCAATCAACCAGGCTAACTTTAGTTGTCATGCCTTGATGATTTCCTGAGACACTGCCTCACCCAAGTGGCAGCCTACTCAAGCTGCTGCCTGTGGCTTTTCTATACAAATGGCCTATATTAGACTATGCAGTGGACTTTCCTAAAATCTCTTAAAGATTTGCAACTCCCGAGCTAGCAATATCTGGCCTCTGCAACCTCCATACCACTCACTGAGCAGCACTGAGCCCAGCACTAATGGCAACTGGCCTTGGTTCACAGTTTGGACTCTCTCAGGGTGACCAAGCCTAGCACAAGTGACAGTCATCTGCAAATCACTTTGTAGGTCATACAAAATAGCCCAGGGCAGGACACATGCACCAGCTGACCTTGGCCTCCAACAAAGACCCCAAAGACCCAGAAACAACAAACCAAATGAGCAGACTCAACAGGCACCAGAGCCCTTCTAAAGCCAATTCTGCTCTGTAGAGTCAGCCCCTGCACAAGAGCTGCTCCACCAAAGTCATGGCAAGTTTTCACAATTAACCAGTCTGAAGGTCAATTCATACCACTGACCTGCAAACAGCAACCAAGGCTCAGCTATAATAGGAAGGCACAAATAACCCACACAAAAGACACACTTGGAGAACCTAGCTCAGGTGACCTGGGTGACTATACCACTAGTCTCCATAGGACACCTACATAAGACCACTCTACTAAGATTTAGAGACAGAGCAGACTTACCTAATATATAGAAACAAACACAGGGAAGTAGCCAAAATGGGGAGACACAGATAAATGTCCCAAATGAGAGAACAGAACAAAATTCCATAAAAGAACTCAACATAATGTAGATCAGCAATCAATCAGACCTGAATTTAAAACACTAGTATAAGGATATTCAATGAACTTAGGAGAAGAGTAAATATACTCAGTGAGAACTTTAACAAAGAGATAGTAAAGGTAAAAATGAAGACAAAAACATTTTAAAAATCAGAAATGAAGAATATCATAACCAAAATGAAGAATACCTTAGAGAGAATCAAGAGTAGATTGGATGAAGCAGAAGATAAAATCAACAATTTAGAAGATAAAGTAGCAGGAAATAATCAAAACAGCATGGTCATAAAAAATTAATTCAGTAAAATATAGATAGTTTAAGGGGCTTCTGGGAGAATCTCAAGCATTGCAACATTCGCATCATAGGAATACCAAAAATTGAAAAACTATTTGAAAAAAAATGATGATTAAAAACTTTCATAATTTTGTGATAAATACAGACATACAAGCATGGGAAGAACAGAGAATCTCAAAAAGACAAAGACGTTTGCACCAAGACATCATAATTAAAATTCCAAAGGTTAGACAGAGAGAGAATCTTAAAAGCAGCAAGAGAAAAGAAGTTATCTATAAAGGAGGTCTCACTAGACTGTCAGCTTATTTCTCAACAGAAACTTTGCAGTTCAGAAGAGATTGGCAGGAAATATTCAAGGTGATGAATAATTGGGATCAAAACCAAGATTACTCTACACAAGAAAGCTATCATTTAGAATCAAAGGGCAGATAAAGAGCTTCCCAGACAAGAAAAAGCTAAAGGAGTTCATTATAACTAAACCAGTATTATAAGAATGTTAAAGACTTATTTAAAAAAAGAAAAAGATATATCAGTAATAAAATGGCAATAACTGCATATCTACCAACAATCATATTAAGTGAAAATGGATTAAATGTTTTAATCAAATGACATAGGATGGCTCAATGAATAAGGAAACAAAATCCTGACATATGTTATGTCCAAGAAAATCACTTTAGATCAAAAGGCACACATATTCTGAAAGTAAAGGGATGAAAAAAGTTATTTCCTGAAAATGGAAACAAACAAACAAAAAAGCTTAGATAGCAATACTTATTAAGCAAGATAAACTTTAACACAGAGGCTATAACAAGTAACAAAGAGATACTGAGTAATCCCATTTCTGGATATATATCCAAAGAAACCTGAAACATTACTTTGAAGAAACATATACATCCATATGTCCATTGTAGCATTATTTACAATAGACAAGATATGGTGGCAACTTGGGTGTCCATAACAGATGAATGGATAAAGAATATGAAATATCACTCAGCCTTAAAAAAAAGATGAAATTTTTCCATGAGCAACAATATGACTGGACCTAGATGGTCCTGTGCTGAGTTTTAGTAAGTCAGATTGAGAAAGTCAAATGCCATATGATTTCACTTATATGTGGAATCTAGTGAATAGAATAATTGAACAAACAAAAAAGAAACAAGCTCATAGAAACAGGGAACATTCTGATGGTTGCTGGATTGAGGGGCAGGGTTGATAGGATAAGCAAAGCATGGAGGGTTTAAGAGGTACAAATTAATAGTTACAAAGTAGTCATGGAGAATACAGAATGGAAAATATAGTCAGTAATATTGTAATAACTATATATGATGTCAGATGGGTACTAGATTTATTGAGGTCATCACTCCAAAAGTTATGAATGTTTAGTCACTGTTTTGTACACCTGAAACTAATCTAATATTTTATATCAATTGTATTTGGAAAAATAATTTAAAAAAAATACATCAGATAATTCAAATACATAAAGAAATTATTTTCTGTAGAGATAGATGTTGGTAACATATGAGGGTCAGAAACAACAGGGTGTCAAGGAATAACATTTCCTGCCCTACAGAGTCAGTTCAGAAGTCCTGGGTAAACTTCCTTGCTAGTCCCTTTTTGTTTTCTCAATGGAAAAATGTTAATAAAATAATAAGGACGTGATTAATTAATCTTCTATTAAAGGCTTTATATATTGAAGGGCTTTTATACATATAGAATATTGATTAAATCTTGGGAGGCACTTTGAAAGATCAATTTGAATCTTAAGAGATGCACTGTGGATTTTTTCAATATCAAGTGAAGATACTTCCCCTAAAAAAGATGTCAGTTTATCCAGTAGGGACAATTGGTCATGCTCCCAGATTCAGCTAAAGTGTTATCAGAAATAGAACAAATAAAATATGTTGAAGGTCATTTATTGCACCTAATTGTCTATTTACATAGCCACTGTGAAATTCTAGAATCGTTTCTCATTTTTGGGAGAAAGAAATTCTGACAATATACTTCTTTAGGAAGTCTCAGCCTAATAAATGAATAGAGGTGGAATAACTAAGGACAAAAAGGTGTTATTATTTTTTTTTTTGAAGAACCTCAGCAAAAAGGAACAGGTTCAGAAAGAGAAAGTTGGTGAAGTTTATTTGAAATCTCCATTCTTTGAACTATTTTATTCTTCGAGGCAGGGGTTGTTTTATAACAGTGTGATTAAGCACTGAGGGTGTAGCTTTAATATCAATAAAACAAAGATTTATTCACAATTTGAATAAAAGTTTCTAGGGGACAATTAAGAGACAAGATTGGAAAAAGCCCCTGTTGTTTCTTGGAGCCCTATCATTAGGGATTAAGAAGACCTTGGGAAGGCTGATTAGAAGGCTGAGGGTGACTGAAGCACTTAAACTTGCAAGAATATATTTTCCAGTGTTTGACTCTGCAATAATAGCAAAAGCTAGGAGACATTTGGTCTTGTATAGGGGCCTTCATTTGCCATGTTTGAAAATTTAAAATCTTAGCAGTCTTACTTCTATGTGGCCATCTTAAGTATGAGGAAGCTTATTAAGCAGATTAACCTAATCTGGAGTGGACATGATTTTCCATTACATCTTGGTACTTTTAACTGAAAGAGAAAGATGTCAGTTCAGTCCATTAATAAACAAAAAGTTAAAGACTGCTTAAGTGGAATCATAATCTCAAGAAAGTTCAGAATAAAAAAAAGTATATCTGAAGTCAATTATAATAGTCATAAGGAGATTCATCTAAGTTTTGTGAGAAGTATGAATTTTGTTTCAGTCAACAGGATTTGGAAAAGCTACTGTAAGTGATCAGTGGGGTTCTCAAGCAAGTGTTCTAACATTTTCTCAGTAGTCAGGTTGTTTCTTAAATCTCTTTCAGGATGATCCCATTACACAAATTTCATCCAGTGACCAAGCTTGGCATTCACTTATTAGCATATGAATTAGCTCACATAAATCAGAAAAGCCAAGCTAGTAGGTCTGAACAATTACATTTGACCCTTGAAAGACGTGGGGTTTGGCGGCACTGACCATACTCATCATCAAAAATTTTACATGTAAATTTTGACTCCCCCAAAACTTAACTACTAATAGCTTAGTGATAATATAAACAACTAACACATTTTTATGTGTATTATATACTGCATTCTTACAATGAAGTAAGCTAAAAGAAATTACATTAAAAATATAAGAGAAAATGTACTTCAATGTACATATTTTTCTGAATTCATGTATAAATGGACTTGCATAGTTTAAACCTGTGTTGTTCAAGGGTCTGCTGTATATCAAACTCTTCAGCAAATCTGTGAGTATCCTCAGTGGCCTTAGGAAATTTTTAACTATGATTTATAATTCAGCTTTTGTCCAGGAACATATGAAACTGGAGGTCTATTCAAATTCTCAGAGGGCATAAATTTCAAAGGAAAGGTATAGATGGATTCAGAGAAGGAGGGAGTGAGAGAAAATTTATAAGAATAGCTTCTAAGGTAGAGCGAGAGCCAGAAGCAAGGAAGCTGGCAGTTGAAGGTCAGATAGTCTCTGAGGTGGAGCTTGAGACACATGAGTTGGGGAAGAAGGGCTTGAGAGCTCTGAAAATAGAGCTTGAGTCAGAATCGTGGGAGGAGAGCAAGGTAGATACAAAGTTGGGGCTTGAGACAAAGAAGTTTAGAAGGAAGGGCAAAACAGGGCCAGAAGTAAAGAATAGAAACCCTCTGTAACACTTTTTCTTTAAAAGATTAGTATCCCCAGTTAATTCTAAAACTTTATTCCACAGAGATGCAATTTCAGGTTCTTGGTAACATTTGAGAGCCTCAAATACAACTCGAAATTGGCATTCCATTCATCTTTGCCAATATCAGAACTCTGATTTTCCAATTCAGTTTTAAGAAAACAGGAATTCTCAGAGATTCCCCATAATGGCCATTGATATTCTGAATTGCTTTTGGTCAAATGAATCTATTTAGTTAGATATGTGCGTGAGGAGTAATCACAGCTTTCAAACAATTTTAACTAGTTTCTCTGTAGGGGGAATGGTCTAAAACATTTAGATAACTGAGATCCTATTTCTAGATGCTTTTCTCTAGAGCAAGGGACCAAAAGAGTTTAAGACAGCTCAAGCAGCTTGCAGGTTAGACGCTTGTCAGTATCACTTTAGAACAACCTAATCACAGAAGATTCAAATCAAAGGTTAAAATTCCAGTTCTTTAATAATGACTACCAGCTCTCAAACAACACAAGCTAGAGGCTGAGCACCACATTGATAGAGGAGGCAGATTTCTGAAAGAATCAGTTCAAAGCCTAACACCTTATTTGTGGAAACAACACAATTCTAGAAGAAATCTGACTAAAAGCTAGTGAAGGCCCAGGAAGCACTCTAATACTCCTAGAAAGTCAAACCAACTTGTCAAACAAACACATGAATACACAAACAAGGACTTTTAACAAACAATGCCTCCAATAAGGGCCCAATATCCAAAATATACAAAGGGACATGCAACTCAATAACAATAAAAACAAAATAATTTAAAGGTGGCCAGAAGACCAGAACAGACACTTGTTTCAAGAAGACATACTAATGGCCAACAACGTATGAAAAGATGCTTAACTTTATTAGTTATTAAGGAAATGCAAATCAAAACCACAATGAGACACCATCTAATACCTGTTACAATGGCTATCATCAACAGGACAAGTAATAAGTTTTGGAGAGGATTTGGCAAAAAGGAGCTCTAATACACTGCTGGTGGTTTGCAAATTGGTACAACCACTATGGAAAATGGTATCTCAAAAAACTAAGAATTGATCTACCATATGATCCAGCAATCACTGCACTGGGTATTTCCCAAAAAACTTGAAAACCTTTATCTGAAAAAGCATATACATACTGATGTTCATAACAACATTATTCACTATGGCCAGGACATGGAAGCAAACAAAGCTTCCTACAATGTATGATTGGATAAAGAAGTTGTGGTACATATATATTAATCAGCCATAAGAAAAGATGAAATATTGCCGTTTCGACAACACAGATATATCTTGAGATAATCACGCTAAGTAAAATAGGCCAGAGAGAAAAAGTTGAAAATTACATGGTATCACTCACATGTGAGATATAAATCTAAAAGGAACAAACAAACATGGTAAACAAACAGAGACTAATAGACATTAACAGTAGACTAGTGGTTACCGGAGGGGAGGGAGAGGGGAGAGTAAAATAGGGCAAAAGTGGTCAAGTATGTGGTGACAGAAAAAAAAATCTAACTATGGGTGGTGAACATACAATGCAATATATATATATATACACACATATACATATATGTGTATATACACACATATACATACATGCGTATCTTACTGTTGAATTGTACACTTGAAACTTATTGGATTTTGTTGACCAATGTCACCCTCCAAAAATATTTAAAACAAACAAACAAAGACAAAACTGTAAACAGTTCCTGAATAAAATTTGCAGGGTTTCAGATGCAAAAATCAGAAGCTTGGTTCCAGGAGACTTATCATTTCCAACTCACAAATTAGGGAAGAGACCATAAGCTCAAAATAGCTCTATAGGTACCCACACATGTTTAACCCCCAGTCTGGAGCTATAGGTTTCTTTTGGTCTGGATCCCAGATGAGCTCCGAAATATATCAACCATAAACAAAACTTGAATAGGTATTCTGTTACCAAAAAGTATTTATTTGGGAAAAAATAAAAATTACAATCCAGGATGTGCAGCCATGGCAAGCCACATGGGGGCTCTGCCCAAACAAAGACGGAGAAAATATTTTATAAAGGAGAAAAGGAAGTTAAGAGTAGGGATTATTACAACAATAGTGTTTTGTTGTAAACAAGCAGTTATTCCTGAAGGGCTTTGCAATGACACTGGGTGTGAGAGTTCCTCTTATGGGCCCTCTAGATTTTAGTGTAGGTTTAAGTCTTCATCACAAGTTTGACAAACCCTTCATTCTTCAGCCCTTGAAAACCACCATTTTACTTTATGTTTCTAGAAATAAGAATACCCTAGCTAATTTATGTCAGTGTAATCACAGTGGTTTTCAGTATGTGACTGATTTATTTCACCTAACATAATACATTCAGATACAATCCAGGTTTTAGCATGTGACAGAATTTTCTTCTTTTTTAAGGATGAATAATATTTCATTGTATGTATATATCCCATCTAATTTTTCCATTCATTTACTGATGGACATTTGGCCTGCTTTCACTTCTTGACTATTATGAACATGATAATAGTCATAAACATGAATGTATAAATATCTCATCAAGATTCTGTTTTCAATTATTTTGTATTTATACCCAGAAGTTGGATTGCTGGAGTATACAGTAATTCTTAGTAATTTTAAGTTTTTTGAGGAACCATCACAATTTGTTTCATAGTGGGTATACCGTTTTACATTCCTACCAATAGTGCACAAGGTTTTTAGATTCCCTACAGCCTTGTCAACACTTGTTGTATTTTGGTTTATATTTTTTTATAGTAGCCAGCCTAATAAGTATAAGGTGATAGCTCATTGTGTGTTTTATTTATATTTCCTTAATTATTAATGATATTGAGTGTCTTTTCATATCCCTATTGACTATTTGCATATTATCCCTGATAAAGAAATGTCTGTATACTCAAAGTGATACAGACATTCAATAAAATACCTCTCAAAATCCCAATGGTATCTTTGCAGAAACAGAAAAATAAATTTTAAGATTTAAATGAGATCTCAAAAAACAGTAAATAGCCACCAAATTTTTAGCAAAAAAAAAAAAAAGCTGAAGAATTCATACTTCCTCATTTTAAAACAAAAATACAGTAACCACAATAGTTTAATCCTGGCATAAAGGTGGCATATAGACCAATGGAATTGAAAGCCTGTAAATAAAGCCTCACATATATAGTCAAGTGATGTCAAGGCTGTTCATTAAGGAAAGGGCAATCTTTCCAACAAAAAGTTTTGAGAAATCTATAAATCCACATGCAGAAAATGAAGTTGGACACTTATAGTCTTACAGTATATGAAGAAACTAACTTCAAATGAATAATATGTCTAAACATATAAACTAAAACTGTAAATTCCATAGAAGAAAAACATAGGGGAAAGCTACATGACATATTTAGAAGTGATCTCAAAATAATAATACCAAATTACAGGCAACAAAAGCAGAAATAGATAAATGAGACAACATTGAAATTTAATATTTCTGTGCATCAAAAGAGACAATCAACAGATGAAAAGGTGATCTACAGAATGGCATGACATATTTTCAGATTAAATATTGCATAAAGGGTAAGCGTCTTGACTATATAAAGAACTATAACTCAGCAACAGGAAACAAACAAACAAACAAAACTACCAATTTAAAATGGGCAAAGGTGTTGAATAGATATTTATTATTTTGATTTGAATGTATATTTATAGTCCATAATGTATTCTTTTTTGGAGAATGTTTCATGTGAGCTACTGACGAATGCATAGTCTGCTGTTTTTAGATTATTCAGAAAAAAAGGCCAATTAGATATAAATGATTCACAGTGCTTCTGATGTTAACTGTATCCTTATTGTTTTTCTCTCTGCTTTGTCATTTTCTGAAAGAGAGGTGTTGAAGTCTCCAACTTTAATAGCTTGTGCATCCATTTTTCCTTGCAATTTTATCAATTTTTGATATATATATATATATATATATATATATATATATATATATATATATATATATCCTTTTTTAGGTAAATTCATCTTAAAAATTTTTATGTCTTTTTGGAGAATTGATTCCTCTTTAATTAAATTTTCTTTCACTTTGAAGAACAATTTTACTAAATATGCAATTCTAGGTGAATGAATTTTTTTTCTTTCAGCACTTTAATATTAGATTCTACTTTATTTTTGCTTTTAAGAGTCCTGAATAAAAGTGTATTGTAATTATTATCTTTGTTGTTCTCTACAGGTAATATATTATTTTCCTCTTGCTTCTTTCAAAATTTCTCTTTGGCTTCATTTTCCTGCAGTTTGAATATAGTATGATTACCTGTGTTTGTTTGTTTTATTGTATTTATCCTGCCATTACAGTCTTCTGTATTTGTGAGTTTTACATCTGTAAATTCAACCAACAATGGATATAAAATATTCAATTTTTTTCAGAAAGTTCAAAAAAGCAAAACTTGAATTTACCAAGTAGCAAATACTAAACTGATTCTACATGAATGAAATGATGTGCAGATATATCCAGCTGTATCCTATGCAAATATAGGTTATGTGCAAATGCTATACCATTTATATAAGGGACTTGAGCATCTTTGGATTTCAGTATATGTGGGGCGTCCTGGAACCAATCTCACATGCATACTAAGGGACATCTGTATTCTCTGAGACACCCCTGGTTCTGTGGTTTTGTGTATTATTAATATTGGAAGATTCGAGGCCATTATTATTTTAATGATTTATTTTGTTTTATTCTTTTTCTTCTCTTTTTGGTATGCCAATTATCTGGATTGCACCTTTGAAATCCTGTCACAGTTTGTAGATGTGTATAATTTTTTTTTTCTTTCTGCATCTTTGTTTGGGTAGTTTCAAAAGACCTAATTTCAAGCTCATTGATTATTTTTCCAGCTGTGTAAGTCAGTAATGAGGCCAATTTATGTTACAATGTTACTGTTTTAAATTTTTGTATCTCCTTTTGATTCTTTAACTTCTCTCTCAGCTTAAATTAGTCATTTGTTCTTTCATGTTATATCCTTCTATTAGAGCCTTAAATTCTAATATTTGTTTTTTATTCCTTCTAGGATAAGTCCAACATCTGTGTCTGATGGTTTTGTCTTGCTATCAGACACAGATGTTGGAATTATGTGTATAATCATCCCCTTCAATCTTTGTTTTAATGGGTTTGTTTCTTAAGGCTGTAGCCCTTCACACATGTGTTTTCAATGGTATATCTCCTTACCCAAACACACACACACACACACACACACACACACACACACACACACACACACACACACACACACACACTTTCCTATTTTCTTCTCTGGCTTTGCTACCCCTAATCTATATCCTTTATAACTTGACCTATATTGGCTATGTTATTTTACTCCGTTAGGTGAGACACAAAGGCTAAAAGGGGATAGAATGTGAGGAGGGCTCCCCACCACATCCCGCCAAATAATAAGGCTGTGATGAAGTATTTTCCCTGGAATACAGACTTTTGTTATAGGTATGACTCTGAGCATACTTTATAATGATTAACCATATCCTTTGCCTACCTGAGCTACCTGGGGATGTTTCTTAAATTTGTTATAAGTACCTAGTGAGGTTCAAGTGTGATCTCTTAAGCCTGGTATTCAAGATTTTCTTATCCTTACATTAGTTCACACTCAGGAATTGTCAAAATTGTCATTCAAGCTTCTTGCCCGAAATTTCATTCAGCAGCTTTTTCGCCAGATAAGGAAGTCTCCCTCATATTTCTTTGGATGATCCTGTCTCTAGATTTCAGGGTATGGTTTGCCTTGCAATCTCAGTTTTCTGATAGGTCCAAGAAAATGTACTAATTTTAAAATTGCCCAGCTAGTTTCTATAGAATTGAAAGTAACAAATTCCAAGCTCTTTATATATCAGAGCTAAAACTGGAAATAATGGATAAAATTATTATAACAGTCTATATAAGTTAATAACTTAAATTTGAATACATTCTAAAACTCTACGATTTACTCTACCTAATCACACATTTAATATTTTCATGTTACATTTTACATCGTTTTATTTTCTGTATTAACTAATTATTATAATTATTTTTACTCCTACTATCTTTTAACCTTGATACTAGCTTTATAAGTGATTAAACCACTACCTTTGCTATATATTTGCCTTTATCTTTTATACTTTTTTTGCCTTTTACATTTATACTTTTATACTTTTGTTGTTGTTACTAATTTGCACTCTTTCTTTTCAACTTAAAGAGGTCTCTTTAACATTTTTTGTAAGAGTGGTTTAGAGATGATGAACTTTTACCTTTTGTTTCTCTGGAAAACTCTCTCTCCTTCAATTCTAAATGACAACTTTTCCAGGTCAAGTATTCTTGGTTGGAAATTTTTTTCCCAGCACTTTGAATATATCATGCCACTCTCTTCTGGTCTACCAACTTTCTGCTAAAAAATCTTGCTGATATCCAATGGGGATTTTCTTGTATATCAAAAATTGTAATTCTGTGAGATTCCTAGATCTGTATGTGTTTCCTTCTTCTGGTTAGGGAAGTTTTCAGTCATTATTTTTTAAATATATTTTTTCCTGTTCTCTCTCTTTCTCTTCTGGGACCCACATAATGCAAATGTTATTCAGCTTGATACTGTCCAGTAAGTCCTTTAGGCTATCTTCTCTCCTTTTTTCTCATTTTTCTTTTTATTACTCTAAGTAGGTCATTTCTACTGCCTTGTTTTAAAATTTACCAATGTCTTTCTTATGCTTATCTAATCTGCTGTTAATCTCTGTAGTGTATTTTTTTTCAGTCTGGTTATTGTATTCTTCAGCTCTATGATTTTCATTTGGTATATTCTTATACTTTCCATGTCTTTGTTGAAGTTTTCATTGTGTTCATTCATTTCTTTCCTGTTCAGTGAGCATCTTTATGACTATTACTTTGCACTTTTGATCTGATAAATGACTTATTTCCATTTCATGAAGAATTGTTTTAGAGGATTTATCTTGTTCTTTCTTTTGGAATATAGTCCTGTTTCTTAATTTTGCTTGATTATTTGTGTTTATTTCTATGTATTAGGTGAAATAGCCATCTCTCTCTGTCTTAAAGGAGTGACCTTTGTAAGAGATAAAATTTATCATTAACATTTGCCCTAGCTATTGTCTCTGTGATTGTCAACCTCTTTTACTTTTAATAGCTCCCAGTATTTGAGGGTGTACAAAGACATATCAGTATACGAAAGGGGTGAATCTCAGTTAGAACTTAGATCCAGTCTTAATCTCAGGCAGAAGCTTTTAAAAAATACAAATATGTACATTCTTGTGAGACTGCAAGGATAGGCACCACTGAACTCCCAGAGCCAACAATTTTCAGATGTTCTCTGGGCAGCAATCACAAAAATCATAGCTCCAGTTAAGTGTATAGTCTCCTTTCTCAGAGATATCAGAAAGCTATAGTGAGGCAGAGGCATAGAACCAAAGTAATATCCTCAAATTTACATTCCCTACGAGCACCTCCATAGTTCCCTAAATGTGTACATAATCTGAAGCCTGTCCCTCAGGCAAAAACACTAATATAAGCAAATAGTTCTCTTTAAAAGAAATAGTGGGGTTGTGTTTCGGTCTCCTTTGTATGCCCTGGGGCTGGTAGCCTAGCAAGAGGTGGTAGCCTCACTGATTGTTATAGTCCTATGGAACCTGGGAATGCAAGCCCCACTGACCACAAGGGCTAGGCAATCAAGTGGCATCCCCTTGGAAGGAACCACAAAAAACAGGGTAACAGAAATGTATAAGAGCTCCTCTCCAAGAGATGATAGTGCTTTGGAGTTAAGCCAAGTGAGAGTATGAACATAGAGTCCACCCTCTGAGATCTTTGGAAATGTTTTCAGTCAGCCATTAGATGTGTGTTTAATTGGGACCCTTCCCCTTAGGCTGCAGCTATTATTATAGGATAATAGGCCTCTTTCACAGAAAAATTGAGCTCCTAGTTCTAGCGCTTCTTTTTGTCTGCTAATAATGGTAGCTATTCATGAGCTTTTTCTCTATTGGTTACAGTCCTGTGGGACCTGTGAGTGTAATCTTCATTAGTCACCAGTGACAGGTGAAGTAAAAGTGTCATCTGGCCATAGTACAACAATTAGGGTGCCAAAAAAGGCTATAAGCACCTTTTGGGAAGATAATAGCAAGCTGGGGAAATGCAAAGGGAAAGCCCAAGAATTGTATCCACTGGCCTTCATTCCTTAGAGAATTTTTGTAGGCCCCTTTTGCCAATTCCAAACCAGAAGCTGTACCTTCAAACCAAAGATTCTGGGCAAGAAAATAGGCTTCTTTCTTAAAATGACTTAGGGTATGTTTGCATTTGCTCTCTGTGCAGCATCTGGAAGTGATAATCTTCCAAGAACTGTCTCTCTGATTGTTATAATCCCATGGGTCTCAGGAATGCAAACACTTTTGGTCTCTTGAGCCAGGTAATAAAGGGACATCTCCTGGATTTCAGCCACAGAAAACCAAATTACCATCTATAGATCCAGAGCACTAGACATGTGTGGAAACTCCTCTCTGGGAGACATTGGTAGATAGCATCTCAGAGAGAAAGCTCAAAGATGATGTCCATTTGCTGGAGTGGGGGGTGGTGGTGAAAAGATGGCAACCACCAAAAAATAAAAAAAGGAAAATGAAAAAAAAAGAAAAAGTAAAAGGAAGAAAAAATTGTGCCTGGCAGATTTAGCAAGGTAGAGAAAGATTATAAACATGGTGCCCACCAGTAGGACTGAGGCAGAATGGGAGTGCAAAGATGGCCCTTGCTAAAAAAAAAAAAAAAAGTAAAAAGAAAAAAGAAGATTCATGGTGCTTACTGACTTTAGCAAATCTAAGAGAGAAGGCAACAATGTTACCATAGACTGGAGCATAAAGATAGCACCTGCCAAGGGAAAAAAAAAAGAAAAACTAGGACTCACTGGCTTTAGCTCAGCAGAGAAAGAGCGTGTAGATAACATCCACCAGGCTCGGTCCCCAGAAATAATTCCAATGAGCCTCAGTCTTTTAGTTTAATGCTTTAAAATTAGAAAATGAGCCTGTTCCACATAAAGTCTGGACACTTTTCAAAAGTTACTTATGTGCTTGGCCTGACTGTGAGCTAGTTTGCGGATGAGTCCTTTAAGAGCTTTTTCTTATGGGCATATGGTATACAGCATAGGGAATATAATCAATACTATTGTAACAGTGTTTTACAGTGTCACAAAGTTGCCAGACTAATCATGGTGATCACTTTAGGTATATACATGTTGGATAATGGTATACACCTGAAACCGATACAATATTATATGTTAGCAAGATTTTAATAAAAATATTTTTTTTTTAAAAAAGAGCCTTTTCTCAGTTTACTACAGCTGTGTGTATTTTAGGGGTGCAAACTCCATTTGTTTTTGAAGCTAGATGTTTTGGGGGTTTATATCTCAGTTGTAGGTCTTAAAATGGGAGTTCTGATTTAAGATATGAATGCTTTACTTCTCAGAAAGAAAGTTTTGAGTTCCATCCTGATTATGGGTTGCTGTGCTGGGGATGGGTTTTTTGGCAAGATTGGGTCTCAGCATTTTCTACCCACTTCAAAGTGTTATTTTTGTTATTTTCCTGATAAGAATAGTTATTTCACTTGTTTTTAGGATTTTTTAAGAAGATATTTAATATATAGCTGTAAATTTGATTCATATATGGGAGGAGGTGAGCTCATGATCTTTTTAAAATGTCATCTTGAACTGAAACCCTCTTCAGGATAAAATTTTTAATTTGGAGTCTATGGTAGCCATTTTTATGTTTCTTTCATTTGCACTTACAACATTTTATCTTGTACAGTTAAACCTTGAACTACATGAGTATGAATTTCACATGTCCATTTATACACAGATTATTTTCAATAGATTTCTATTCTACTGTAAATGTACTTTCCTTATGATTTTCTTAATAACATTTTTTTCTAGCTTACTTTATTATGATATAGTATATTGTAAGATTACATATAACATATAAAGTGTGTTAATTGACTTTATGTTATTGGTAAGGCTTATGGGCAACATATTATTATAGGCTAATTTTTAGAGAGTCAAAAGCTATACATGGATTTTCAAATGCATGGGAATTGACATGACTAATTCCTTCATTGTTAAATGTCAACTATATTATATTAATTTTTTACATATGCTACTATTCTTTGTATTATACTCCTTCAGTGTATAATTCATTTCTAATTTATTTTTGTATTTCCTGTAATGTCTTGCTTATCACAGTTCCTTGCACATCTTGGTCACTCCTTATGTTAAACAAAATAGACTTTGGAATAGCATCTTCTAGCTTATAAACTGATTTCAAGTACATATGTTCATTTAAACATTAGAACCTCGTATATGATATAAGCAGTATATCATCCTGTCTTACAAATCAGAAAACCCAGGCTTAGAAAAGTTAACTGGTTTATTCAATGCTACTTATTAACAATCAGAAGTCAAAATGAGCATTCTGAACCTTAGTGTAGTGTACTGTTCACTCTACTTAAATTGGTTTTAATATTATTCTAAGCATATTCATTTATCCTCATGATATCATAATTAAGATATATGGTGTTATTCCTTTTGAATTTTAAACCAATTTTATTTTCTAATTATTTCAATTTACATAAAGTAAAACTAACACTTTTTGATTAATCTTACTGTTTTGACCAATACATGGAGTCACACAACACCCACCATAATCAATATAAAAGATAGTTCAATCATTCCAAAACTACATTCATGAACCCTTTGTAGTCAAATAGTTTCTTGAATATTTTCTCCTGGCAACCACTTCTTTGTTTTCCATCCTTTTAATTTAGCCTTTCCCAGTATGTCATGTAAAAGGAATCATCAAGAATGTGGCATTTTGAGTCTGGCTTCTTTCACTTAACGGTAATACATTAGAAATTCATCTATGTTGTAGAATGTACCAATACCCTGTTACTTTTTATCAGTGAACAGTATTTCATTATATAGCTGTACTACCATTCATCAATTATTCAGTTGAGGGATGTTTCACTTATTCATAGTTATTGATAATTATGAACAGCCACTAAAAATATCATACATTAATGCTTCCAAGTATAATTATAAATATTTTTTTATTCCTTCTTATAGTTTTACCGGTTTTTGCTTTATATATTTTGGAACTATGCTGTTAAGTAAATATACACATATAGATTTTTCATGCCTTCTTGATGAAGTGACCTATTTATCATTCTGCAGTGTCCCTATTTATCTCTGGCAAATTAACTTCTTATAAAGTCTACTATATCAGACCTGAGTATATCTATTTGAGCTTTCTTTTGATTAATATTTGAATGGTATAGATTTTTACTCCATTCTTTCACTTTCAACTTACCTGTATTTTTATATTTAAAGTAGATTTCTTGTGCATATAAAATTGGATCTTTGTTTTTATTCATTTGACTATTTTTGACTTTTAATTGGTATATTTTGACCATTTATATTTGCTATAATTATTAATATGTTTGGATTTAATTCTATGGTTTTATCATTGTTTTTATTGTCTTTATTTTCTTCTCTTTTTTATTGTCCATTTTGATTATTAGATATAATATTCAATTTCAATTTATTTATTATGTTTGAATAATTTCATATTATGCAGTCAAAATTATTTGAATAGTTTATTTTTTATTTAAATGATTTTGAACTATTATTTGAATGTTTGCTCTTGGGATTATAATACATGTACCAAACATCTTACAGTCTGCTTAGAATTAATACTTTACCATTTCAAATCAACCCCTAGCAATAGTATAAGGCTCCTTTCTTCCCTCCTTTACGTTACAGCTGTTATTTTTAGTACATCAAGAATGTTATTTTGGATACGAATAATGTTATAATGTTTCTTTCAAGAGTTATGCATATTTTAAATAATTTAAGAGGATAAATATGTTCTATTATATTTATGCAGGTATTCAACATTTATCTATCTCTTTCTGAACTCCCAAAGTTCATATTTCCCTCTGTTATAAAGTTTTTTTCTGCCTAAAAATCTTAATAATTTATTTTAGAGTAAATATGCTTACACTGAGATCTCATAGTTTTCCTACATTTGAGAAAAAACTTTATCTTGTCTTCCTCCTAAAGGATATTTTGGCTTGATATAAAAATCTAGGTTGACAGTTATTTTCTTTCAGCATCACTGTCTTCTCATTTCCATGTTTTCTGGAAATAAATCATCATTTAAATCTTTGTTCTCCCATATGTAATGTTTCATTTTTCTCTGCTTTCAAATATTCTTTCTTCATCTTTAGTTTTCAGCAATTTAATTTCACATTTTTTGAGCTTCTTAAGTCTGTAAATTTTCAACAAATTTTGGGAAGTCTCAACCATTATTTATTCATATACTTTTCTTTTCAAATGTTTTCACCACTTCTTTTGAGACTCCAATAACAACATTATTAGATACTTTGATATTGTCACATGTCTTCTTGATTCTCTTCTTTATTTTTCCTTCAATTATTTTTTTTCTATTTGTTGTTGAATTTGAATATTTTCTATTGATAGGTCTTCAGGATTACTATTTCTTATATTGTCTACATTCTGTTACAGAGACTATCCAATAACTTTCAGATATTTTAATTTTAAGTTAGAAAGTTTCCATTTCCCTTTTGAAATTGTTTTATATAGTTTCTAATTCTATGCCACACACTTATCTTCGTTTATTTATTTTAAGAGTATTCAACTTTACTTTATGAAGTATGGTTATGATAACTATTTTAAAGCCTTTGTTTAACCATTCCAGCATCTGATTTATCTAATAATAGACATCTATATGTTGTCTTTTTCTTTGAGAATTAAGTTTTTTACTGGTTCTTTTTATGTCAAGTAATTTTGTACTGAATCCTGGACTGTTTGAATATTATGTTGTAAAATCATCGGTCCTGTAAAATCATGTGTAGACAATAGAGTCTTTTGCTCTTGTTTCATCACCAAATCAACCTTGTTAGCTTAAGCCTTCAAGTTCTGTTTCACCTTTTGTGAGCAATGGTTTTGATATAAGGTCAGTTCTTAAAATTTTCTATAGTATTCAGATATTCCCAATGCATGTGCCTTAAGGGGTTAGTCTGGTACTCAAATGATAGTTTATATCATAGTCCATGTTTCAAATACTTCTATGATTCTTTGGGTCTGTTTCTTCCATTTATTACCTGTAGGTGCAGAATGTATTTAAATTCATACACTTTAAGATTATTTTGAGGACAAATGTGCAGATTGTAAATTAAAAATTTTAAACATCACCAATATTTTATTTACAACATTCTAATAAGTAGCTTTTCAGGAGCATAGTAATGAAGAGGACCCTAAGAAGTTATGTGACTTGATTGATTTTATGAATTGTTTTTTGTCAAGGACGAAATGATAAATCATATATTTATATGTACAGAGAGATGAAATACCAAATTAGGGCTATTACTGTAAAAATTATAAGTGATCCTTTCAAATAAAACAGGACTTAAGGAAAATATATGGAGTGGGTAACTCCAGATGTATGATGAAGTGAGAGATGTCACTGGATCTTTCATCTTGAAATAACAATAAGAAAAACATCTAAACTCAACAAATAACATTCAACCTTAACACAAGCACATCTGAGTGAATAATATGTGTGTAAGAGCTTCCAGGGTCAGATATATGGAAGTCTGGGGGATTCAACTGGGAGGAGCAAAGAAACTGCCTGTTATAGCTGGAGCTCCCTGCAGGAGGAGGCAGATGGGAAAAACTGTGGCTAGTTTCCCAGTAGAACTGCCTGAGAGACCTGTGAGTTCCATGTAGTGTAGACCAGGTTTCAGGGCAGAAAACAAAGAGGGAAATAAGTGCAAAAGGGCAACAACTGGGTTATAACAACCATGGTTGTGAAAGTTCAAAGTTGAGACATGAAGACTAGCAGTTCCACCATTCAGCAACCCAGAATGCACCTTCCGTCCACCCATATCCTCTCAGACCTAATACCACAGAGCCCTAGGGAAATTTGGACAAATGCTACTGGAACAAAAATCTACTGTGGTATCACTGACAGCAGCTGGGACAAGGGTAGTGATTGTGACTTGAATATTTGTCAGGAAAATAGGTATTATCAGTCTCAAAACTGAATCCAAGACACCACCTACTAGAAATCAAAAAGAAATACCTTAGCAAAGGGCTAAAGAGAGACCTCTATATATTAAATCTTCTTTCGGAAAAGAAAAAGGCACAATAAAATCCCAATAATCCCCAAGAGGAGAAATCGTCCATTAAGCATCATGAACAACCAGGGTAATAAGGTAGTTCAGACAGAAAGAGAAAAATCTCTAGAAGATAAGCTTAAAGACATAGAAATATGTGACTTAAATGACAGAGAATTCAGGATCGTACTTCTGAAAAACTCAATGCAATGCAAATAACTCAGATCAACAATTTCATGAATCAAAAGAACAACTAAATCTTCAAAATGAGTTTATTAGCAAGGAGATTGAAATTCTATAAAAGCAAAAAAAATAAAACTTCTAGATAAAGAACACACTAAAAGAGTGAAGAGTGAAATAGCTAGCTTAGAAAAGAGATTGACCAAATGTAGGAAAAAATTAGTGATATCAAAGACAGAAATCAAGAAATAAATCAGAAGAAAAAAAGAGAGAAAATAAAGAATGAAAAATAATGAAAAAAAGAGAAATTCAAGAACTAGCTGACATCATAAGGAAAGGCAACCTAAGAATAAAGGGTATTTCAGAAGGAGAAGAAAGGGAAATGGGATCAGAAATCATATGAATACAAATAGTTGATGAGAATTTCCCAAATCTAAAGATTAGCTGGAACTTCAAATTCAAAAAGTTAACAGAACACTCAGTTATCTCAACCCAAAAAGACTTTATCTAAGACACATTACATTAAAATTATCAAAAATAATTGACAACAACAAAAAAAGAATTTTCACAGCACTCAGAGAAAAGAAAATGTTAACCTATAAAGGAATTTCCATTAGATTATATTCAAACTTCTTAGCATAAACCATACAAGCAAGAAAGAAGTGGAAGCAAATATTCAAGCTATTAAAAAAAAAACTATCCGGCCAAGAATAATGTTTCAGATACTTCCAACAAAGCTCTAAGCTATAAAACTCTTCTAACTAAGCTCTAAAGTAGAACTAAGCTCTACTTTATATATGAAAGAGAAATAAAGACCTTTACTAACATACCAAAATTGAGGGTTTTCTCACTTCGAGGCCTGCATTAGAGGAAATACTGAAAAGGTTCAGCTCACCTAAAAAAAAAAAAACGGCAAAAAAATATTTATACATAATTAAGAGTAAGGTAACTAGCAGGCAGATAGAAGAAGAGGAGTGCAACCCTTACTAAGAACGGGGCATTATAAGCTTAAATGATAAGAAGAGAATTGCTACTAAAAGAGAGACATGATTGTTCAGAACACAGAGGGAAAATTTAAGACAAAAATAACAGAAAAGGGGATAAATTAAAGATCCAAATTCACAAAGGTAAATGGAGATAAGGCACACAGAGAAGAAAATGGACTACTGTATATATAATGGACTACTGTGTGTGTATGTGTGTGTGTGTGTGTGTAAACTATCCTTTATATATTCCTAATGCTAACCACACTCCAAAGATCCAGAACTGAAGTATATAACATAAAATGAGGACTGATGAAAAAATCCACTAAACCCAAACTGATTAAAATAATAGACAAAAACACAAATATGAAGAAACAATGAAAACACTGAGCTACCAGAAGCAAAAGAAAATATGGCTAAAGGAAAATCTCATACTTCAATAATCATCTTTATTGTAAATGCATTTAATTCACCAATAAAAAGGCACAGAGTTACAGATAGGATCAAAAATAAAACCCAACCACATGGTGACTCTAAGAAACATATCTCAGTTCCGAAGACAAGTATAGGCTCATAGCAAAAGGGTGGAAAGTGATATTTCAAGAAAATGACATTTAGAAAAAAGCATGAGTTGTGGTCCTAATATCAGATAAAACAGACTTCAAAATAAAAAAGGTAAAGAAAGATAATGAGTGACACTTCATAATGATTATATGCCAAGAACATATAACACTTATTAATATCTATGCTCCCAATCAGGAAGCCCCAAAATGTATAAAGCAATTACTAACAGAACTAAATGAAGAAACAGATCAAAACACAATCATAAATAGTGGCCTAAATATCCCACTGTCTGATATGAACAATACATAGAAACACAAAGTCAATAAGGAAATAACACTCTTAAGTGATGCATTAGAATAAGCAAACATGATTGCTATTACAGAACCTTTCATCCCAAAACCTGGTAAAGATAACACACACAAAAAATAAAATTACAAAACAATATCTTGAGAACACTGAAACAAAAACCCCTAAATAAGATATTAGCAAAATAAATGAAACAACATATTAAAAAGATTATACACCATGATCAAGTGTGGTTTCATCCCAGGGCACATGAACGGTTCAACATATGCAAATCAATTAATGTAATATATGACATAAATTAAAAAATAAAAAATAAGAATCATATGAGCGTACCAATAGATGCAAAAAAAGTTTTGATAAGATACAGCTTACATTTATGATAAGAAATCTTAGCAAAATCAGTGTAGAAGGAAAGAAAGTACCTTAATATAATAAATGCCATGTGTGACAAACCCTCAGCTAACATTATATTGAATGGTGAAAAACTAAAAACCTATCCTCTAAGATCAGGAACAAGACAAGGCTGTCCATTATTGCCAATATTCAATATAATATTAGAAGTCCTAGTGAATGCAATCAGGCAAGAGGAAGATATAAAAGCCATTTAAATGGAAAACAAAGAAGTCAAACTGCCACTATTTGCAGATTACATGATTCTCTATATAAAAAACCCTAAAGACTCTACAAGAACACTACTAGAAACAATAAGCAAATACAGTAGTTTCTAGATACAAAACCAACGTTCAAATATCAATGACATTTTTATACTCTAATAGTGAATTGTCAGAAAAAGAAGTAGAAAAAAATTCCTTTTGAATTGCAACAAGAGTTTAAGAAGGTGAGATCTCGAGCTTTTTAAACTTTTCTCATAAAACATTTATCACGTTCTTGTTCCAAATGAAAAAATAAATAAATTAAAAACTATTGTATTGTTAAGTTAAATTTCATGCTGGATCCAGCATAAAATTCACTCTGTAGTACTAAATGTCAGATTCAATTTGAAGCACCTGACCTTAAAACTGCCACTGCTTATGTATGTGTATGTGTGTGTGTGTGTGTG
Source organism: Cynopterus sphinx (assembly GCA_030015415.1). Lineage (NCBI taxonomy): Eukaryota > Metazoa > Chordata > Mammalia > Chiroptera > Pteropodidae > Cynopterus > Cynopterus sphinx. The sequence continues at coordinate 47,764,865 of CM057388.1, read as the reverse complement.
TGTGTGTGTGTGTGTGTGTGTGTGTGTGTGTGTGTAATTAAAAATGGTAGTATGTCAATACAAATCTTTAAAGCTAGCTAGCTTGATGCATGTGAGGGTTTAGAATTGAAAAAGCAACCTAATGAATACCAAACCACAGTGAGCACACACTGAGTTATTTCATCACTTAGCTACTTGGAGGATCTAATAGCACAAAATTTCAACAAAAGAATATGTAATCTCATAAAAAGTCACACTTATTTTATGAGCTCACTTTGTAATATCCCTAACTTATACAATTGTTTGCTTATTTGTTTCACAAAATTGATGTGTTTCTCCCTCTTTTCTTTAATGACATAGTGGTGTTGGAACAAGAATATTGAAGGTGGTGCACTAACAGTGTCCAGTCAAAAGAACTAAGCCATAATTTTTTCCAGGGTATGGTGATGGTGAGAATAATGCCATTCAAATTTTTAAGAAATTGGACATTATAAATGATATTTGTTAAAATCGTATTTATGTTGTTTTATGTTTTAAATAACCTGTGTATCTTTCTCACTCTATCCTTTTTAAGGGAGCTCAAAGAAATAAACTTTGGAGTTGAAACTAGGCCACACATAACCTGGAAAATATCCACTATATTATATAGCCCTCAAAGGTATAAATTAAAGTTGAAAATGAATCGGGGCTCAAAATTTATAGAAAAGGCAATGGGAATTAGAAATTTGTTCAAAGAACCAGACTGTAAAATTCTGGATTTTATATATATCCCATACAGTGACTGATAAAAATGAGAAATATATTATAGATAGAATATTGTGGAGATTGGCTATTGATTTATGTAACCAAATGCTTGCATCATGTGTTATGTTATACATAGTAAGCATTACATTTAAGAAAATTTATAACTTTATTGACATGCCCTACCTAGAAAAATTTAATCCCCTTAGCCTTTATAGTAATATTTCTAATACCTTAATATTATTATCATGAATAAGATAGTAAAGCAATTTCTTAGCCTATTATAAAACAAGTTATGTACATTGTAATACTATTTCTAATTAATCATGTTTTTCTTAATATGTTGAGCATTTAAAAAGAACTTATATATGAAATAAGGCTAAAATTCTCTATAAAACATTCTTACATTTATTGTGCAGCAAACAAAATTATTGCAGGTAATGGCAAAAGATTATTTTGTCAATACAATAAATGTATTTTTTATTGTATGAAATGATATTTCCTTAGTATTATGCTTTATCCTTGTGTCCTTCAAAATAAATTTTAATCACCTGGATATACGACAATTAATAACGTGTTTTGCTAGGAATTAATTGTAATCCAGTTATCTGAAATATATTTTTAATTAATTAATTATTTTTTATGATGACTTTGGTCAGTGAAATAAAGTAAGTTTCAGCTGTAAACTTTAACAGCAAAGCATGTGTGTGTGTGTGTATGTATATATTTATGTATATATACATATACATACACACACACACACACACACACACACACATATATATATATATATATATATATATATATATATATATATATATATATATTTATACTCTGTGTTTACACCCCATAGTTAGATTTCTCTCTTTCATCACATATTTAACTTCTTTACACACTGTTTACCTAAATACTGCCCCCATCCCTTACCCTCTGGTAACCATTAGTCTATAGTCCATGTCCATGAGTCTCTGTTTGTCCTGTTCATTTGTTGCTTTTAGGTTTATATCCCACATACAAGTAATATCGTGTGATTTTCAACTTTTTCTGTTTGACTTGTTTCGCTTAGCATGGTTATCTTGTGGTCCATGCATGTTGTCTCAAATGGCAGTATTTCATCTTTTCTTAAGGCTGAATAATATTCCATTGTATATATGTAACACAGCTTCTTTAGCCAATCATCTATCATAGTATAATTCAGTTGCTTCCACACCCAGACCACTGTGAATAATGCTGCTATGAACATCGATGGGTAAATATCTTTTGGGCTATGAGATTTCAAGTCTTTGGGGTAAACACCCAGTAGAGGGATTGCTGGATCATATGGTAGATCAATTCTTAGTGTTTTGAGGAAACTCCATACTGTTTTCCATAGTGGCTGTACCAATTAGTAGTTCCATCAGCAGTGTATGGAGTTTCTTTTTCTACATATCCTATCCAGCATTTCTTATTACCTGTCCTGTTGATTATAGCTATTCTAACAGGTGTAAAAATGATATCTCATTGTAGTTTTAATTTGCATTTTATAATAGCTAGTGATGTTGAGCGTCTTTTCAAATATTTGTTGGCCATTTGTATGTCCTCTGGGGAGAAGTGTCTATTCAGGTTCTCCACCTATTTTTTGACTGGATCATTTGCTTTTTTGTTGTTATGGAGTTGTATGACTTTTTGTATGTTTTGGATATTAGGTTTTTATCAGTGTCATTGTTTGCAAATTCATTTTCCCATTTGGATGACTGTCTCTTTACCTTGTTGACAGTTTCTTTTGCTGAGAAGAAGCTTTTTAGTTTGTTGTGGTCTCATTCATTTATTTTAGCTTTTATTCCCATTGCCTATGAGCTAAAATTCATAAAATCATCTTTTAGTCCAAGGTCCTTGAGTTTAGTTCCTATGTTTTCTTCTATGCCTTTTATTATTTCAGGTCTTATATTCAGGTCCTTTATCACTTTTGAGTTAATTTTGGTGGTTGGTGATAGAAAACTGTTTAGATTCATTCTTTTGTAGGTGGCTTTCCTGTTTTCCCAGCACCATTTATTGAAGAAGCTTTCCTTTCTCTACTGTATGTTTTTGACTTTTTTTTGTTAAAATTTTTTTTTCTCATGTGAATATGGCTTTATTTCTGGAATCTTGATTGTGTTCCACTGCTCTGTGTGTTTATTTTTCTGCCCCTACCAGGCCTTTTTGATTACTGTCGTTTTGCAGTATAATTTGAATTTGTGTAGAATGATGCCTGCAGACTCATTCTTTTTTCTCAAGATGGCTTTGGCAATTCAGGCTCTTTTGTGCTTTCTTACAAATTTGATAATTTTTTTGTTCTATTTCTTCAAAAAATGCCAATGAGTTTTTGATGGGGATTACATTAAATCTGTATAATACTTTAGGTAATATGGTCATTTTAACTATGTTGATTTCCAATGCAAGTATGTGGAATATTTTTCTATTTCTTTGTATCTTCTTTAATTTCATTTAATAGGGTCTTCTAGGTTTTATTATAGAAGTCCTTCACATATATTTTTTTGATTTATATCTATGTACTTTATTTTTTCTGTTGTCAGTTGCAAAGAAATTATTTTTTCCACTTCTTTTTCTGATGCTTCATTATTAGAGTATAGGAACACTATGGGTTTTTGAATGTTGATGTATTCAGAAACTTTACTGTATTTGCTTATTGTTTCTGGTATTGTTCTTGTGGAATCTTTAAGATTTTTTATATAGAGAATCATGTCATCTGCAAATAGTGACAGTTTAAAATTTTTATTTCCTATTTGGATGCCTTTTGTATCATTCTCTTGCCTGATTGCACTGGCTAGGTCCTCCAATGTTATATTGAATAACAGTGGTGATAGAGGATTGCCTTGCTTAGTTCCTGATTAGAGGGAATATTTTTAGTTCTTTACCATCAAGAATAATGTTGGCTGAAGAGTTGTCATATATGGCCTTTATTGTGTTAAGGTACTTTCCTTCTATGCAGATTTTCTTAAGTTTTTGATCATAAATGAATGTATTCTGTCGAATTCTGCATCTATTGATATGATCATATGATTCTTATTTTTATTTATGTACATGGTGTATCACATTCATCTATTTGTGTATGTTGAACTATCCCTGTACCTCTGGAGTGAAGCCCACTTGATCATGATGTATACTCTTTTTAATATGTTACTGTATTCAGTTTGCTAATATCTTATTTAGGATTTTTGCACCTGTGTTCACAAGACATATCTGTCAGTAGTTTTCTTTTCTTCTGTTATCATTAGCAGGTTTAGTTATCATGGTAAGATTGACCTCATAAAATGAGTTGGGAAGTATTGTCTACTCTTCTACATTTTGGAAGAGTGAGAGGAGAATAGGTATTATATCTTGTTGAATGTTTCATAGAGTTCAAGGTTGAAGCAATCTGGTCCTGGACTTTTATTTTTGGGTAGGTTTTAGATGATTGTTTCACTTTTCATACTACTGATCGGTCTATTTAGATTTTCCAGTTCTTGATTCAGTCTAGGAAGATTGTGTCTTTCTAAGTACTGGTCCATTTCTTTTAGGTTATTAAATTTGGTGTGATATAGTTTTTCATAGTATTTTTGTATAATCCTTTGTATTTCTGTGGAGACTGTCATCATTTCCTGTCTTTCATCCCTGATTTTGTTTGTGTCCTTTCTCTTTTTTCGTTAGTGAATCCAGCCAGTGGTTTGTCAATTATATTAATCTTCTCAAAGAACCAGCTCTTTGCTGCATTTATTTTTTCTATTGTTTTTTTTGTTTCTTTGTTTTCAAATTCATTTATTTATGCTCTAATTTTCATTATTTATTTCCTACTTCTGACTTCAGGTAATTTTTTCTTTCTTTTTTAGATTTTTAAGATGAAGTGTTAGCTTGTTCATCTGGACCCAATCTTGTTTTTGGAGATAGGCCTATAATGATATGAACTTTCCTCTTTTCACAGCTTTTGTGGTATCCCAAAATGTTTGTTATGTTTTAATACCATTATTATCAATTTATATGTTTCTCTTAATCTGTCTTTTTATTAATTCTTCCCTGATCCAATTATTCTTCAGTAGTATGTTGTTTAATATCCATGTATTTGTGGTTCTTCCTGATTTCTTTTTGCAGTTGATCTCTAGTTTCAAAGCATTATGATCAGAGAATATTTTGGGTATTATTTCAACCCTATTATATTTGTTGAGGCTATCTCTGTGTCCCAGTAAGTGCTCAATCATTGAGAATGTTCCATGTGCACTAGAGAAGAATGTATAAGCACCTATTTTGGGATGGAAGGCTCTAAAAATGTCAATTATGTCCAGTTGTTCTAATGTGTCATTTAAGGATGTTATTTCCTTGTTGGTTTTCTGTTTGGATTATCTGTCCATATCTGACAGTGGGGTATTTAGGTCCCTTACTATAATAGCGTATTGATCTATTTCTCCCTTTAGTTTTCTTAGTAATTGCTTTACATATTTCAGGGCTCCCTAATTGGGAGCATAGATATTAAGTGTTATGTATTTTTGATGCAGGATATCCTTTATCAGTATGTAGTATCCCTTAGATCTTTCTTTACCTTTTTTATTTTTAAGTCTATTTTGTCTGATAGTACCACTACTCCCACTTTTCTCTGACTGCCTTTTGCTTAAAATATTATTTTCCATCCTTTCACTTTCAGTCAATATTTGTCTTTGGAGCTGAGATGTGTCTCCTGGAGGCAGCATATAATTAGTTTCATTCTTTGATCCATTCTGCAACTCTGTGACTTTTTATTGTTGAGTTTAGTCTATATATATTTCGGGTGATTATTGAAATATGAGGTCTTCTTATAACCATTGTATCTTTTGCTTTCTGGTAGCTTGGTGTTTCCATTGCTTCCTTGTTCTTTTGTTTCTGTTTTCTGTATTTTAATTGGCTTTTGTGTGTTTTCCCTCAGATTCTTCTTGTTTTATGTTATATACTTTATTTCTGAATCTTTGGTGTGTTTTCACCATTACAAATATTCTCACATTTTCTTCAGAGCATGACTTATCTCCATTTTCCTTTGTAAATTTGTATCTTTGTATCCTCCCCTTTTCAGTCATTGTTGTCTTAATTTGTTCCTACAAATGCTGAATGTTCATTACTATCTTTCTATAACTATTCTCTTATTATTGCTTCAGCCTGTAATGTCCTGTTCTTAATAAGGTTTGCACTCCTCTGCTTCTATTTGCCTAATAGTCACTTTACTCCTAATTATGTATTCTTTTTTTTTGTCATTTTGTTTTAGGTGGGCTGACCCCTTTCAGTATTTTCTGTAGTGCAGGCCTCATAGTGGAGAATTCCTTCAATTTTTGTATGTCTGGAAACGTCTTAATTTCTCCTTCATATCTAAAGGAGAACTTAGCTGGATACACTATTCTAGGCTGATATTTCTTTTCATTTATGTTTAATTATTTGATTCCATTCTTTTCTGGCTTTTAAATTTTGTGCTGAGAATTCTGAAGATAATCTAATGGGTTTTCCTTTATAAATTTCCATTTTCTTCTCCTAGGCTGCCTTGAGTATTCTGTCTTTGTCATTGATTTTTAATAATTTTAATACATTGTGTCATGTTGAAGGCCTTTTTGGTTTGCAAAAAGTGGGTGTCCTGTTAACTTCTTAAATTCCAAGCTATAGCTCTTTATTTAGATTTGGGAAATTCTCGTCAACCATTTGTCTGAAAATGATTTCTAGTCCTTGCTCTTTTTCCTCACCTCTAATAATGCCCATTTTTCTTATGTTTTCTCTCCTGATGATGTCAGCTAGTTCTTGAATTTCTCTTCAATTATTTTTCACTTTTCAGTTTCTCTCTTCTTTCTTCTGATCTCTTACCAGATTTCTGTCTTCCATATCACTGATTCTTTTCTCCATGTGCTCAACTCTACTTCCCAAGTTTGCTATTTCATTTTTCAACTGTTGCAGTGAGTTTTTTATTTCCAGTAGATCTATTCTGCTTTTTTAAGGTTTCAGTCTTTTTGCTAAAGAACTCATTCTGCTCATCTAGTTGTTTTTTTCAATTCCTGAAATTGTTGATGTGACTCATTTCAGAACTCACTGAGTTTTTTCAGAAGTACCATCTTGAATTCTCTGTCATTTAAGTCACATATTTCTATGTCTATGAGCTTATTTTCTGGAGACATTTCTCTTTCTTTCTGAGATGCCTTGTCATCTTGGTTGTTCATGGTCTTTAATGGACTGTTTCTTCCTCTGGGCATTAATATTAGTATACTATGCTGTTCTTTCAGAAAGATTTATTGTACAATAGTCTCCCATTAGCCTGCTTCAAAGAATGTGCTTTTCTTTTGGTTTCCAGTAGGTGGAGTGTAAGCCTCTTGACTTCCTGCTTTATACAAAGCTGTAATAATGCCTTTTTATTTTCTTGTAGATATTTAGTTCTGCTTGTTATCTTCAGTTTCAGTTCACGTCATTTTCAGTGACAGTCTCATCAGTTTTGTTCAGATTTCCCTGGGGCTTTGTGTTGATCACTGTCAGAGGGTATGAAAGAGTGGCCCTCTGGGTTAGGAGTTGGAGGCTTCAGCTCAGCCTCAATTTTGCAACAGTGGCTATTAAAAAATCAACTATTGTTCCTCTGCAATCCTGCTTCTCTGCTTTCTTCCCTGTTGACTGATCCCTGACGTTGGCTGTGTGGAATTCACAACTCTCCCATACAGGGCTGTTCAGGAAACTTGGTGAACTTTTCCTCCCCCCACCCACCCCTGCGCCACTTCCTACAGGAACCTCTGAGAGGCAGCTTCGTTATTTCTCCCAGTCCACTTACTGACACCCAGTGTTCTGACCAGTGGTAGCCTATATTCACAGATCCCATGCTCAAATGTGCTGGTGTGAAGTTTGGCTGCTTTTTATTGAGTTTTAGATGTTCTGCTTATTGTTACAAGGAAAGAAAACTTGGGACGTCTCTCACTCCACTATGCTTCTCCAAACTCTTCTGAAATATGTTTATTGTTAAATTTAGCCAACTCACCTGAAATATAAGTGGACAAATCATTCTTTCGGTGAATTAAATTTTGGCATTAATATGTCCCCTTAGATAATAAAATGTCTAGACAAATCCCTTTAATATAATTTTGTGTTTCTTTTTTCTATATAAACAAAAACAGATAGATAATAGCATTTGTTTATCTTCCTCTAAATCAGACACATTCTATATAAGTCATCTTAGTGAGCAGATATTTAAATGATCTATTTTATTTCTATATATCATTAATAATTTATATTGATATCTTAAAATTTGTTTGTAACCACTCATTCATTTGACAAGTGTTTATTGTGTACCTATGTTGTTCCAGTCACTATACTAGATGCTGATAATTTACCAGTAATAACAATAACAACAAATTCCTGTCCTTATTGAACTCAAGTTCCATATGTAAAAGTAGTGGTACAGGGAGAAAAACAAAAACTAGAAATATAAAATATGCCACTTCTATGTTGACTAATACAAAACACTCTTTTACTAGTTCTGTCTAATGTGTTGGTCTCTAGTCACTAGTAACAAAGAAAAGTTCTGATGTACCTTTCTCATTACCTTTCAGAAAGTCCACATGCTTTATCCTTAAAAACTCCAATAATTGAAGCAAAGGCAAATTTTAGTTTAGTTTTTGTCTATGAAATAGTAGTCACTGAACATTGCAAAGATCATTCTGGAGAATTATTTAATAGAAAAAAGTTATATCTGTCTCTTAACCATTATCTAATCATAGTAAAATAATAAGACTCAAAATTGAAATATTTTTCTTTAAGAAGTAAGTTTACATATATAGATACAGAGGTAATACTGACAGCTTATTAATTAAACTAGAAAAATCTCTTTTTATCAAATTCAATGGATGATAAAACTTTTTGTTACATTGAAAATTTTTAAATGATGAACCACCTTTAGTATCCAAAGGAAAATATTGTTTATAATTTCAGAAAAAACGTAAATGTTAATAAAACCATTATTCAATACTTAATGCTTTTTCACATCTACTTTTATTCTAGCTTTGTTCTCTCCACTCAGCACCTCTTGTTTTCAGGTCTCAATTACCAATTTTTTTTTTTTTTTTTACAAATTCTATACAACTTAAAAAGACTTTACAGTTCTGAGAAATATGATTTTTAACATGAAAAATAAATGAAAAAACAGCAATGTCTTGTTATATAAATCTTAACATCCCCATGAGTATGAACTAGAGGAAGCCATCTGTTGTACAGGATTTGGGGTTTAATAAACCTCACTGTCACCAATTCAGTGAAATGCTATGATTATGGGCCACATGCTAGGACATGAAAAAAGCCTTGTTATAACAAACAAGATGTTATAATAGTGAATGTAAAATATGACTCTACTGTAAAAGTATTTCTAACTCTGCTGGTTGCTTGATGGTCAAATGGATGGCAATGGGTCACCTGTTATTGAAATGCTTTCAAATATCCAATAGCAATTAATGTATCAATAGGCTATATTCATCTATGCTTGTAAAACTCAAAATGTAAAAATAAATGATTACTGGAAAATGAGAAATGCCCATAATTGAGCCTGAGCATAAAAGTGACCTTTTTCCATTAAGATACATTTAAATGTTTTCCCACATTAACTTCTAGTAAAGATATCTTCTGCCATAATTTTTTCTACCCAAAAATATTATTTTCATGACTTGGGGATATATAGAGGTAATATATTTTTTTTCTGTTTACCTTTGGTTAAATTCTGTTACTATTCACACAATCACTGAATACTGCATCAAAACTTTAATATTTCACTGAAAGTGTGTTGTTCAGAGCCATTTAATAAAATTGATATGTTTTTCATTACTTTATACAATATACAAGTTTGCCTAAAACTGATCTAATGCATTTGAAAGTAAGAAAAGTTCAGGAAAAGCTTTGCCTGATACTTTAAAATTAAATTTAATTGGAAGTTTATTAAATGCCTGCTATGTACATAACATTAATTTACTGTGCTTCTTGATACAATTTTAATTATGTGTCAATAATAAAGAAAAAATTTTAGTCTTATCTTCAACAATCTTTGAAGGGATTTAGTGTTCGTACTCTAGATCTTAGCACATTTTGTGTATATATGTGTCTGTGTTTGTGTTAACAAAGCAATAGTACATTTTTCTGCAATGACACATGGAAAATGCACTAAAATTTTAAAGTCCTAATAAATATATCAACAGACACAGGACTTCATCAAACTAGAATACCTATTGTAATTTATAACTTTTTTAAACCTAGAAGTATTAGCCCATTCAAAATATATATTCAAGATATATATTTTTGATTTTAAACTCTTTCAAGGTGCAGTGGATTATTTTCAAGCAGGTACTGAATGTTCATATGTGAAGAGAATTTAATGAGAGATTTAGCATTTGTTAAGTTAATGATATGGTTGGCTTCTACATTGACTATCCTACTAATTAACTTTCAATAATTTCATTCTTTCATTCATGCATGTTGTCATTCACTCATAGAACAAAGACTTATTCAACACCACTCTGTTCTCAGTATTATTGTAGATACTCTTAATATACCAGTAAAAAGTATGTGTTAATACTGCTCTTCTTGAGCTTAAAACTTACATGAACTATTCTTTTCTTGTAGTAAAAAAAAAATATTACTATCCTGATACATGTAATGAGTAAAAATCAGAGGATGCTATGAGAGTGTGTAATGGGTGAACTTTCCTATTCCAGAGGGAAATGAAATGAAAGATTTTGAAGAGGAAACTGTATGATTTTGAAGAATGAAAAGGAGCAAGGCAAATGAGGAATTTAAGAAAAAAATGTCAGGCTGAGTAATATTCTCTATATACAAGATTGAGGAAAGTAGTACCCACAGAAAACCATCTAAGCAAAAGATAAGAATGAATTATTTCTTCTGCATTAGATACAGATACATAAATTTCCTTATTTCTTTTCTCCAAGGACAAACAATTTTCTATAGACATATCATCTTGTTAAATACATACTACACACTTACAGCTCAAAACCACAATTATGAGAATACTAAAAATTCCTAGAACTACTCAGTTTTACAGATATTGCTGCTAAAGCAGGCAGCTCACAGAGTGTTGTTTTTTATTTTTATTTTTAAGTCCCACATTTCTAAAAGATTCTTGAGTAATAAATCAGCCAACTTACAGATTTACTAATTGCTCAGGGTTTGGGTAGAATATCAAAATTTTCACATGAAATTTCTCTTAAAATATTTGGAAAAAATACAGAACCAGTGTGAATGATATCTTCAGAGAGTTCAGTGTTAGTTTTTGGAGGTCTACTGAATTATGATGAAGTATAAAATCATACATCATGCAGGAGTTTTTATTTATAGTAATTATTAACTGAAACTCACAGCTACAATTTATCAGTGTGTTGACTTTTTTTTTTTTTTCCAGGTGGAGAAAGGGATGCTGATCTTTGATTTAAATGGTTTTCTAGAAAGCATCACTCCCTCTAAAATTCTTTAATTGGACCTCTAACACAAGGAGAATCAAATGGCTAAGTTTACCACTAATAATAAAAATTTTGTAGAAGCTGCTTCAGGATAGCATCTGCTATGGAGAAATAATAAATAATAAAAAAGTCAAGCTGAATTTTGAATAAAAATATTTTGCATAAATTGGTTCCTTAATTTGAACATAATTATTCTTTTTTTCCATATACATGCATGCATAAGAAGCTGTCATAAAAAGTGCTTTTTTCAGAGGTTGCTCAGAAAAAGAACCATGAAAGCCCTGTGTTGGTTATTGATATAAGAACAAAAATCTCTCACACACATAACATTTCTAATAATGCTTTAACAAAAACAATTGGTCAACTTTGTTTTGTTTAGCATCAACTAGTGCCACATAAATGAAAAGCAAACCAATTTTTTAAACTAAATTTTTCAAAAGAATCCAAAAATTAATCTGAAAATATGTCAGTAAAAAAATGAGATTTTTTTTTCTTCTGGTAAATGAAAATGTTATTTGAAAAACTTTTAAACTTGCATTGAAAGAGACCCAAAAGCTGATACATACAAGTCTTAAAAAAATTATTTCATAACTTTGTTTTCTAATGAGAGTGCTCATGTAATTTTTAAATTCATTTGAATCCCTTATTTTATTACCTGGACTATTTTAAAAATACAATGGATACTCTCTCATTATTACCATTTATAAACAGTTTGTAATACAAAATAGATTGATATATGTCACATTAGACACCTGACATCTCATTATTATTTTTAAAAATGTTGAAACTGAGATACTAGTAGGACCAATAATTCATTAATTTGGTTTCATCTATTTCAAAGCTATGTTGTTATACACAATGATTAATTGCCATATAATGCTATATATATTTTATATAGAGAATAATTTATCAATATATGTTTAATTTTAATTTTTAATTTTAGTTATTTTGTCTAATATTAATATTTTTCAATTGCTTTATTTTATTATAATATGTCAAACATATTTTTGTATTACCTTTAATTTTTATGTGTAAAACAGAATTTTGTTGATGATTGGTTTACAATTGGAAGATTGCATTATAGTGTCACAGCAAAACTTTAAATCTAATGTCAACCAACTCAGTTTTTTTTATATTGCCAATAGTATATTTTTTATTAATTTAATTATAGTTGACATACAATATTATGTTAGTTGCAGGTGTGACACAAGATTAGACATTTATAAAGCATATAAAGTTATCAAAATGATAAATTCAGTACACATGTGACACAATACATAGTTATTACTAACTATATTCCCCATGTTATACTCTACATTTCCATGACTACTTTGTAAATACCAATCTGTACCTCTTAATTCCTTCACCCTTCACTCATCCTTTCATCCCCCATTCTGGCAACCATAAAAAATGCCCTATGTATCTATAAGCTTATATTCTGTTTGGTTTGTTCATTTATCCTGTTCTCTTGATCCCACATGTAAGTGAAATCATATGATATTTGTCTTTTTCTGTCTGACTTTCTCCATTCAGTACAATATTCTCAAGGTCCATCCATGTTGTTACAGACAGCAACATTTTATTATTTTTTAATGTCTGAATAATATTCCACTGTACATATATACCACCTTTTAATCCATTCATCCACTGATAGATACCCAGGTTGCCCCCATATCTTGGCTACTATAAATAATTTTGCAATGAATATACAGATTCACATGTACCTTCAGAATAATGTTTTGGGTTTCTTTGGATAAATATGTAGAAGTAGGATTACTGAGTCCTTTTTTGTCTCTTGTTACAGCTTGTGTTTTAAAGCTTATTTTTTCTAGTGTAAGTATTGCTAACCCAGTTTTATTTTTCATTTCCATTTTCATGATACAGTATTTCTATCCTTTCATTTTAGTCTCTGTGTGTAGTTCATTTGAAGTAAGTCTCTTAGAGGCAGCATAGGTAAGGGTATTGTTTTCTTGTCCATTCAGCCACCCAAGTCTTTTGGTGAGGGCATTGAGTCCATTATATTTAAACTATTTGTTATTAGATATGTAGTTTTTGCCATTTTATTACTCGTATTATATATATTTTGCATCTTCTTCTTAAAGAAGTCTCCTTGAAATTCCTTATTGGAAGGAAAAAATGGCATCGGTGATATAGGTTTTGTTCATCCCTCTTGCAACCAAGTCAAAGTTGTGACAGAAACACGGAGCAAACAGTAAGAAAAGTCACCTGGGATCTAGATGAACAGAAGAACTAAAACTAGGGAGAGAAATTAAAAAAAAATACCCTGCAATGGTAGAAGTTAGGAGAAGGCAAAGATTTGAGGCTGTCTGGTTCCAAATGGCTGAGTGGGACAGAGGATGTGGCAGGTTCAGCTAGCAGCTGAATATGTCTCTTAAAGGGGCCATGTTCACAAGTGAAGAGTCTTAGTCAGGTTGATGGAGATTCAGGTACAATGCCTGCTTGTGTTGGGTTCTTGGAGGGCTCAACAATGTAAAAATGGCTTTTACCAACACTTCTCTCTTGAAGAAAGCTGACCATCCAGCTCTCACCTGAAGCCAGACAATTAAGTTCCACCCCATATTCCTTGACACCTTTTTCACTACTGTCCTAGCACTGGTGCTCAGAGCAAATGAGTCTGTCTGCAGGTAAGTCCCTGCATGGATGGGCTTTTAAAGAAAAATCCCTGGGAATACATCAGTTCTTCATCTCACTCAGATATTATTTTCATGGGTTTTCACAGCCAAAGTGGGGACCCTCATTGTGCAGACTTCTCTTCCTGGCACTGGTGCTCCATACTGGGGGATTCCTTGTGGGGCTGGGACTCCTTGATCTTTATGGTACACCGCTGCAGCTGATCTATCCCTCTGAATTCTCAACTGCCACATGCGTGTGAGCCCAGCGCACGTCCTGTTTCTGCCACTCCTATTGATCTCAATGTGGTTTCTTCCGTGTAATCTTAGTGATAGGAGTTCTATTAAGCTAGACTTCAGTTGATTCGCATGCATGGTTGTCCTATAGATTAGTTGTAATTTTGATATGGTCATGACAGGTGATAAGCACCATGTTTTCTTACTCCACCATCTTGACAGGAAACAACTTCGTTTTTAAAATCACTTTAGCTGTACTCAGCAACTGAACCTTTTCCTAGACACATCTTTTTCACATATTCAAGTTTCCTGAACTTTTCTTTATCCTCAACTTTATCTTTATGTCCTTATTCCTGTACCTTGCAATCCTTAATCTCATGCTTCTCAAAGAAAGCCAAAATTATTTTTGCTTTGTTATTTAAAAATTTAAAATACTTTGCAAGGAAATACATTAAAAATTAGATTGCAAGCTCTAGAGCCTCATAGCTTGAGTACAAATCTTGTTTCTATGTTAGCCTTAGAAAAATTATTTTACCACTCTTTTCTTTATATCCCTTCTCTGTAAGCAGAGGATGACAGTAATGACTATCAACATTTTTATTGTAGAAATTAAAAAACAAATCCAAAGAACTTAGAACAATGCCTTGCATATATTATGTGTTCAATTAAGTTAGCGATACTATTAAAGAAAGCAAAAATAGCTTTTGCTCTAATTAATCTTGTACTCAGTTTGTAAACTAAACATTTTACATACATGCTAATATATATGTACACTTTATTGATTTCATTTTATTTGATAAGTTAACTTTTGTTGATTTGAGCAATCTATTTTTGAAAAATCCATGAAATCAGCTATATGCCTTTCACACTGACAGAGAAATAAAGACAGTCTTAAGGTAGAAAGTGAAATGCAAATTTACAAACCATCACCATTCATACACAAGTACCAGATGAAAATTGTGGCAGTAATTTAGCTGGGAGGCAAAATTCCTTTATGCTCAATCGAACAGTGCTGTTTTGCTTTAGGTTTGTCTGTTCTCAGCAGCATGGAACTATATTGTTAAAACCCAACTGGACTTGAGAGCCCCAAAATAAACCCACACATATATGGTCAATTAATTTATGACAAAAAAACTAAAGACTATACAATAGTCTCTTCCATAAACTGTGTCAGGAAAATTGGATATCCACATGCAAAAAAAAAAATTAAAAACGATTATTATCTCAAACCATACACAAAAATCAATTCAAAATGGATCGTAAACTTGAATGTAAGACCTGAAACTATTAAACTCCTAGGAGAAAATATAGGAGGTATAATTCTAATCAGCCATCTTGGAAAACACACACACACATAGACACACACACACACAGTTTTTGACTCCAGAAGCAAAAGTACCAATAGCAAAAATAAACAAGGTAGACTACATTACACTAAAAAGCTTCTGTATAGCAAAGGAAGCCACCAACAAAGCAAAAAGGCAACCTATAGAATGGGAGAAAATATTTGCAAATTATATAGGTGATAAGAGGTTAATATCCAAAAAATATATAAATAACTCATACAATTCAATAGCAAACAAACAAATAAATAATAATAAAAAAAAGAATTACAAATGGGTCTAGAGACCAAATAAAAACTTTAACAATAAAGACAAGCAAATGGCCAACAGGAACATTAAAGGTGCTCAACATGACTAATCATCAGGGAAAAGCATATCAAAATCACAGTGAGACAGCCTCTCACCTGTTAGAATGACTGACATCAAAAAGAAGAAATAACAAGAGTTGGCAAGAACGTGGAAACAAGGATTCCCCTGTATATTGTTAGTGGGAATGTAAATTGGTGCAGCTGCTATATATATATATATATATATATATATATATATATATATATATATATATATGAAGGTATGGAGGTTTCTTGTAAAATTAAAAGCATAATTAACATATTATCTAGCAATTCCACTTATGAGTATCTATCTGAAGTTAAAATCATTATCTCAAAGAGATATCTACACTCCCATGTTTATTACATCATTATTTATAATAGCCATAACATGAAAACAATCTAAATGTCCATAGACAGATGAATAGATAAAGATGGTAGGTAATGAAATATTATTCAGTCACAAAAGAGAAGAAAATCTTGTCAAGTAACGACATAGATCAACCTGAGGGTATTATGCTAAGGTAAATTCATCAGATAGAGAAAAAAAAATACTATATGATATTACTTACATGTGGAATCTAAAAACTCTAAAAACAAAAGCAAAAAATAGAGCTTGTAAATATAGAGAATAAATTGGTTGTTGCCAGTGAAGGGACTGGGGAGTTGACAAAAGAGGTGAAAGTGTTCAAAGAATAAAAATTTTCAATTATGAGATAAATAAGTCCTAGGGATGTACTGTGTAGCATAATGACTATGGTTAATAGTACCATGTTGTTTATTTGAAATTTGCTAGGAGAGTAGATCTTAAATGTTCTCAATCATGTGTGGTAATGGGTATTAATTAAACTTATTGAAGTAATCATTTCACAAAATATACATATATCAAATCATTTTGCTGTGACCTAAAAGTGTTACAATATATATGCCAATATCTTAATCAAATTAAAATAAAATAACTTAAAAAACAATCTGAGCACCTGTCTTTAATACTTTAACTTTATTGATTCACTTTTATGTTCATAAGATATTTGAACAGTTCTAGCACTGCTAGCTAGTGCTTTCTCATTTAACTTTTCTAATTTATTTGCCTTTCATGAGTATAATTTTTTGTTTATTTTCTTATTGGATTAAATTTATATATTATTTTTCTTATTATAATGATTACCTTTATTATTTTCAAAAATGTTTAAATTTATATTCCTAAAATATGCATAATTTTTTCAGTAGAAAGTCCTTCCTTCAAATAATACAAAAAACATAGGAAGACTCTATTGCCTTCTCGTGCTTTCTATGTTTATAACTGTTGAAATATCCAGTTTTTATTTAATTTTACATGCTGGTGAGAATCTCTAATATTTGAACTAAAACCACTCATTCTCTTCTACATCCCAGCTCAATGAGGTGGAGACTTCACTTTAGACTTCCAGAGACAAGACCACAGGGCTGCTTCTTCTCCAGCTCTTAGACAGATCTTTCAGCATTTCTCACACTGAATCCAGTTACCTGTTCCTGAGGCTGAATTCTGGCCAAGTATGATCAAGTGGTAGATACCC
The DNA here is from genome assembly GCA_030015415.1 of Cynopterus sphinx. Taxonomy (NCBI): domain Eukaryota; kingdom Metazoa; phylum Chordata; class Mammalia; order Chiroptera; family Pteropodidae; genus Cynopterus; species Cynopterus sphinx. Next base: position 47,747,602 of record CM057388.1, on the reverse strand, counting down.
CCACTCTAGGAACAGAGTGCTTAATGGAGAGGCAGGCAACCTGAGGTCCTCTTGTCTTGCCACTCGATGCGTAATTACTGCCTCGGATAAGCCCGGGTAAGGACAATCAGGCCCTAGTATTCTTAGTATGCCACACCCAAGTGAGTGGGAACTGGGTGTAGAAAATGATCATCTACCTATTCTCACCTTTATTACCAAATTTTCATATATTTTCTTAAATAACTCTTTCTTCATTTATTATTTGATCCAAAGTTCATTTCCTGAGGAATTAATTTTTTTATAACTTTTATCATTTCATTGGGGAGCAGGCTGATATGCTACAAGCAACTAATCTGTTATATCTTTGATTTTCTTTATTATTAACGAGAACTTCCAGAAAAATAGTCACTCCTAAAATGGGCTAGGAATTTTTTATTATAAGAAAATTATCCTTCTACTTCAATTTTATCAAAAATTTCTTTAAAAATTAAAACCAATTAAAAATAGACTATCATTTTTTCTTATTTATTCTCATTATTTTTCTTATAGATATTGATATAAGGTATTATGCCATCATATTTTGTATTATATTGCTTTGTACTCAAATTATCTTTGCTTCCCAGTGCTATATTTATTTCCTATATAGTTATAATGAGTTTTTAATACTTTAGTAAGGAAACTACATTTATATCCTTAAGTGATACTGCTCTATTTGTGTGTGGTGTGTGTATGTGTGTGTGTGTGTGTGTGTGTGTGTGTGTTTGAGTTTTGCTGTTCTAGGGTTTTATCAGGTAAACCAATATTTTATTCTTATGCTCCTCCAGATTCTATGTAAAGATTCTGCCTCATCTTATTAGTTACTACTTTTCTATTTGCTTGATATTTTTCAAAAATTTATTAAAATATCTCACTTCCTGATATTCCCATGCACCTTATATTCTTCATTTGGAGTATAATGCTTTTTTATTCTATCAGTTTTATTGTAATAGAACTTCAAGAAAAAGAGATCATAAATATGTATTGACAATATGAGAATATTTCCTTTATTATTATATTTTCCTACATGTTTTATATTTCCTTTAATCTTTTTCTCTTATTTTGAAAGCATATCTTCTATTGTTTTTTATTTTAGTATTGGTTATATTAAATTAAAATATATAGCTTTCTATTATCTATATCAAAAATATTTATCAAATGGCAAGTATTTATTTGGGGTTTATCTTATATTTATACTTCATTTATTATTTTCAAGTTATAAATATTCATATTACTACATTTTAATTTATTATGAGTATTTATATCTGTATTTAAATAAATAGAAAAGTTTTTTAATTTTTAATTTTCTTCCTTTAATGCTTATAATCAATGTTTTATACCATAACTTACCCATTTTTAAATTCATTATTTGGGAATATTTCTTATATTTCTTGGAATACCTTTCCAGGTATTTTTTATGTTGTTTGTTTTCAGAAAAAAACACCTAAAAATTGTGCTTTCAATTATTTTTCTCATAACTTAGAATGACTTTTTATAAAATTATATGACATGAATTACAATTTAGCAGAGTATAATTTGTGAGTATAATAATGTTTTCATTAAAATCTTAGATGTTTCTCTATTAACTTCTGGAACTTCATATTGTGTAAAAATTTTTGAGAGAAATCAGACTCATGTTCTTTCTGTAGATCACTTATTATTTTCGCTGTGTTGGTGAGATTCATTTTATCATTGAAGTTCAAAATTTTTCACCTGTGTGTGTGTGTGTGTGCACATACGTGTGCCTAAATCTAACCATGGGAGGGGAACACACAATGCAATGTACATATGTCTTACTGTGAAGTTGTACACCTGCAAACTACTGGATTTGCTTAACCAATGTCACCAAAAAATAAATAAATAAATATAAATAAATAAGTAAGTGTTGGTCTCATTTTAATAATTTTACCTAGTATCTGACAAACTATTTAAGTATGTTTTCTTCTATGCATCTTTAAATTTATATATTATTCTTGTTGTCTTCATTAGGAGAACCAATTATCTGTATGTTGAATTCCTATCCTCTATTCTCTGTCTCAACCACATTTTCTCTCATCTTTATTTCCTTATTTTTTCTTCTACATTCAGGAATAGCTTCTCAAGATTTTCCTCCATTTAACTAACTTAATCTTCTGTATTATATATTCTGTTCTATGTTGTTTTATATGCAATCCTAAATTATATTATCACAAATTTCTTTTAAATGCACTTTTTTGCTAGGTTATTTTACCTTCTTTCTATACTTGTTTTTCTCAATCAGAAATGTTTTCATATTCTTCTGTTTTGTTATTTTATATTGACATCCATTGTTTCACAGAGACCATGCTTCCCTCAAAATTTACTGAGAAATCAACTAAATCTACCTAAAGTCACCGTTGTTTCCTCCAGCAAATTTTAGATTTTCCTAGAAATTATGTGATTAGCTCTCAGTCCATTTATGTATATATCCTTGGATAATGGCATTCTTTCTAGGCCCAGTTTTTGCTTACCATATATTTGAATGAAATGATTATGTTTTAAATAGTTTTCACCTGTGTAGTGTGAATGTTCTTTTTCTATGTTAAGTTGAAGTGCTGTTTAATCATTCAGTGATCTTTAATAGCACCATGGAAATAAACTCTCTCCATATCTTAATCACCAAGTAATAAAATCAAGTCCTCAAAAGATAAAACTTATTTGGCTCAGGCTCTCCTCTAAAGCAGGGGTCCCCAACCTCTGGGACATGGTCTGGTACCTGTCCGCAGCCTGTTGGGAACTGGGCTGCAGAGTAGGAGATGAGTAGCCGGAAAGTAAGTGAAGTTTCATCTGAATTTGTAGCCCCTCCTCAGTTCTGGCATCACCACCTCAGCTCCACTTCAGATCATCAGGCATTAGATTCTCATAGGATACCAGTCCCCAGTGCTAAATTGTTTGGGAACTGCTGCTCCAGAGAATCACTGGTTATAATAAAGAAACACCCTGACATATTAAGGAGAAAAGAGATAAAGTTCCTCTATAATGCCCTCATTTTTCTTATTGCTACTGGAGGTTCCCAGTACAGTGGCTTTTAATTTTTGCCCATATAAACATGGGTTTACTTCTGGATGCTCGATTCTATTCTACTGGTCTGTGTGTCTACTTTTCTGCAAATATCATGACATTTTGATTATTGTCACTTTGTAGTATAAATTGAAATCAGGCAGAGTGATGCCTCCAGACTCGTTCTTTTTACTCAAGATAGCTTTGGCAATTTGGGGTCTTTTATGCTTCCATATAAATATGATAATTGTTTTTGTTCTATTTCATTAAAAAATGCTGATGGGATTTTGATAGGAATTGCATTAAATCTGTATCATTCTTTAGCTAATATGAACATTTTAAATATGTTGATTCTCTCAACCCAAGAACATGGGATATCTTTCCATTTCTTCATATCTTCTTCAATTTCTTTATAGAGTTTTAGATTTTTTATTATATTGGTCCTTCACATGTATCATTAGATTTATTCTTTGGTATTTTATTTTTTCTGTTACAATTGCAAAAGTAATTATTTTTTCTACTTCTTTTTCTGACAATTATTACAGTATAGGAATGCTATAAATATTCAAACATTTTGTATCCAGAAACTTTACTATATTTGCTTATTGTTTCTAGTAGTAAGTATTATTGTGGAGTCTGTAGATTTTTCTATGTAGAGAATCATGTCATCTGCAAATAATAATTTGACTAGTTTCCTATTTGAATGGCTTTTACGTCTTTCTCTTCCCTGATTGCACTTGCAGGACCTGCAGTGTTATATTGAACAAAAGTTGATATTGGGCAGCCTTGCCTTGTTCCTAATCTTAGAGGGAAGGTTTTCAGTTTTCTAACATTAAGTTTAATGTTGGCTGAGGGTTTGTCGTATATAGGCTTTATTATGTTAAGTTACTTTCCTTCTACACTGATTTTCCTAAGTATTTTGAACATAAAGAATGCTGGAACTTGTCGAAGGCTTTTTCTGCTTCTATTGATAGGATCATATGACTCTTTTTAAAAAAAATTGTATTTGTGTGGTATATCACATCCATTGATTTGTGTATGTTGAACTAACCCTGTGCCTCTGGGATGAAGCCCACTTGATCATGGTGTATAATCTTTGTAATATGTCACTGTACTCAGTTCGCTAGTACCTTATTTAGAATTTTTGCATCTGTGTTCATGAGAGAGATTGATCTGTAGTTTCCTTTTTTGTGTGTGATCCCTACCAGGTTTTGGTAACAAGGTAATAAAAATTAGTTGGAAAGTACTGCCTCCTCTTGGAATTTTTGGAAGAGTTTGAGGAAAATAGGTATTAAATCTTCTTTGAATGTTTGGTAAAATTCACTGTTGAAGCCATCTGGTCCTCAACTTTTACTTTTTGGCTGGTTTTTGATGATTGTTTCAATTTCAATACTACTGATAGATCCATTTAGATTTTCCAGTTCCTCTTGATTTAGTCTAGGAAGGTTGTGTTTTCCTGAGAACTGGTCCAATTCTTCTAGGTTATTGAATTTGGTGTTATATAATTTTGCGTAGTATTCTTGTATAGTCCTTTGTATTTCTGTGACATCTGTGATAATTTTTCCTCTTTCATCTCTGATTTTATTTAATTGTGTACTTTCTCTTTTTTCTTTAGTGAGTTTAGTCAGGGGTTTGTCAATTATATTAACCTTTTCAAAGAACCAGCTCTTTGTTGCATTTATTTTTTTCTATTGTTTTTTGTTTGTTTTGTTTTGTTTTTAATTTCATTTAATTCTGCTTTACTTTTCATTATTTATTTTTTTCTGATTTTGGGCTTCATTTTTTTTTTCTTTTTTAATGTGTTCATGTGGTCTATCATCTAGTTTTTTTTGTTGTTGCTGGTTTTTTTTTTTTAAGATGAAGCATTACTTTGTTTATTTTAGCTCGTTCTTGTTTTTGGAGATAGGCCTTTAATGGTATGAAAGTTCCTCTAATGACCGCATTTGCCATGTCCCAGAAATTTTGATATGTTTTCCTAACATCTTCATGAGGTTCTATGTATTTCTTGATCTCTCTTTTTACTTCTTCTCTGACCCAGTCATTTTTCAGTAGCATGTTGTTTAATATCCATGTATTTCTGTTTCTTTAAGCTTTCTTTTTACAGTTGATCTCCAGCTTCAAAGCATTATGATAAGAGAATATTGTTGTATTGTTTCAATCTTCTTATATTTGTTTATGCTATCTTTGTGTCCCAGTACATGGCCAATCCTTGGGAATGTTTCATGTTCACTAAAGAAGAATATCTAAGCAGTTGTTTTGAGATGAAAGGCTCTGTAAATATCAATTATGTCTTGTTGGTCTAATGTGTAATTTAAGGATGTTATCGCCTTCATTGATTTTCTGTTTGAATGATATATCCATGTCCAACCATGGGGTATTTAGTTCTCCTACTGCTATAGTGTTTTGGTCTGTTTCTCCCTTTATTTCTGTTAGTAAATTCTTTATATATTTTTGGTCTCCTAGCTCGGGCCATAGATATGAATAACTGTTGTGTCTTTTTGACATATGACTCCATTTGTCATTATGAAATGTACCTCAGTAACTTTACCTTTTTTTAAATTTTGAAGTCTATTTCATCTTCTATTAATACTGCTACCCCTGCTTTTCTATGAATGTCATTTGCTTGAAATATCACTTTCCATCCTTTCACTTTTAATACTTTTAATCCCTATTTGTCTCTGAAGCTGAGATGTGTCTCCTGGAGGCAGCAAATTATTGTTTGTTGTTGTTGCTGTTGTTGTGCTTTGTAGATTTTCCCTTTTGTTCTTGTTTTATGTTATGTAATTCAGTTCCTTATATTTGGCAGTGGTTATCATTATAAATATATATATATATATATATATGTGTGTGTGTGTGTGTGTGTGTGTGTGTGTGTGTGTGTGTGTATGTGTGTGTGTATATATATTTTTTTCATTTTCTTCTGCCTTTGCCTTATCTCCATTGTCCTTTGAGAATTTGAATTTGTTCACATTTATGCTGAATATTCATTTCTGTCTTAAAATAGAAAATCTCCTCTTATTGTTTAAGCTTAGAATGCCCTGTTCGTAACATGGATAGCACTCTGATTCTGTTTGCTAGTCACCTTGCTTATAGTTGTGTGTTTTTTATTGTCATTTTTTTTAGGTGAGCTGACCCCTTTCAGTATTTCCCATAATGCTAGCCTTGTAGTGGAGAATTCCCTTGATTTTTGTATGTCTGGAAAGGCCTTTATTTTTCCTTCATATTGAAAGGAGAGCTTTGCTGGATACATTATTCCTGGCTTGTAGTTCCTTTCATTTAATAGATTCAATATTTTGTTCTACTTTCTTGCTTGTAAGGTTTCTGCCCGGAAGTCTAATGATAATCTAATAGGTTTTTTTTTATAGCTTACCATTGTCTTTTCCCTGGGTGCCCTGAGAATTTTCTTTGTCTTTGATTTTTGATGATTTTAATAAAATGTGTCTTGGAGAGGCTTTTGGGGGGGAGTTAAAATAGTTGGGTAGTCTGTTGACTTCTTGAATTCCAAGCTCAGGGTCATTCCTTAGATTTGTGAAATACTCTTCAACTATTTGTCTGAAAATGCTTTCTAGTTCCTGCTCTTTTCCTCCCCTTTTGATAATGCTTGCTATTTTTATGTTTCCACTCCTGATGGTGACAGCTAGTTCTTGAATTTCTCTTTTATTATTTTTTACTGATCGTTTGCTCCATTTGGTCAACTCTATTTTCCAAGCTTGTTATTTCATTTTTCAACTCTTTCAGTGTGATTTTTATCTCCAGAAAATTTTTCTGTTTCATTTGAGGGTTTCAAACTTGTACTGATCACCTAGTTTTTTTTAGTTCCTTAAATTTTTTATATGAATCATTTACGATCTCATTGAGTTTTTTTCAGAAGTACCATCCTGAATTCTCTATCATTTAAGTTTCATATTTTATGCTGTTAAGCTTATTTTCTGAAAATTTTTCTCTTTCAGAGATACCTTGTCATCTAAGTTGTTCATGGTGTTTAACGGACTGTTTCTTCACCTGGGCATTAATGAATATGTATCCTGCTTTTTTTCCAGTAAGCAGATTTATAAAGTTCTCTCGTTAGCCTGTCTCTAAGAAGGCATTTTTCTTTTGGTTTCCAGTAGGTGGCATCTAAACCTCTTGGATCCCTGTTGTGTATAATGTCTTAATAATGCTTTTTTCCCCCCTTACATATATTTAATCACACTTGTTGCCCTGTCTCAGTCTCTGTCACTGTTAATGACAGTTTCAGTAGCCTTTGCTTATATTACCCTGGGTTTCCACATTGTTTAGTTGGAGAATATGGTGGGTAGGGTCCTCTGGTTTGGGGGATGGAGCTTAGTCTCAGACTCATGTTTTGCAACCACGGCTGGTAATAATGAACTATTGGCTCTCTGTCTTCCCCACCTCTTTGCTTTCTGCCTTGATCCCTGGGCACTGCCATTGTGCGGAGCTCACAGCTCTCTCAGGTAGATCTGTCAGGGAACCTGCTGCAACTTCTCCCCTCCATCTCCTCATACAGGAAGCTCCAGCTGTGAGAAGCAACTTCTTTGTTTCTTCCAGTCTACTGTCTGACTCCCAAGGTTCTGACTTTTGGTAGCTCTTATTCGTAGACTCTACCCTCAGAAGTGCTGGTGTGCGTGTTTTTTTTTTTTTTTTGTTAACTTTTAGATGTTCAGCTTATTCTTGTTTCAAAGGAAGAGATCTGTGGACATCTCTCACTCCACCATGTTTGATTTCACTTTAGTCTTGAGACTGGATTCTTTTTAAATTCATAATCACAACCTTCAACTAGGCAAATTTACCTCATACCCCTATTAAAATGTTTTCTCATTCTCTGAGATAGCTACATAAAAACTATTATCTTCAAATGTCTGATATTTCTACCTGCTTCCTCATTCTCAGTTGACAGCTTTGATTAGTTTATTTAGAAAAGAGCAGGTGTCAGATGCTGTCATTTTGTAGTATCAAATGTAAAACTTTACATCCAAATCTATTGATCCCTTCATGTCAGTTCTGTCATTTATTAGTTCTGCAACCTTGGAGAAATTTCTTAACCTTTCTTTTCCTCACTTTATTCACCTATATAACTGGAAAAATAGGAGCAGTTTTGAATAGAGTTGTTTTCAGGTTAAATAAGTAATGTGTATACAATACTTTGAACAATGTCTTCACATAGAACAAGCACTATATTTTTGTATATGTCAGCTATCATCATCGTCATCATCATCATCTCTCTTACATTGAGGAAATCTCTCTTCTTAAAGCAAAAAATTATGACATTGCCTCTCCTTAATCATAAGTCTTTCCCTCTCTACAGCGTACTTCCATTATCTTGTAAACATAAAACATTCTAATATCTACTGTATTTTTAAATCTTCTTTGGCACCACATTTTTTCAATCCAGCTCTTACTCCATACTTTTCTCCTATTCACATCTATCTTAAAAGATTCGTGTATCATACTGTTGTTACTTCATTAAATCTTTAACAAATGCATGGTCTGCCACTGTTGTACATTAGATTATCGTTTGACAAATATTCAGTAACCCCTGCTTCCATGGATATAATGTCCTTATTTGCTTTTTTAATTTGGAACTGTCATATTTTTTGAGTAGTGGATACATCCATGTCCTTTAATTTTGGATGTTGCCATTATTTATTTGAGCTATTTGGTTGTTTTCAGAAATGATACATTCACAGGCTTAAAATGTGTTTTCAAAATAGGACTTGCCCTCTTGCGTTTCTGCTAAAGATATAAAAAAAAAGAAAACATGTATATTATATCCTGGGACTAATTTGAGTTAGAGACTCAAGTAACTGACCTAAACCCAACAATCAGCTTGGAGTCAAGAGTAGCCAAGTTCAACCTATGTTAACTAATCCATAAATACATGAGTGAAAATAAATGCTTTTTGTTTGTTTTGTTTGTTTGTTTGTTTTAGCCACTGAGGTTTTACTTTGGGGACGTTGTTGTACAGAATTATCTCAGTAAAATAATGCATGTATAAATGGTAATTTGGGCTGATGTGTTATTGTAAAATACTTTAAGATATGTAACATTGGTTTTAGAGCCAGCACTGGGACATGAAGTATCCTTTATAAGACAGTGGGGAAATAACAAGTAGTCTGTTATACAAGGCTAGAAAAATGGCAAACTGTTTTGTTATAGTAGTGAAATATTTGATAAAATAACCACTCTCAATAACCAAGACAAAGATAAGATCACAAAATAATTGTCTGGTTTGCAAGCAGAATTTAGAATGAAAATAGAAAGACTAGAATTTGAATAATTAAAAAATAAAATGATTTCTTAATCAAAATCACTCAAATAAAGGTGTGGACAAAGAACAAATCCAGGGTAATAAATATCCTTGTTAAGATCACTGAAAAAAATTCAAGTGGCAGCTAATAAATCTCTTAGTTATAAAAAAATGCTCATAGAAAGATTTAAAGGAGCATTTTGATAAACCTCATCTTAAAAATAAACACAACCTCTCACTACCATATGCAGTATGTGCTGATTTTCATGATATAAATACTCCCACCATGGTCAAGATGAAATAACTAATGTTTTGACAAAAGCAGCACAAAATTCCTGAGTTTTTAACACTCAGTTCATGAGAACTGTTATGAGCTGTCTTCTGTACACCACTGTCAGGGTATGATTCAAAAGAAGATGAAGTACCCAAGGTACCTGCAATTGATTTTAAAGAAAAAAATGAATTAGGTGTGAGTATACAATTGAATTAGGTGTGAGTGCATGTATGTATTGTGTGTGTATGCGGAGAGTGGTTTTCTACTGTGGTAAAATATTCATAGCATTATTTGATATTTTAAACATTTTTAAGTATATGGTGCAGTGACATTATATACACCCACATTGCTGTGCAGCCATCACCACCATCCTTGTTCAGAACATTTTTCTTCTTTCAAACAGAAAATCCATACTCATTAAAAAATAGCTCCCAATTTCCATTTCACAGAAACCCTGTTGATTTTGTTGACCTTTTCAAAGAATCAAGTTTAGTGTTGACCATTCTATAATTTTTTCATTGTCTATTTAACTTATCTACACACTAACCTTTATTATTTTCTATGTCCTCCTGAATTCATAAGAAGTGCAGTTAGGTTGCTTAATTGACATTTATCTTCTTTCTAAATGTCAGCATTTACAACTATAAATTTCCCTCTTAGTAATGCTTTCACTGCATCCCATATTTCCTTTTTCATTTATCTCAAAGTACCTTTAATTTGTTTTTGATTGCTTTGTTGATCAATTATTTGTTAAAGAGAATATTATTAAAATATATAAGATCATACTGTTTAATTTCCACATATTTTTGAATCTTCTACTTTTCCAACTGTATCAGATTTCTGGTTTCATTCCATTATAATCAGAAAATATACTTTATATAATTTCATTATTTTTAAATTTATTAAGAATGTTTTTATTGCCTAACGTATGTCCCATCCAGGAGAATGTTTCATGTTCACTTGACAGGAATGACCATTCTGCTGTTTTGGTGTGGAGCTTTCTATATTTGTCTATTAGATCAAATTGCTTTATAGTATTGTTCAAATCATCAGTTTCCCAATCACTCTTCAGTGTATTGAAGGTGATGTACTAAATTCTTCAGCTATTATTGTAGAATGGTCTATTTCTCCCTTCATTTTTATTCATGTTTGTTTCATATATTTTGAGGCTCTGTGTATTAGGAACATGCTGTTATATCTTCTTGATGTCTTTCTTTGCATCTTTTAAGCTTGTCTGACTTAAAGCTCTTGGTTATTATTTATATGAAATAACCTTTTTCATCTTTTTGCTTTGAACTTCATTATACCCTTCTATATAAAATGAATTTCTTATTGACAGCACATAGCTAGATGGTTTTATTCACTTTGCCAATCTCTGCCTTTTACCACTTTTTGTAAATTTCTACCAATCTCTGCCTTTTGATGGGAGAGTTTAATACATTTACATTTAAAGTAACTAGTAATAAAAATAATGTTTGCAATTTCTCTTTGTTTTCTGAGTATCTTTATACAGTTTTTTAATTGCTCCTTAGTTCTTCCATTATGTCCTTTGTCATTTTGCTGATTTTTTGTAGTATATCATTTTGGTTTCATGATTTTAACATATTTTGTTAATTCATGCTGAGATATTTATTTAATTATTTATATTTACATATATTAAAAGAATGAGAATATTGACTTTGGTTTTTAACTTAAGATAAAATTTTTAATAAAAATACACATGTTTACCATAGAAAGTAAATGAGATTTAGAAAAACAAAAAAAAAAAGGAAGTTAAAACTAGGTATAATTAATCAGAAATAAATATTTTGATATAGTTTTGCATCTTTTTGTCTTTACAGACATAAACACAAAATTGTATTTTGACAGTTTTCACAAAGCATTATATGGTGTATATCTTCCTTTACCTCTATTTTTTAAAATTGTATTATTAGTTTCAAGTATAGAGTGAATTGGTTTGACATGTAGTTTATGAAATGTTCTTCCTCACTGATTTTTCTTTCCTCTGGCTCTACACCTAGCCGTTAAATAAATGCTGACTGTATTTCCTATGCCGTGATCTCATCTATCAACTGTTAATTTGTACTTCTTAACCCTTCACCCTTTTTTCCTAGTACCCCAATGCTCCTCCACTCTGATCTTAACCAGATTGTCCTGGTTATTTTTTATGGCTGAGTCTTATTTCATCATATACATGAACCATAACTTCTTTATCCAATCATCTGTTGATTGACATTTAGGTTGTTTCCATATCTTGGCTATTGTAAATTGTGCTGCCATAAACAGAGGGGTACATAGAAATTTACAAATTATTGTCTTGGTTTTCTTTGGATAAATACCCAGAAGTGCAGTTGCTGGGTCAAAAGGCAGATAGAATTTTAACTTTTTGAGGAAACTCCAGACTGTTTTCCATAGTGGCTGTACAATTTGCAATCCCAACAGTGTGTGAGAGTTTCCTTTTTTCCAAATCCTCACCAACACTTGTTGTTCTTTGATTTATTGATGTTAGCCATTCTAACAGGTGTGAGGTAATATCTCATTGAGGTTTCAATTTGTATTTCTCTGATGATTAGTGACCTTGAACATCTTTTCCTATGTCTAATGAATACCTGTATTTTCTCTTTGGATAATTATCTATTCAGGTCTGCCCATTTTTTAATAGGACTGTTTGTCTTGTTGTTATTGTTGTTATTGTTGAGTTGTAAGAGTTCTTTATATAATTTGCATATCGAACTCCTATCAGATGTTTCAATTGGGAGAATATCTTCTCCCAATCAGTGGGTTGTATTTTGTTTTGTTGAACATTTCCTCTGCTGTGCAAAAACATATTAATTTGATATAGTCCCATTTGTTCATTTTTGCATGTGTTTCCCTTGCCAAGGAGATATGTCTAAAAATAAATTATTAGTAGCAATATCAGAAAGATTACTATGTTTTTTTCTAGAATTTTTATGGTTTCTAGTCTTATATTTGACTCTTTAATCTATTTTGAGTCTATTCTTGTATATAGTGTAAGAAGTTGGTCCAGTTTCTTTTTTTAATCTATCTGTCCAAGTTTTCCCAATGCCATTTACTAAAGAGACAGTCTTTACGTTATTGTATTTTTTTGCCCCTTATCTCATATATTAAGTGAGCATATAAGCATGGATTTATTTCTGGGCTTTGTATTCTATTCCATTGATTAATGTATCTGTTTTTAGGCAAGTACCATGCTGTTTTTATTACTGTAGCTCTGTAGCATAGTTTGATATCAGGTAGTGTGATTCCTCCAACTTTACTCTTTTTCAAGATTGCTGAGGCTATTTGAGGTCTTTTATGGTTCCATATAAATTTTAGGATTATTTGTTCTAGCTCTGAAAAAATGCCATTGGTATTTTGATAGGGATTGCATTAAATCTATAGATTGCTTTGGGTAGTATGGCATTTTAATGTCAATTCTTTCTACCCATAAGCAGGGTATATGCTTCCATTTATTTGTATCTTCTTCTATTTTTGTTTTTTCAATGACTTACAATTTTTTGAGAAAAGGTTTTTTACCTTCTTGGTTAATTTGATTCCCAGGTATTTTATAGTTTTCGGTACAATTGTAAATGGGATTGTTTTCTTAATTCTTCTCTCTGAAAGATCATCATTGATGTATAAAAATGTCATTGACTTCTGTATATTAATTTTGTAATCTGCTACATTACTGAATTCATTGATCAGTTTTAATATTTTTTTGTGGTGGAATCTTTAGTGTTCTCTAATATAGGATCATGTCATCTGCAAATAACAAGAGCTTTATTTCCTCCTATAAAATTTGGATACCTCATATTTCTCTTTCTTGTCTTACTTCTGTGGTTAAGGCTTTTATTACAATGTTGAAGAGGAGTGGTGAAAGTGGGTATTCTTGCATTTTTCCTGATCTTAAGGAAAACACTTTTATCTTTCCCAATGATTATGATGTTAACTATAGATTTGTCCTACATGGCCTTTATTATGTTGACATACATTCTTTCTATTCCCACTTTGCCAAAAGTTTTTGTCATAAACAGATGTTGAATTTTGCATCAATTTTTATGCATCGATTGATATGATCATATGATTTTTATCTTTCAATTTGTTAATATGGTGTATCTCATTAACCAATTAATGGATATTGCAACAACTTTGTATTCAAAGAATAAATCCAATTTGGTCATAGTGCATGATATTTTTAATTTATTGTTTTTTCTTTTTGTCTCTAGGTATATTTTGATCTGTCTTGATCTCGTTGTTAAGCCATTCATTGTTTAGTAGCACATTATTTATCCTCCATGTGTTTGTGTATTTTCCAGTTTTTTCTTATAGTCGATTTCTAGTTTCATGCCATTGTGATCAGGGAAGAGAGCTGATAGAATTTCAATCTTCTTAAATTTATTGAGATTTGTTTTGGGGTCTAACATATGGTATATCTTAGAAAATGTCCTAGATGTCCTTGAGAAGAATGTATATATTTTTTTGATTTGGAGTGAAATGCTCTGAAAATATATACTAAATACATCTGGTCTGGTGTGTCTTTTATTCCCACTGATTTTAATAAAAATACACATGTATTTTTTTTTTCCCTCTTGATTTTCTTTCTGGAAGATCTGCCCATTGGTGTCAACAGGGTGTTAAAGTTCCCTACTGTGAGTATATTACTGTTGATCTTTCCTTTTATGTCAGACAATAATTGCTTTATGTGTGTAGGTGCTCCTATGTTGAATGTGAATACATTTACTAGGGTTATGTTCTCTTAAAGTGTTGATCACTTTGTCTTTATGTAATTCCCTTCTTTGTCTGTCATTACAGTCTTTGATTTAAAGTCTATTTTGTGTGATATAAGTATTACTATGCAGGTTTTTTTTTTTTCCATTTCTATTTGATGAAATAAGTATTTCCATCCTTATGCTTTCGGTCTGTGAATGTTATATGATCCAAAGTGGGGCTTTTTGAGACAGCATTTGCACGGGTCTTGTTTTCTTATCCATTTGGTTACCTGATGCTTTTTGATTGGAGCATTTAATTAATTTATATTTAAAATGATTATTGATAGGTATATAGTTATTGTCATTTTATTATTTGTATTGAGTTTGGTTTTTCTTCTTTTCTTCTTTTCTTCGTCTTTTTCTCCTTTTTCTTTTCTTTGTCCTTATTTCTATTTCTTTCTTTTTCTTTTCTTGTCTTTCTTTCTTTCTCTCTTTCTTTCTTTCTTTCTTTCTTTCTTTCTTTCTTTCTTTCTTTCTTTCTTTCTTCTTTCTTTCTTCTTCCTTTCTTCCTTTTTACTGATGTTTCTTTAATATTTTTGTAATATTACCTTGTTAGTGATTAATTCCTTCAGAATTTCCTTGTCTGCGGAGCTCTTTCCTCTTTACCTCACCTTCCATGTTAAATGAAAGTATTTCTGGGTAGAGTATTCATGACTGTAGATTCTTCTTTTTCGTAGCATGGAATATTTCTTGCCAGTCCTTTCTGGCCTACAAAGTTTCTGTTGAAAATTAAGAAGACATTTATATGAAAGTACACTTGTAAGTAACTAGTTGCCTTTCTCTTGCTGCTTTTAAGATTCTTTTTGTCTTTGACTTTGGAATTTTAATTGTGATGTGTTTTGGTGTGGGTCTGTTTAAATTCCTCTTATTTGAAACTCTTTGTGCTTCCTGGAATTGTATGTCTAATTCCTTTGCCAGGTTAGTGAAGTTTTCTTTCATTATTTTTTCAAATAAATTCTCAATCTCTTGATCTCTCTCTTCTCTTTCTGGTACTCCTATCATGCAGATATTATTATGCTTCATGTTGTCCCAGAGATCTCTTAAACTATTCTCATTTTTTATTTTTATTATTTTTTTTTTTATTTTTGCTGTTCTGATTGGGTGTTTTTTGCTACCTCATCTTTAAGCTTGCCGATTCAGTATTCTGTTTTGTACAATCTATTGTTGAATCTTTCTAATGTATTCTTCATTTCAGTTATTTTATTCTTCATTTCTGACTCATTTTTTTTTACGATTTGTATGTCTTTTTTTATCTTACTATTTCCCTGTTGAGGTTCTCATTGAACTCATTCATTCTCCCCTTAATTTTATTGAGCATCCTTTTAACCAACATTTTGAACCCTGTCTCTGGTAGATTGTTTGCCTCTATTTCATTTAGCAAGTTTTCTGGAATTATCCCCTGTTGTTTCATTTGTGGCATGTTTCTTTTACTTTTCTTTTTTTCATTTTATTAACCTCTCTAAGTTTGTTTATATAGGAAGATTTATTTTGTCTCTCAATCTTGGTCAGATGCCCTTATGTGGAAGGTGTCCTATGTGGTCCAGTGGCACATTCACTTTAATCTCTTGTGCTAGGGGCCCTGGATGTGTTCTTTGTGTGGGTTGTAATTGATTTTATGTTGTACCTAAATCTTTATTGGTGTTAGTATCTCAGTGGACGGCATTAACACTTGGCCTGAGTAACTGTGGGAACTGGTTATGTCCATGGGTATAAGTTGCTTTGTGAGAGCTGACCCTCTGAATGGGATTTGTCCTAGCAGACTTGTGTACTTGTGAAAACCACCCTTTGTGTGTATCACTTATAGAGCGAATCAGGAGTTGCTTTGTTGGTTTCTAGTGCCGGACTTTGGATGGATTGTTTTTTGGAGGCCTCTTGAGAGGGGTTCTCCATAGTCAGTCACTGCCTTTGATTGCTTGGGTCAATCTGGTGAGAACTACACAGCAATTCACAGATAGTTGCTGTCTATGCTAGTTCTATAGGTGAGTGGAAGAGACAATGCTGTATGCTGCAGTTCCATTACCCTCAGTATCAAGCCTGGGGCATTTAACAGAAAGACCAGTGCTCCTCAGGGCCTAAGGCTCCCTGCCAGTTGCCTACAGTAAGACTCTGCAACTTGAAGAGCTTCTGGTGTGACAGCCTGCTGAAATGTGGTAAGGGTAAAAATTAATTAAAACCTAAAGCTAGACAAAGGCCTAGCTCCTAGAACCCTTAGCCACATTGTGTTAATCATGAAACTTGTAACAATGAGCTCAAATGCTAACTGCCTGAGTGACCCTGCTTACCTGCGTGGCATGAGAAATAATCAATTGTATGTAAGCTGGAAATTATTGCTTGGCTAACATCATGGGAGCATAGGTTATTAACTATAAGAACATAGCATTCTAACAATAAGCATTCTGCTTCTGTACTCCCGCTTGCACACCTGGCCAGTCGGTTGACAAGTAGTGAATAGAAGAAAAGTAGATCTTAGTGTTCAGAAAGAATGAGGAATGAGATTTAAGACTTAAAATCCTTGTACCTCTACATTTCAGTGCTGCTCTTAGCAAGGACAGCCACCAGCTAATAAACAGTCTTTGAGAGCATACTTGGTTTGGTCTATTCTACATTGGCCACAACACTGGGTGACATACTCATCGGCTGGTGTTGGGACCCAGGGATTCACCTGGATAAACTGAGATTTCCCCCTACCATTTCAGTGACAATTTACATGTCATCACTGTCTTGTGGCTCCCTGTACAAGTCTTAGTTCATAGCAATGCTAGCCACTGTCCACCTCTGGCCTGCAAGCACCCAAGATCTGTTTTAGAATTACTGGAGCTCATAGGTAAGAGTTTCTCCCAGATGCATTGGCTTTGTGTGTGCCATATGAACTGACTGATGTTACTTGGTGTTGAATTCATGTCCTAAGGATAGATAGTACAAGGATAGATGGGACCAGGTTTCATGAGAACAGGCTTGCCACAGGTAATTTGTTGGTTAGGTGCAGTGAGCCTCAGTGAGGCATAGGGCCATCAACCTTATACAGCACCAGCTTTGATGCCAGTTCTGTGACCATAAGCTTCCACAAAAGTTCCATATCACTGCAAGACCTAATGCCTTCATCGATGGACCCACCAAACTGTGCAATCTGCCCAAGCGGTCTTGTATCTCATGCTTGCAGCAGTGATATGACTGTCACTATTTCCATGAAATTTACCAATTGTGCTAGGTGACATCTTTTGCCTGCCCTGCACAAACCCAGAAAGGAATAGGGCAGGGGCAACTGCCTGTCACTGTGCTGCAGGCACTTTGTGGATTGAGTGGCACAGGATCTCAAGGAAACAAGTGTTCTCAGGCTAATAAATTCTCAGTTTTGTTGCTACTTTTGTTCCCATGCTTTCCTGATGTCTCAGATCACAGTGATACCAGCTGCCTTCCTAGAATGTTGTGCCGTTGGGAGGGGCAAGGCAGGGCAGCCACCTGTTAACAGGCAGCCCAGAGCAATATGTGGATTGGGTGGGGTAGGCTGATCTCCTTAGGTCAATGCAGCTTAATAACTGGCTGTGTGTGGGAAGGGATCTGCATAGGCAAGCTGACTTCCCTTATCTGAAGATTGACCTGTTAGGGGACCCTGATTAAGGAGTAATGGCAGCTGCCTGTACAGCCCTCCTTCAGGTGCCAGGTAATGCAGTCTTTACCCATATCTTGCTAGAGCCTCTGTCCCACCACTGGTGCCCCAGGTGAGTTTTCACAGGTTAGAGAGCCTGTGTGTGGGCTCTTTAATGGGGCCTCTAGGATTGCAGTTGCCTTTCATCTCACCCCAAGAGCCAGAATCCCCTCTGATTTTTATAATCATATTTTGGGGAATTTCTCTATTCTGGGTTGGGGAGCCCCTTTATGTGCCTAGTATCCCTCTCTCCTTTGGGGGGGGAAGATCTGCAGCCTTGCTCTCTCTCCCAGTGTTTATCTGCCACTCACCAGTGAGGGTCCAACCCAAATTATGACTTTAATGTGGCTCCTTCTTTATATTATCAGGCATACACACTGTGATCTGCTGGACTTCGGGTGATTCTCCACATTGATTATTTTTTTATAATTTGGTTGGAATTTTAAAGCAGACCTGAGAGAAAGTGAATCCTGCTTTAACCTAATCTACCATTTTGACCTCTTATGAATTTTAATTTTTTAAAGCTGAAAGAGAAACTGGCTTTCATGTACAAGAGAACCACAATATAATTAACAACATATAATAAAGTTGAATTCTCATCAGAAACAAAACAGGACACAAGGTACTAGAATGATATATTCAAATTGCAGGAAGAAAAAAAATGTCATCTAAGATCTTATATCCAGCAAACTATCATAAATATAGGCAAAGTAAGAAGTTGCCCAGATAAAAAGAAAACAGAGAATTTGTTGCCAGTAAAACTGCCGTGTAAATCATACTAAAGGAAATTCTTCAGATTAAAAGTACACTATACTAGATGGTAATTCAAACTCATAGCAACTAGGGGAACGGAATTGCTTGTAAAATAAATTATACAGGTAATTATAAAATTAAGTAGAATTTCATATTTTCCCCTTCCCTTTCTTAATTTAAAAATCAATTTCATAAAAATATGTATAGAATTCCACCAGGTAGCGTATAATATATTGAATGCAATACATTGTCAATAATAGCACAATGGAGATGGATGGGAGCAAAGCTATATTAAATTAAGAAAATCACATTGGATGGTAATTTAAATTCAAATGAAGAGAAATGGTAACTAAGAAAGCTAACATAAATTCTGTAAATATATACTTGTTCAAATTTTATTTCTCAGCTTTTCTAAGATGAAATTTATATAAAGTAATAATTATAACAAAATGTTATTGAGCGTGTGGTATTTATTGCTGTAATATGTATAACAATAAAAACACAAAACACAGAGGATGGAATCAAGATATATAAGAGTAATCTCTGTCTCACTAGAATTACGTAAGTATATGTCTGCATAGGAAATTATATACTAAGATGAGTATTGTAATCTCCAGAGCAACCACTAAGAACATAGCACCAAACATTTAATAAAAAAAGTTATTAAAGTAGTTAAAATACCATACTAAAAATATTCAATTAATGAAAAAAAGAGGGAATAGGTTAAAAAAATGCTGTGATATATAAGGAGAGTGAAAAGGAAGTTGGTAGATATATTCCCAGTCGTCTAACTAATAACATTAAAAATGAAAAATTAAAACAATCCAATTCATAAGCAAAAATTTTATGACTAGATTAAAAACAAGATCTAACAATGTGCTGTCTAATAGAGACAGGCTTTATATTCAAAGATATAAATAGATTAAATGTTAAAATAAATTTAAAATATATAAAATAAACAGCAGCTATAAGCAAGTTTGAGAGAATATACTAATATTCAGTAAATTGACATTAAAACAACATATAATAAAGATAAAAAGGGATACTTTATAATTACAAAGGGGCCAATCCTTCAGGAATATACAATAATTATAAACATATGTGCATTTAAAAAAGAACTCTAAACTATGTAAAGGAAAAAAATGACAAAATTGAAGAAAGTAACAGATATTTTAAAAATGTAACTTGCAAACTTCAATACTCCACTTTCAATGATATATAAAACAACCAAGCAGAAAATATACAAAGAAATAAAATATTTCAATAGCACTATAAGCCAACTAATTTTAACAAATATCTATAGAAAACTCCCAACAATAGTAGCAGAAAACATTTCACAAGTGTGCATGGACTATTCCCCAGGATAGACAAGATGCTAGAACACAAAACAAGCTTCAAAATAATTTTAAAAATACGAAGCATTCTTTCAGACCACAGTGGAAAAAAATAGAAATAATAACAAATAAATCTGATGATTTCACAAGTTTGTGGAAATAAAAGAACATATTCTTCAATAACAATTGGGTTAATGGAGAAATAATGAGATTAGAAAATAATTTGAGATTAATTAAAATGAATAGTGCAAAAAAACTTTTGAGAATGTAGCTAAAGGAATACTTTCAAAGAAATTTATAGCCATTAATGTTTACATTTAAAACTGAACAAAGCTGTCAAATTGATAACCAACCTGTAACATTAAGACACTTTTGAACCAGAAAATCAAATGAAAAATATAGCAGTAGGGGTGAAAACATTGCAAAGGTTAGAGTGGAAAAAGATAGAAAAGAGAATAATAATAAATATAAATTAAATCAAAAGTTTGTTCTTTAAAAAGGTCAACAATGTGACAAACCTTTCACCAAAACTGACCAAAAAAATTGAGAAAAGATTCAAATTTACTAAATCAGGGAACAAAGATGGGACATTGTTAATGACATTACAAAAATAATAAAATATAGCGTTACATCAGAAGCAGGGCAGCATGAGGAGTCCCCTTGACCTTTCTCCTTAAAACTATAAAAAAGAATTGAACATGTATGCTACAACAGAAGAGTCCTAGGCTAGCACTCAAACACTTCTGAGAAATCTGCATATAAAAACATCAGAAAGTGGTCAAATCAGGGCCGCAGCGGGGGAGGAAAAGGAGACAAGTAGAGACAGGTGCTGTGGATGCAGCCTGGATTTTCCTGCTGGACTTGGAGACGGGAAAAATCAGCTTGTGGCATTCACTCTCTGTAGCCCCGAGCATTCCTGCGTGAGTGATTAGAATATATTAAGGCAAACCCATGATCAAGGCAGAGACCAGGGAAGAGACAAAATACAGACGTATCACGGCTATGTTCTAACAACTGCCATTACCAGGCAGAAAGCTGAGTCACAGCGATTGACTGCCTCCCTCCACCCTCCCAGAGTTTGCTTCCTCAAATTCTCCCAGAGCAAGCAGTGGATCCCAGGGAAAGCTACATGAATAAATGTCAAGCTACAGAACAAGAAGTTCATAGTCCCAAGTATTAAAGAGATGTACACTCTGGCTGATTCCCCAGTCACAGGGGTGGAGATAAAGAGATGAAGCTGCTGAAACCTGGTTGTTGACAAGATGGGAAGAAAACAGCCACAGGCAAGTCAGTTGCCTTTCTCAACCCTGTCGTCCACCCCACCCATTTAGGCTGATACTGGCAGAAGCACTGTGATGCTACAGGAAACACAACACTGCATCTGGCTTCTAGGGCAGCACTGGGACTTTAAGGATTCTTCAGCGTCTCAGAACCCCACAGTCTATCACATTCTTCCATGGGAGTGGACCTGGTCACTGAGGAGACAAACACGTCAGGGAATAAAGAGAATTTTTTTGGGGTGGGGGTCGGGTTTTATTTTTGTTTTTTTTGTTTTGTTTTGTTTTTTCTTTTGTTTGTTTTGCCACACAGCAGAGATTCAGAAGGCCAGGGTAGCACAGGAGGCTGCTGTACCACCTACTGCAAAATAAAATAAAAATCTTTTTTTAAATCAACCTGCTAAAGAAGGATTACTCTTAATATGTATATATATTTATAGATGCAGAATTCATTCCCATAAATGCCGAGGAGGAGAAATAATCCATCAAATACCGTGAACAACCAAGGTGACAATGCAACAGGGAAAAATAATTAGAAATCTCCAGAAAATAAACTTTAAAATACTCATATATGTGATTTAAATGATAGATATTTTAAGATTTCAGTTTTTTTGGGAAAAAAATCTCAACAAGATGCAAGATAGGCAGATAGGCAGTATAATGAACTCAGAAATAAAATAAATAAAAAGAATATGCTACCAAAAAGATTGAAACATTTAAAAAGAACCAAATAGAACTTCTGGAGCTAAATAACTCAGTAAAAAAGATGAAGAATGAAATAGCAAGCTTAGAAAATAGAACTAGCAAGATAAAAAAAAAGAATTTGTGATATCAAAGATAAAAATATGGAAATTATATAGGTGGAAGAAGAAAGTTGAGAGTAAAAAAAAATGTAAGGACTCTACAAGAATATCTGAAGCCATCAAAAAGAGCAATATAAGATTTATGGGAATACCAGAGGAGAAGAGAGAGAGGGGGAAAAGAGATCTTATTTAAACACATAGTTGATGAGAACTTTCTAAACCTATGGAAAAATACTGGATCCTCAAATCCAAAAAGTAAACAGAACACAAAATTATCTCTATCCAAAAAGGCCTTCTTTCAGGCACATTATATTAAAATTTTCAAAAACTAATGACAAAGAAAGAATTTTCAAGGCAGCAAAGGAAAAGACAACTATACCTATAAAGGAAAATTCATTAGATTATCATAGGATTTTTTTAAACAGAAACACTACAAGGTAGGAGGAATTAGAATCAAATATTTAAACTATAGAAAGATAGTCATTATAAGCTAAGAATAATATAGCCAGCAAAGTTCTACATTAAATATGAAGGAGAAATAAAGACCTTTCTTGGCAAACAGAAGCTGAGAGAATTTTCCACCACAAGTCATGCATTTATAGAAAGTATTGAAGAAGGTTATCCTACCTGAAATAATAATAATAATAATAATAATAATAATAATAATAATAATAAAACTATGAAGAAGATGACCAAAATACAGACAGAAACAGGAAATTGCAACACTTATTCAGCAGAGTATATTATATACTTAAATACTACATAGTGGATAAAGGATGTAAAAATATTTTTAAAAGGGAAGAAAACAATAGCTACTGTAACTCAGAAATAAACAGCATTGATAAGAATAATTTGAGACAATAAAAACAAAAAAAAATAAGGGATTAAGGTCTGAATTTGCAAAAGGGAATAAGGATAAAATACATGTAGAAGGAAAAGACTACTGAATATTTAAAACTTAAACTTATACAAACTTAATGGTAAATACACACACACACACACACACACACAAAACTTCAGAACTAAAACACATAACACACAAAAGAGGGGACAGAGAGAAAAATCATAGAATACTTCTAAAGTAAAATAACAAACAGAAACACAAGGACAATGAAACAATGGAGACATTGAGCTACCAGAAAAATAGCTATAAGAAAACCTATATATCAATAATCACCATAAATGTAAATGAACTAAACTCAACAATAAAAAGGCAGAGTAGCAGATTTGAATATAAAAACAAGACCTAACCATACGCTGCCTTCAAGAGATATATCTCAGCTGCAAGAACAAATATAGACTGAAGGATAAAAGTAAAAAATGATGCTCCAACAAATGTCATCAAGAGAAAAGCATGTATAATATTTCTATAGCTGACAAAATAAACTTCAAATAAAAAAGGTAGGGAGAAACAATGGCGGACCCTGCATAATTATAAAGGAGACAATACATCGAGAGGCCATAAAATAACAATATATATGCCCTCAATCAGGGAGCGTGTATATATATATATATATATATATATATATATATATATATATATATATATATATTTGGTTAGTACTCACAAAATAAAAAAGTGAAACTGAAAAATACATAATTATAGCAGGGGACCTAAATATCCCACTGACATCTATGGATAGCTCATCCAAACAGGAAATTGAGGAAATACTAACCTTAAATAACACGTTAGAGCTATTAAATGTAATGGATACATACAGAACGTTTCATTCCAAAATACCAGATTATATATTCTTCTCTAGTACATGTAAACCCTCTCAAGGAGAGACCATATGTTTGGACACAAAACTACTCACAACAAATTTAAGAATATTGAAATCATATCAACCATATTCTTTGATCTTAGTGTTTTGAAACTAGAGATCGATTGCAAAAATGAAGCAGAAAAAGCACAAATATGTAGGAATTAAATAACATACTACTAAAAATTGACTGCTCCAAAGAAGAAATTAAAGAGAAATCAAGAGAAACATAGAGACAAATGAGAATGAAATACAACATATCAAAACTTTTTGGACACAGCAAAAACAATAATAGAAGAAAGTTCATATTAAAACAGGCTTATCTCAAGAAACGAGAAGGATCCCAAATAAACAACCTAATTTTGCATCTTAAAATATGAGAAGAAGAAAAAATGAAGCTGAAAGTCAGCAGAAGGAAGGAAATAATCAAAATTAGATCAGAATTAAATGAAATTGAGAACATAAAGGCACTAGGAAAAACAATGCAACAAAGAGCTGGTTCTTTGAGAAGTTTAATAAAATTGACAAGCCCCTGCCTAGACCCACTAAGGAGAAAAGAGAAAGGATATAAATAAACAAAATCAGGAATGAAAGAGGAGTTATGACAAATACCACCAAAATATATAAAGTATCATACAACATTATGTGCCACCAAATTCAATAACCTAGAAAAAATGGACAAGTTCTTAGAAATAGACAAACTTCCATGGCTGAAACTTGAGAAAGTGGAAAATCTAAATAGACCAATTAACAGTAAGAAAATTGAAACAGTCATGAAAAACCTCCCAAAATATAAACTCCAGGATCAGGTGACTTCACTAGTGGTTTCTACCAAATGAGCAAAGAATATTTAATACCTGTTCTTCTCAAACTCTTCCAAAAATTGTAGAAGAGGCAATACTTCTTAAGTCATTTTTTGAGACCAACATTATCCTGCTACATAAAGCTGGTAAAGATAACACACACATACACAAACTACAGACTAATATTTCTGATGACTACAGATGTAAAACTCCTAATCAAAATGCTAGCAAATTAAATAAAACAATACATTAAAAAAAAGATTATTCATCACCATCAAGCGGAGTTTATTACAGGGTCATTAAGATGGTTCATCATGTGCAAAATGATGAACATGATAAACCATATTAACAAAATAAAGAATAAATAGCATACAAATGTAAAAATCCAAATCAAAATACTAGCAAACTGAATATAACAATACATTAAAAAGTTTATACATCACAGTTAAATGGGGTTCATTCCAGGGACACAAGAATGCTTCAACATATACAAATGGATTAATGTGATACATCATGTAAACAAAATAAATGATAAAAAACATATGAACATATTAATAGATACATAAAAAGTATTTGACAAGATACAGAATATGTTTATAATTAAAACACTTATTAAATAGGCATAACAAAGACCATATAAAATAAACCCTCAGCTAACATTATACTTAATGGTGAAAAAAGATTTTCCTTTAAGATCAGGAACATGACAAGGTGGTTCACTATCAACACTCTTATTAAATATAGTGCTAGAATTCCTAACTATCAATCAGGCAAGAGAAATAAATAAAAGGTATCTAAATTGGAAATAAAGTCAAATTATCACTTTCTGCAGATGACATGATTCTCTGTATAGAAAACTCTAAAGACTCCACCAAAAGTTGTTAGAAACAATAAACAAAATAAATCAAAGTTTTGGAATAAAAAAAAAAATCAATGTACAAAAATCCTTAGCATTCCTATACTCTAACAACAAGTTTTCAGGAAAAAAAAATGAAAAAGAAAAAACAAATTATTTTGCAGTTGCAAAAAATAATAATAAAAAAAGAGTAAAATACCTAGAAATAAATCTAAGAATGCACTGAAAACTGTAAGACATTATTTAAAAAAAATTGAAGAAGACACAAAGTAATGGAAAGATATTTAGTGTTTATGGATTGGAAGAATCAACATAGTTAAAATGACCTTATTACCCAAAGAAATATACAGATCTCATGCAATCCCCATCAAAATCCCAATGCCATTTAAAATTTAAAACATCAAGTTTGTATGGGAGCACAAAAGATCCTGAATAGCTAAAGCAATCCTGAGAAAAAAAGAACAAGGTCGGAGTTACCACACTGCATAACTTCAAATTATACTACAAAGTGACAATTTTCAAAATAGCATGATATTGGCAGAAAAACACATTGACCAGTGGAACAGAATTGAGAGCTCAGAAATAGACCCACATATGTATAAGAAATAATTGTTTAAAAAGTAGTGAAAAACATACAATGAAGAAAGGAAAGCCTCTTCAATAAATGGTACTGAGATAGCTGGAAGGCTTCCTGCAAAAGAATGGAACTCACCATACACCAAAATTTAATCGAAATAGATCAAAAGCTTAAATATAAGACCTAAAACAATAAGTTGCTTAGAAGAAGCAAAGGTACTAAACTCATGGACCTTGGATTTAGAGAGGATTTTATGAATTTGAACTCAAAGCCACAGGAAGTAAAAGCAAAAAAAAAAAAAAAATGAATGTGACTCTGTCAAACTAAAAAGCTTCTGCACAGAAAAGAATCCATCAACAAAACAAAGAGGCAACCAACTGAATGGGAGAAGACCTCTCAAACAACACTTTCAATAAGAAGCTAATATCCAAAATATTTTTTAAATCTTACAATTTAATAACAAAAAAAATCCAACCAAAAAATGGGCAGAGAATCTAAACAGATGTTTCTCAAAAGAAGACATACAAATGGCCAAAAACATATGAAAAGATGCTCAACATCGCTAGCTATTAAGGAAATACAAACCAAAAACACAATGAGATACCATCTCACACCTGTTAGAAGAGCTATTTTCAACAGGACAAGTAATAACAAGTGTTGGAGAGGATGTGGAGAAAAAAGAACCCTCGTACATTGCTGGTGGGACTACAAATTGTTACAGCCACTATGGAAAACAGTATGGAGGTTCTTCAAAAAATTAAGAATTGATCTACTGTGTGATCCAGCAATCACTCTACTGGGTATTTACTGCAAAGACTTGAAAACTCATATCTAAAAACATATTTGTACACCAGTGTTCACAGCAGCATTATTCGTGATGGCCATGACAGGGAAGAAACTGAAGTGTCCTATGATAGATGATTGAATTAAGAAGCGGTCGTACATATATACAATGGAATATTAGCCCTAAGGAGAGATGAAATACTGCCACTTGTGGTAACGTGGATGGATCTTGTGAATATCATGCTAAGTGAAATAAGTCAGACAGGAGTCGAAGACGATATAATTTCACTCATATTTGGGATATAAAACTGAAAGCAGGAAACAAATGAGAGACAAACAAAAACAAATAGATACAGACAACAGTTTAGTGGTTATCAGAGTGAATGGGGAATGGCAGAAGTAAATAAGAATAAAGGGGGTAAAATATACAGTACAGTGGCAGAGGAAATGTAACTTTGGGTGGTGAACACACATTACAATGTACAGGTGACATACATTTAAATTATACACTTGAAACTTACATAATTTTAATAACCAACATAACCCAAATAAATTAAATTTAAAAAAAAAGAATGGGTTTGCAATTTAAAAACACAGCATGTTTTTGTCACTTATTTCTCAATAATGCTTAAAAATATAAGGGAATGTTATGAACAACTAACTGTATGTCAACTGATGAGATAACTCAGGAGAAACAAAAAAATTTCTAGAAGGACATAAAGTTCCAAATCAGACTATGGAAAAATAGAGAATCTGAATAGAACAATAACAGTTTATTTAGTATTTTTTAAATTCTCTGACAAAGAAATTCCAGGCCCAGATGACTTTGGTAAATTCTAACATTTAAAGGAGCATTTTTACCAATTATTTTGCTTGGTATCAGTCTTAGTAACTATTTGGAGTGGGGGTGTCTAGAGGATATTTGACACCAAGGTTGAGACATCAAAAACAAAAGTGCACAATTTGGACTAAATGAAACTAAAAGGTTTCTACCCAACAAAGGAAACCATCAACAAATGAAAGATAGCATAAGAAATGAGAGAAAATATTTATAAATATCTGATAAAGGGTAAATATCTAAAATATATAAGTATTTATACACAATTAATTAGCAAGAAAACACTTTGATTAAAAATGAAGAGTAAGTCTGAATAGACAGTTTTCCAAAGATGTACAGATGGCCAACAGATACATAAAAATGTGCTCAATATAACTAATCATTAGGAAAATTCAAATCAAAGCCATATCACCTCACACAATTGTTAAAATAGCTATTATTAAAAAGACAAAAAATAAGTGTGAGGATGTGGGGAAAAAAGGAGTGCTTGTGCACTATTGGTGGGAATGTAATTTGGTATAGCCATTATGTTAAACAATATGAAAGTTCTTTAAAAAGTTAAAAATAGAACTACTATATGATCCATTTCTGAGTATTTATATTTAAAAAATGAAAACACTGACTCAAAAAGATATACGCACCCTCAAGTTCATTGCAGCAATATTTATACTAGCCAAGACATAGAAGCAACCTGATGTCCATCGATGGATGAATAAAGGAAAAAAATACACACACACATATGTGTGTATGACGAAATACTATTCAACCACAAAAAAGAATGAAAAATATCAATGAGTCATTAAAAGGAATGAAATCTTGACATGTGTGACAACATGGATGGACTTCAAGCTATTATGCTAAGTAAATTAAGTCAGAGAAATTAAGTAAATTATGACAGAAAGACAAATAGAGTATGATCTCACTTATATGTGGAATCTAAAAAATAGCTGGGTCATAGGTACAGAAAAGAGATTGATGGTTGTTAGGAGTTGGAGATAAAATGGATAAAGATGGTCAAAAGGCACAAACTTTCAGTTATACAATACATCCCAGGGGTGTAATGTACAGTATGATGATTATAGTCACCATAATAATAATAATATATAGTTGAAAATTGCCAAGATAATAGATCTTAAAATTTCTCATCACAAGGAGAAAATTGTAAATAAGTGTGATAATGGATACTAACTAAACTTTGTGGTGATCATTTTATAATATGTACAAATATTGAATCATTATTTTGTATACCTAAACTAAAATAATGTTTATGTCAATTACAACTCAAAAAAATACTCTTCACAAACAAGTCTAAAAAAATAAAAAGAACACTTTGCCTTTTATTCTATGAAGCCAGTATTTCCATAGTATAAAAGCCAAAGACATCATAAAAAAATTAAACTGATGAAAAATACTTTTTATAATTACAAATGCAAATATCCTCAATAAAGCATTAAGAAAACAAACAAACAGAATATGTAGAAAGCATTATACACCATGATCAAGTTGGAGTTATCACAGGAATTCAAGTTTGGTTCAACTTATGAAAACTCATCAATACATTATTTCAGTAGAATTAATGGAAAAAAAAACATACAATCATCACACACACATGCATACACACACACACAACAAAATTGACAAAACCTATACCCTTTTATAATAAAAACACTCACAGGAAGTAAGAAGTGAACTAACTTTCTAAACCTAAAGGGCATCTTGCATTAAAAAAAAAAAAACAGCAAATCCACAGCTAATATTATACTTAAATGGTAAAAGATGGAATGCTTTTACCCTAAGATCAGTAACAATAAAAATATGGCCATGTTTTCCACTTCTGTGCAACATTGTTCCCACTTAAGAGAAGATCAATCTTTAAAAAAAATTATGAAATTAACTAAAATGTCTCACGTATGAATCATTTTAAACTAGATATAGACATGGTCATATTTCTATGGTTTGACTTTACCTCTTAACTTTATCACTCAAATGTTTGGTTGTTGTTGTTGTTTGTTTGATTGTTTATTTATTTAAACTTCTCATGTAGATGGAAAGTTGCTTTGGTAACTTGTCAGTCAAGCTCTTTTCCTAGGCAAAATACTGATTTCTCTCAATACACTCTGATAGGTGAAAAGAAATTTGTTGAGTGTCCACCTTCTTGATCCTGCAACTTGAGATTACATTATAATAATAGCTAATATGAAAATAATTACTCTATTTTTGTTTCTCTGCAGGAAAACTTCCCTTCAAGAAATCTGCTGGAGTTGTTATTATTAGCCCCATTTGGTTTGGGCCTAATTAACTAGCTATCATGTGATTAATAATGATTTCAGAGGAGGCTCATTAATTCACTTGACCAAGGTAGCTGAGAGCATTCATTTTTTTTTTATTTAAGTTATGTGCTTGATATTTAGCAAACCACTGAACACAGAGGGTTAATATGTTTATTTTTTTTTTTTTATTTTACATTTTTTCTTTCTCTTTTGTACTCTAGGATATATGTTGAAAGTTGGCAGCCAAAACTGACTACGGGACCAAGAAATGTCATATGTTGTTTCTGTATGAGTTTCATGGTGGAAAAAAAAAAAGCTTTCTAAGATAAAAGCTATTTATTACAATTTTTGTATTTGAATATGGTGTTTTCCAAAGAAAACCTTAATGTGATTTATAAAGAAACTGTCCATGAAGATTTTGAGAAATGTCAATAATAATATTCCAGAGAGTTTTCACATTTCAATCTTTTAAAGATTACATTAGACATGAATGAATAGCTGTTCAGAGTGCCCAACCTACTACTCATCAATTACATCAAATGCCAATGAGCAGGAGAACCTAGTATTTGCTTCACTTTTGTACGTGAATCAAAATGACAACCCCAGCTGAGCCTAGAATAGGATAAATACAATAATAGTTTTCTTTTGTCATGGATTTGTTAAGTTGTAAGTTTGTTTCACATAGGTCTTTATAGGTGATCTCACCTACTTGTATAAGGGAGAGGAATATCCTTTCACAAAAACTAGGCAATAGTTCTGGGTCAAGTTATCAGGTGTGAGCGATATTGCTTATGGATCAGACACTTCACTTATTTGTTATAATAACTTGTGAAATGATCTGATTGGCTTGGATGAATGTAATCTACTGAGTCACTTTCTAAATGGTCCTGCCTAAGAGTTGTTCTGTCAAAAGTGTAAAACTATCATGTTAATGGTGTAGTATCTATTTGATTAAATTTATTCAAAATTGTTTTTAAGACATTAATATTTTATTATTCTACCAAATTTTCCTTTTATTTCCTTTCAATTTTAAGCACCAATAATTATAAAAATTGCTAACATCAATCAAATACTTGTACCAGATACTGTTCTAATTATCTTGCATTACTATTTACCTAAACTTCATAATTTATTGTTATTCGAAGACACACATTGTTTTACCCAAGCTCACTTATCCAAAGTTGTACACATAATATTTCTCAATGTCAGTTACCAAAAGTCACAAATAGTTTAATAAATTTATACGCATGTTTTGAGCCAAGGTTCTTAATCATTGTGTTAAGCTGCTCTTTAGTATAGTCAAGTAATACAAAAACAGAAAAGCCTGAGAAAACAGTGGTGTTTTTTTTTTTTGTTTATTTGCTAATTTGTTTACTTTTGCATGTTGCTAAAAATTGTTAAATGACAGAGATTAAAATACAGGGAGATATCAGATTCCAAGAGACACTGCATTGAGCCTGTAATCAGCAAATATTATGGTCTAGAAATTAAATGTCCTTCCCCCTCTTTTCTGCACATAACGTGTTTCTGTATTCAACTGCCCTAATGGGGTTGAGAAGATAAGTGGCCCCAGTAATGAATTAGAAGAAAAATTCTGTCAACCTGGTGGAATTAAGTCTCAGAGTCAGATTATTTTTAAGTAACTAAAGAAAGTATATTTATTGCATATCAGATTTATAGAGTAAGATTCATTTTTGCTGAATATTTAAATGGCATTCATCATCATTGCAACTTGACATCCTGACAAAGGCTAATCTCTAATTACCACAAATGTTTTAAAGGGAATCAATTTGGCCATAGTCCAAAAATGATAACATTACTTTTGACCAAGGAATAGAGGCCTGAAGGAGTAAAATTTGAAAATTCCTCAGAGAACTACTTGTGTTTTTTGGGTGAAGAATTTTATTCCAAAGTTTCTGATTAAGAATCTTTACAAGAATCACGTTCATGATGTTTGTTAAAACATGCTATTGGTAAATGTTATCAAAGACACAAAGGTTCAACAACACTCATTTGGTTTCTAAGACTTTCATAGTTTCACTTTTGCACTGGTGAAATAAATAGATAGATAAATAAATAAATAAATAAATAAATAAATAAATAAATAAATAGAACATTCTTTGAAAATACTCCCAAAAGAACTGAAGTAAATAAAAGAACTGACTATCATTATATGAAGTCTATAATGTTTTAAGAGCAAGGACTGTATTTGAATGGTAGCATTCTTCAAGTAAAGTGGTTTCTCACTTAATATTATGATTTAAAATAGACTTGGTATATTATATATTCAGCCATTTTCTATTCCTTTCCACATATGCACATTTCTTTTAATGACATACTTAAAACTAGCATAAAACTGTAGTACTCTATATTTTATAGCCCTTACAAAATTTAGAGGTGAAATAAAAGCAAAGCAGTAAATGTTTCAGTGGTCTGGGGTTTTGACAGACTCATCAAAATTATTTTAACAATTAAAGTTTTGGCACTGAGAATGAAAAATGCCAAAGATGTCTTATAGAGACATCTGCTAAGGTCTCTGACTCTGCAGCTATGATATTGAATTAAAGACTCAACATGAGCAGCTTCAGTAAAAGATTTTTAAACATGAAGGTTAGATCGAAGCTGAGCAGAAATTATAGGAAAAATAAGTTCAAAAGTTATCATATACCCTCATAAGTGTGATATGTTCAGAATGGTAAGTTTAAACTGGTTTTACAAAGCTACCTAAACTTGACTTTGTGAATGGAAAAGTGAACGATGAAGATTTTGTGCATATAAAACAGAGAAACATATATATAGACACAGCAGGACATAGAGATTTAAAATTTAGAATCCGGAGTCAGGCTTTTTATTTCATCCCCAATTCCTCAACCTTGTGCAAGTACCTAATGACTCAGTGTTCCTAACTGTAAACTGGAGGAAAATATTTCCTCTAGGAATGCTCTGAAGATTAATATATATAATATTTGTAAGATATTCTGCACAGTGCTGCCATTTTGTGTTTTCAAATATTAGCTTAAGAATTTAAAACATGTAGCTATCCATATGGAAAGGGCTCATTAGAGACTTGTGAAATTAGTAATATAGTCAACAGTAAGTAAAATAATGTTATAATTAACGTTAAAGAAAATAATATTGTACAGACTTTGTAGACAATGTAAAATAGTGAGAAAACTACTAGATAATCAAAATAAAGCAATAATCTTGCTTTCTTTTCTGGACTCAAAGAAAATTAATTTAAAAATACTTCAGTTCATCTCTGTACATGGCTGAGTAACTTGTTTCACTTACCCTCTAGCCAAGGCCAATTAGAAACCACAAGCTAAAAACACACTAAAACAATAATTTGAGTGATCTGGAAAAACCGAAAGCAGACAAAAATTGGTTAGAATCTATTACTGAAAGAAGAAAAATAATCCAGATAAGCACCATGTTTATAACACTTTCCCACTGAATACACATCTCAGGTCAGGTGGTGCATGGAAAAAAGAGCCAAAAAATAATGTGACAGCATCACTGAACAGGAAAAACAAAATCCAGAGCCTAGTAGGTGGATTCTGGAACATCTGAAAATCAAAAAATCCTACAAAGAAGGTGGCACAGAGAAAATATATGTAACAAATTCTGCTCAAATCTGTGGCTGACTCCTAAACCTGGCATGACAATTATGAGACTTCGAGAAGCTCAGAAGAAAGTAGCAGTTGAAAAATATTGATTATGGCAACTTATTTGTTTCTGAGATACAAAATTTGGAATTCCAGTCTTGTCAATTATAGGACTTTGAAAAACATTTAGGCCTCTTCTTTGAATACCTAGAAGGTTTCCATGTGATGAATAACAAGACATTAAAAAATGACTGGTGATAATTCAATAGCAGGATTACAGACTAAGAAAAAAAAAAACAGCAAGAATGACAATATATTTGCAACTGGAGTATCAGAAAGTGAGATAAGATAGCATTGGTCAAGAAAGTACTTGAAAAAATAACGGCTAAGATGTTTTTTAGGAAAGTAGTAATAAAAATTCAAAACAAATTCAGTGAACAATAAGCAAGACTATTACAGATTAAACTACATCTAGGTGAGGGATAATGTCAGCATCATAGAGGTATAAAACATTCCATGTTTTGTCTTTATCCCCCATCAAAAACTAAAATTCAGCATCCACCTATAGGCAAAATGTTTTTGAGGAGCTATGGAAACTAGCACCATTCATCTAAGAACCCAGGAGGAGTCTCATCTACCTGTTTGAAAGTTAATAGGCAAGTAGACCTCAGTACTGGCTGCGGACCCTGCAGAGCCTCATGGACCAGCTCCAATCCCTCTCAGTTACTGTCAGGGAAACCCTGGAGAACACTAAATTATATAATAACTTATGGACAAGAAAGCTGTTGTGGAAGTGCATGTTTCCAGAGGAAATTTTCCATCACTCCATTGGAAAAAAATGTAAGTTTAGACTCACTGGAGTGGGTAGGAAGAGTTCTACTCTATCCATGTCAACGAACCACCAAAGTGACATAGGTAAATGTCAAAAAAGATCTTTGAATTCTGATTTACCCCATGTGGCAAAGAAAGTGTGTATGAGTCAGCACCTGACTTATTCAGTTATGTGGGACACTGCCAAAGAGGATTACTTCTCTCTTACCGTATTCACAGTACTACATTGATAGCATCATGACTGGGAGGGAGGAGGAGTCAGAAATTTTCTGGAAGAGTGGAAGTTATGATTCTTTAAGGGGATTAAAGAAATGAATATCCTAACTACATGAAGTATTCCAGCAGAAACCCACCCATAACACTCTGAAAATGCTTCATCTACAGATTCTCCACAACTGGCCCATGGATACCCACAATGCTTTATGTTCTTCAGTCACACACATTTCTAAACTGCGGCCAGCTCACTGTTGCACACTCACTAGAATGGTTCAAGAGAGCATTTGTAGATATCCAGTGAGGACACACAGAAAGTTGGCTGAATCTATGGGCCAGGGAGAGACCACAAAATTGAGCTGTAGCATCACCTTTGAGAAAAATAAGAGACTATCTTTCAAGAACAAAGAGAGAAAGATTGTAGCTTACAAGGTAACTACAATAAGGCTATGAGTAGATTTCTCAGTGGAAATCTTACAAGCCAGGAAAAAATGGGATGGTGTACTTAAAGTGCTGAATTAAAAAACTACCAACCAACATTACCCCAGCAAAGCTATATTACAAAAATGGAAGGATACAACACCCCCACAAAAAAAAAAAAAAAAAAAAAAAGATGAGGGAATCCATTACCGCTAGACCTGCCTTACAAGAAATATTACCAGGGTTTTTCAAGCTGAAATGGAAAGGCTCTAACTAGTTACATGAAAACATTAACATATATAATACAAAGTAAAAGTATATAGTTAAATTCAGAACATTCTAATACAGTAATATGATAGAGGGTTAACCTCTTAACTCTAGTATAGTTTTAAAAAATAGTTTAAAATAACAATAACAACAATTTGTTAATAAAAATGCAATATATAAAAAGCTAAATTTTATTGAAAACAAATGGTGGAGTAAAAGTGTAGTGATTTTGTATGTAATTGGAGTTAAATTGTTAATAGTTGAAAATGCATGAACACCTATTCTCAAACTACTACAAAAAATTCAAGAAGATGAAAGCATCTTTAACTCTTTTTATGAGCCCATCATTACCTTGATTCCAAAATCAGAAAAAGACATTACAAAAATAAAAAACTATAGGCCAATATTTCTTATGAACATTGATGCAAAAATCCTCAACAAAATATTAGCAAACCGAATTCAACAATACATTAAAAATATCACACACCATGATGAAGTGAGATTTATTTCTAGGATGCAAAATTGGTACAATATCTGCAAGACAATTAATGTGAAATACCACCTTAACAAATAGAAAGATAAAAATCATATGATCATATCAATAGATGAAGAAAAAATATTCGACATAATCCATTATCCATGTATGATAAAAACTCTTGGCAAAGTGGGAATAGAGGGAACATATATTACCATAATAAAGACCATATAGGAAAAACTTACAGGTAATGTCATACTTAAGGGGGAAAGGCTAAAAGCATTTCCTTAATATCAAGAACAAAACAAGATGCTCTCTTTCACATTTCTTCAACATTGTACTGGAAGTTTTAGCCATAGCAATAAGATAAGAAAGAGAAAGAAAAGGTATCCAAATCGAATAAGAAGAATTAAAATTCTTTTAATTTGCAGATAACATGATACTATATCTAGAGAACCCTAAAGATTCCACCAAAAAAAAAATGTTAGAATTGATCAATGAATGCAATAATGTAGCAGGTTACAAAATTAATTTTCAGAAGTAAGGGGCACTTCTATACACCAATAATTAACATTCAGAAATGGAAATTAAGAAAACAATCCTATTTATAATAGTATCAAGAACAACAAAATACCTCAGAATCAAATTAACGGAAGAGGTAAAAGAACTCCAAAAATTATAAGTAATTGAAAAAAGAAACTCTAGAAAATACAAATAAATGAAAGCATGTACCATGTTCATGTGTAGGAAGAATCAACGTTATTGAAATTACCATACTACCTAAAGTAATCCATAAATTCAATGTAATTTCTATCTAAATACCAATGGCATTTTTCAGAGAGATAGAACAAACAATCCTAAAATTTATATGAAACCATAAAAGGCCACAATGTCCCTCATGAATCTTGAGAAAAACAACAAAGTTGGAGATATCAGACTACCTGATATCAAACTATACTATAAGGCTACGGTAATCAAAACACCATGGTACTTGCATAAAAACAGATATATTCAACAATGGAACAGAACAGAGAGCCAAGAAATAAATCTACACCTATATGGCCACTTTTTCTATAACAAAAGAGGCAAGAATATACAATGGGGTAAAGACAGTCTCTTCGGTAAATGTTGTTGAGAAAAATTGAACAGATACATGCAAAAAAAAAATCTAAACCATCTTCTTACATCATATACAAGAATAGACTCAAAAGGATTAAAAACTTAAATGTAAGACGTGGAACCAGAAAACTTCTAACAGAAAACATAGGCAGTAATATTTCTGATATTCTGCTAATAATTTCTTTTTAGATATATCTCCTCAAAGGAAACAAATGAAAAATTAAACAAATGAGACTATATAAAACTAAAGTGTTTTTGCACAGCAAAAGAAACCATCAACAACAAAAAAGGACAACTAAGTTCACTCATGATACATCTGACAAGAGATTAATATGCAAATGATATAAAGAACTCATACAACTCAACAACAGCAACAACAAACAACAACAAACAATCCTATTTAAAAATTGGCAGAGGGTCTGAATAAATATTTCTCTAAAGAGAAAATACAAATGGCCAATAGACATATGAAAAGATGCTCAAGGTCACTAATTATCAGATAAATGCAAATTAAGTCCTCTATGAGATATTACTACATACATGATAGAATGGTTATCATCAATAAATCAAAAATCAGTAAGTGTTGGTGAGGATTGTTGGTGAAGATGTGGAGAAAAGGGAGCCCTATGGAAAACAGTCCAGAATTTCCACAAAAAAGTTAAAAATGTATCTTCCTTTTTACCAGAAATTGCACTCTGGGTATTTATACAAAATACCCAAAGTAATAATTTGTAAAGTTCTTTGCACCCCTCTGTTTACGGCAGCACAATTTACAATAGTCAAGATATGGAAGCAACCTAAAGGCTGATCAATAGACTATTGGATAAAGAAGTTACAGTTCATATATGTGATATAATATTACTCAGCCATTAAAAAAAATGAAATCCTATCATTTGCAACAACTTAGATGGACCTAGAGGTTATTGTGCTGAGTGAAATAAGTCTGACAGAGAAAGATAAATACCATATGCTTCCACTTATATGCAGAATCTAAGGAACAAAAATTGCAAATTAATCAAAAACAGACTCACAAATATAGAGGACAATCTGGTGACAGCCAGAAGGGAGGAGGATTGAGGGACTGGGAGAAAGGGGTGAAGGTTAAAGAAGTACAAATTAGTAGTACAAAATACCTCCCTATGGGGATGGGGAGCATGGCATGTGGAATACAGTCAGCATTAATTTAATGGCCAAGTGTAGAGCCAGAGGAAAGAAAAAGCAATTAAGGGAGTAATCTCATAATCTATATAAATGTGTAGCCAATATCCTGTATATTTGAAACTAATAATAGAATAAACATTTTAAAAGTATAAAATATCATCTTGGATGTTTTAGAAGTTTCATGTAAGCTTTATGACAAACATTAACAAAAACCTACAGCAGATTCACAACTGATAAAGATATGGGCAAGGCACACCGCTATGAAAGATCATTAATTCACAAAGAAAGGTAGAATAAGAGGAAGCCCAGAATGTGGGAACTAAACATAAGCCAGACAACACTTAATAAGATGACCTTAGTAAGTCCACTATATCAATAATTACTCTAAATAAAAATGGATTAAATACTCCAACTTAAATACATAAAGTGAATAGATTGATTAAAAATAAAACAGGCCTTAATGTATGCTCTCTACAAGAGACTTACTTCGGATTTAAGGACACATGGGCTCAAAGTGAAGAGAACGAAAAATATATTCCACAAAAGTGAAAACCAAAAAAGAGTAGGGGTAGCTGTACTTACATCAGACAAAATAGACTAAGTTCAAAAAGGACACCAAGAATCAAATAAGGCCATTATACAACGATAAAGTTTTCAGTTTATCAAAAAGATATAACAAGCTTAAATTGACGTATAGCCACATTGGATTTCTTAAATGTATTAATCAGTTACTAACAGATCTGAAGGGAGAAAGAGAAACAAATACATTGATGGTAGGAGGCGTCATACCTCACTTTTAAAAAGAGAGAAAATTAACAAGAAAGTTTTGGACTTAAACAATACTTCAGTCCAAAAGGACCTCACAAACATATTTAATAAATTCCAGTCAGTAGCAGAAGAACGCACATTCTTATCAAATGCACACAGAACTTTCTCCTAGATAGATCCAATGCTAGGTTACAAAGCCAGTCTTACCAAATAACCACAAGGGCATAAAATTAAAAATGAATAAAAGGAGGAAACATGGAAAATTCACAAACATGTAAATAAATAACACATTAAAACAAAAATAATGGCATACAGGAGAAATAGAAAAGGAAATAAAAAATATCTTGATACAAATGAAAATGAAAACAACATATCAAAACATGTGGGATACTAAGAAAGTAGTTTTAACAAGTAAGTTTATAGTGATAAACACGTATATTAAGCAAAAACAAATATATAAACAACTTATGTGTAGAATTCAAGGAACTAGGGGAAAAAATATAAGCCCAAAGTTAGCAGAAGGAAAGAAATAATAAAGATCAATAAGGAGATAAATGAAAT
This sequence comes from Cynopterus sphinx, assembly GCA_030015415.1. Taxonomy (NCBI): domain Eukaryota; kingdom Metazoa; phylum Chordata; class Mammalia; order Chiroptera; family Pteropodidae; genus Cynopterus; species Cynopterus sphinx. Next base: position 47,708,156 of record CM057388.1, on the reverse strand, counting down.
TGAGATAAAAAAATCTATAAGAAAAAAAGTCAATAAACTAAGATCTGTTTTTTGAAAGATACATGGTGGAAACACGGAAAAACATTCCTAGACCTCTACTGTTGAAACAACAATAAGCTGAACATCTATAAAACAACAAAAAAAACATCCAAACTGCACACCAGCCCATCTGAGTGTGGGATCAATGCATAAAAGCTACGACAAGTTACAATACCAGGAGTTGGGTGGTAGACTGGAAGAAATAAAGAAGCTGCCTCTTGCATCCTCGGGAGCTCCCTGCAGGAGGAGAGAGAGAGGTGAAGGTAAAGAAACATCCCTGAAAAGCCCTGCCTGGGACTGCTATGAGCAATCTTCACTGGGCAGAAGGGCCTAGTCATCTGGGCAGAAGACAGAGAAGTGGGATGGGACCGCAGAGAAATGACATTTTAATTTTACCAGCCCTAGTTGCAAAATCAAGGTGGAGCCTCAGTCCCCAACACCCAACCTATAAGGCCTCTTCCCAATACCCACCAAGATCAATCACCTCAGAGAACAAGGGGAATCTTAGAAAATCCTGCTGAGACTGATACTGATAAGGACTGAAAAAAAAGGTAGCGAGTGTGATTAAATATCTGCAAGAAAATATTTTAAAAAGGTATTTTAAGGCTTTATATAAAGCAGGAATCCAAGAGGCTTAGAGGCCAACTACTGGAAACTGAAATAAAAGCACCTTCTTAGGAACAGGTTAAAGAGAGAACTTTATGTTATAAATCTTATTTCTGGAAAAACAGCAGAGTACACTTTCATTAATGCCAAGGCAGAGGAATAGTCCATTAAACACCATGACCAACCAAGGCAACAAGGCACCTCAGAAAGAAAGAGAAAATTTTTCAGAAAATAAGCTTACCGAAATAGAAAAATGCAACATAAATGACAGAGAATTCAGGACGATACTTTTGAAAAAAATTGAATACGTTCCAAAACAAGTCATATCAACAATTTCAAGAATTAAAGAAACAACTATATGGGCAAAGCAAGGAGACTGAAACCCTCAAAAAGAACAGAATACATCTTCTGGAGATAATAAAAAAAAATTGCAAGAACTGAAACATGAAATAGAAAACTTGAAAAATAGAGTCAACCAAATGGAGGAAAGGATAAGTGATACCAAAGACAGAAATCTAGACATTAATCACAAGGAAGAAGAGAGAAATTGAAGAATCAATAATAACAAAAGAGAAATTCAAGAACTAGCTGACACCATAAGGAGGAGAAAATTAATAGTAATGGAGTGGCGAAAAAAAAAAAAAAAGAAGCAGGGACTAGAAAGCATTTTCAGACAAATAGTGGATGAGAATTTCCAAGTATAAAAAGTGAGCTAGAGTTCGGAAATCAAGAAGTCAATAGAACACCCAATTATCTCAACACGAAAAGGACTCCACCAAGACATATTGTATTAAAGTAATCAAAAATCAACAACAAAAATAGAATTCTCATGGCAGCCAGGGAGGAAAAAATGGTAATTTATAAAGGTAAACCCATCAGATTATCCTTGGACTTCTCAGTGCAACCTTACAAGTCAGACAAGAATGGAATCAAATATTTAAATTAAGTGAAAGGAACTATCAGTCTAAAATAATGTATCCCGCTAAGTTTTTCTTTAGAAATTAAGGAGAAATAAAGACCTGTCCAGACATACAGAAATTGAGGGAATTATCTACTATGAGGCCTGTACTACAGGAAATACTGAAAGTGGTCAGCTCATCTAACACAAAACAACAACAACAACAACAATATTCATAATTAGGAGTAAAGTGACTATCAGGCAAATAGAAGCAAAGGAGTGCAACCGTTATTAAGAGCAGGGCATTATAGCTTAAATAATAAGAAGTGAATTGTTATAACAAGATAGTAATAAATGTTCAGCATATATAGGGACAAATTGAGACAATGCCTGAAAAAGGGAGGATTCAAAGATCAAATATGCAAAGGGGAATTGAGATAAGGCATGTGCAGAAGAAAATAGAAGCTGTATGTTTTTAAATATCCCTTACATTTTCATAAAGGTAAACCACACACCAAAGATTCAGAACTAAAATATATAACATAAAACAAGAAGAATCAGACAAAACCCACAGAAGCCAACCAAAGTAAAGAAAAGAGAAACACATGGACAAGGAAGCAGAGGAAACACCGAGCTACCAGAAAGCAAAAGATAAAATGGCTATAAGAAGACCTCATATTTCAACAATCACCCTAAATGTAAATGAACAACTCACCAACAAAAAGGAACAGAGTTGCAGAACGGATCAAAAACTAAAACCCAACCATATGCTGCCTCTAGGAGACTAATCTCAGCTCCAAAGACAAATATAAACTCCAAGTGAAAGGGTGGAAATGATATTTCAAGCAAATGTTTTTCAGAGAAAAGTGAGAGTAGAGGTACTAATATCAGACAAAAGAGACTTCCAAAAAAAAAAAAAAAAAGGTAAGGTAAGGTACTGAGGAACAATTCATATTGATAAATGGAAACATACATCAAGAAGGCATAACACTTATTAATATCTATGCTTTCAATCAGGGAGCCATAAATTATGTAAAGCAATTACTAACAGAACTAAAGGCAGAAAAAGAGTAAAACAATATTGTTGTAGGAGACCTAAATAACCCACTGTCGGATATAGACAGATCATTGAAACAGAAAATCAATAAGAAAATAATGTTCTTAAATGACACAGTCCAACTGGACATAATTGGCATTTTCAAAGCCTTTCACCCTAAAACAGCTGCTAATAAATTTTTCTCTAGTGCACATGGAACATTCTCAAGAATTAACCATGTACTAGGACACAGGGATAGACTCAACAAATGTAAGAGGGTGGAAATCATACCAATCAACTATACTATCTGATCTTAAGGCTCTGAAACTGGAGATAAACTGCAAAAATAAATTAGAAAGAACCACATATACATGGAGATTAAACAACATGCTACTGGAGAATAACTGTGTCAGGAAAGAAGTAAAAAGAGAGATCAAGAGATACATAGAAACAGATGATAATGATAGTACAACATATCAAAATTTTTGCAACACAGCAAAAGCAATCATAAGAGGAAAGTTCATATCATTACAAACCTACTTCCAGAAACAAGAATGAGCCCAAATAAATAATCTAATGTTTCATCTTAAAAAAAAAAAAAACTAGAAAAGGAGGAACACATAAAGCCCAAAGTCAGTAGAAGGAAAGAAATAATCAAATTAGTGCAGAGATAAATGAAATTTTAAACAAAGGAACAATAGAAAAAATAAATACAACAAAGAGCTTGTTCTTTGAGAAGGTTAATAAAATTGACAAACCCCTGTCTAGACTCAATTAAAAAAAAAGAAAGAGAGAGAGAGAGAAAGGACACAAATAAATAAAATCAGGGATAAAATAGGGGAAATTATGAATGATATCACAGAAATACAAAGTATCCTGCAAGAATAATACGAAAAAATATATAACATCAAATGTAATAACCTAGAAGAAATGGACCAGTACTTAAAAACAATACAACCTTCCTAGACTGAATCAAGAACTGAAAAATCTAAATAGACTTATCAGCAGTATGGAAATTGAAAGAATCATCAAAAGCCTATCAAAAAATAAAAGTCCAGGGAGCAGATGGCTTCACCAATGAATTCTAGCAAACATTTAAAGAAGATTTAATACTGGTTCTCTTAAAAATCTTCCAAAAAATTGAACAGGAGGCAATACTTCCTAAAACATTTTATGAAGTCAATATTATCCTGATACCAAAACCTGATAAAAATAACACATACAAAAATAAAACTACAGAACAATATCTCTCATGAACACAGAGGCAAAATGCCTAAATAGGACACTAGTGAACTGAATACAGAAACATATTGAAAAGAGTATACACCATGATCAAGTGGGCTTCATCCCAGGAGAAAAGGGATGCTTCGGCACACACAAATTAATTAATGTGATACACCACATAAACAAATTAAAAAATAAGAATCATATGATTATATCAATAGATGAAGAGAAAGCCTTCAACAAGATTCAGCATCCATTTATGATCAAAGCACTTAACAAAATTGGTATAGAAGGGAAGTATCTTAACATAATGAAGTCCATATATGACAAACCTTCAGGTAACATTATATTAAGTGGTGAAAAACTAAAAAAGTTTCTAATATCAGGAACAAAGCAAGGTTGTCCACTATTACCACTGATATTTAATATAACATAGGAGGCCCTAGCGAGTGCAATTAGAAAAGAGAAAACATAAAAAGCATCCCAATAAAAAATGAAGAACTAAAAATATCACTATTTGTGGATGACATAATTATCTATAAAGAACAAAACTAAAGATTCCACAAGAACACTACTAGAAACGATAAGCAAATACAGTAAACTTTCTGGATGCAAAATCAATGTTTAAATAGCATTCTAATACTCTAATAAAATGTCAGAAAAGGAAGTGAAAAAATCAATTCTTTTTGAAACAGCAACAAAAAGAATACCTGGGAATAAATCTAAGGAAACATATGAAGGACTTATATAATGAAAACTATAAAAGTCCATTTTAAAAGAAATATAAAAAAAGATACAAAGAAATTTTGAATTAGAAGAATAAACATAGTTAAAATTACCTTATTTCCTAAAACATTATACAGATTTAATGCAATCCACATCAAAATCCCATTGGCAGTTTTTCAAAAAATGGAACAAAAAATCAGCAGATTTGTATGGAAGTAAAAAAGATCCCAAATTGCCAAAGCCATACGGAGAAAGAAGAATAAGGTTGGAGGCATCACTCTGCCCAACTTCAAATTATAGCACAAAGCAACAATAATGAAAATAACATGGTATTTGGCAGAAAAACATGCACACAGACTGGTGGAACAAAAAAAAACCCTGTATATACTGGCAAGTAATTTTCAACAAAAAAGTCAAAAACATACAGTGGAAAAAGGAAAGACTTAAACAAATGATGCTGGGAAAATTGGAAAGCCATATGTAAAAGAATGAAACTAGACTATTGTCTATCACCACACACCAAAATTAACTCAAAATGGATTAAGGACCTGAACCTAAGACCTGAAACAATAAAATGCATAAAAGAAAACATAGCAACTAATCTCAAGAACCTTAGATTTAAAGAGATTTTATGAATTTGACCTCAAAGACAAGGGGGTAAAAGCAAAGATAAATAACTGAAACTACATCAAACCAAAAACTTTCTGTATAGCAAGACACACCATCAACAAAGTAAAAGAGACAACCATCTAAATGGAAAAAATATATTTGCAAGGAATACCTCCAATGAGGGCCTAATATATAAAATATACAAAGAACTTATACAACTCAATAACAATAGTAAAACAAATGATCCAATCAAAAACGAGCAGAGGACCTGAACAGACACTTCTACTAAGAAGACATGCAAATTGCCAACAAAGATATGAAAAGATGCTTAACACTGTAAGCTATTAGGGAAATGCAAATCAAAACCATAATGAGATACTATTAGAATGCTGTCTCACACTGATTAGAATAGTTATCATCAACAGGACAGTAAAATCAAGCATTGGAGTAAAAAGGGCTACTTATACACTGCTGGTAGGAATGTAAATGGGTACAGCTACTATGGAAAACAGTATGGAGGTTCCTCAAAAAGGTGAGAACAGAATCACCATATGACCCAGCAAACCATCTTTTTGGTATTTACCCAAAAATTTTCTAAACATTTATCATTAAAGGTATATGCACTCCGATGTTAATAGCATTATTCACAGCGTCTAGGACATGTAAGCAACCAACTTGTCCTTTGATTGATGATTAGATAAAGAAGAGGTAGTACATATATACAATGGAATATTACCTAGGCATAAGAAAAGATGAAATACTTCCATTTGTGACAACATGAATGGATTTTGAAATAATCATTCTAAGCAAAATATGTCAGAGAGAAAACAGTGAGAACCATATAATTCTACTCATTTATGGGGTATAAAACTGAAAGTGACAAAAAAACAGCACAGAGACTCATAGACTCAGATATAGTTTAGTGGTAACAGAGGGAAGGGGAGAGGTAGATGAGGGTAAAAGAAGTTAAATATATGGTGATGGAAGGAAATGTAACTTTGGATGGTAATCATAACCATACCATGCAATATACATATGACATATTCTTGAATTGCACACTTGAAACCTACATAATTTTGTTAACTGATCTATCTCTAATAGATTTAATTTAAAAACACAGCATAGTTGAATGGATAAGAAAACAAGACCCACATACATGCTGTCTACAAGAGACCCACTGTCAATCAAAAGATATATACCCACTGAAAGTCATGCTACATGATATCAAACTATACTACAAGGCTAAAGTAATTAAAACAGCTGGTAATGGCATCAAAGCAGACACATAAAGCCCAGAAATAAAACTATGCTTACATTGTCAATCTATGACAAAAGAGGCAAGCATATACAAAAGGGTAAAGACAGCCTTTATGGTAAATAGTGCTGAGAAAACTGGACAGATATATGCAAAAAATGAAACTAGATCACGTTCTTACACTATATACAAGAATAAATACAAAATGGATTAAAGACTTAAATGTAAGACCGGAAACTATAAAATTTCTAGAACAAAACATAAGCAGACATATTAATATATATTAATGTGTCTCAGGGCAGGCTAAACAAAAAATAAATAAATAAACAAATAAGACTACATCAAACTAAAAAGTTTCTGCCCAGCAAAAGAAACCAACAAAACTAAAAGACTACTTATTAAATAGAAGATATTTACCAATGGTATATCTAATAAGTGACTAATATCACATGATATAAAGAATTTATACATCTTAACACCAAAAAAAAAAAAAAAAAAAAACAAACCCATTAAAAACTGGACACAGAACCTGAATAAACATTTCTACAAAGAGGACATATGAATGGCCAATAGATATATGAAAGAAATGAATAAGATACTCAACTTCACTAATCCTCAGAGAAATGTAAATCAAAACTACATTAGAGACTTTGCAGAAACATGGTGGAATGAGACATGTATCCAGATCTCTCCCCTTGAAACAACAATAAGCTGAACATCTAAAACAACAACAACAACAAAAAGAAAACCAAAACTTCACACCAAAATGTCTGAATGTGGGATCTGCGCATAAGAGCTACCTCAGGTCAAAACCCTGGGTATTGGATGATGGACTTACAGTAATACAGAAATTGACTCTCATAGCTTCCAGAGTTCCCTGCAGGAGGAATGGGAGGAGTGAAGGTGCGAAGACTTCCCTGAACAGCTCTGCTTGGGACTGCAGTAAGCCCCTGTGATGGGCAGTGGCAGGACCCAGTCACCAGGGCAGAAGACAGAGAAGTGGGATGGGACCACAAATAAACAACATTTAATTTTTACATGCCACTGCTGCAGCCTGCAACTCCCAATTGAGAGAGCTCCATCCCATACCCTGGAGACCAATTACTGGAGACCTCCAGAGAAATCTGAGCAAATGCTGCCAAGACTGCCACTGACATTGACAGGGACTGAAAATTAGGGTAGTAAGTGTGATTAAATATCTATAAAATTTTTTCAAGGTATTTTTAAGGCTTTATATAAAGCAGAGATTCAAGAGTTTTAGACGACAAATACTGGAAACCAAAAGAAAAGCATATTCTTTGCAACAGACTAAAGAGATACCTTTATATAATAAACCATATTTCTGGAAGAACAGAAGAATACACTTCCATTAATGCCCAGGTAGAGAAATAGTCCATTAAACACCATGAACAACCAAGGTGACAAGGCACTTTAGAAAGAAAGAGAAAAATCTCCAGAAAATAAGCTTATGGATGTATAAATATGCAACTTAAATGACAGAAAATTCATGATGGTAATTCTGAAAAAAAATCAGTGAGTTTTAAATTGAGTCATAACAATTTCAGGAATTGAAAAAAACAACTAGATGAGCAGAGCAAAGAAATTGAAACCCTCAAAAATAACAGAATAGATCTTCTGGAGATAAAAACACACACTGCAACAGATGAAAAATGAAATGGCAAGCTTGGAAAATAGAGTCAACCAAATGGAGGAAAGGATTAGTGATATCAATAACAGAAATCTAGAAATAAATCAGAACGAAGAACAGACAAAACAAAGAATGAAAAATAATGAAAGAGAATTACAAGCTAGCTGATACCATCAGAAGAGGAAACATAAGAATAATGGGAATTATTGAAGGTAAGGAAAAGGAGCAGGGGCTAGAAAGCATTTTCAAACAAATAGTTGAAGAGAATTTCCAAATCTAAGGAATGAGTTGGAGTTTGGAATAAAAGAAGACAACAGAACACTAAATTATCTCAACACAAAAAGGCCTTCACCAAGACACATTGTATTAAAATTATCAAAAATAAATGACAGAGATAGAAGTCTCAAGGCAGCCAGGAAGAAAAAAATGATAACTTTTAGAAGAAAACCCACTAGACTGTCATCGGACATGTCAGCAAAACCTTAAAAGCCAGAAAAGAATGGAATCAAATATTTAAATTATTAAATGAAAGGAACTACCAGCATAGAATACTCTATCCAGCTAAGCATTTTTTTTTCTTTTGCCTTTCCAGGCAAACAAAAATTGTGAGAATTCACCACTACAAGGCCTGCATGCACTACAGGAAATGCTGAAAGGAGATCAATTCACTTAAAACAAACTAACAACAAAATATACATAATTAGAAGTAAATTGACTATCAGGCAAATCAAGAAACAGGAGTGCAACCCTTACTAAGGACAGGGCGTTATAGCTTAACTAAGAAGTGAATTTTTCATAACAAAAGAGTAATGAATGCTCAGCATATTTAAGGACAAATTGAGACAACCACGACTGAAAAGGAGAGGATTCAAAGATCCAGATTTGCAAAGGAGAATGGAGATAAGGCACGTACAGAAGAGAGTGGACGATTATATATACAGAACTAATCCTAACATATTTGTAATGGTAGCTACACACCAAAGGTTCAGAACTGAAGTATATAACATAAAACATGAAGAACCAGAGGCAAAACCCACAAAAGCCAACCAAAATAAGGAAAACAGAAACACAGTGCAAGGAAGAAATGGAAATGTCAAGCTACCAGAAAACAAAAGATAAAATGGCTATAAGAAGACCTCATATTTCAATAATCACCCTAAATGTAAATGGACTGAACTCATCAACCAAAAGACACAGATTTGCAGAATGGATCAAGAGAGGAAACCCAATAATATACTGCTGAGACATATTTCAGCTACAAAGACAAATATAGACTCAAAGTGAAAGGGTGGAAAAATGATATTTCAAGCAAATGGCATTCAGAGAAAAGTGGGAGAAGTGATACTAATATAAGATGAAATAGACTTCAAAATAAAAAAAAGATAAGGAAGATATTGAAAGACACTTTATAATGATAAAGGAATCATACACCAATAAGACATAACACTTATTAACATCTAAGCTCCCAATCATAGAGCTCTGGAATATGTAAAGCAGTCACTAACAGAACTAAAGGGAGAAACAGACCAAAACACTATTGTAGTAAGGGACCTAAATGCATTCTGTCAAATATGGATGGATGATCCAAACAGAAAATCAATAAGGGAATAGCATCCTTAGATGATGCATTAGATCAACTGGACATAATTGACATTTACAGAGCCTTCCATTCCTAAACAGCTGCTTATGCATTGTTTTCTAGTGCACACAGATCATTCTTAAGGATTGACCACATACTGGGATGTAGAGATAGCCTCAATAAATATAAGAAGGTTGAAAATATACCAACAATATTCTCTGATCATAATGCTTTGAAATAAAGATCAGTTGTAAAAGGAAGCAGGAAGAGCAATGAATACATGGAGATTAAACAATATGCTGCTGAAGAATAACTGGGTCAAAGAAGAAATAAAAAAGTGAGATCAAGAGATACATAGAAATGAATGACAATGATAGTACAATTTATCAAAAATTTTGGGACATAGAAAAAGCAGTTAAAACATGAAAGTACATATCATTACAGGTCTATCTCCAAAACAAGAATGAGATCCAATAAACAACCTAATTCTTCATCTTTAAAAAACTAGAAAATGAAGAACAAATGAAACCTAAAGTCAGCAGAAAGAAAAAAAATAAAAATTAAAACAGATATAAATAAAATTTAAAACAAAAAAATAGAAAAAAAAATGAAGGCAACAAAGATCTGGTTCTTTGAAAAGGTTAATATAATTGACAAAACACTGGTTAGACTCACTAAGGAAAAAGAGAAATATCACAAATGAACAAAATTAGGGATGAAAGAGGAGAAATTAAAACTGACATGGCAGAAATGTAAAGGATCATACAAGAATGCTATGAAAACTATATAACAGCAAATATAATAACTTAGAAAAAAAATTTCCAGTACCTAGAAAAATACAACCTTCCTAGACTGAATCAAGAAAAACAGAAAATCTAAAATGACTGATCAGCAGTATGGAAATTGAAATAATCATCAAAAACCTACCAAAAAGTAAAAGTCCAGGATGAGATGGCTTCCCCAGAAAATTCTACAAAACATTCAAAGATTTAATACCTATTCTCAATCTTTTCCAAAAAATCAAAGAGGAAGTAATACTTCCCATATCACTCTATGAGGCCAATATCACTCTGATACCAACACTTGGTAAAGATAACACAAGATCAGAAAACTACAGAGCAATATTTTTTTCACAAACACAAATGCAAAAATCCTAAAGAAGATACTAGCAACATATCAAGAAGATTATAGAATACAATCAAGAGGGTTTCAATCAAGAAATGGTTCAACATATGCAAACCATTTATTGTTATACTCCACATAAACAAATTATAAAATAAGAATCATATCATCATATCAATAGATAGAGAAAGAGCCTTCGACAAGATACAGCATTCATTTATGATCAAAACCCTTAACGAAATCTGTATAGAAGGAAAATACCTTAATATAATAAATGCCATAATAAATGACATAATATAATAAATGCCCTCAGCCAACACTATACCTAATGGTGAAAAACTAAAAACCCTCCCTCTAAGATCAGGAATAAGGCAAGGCTGTCCACTGTCGCCACTTTTATTCAATATAACATTGTTGGACCTAGCAATTGTAATCAGGCAAGAGAAAGATACAAAATGCATACAAATATGAAACAAAAAAGTCAAACTGTCACTATTTGTAGATAACATTATTGTCTATATAGAAAACACTATATACACCAACACTACTAGAATCAATAAGGAAATACAGTAGAGTACCTGGATACAACATCAATGATGAAAAATTCATAGTATTCCTATACTCTTACAACAAAATGTCAGAAATAGAAATGAAAAAAAATTGTTTTGTTATTGCAACAAAAATATAAAATACCTAGGAATAAATCTAATGTAATATGTGAAGGAACTAAAAAATGAAAACTATAAGACACTGTTAAAAGAAATCAAAGAAATACCAAGAAAGGAAAGATATTTCTTGTCCTTGGAATGGAAGAATCAACATAATTAAAATGACCATATTACCTAAAGCATTATGCAGATTTAATCCAATCCCCATCCAAATCTGATATATTTTTTAAAGTAATGAAAAAAATATATATCATCAGATTTGTATGGAATCAAAGAAGACTCCAAATTGCCAAAGCCATCCTGAGGGGGGAAAAAAAAAAAACAATAAGGCTGGAGGCGTCACTATGCCAGACTTTAAATTATATTACAAATCTACAGTAATCAAAACGGCATGATATGGGCAATGGAACAGACACATGGACCAGCAGAACAGAATCGAGTCTAGAGGTAAACCCATATTTAAATAGACAAATAATATTTGACAGAAAAAGCCAAAAACACAGTGGAGAAAGGATAGCCTCTTCAATAAATGGTACTGAGAAAACAGGGAAGCCACCTGCAAAAGAATGAAACTAGATGTTGTCTATCACTACACACCAAAATTAACTCAAAATGGAATGAGGATCTGAATGTATGAGCTCAAGCAATAAAATGCATAGTAGAAAACAGAAATTAAACTCAAGGATCATGGACTAAAGAGGATTTTATGAATTTGTCCAAAAAGGTAAGGGCAATAAAAGCTAAAATAAATGAATGGGACTACTATCAAACCTAAAAGTTTCTGCTCAGCAAAGAAATCATCAACAAGGTAATTAGACAACCATCTGGCTGAGAAAATATATTTGTAAGCAAAGCCTCCAATAAGGGCCTAATATGCAAAATACACAAAGAAATCATATGATTTAATAACAACAAAAAATCAAAAAAATGGACAAAGGACCTGAACAGACACTTCTCTCTAGAGGATGTACAAATGGCCAATAAATTTTGAAAAGATGCTCAACATCTCTAGCTATTAGGGAAATGAACATCAAAACCACAATTAGATACCACCTCACACCTGTTAAAACAGCTATAATCAACAGGACATGTAAAAACAAATGCTGGAGTGGATGCAGAGAAATAGGACCATTCACATACTGCTTGTGGGACTGCAAATTGGTACAGCCACTATGGAAAATAGTGTGAAGACTTCTTAAAAAAAAAAAAAAAACACTAAGCATTGATCTACCATTTGATCCAGCAATTCTTCTTCTGCTGGGTATTTACCCCAAACACTTGAAAACTCATATCCAAAAAGATATTTGGACACTGATATTCATAGCAGCATTATTCACAGTGACCAAGACATGGAAGCAACTGAAGTGTACTGCAACACATGATTGGCTAAAGAAGTTTTGGTACATATATACAATGGAATATCACTCAGCCATAAGAGATGAAATACTGCCATTTGCAATAACATGGATTGACCTTGAAATAATCATACTAAGCGAAATAAGGCAGAAAGAAAAAGTTGTAAATAACATATCACTTGTATGTCAGGTATAAACCTGAAAACAACAAATGAACAGAGACTCATGAATATGGAAAATGGACTAGAGGTTACCAGAGGATAGTGTGGAGGGAGGAGGTAGCTGGGGAACAAAATAAATAAATAAATAAATTATTTCTTCAAACAAATGAATAAATAAACAAACAAATAAATAAATAAATGGAAACAAACAAAAAGAAAACTATAGAACAACATTATCATACATATAATTGTTAAAATTCTTAATAAAATGTAACCAAATGAATTTTAATATCACACTTGAAAGATACACTGGAGATGAGGAAAAAGTGGCATTGATAATAGAGTTAGTTCATCCCTCTTGCAACCGAATCACAGATATGACAGAAACATGAGGAAAACAGCAAGGAAATTGCCTGGGCTCTAGATAATGAGAAGCACTACAACTGTGGGGAGAAAAAAATCAACCTGCAATGATAGAAAGTAGAAGTTGGTGAAGACATGTGTCTGCTTGGTACCAAGCAGCTGAATGAGACAGAGGCTACAGCAGCAGTCAGCAGTTACAGATGCCTCTCAAAGGGGTCATGTCTGTGAGTGGGCTTTTGCAGTGACAAATTTTCTCGCTCTGAACACCAGCATTTTGTCAGTTGCATGGGGGCAACACGGACTTACAGGAGGACATTGACTTGTCAAAGTAAGTGCTATAAGTGAAGCTATGCCCCAGGCAGAAGTCCTGGTGGTATCCTTTGTTGCTCTGGTGAGCCCTCCTCTCTCTCAGTGTGCTGACTCAGCAGTACCATTCCTGAGAGTCATCCAACTGGATAATAGAGGTTGCTCTGCCCAGAGGATTCTCTGAAACTCCACCTCCCCCAACTTGCAGGCCCACCCAAGCCACATTCCAGTGTGTCTTCAGCGAGTCTGGTGCTCCTTGCTGAGCAGTGCCAAGATTCACATTGGTGACAGTTGGTATCAGTTAGTAGTGTGGTTTCTTGAGGCAACTATAAGCAAAGCATCTGTAGATTGCTTGCTGAACCTTAACAGGTAGTCCCAGGGGTGCACAGGCTGGTTCTAAACTTGGCCTGCAGATGAACCCCTCTCAGCACTGTGCCACTGGATAACTACTACACAAAGCCATGCTATAACAACTATAAAAACTATAACACAAAGCTGCACTAATAAGACCAGGAAACTTAGACGCTTTATATAGTATATCAAAAAGGTCACAGAAACTCACCCAAAATGGGAAGACAAAGAAGCAGAAACCATAGGAGAGACCAGAACAGAGATCCGGTAATAACATAGTCAAGCAATCTAACAAATGCAGAGTTCAAAACACTAGTTCAAAACACAGAGTCCAAAACATTGAGCATAAAGATGCTCAATAAACATATGGGAAGTGTAGATGAATTCAGTGAAAACTTTAACAAAAAGGTTTAAAAATACATAAAAATGGAAATGGAAATTATATAAGGGAACCAGTCAACAATGAAGAATATATCATCTGAGATGAAAAGATATTAGAAAGAATCAATAAAGTGAATAAAGAGAAGGATCAAACCACTGATATAGAGGATGAAGAGGCCAAGGATACTCTATCGGAATGGCAAGAAAAAGAAGTCAAGACTATAATAATAATTTAAGGAGCTTATTGGACACAATTAAATGTAAAGATATCCATATCATGGGGTACCTAAAGGAAAACAAAAAGTTGAAGAGCTATTTGAAAAATAATGGTGGAAAACTTTCCTAACCTGGTGAAGGAAATAGACACATAACCCAAGGAAACTAAGAGAGTCCTTAAAACCAGGAACCCAGAAAAGGCCCATACCAAGACACATTATAATTAAAATGTCAAGGTTAAAGACAAAGAGAGAATCTTAAAAGCAGCAAGAGAAAAGCAGTGAGTACCTTACAAGTGAGCACCCATAAGACTGGCAGCTGATTTCTTAAAAGAAGCCATGCAGGACAGAAGGGTTTGGCATAAAATACTCCACGTGATGGAAACCAAGGATCTACAACCAAGAATATCGTATCCAGCAAAGCTGTTATTTAGGGTTAAAGGACAGATAAAGATCTTCCCAGACAAAAATAACCTAAAACAATTTATCAGCACCAAGCAGTATTACAAGAAATGTTGGAGGGACTCCTTTAAAAAGAAAGAACATGTGTCAAAAACATGAATAAAGAATGGTAATAACTATATTCTTATCAACATGTACCTCAAATGGAAAAGAATTAAGTGTTCCAAAAAAAGAGAATGGATGAATAGATAAGAAAACAAGCTCCCTACTTTAATCACGTCAGATTAAAAGACACACACAGTCTTAAAGGAAGAAGATGAAAAAGATATTGCCTTGCTGGACCTAGACGGCATTGCACTGAAAAAAAATAAGTTAGATAGAGAAAGATAAATATCACATGATTTAATGTACATGTGGAATCTAAAGATTAAAATCAACAACAACAATGGAAATAAATTTATAGGTACAGAGAATATTTTGAAGGCTACTAGATGGGAGGGGTTTGGAGAGGATGGCAAAGGAATTAAGAAGTTACAAAATAGACATGGGGATATAAAGTGTAGCATAAGGAAAATAGTAAATAACGATGCAATAAATGTGTAAGGGGGAAGATATAGTTGGATGATAACTTTGTGAGTTATACAGATATCTAATTACTATGTTGTATGACTGAAATAAATAAATTATTGTATGCCAACTATAATTGAAAAAAAACTCATTGAATTGTACAATATAAATAGAAGCAACTGTCTATTATATTTGAATAAAGCCAGAAAAATACCTTGATGTAAATGTGACCTATGTATACTTTTAAGAAAAATTAATAAAAATAATTAATTAAAAAAAAAGGATACACCATTTCCAAGATTAATTTACCCTGGCATATAAGAATGGTTCAACATATGCAAATCAATAAATGGGCCACATTTATCTTGTAACAATATTTTGGAAATAACACCAAAAGCACAAGCAGTAAAATCTAAAATGAATGTTACTAGATCAAACTAAATAGGTTTGCACAGTAAAATAAATAAATAAATAAATAGATAGATAGATAGATAGATAGATAAATAAAAGGCAGTTTTTCAAATGGGGGAAAATAAGGAATTAATATGTAAAACAAATTTTTAAAGCTCATACCACTAAATAGTGGGGGGAAAATAAGCTATCCATTAAAATTAGACACAAAGACTGAATGAATTTTTTTCCAAAGAAGACAGTTACACATAAAGGAGCTAGATATTACTCAACAACAGGAAATGAAAAATCACAATGAGATATCACAGTGAGATATCATCTCACACCTATTACAATGTTTATTAATAAAAAAGCATGAAATAATAGGTTTTGATGAGGTTTTGAGAAAAGGGAACCGCTATGCTGTGTTGGTGGGTATATCAATTTGTAAAGCCACTGAAGAAAATAATATGGAGGTTCTTCAAAATAATTTCTCCTTAAAAGGAGAAATTATGGATATATTTGTGTGTGTGTGTGTGTGTGTGTGAGAGAGTAATTTTATTTATTTTTATTTTTTTAATTTTAATTAAGTTTATTGGGTTAACATTAATTAAGTTTATTGCTTTAATACAATTATATAATTTTCAGGTGTACATTATCATTTGATATACATATACACACACATATATATATATATACATATATATGTATATATGTGTGTATATATATATATTCTATTGTGTGTTTATCTGGATAAATATTTAAGAAAATAAAAACAAGCTCTTGAAGATATATTTGTACTCCCTATTTTGTGACAACTTTATTCACAATAGCCAAGATATTGAAAACTTAGTTGTGCATCAATGGAAGAATGGACAAAGAAAATTTGGTAGGTATATATAGTAGAATATAATTCAAACAATAGAAAGAATAAAACCTGTCATTTGTGACAAAATGAATTGATCATCAGGACATTATGATTAGTTAAATAAGCCAGAGAAAGACAAACACTATATGGCATCACTTATGTGTAGAATTTAAAATATTTAAATTCATACATAAAGAATATAATCATTGTTACCAGGAAGTTACAAGAGTGAGGGGAATAGAGATATTTTGGTCAAAGGATACAGGTTTCCATTTATATGACTAATAAGTTTTGGAAATCTATTGTACAGAATGCTTAATCATTCTATAAAGTTGCTAAGAGAGAAAATCTTTAATGCCCTTAGCAGCAATAAGCAGTGGAAATTATTTGATTTCATATAGATGCTAACTAACACTGTGGGGATAATCATATTGCAATAGGTAAGTGTAACACATTAACTTGTACACCTTAAGCTTATACAGTGCTATGTGTCAATTATATCTCAATAACTGTGGATAACAACTAAAAATTAGTTTCATTATAATTGAACTGCTGAAAACCAAAGATAAGTAGAAAATTTTTAAGTCAGAAAAAAGATAAGCAATTCAGGGGAATAATGTCCATCTAATTATTAATGTTTTATAGCAGTGGAAATTAGAATATTATAGAATGACATCTTAAAAGTACTGAAAGAAAAAAAAACTAATAATATCCATCAAAGCATTTTTCAAAAATTATACCAAAATAATTCTCAGAAGGATAGAGTCGAGAGAATGTTTTGCCAGCAAAACTGCATTATAAAATTTACTAAAATAATTTTCTCCTATTAAAAGAAAATGATACTAGAATAAAATTTGAATCTACAATAATATTATACAAGAACACTAGAAATGTCAAATATGTAAGTAAATTATAAAAGTTAACTTTTATTTCTTAATTCTTAGAAGTAAATTTAGTGATTGAGACAAATACATACTATGAGATTTTGTATATGTAGAAGATAATTATATGACAAAAATACCCCAAATATTGGAAGGTTAAAATAATTACCAATTTTAGGTTCTTAGAGACATGAATTGATATATTCATTTTAAATTATTCTGTGACAAAGTTACATATTGTATTCTCTAGAGTAACCACTCAAAAATAATATAAAAGCAGATTGCTAGGGAGAATGCGTGAAAGGTTATAGAAGTACAAATTAATAGTTGATAGATGGTTATGGGAATGGGGAGCATGGCATATGGAATGCAATTAGTATTAGTATAATGGCTAAGTGGAGAGCCAGAGGAAAAAAAGGGCAATGAGGAGGATCATTTTGTAAACTATATAAAAGTGTAACAAATGTACTGTATACTTGAAACTAATAATAAAAATGAAAAAAAAAGAGAAATGTTTAGCCTTAGACACCAAAGCTAGTAATTTAGAAATAATGCTTAGCATCTAAATTTAAACAGCAGCAACAACAACAACAACAGAATGTTTGTCAGTTGATGGGAAAATAAAAGGGAACATGAGAGAGGAATAGAAAGATGTCAAGAGACAGAGACAGAGATGACTAATCCATAAAAAGAACCATATTGTAATTGTTATGTATAGACAAAACAGTGCAATAAAAAGGCAAGAATGATGGATTAGATAAAAACAAGACCTAATTACATGTTGTTCACAGGAGGTTCACTCTAAATATGAAGGCACAAATAACTTTAAAGTGTAGATCATTTGTACAGAAATATAATATGGCAGGCCTAAAATTACTATTCTCTGAAAGACTAGCCCTATCCAATTGCAAGATTGGCCCTTGAATGCTGTCTGGTAACTTAGGTTTTTGGAGTGTTTCCACCATTGTATAACTGATAGGGTAGTTTACCATGCCTAAACTGTACAAATCATGTAGTTTATATCAAATGACTGCTTTCTTTTTGGAAATCTGGAATTTTAGTACATGCTAGGGGGAGGGTGCTTAAACAATCTGGGCACTTAGTCTTCAATAGTTTACTTGGTATGTACCTCACATATGTTGTTAAAATCTGATGCTGGAAGAACTAAGCACATCCTGTGTGACTCCGTTTGGAAAGGACCCTTGGAAGTTTGCACCTGGTTTCCTCTAGACTTTGCCCAAAGTTTTTACTGTTTGCTGATTTTTCTTTGTATCTTTCTACTGTAATAAATCATAATGGCAATGAAAACTATGCACTGAATCCTGTCAGTTCTCTTGGCAAATCGTTGAACCTGGGGATAGTCTTGGGGAAATGTGACACTCCAATAAAACAAGAATCATAATAAGCAAGCCAGAGTTACTTCATTAATATCACACAGCATACAGTTCAAGTAGTGTTACTAGATATAAAAAGGAGAATTTAAAATGATAAAATAGGTCAATTCATAAAAAAAAAAAATGTGTCTGCATTGAAGAACAGAGTATCAAAACAAATGAAGCAAATATTACAATAAAAAGGTAAAATCAACATATTCACAAATACCAGTTGGACATATGAACAGCCCTTCTATCAGTGATTTATAGAATATGTTGATAAAATATGAATAAAATATTTTTAAAAATCAACACTGTTTATTAACTTGACATTGATAGGACACACCATGGAATAAATGCAGAAAACAAATTAATCTTAAATTCAGATGAAAGTGTACATAAAATGACTGTAGAAAATACGTCCTTTCAAGAAAACATGAAAGATAGATAATGTGCTGGGCCATAAAGCAAGTCATAGTGAATTTTAAAGAAATAAAATCATTCAAGTAAAATTGGTACAATATCGATTTTACACATTCTTTTGGAAAAGTAGAAACATGACCTTAACTTATTTTGTGATATCACAATATGTCTGAGACCAAAACCTGACAACAATATTATTTAAAAAAATAAAAAAATACATAAAAGTATAAATACCTCACGATACAATATGTAAAAGCAGAACAACATATGTACTTGGAGAACACAGAACTAATTAAAAAATCAACAAAAGTATAATATGAAAAATTCTAAATATATTGAATTTAAAAACATTTTAGGGGTTATTTTATTTTATTTGCTTTCTTTTTTATTACGGTTATCGGGGTAAAATTGGTTAATACAATTATATAATTTTCAAGTGTATATAATAATTTGACATCTATATATTCTATTGTGTGTTTACCATCCAAAGTCCAGTGTCTTTCAGCTACCATATATTTGATCCCCTTTACTCACTTCACCCTCACCCTACCCTACTATATTTTACCCTCTTTACCCCTTCTACCTCCCCCCTCCTCCCCCACCCCTTACCATCTGGTAACCAAAAGTCCATTGTCAATGTTCATGAGTCTCTTTGTCCTGTTCATTTGTTGCTTTTAGGTTTATATTCCTCATATAAGTGATATGTGATTTTCAGCTTTTTCTATCTGGCTTATTTTGCTTAGTATGACTGAATAAAATCCATTGTATATATGTGCCACTGCTTTTTCATCTATGGTAGGACACTTCAGTTGCTTTCATGTCCTGGCCACTGTGAAAACAGCTGCCATGAACATCTGTGTGCAAATACCTTTTCAGATATGAGTTTTCAAGTCTTTAGGGTAAATATGCATTAGAGGGATTGCTGTATCATATGTTAGATCAATTCTTAATTTTCTCAGGACCCTCCATACTATTTCCATAGTGGCTGTACCAATTTGCAGTCCCACCAGCAGTTTATGAAGGTTCTAATTTCTCCACATCTTCTTGAACATTTGCTATTACTTGTCCTGTTGATTATAGCTATTCTAACAGGTATAGTATGGCATCACATTGTGGTTTTGATTTTCTTTTCTCTAATAGCTAATGATTGAAAACACTTTTTAAAATATCTCACAAGTCAAGAAAAAGGTCACAAAAGTTATTTTTAACAAATCAATGTTTTAGAGATTTAATTAAAAGAGAATTGGATTTTGATTGTTAATATTAGGTGAAAAGAAAGTTATATAGACCATGATCTGAGTTTCCACAATAAATATAATAAAATAAATAATAAATAATTGAAAAAATAAAAACAAAATAGCCTAATGTTTACTTTTAACATGGTTAATAAAATTGGTATACATCATTATGGAAGTTTCTCAGAAAATTAAGGATAGAATTACCATATATTTAGATTCATCTTTTTGGTATCTAACCCCATATTTGAAAACATTTATCTGAAAAGATTTATAGATCTTGATTGTTATTACAGCATTACTCATGATGACCAAAACGTGGAAACAACCAAAGTATCCTTCCATAGATTATTGGACAAAAAAGATGTAGTACATATACATAAAAGAATATTACTCAGCCATAAGAAGAGATGAAATGCTGCCATTTGCGACAACATGGATGGACCCTGAGATTATCATGCTAAGCAAAACCAGTCATACAGAAATGGTTGAGAACCATATGATTTCACTCATATGAGGGATATAAAACTAAATCACAAATGAACAGTACTAACATACAGAGACTCGTGGACATGGACAACAATGTAGTGTTTACTAGTGTTTAGAGGAAAACAGGAGTAGAAGAGGTGGTTAAGAGCAAAGTGGATCAAATATATGGTGACAGAAGGAGATATCACTTTGGGTGGTGAACACACAACACAAAATAAGGTTGATGTATTATTGAACTGCAACCTATATAATTTTGTCAACCAATGTCACTCTCAATAAATTTAATTTAAAAAAATTGATATACACCTAGTGAGACTGATTTAATAAAAGGGAAAACAAGCTATCAATATGAAGAAGAGGAGTATCTCTACAGATTGTGCAGATATCGAAAATATGAATGCATAGTTTAGGCCAAAATATTCAACAAAGTAGATGTAATATTCAATTTTTGAAAACAATTTGTTGATTTGGACACAGGTAGAAATAGAAAAATGTCAATAGTCTTATACTTCCTATAAATTCTTAGTTTGTAATTTAATGCTTTCTTCCCAATAATCTTTAGGCCTAGATGTCTTTACCGATGAATTATATTATAATTATATAATAATATAAAAATTATATTATGGCAAAATCACTATTAGATTTACACATTTTTTTCAGAAAAGGAGAGATATCACCTTGACTTATTTTGTGATGCCACAATAAATATGATACTAAAATCTGACAAATATACATATTTTAAAAATGGAAATTACTTACAAGTACAAATATCTCCCATGACTATTGATACAAAAAATATTAACAAAAATATTAACAAATTAAATCAAACAACATATAAAAAGGATAAAACATCAAACAACATATAAACAGGGTAACACATCGTGGGTAAACTGGATTTATTCCAGGTAAATATAATTGACTTAACATTTGAAAATCTAAAATTAAATTTAGTAAAGAGTCTCACTCCATTTGGAGGGTTAAAGAACCTCTTGCATCAGAGGTATAGATGTTATAAATCAAGGTCACATATGTCTCTACACCTACCTAAAGCCACAAAACAAGATCTTACCCATATATTCCTTATCTCCTTTATAATTCCAAATATAATAGTGATTAAAGCACTTATTTCACTTCTGAGATACAAGATGCTAACCTCTTGAACAAAGCATTTAAGAGATATTTTACCTCCCTAATTGCCTCAGGCCTCAGGCCTCATAGGGCATTATAATGACTTTCTTAAGGAAGTCTAATTTAATGAGTTGTAATGTGGTACATTTAGATCATCAGACAGCAGGAGCAAATTGTCATAGTCTGATTTCAGTTTCTTGATGTTCAATAGCTCACAGGTTTTAGTCTTAGGCCTCTTTCTTCCCTTTGTGACCCTCACCTTGGAGAGCAAACAAAAATGCCTACATGCTTACTTTATTGGCAATGATAAGAAGTATGTATCACATAAGGAAAGCCTTGTACCAGCCCCAGCCCCTAAAAACTATACAAATCTCAAACCAGTCTCTTTTCTCTGTTCTCTTAAGACCTGATTAAGAGTCAATTTGCTCCTCTGAGAAAACCTCAATGTATGCATAATAAAACTTTTTTATTTTCTGTTGATTTAGCTATTTTCACTCTAAACAGTTAAACTGAATGTTTTGTAGGGGTCCATACTGGTTCTGTGCAGTGACTGCAATAATATAGCTAACTACATTCACAAAATAAATCAGAACAACATATGATTATCTTGAGAAATAGAAAAAAACAATGCATGAAAAATTTGATAACAATCACTTTTTTAGAGTAGGGGAACATTTCATTTTAATTACTAGATATCAACTGGTTTTGATCAACATGGCAGCATAATTAAGTGCTATGCTTGCCTCCGCCCATAACCACATCAAAATGATGGCTAAGTTCTAGAACAATCAACCTGGAGAACCATTTTAATGCTAGCAAAACAGAACTCCTACAACTAAGGATAAAGAAAAGAAACTATGTCAAGATTGGTAGGAGGGACAGAGACACAAACAGCAAGTACACACCCATGTTGGCACTTGAAAATAAGGAGGGATATCTCAGCTGCAGAAATACCTCCTGAAGAACAGGGGTTCCAACCCACATGATACGCTCCTCAGCCTAGAGCACTAATTCTGGAGAGAAGAGCCGTCATAACATCTACCTCCAAAAATTAGCAAGGATTTCTTTACTCCAGGTGAGACAGAAGGCTGATGGAATACCAGGCATCCTCTTTAAGAGGGCCCACACACAGACTCACTCATTTGCAGGCACTCACCCTGGACTCTGGCGGAGAGATAGCAGCTTGGGAGGTGCCAGAGACAAACAGGGAGAGGTTGAGTTGCATGGTTTCATGATAATGCCTGGAAAAACAGCCACCAATGTCCCTATGTTGAGCCCTTCTCCCACACAGCCAGCAGGTAAATGCCTTATTGTCTGTTTAACCCTCCCTGCAACACAAGCTCATCTGAATCGCCATTAGCTTGGTGAATTCCACTCACTCCACCCTGATGACTCTCTGAGACACTGCCCTACCTACACCCACAACTCCAGAGGCTATTTAGGTGGCAGGCAGCCAGACTTGGAACAAGTTGAAGTCTTTCTTAAAAACAACAACAAGAACAACAACAACTCTCTAAGGCTCAAAGGCCCCAGGTGGAAGGCAACTGAACTCAGTGTGCCATAGGCCATTTGTTGAATGGCTCCAGTCTTAGCACTGGTACAAAATCTGAGTCTTCATTTAAGTGATGAATATCATTAGCCCCAACTGGTGACTACCTAAGAATTTGCCTCAACCAATTCACATACTGCCTAAATTTCGTTCAGTGGCTGAGCCTTAAGAGCAGCCAGCAAACAACACAGCAGGCCTCCAGGTAACCCATGCCTTTTGCTGAGCTTCCTGTGGCCTGGTATTGAAGGAAGCTGGCTTCAATTCACAGTGTGGCCTCTCTTATGTGCTTCCAGATACAGCAGAGTAAATTACCAAATGAGGATCATTTTGAAGCTCATACCATGTAGTCTCAGCCTAGTCACAGGAAACGTTTATGCTTGACCTGTGTGGGAACACCATCCAAGAGGCCCAGAAGCCAAGATACCTGATGACAACATTCAAGCCACAACAGAGCACAATGCTATTAGCTCCACAAACAACACATACAAATGATTATCTCAGCAGACACCAGAGTCTACTGGGGTGAACCTCACTCCATAGGGTCAATCCACACAGAGATACTCATACACTGTAGTCATGGTCACTTCTCACAGAAAATGCTTGGGGGTCAATTCCATCCACTGAGATGCCAATAGCAATCTGGTCTGAACCACAACAGGAGGGCAAACATAACATGCACAAAGGATACATATGGAGAACCTGGCTAAGGTGATCAGGAGAAAATTGTTACTGGACCCCACAGGACACCTACTACATAAGGCCACCCTGTTAACTCTGGGAGAAGTAGCAGACCTACCTGACATAGAAATACACATAGAGAGGCAGCCAAAATGAGGAGACAAAGTAACACATCCCACATAAAAGAACAAGACAAGAATCCAAAAAAGAAGTAAATGAAATGGAGGAAAACAAAATACCAAATGCAAAGTATAAACATTGGTTATAAGCTCAAGGAACAAGGTGAGCACATTAACAAAAGTATGCTAAGCATAAGAAAGGACATAGAAAACAAAATTATTTTTGACAAAAGGAACACCTCTTCAATAAATAGTGCAGGGAAAACTGGAAAGCCACTTGCAACAGAATGAAGCTAGACTGTGGTCTATCACCTCACACCAAAATTAACTCAAAATGGAGTAAGGACCTGAATATAAGAACTGAAACAATAAATTCCATAGAAGAAATATAGGAATTAAACCTGTGAATCTTGGACTTAAAGTGGATTTTATGAATTTGACCTCAAAGGCAAGGGGAATAAAAGTAAAAATAAATGAAGAAGGCTCCATCAAATCAAAACGTAACTATCAACAAGGTAAAGAGAAACCATTCAAATGAAAAAAAATATATTTGCAAGAAATGCCTTCTATAAAGGACTAATATCCAAAATATACAAAGAATTCATACAACCAAGTAATATTAACAAAAAAAATCTCATTAAAAAATGGGCAGAGGATCTGAACAGACGCTTCTCCCTAGAGGACATACAAATGGCCAAGAAACATTTGTTAGCCTGCTCAACATTGCTAGCTATTAAGAAAATGCAAATCAAAACAACAATGATGATGTTTGGAGAAAGATAGCAGAGTGAGAGATGTCCCGTCCCCAGATCTCCCCTCTTAAAACAATAAGGTGAACATCTAAAACTCAATAAAAACCACCCAAACTGCACATCAGTATGTCTGAGCATGGGATCTGAGCATAAGCACTACTATAGGTCAGAACTCCAGGTGTTGGGTGGTGGACTAAGAGAAAGAAAGTAGTTGCCTCTTACAGCCAGAGCTCCCTGTAGGAGGGGGAGCAGCAAGTTTCTAGAACTCTTCTGCCTAAAAGAGTTGTGAGCATGATTTGGCTGGAAATAGGGCTCAGTCAGCAGGGCAGAAAGCAGAGAACGAGATGTCAGTAAAACAACAGATGAGTTTTACTAGCCATGGTTGCAAAACTGAGGCTAAGGAACAGCCCCCATGTTCCAATCCAGAAGACCAATTTTTTCATATCCATTGAGAACAAATGTCTAGTAGCCCGATGTGAATCTGAACAAATGCTCCCGAAACTGTCACTGAAATTGAAAAGGACTGAAACTGAGGGTAGCAAGGGTGATTAAATATCTACAAGATTTTTTTCCCCAAAAATCATTAATAAAGCTTTATGTAAATCAGGAATCCAAGAGGCTTAGACACCACCAACTGGAAAGCAAAATAACTACCTTCTTTGCAGAAAGATAAAGAGAGGCCTTTATATAATAAATCTTCTTTCTGGAAAAAAAAAAGCAGAATATATTTTCATTAAAGCCCAGGTGGATAAATAGTCCATTATACACCATGAACGACCAAGGTGAAAAGGTATCTTACAAAGAAAGAGAAAAATCTCCAAAAATACACTTACAGACAGAAATATGCAACTTAAATGACAGAGAATTCAAGATGGTAAATCTGAAAAAATTCAATGAATTTCAAAATGAGTCATATCAACAATTTCAGGAATTGAAAAACAACTAGAAGAGCATAATGTGTTTTTGCCAAGGATATTGAAACCCTCAAAGATAAGAGAATAGAATTTCTGGAGAAAGAACACACAGCAAGTGTTGAAAAATGAAATAGCAACCTTGGGAAATAGAAGCAACCAAATGGAGGAAAGGAGCAGTGATATCCAAGAGAGAAATATAGAAATAAATCAGAAGGAAGAGGATAGAAACCAAAGAATGAAAACTAATGAAAGAGAAAAAGGAGTACTACCTGATACCATCATAAAAGGAAGCAAAATAATAATAGGCATTATTGAAGGAGAGAAAAAGCAACAGGGACTAGAAAACTTTTTCAGGTAAATAGTGGGCGAGAATTTCCAAAATCTAAGGAACGAGCTGGAGTTTGGTATTGAAGAAGTGAACAGAACACCCAAAAAGGCCTTCAATAAGACACGTTTTATTAAAATTATTGAAAATCAATGACAAAGAAAGAATTCTCAGGGCAGCCTGAAAAAATAAGACTGTAACTGATAAAGGAAAAAAAAAGAAAAGAAAAAAACATTAGATCATCATAAGACTTCTCAGCACAAACCTTATAAGCCAGAAAGAAGTGTAATAAAATGTTAATTCAACTGAGAAAAGAAAGCAGAAAGAACCACAAATACATAGAGTTTAAACAACCTATTGTTGAAGAATAACTGGGTCTAGAAGAAATAAAAAGAGAGATCAAGAGATACATAGAAATGAATAATAATGATAGTAAAATATATCAAAAATTTAGGGACACAGCAAAAGCAGTCATACAAGGAAAGTTCATATCATTACAGCTCTACCTCCAAAAACAAGACAAGCCCAAATAAACGATCTAATACTTCATCTTAAAAAAAGTAGAAAAGGAAGAACAAATGAAGCCTCAGGGCAGCAGAAGGAAAGAAATAATCAAAACTAGAGCAGAAATAAATGAAATCAACAAACAAACAAATAAACAAAAACAAAAAAATTCAACAAATATCTACTTCTTTGAGAAGGTTAATAAAATTGATAACCCCCTGGCTAACCTCACTAAAGATAAAAGAGAAACAACAAAAATAAGCAAAATCAGAGATGAAAGAGGAGAAATTATGACTGATATTGCTGAAATACAAAGGATAATAAAAGAATACTATGAGAAAATATATAACACCAAATTTATTAACCTAGAAGAAATAGACCAGAACTTAGAAAAATGCATCCGGTCTAGACTGAAGTCTTCACCAGTGCATTCTACCTAACATTCAAAGAAGATTTAACAGATATTTTCCTCAAACTCTTCCAAAAAATTGAAGAGGAGGCAAGACTTCCCAACACATTTTATGCAACCAGTATTACCCTGATACCAAAACCTGGTAAAGATCACACACACACACACAAAAACTGTACAGCAATATCTCTCATGAACACAGATGCAAAAATCCTTAAGAAGATACTAGCAACTGAATACAGCAATATATGAAAAAGATTACATACCAAAATCTAGTGGCCATCATCCAAGGGGCACAGTAATGCTTCAACATATGCAAATCAAATAATGTGATACACCACTATAAACAAATAGAAAAAGAAAAATCATATGATCATACCAATAGATGCAGAAAATGCCTTCGAGAAAGACTGCATCCATTTATGAACCAAACACTTAAAAAAATTGGTATAGAAGGAAAGTACCTTAACATAATAAGACCACATATGACAAACTCTACTTAACTTTACACTGAATGCTGAAAAACAAAAACTTTCCCTCTAATATCGGGAATAAGGCAAGTCTCTCCACTATCGTCACTGTTATTCAAAATAACATTGGAGCCCCTGGTGAGGGCAAGCAGTCAAGAAAACATATAAAACACATTCAAATAGAAAAAAAGGAGTCAAACTCTCACTATTTGTAGATGATACGATTCTCTATATAGAAAAACTGAAGAATCCACAGAACACAACTAGAAACAATAGGTAAATACAGTGAATTTCTGGATACAAAATCAATGTTGAAAAATTCATAGCTTTTTTTATATTCTAATAATGAAGTGTCAGAAAAAGAAGTGGATAAAATAATTCCTTTTGCAGTTGCAATAATAAAAGAATAAAATACCTAGTAATAAATTTAATCATACATGTGAATGACCTATATCATAAAAAGTATAAGGACCTATTAAAAGAAATTGAAGAGGGTACAAAGATTGAAAAGATATTCTTTGTTCTTGAATTGGATGAATCAACATACTTAAAATGACCATATTACCTAAAGCAATCTTCATCAAAATCTCTTTGGCATTTTTTAAAGATATAGGACAACAAATAGTCAGATTTGTATAGAATCACAAAAGACCCAGAATTTCCAAAGCCATCCTGAGAAAAAAAGAACGAGGCTGGAGGCATCACACTGCCTGACTTCAAATTATACTGTAAAGCGACAGTAATCAAAACTGCATGGTATTGGCATACAAAGAGACACACGGATCAGGGAAGGTGAATTGAAATTCCAGAAGTAAACCCAAATTTATATGGGCAAGTAATTTTTGACAAAAAGCCAAAAACATACAGTGGAGAAAGAAAAAGCCTCTTCAATATATGGTGTTGGGAAAACTGGAAAGCCACCTGCAGAACAATGAAACTGGACTGTTGTCTATCACCACACACCAAAATTGACACAAATGGAATAAGAACCTGAATATAAGACCTGAAAGATAAAAGTGCATAGAAAAAAAAACACAAGAATAAAAGTCAAGGACCTTGGTCTTATAGAGAGGATTTTATGAATTTGATCTCTAAGGCAAGGGAAATAAAAGCTAAAATGAATGGATGGGGCTACTTCAAACTAAAAATCTTCTGCTCAGCAAAAGAAATCATCAACAAGGTAGAGAGACAACAATCAGAATGAGATAATATATTTGCAAGCAATGCCTCTGACAAGAGACTAAGATCTAAAATATACAAAGAAATTTTACTACTCAATAACAAGGAACAAATGATCTAATAAAAAATGGGCAAAGGACATACAAATTACCAACAAATATATGAAAAGATGTTCTACATCACTAGCTATTAGGGAAATGCAAATCAACCACAATGATATACCATCTCACACCTGCTATAATAGATATAAACAACAGGACAGGTAATAACAAATGCTGGAGAAAATTTGGAGAAAAGAAACCCAATATACTGCTGGTAGGACTGCAAATTGGTATAGCCACTATGGAAAACTATATGAATATTTCTCAAAAATCTAAGAATTGATCTACTATATGATCCCTGAATCCCTCTCCTGGGTATTTACCACAAAGTTTTGAAAACCCATATCCCAAAAGGTATTTGCATACTGATGTTCAGAGCAGCATTATTCACAGTGGCCAGGACATGAAAGCAACCAAAGTGTCCTACAATAGATGATTGGATAAAGAAGCTGTGATATTTATATACAGTGGAATATTACTCAGCCATAAGAAGAGATGAAATACTGCCACTTTCAACAACATAGATGGACCTCAAAATAGTCATACTAAGCGAAATATGCCAGAAAGAAAAAGTTGAAAGTCACATGATATCATTTATGTGTGGGATATAAACCTAAAGGCAACAAATAAACAGGACAACCAAACAGAGACTCCTGAACATGTACTATAGACATGTACTATAGTCTAGGTAAAGGAGTTCAAATATTTGGTGAAAGAAACCAAACTGTGAGAAATGGATACATAGTGGGAATATACAGAATAGCTGTTACCTACAGGAAAAATAATAACAAATATTGGAGAGGATGCAGAGAAAAAGGAACCCTTACAAACTGTTGGTGGGACTGCAATTTGGTACAGCCACCATGGAAAACAGAATGGACATTCCTCAAAAAAACTAAAGAATTATTCTACCATATGGTCCAACTATCCCTCTACTGGGTATTTATCCCAAAAACTTGAAAACCCATATCTGAAAAGATTTTTGCACATTTATGTTCATAGCAGGATTATTCAAGATGGTTAGTACATTGAAAGAACCAGTGTCTTACAATGGATTATTAGATAAAGAAGATGTGATGTATACACACCCACATATGTGTATACACACACACCACACACGCACACACACACACATACACACACAATGAAATATTACTCAACAATAGGAAGAAATGAAATATTGCCATTTGCAACAACATGGATGGACCTTGAGATAATCATGCTAAGTGAAATAAGCCAAACAAGAAAGGAGAAAACTACAGGGTATCTCTTATATTGGGATATAAACCTCAAATCAGCAAACAAGCAGAGACTCATGGACATGTACAATAGACTAGTGGTACCAGATGGTAGGAGGGCATGGTAATGGGAGTGGTAGAAGAAGTAAAAGGGGTCAAAATATATGGCGATAAATGGAGATCTATCTATAGGTGGTGAACACAAAATGCAATATATATATATATATATATATATATATATATATATATATATAAACACACACTCACACACACACACACACACACACACACACACACACACACACACCTTACTGTTGAAGTGTATACTTGAATCTTACTGTAGTGTGTTTATAAATTCACCATAATAAAATATATTAATTAAAATTATGTATTTCATGTATACAATTAAATATCATTATATTGCATTGTTTGTTCACAACCCAAAGTTAAATTTTCTTTCATCACTATATATTTGATCTTCTTTACCCTTATCTACTCCCACCTCCAACACCTTTTCATCTGGTAACCACAAACGTTTGTGTTCATGACTCTCTGTTTATTTGTGCTTTTAGTTTTATATTCTACATAAAAGTGAAATCATAAGGTCTCAATCTTTAATGTCTGACTAATTTTGCTTATCCTGATAATACCAAAGTCTATCCATGTTGTTTCAAATGGCAGTATTTCATTTCTTCATATGGCTGAGTAATATTACATTGTGTACAGGTACATTTCCTTTATCCAATCATCTACCATAGGACACTTCAGTTGCTTCCAGTCCTTGCCAACCTGAATAATGCTGATATGAACATCAGTGTGCAAATTACTTTTTGTAAATGAGTTTTCAAGTCTTTGGGGGTAAACCCCAGTTAAGGGATTGCTGGATAATATGGTAGATCAATTCAGAGTTTTTTGAGGACCCTCTATACTGTTTTCCATAGTGACTATACCAATTTGCAGTTCCAACAGCAGCATATGAGGGCTCCTTTTCCTTTACATCCTCTCCAGCATTCGTTATTACTTTTCCTGTTGATTATAACTATTCTAACAGGTGTGATATGGTATATCATTGTTGTTTGGATTATCATTTCCCTAAAAGCTAGCGATGTTGAGCATAATTTCATATATTTATTGGTCATTTGTTTGTCCTCTAGGGAGAAGTGTCTGTTCAGGTCTTCTGCCCATTTTTGATTGGATCATTTGTTTCTTTTTTGTTATTGAGTTATATGAATCCTTTGTATATTTTGGATCTCAGTCCCTTGTCAGAGGTGTTGCTTGCAAATATATTATCCCATTCTGATTGTTGTCTCTCTAGCTTGTTGATGATTTCTTTTGCTGAGCAGAAGATTTTTAGTTTGAAGTAGCCCCATTCATTTATTTTAGCTTTTATTTCCCTTGCCTTCGAGGTCAAATACATAAAATCCTCTCTATAAGTCCGAGGTCCTTGAGCTTTGTTCCTGCATTTTCTTCTATGCATTTTATTGTTTCGAGTCTTATATTCAGGCACTTAATCCATTTTGCATTAATTTTGGTGTGTGGTGATAGACAACAGTCCAGTTTCATTGTTTTGCAGGTGGCTTTCCAGTTTTCCCAGCACCATATATTGAAGAGGATTTCCTTTCTCCACTGTATGTTTTTGGCTTTTTGTGTGTGTGTTTCAAAAACCACTTGCCCATATAAATTTGGGTTTACTTCTGAACTCTCAATTCTGTTCCACTGTTCCATGTGACTGTTTTGCTGCAAATACCATGCACTTTTGATTACTTTCACTTTTTAGTGTAATTTGAAGTCAGGCAGTGTGATGCCTCCAGCCTTGTTCTTTTTCTCATGATGGCTTTATCAATTCGAGATCTTTTGTGCTTCCATACAAATATGTTTTTTTTGTTCTGTTTCTTTAAAAAAAGGCTGATGGGATTTTTATGGGATTGCATTAAATCACTGTTTTTACCTTAGGTTATGAGTTCATTTTAATTATTTTGATTCCACCAACCCAAGAACACAGAATATATTTTCATTTCTTTTTATCTTTTAATTACAGTTAATTGGGTCTTATAGTTTTCATTATATAGGTCTAACTCATGTTTCATTAGATTTATTCCTAGTTATTTTATTCTTTTCATTGTAGTTGCAAAAGGAATTATTTTTTCACATAATTTGTTATTAGAGTACAGAAATCCAAGAAATATTTGAACATTGATTTTGTATCTACAACTTTATTGTAATTGCTTATTATTTCTGGTAGTATTCTTGTGGAGTCCTTGGCAATTTCTATATAAAGAATCACGTCATCCTCAAATAGCAAGAGTTTGACTTCTTCGTTTCCTAATTGGATGTGTTTTATATCTTTCTCTTGCCTGATTGCACTCTCTAGGAACTCCAATGTTATATTAAATAACAGTGGATATAGTTGAGATCGTTGCCTTGTTCCTGATCTTAAAGGAAAGTTTTAAAATATTTCAACATTCTGTGTAATATTTTCTGAGGGTTTTTCATATATTGTCCCGGCCCGCGGGACGATCAACCGAGGCCCTAGAAACCAAGAAAAGAAGGGGGACAAGAGACACAAAGAATGGAGACAAGACAGGCTTTCTGATGAAGTCTCATTTATTGGGGGCTCAAGCAGTTACTTATATAGGATCGGAAGTGGGGGAAGGGGTTTTTTTCTGCGAATGCAGGGTTGCTATGGTGACCTAGCTGTAAGTTGACTCTTCTTCTTATCTATACTTTCCTAAAAGCAGCTGCAAAGGCTCTTCTCCTTATCTATACTTTCCGGACAGCAGCTGCAAAGGTTAGAGGTGCGAAGATTAGAAGCAGGGCCTGGGCTGAGCTCTGGGAAACAACTTGCATCCTTGCTTTCATGCCATTTGTTATCCTTCTGTCTGTAAGCTTTTTCTTACGAACGGCTCCCCACAATATATGGTCTAAATTATGTTAAGATACTTTCCTTTTATACCGACTTTGTTAAGTGCTTTGATCATAAATGATTGTTGTGTCTTGTCAAAATATTTTTTTGCTTCTAATATATATGATCATATTATTCTTATTTTTTAAATTCCTTTAAATGATGTATCACATTAATCGATTTGTGTATATTGCACCATTCTTGTGCCCCTTAGATTAAGCCCACTTGATAGTGGTGTATAATTCTTTTAATATGTTGCTGTATTTGGTTTGCTAGTATCTTATTCAGGACTTTTGCATCTGTATTCATGAGAGCTATTGGTCTGTAGAATTATTTTTTCATGTTACCTTTACCAACTTTTGTTATCAGGATAATATTGACCTCATTAAATGAGTTAAGAAGTATGGCCTCTTCTCAATTTTTTTTTAATATTATGAGGAGAACCAATACTAAATCTTTAAATGCTTAGTAGAATTCACTTGTTAAGCCATCTTGACCTAGACTTTTACTTTTTGGCAGGTGTTTGATAATTGTTTCAATTTCTATATTGCTGATCGGTCTACTTAGTTTTCCTAGTTCTTGATTTAGTCTAAGAAGGTTGTATTTTTCTAAGTACCCACTTCTGTAGGTTATTAAAGTTGGTGTTTTATATTTTTCATAGTATTCTTGTATGATTAGTAATATATCTGTTTTGTCATTTGTAATTTCCCCTTATTCATTCCTGACTTTGTTTATTTATGTTCTTTCTCTTTTATCTTTAGTTAGTCTATCCAGGGGTTTCTCAATTTTATTAATCCCTCTAAAGAACCAACTCTTAGTTGCATATATTTTTTTCTATTGCTTTTTTTTTTTCAATTTCATTTATTTCTGCTCTAATTTTGATTATTTCTTTCCTTCTGTTGACTTTAGGCTTTGTTTGTTCTTCCTTTACTAGTTTTTAAAGATGAAGCATTAACTTGTTTATTTAAGGTCATTCTTATTTTTTGAGAAAGGCCTGTAATGATATTAACTTTCCTCTTATGACCTCTTTTTCCATGTTCCAAAGTTTTGACATGTCATTCTATTATTATCATTTGTTTCTCTGTACTTCTTGATATCTTTTTATTTCTTCTCTGACCCAGTCATTCTCTAGTAGCATATTGTTTAATCTCCATGTATTTATGGTTCTTCCTGCATATATAGAGAGATAGTCCATGTCCATTTTCTTCTCCATGTGCCTTATCTTCTTTCCTCTTTGAGAATTTGGATCTTTGAATCCTCGCCTTTTCTGTTATTGTTTTCTCAATTTGTCCTTAAGTATGCCGAATGTCTATTACTGTCTTGCTATAGTAAATCTCTTCTTGTTGCTTAAGTTTATAATGCCCTGTTCTTAATAAGTGTTGCATTCCTTTGCTTCTATCTGCCTGTCAGTCACCTTACTTGTAATTACATATTTTTATTTTGGTTGTTTCATTTTGGGGGAACCAACCCATTTCAGTATTTCCTGTAATGCAGGCCTTGTAGTTGAGAATCCCTCAATTTTTGTATGTCTAGAAAGGTCCTTATTTTTCCTTCAAATCTAAAAGAGACCTTTTTTTTCCCCCATTAATTTTTGATCCTTTTAATCCAATGTGTCTTGGAGAAGGCCTTTCATTATTGAGATAATAGGGTGTTTTGTTGTCTTCTTGAATTCCACCTCCAGCTCATTCCTTAGTTTTGGGAAATTCTCGTCAACTATTTGTCGGAAAGTACTTTCTAATCCATGCTCCTTTTCCTCTCCTGATGATATCAGTTGGTTCTTGTATTTTTTCATCATTATTTATCATTCTTTGATTTCTTCCTTCTCTCTGATTTATCTCTAGATTTCTGCCATCAACATCACTAATCCTTTCCTCTGTTTGGTCGACTGTATTTCCTAAGCTTGCTATTTCATTTTTTAACTCTTGCAGTGTTTTCCTGATCTCCAGAACTTCTGTTTAGTTCTTTTTGAGGGCTTCGATCTACTTGCTAAACCCCCCCCCCCAAAAAAACAACCAACCAACCAACAAACAAAATGAAACAAAACAAAATGCATTCTGTTCATTTAGTTGTTTTTCAAATCCTGAAAGTTGTAATATGAATTATGTTGGATATTTGTGAGTTTCTTTTTCAGAAGTATCATTCTGAATTCTCTATCATTTAAGTCCCATGTTTTTATGTCTTTACGGTTTTTCTGGAGATTATTCTCTTTCTTTCTGAACTGTCTTGTCACCTTGGTTGTTCATGGTGTTTAATAGACTATTTCTCTGCCTGGACTTTAATGGAAGTGTATTTTTTTTTTCAATAAGATTTTTGTATTAAGATCTCTATTTAGCCTATCTCCAAGTAGACATTTTTCTTTTGGTTTCCTGTTGTTGGCATATAAACCTCTTGGATCCCTGATTTATAGAAAGCCTTAATAATGCCTCCCCCCATCACTAATTATGCTCACTTCCCTCAGTCTTAGTCCCTGTCAGTATTAGTGACAGTTTCAGTGATGTTTGCTTAGATTCCCCTTGGGGCTCCACAGTGTTGTATCTTGGAGGATATGGGGATAGGTGCTGTTTATGTTGGAAAATGTGGACTGAGACTCACATTTTGCAACCATGGCTGGTAGTAATCAGCTGTTGCTTCTCTGTCATTTGACTTCTCTGCCATGGTCCTTGAGCACTGCCACTGTGTGCAACTCACAGCATCTCAGGCAGGTCTGTTCAAGGAACCTGCCACATCATCTCACCTCCTTTTTCTCCTTCAGGGAGCTCTGGTTGGGTGAGGCAGCTTCTTTGTTTTTCACAGTCTACCACCCAAATCTCATGGTTCTGACCTGTGGTAGCTCGTATGTGCGGATCACTCACTCAGATGTGCTTGTATGAGTTTGGGCATTATTTGTTATTGTTTTCTAATTTTAGATGTTAAACTTATTACTTCATTGAGAGAGATATGAGGGCATCTCTCACTTCACTATGCTTTTGAAATCTGAATCCTATATAATTTGATTAACCATTGTCATCGCAATATATAATAAAATATAAATAAATTCTCTTCTGTTACTATAATTTAAATAAGTTCATAATTGAATGGCTTTAAAAATTAAATTAATGTCTTTTTTAGTTGTTTTTCAGGTAGTTTTTGTTTTCAAGAAGTTTTTAGAGAAGTGTTATTTCTTCAAATTTCATATTTGAGAATGCCCATTGCCTTCATGTTCCAACACTTGGGTAAATAATTCTTGGGTCACATTTTATTTCCTTTAGGAAATTCAATCACTTAACCATGGGCTATGTCTTGATGTGATCTTTCAGTGTCAATTTTCCCTGGAATCTTTTATACCTTTCTAAAATTTTCTGTAAATTTACTTTAATCTGTGTGCTAATAATTTTTTTAATTAGCAAGTTGAGTTATTTTAGGGACGTGAATTATCCACATAGAAAATTTTCTTTATCTCCTATATCTATTTTTATTCTGATTACTTGCTCTTTTACAGCTGTATTTACTGTAATTATCTCAGTGATTTCCTTCTTGTTACTAATTAGCTTTTTATCCCTATCTGGTCATTTTTCTTGAGTTTATTTATTAATTACATAAAAATGTTTTAATCCTCGATTTGTTATGTTAAGTCAACAGTCTTATTTTTCTCTCATCTTTTAGCCTTTTATTTTATTTAATCCAAGTTGTTCTAGAGTAAAAACCATTTGTAGTGACTTTCCTTGTGTTTCTTGGGTTTTGTTTTCTTCTCTTATGGTTTCATTCTGTTTATTTTTTTTTTTTTGTATTAAAAGTATTTAAGTTTTTTTTTTTATTTTGTT
This sequence comes from Cynopterus sphinx, assembly GCA_030015415.1. NCBI lineage: Eukaryota > Metazoa > Chordata > Mammalia > Chiroptera > Pteropodidae > Cynopterus > Cynopterus sphinx. Next base: position 47,670,918 of record CM057388.1, on the reverse strand, counting down.
TTAACACACTGTCATAATTTCTATGCTAAATCTTATACCTGCTACATACTATGGAATGCCTGCAGTTTTGTTGAAACCTTTTTCTTTTCTCTCATATAATATGGGTGACTTTAACTCCCTTTCCATTGTCCCCAAGAGTTAAATATTTCTCTCTAGGGACAATTAGTTGAGACCTTTTATGTTTTATTCATTGTTTCTGTAGTCTGCAGTCATAGAGTGAAGAAAAGGCAACCCTGGGCTTAGCTTTCATTTCTCATATTTTGTTATATCTGCTGTACCAAAATTTACTATACCTAGTTCTGAGGTGGATTACATTCCCTTGATGTATCTTTTAAAATATACTCCACTAATTCTCCATTTAGTCTACCATCTTTATTTCTGTCAGGGAAATTCAGTTCCATAACTTTCTGTTTTTCCTGAGTGTCAAAATGAAGATACTCAATTAGTTTGCTTTTTGACATTTGGAAAAATCAGCAAGAAATCTGTTTTTGTGTGTGTGTGTGTGTGTGTGTGTGTGTGTGTGTGTGTAATCACAATCAATTTTTAAAGTGTAGGGGTGGGAAGGTTGTTCTCACATTTTCTTCTAATATCACTTCTTTTTTTGGCTGACGCATTTTGAAACTAATTACATTGGATGTGCCTTTTTTTCTTGAGATTTTGCTAGTTTTTATTAAAACTTTGATCTTTTTGTTTTTTATTTTCCTTCTATTAATATATATATATTTTTAATTAATTGAAGGAAAAACATTCTCTTAGATTATTCTTCCTTTCCATTTAAAACTGAAAACCTGAGATTTGATTTTTATATAGTCAATAATGCAGGAGCCCCAGGCCTAAAATTTGCACCTGGGTTTGGATATTCCAGAATAACCAACAGGAGGATCAGAGGGGTGAGAAACACCATTTATTACTCACAAGGCAGGGAAGCTTCAGCAGCAGCTCTTTGAAGCTGCAGGAAAAAAAGCCGCTGACCAAGAGCAAGCAAAGATTTTAATACTCACAAACAGAGGGAGGGGTAATCTTATTGTGAGATCAGCCTCTTTCTCAGACAGATAAAAGTAAGATATGCTGCTTGGTTACAGGAGCAGATAACTCCATGGGAGAGATAGAAAACATCCTTGGGAGTAGGCACTGCTAGAAGCTCTTTGTGTACTGCCTTCCTTGGCTGCTGGCTGGGCAGTTATCAGTCTTCTGGGTATGTGGAAGGGCTGTGTTCTGAATTAACTCTACAAGTCTAAGTCTAGAATTAGTAGAAAGTGAGAAAATGACTGTATGTCCCTTGCTGAGTGGTTTTAAGAAAGTTTCATTATAAACAATACCTTCTGAACTACTGTAAATTATAAAGGTGCAGTAGCCATCAAAACATGAAATTTGTTCCTATAGAAATAGTGAAAATCTAGATCATGCAAAATTATATGAAAAGATGAAGTTTTTCCCAGTGAACATGTTTTATGTATACAAATAATGTTAGAACTCCTATTTCAGGCCAGACCAAATTATCTAACATTTCTTTCCAATCATTTATACTTATTTTTTTATTATTATATCATTTTGGTGCTACCATATTTATAATATCAAAATACTAAAATTTCTTCACATGATATTATTATCTTTTGTTATTCCTAATATGGCATTAATGTCAACAAATGGAAAAGATCTATCACTTAATAATATAAACTATAGTTGTAAAAGACAAATTGGTCATTGTGACCAGCCTTCATTATTTTCATAAATATATATGTTGTTTTAATAAGAGTAATTTTTTTTGTTGTGAAACAAAAAAATAAATCACATTGATTTGGGTTAATGCTGAAGGTTTAAATAAAAATTCAGCTCTGATGAGATAATACAAAATCTTAATTTAAGTTTATGAACTTCAGCTGATTTTATGCATCATTATATTTTGTATTGCTGGCAATTATTTGTACAATATATCATATTTTTCAGGAAGAAAATGCTGTGTGTGAGTTACAAATTATTTCAATATCATATAAAGTGTAACTCTGTAAAATTTCCATCAGGAAGAGAGTGAGGTCTAATTTCATTTGGCATAGCTCTTACACCCAATAACAAATTATATTTCTGTGTAATTAACCTATAAGATATGTATTCATAGGCAGTGAGTTAACAACCCAAAATGTATAGCTTTTTAACTTTCCTTTCACATTTTTTAAATTAATTTCTGTTTTGCTTGCACATACCCAGAAATCTATAAATCACTTTACAATGAATTTTCACTGACATAAATAGAAGTCTTTGAAATTGAGGATACACATTATTTTTAAACATAAAGTCAGAACTAAGAATCTAGATGTTAAAAGTTATATCTATGTTCATCAAAACAGTCGAGAAATCACTGGTTATGTGCAATATTTTTTAACTGGTTAAAATTTAAGAGAAATGCCCACAAAAGAAGGAATTCATAGGAATTGAACAAACAAGTTAAAATAGATCTGAGAAAATGTGGAAGTAATGAAGTAATGGATATAATGAAAAAAATTACCCTAAGTAACAAGGCACCATCTTGTGGAAAACTGGTGTTCTATGATTATTATTATTTTTTTTTGTAGGTGAGGCAACCCTTGGTTGACCTCATAGACTGCAAAGACCTTGACAGCTTACAATCCCTTATTTTTTATGACTACAGCAACTGGTCTTTCTAGGTGGTCTCGCATTCAAGTACTAACCAGGCCCACCCCTGCTTAACTTCTGAGATCAGAGGGGATCGGACTAGTTCAGGATGGCATGGCTGTAGAATGTTCGATGATTTTTACCTTAAAATTACCTGTTTAATAATAATAATAATAATAATAATAATAATAATAATAATAATAATTGTGCTTTTACTGCGTAATTTACTGTGTAAATTTACTGTGTAAATTTTATTCTTTGTACATAACAGATAAACAAAGAGAAAAATGTTTTATGAATTTGTCTCCTAAATAATAAATTGCTTATTTTTTATTTTTTGATAAGCTTTGATGTCACTGCATACTATGTACTGGAGGAGTATGAGAAAATTTTAATAAAATGAAAAATGCCATTTAAATAAATTGGCAATATTATGAGGGAAAACATGATAAAACATCATAGCCTATTTCTAAATGCTTGACATTTTAATATGGTTGATGTAAAAGTAGTATGTAATTTTAGATATTTTCCCCTGAGCTACATAGTTCTTTTCATGTGTAATTATTCTGAGTGCATTAGATAATATTATGGTTCCCAAAGCTGTATACACATCTATAAATATTAATGAGGCAGTTAACTGAAACAAAACTATCAAAACTTTGCATTACCCAGCAGAACTCTGCTTTAATTGACTTTGAGTTATTTACAATTAATTTTCCCTTTTGGAGTAATGATTACAAGTAATTTAGTATTATTTTATTTGCATAGAAATTAGATGTTGTCTAGTCATCAAAAGTTATTGTTTTTTCTAACAGAGACTCTTTCAGTGACCACTATGGGCCTGAAGTAATGTTTTTTTACTACCTTAAATTTTAACACACTTTATTCCTACCCTCCCATTTTGCCTCCATTCCTCCTAAAAGGGCATGGATAATAGAAGAGTCCAGAAGTAAGACAGAAAACATATTTACCCAAAAAATGGGATGAGGAGAATAAGCTCAACGAAATATATGTTGCAGGAATATTTTTTAATTCTTTATGTTTTTGCAGAACTACATTTTCATAGTTTCTTAATTCATGAAAAGAATGTTAAAAAAAAGTAAAAGCTAAATAGTTTTTAAACTTTGCTGATATATAAGTATAAATGAATCATAATACTATGTGATAATGAAAAATGTCCATAAAAATTACAATTCAAGTATAGTAAAATCTGCTTTAAAATTTATCAACTAATTCTATGTTGTTTTCCTTTCATATTGTAATGGTGTTATTCATTTGTCATCCTAAGAAGAAAGAAGGAGGCTGGAGGCATCACACTGCCCAACTTCAAATTATACTAAAAAGCAACAATAATCAAAATGGCATAGCATTGGCAGTAATACAGACACATGGAGCAGTGGAACAGAATCGAGAGTCCAGAAGTAAACCCATATTTATATGGGCAAATAACTTTTGACAAAAAATGCCTTAAACATACAGTAGAGCAAGAAAAGCCTCTTCAGTAAATGATGCCGGAAAAACTGTAAAGCTGCCTTCACAAATATAAAACTAGACTGTTATCTACCACAACACACAAAAATGTACTCCAAATGTATTTAAAAACCTAAATATAGTACTTGAAACAATGAAATGCATAGAAGAAAACATTGGAATAAAATTCGAGGACCTTGGACTTAAATAGGATTTTATGAATTTGACCTCAAAGGCCAAGGAAGTAGAAGCAAAAATAAATAAATGGGACAATATCAGACTCAAAAGCTTCTGCTCAGTAAAAGAAATTGTCAATAAGATAAAAGGACAACCATCCGAATGGAAAAATATACTTGTAAGCAGCACCTCCAATAAGGGTCTAATATTGAAAATATAAAAAGAACTCATATGACTCAATAACAACAACAAAAAAACAAAATATCCAATAAAAAGTGGGCAGAGAACCTGAGCTGACACTTGTCTCTACAGGACATGCAAATGATCAGCAATTATTTAAAAGATGCTCAATGTCTCTAGCTATTAGGGAAATGCAAATCAACACCAAAATAAGATACCATATCACCCCTGTTAGAACAGCTATAATCAACAGGACAAGTAATAACAAATGTTGGAGAGGATGTGGAGAAAAGGGAACCCTTATACACTGCTGGTAGGACTAAAATTTGGTACAGCTACTATGGAAAACAGTATGGAGGGTCCTCAAAAAACTAAAAATTGATCTACCATATGATCCAACAATCCCTCTACTGATTATTTATCCCCAAGACTTGAAAACTCATGAGCATAAATATATTTGCACACCGATTTTCATAGCAGCATTATTCACAGTGGCCAGGTCATGTAAGCACCCACAGTGTCCTGTGATAGAAGATTGGCTAAAGAAGCTTTGGTACATATATGCAATAGAATATTATTCATCCATAGGAAGAGATGAAATACTGCAATTTGCTACAACATGAATGGACTTCGAGATAATCATTTTAAGCACAATAAGCCATACAGAAAAAGTTGAAAATCACATGATATGACTTATATGTGGAATATAAACCTAAAAGTAACAAATGAACAGGACAAACAAAAAGAGACTCATGGATTTGGACTAGAGACTAGTAGTTATAAAATGGTACAGACTGGGGGATGAAGGGTAGTTAAAAGTGAAAATTAAACTCAAATATAGGGTTTAAGGAGAGGATGAAGTGGGTTAAGGGGATCCAATATATGGTAGCTGAAGGAAACTGGACTTTGGGTGGTAAACACACAACAAAATATACAGATGTCAAATTATAATTTACACCTGAAAATTATATATTTTTTGAGGCTATCTCTGTGTTCAAGCATATGATTGATTCTTGAGAATGTTCCATGTGCACTAGCAAAGAATGTATAAGCAGCAGTTTAGGAATGGAAGGCTCTGTCAATGTCATTCATGTCCAGTTGGCCTAATGTGCTATTTAAGGATGTTATCTCCTTACTGATTTTCTGTTTGGATGATCTGTCCACATATGACAGTGGAGGTTTTAGATCTTCTAGTATGATAATATTTGGTCTGTTTCTCCCTTTAGTTCTGTTAGTAATTGCTTTATATATTTTGGAGCTCCCTGATAGGGAGTATAGATATTAATAAGTGCTATGTCTTCATGGTGCAAGATTACCTTTATCATTATGAGGTGTCCTTCAGTATCTTTCTTCACTTTTTTTATTTTGAAGTCCATTTCATCCGATATGAGTACATCTACTGTCACTTTTCTCTGAATGTGATTTGCTTGAAATACTTTCCACCCTTTTCACTTTGAGTCTACATTTGCCTTTGGATCTGAGATGTGTCTCCTGGAGTCAGCATATGGTGGGTTTTCATTTTTTTGATCCATTCTGCAACTCTGTGCCTTTTTATTGGAGATTTCAGACCATTAATATTTAGGGTTATTATTGACATATGAAGACTTCTTATAGCCATTTTATCTTTTGCTTTCTGGTAGTTCATTGTTTCCATTGCTTCCTTGTCCTTGTGTTTCTGTTTTCTGTAGTTTTGTTAGTTTTTTTGTGTTTTCCCTCTGTTTCTTCTTGTTTTATGTTATAAACTGTAGTTCTGAATTTTTATGTGGTTATTATTATGAATATGAAAAAAGATACTATATATATATATATATATATGTGTGTGTGTATATATATATATCCATTTTCCTTGTGCCTGCCTTATCTCCATTTCCCTTTGCAAATCTGTATCTTTGAATCCTCTCCTTTTCAGTAATTTTTCTCTCAATTTGTTCCTATGTATGCTGAATATTCATTGCTATCTTGATCTAAAAATTCTCTTCTTATTATTTAAGCTTATAATGCCCTGTTCTCAGTAAGGATTGCACATCTCTGCCTCTATTGACCTGATTGTCACCTTACTCCCAGATTTTTATTTTTATCATTTGGTTTTCGGTGAGCTGACCCCTCTCAGTATTTCCTGTATTTCAGGCCTTGTAGTGTAGAATTCCCTCAATTTTTGTATGTCTGCAAAAATTAATTTCTCCTTCATATTTGAAGGAGAGCTTAGATGGATAATGTACTAGGCTGGTAGTTCCTTTCACTTGTAAGTTTAAATATTTGATTGCATTCTTTTCTGGCTTGTAAATTTTGTGCTGAGAAGTCCCAGGATAATCTAATGGAGTTTCCTTTATAAGTTACCATTTTCTTCTCCATGGTGCTCTGAGAATCTATATTTGTTGTGGATTTTTGATAGCTTTAATACAATTTGTTTTGGTGAAGGCCTTTTTGGTTTGAGATAATTGCGTATTGTGTTGACTTCTTGAATTCTAAGCTCCATCTCATACCTTAGATTTGAAAAATTCTAGTTAACTATATGTCTGAAAGTTCTTTCTAGCCACCACTTCTTTTCCTTGCCTTCAATAATGCCCATTATTCTTATGTTTTCTCTCCTAATGGTATCAGCTAGTTCTTAAATTTTTTTTTTGGTATTTTTTATTCTTCTGTTTCTTTCTTCCACCTTCTGATTTATTTTTAGATTTCTGTCTTTGATATCACTGATCCTTTTCTCCATTTGGTTTACTCTATTTCACAAGTTGCTTTTTCATTTTTCAATTCTTGCAGTCTGTTTTTTATCTCCAGGAGTTCTGTTTGTTTGTTTGATTTTTAAGGGTTTCAATATTCTTGCTCTGCTTATATAGTTTTTTTTTCAATTCCTGATATTGTTGATATAACTAGTTTTGGAACTCACTGAGTTTTTTTCAGAAGTACCATCCTGAATTCTCTGTCATTAAGTCGCATATTTCTATATCTGTAAGTGTATTTTTGGAGATTTTTCTCTTTATTTCTGAGACACCTTGTTGCCTTGGTTTTTCATGGTGTTTACTGAACTATTTCTCTACCAGGACATTAATTGAAGTGCCATCTGCTGTTTTTATCCAGAAAGTTTTATTATATAAAGGTCTCTTTTTAACTTGTTGCAAGGAAGGTGCTTCTCTTTTGGTTTCCAGTAGGTGGCATCAAAGCCTCCTGGTTCCCTGCTTTATATAAAACTTTAAAAATGCCTTTTTATTTTTATATAGATATTTAACCCTGCTCACTACCCTCAGTTTCAGTCCCTGCCAGTGTCAGCGATGGTTTTGGTAGAATTTACTCAGATTCCCCTGGGGCTCCTTGGTGATAGGTCTCTGAATGTATGGGACAGAAGGGGTCTCTGGGTTGGGAGTTGGGTGCAGAGGCTCATTCTCAGTTTTGCAACCTGTGCCCGTAAAAATTACTGTTGTTTCTCTGTAGTCCCATTTCGTTTCTCTGCTTTCTGCCCTGGTGACCAGGTTCTGCCACTGGCTGAGTGAAATAACAACACTTTTAGTCACAGCTATTCAGGGAAGTTGCTGCTCCTTCTCCTCTCCCTCCTTAGCCAGTAGTGAGATTCAGCGGCTGGGAGAGGCAGCTTTTTAGTTTTCCCAGTCCACTGCCCACCGCCATCAGTTCTGACCTATGGTAGCTCTTATGCACAGATCTCGTGTTCAGACTTGCTGGTGTGCAGTTTAGATGTTTTTTGTTGAGTTTTAGATGTTCAGCTTATTGTTGTTTCAAGGGAAGAGATCTGAGGACATCTCTCAGTCAGCCATGTTTATTTTCTTCACCCCAGTAATTTTTAATTAAAAAAATCATCCAAAGAAATCTCTCAATCATAATATAATGGATCGTCATGACAGCCTGAAAAGTTAATTTGTTGAATTTAACTGATTTATGTTTACTGCTGTGCATTCTGGTTACCACAGCTTTCTGCTTCAATTAAGTGAGGAAAATTGTTGATGGAGTATAGATAAATTTTAAAGATTTTAATAAATATGCCTGATAATCTAGGGAACTTTACCATTGCAAATAAGTACATTTGACTTTTTTGTATATGTGCCTCATATTAATTCTAATGTATCAGGACTTAAAACAGTATCTCAGGTCTGTGTTCTCAGTTCTACTATCATTTAGTTTAAAACTAGAAACTTTACAGGATTGCACTGTTACTGAAATAAGGTGCAAAATAGCAAAATTTTACATAACCAACATGAGTTTGAGAAAGAGGACTTTTTGTTTAAACCATTAAAGAACTGAGATTCAGAATTATCAACAGCATGTAGGTATTTATATTTGAAATGAATACCATCCTTCCCAATAATAGACAACTACCCGCATACCTGATTTTCTTTTTATATTTCACATAATTTAGCCAATCATATATTTGAATCAGGTCTTTCTTTCTTTCTTTTTTTTTTTGAAGTTCAGATTTAATTTTAGTAATTCATTGACAAAGAAAAATACACATTTTATGTGTATATTTTGGTTGTGTTACACATGTATGAACATGAGTGGAAACAAGACTAAAACAATACTGATTTATTCTGTAACATCCGATGGATTTCTATAATTTTAAATAAAGAGTCCTTAGCTATGTGTGTCATTGGGAGTAGTTCTCCTCCATTAAGTTCCAGTTGAAGTGAGAAAAATTTGGCTCAATATGTTTTGACTTTTCTACTATTTAGAGCTAACAAGAGAAGTAGCACCTTAGCGTTATAATTGTTCAAATAGTAATTGTGTACCTATCTTTGAGGTGCAGACTACTTATGATCTTCAAAGGCCCTCCCACACATTCTCTAATCGAAAATTCTATTACAATGTATTTTTGGAACATCATCCAGAGACAATTTTTACTAAGTAAGAAAGCACAATGTTGGTGTTTGTTGTTGGAAGGGGGAATTTCATGACCAAATCCATTAAGGTTCATTTATACATATATCAGTTGGTTGAAAAGAGTGACAACAATTGGATCCAAAAAATGGTTAGGTGCTTTGGGTGGTATTGGAAGACACCATTATACTATGATTGCAATTACAGATGAAAATATTGAGTATATCTGAAAGTGGCAACAGTTGTGTTCCCCAACTACTACTGCACAAGCAGGAACTTGATATAAGATTCACAAAAGTTTGCATGAGGCTGAACTAGCTCCTCTACCAATAGTCTCAGGATGAATATAAACTATATTCTCCAAAGAGGGTGCAAGGGAAATGGTGTAACACTGGTTCTTCCAACCCTAGGAGGGTGTTTATACCCGAAAAAGAATTGATATACAGTGAAACCACTGCCCTATGGTGAAGGAATTCCTACCCTGTACCCAGCTTTTTTTTTTTTTAAAGAAGTTTCTTATGTTGTTGGAAGAGAGATGTAGAAGTGAGGAGGAGGATTGAAAGAAAGGTTAAATGTTTACATTGAAAAGACAAGCTATCTTATCCCAAAAAACATGGAGGTGCAGAGTGGGCTCCAATCCCAGTATTTTTCTTGCCCGATCACTCCAGATGGGCCAATGAAATGGGCTCCAAACAACCAGGAGATTTCCATAGTGCTTCCACTTCCCAAGAAGTCCCAACCATCACTCTACCCAGAATCAACTATTTTGTTCCCTTCTTATTGTGTTACGGTTTGGGGGAGGACATACTACTAGAGCAGGTCTGTTCAGCCAATGACAACAATAAGAAGAAACTCTTTTTAAAATTTATTTATTTAAATTAGTTTAAAGTACACAATATACAATACATTGGTTATATAAATATATATATATATATATATATATATATATATATATATATATATATATACTCTTAAGAATGTTTTTTTATCTAGAGTAAAGAAAGAGCTCATAGTCTTCTCAAGACCATAAAAACTTCCATAAATGAGGATGGTGAGGAGGTGAAGGTGAGAAGAAACATCTGGAATTAAGCAACACCATTCCCAACTAGAAGATATACAGTTTTTGACTGGCTAGCAAGAAGCTCTTGGGGTTATAATACACATTTTACAAGACAGAGGAGTGTAAATGGCACTGTGTATGAAAAAACTGAGAGGTTCCTTGGTGAACCTGAATTTGGTTGGGCTCCAGGTTTATAGTGGAAGTGAACCAAGAAAGTGAAGATGCATTAGATAAAATGTAGGGCAGGGATATGACATCAGGCATTTTTTATCCAGCCTTGGTTTTTCATTAGGCTACAGTGGATATTGGGATGTACAGGGAGAACTGAAATTGTAGGGGGCCAGAGCAAATATGTTTCTTTTTGTTTTACTACTCCTTTTTTTTCTGTTCTTCACTAATAGTTGTTCAAGAATAAACTCTTTGGAAATAATAGATATTCAGAAAGATTTTCATTCTTGATTCACCACATTTTTTCTGCTTCCCAGTACAATCCTTCCTCCTAGAAGCAGGTTCGCTAAGCATGCAGAACCAAGAAAAGGCACTCATGTGATTCAGTAGAAAAACTGAAGGCAATACTATTGGCCTATTTATGCAGGTGAAGTGAGAATTGGGTTCATATTTGCACCATGACTCTCTTTCAATTACTACAGTTGGCATTTCTAAAATAAAAACTCAGTGACAATTGACAAAGTCAAAATGCTTTTATTAATACTGAAGTTTAGCAAGTATATTTTTTTAACAAAGATGGTGTATTTTAACTTAATATGTGGTAAAACAGAGAAACCATACACATAAGTTTCTAGTCTACAACACATTACTGTATTTTTTTCCCTAAACAAAAAGCCAAGCTGAAATAAGCATAGAAAAGAATCAGATATGCTCAATTTACTTTACCCCCCAAATTTAGCTCATATTCTTAAACTGTTCAATCTAATATGAAGACAAAGTTTGCATCATTGTTTTAAAAAAGTACATATGTTTCTTTTTTAATAACACAATATAGATTGAATAGTTTCTTCAGTAAACAAAGTTTTGCTGATAAACAATTGAAATAACTTTATTTTGTTTAGTTTCTGAGACAAACTGAAATCACAAGCATCTTCAATTATGCCAAGCCAGTGAGGAGCTTTCATGCTGAATAAAACTGTTATGCCATTGCTAAATAGTAATAGCACCTCCTTTAAAAAAATTAAACATGTTAGTTCCTCTGAGGATTAATTTTGATACGTACTTAAAAATATTAAACATCTATCTTCTGAAACCTGAATTATCTGATAGTGTAACAGGCTTGATTTAGTTATGGTAAAATTGTAAATTTCTTAAGATTTTTATATTTTAACATGTGTCAGTTTTTGAAGATCCTTAAAGTTTCATGCTACCACTTTTATTCTTTCCACAGCACTGAAAACAATGAAGATCAATAAGATTCTTTTCATAAACTATGATGTCTGTCATTATCATTACTTTTTTCTCTGTACATATGGTATATTTGAGATCCCTATGTTTTACCAAAACAGAGCAAAAGCAGTATCTGGTCATGATCTAAGATAATGACAGCTTTGTTACATTTAGAAGTTCCTCTCCCCAGGTTAACCCTGAGACTGCATACTGCATGAAGAGAGACTAGATCTGAATATGATTTTAGCGTACTGTCTGATCAAAACAGTACATATTTAAATTTTGGTAATCAAAATAATCCATACCATTCTAGAGTTTGAAAATATTTGATGCTGTGGGTAAAAATTATAATTGAAAACAATTTTCGAAAACTATTCTACTTCTTTTTGGCTAACTTTGTTCTTCTCCATAGCCGCAGCTTATGGCCTGAGTCTCTATCCAGCTACCTCATAAAAATTAGCCTATGGTACCAAAAGAACCAGAAAAGAAAGTGTGGATGATCAGTACAAATCTGTCACCTATGATTAAAAAAACACCTAAAGTTTATGTATGTGAATCAAATGCATCATCTTCACACATAAAGAATATATCATCATTGTTGGACAGATATGCATAGTCTAAAATATTCAGTCTAGTCAAAGCTTAGCATTGTCAGGAGGAAAATACCCCTTTTAAGAGTTGTGTATAAAATCTTTAAAATATTTATTATTTATATGTAGGAGACATTGTAGAGTGTCAGGGAGATTTTCTGAATAGTATGTTAGAACCAAAAAGAATGATGTTATAAGGTAATAGAAGAATAATATTTGTGTCTATGTTAATCAGATGACTTGGAGGGTCAGACTTCATTAGAGGGCAGTCACAGAGACCTTGGGATTCATCCAAACATTTCCAGTAACCAGAAGAAAACAAAGCTTGAAGTTTTTGAAACTGTCTAGTTGTCTGTCACCCCAGATAATTGTTCAGATCCCTTTCTGGCATCTGAGAATATTTATTCTGATAAAATGCACCAAATAGTTGCTCAGTTTTCCAGTCTACCTCGTCCTCTATATACACAACCTAAATGTCAAAGGAAAGTTCTTCGACATCAAATGGCAGACAGTCACTTTACCAGGACTGAAATTTACACAATAAAGCTAAAGTTTAAATCATGCAATATAAAATGTGAATGCTACAAACTTGAAAACAATGACAAAAAAATAATATCTTGTAAAAAAGGTATACATTGTAACTAATGCCAAAAAGCAATTATCATTTGTCCTTTAGAAAAATGAAATTTCTGAAAATCTCCCTCTTTTACTATGTTTAATTATTATCTTCATAAAAAAAGACAAACATATCTGTCCACATTCTTCATTTAATATGCCGATTTATAAGGTCTATAAGGAACTGTTTCTACAGGAGTTCAAAAGTCCAAAGAAAAGCTAAGCTAGCAAAAAGAAGACAGTATTAATATGAATCTACCCAGGTTTTCTAGCCAGAATACAATTAAATTGAGATTTCATAGTAGTAAAACTTTTTCTCCTAATTTAGAAGACAGTAGCAACATAGACTCTTGTGTAACATGCTGTATAATGTTAGTACAAATTCTGTTGCTGTTTTACGTACACCAATACTGAGTGATTGTAAGGAAGGAGCCAATGTTGATATGCTAACTGACACTTTTTCTTGAAGCAATTTCAAAATTTTCCACATTTCAATTTCAAAATGCATTTCAGCTATAATATGAGTGATTTATCACTTAGTAGCTGTCAAAGTAAACTCTTAGATTAAAAAAGAAAAAACAAATCTGGAAACATAACAAGAGGAAATCAATAGCTGAATTTTAATCCAAACCCAGCATGCTTACTTGATTAAAAACAGGAAACAGCTAATTAGTAATTGAATGTTTCATGTTTTTGAGAGGGTTTTTACTTAAGCTCCAAGCAGAGATGATCTAAAATGCATCCTTGGTGTAAACAAGATTAAAGATCAGGAAAAGCAAGGAACAAAGCCTCTCTAGAGGAATGTTAGGGAACTTTGGAACTTACAAGGAATGACACACACTGACATTTGGAGAGAGGCAACAGAATTTATTGGTTTAAGATTTATCAGAGAAATAAAAATGGGAATTCAATATACACAAAATGACCTTTCTAAAAATAAAAATGAAGGTCTATACAGTCCTTTTCTTAGCACAGCACTGTCTGACATGGGTATACCATGCCATGATACAGGAGTCTGGTGTGGCCCCCTCCATACAAGAAATGAGCCTCTGCTGATCAGTCGAGTGATGTCTAAAAGGCCACACCTGACTCTTCCAAACTCAAGTAAGTGGGATACTTGAATTCTGCAGTATATATCTGAAGTTGATGAAAGGAGAAAAGCTAAAATCAGGTATCAACAAAAAAGGCAGATATGTGGAAAAAGGCCAGAAAAAAAAACACATGAAGATTCCTTATAGTTCAACAAATGTCAATTAAATATATCTATTGATAAAGATACCTACTTTGTCTTTAAGTGACTTACTTTGAAAATACTGTTCAATTTTCTCTATAGTTCAATATACTCTGTTTGCTTATCAAATAATGAGATATTTCAGAATGTTATATTTTTAGTCATACTTCTTTGTTATTTGATTCAGATATGTGGTATTAATAATTTTTTACAATTTAATTTGCTTCACTCCTTCTCCATATTTCTAATTTGCATTATTTCACTGAATTAAGTTAAATGACTACATCTACTCTACACAAGTAGACCTACAGACTGTTGAGCACACTAGAAGCCTCCTGCCTGTGCCTTAGAAGAGATTCCTGCATAGAATGGAATGACTGGAATGCCGCATTGATGTGAATTAATGTAATATTTAAAAGTGTGTAAGGTAGGTGGCCATTTCAGCAGAAATTGCATGTACTATCACTGGAAAATAATTTGAAGAATGTATAAAAACTTGGTTGCCTTTTAACATAAGACAAATGATGCTTCTGTCATAATTCTCAGGTAAATGTAAAAATAACATAATGTATTAGATTTTGCTTGTGTAAGGATGGCACTTTAGGAGGGGCATTCAATCTTTTTGATCACTTGAGTACAATTTAACGTATTGGACTATTGCTCTATTGGATTCTTAGGAGGCATAGAAAAATGATGACAGGTATTTGCCACCAGTTTTTGGCCAGGTCCACATTAAGAACACAATTAAAAATATTTTAGGCCATTTCTTGGGCACTACAAGCAATATGAATCATTTGGTTCTAATCACTGGAACATCTTAGGCATCTGGCTGTGTATAGACCAGAGAGTGAGCGATGAAAAATATCTATGATGTGACTAACCCATCATATCTGCCTTTCTCCTTTCTTATGCCTATAGATTTTTTAGTTGTTTGCTTGATGATAAATTAATAAAGAAGAAACAGGATTGGAGATGCGTGGAAAGCAGAAAAGAACAAGAAGTGTATTCTTAGTAGTTTGGGTATGTGTTTTTATCATTGCCTTCTTTATAGGTACAGAATGTGCTAGTAGAAAGGGAGTAAATGAGTTTTTCCATCATCAGCAGATCAAAGGAAGAACTAGGTGTGGTAAAATCTATAAACTAAAGTTCCCTATATTCCCTTAGAGAGCACTATAAGCAAAGTGCATCTTTTAAAAAGATGAGCTCTAAAACAGTCATTACAAATATTGAACCTTTGTGCAAAAGAGTTGTGTCTTCACATAATTTCTGTTAAATCCCAGGTCAACCATATATAAAGCTATTTCATAAATATCATGGCTAAAAGGGGGCATGTCTACATTTTAATTTCTGTCATGCCATTTAGAAATAGCATTTTTTTCTGTCTTAAAAATTCTTCTACCTACTTACTCCACTAAGAAGCTGTGTGGATTAATTTGATAATGTTTATGAAGCACTATGAACTCAATGAAAGAAAAGGTTTATAGAAGTATAAAATATCATATTCAATCATCATTATGGTTATCCCCTAAAACCATGTGAAGCCCATTCTCTAGTACATTTTGACTTTACGTGCAAGATTCTACTTATTGGTCATGAATGAATAGTAATCAAAGGTTCCATATTTTAAGAATTAGTGCATAAATTCTAAAGAATTACAACACTAGATAAGCAAGTAAATGCTATAGCACCCTATTCGGGTCTATGACCAGTCGGAATTCCAGCATCAGTGTTCAGGCTGCACAGAAAAAAAAAAAAACACAATAAGGCACAATATTTCATTCCAACAACAACAAAAAAATTCAAAACCTACTTCACTGAAAACCACAAACTAGTTTTATAATATTTTCTGTGCTATATATACCTAAGATTTGAATAAATCTTTGCAGAATAAATGTATTATTTTATTAGACTCATCCCTTAATCATATAGTCATTGATGTCTCATTCTATTAAAAATTAAATTATACAGAGATGAGCAAAAATGTAGATTTACAGGAGTTTAAAGCTTAATCTTATTCTCTAGGGGCAATATTGACAATATAAAAACAGTATAAATGATATTTCCTAACTTTAAAATATGCTTATGAGCCTCTTGGTCATGTTCTGCTGCTTTACAAACTGCAGTGAAATTCATGACTAGCTTAATAAGCAAGGTATTTAGAAAGTTTTTCCCCCCTTTACAATCTAAAGCATGAGTAAAGATCCATACCATTTTCTCTGAGTTGAAATCTTTGTTACTGATTGCATTTCTCTTCAGGATGAGAGTTCCTTCATGACAGAATGGTTATTTGAAAGTAACTTAACTGCCAAGAAATGTGTCTATGATTTGAAAATTTGAATTTATGTTTACAAAAAAATATTTTTTCTACCCAGGGTTCATGATTTCTTCCAAGTGTTTCCTCACCCCTTATTTACTTATATAAACAGTGAGATTTCCTTAAGAACTAATAGGCATCACAAGCATATTTTGGGCTGTCAAACCTTTCTTTTGAGGGAGGTAACATATCCATGAACTAATGGCAATATTTTAGAAATTATTTATTCACCTAAGTATTAAGCTTTATGTTTTGTTCAACTTTTATTGATTTGTTTCAAATTTTCAAATGGACATTATATTATTTGGTGCTAAATAATATTGCATTAAAAAGTCATGTTTTTCTAACCTGAATAAGAGATAGAGAAAACAATGTGCTACTTAATGCTCACTTCAATCTTAGATTCAATCTAAATTAAATATACAATTAATTGCATAAATTATACTTCAATTTGTGGAAACATTTTCAGAATTTGACCTTCTTAGAACAAATAAGCAACAGTAGTGATGTTAGCCTGGGATCCAGTTAGTTATTAGTACAGTAATATAATAGGAAGCTACCAATTTGAGAGCAGGAAAAGTAGACCATTACTAAATAGATCAGATTTTGATTTTTTCTTTAGAGAAAAGCATTGTTTTAAAGTCATTTTTCAGAAGGGTCTAGTGCTTATTATTATAGTGTGACACTTTTAAAGAATGGAGGTTTCTTAAAAATAATAACCACTTGGACTTATTAGCCCTAAAAAAAATTCTGACATACTGTAATCAAAACAAGGACAAATATGCCTTCTTTGTAAATGATATCATAACGGAGTATTGACCTCTTTTGCTTTTGATCACTTTGTTTTTGTGAATTGATTCTTTAATATATTCTTTTCCACTTTAATCTAGTTCTCGTAAGACCCAATCTAAAATGGGAACATTGATACCCTTTCTTCTATTCTCATATAGAAATAAAATTCTAAAATATATTTACCATAGCTATATACTACAGAGCATAAATTTTAAAGTTTTATACATCAATTGCATGGCAAATATTTCACCCTTACTAAAATCTATATATGCAAATGCAAATGTTAACTTCATATGTATTTTATAGGGCATAATGATATATTTTATATGTTATACTTGTCAGAGAGTATTGGTCTAATTTATTAATGAGGAAGAATAGGCAAATAGTATTATTACTATTGTATTAAAATTAAGTCAGAGAGAGGTTGAATGACTTCTCAAGATTAGTAATGGAACTAGGCAGCTAGTTACTAAGAAGCCTTGACTAATAGACCAGTGTTCTTCCTACCCCTTCATTGTGCCTCCCACAGACCAGTTATAAAATGGCAATCAAAGTACATGTGTCCAGTACACAGACCTGAAACTTAGAGTCACACTAATTGCTCAAGAAGTATATGAATTCTACTTTTCAGCAGGTAAAAGAAGGGTAGGGAAAGAAGAACAAATAAAAACTAATATGTATGGAACACTGACAGTTAGGAACCATACTAAGCCAATCTAAGCACTTACATAACATGTGGAATGACATATTCTTTCACTAGTTCTTGTAGTAGATAATGCCATGGTGGAAAGTTATAAACTACTTATATTTCTATGCCAATCCTCTAAAAATTCTAATGTCTTATCAACCCACCTTCCATAAGTGAGTTATGAATGTTTTATAAAGGTTAAATTTGTATAGGATACATATTAAGAATATTTTAATGTAATATTTAAAGTACAATTAAGTTTTTTTCTTTTTATAACTTTTAACTACTCCATTTGTATGCTAAACTGAGAGAAAAACACTAAAAATCCTCATTTCAAAGGAAACAATATGTAATTAAAATATAGAGGGAAATGAAAATAGAAGTAATGAAAAAAACATTAAATGTTTATTTGAACAATGTTAAAAAATGACCACATCTAATATTTACCATTGAACTCTGAAATGCAGTTATCAGGAGATTGTAATATTTGAGTGGCAGGTTTTACCTCAATCATTTTAAATAGTTATTCACAAATACTTACTGGGGAATAAAGTAAAAAGTTTCAGGCCATCTAATGAAACTTATAGGGGAAAAATGCTGCTGCTTTAGAGACAGACACTAGGATATTTTGTGTGGAGTGTATGCTAAAATCTTTTCTGCTCTATGAGGTGGTTGCAACAAACGTCTATCTGGGTAGTAAAAGTTTCTATACACAAAGGAAGCATTTTAGAGGAAAATGGACCTACTTCCCACTATCTCTCTAATATCTGACATGCTACATACCTTCCAAAAGAATATTTCCTCTTTACAATGGGAATAGCAGAGTGCCTATACATATTTTTCAAAACAGTGCAAGACATCTAAGGGAAGGAAAATTAATGACTGATGAGGATAAGACAGGAAGTAGTATTGGAAAGCCTGCCTAGAGAAAGATGTAGAGCACACTGTGGTGAGAGTTAGTAAAAATGCCTATAGAGAAATTCTACCTGCTTTCTTTTATTTGTTTGTTTGTTTGTTCGTTTGTTTATTTATTTATTTATTTATTTATTTATTTATTTATTTATTTATTTATTTATTTTTGTAGTATCTCATCCATGGCAGGAAACCATACGTAATTTAACATTTCCAGTTCTTTTACTTGCCATTACCATCACTTTCACTTCTATTAAACTCTGCAATGATAATCTTGGCTAAAGGGTAATTTTTTGCAGTAAGTTTTGGCATGGCATCTTAGTCTCTTTGGAGGAATACTGTTCTAGCTTACCAACCAAGCAGCAAAGAGAGAAGATAATAAAAATGTTTAGAAACAAGGAAGGCTAGATACAATTCAGATTGATTTTGAGATAAGGGGTAATAATATAAATAGTCACATATCTTTCATAGTATAAATATATATTAAAAGTGCTATATTATAAACATATTTATACTAAATTACACTGTAAAATATGTGTATTTTTAACATAGTAATGTTAAAATGGTATCTGTTGCTTTTAGAGTGAAATAATACTTTAGTCATTTTGCTTTTAATTCTTTAGTGGCATCTTAAATTTTATATTTTAGAATGCTCAGTCTATACCAAGCTCCCATATTTTTTCTAAACAAAAATTGTTCAGATGGGAAAAAATTGGTTACATAGGTTTATCTTTTACACCAAATTTAGGTTTACTTTTTACATGTAAATTGTATTTAATATCTACTTCTGGTATGTTAGTAGCAAAAAAAAAGAAAAAATTACTTAAAATTCTACCATATTTATGGAAAATATCAGAGGAAAAATATATTCCAGTGTTAAATCATTTTACGTCATTATCAAGTGTAAAGGTAAAACATTATTCACAGATACTGACATTCCTCTTGCAAAAGCAGTCCTTAGATTTTTCATTTTGTTTTGTTTTTCCCAATTAAATGCAGTGCCAGAAACAGGAGCCATGTGTCACTGTGCCCTTGTACTTTATGATGTTGTCTCCCTTGGATTTTTTTTTAAATTTTATTACTAGAAAATCAGTTTATGAAGGCTATTATCTCTTTTCTAAAATTTACAAGCTTCATATTCTAGGTTCGTTTTATTTGTTATTATTAAGATGATGATGAAGTAAATTTTCAAAAAATTAAGAAACAGGCACTGTCAACTGTACCAGTAGCTCCTAACAATAAAATACAGTCATACAAAAGTTAATAAGGTATAAACATGCAAAAGGAGAAGTCTCCCTGTGATCATAAAATTATGTTATTTTCTGTTCAGCAGTTCATGTTACTGCTGTTCATGCTAATTAATTAAAAGAGTTGTCACTGCAATATGCAAACAGGGAATCTGAGAAACTGAGAAGGCTTCTAGGTCTCCAAGTGAAGTTAAGTCAATCTGGGTGCAGGCAATCAAATGTAACAAAATCACTTGTCAGTGCTAAGCTTGCAAAAACTGTGAAGTTTGACTTGGGAGTAAAAGAATTATAATTAGATTTCCAAAAGGATAATAACTAAATGGCAGAATGCAGTAAAGAGAAAATATTACTATGTTAGCTAATGGTATTGCTGTTCGGTTTGAGTTTTTATCAGCACGCTTGTAGTTGTGCTAATTTAATTTGCTCTGATCAGCAAAAATTTACCATACAAATGATACTTGAATGCCATTTGAAAAAAAAAAAAACATTGATCTGAAGGTGCATTTAATAATGCCAAGTATGTTTATTTTATGTGAAACATAGATTGGTTGATAAGATGGTTGATGTGTTATCTTGAAGGATCCCATATGAGTAATAAGGATCTGGGTAGAGAGGATATTAGTGTGTATGCTCCACTGAATCCTTCACCTCAAGCAATAGTGGACACAGCCATCAGGGTATATAGTCATTATTGGAATATCTTATAATATTCAGGAGGAGTTGCTTTCATAGACTGTTAAAATATGAGATAGAAATCTTTTATCAGAAGGTCTGTGCATAATATCTTGTCTCTCAAACAACCTTCAAAGCATAAAAGACAAGAAATAACTAAACTAAATAGATTTTGATACATGCAAGAATCTTATTTTATGGGCACTTTCTCTGTACTTAAATATGGAAATTACCATAAAACTGTATATGACTTCATTCCTTCTCAGGATAGACAAGCAGCATTGTTCCAAGTCCTCTTTAAACTCTCCTTAAGAGATGTCACAGCAGAACCGATTGAATTTCTAAAGGAGAGCACTACACTAGATAAATAAGATTTCTATTTGGCAGAGCTATCAACAATAAGATGATAAAATACTTCCTCAATACTGGGATTGTTTGCTGTGATGCAGATGAGTTTTGGAAGTGGCACTGGATTGGTATACATGAATTGACCTCTACAAATAATGTCAGGAAATAATCTAACAATTTAAAAAATGAGTAATTGAGTGAAGTAGAAAACATTAAAACAACATTAAAATAAGTCACAAAAAAAGAATAATTCACAAGAGCAAAAATATTAGGAAGAATGGAAAAATGATGGTTAAGCTTGCATTTTCTGTTTTTCAAGCATTGTACATTTTATGAAGTTCATAGTTACATATAAACACAATCTTTCAATTCTGAGCACCTTACATAATAAGTAATATTATTGGAATTTTTAAGGTACTTGATTGATTGATTGATTGATTTGGTGAGCTATATCTAAGATGAGTTCTGCTACTATTTTCAGGCACCAATTCTCCTGGCTAATAGAATAAATCATCTTTTGCTCAAAAGGTTATTTTAGATATTAAATTGTGATTCTGATATCATTCACTCTAGTTTTCCATAAATTGATGATGGGAACTTTATCATTTATAGTGCTTACATTTTGTGCTGAGAGGTGAAATGTATACTTTTCCATTTTTATTACATTTATCAAGAATCAAGAATATTATTTAATATAACTTAAAAGGCATATGTTCAAGAAGGAATTTTTGATTCACCATATTTTACCATTTATTGATAATATTAATCACAATAGTTGACAATTTGATTTGTGATTTAAAATAAAACTAATGTTAATTTCCTAGATTTAAAGTAAGTTCTATCTCAATCCTTTTAAAGGTATATCTAATTCTCTCATACTTAACCAGCAAAAACTAGAACTTATTCTCAGTGAAAACAAATATTAAATGTATCCTCCCTTAATCACAAGTCAATATGCAAAAAATCATTTAATTCAGGTTACATTAAAATAAAAGAAAATTGTGCCAAATGGAAAGTGTATCTACCTGTTATTTATATCACCTAATTGACCTCCCATGAATAAGATATCTGTTGTTTGTTTACATGGAAATGAAGTAACTTTAGGACAGTTCAAAAGCTTATATTTTTCTCAGAGTTGGGAATGACATTACTACTGTGAATTAAAGGCATCATTTAAATTAAACATACAGTGAAGACTGGGAGAACAGGGTTAAAGCATAATAAAGATATGACCCACTGATTATATGTTTGGTTTAACCCTTTTAGTTACAAAGTTGACCTTATATTCCACTCAAAGGCTGAACACAATCAAGCTAAATGCTCCCTAAAGACCAGGACTACAGATGTGTGTCATGGATTCAGAAAGAATCAAGTGCTTCAAGCTTATTTAACCCTGCCTTGACCCTGATATGTTGTGACAATCTCAACTGGTCATAGCCTACAACTAGTGGGGTTTTTTTCATAAATTAAACTATGGCAAATTGATTGGACAAACCCAGTTCCATTCAAATTGCCTTTGCTCATATAGACACAGCCCTTAAATTGAGGGATGAAAGCAGGCAAGCAAAAGTGGGATAAGAGACAACAAGAGCTTTATTGAATGAGCTGAACACATATGCTTTCAGACCTAGGAATGTACCTAGTTAATGCATTAGCTATGTCTAGCAAGCTACAGCAGAATCAGGCATTACCAGAAGATCCATGAGTTCTGACACTCCTGGGTTTGTACAGATGACATGAAAAGCCACCTGAATAAGTGTTTCTAAATTTTGTGAAGCTGCCACATGGTGACTCTCAAATGATCCCAAATGGATCTTTTGGTCACATCTAGTTCTGTTTCCTTTATTAGACAATGGAAAGGCACTGATTAATTAAACCTCCAGCAAGCAATATATTCATGGTTGTCATCTTTTTTGAAAATCAGAATTTTTTTTTGCTCATATAGATGCCTTTTTTATTATAGTGAGACATTTTTTCACAATAAATATGAAAATAAATATAAGCTGCAAGCAATATAAGGGCCAGAAAACTGCATTAGAATCACACTGAAAAAAAATCCAGTGGTAAACATTTTTTTTGGTGCTTTTGCACTCCAGTGAGACTCTATCTTGATTTGTTTTATCTATTTTCTTATAACTAAATATTTTAAGAGATCTAAGCATTTATGGGAATCTTGAAAATCATTAATAACAAGACATGCTCTTTTTTCCATATTTAAGTAGTATTAAAATTATCTAAATTTAGCATTGGAATTAGAAGTTAATAAAAAGTATCTAGAATACTTTTAAAATATCAACAGGTTATGATTATTTTAACTGTGGATTTTACAAGTGGTAGTGAGATTTAAAAAGCATGTTATTATACACTTCTAAAACATAAATTATATTTATATTTTTGCATTTTTTGAATATGTCTAACATATATATTTACATCCTTTTAACACTTAAACATACCTGAAATTTGCTCATGTTGTATAGATAAAATTATTAATCCCTATGTACATATAATCTTAAAAAATAGTTCAGACTTCTTTCTGTGTCATAAAGAAAAAGAGTTAAACTTATTTATTTTGCTTATATGAAGAATATAAACATATGAGATTATCCCTATCCCACCTCCAGAGATCACATATTAAGCAGTTATAGAGAGAAGTATGAGGTTTACTGTACCTTGCATAGCAGTACTATCATGAGGAGTCCCATTATTTTTTATTTCAATATCTGCAATCCCAGTATCTGAAAAAAAAGTGACATTCAAGATTAAAATACAATTTCGTTGTTTTATGATTCCATTTAAAGTGAAAACGATACGTGAGCCAGTTCTTTGGTCCTGTAGATAACATAAATCCTTGTATGGGTTTTATATTTTCGTCTATTTGTTTTTTATACTGAAAATAGGGTTATAAACTGTATCTGAATTCTACAATTGGACATATATTTCCAGGTATATGGTAAATACTTTATTCATTTCATTCTCTAGAGATAAAACTTAGGGAAAATGTCTGTCCATAAAAAAACCCTCAGACTATCAGGTAACATGCCTTAACTGTGGAATAAGAAAAAGTAGTATGCAATTACAGAAGTATAAGTGCCCCACCCTTATGGTATTTTTTTTATTTGTAAGATGTGATCGATGATGAGAATATGCTAAGCACATGTGAACACCAAAGCACAGGATACAACCTATGGTCTTTATGCGGTATAGGCTCTAAGGGCAAAAGAATAGATAAATTATTTGGGGGAAAAAAAAGACAAATTTGAGAAAAAGAAACAAAGAGTGAGATTTTTATTTTCAATTATAAATATGAAATGTGATTATCTAAAAGTTATACATATACATGAAGCACAACTTAATATGGGAATTTCTGTGTATAAACATATGCTCAGACACCCTTGGGTAATGTGATAACAGCTGTCAATATATCACCCAATGCTATCAAGTATTAATATGAAAAGGAAACAATTTGAATACAAGGTACTCATCATGCTGTAGAAACAGCTCCTTTTCCTTTCTACTAGAGAACATTGGAGTTCGAGTGGGGATCATTTATATGTGGATTTTAAATATGTAAAAAAAAGTCAAATTGTCTCAGAATAATAAGTTAAGGGATCTAAGCATTTATGAGAATCTTGCAAATCATGGATAATAAGACATGCTCTTTAGTACTTCACAGAACATTTGCTGGTCTCATTGCTGTTCAGAAATGTTATCTTTAAAACCTTGAATAAGCAAAGATGCTGGTTTCTATTGTTTAAAATGTCTCACTGTATGAAATATTAATGTATTATTATTTACCCTCCCTTTTCTTTGTCTCAATGAAGCATGATTGTCATGAGCTAATAATCTACATTGTATATCTATTGATTGTGATCACAGTGATCCAAGATAGTCACAGTAAAAAAGGAATTAAACTTTGGAAAGGAAATAATATAATTGAACATTTGTACAAAATTCTTTATTAATTCATAGTATAGGACACTGTTCCCCTTTAAGTTCATGTGTATGTAACATGTGTATATGGGTTATGTGTACATGTGTGTATAAAATTCTTAGGCTCAGCCTTGTTATACACATATATCAGTTAAATATATGAGCTGTCAGTGTAACAAGAAAAAAGAATCTGAATATTCTATGAGATAAGCCAATGTTGTAAGGTTTCATAATTAGAAATTGAATCATTATAATAGAGTATGCCAAACATCAGCATATTTTAATATGAATGGGAGTATAACACTCACATTTTAGGTGAAAGGGGTTTTCAGTATTACTTTTTCTACTGAAAAAGTAAACAAGATTTCCTGTTTCCCAAGCTGTTTGTATCTTCCAGAGTAAGGATTATTTTGATTTTGACAGATTTAATTAATGACCTAAATCACTTGGCCTCAAATTGATTTTTAATTATATTCTTGGACAAAGACTATCTCTTCTTTCCTCCTTTCCTTCCTTCCTTCCTTCCTTCCTTCCTTCCTTCCTTCCTTCCTTCCTTCCTTCCTTCCCATTTTTATAAATTGTGTTTTGCTTTATGTACCTTTAGTGTGAAAGTCCAAAGTAGCCATTACCTTTCAACATCCTCAGGCCACTGTCATTAGTAGTGGCTTGCTTAAGTGCTTGCTCCACTTGCTCCCTGCGCTTTGACTCCAATTCAAAGGCTTCCTGCAGTTTTCTCTTGGCTTTTTTCTCCTTCTTCAAGCGCTTTTGCATGGTAGCTAAAATGCAAAAAAAAAAAAAAAAAAAAAAAAAAAAAAAAAGAAAGAAAAAAAAAAGAAAAAGGTTGCAAAGGCATGTTTAATGAAAGAAGATTGCCAATTTTGATGGATTATAAACCATAGATATTAATAAAGAGGGAGAAAGAGAGAGATAAATGTATCAATTGATATATGATTAGCTTCTTTCGGTTCCAGTTCTCATTAGCTCAACCAAAAGTGTTCAATCATACAACTGACTTCTTTTTGCTTTCACCTTTTCAGTGTGTATGCTCCATAACAGGGGTCCCCAACTCCCAGGCTGTGGACCAGTTCCCATCTGTGGCCTGTTAGAAACTGGGCTAAACAGCAGGAGGTGAGTGGTGGGTGACTGGGTAAAGCTTCATCTGTATTTGCAGCCACTCCTCAGTGGTAGCATTACCGCTTCGGCTCTACCTTAGATCATCAAGCATTAAATTCTCCTAAGAGCACTGGTCTCTAGGGAAAAAATAGTTGGGGACCACTGCTCTATGATACACACATTTGTACATTTGTATGGTGGTGGTAGTTATGGTGGGAAATTGTTTTCTATTTTCACTGAAAACATGCATTTAATAATAGCATTAAATATTTTATAAATCTCTTAAGAAAAATATTCTTATTCTTTAGGAAATTATTATTTGCATTTCAAAAAGTAAAAAAAAATAAACTATTGGGTTGTAAAATATGGTATAACTTTTAAAGTTACAGTTTCAATTGTCTATTTCTCTGACATGTTACCAATTGTAAGAGCATCTATCTATCTATCTATCTATCCATCCATCCATCAGTCCATTTTAAAGAGAATAACTTTCAACAATGATTGTATTAAGCAACCTGTAAAAGCACAACAGCATTTTTTTGTAATTAAAAGGGCAGTGAAGATCTAGAGAACAATTAGACCTCAAGTTTTAAGGCTTTATGCTGTAGAAACCGAGAAGAAAACATCATTTAATGTGAACCCCAAAAAAGAATTTATCTGTTGATATGGACCCCACATAGACAACTAACAGCCTACATTTTATGGGTAATAAGAGCTTAGCAACCATTCACTGACAGGGGCTCCTCACGGAAGAACTTTTGATTTAACTCTCTGCTTCCCACGAAAGTCCTGCTTGTTTACACTGTCTGAGTCTGGTCAACCACTACAGAGAAACCCTGGTTTCCTCTTCCTACCAATTGACTGAGTTCTGTCCAATTTGGATAACATGTTTATATAAAATGATTCTAATTGAGAACCTGTGCAGGAACATTTGCTATAAATTGTGGCCTCCCTTTTGTCTAGGAGAAACACAACTTAAGATACTTCCTGAATCTCCTGGGCTGCATCTCTTTTTGTTCAAATAAATGCTCTTTTTTATGTGTTTTAATACAATATAAAATTACTATTGCTTTACAATATCTTAATTAGAAACTTAAGCTGACTCAGTGTATAATTGTTTCTAAACTCTGAAACCCCGAAATCTGTGATAATTTCTCAAATAGAATTATTGAGCTCCAGCAGTACATTGGATCATGGTTCATAGCAAGATTTTAAACAGATTGACTTTCAAATTTCTCCTAAATCAGTTTTTAAAAATTAAGATATTGCTATTATGGCAATGGAACTTTCAAGGAACATTAAGCAAACTTGTAAATTATATGACATTTTACATGTTAAATTTATTTATATAAATTAATATATTTTGATTGCACTGAATATGATGTTAATTTGAGTTTCAGTTGTATTTATTTCACAGTTCAATTTCTTTTCATATAAATGAAGAGAGTCAGTTATTCAGGTAAATTTATGTTTGACACAAAACTCAGAGGTCTAAAGTAATAAAATGGAAATCTTGGAACAAAAACACTGAGAATGTATAGTTTCTGTTATTTCAGATGAAAGACTGTAAGTAAGGTTGAACATAAAAAATATTTTACTATTGTAATTATACTTAAGTATCACCATTCAGATAAAACATTTAACACATTATTTAGATCAAAAATTCAAATTTATTCAAATTAATGTGCAACATGATGTACAAATTTTGCTTCCAGTAAAATTATTGGTTCAAAAATATTTTATTGCTTATTTATTGATTCTCTTGAAATGTATGATTCTATATATTATAAATAATTTCACAGAATATTACATTTAAATTATATAAATAAATAATAATAACATTTATTGAGGACCTACTACGAACTGAACATTTTTGGAGGGTATAACTCATTTAAACCTTACAACAAATCAGCAAAGAAATACTATTATTTCCATTTTAAAGATGAGAAAACTGAGTTCTTAAGAGGTCAATTAATTTTCCTAAGATTGCACAATTAGTAATTTTCATAACCCGAGGGCCAAAGATCATATTTAAATGTAGTTGTTTTAAAGCTTGAGGACCATATAGTTAGTCCAGGAGCAAGAAAAGTGACCTCCAAGTTTCCTGTAGCTCTATCATTCCATGATGCTAAGTATTTAATCCACAAAGAATGTTATTCTGTATGTGCATTTGTGTTTAATTCAAGTAACACATTTTGGTTAACAATGAAAAGGCAGTTCAATGGAATATTTACTTTGAGTGTGAAACATCACTTCCCTTAATTGGAGAAAAAAGATATTTTTACATATATTTTACATATCTTAATATATATCTTTATATATATTTTACATTATATATCTTAATATATATTTTACAGTTTTATATATGTTCTTTATATATATACATTTATTATTACTATTGCTTCTATACACTTGGAGGGATGTTATTTTATAATAATTGTATCAATGTTTCCCCTTTTTTCTTTTCAAGCATATGACTTCATGGAAAGTGTTCACCCTTTGTCATAAAATGTTGGGTGTACTGTGTGTGAGATATTTAGGAAACTAGAAAGGAATTTAAGTGATCATCTAGTTCAACTATTAAAATTGATGACAACACTGAGATTCATAGAGATGAAGTAGTTTCTCTAAATCAATGGGATAACAGTTTCCTATAATCATGTTAGCCATTAGAAATAAAACATTAAAAATTGCATAGCACATAGACAGTTGATACACATTAGCTAGTAGTAGTACGAGTAGAAGGAGTAGGAATAGAATTAGTTGGGGTAGCAGTAGTAGTAATAATGACAGTAGTAGTAGTTGTGGTATTAGCATATCTTAATAAATGCTAAATTTATTAAATAAAAATACTCTACAATAATTTGATAACAGATACAACATTACATCTACCATGTCTAGGAATTTTTTTAAAAAACAGTGGATGTGATAGCAATTATAAAGATAAACTGGAGTTTCTATGAGAAGTTAGTAAACAGAAATCAATGTGAGTAGATCCCTAAAAGTAATAAGCCAATCTTACTATATGCAGATTTTTACAAATAAGTTTGAAAATGTGTTTCATTTAACATATGCCTAGGTCGTTATTTAGTATAAAATGTTTCCTTACTAAATAAATGTGTTTTTTTATGATGTTAGTCATAATAATCTATTTTGAATACCAAATACCAGAAACAAGCTAATTTCTTCAGACTTTCAAAAGACAATTTAGCCTTTGCTTAGTAGTATTTATTGCTTTGGCAAGATAAGATCAAAATGTTTAATTCCTTTTAAATGCAATGACTGATTTTCCATTTTGAACTGGATCAATGTTTCTTAGGCCCTAAGGAAAATATACAATAAGCTTTCATTTACTTGACACAAATTTCAGAATATAAGATGCTATTTTGGAACAGTGAAAAGTTAGTGGATTTAACTCAACTACAGTCATTCCTCCTTGTTTAGGGAGGCATTATCTAGGTTGTAGATTTTCTCTCCATTTCTTTACCTCTGCTTCCCACTCTCACTCTTTTACTTAGTTTTTGCTTTGTGATCCATCCATAAAACAGTAAGCATAGAAGGGGAAAAAAGCTGAAATTCACAAGTCACATTTGCTTCTGCTTAGTGTTTTATGGTAAATATAATAAAAAGGTGGAAATTATTGACTAAAGTGAAGTTTTTAATTTTCTCCTATTTTGATATGTACCAGTCTCATTATTTATATCTGTAAATAATCAAATATCCACCCATGGTTGGAAAGTTAATTCTATGTGTGAATAATATTTCTTTATTATTTCCCTTTTGTCTTCATTTATACTTATACTACCCTAATTCAGTCCTCATCACCATTTCCTTATGAGAGCAATCTCCTTCTATAATTTCCTTGTTTCTAGTCTTACTCTAAGCCCCCTCTAACCTATTCTCAACACTGTAGTGCTCTATTTAACTGAAATCAAACCAGATCATTCCCATCATGTATTTTGTAATACCTTTACATGGTCAAAAAATCCATAATTTAGCTTCTACACCCAACTTTCAATATCATCTCCCACTAGTCACTTCATAAAACTCAAATCCACTGTAATAACAAACTATATATAGTTGCCTATGTATGAGGTTTTTAGCCTCTATGTTTATACTTACTGATTCCTCTGTCAAAAATCTTCAAAGAACTCAGATAGTCTCATAACCTTTCTTAGCCTACTGGTTCTCCAAGATTCAGGTTTGGGTGCCAGCATCAGGAAGCCATTCTTAACCATCCATGCACTCACTCTCAAGATGAACTACCTGCCCTACTCTATATATAATCGTATATATATTGTGCATAATTGCTGTTGTCACTTTATCTTGAAATTAACTGGTTGATTGACCTAAACTTCTAAAATGTAAATCTCTCAAGGGAAGAAATTGAGTTTTATTTATTTTATAACCCCAGAATCTAGCACTGTTCTTGGCAAAAAAAAGTATTTTATATATAAGAATTTGTTAGATTACATATAACCAGATGTACTTTTGAAATTGTGAGACTACTTAGACAATTCATATTTTCAAATCTGAAACTGAATTGAAGTGCAGATCTAGTTAATTATTTTTTATCACAAAGAGAACTAGTATAAATATCTCTTCTGTGGATTACACACAGTATTTGATTCTGAGCTTGTCATTTGTTTTCAGCATTTCCAAGCTATCCATGAGAATATTTCTATTATTGTTGAAAATATCACCATTATAGTATTCACTCCACAATTGAAATTGTAAACTTACTTCTGCTTTGAAGCTCAACTGCGAGTTGTCTTTCAAGGTTTTCTCTAATTTCTTTCTCTCTATAGAGTTCCATTCGCAGTTCCTTTTTTTCTTGTTGAATCTGCTTCTCCTGGATGTGAGCATTATCCAAAGCCACTTTCAGTAAACCCTGTCAAAGTATAGCAAATGACATGCAGTTCATCTTATCTGTTTTAGTTCTCAAATTCAAAATAATTTATGTAGGTGTTAATGTCTTGTATTACATTTATTTTGTTTATAGAAATATTGTTGACCTGAATGTTGGTCAACAGAGTTTCCACAGAGGACAGACTATCAGCAAAAATGAATGGTCCACGGAATCCAGGAGTCAATGCCTGCCCAGGAGTCAGTTGGATCGTGTCCAATGGTGACTTCATCATTGGTATTTGAACTGGTACCTCTTCTGCAAAAAAACAAAATTAACGTCAGAAGGTTTACATATTAACAGTTCAAAATGTTCACTGTATTTCTTTCACCTCTAATGGCATCAATAGAGATTTGTTTCTATACTAAATGATGAAAACTCTTAATTGGAAGTCAAATCTATTCTCCAGCTTTCTCTAATTTCTCAAAATAAATGTTCAGTAAATATTCAGTGATGGGTCTATGGCCATGCTTCCCTCAACAAGCCACATCCAATCTGATCTCAGAAGCTAAGCACGGTCTGGCCTGGTTAGCAGTTGGAAGGGAGACCACATAGGAAGACCAGGTACTGTAGGCATAAAAAATAAATAAATAAAAATAAAAGATTATAAACTGACAATATCCTTACAATCTGTGAGGTCAACTAAGGGTTGCTTCGCATAAAAAAAATCAGTAATGTAAAGAGACTAAACTTTGTGTGGTGAGCACAAAATTTAATATACTTATGATGTATTATAAAACTGCACATTTGAAATTTATAGGGTCTTATTAATTAATATCACCCCAATAAATTTTATTTAAAAAAGAATCAACAAAATTAAAGCAACATTTACTGCTAAAGAGGTATGAAATTTGGAAGAAAAAATTTAAGATGTTTCTGAATACCTATAAATTAAATAATCAGATAACTTCTTGATAGAGCATAAACTGCTTATTTTTTCCTCTTCGAACCTTTCCTCTCTCTCTCTCTCTCTTTCTCTCTCTCTCTCTCTCTCTCTCTCTCTCTCTCTCTCTCTCATCTATGTCTATTCTTTTTAACAGTTTCATTGAGGTGTAATTTAAATACAATAAAACTCTCCTACTTTAAATGTATGCTTCAATGATTTTTAGTAATTTCTTGGATTTGTGCAAACATCACCACAAATCCATTTAGGAACACCTAAAATCACCCCTAATATACACCTCATGATTATTTACAGTTAATTTCCTTTCCGATCTCCCAAACCTATCAACCACTAATCTACTTTCTGTCTCTACTGAATTGAAAAAAATATACTTTTCTTCAGTCTGAAAATTTTTCCGTGAGTCCATATTTTATGAGAATAATTCGAGAAAACATAAAAAAAAAAACAACTAAGTTTGAAGTTTGAAACTAGACCTAAGCAATTGTCAAATGGTTTGGAAACAAAAATTTAGCAATTGATTCTGGTTCCTGCAGGAATAAGAATATGGATTTGTCATATACTTAAACCTCATTTTTCAGTTGCAAGCATTATATATGCAGAGTCTTGAACCACTTTGATTTCACAGTGATCATGGTTTGCTGTGCGATTTCTTGTGTGGGAATCTGTGATATAGAATTATGGGAACATTCTGTGAGATGAGATAGCTTTATCTCTGAATAAAATGCTCTTAATTATAGATAACTTTTACAAATTTAAAATTTCCAAAATCGACAGAGATAAAAAATACTAGCTAATTATTTTAGAGAATTGAAATTATTTTCACCTATTATTTTCACTATATCATTACATTACTTGAATCCAAAATGTTATAAAGAGTATTTGTCTTAAGTATTTCAGTAGAGTGCATAAGTAAACATGTTAATTTCCTTCGGCACAAGAAGCCATAAGTGTTTTTTAGTAAAACTTAAAAATATTTTGATCATAAATGTATAACACATGCATGCGTTTCTACACCTCTCATGTAAAATAAATACTAACCTCTTATAGAACATTTCTTTCTCCTTCCTTCCGTCCTTTGTGATCTATTCCTACTACAAGGTTTGGACATTTAAAATATTTCATAAAAAACTCTAAATTCTAAAATATGTCTTAGGCAACAGCTCTGATGTGTCTAAGGTGCGTTTCTCAACAAACAATCAAGCAATATTATGCTTTATTTGTGTTGCTTGAGGTCTATATTTAGTTAGAATTTTGTCTTCTCCACATGAGTACATTAAGTGAATAGAATGACTGCATAATGATCTATCAATATCAATAAAACTAAAGAGGTTTTATACATTTTTATTGGTGTTTATAAATCTTAAAGTGAAAATCTTTGTAGCCTGGAAGACCTGTTTTTATAAAATGAACTGCTACAAAGTTAGAATGTTGAAATCCTGCTGATTCAGAGATAATGTAATGTTTCCCCTGAATGAATATTTTGTTTCAGGGGCAGAGTTTTAAATTTAATGGATTTCTTATTACTTAACACCCTACAAACACATGTAACCTCAGTCATAAGATTCTGAAGGGTATTCTAAAAATACCTGAAAAAGAGAGCAATACATTCAGTATGCATAAAACAAAATTATAACTACATTATAATTGTCAAAAGTCTTCTATTTGACGGTGAAAGAAATGTCATTAAATTGGCTGAAAAGAAAATTACTATTGACTATGAAGACAGGTTTCATGGTCTATGATGTGTACAGTAGATTGAAATTTTAAAATAGTATTACTCTTCTTTAAAGATAAAGAAACAGCTAAATTAGGTGCTGCTTGCTGCAGTGAAGTTCAAATGTGAAAATAATCATATTTTTTCAGACCTAGTCAACACCACGAAAATAAATAAAAATATAAAATGTATGCAGGCAATGATTCATTTTGATAATCTGGCCCAAGAGAGACACATAGAGAAAACACACAGATCTAAGCTTCTACCAAAAGACAAATAGGACACAGAGGGTGAGAATTGGGATGACAGTGTAGCAGAGGTCACATCAATTTTCAGCAGCAGTTTTCACACAGATGAAATAAACCTGGACTCTATTTGGTCCATTATTCATATCCTACATGTCTCACAAACAAATTTCCTAGTCCAAGAAAAGCACAGTAAACAAGTATTCTACTTAAGACTTCTTATGATTAAGTTTCTGTGCTAATCAACCTTGCTTTTTCAGACCAAGGTCACATTGCATGTTATAGTCCATAATAGCCAAAAACTAGCCAGAATGTATTATGTTTTGGTGTGCAGCATAGAAACTGTCAAACCATCTATTTTTTTTTTCTGATTTAAATTGCATGTTACAAAAATGAATGGTAAATATGTTAAGAATCTATTTCAATCTTGTAATACGTCTTCAAATATTAACGACACCTACATTTTGCTCAAAGTTTGGATAAATAAACTTTAATGTCAGAATTTATTAGGTATATTTGAGAAATTCTAATTGGCAATGAAATTGAATACGGAAGAAAACTAGAAACATAGCTTTTCAGTTAAATAAGAGCATCTTTTTCTAATCCAGGGAGAAAATGTTTTATTTTCAAATGCTGGTGTTTGAAATATATACTAAAATCTTTATCAACACATATTACATGATGGTGTAAAATAACAAATAAAGATAGAATAACTGCTGTTAAGCTGAGGACGTGATCGACCTCTTTATTTATTGAAGCAAAGTGTAGACTGCTTCTACTGAGTATGTTTGTTAAACCTGTCATACTTTGTAATAGAACTTGGGAATCCATTCAGAAAATAAGCTCTTAATTTTAATTTATTGCTTAGAGTTCAGATGAATAGGTATAAAAGTTTACAAGAACTTTATTTATTGAACAAAACAGTAAATGATCAGAATGAAAAAATGTGCCTAAAAATTTGTTTTATGCATACTAAAAGATTTTCTTAAAAATTAAAGTCAAGTTTGCTAGAGACTTTCTATATGACTCTAGTGCTTATTTTTCCACTTTTTCTGGAGTTCTCTTTCATCTTTCCTTTAGGCTTTGAGGATTGTGAGACAGAAATAGAAACTGAACCTAGTTGATTCACTTAGCACTAGAAAAATGTAGCCAATCACCAGTTCCTTAATTTTTATTGTGTAACAACAAAATTATATTTCACTACTTGATATGAAAGATTTTCCCTAAATACAACTGCCCAAGGGACTCCAATTTGTTGGTGTCATTAGGATTAGTTGTGGCACCAGCAAGATACCTACTTCCCTCTTCCAAACTGAGGAAGGGTAATAACTAAAGGACTAACTGCTGTGCATTAATTTGACCTGCATGAATATAGAAAAGTATTTATGGTCTGAGTTAAACAATGACTCAAATGTTGCCATTATCAAATGTGAAAAAGAAAAAGTCGATCCCCAAATTGTTACATTTCTTTAGGGAGACAAGATTATGCTGATAAATGAAAACAAGAAGCTAGTAGCAAATGAATGAATGGTCTCCAGCCTGATAAAGTAAGATAGAATACATTTAAAAAAAAAAGAAAAATCACGGTCCTGTTTTGTTCTGGTTCCTTAGGAGATGGCACATTATTTTGGGAGAAAAAAGTCAACGAGTTACAGAAGTGGACAATTAAGCATGACATTATGTGGCATGGATTGTTAAGTGTCTCTAAGAGTTCAAAGAAGGAGAGGTCACTGTGTTCTGGAGTAACTAATCTAGCTGTAAAGTATTCCCACTGTCCTTAGAATATAAGTCCCTTGAAACTTACCCAGGTTATTAAGTGTGCTAACAAAAAAAAAAAAAAGTTCTTTGTTCAAACTAGTGTTGATAAAACTGGGTTAAACAATATTGAACAGTTTTTCTTAAAGCAAAGAGTGACAGATAAATTACAGAGTGCCAAGTGAAATATGAATTTCATATAAACATCAAATAATTTTTCCACATAAGTATACCCAAAACATTCCATTGGACATTCTTATACTAAAAATAATTCTTTGTTAATGTGAAATTCAAACTTCACTGGGCACACTATTTTCTTCTAAAATTTGCTAAATCTATTCAAGCAGAACATTTCAGAGTCTTTGAAATACTAATGATAAATATTAACATAGTTTACATGTTAATTTAGGCAGTTGAGAGCATAGTGACAAAGAGCGAAAGATGCTAGAACTTGACTGCCTAAGTTTGAAAACTTGCTCAATGATTTGCAAGCCCCTGTGGAAATTACTTAACCTGTGTCACAATTTTCTCATCTGTAAAGTTAGAATAATAATAATAATACTTAATCTCATAGGGCTGTTATAAAGATCAATGAGCTACTACTTGCAAATACATAGAACAATGTCTGAACCACAGAAGATGTAATAATATATGTGTTTGCTAAATAAATTAAACAGCAATTTAAAATTTTCAGAAATGGGAGAAGAAAATATATTTGTCTACTTACGCATCTATTAACACTTCCTGAAACAATGTTTGGAAATATCCTTTTCTAGGAAATAAATTGGATGACCCTGACTTCACCCTAATTTAGGCTTTCTCAGTTATCAAAGGTCTGAGAAGGCTTCTTAAGTCAAGGTCAGTGGTTCTCAACTGGAGGTAATTTTCTAGCCTAGAGGACATTTGGCAATGGCTGGTAACACTTCCAGATGCAAAAATTGATAAAGTAGGATGTGTGCTGCTAGCATACAGTAGTAGAGACCAGGAATGTCCTCACTTTCCCTGTCCCCAAAAGAATTATCTGGCCCAAGTGTCAACAATGGTCAAAAAACACTTCCAGAATTATGGAGAAATGGACATTTTACTGTATCTCCCTTTCTTCTCTGAACTTCTACTAGAGATTTTAATAAGCTTAACTCAATAAGACAATAAAGTAAACTTAATAATTTAGAACTAACACGGTATTTTACAAGGTATGTTTCAGAGTTCTGATGCATGTAATTCTGAATCCGAACTTCAGTTTTTTTGCTCCAGTCTCAATCTTAATAGTGAAACTTGTACTGGACATCTTATTTAACATTTCAACCTGCACCCCGATTTCCACTCCCATAACCTACTTTCTTTTTCCTATAAAATCTATCACATTTTAATATACAATGTAATTATTTATTATTTTTGTTACATATTTTATCTTACTACAGTACACTGTCCATGAGAGCAGAAACTTTGCCTAATTTTTACTTTTCCCACAGCTGTTTTCTCAATATCAGTAATAGTGACTGTCCTGGGTCCATGAAACTTAATGATTTTGAATATGTAGATTGGTAATCTTAAGGCTTGTGGTAAGATTAATATTTATCGAATTGATACCATTATTGCTTTCTATTGAAAAAGACAAGATTGTATATGAACATATAATTTTAAAAGTGTTTTTTATAAGTATGTGTGGAAGAAAGGACGAACGTGGGAATGGAAGTAAAGAGTTTCTGGTCAACTCAGCTTTTCCAATAAAATCAGTGCTTACTATAGTTTACAAATACTGTGACAAAATGAAATTTTAATATTAGAAAAATAGTTGATATAGTTGTCATAGCATGCCTAATGTATATTATTGAACTTGTCTGCATATAATAGTACTTTGAACAAAAACATTAAAGTATAAATCTTTCTGGTCCACACACATACTTTTTCATCATCTTTGAGATCATGTATTATTGCATCAAAGATAAAGGAAACTTGACTGATTTTTTTTAAGCATATATATATTTTCTAGAGTCTAGGAGTAGAAAAAGGCTGAGGATCTAGAATACAAATAAGTTTCATACAGAGACCAAACTTTGATCTAACAACTGCAAGTTAGACAAGGATTTATAATATGAACAACCAAGTAACTCCAGAGGCATGCACAAGTCTCTTCTGTGGTATAGAGGAGAACATTAAATGAGTGAGGAGTAATAATGTAATAATCTGCTTCAGAAACTGAAAAACAAAAGGCAGGAGAGAGCACAAAGGTAAAAGTGGGAAAGCAGGTGATGTTTTAAAAAGATGTGTTTAGGAAAGATAGTGAGGGGAGGACACATATTTCTATAAATTAGCTGACCCTTCCAGGTGATAATACTTTGTTACCATGGCTTATACATAAAACAGTTTCAGAGTTCCAATATAACCCTACTTTTAAACTTCTTAGGGGTTCAGTCACCTGGCTGACTGAAGAGGCTATAAAGCAGATTTCTCATTTTGCTCTCCTGACAGAAAATACGCTATCTATTCCATTAACTAGGGAAGACCCCTCTTCTTAATCTGGCTCTAAGCAGGAAGAGAAATTTACTATGCTGACATGACAATTCAGGTGCTAATTATTTTTTCGTCCTATGCTTTTTTAAAAATATTTTCATTTGTTTTTATTTTGGTGACATTCTTTAATTAAATTTAGTAAGTTTCAGGTGTGCAATTCAATAGAAAGGTGTATATAAATTTCACTATGTGTTCACAAAAATAGTTAAATTTCTAACTGTCATTACATATTTGACCCATTTTACTCCATCTCCCTCTCTCCTACCCCTGCCACCTATGCTCTGGTAATCACTAATTTATTGTCCATTTCCATGAGTCTCTGTTTGTTTGTTCCAATTGTATGTTGCATTTAGGTTCAGATCCCACATATAAGTGATATATGCTTTTCAAATTTTTCTGTCTGGCTGATTTCACTTAGCATGATTATGTCAAGGTCCATTCATGTTGTCACAAATTGCAGTATTTCATCTTGTCTTATAGCTGAGTAATGTTCCATGGTATATATGTGCCACATCTCTTATATCCAATCATTTATTATATGACATTTTGGTTGCTTCTATTACCTGGCCACTGTGAATTATGCTACTAAACATTGGTGGGCGAATATCTTTTTGGATATGAGTTTTTAAGCATTTGGGGTAAATACCCAGTAGAGGGATTGCAGGATCATATGGTAGACCAAATCTTAGTTTTATTGAGGAACCTCCATACTGTTATCCATACTGACTGCAACAATTTGCAGTCCAACCAGCAGGGTATAAGGGTTTCTTTTTCTCTACATCCTCTCCAACATTTGTTATTACTTGTCCTATTGATAACAGCTATTCTAACAGGTATAACAGGTATGAAATGGTATCTTTTCTGGTTTTGATACGCAGTTCTCTAATAGCTAGTAATGTTAAGCATCTATTCTATGTTTGTTGGCCATTTGTATGTCTTCTTGGAAGGAGTGTCTGTTCATACTCTGTTCATTTTTAATAACATTGTTGTCATTGAATTGTGTGAGTTTTTTGTATATTTCAGATATTAGGCCCTTATCAGAGGTATTGATGCAATTGGGTTTTCCCATCAAGATGGCTGTCTCTTTTCCCTTGTTGATAGTTTCTTTTGCTGTGAGAAGCTTTTTTAATTTGATGTAGTCCTATTCATTTCTTTTTGCTTTTACTTCCGTTGCCTTTGAGGTCAAATTCATAAAATCCTCTTTAAGTCTAAGGTCCATGAGTTTAGTTCCTATGTTCATTTCTAAGCAATTTATAATTTCGGGTATAGATTCAGGTCCTTAATCTACTTTGAGTTAATTTTGATGTGTGGGGAGAGACAACAGTCTGCTTACATTCTTTTACAGGCGGTTTTCCAGTTTTCCCAAAACATTTATTGAAGAGTCTTTTCTTGCTCCACTGCATGTTTTTGACTCCTTTGTCAAAAATAATTTGCCCATATAAACATAGATTTACTTCTGGACTTTCGATTCTGTTCCACTGGACTGTATGTCTGTTTTTCTGCCAATATGTGCCATTTTGATTATTGTCATTTTGTAGTATGACTTGTGGTTAGGCAGAGTGATGCCTCCAACCTCATTCTTTTTTCTCAGAATGGATTTTGTATTTCAGAGTCTTTTGTGCTTCGATACATATCTGATGATTTTTCCTTATATTTCTTTAAAAAATGCTGATAGAATTTTGATGAAGATTGCATTAAATCTGTATAATGCTTTAGGTAATAAGATAACTTTAACTATGTTAATTATTCCAATCCCAGAAAATGGAATATGTTTCTATTTCTTTGTATATTCTTTGATTTAGTCTAATAGGGTCGTATAGTTTTCATTATATAGTCCTTCACATGTTTTGTTAGATATTTTCCTAGATATTTTATTCTTTTTGTTACAATTGCAAAAGGAATTATTTTTCCACTTCTTTTTCTAACACTTCATTATTAGAGTACACTATGGATTTTTTAACATTGATTTAGCATCCAGAAAATTTATTGTATTTGCTTATGGTTTCTAGTCGTGTTCCTGTGAAGTATTAAGGTTTTTTATATAGCACATCATGCCATCTGCAAATAATGACAGTTTCACTACTTTGTTTCCTGTTTGGTTGCTTTTATATCTTTCTCTTGTCATATTTCAATCACTAATACCTCCAATATTATATTGAATAACTGTGGCAATAGTGGACAGCCTTGCCTTGTTCATGACCTTAAAGGGCAGGTTTTTAGTTTTTCAAAATTAAGTATAAAGTTGGCTGAGATTTCATCATATATGGTTTTATCATGTTAAGGTATTTTACTTCTATACCAATTATATTAAGTGTTTTGATCATAAATAGATGCTGGATCTTGTTAGAGGCTTTTTCTGCATCTATTGACATAATCATATAATTGTTATTTTTAATTTGTATATGTGGTGTATCACAATAAAAGTTTTCCATATGTGGATTCATCTCTATGCCCATGGAATGAAGCCCACTTGATCGTGGTGTATAATCTTTTCAATATGTTGCTGTGTACAGTTTGCTAGTATTTTATTTAGGATTTTTGCATCTTTGTTCATGAGAGATATTGGTCTGTAGTTTTCTTTTTTTGTGTTATCTTTACCAGGTTTTAGTATCAAGGTAATACTGGCCTCATGAAATGACTTGGGAAGTATTAGCTCCTGTTCAATATTTTGAAAGAGTATAAAGAAAATAGGTATGAAATGTTCTTTGAAAGTTTGGTAGAATTCACTAGCGGCATCATCTGGTCCTGCACTTTTACTTTGTAGGAGGCTTATGATGATTGTTTGAATTTCCATACCACCAATCAATCTATTTAGATCCACTTCTTGATTCAGTCTAGGAAGTTTTTATCTCTCTAAGTAATGTTCCATTTCTTCTAGGTTTATTAAATTTGGTGTTATATACTTTTTCATAGTATTCTTGCATGATCCTTTGAATTTCTTTGATATCAGCAGTAATTTCCCCTCTTTCATCCCTGATTTTGTTGATTTGTATCTTTTCTCTTTTTTCTTTAGTGAATCTAGCCAGGAGTTTGTATTTTATTAACCATCTCAAAGAACCAGCTCTTTGTCGCATTTATTTTTTTCTATTGTTTTCTTTTTTCAGTTTCATTTGTTTCTTCTCTGATTTTGATTCTTTCCTCTTGATGATTTTGAGCTTCATTTATTCTATGTTTTCTAGTTTTTGAAAGATGAAGCATTAGGTTATATTTGGGTTTATTCTTTTTTTTTTTTCTTTTTCTTTTCTTTTTTTTTTTTTTTTTTTGAGATAGGCCTGTAAAGATATGTACTTTCTTCTTATGGCTGCTTTTGGCATATCCCAAGAGTTGATATGTTTTACTATCATTATCATTTGTTTCTATGTATCTCTTGATCTCTCTTTGTATTTCTTGTCTGACCCAGTTATTCTTCAATAGTATGTAGTTTAATCTCCATGTATTTGTGACTCTTTCTGCTTTCTTTTTACAGTTCATCTTTAGTTTCAAAGCATTATGGTCAGAGAATATGAGTGGTATGATTTTGACACTTTTATATATATTGAGGCTATTTCTGTGTCCCAGGATTTGGTCAATCCCCGAGAATGTTTCATGTGCACTATAGA
This sequence comes from Cynopterus sphinx, assembly GCA_030015415.1. Lineage (NCBI taxonomy): Eukaryota > Metazoa > Chordata > Mammalia > Chiroptera > Pteropodidae > Cynopterus > Cynopterus sphinx. The sequence goes on along the minus strand of CM057388.1, from coordinate 47,629,089 downwards.
AGAATGTATAATCAGCTATTTTGGAATGAAAGGTTCTGTAAATGTAAATTATATCCAGTTGGTCTAATGTATCTTTTAAGAGCAATATTTCCTTATTGATTTTGTATTTGAATGATATGTTCACACCTGATATTGGGGTACAAGGTCCCTTACTCCAATAGTGTTGTGGTCTCTTTCTCCCTTTAGTTTTGCTAGTAATAGCTTTATAAATTTTGGGGGTCCATGATTAAGAGCATAGATATAATAAGTATTAGATCTTCTTGGTGTATGATTACTTTTACCATTGTGAAGTGTCCTTTATTATCATTCTTTACCTTTTTTATTATGATGTTTATTTTATCTGATATTAGTACCACTACTCCTGATTTCCTCTGAATGTCATTTGCTTGAAATATCATTTTCCACCCTTTCACTTTGAGTCTATATTTGTCTTTGGAACTGAAATGTCTCTCTTGGAGGTAGTATATAGTTGGTTTTGTATTTTGATCCAATCTGCTACTCTGTGCCTTTTTATTGGTGAGATTGGTCTATTTACATTTAGGGTTATTATTAAAATATGAGGTTTTCCTATAGCCATTTTATTTTTTGGTTTCTGATAGCACCGTGTTTCATTTGCTTCCTTGACCTTGTGTGTCTCTTTTGTAGTTTGATTTGGTTTTGTGGGTTTTCCCTCTCATAGTTCTTGTTCTAAGTTATATACTTTTGTTCTGAAACTTTGGCATGTTATTAGTATTACAAATATGTAAAAAAAATTATATATATATATATATATATATATATATATATATATATCTCCATTTTCTTCTGTGTGTGCCTTATCTTCATTCTCTTTTCTATACCTGCTGTCTCAAAATGTCACTGTGTATACTGAACATTCATTTCTATTTTGCAATATCAAAACTCTTCTTATTTTTTTAAGCTTATAATTTCTTGTTCATAATAAGGGTTGCATTCTTCTGCTTCTATCTGCCTGCTAGTTGCCTTATTGTTTGCTACGTATTTTTTGGCTATTTTGTTCAGGTTTGCTGACCCTTTCCTGTATTTCTTGTAATGCAGGCCTCATAGCGGAGAAGTCCTTCTAACTGTTGTATGTTTGAAAAGGTCTTTATTTCTCCCTCCTATCTAAAAGAGTGCTTTGCTGAATACATTATTTTTGGCTGGTAGGTCCTTTCATTTAATAGTTTGAATATTTTATTCCACTACATTTTTGCTTGTAGGGTTTGTGCTGAGAAGTCCAACAGTAATCTAATGAGTTTCTCTTTATAGTTTACCATCTTCTTTTCCCTGGCTGTCATGAGAATTCTGTCTTTGTCGTTGATTTTTGATAATTTTAACACAATATTTCTCGGAAAGGGTCTTTTTAGCTTGAAATAATTGGGTGTTCTGTTGGCTTCTTGAATTCCAAGCTCTAGTTCATTCTTTAGATTTGGAAAATTCTCAACTATTTGTCAGAAAATCATGTCTAATCCCAGCTCCTTTTTCCTCTCTTTTGAGAATGTTAATTTTTCTTATATTACCTTTCCTGATGGTATCACCTAGTTCTTGTATTTCTCTTTTATTATTTTTCATTTTGTGGTTTTTCTCTTTTCCATTCTGATTTACATCTAGATTTCTGTCTTTGATATCACTAATCCACTCCTTCATTCTGTCAACTCCATTTTCCAAGCCTGCTATTTCATTATTGATCTCTTTCAGTGTGTTCTTGATCTCCAGAATTTCTATTTGCTTTTTTTAAGGGTTTCAATCTTTTTGTTAAAAACTTATTTTATTTTTATTTTCCGATACCTGGAATTGCTGAAATGTATTATTTTGGATCTCCTTGATATTTTTCAGAAGTAAAATCCTGAATGCTCTGTCATTTAAGTTGCATATTTCTATGTCTTTAAGCTTATTTTCTAAAAAAATTTTATTTTTGTTTTCTGATCTGCCTTCTTACCTTGGTTGCTTATTGTGTTTAATAAACTATTTCTCCACAATTTCATTAATGGAAGTATATTCTGTTTTTGTTTGTTTGTTTGTTTTTGTTTTGTTTTGTTTTGTTTTCTAGAAAGAAAATTTGTTATATAATGATCTCTCTTTAGTCTGGTTCTAAGAAGGCATTTTTCTTTTTGTTTCCAGTAGGTGGCGTCTAAGCATCTTGGATCTCTGCTTTATATAGTATTTAAAATGCCGGTGTTTTCCCTTATAAACATTCAATCGCAATAGGTACCCACAATCTCAATCTGTGTTAGTATTATTGACAGTTTCGGTAGCATTTGCTCTGATCTCCCTGAGCTCACTCCATGGTGTTTGGTGGTCTTGGAGGTAATGGGGGGAGGGGCACTCTGGGTTTGGAGATGGAGTTGCTCAGCCTCACATTTTGCAGCCTTGGCTGGTAATAATCAACTGTTGCTTCTCTGCAGTCCCCTCTTGTCTGCCTTCTGCTCTAATCCTTGGGTATTGCACGCTGGTTGCATGGAACTGACAGCTCTCCCAGGCAGGGCTATTCAGGAAAGTCGCCACATCTTCCCCTCACCCCATCCTCCTGCAAGGAGCTCTGGCTGCTAGAGGCAGCTTCTTTGTTTATCCTTGTCTACTGTTGGATTCTTGTGGTTCTTATCTGTAGTAGCTCTTATTCCCAGATCCCAGGCTTAGGGGTGCTGGTGTGCAGTTTGGGTGTTATATGTTCAGATTATTGCTGTTTCAAGGGGAGAGATCTGGGGGTATCTCTCATTCCTCCATGCTTCTCTTTCTTACTAATTTTTAAATACTGTTTTAGGTGCTAATTTTTAAATAAATATTTTTGTTTGTTTGTTTGTTTTTGGCTTAGTTAATGTCTGTATTGAGAGCAATGCAAATTACAAAGCATCTGAACTGAGAGAAATGCATGATAAAAATGAGCACTTTATTATTTCAGCATCTTACCAGCAGCAGTTCTTAAATTTTATCATTCATCAGAGTGTTATTATGATCTTCTTAAAAATCTCAACTTTCAATGTTTCTGATTCAGTAGGACTAGAGTGAGGCTTGGCAACATTAATTTGCCATTTTGTTTCATATTTTAATATTGCTTTTCCTTATCTTCATTTCTACTTAATTTGCAGTGCTTATTTCAATATTACTCTTCTTTATTTTAAATTCACCTCTAACTTAATGACTTTTATCAAAAATAATTACCAAATACTCAGTATTGCATGGTATTGTGGGGTAAATTAAAATGAGTTCACAGATATGTAAATTAAAATAAGATAGTGGTTTCCTCTAATAACTCTATTAGACAGGTACAATTGGTCTATATGACAAAGAAAAATAATTTCAAAATATATCAGTCAATTAGAAGGTTCTGACAAATCCATCAGTTGAATTTCAACAGTATTAATCACCAGATACCCACACTTTCTATTTTAACTCTTTTACTCCTGAAATGTTATATCTGCTATTCTGTTTTTAGCACAATGAACAGGACTGATTCTCTCTCTCTCTGTCTTGGGATATTACTTTTCTAAACTTCAATGTCTCTATTTGTAGAATAGGATAAACTACCTCAAAGTGTTGTGGGAAATTTAGATGAGAAATCCTAAGTGGAAGCACTGATTGCTGTGCGTAGTAGACCCTCATTAAAATATTGGCTGAGGCTTAAGCTGTGCTAACCTTCTATAAAGATAATATTTTTAAAAAATGCAATTAATGTACATTAAATTTAAGATTTGCCCATGAAGAGATTGGTTGAAACATGGTAGAGTGAGATACTTCCCCAGATCTCTCCACTTGAAGCAACAATAAGCTGAAAATCTAAAACTCAACAACAACAACAAAAAACAAGCACTCAATCTGCACACTAGCATGTCTGAGTGTGGAATCTGTGCATAAGAGCTACCACAAGTCAGATGCCCAAGTGTCAGGCAGGTGACTGGGGAAAGAAGTTGCCTCTCCCAGCTGGAGTTCCATGTAGGGGGAGGAGTAGGAGAGAAGGTGCAGCAAATCCATGAACAGCCCTGCCTGAGAGATCTGTGAGCTACCCACAGCTAATGGCAGTGCCTGGTCATCAGGACAAAGGCAGAGAAACTGGGATGGCAGAAAAGTTGGAAAAGCAGAAAAGCAACAGTTGATTTTTACCAGCCATGGTTGCAAAACCAAGGCTGAGCCTTAGCGCACATCCCACAACCCAGAGGGCCCCTCCCCACATACCCTCCAGTAATAAAATTACAAAGCCCCAGGGGAATCTGAGCAAAAATACTGAAATAGTCACTAACACTGACAGAAACTGAGACTAAGGGTCACAAGCATGATTAAACAAATACACACACACACACACACACACACACATTATTAATACTTTATATAAAGCAGAGATCCAAGACGCTTAGACTCCAGTTACTGGAACTCCTCTATCTCGCTCCCCCAAACAAAATACCTTTTTTGAAACAGGCGTGGGACCACAATACATACTACATAATAAATCTTTTTGGGGAAAAAATTTAGCACACACTTCTATTAATGCCCAGGCAAAGAAATAATACATTAAACACCATGAACAATCAAGGTGACAAGGCATCTAGGAAAGAAAGAAAGTAATCTCTAGAAAATAAGCTTATAGACAGAAATATGCAACTCCAATGACAGAGATTTCAGGATGGTGCTTCTGAAAAAATTCAATGAGATATGAAATAAATCATATCAACAATTTCAGGAATTGAAAAAAGACAAGATGATCAGAATAAGTTATGTAGCAAGGAGATTGAAACTTTCAAAAATAATCAAATAGAATTCTGGATACAAAGAACACACTGAAAGACACGAAAAATTAAATAACAAGCTTGGGAAATAGAGTCAACCAAATGGAGCAATAGATCAGTGATATAGAAGACAGAAATCTAGAAGTATTTCAGAAGAAAGAAGAGAGAAACAGAATGAAAAATAATGAAAGAGAAATTCCAGAACTGGCTGGTAGCATTAGGAGTGGAAACATAAGGATAATGCACATTATTGAAGGGGAGGAAAAAGAAGCAGAGATTAGAAAGCATTTTCAGAGAAATAGTTGACAAGAATTTCCCCAATCTAAGGAAAGAGCTGGAACTTGTAATTCAAAAGGTCAATAGAACAACCAATCATCTCAACCCAAAAGTGCCTTCACCAAGACACATTGAATTAAAATTATCAAAAATCAATGACAAATTCAGAATTTTCAGGGCAGCCAGGGAAAAGAAAATAGTAACCTATAAAGGAAAACTCATTAGAATATTGTTGAACTTCTCAACACACCTTACAAGCCAGAAAGAAGTGAAATCAAATATTCAACTATTAAATGAAAGGAACTATCAGCCAAGAATAACGTATCCAGCTAAGCTCTCTTTTAGATATGAAAGAGAAATTAAGACATTTCCTGACATAAAAAGAAAAAAATAAACTTGAGAGAATTCTTTTCTACAAAGCCTGAACTACAGAAAATACTGAAACAGTTCAACTCACCTAAAACAAAATGACCAAAAAATATGCATAATTAGGAGAAAGGTGAATAGGAGGCTAATAGATGCAGAGGATTGCAACCCTTACTAGGAACAGAGCATTATAACCACTAACAAGAGATTTGCTACAGCAAGATAATAAAGAATGGTCAACATACATAGGGACAAATGGAAACAATTACTGAAAAGGGGAGGATTCAAAGATTCAAATTCACAAAGAGGACTTGAGATTAGGCACACAGAGAAGAAAAAGAATGACTGTGTGTGTGTGTGTATCCTTTACATATTTGTAATGGTAATCACACACCGAAGATTCAGAACTGAAGTATATAACATAAAACAAGATCAGCCAGAGAGAAAACCCACAAGTCAACCAAAATAAAGAAAATAAAAACACAAGGACAAGGAAGCAAAGGGAATACCGATACACAAGAAAGCAAAAGATAAAATGACTATAAGAAGACCTCATATTTCAATAATCACCCTAAATATAAATGGACTGAACTCACCAATAAAAAGGAACAGAGTTGCAGAATGGATCAAAAATAAAACCCAACCATATGCTGTCTCCAGGATACACATCTCAGCTCCATAGACAAATATAAACTCAAAGTGAAAGGGTGGAAATTATATTTCAAGGAAATGGGATTCAAAGAAAAGTGGGAATAGTGGTACTACTATCAGATGAAATAGACTTCAAAATAAAAATAAGTAAAGAAATATAGTGAGGGGCACTTCGTAATGATAAAGGGAATCATGCACCAAAAAAAAACATAACACTTATTAATATCTATGTTCCCAATCAGGGATTCCCAAAAATATATAAAGCAAGTGCTAAAAGAACTAAAGGGAGAAACAGACCAAAACGCATGGTCAGGTCCTAAACATACCACAGTCAGATATTCACAGATTATCCAAAAAAAAAAAAAATCAATAAGTAAATAACATCCTCTTGTGATACATTAGACCAACTGCACATAATTGACATTTACAGAGCCTTTCATCCCAAAACATATGATTATACATTCTTCCCTGTGCACATGAAACATATTCAATGGTTCACCGCATACTGGGACACAGAAATAGCCTAAACAAATATAAGACTGTAGAAATCATACCAACCATATTTTTTTATCATAATGCTTTGAAACTAGAGATCAACTGTAAAAAAAAGAGAGGAAATTAAACAACACACTACTGAAGAATAACTGGGTCAGACAAGAAATAAAAAGGGAAATAAAAAAAATACATAGAAACAAATGATAATGATAGTACAACATATCAAAGATTTTGGGACAAGGCAAAAGCAGTCATAAGAGGCAAGCTTATATCATTACAGTCCTACTTCCAGAAACAAGAATGAGTCCAAATAATGAACCTTACTATTCATCTTAAAAGACTAAAAAAAGGAGAAACAAATGAAGCCTGGAGTCTGCAGAAGGAATGAAATAATCAAAATTATGGTAGAAATAAATGAAATTTAAAACAAACAACAGCAAAGATAAATAAATAAATAAATAAATAAATAAATAAATAAATAAATGTAACAAAGAGCTCGTTCTTTTTGAAGGTTAATAAAATTGACAAATCCCTGGCTAGACTCACTTAAGGAAAGACAGAAAGGACACAAATAAACAAAGTTTAAGATGAAAAAGAGGAAAAAAATGGAAATGACACAGATATACGAAGGATCATACAAGAATTTTATGAAAAAGTATATAACACCAAATTTAATAATCTAGAAGTAATGGACCTGACTTAGAAAAATACAACCTTCTTAGACTGAATTAAGAAGAACTGGAAAATCTAAATAGACTGAACAGCAGTATGGAAATGGAAAGAGTGATCAAAACCTCCCATAGAGTAAAAGTTCAGGACCAGATGATTTGGTTAGTGAATTCTACGAAACATTCAAAGATTTAGTTCCTATTCTCCTCAAAATCTTTTAGAAAGTCATACAGGAGGCAAAAATTCTTAATTCATTCTATGAGGCCAATAATACTATCATTCAAAAACAAGGTAAAGATAACAAAAAAAAACAAAAACAAAAAACTACAGACTGATATATTTTATGAACACAGATGCAAAAATCCTAAATGAGATACTAGCGAACCAAATACAGCAAAATATTTAAACAGTTATACACCACGATCAAATGGGTCTCATCCCAGAGGCACCAGGATGGTTCAACATATGCAAATCGATGAATGTGATACACCATATAAACAAATTAAAAATTAAGAATCATGTAATCATATCAATAGATGCAGAATAAAGCCATCAACAAGATACAGCACTCATTTATAATCAAAACACTTAAGAAAATTGGTATAGAAGGAAAGTACTTTAACATAAAAAAGGTCATATATGACAAACCCTCAGCAAACATTAGATTGAAATGTGAAAAACTAAAAACCTTCCCTCTAAGATCAGGAACAAGGCAAGGCTGTCCACTAGTGCCATTGTTATTCAATATAACATTGGGTGTCCTAGCAAGTCCAATCAAGCAAGAGAAATGTTTAAAATGCATCCAAATAGGAAAAGATGAAGTCATACTGTCACTATTTGTGGATGGCATGATTCTCTATATAGAAAACTCTAAAGCCTCCACAAGAACACTACTAAAAACAAAAGCAAATATAGTAAAATTTCTGGATACAAAATCATTTTCAAAAATTTATAGTATTCCTATACTCTAATAATGAAGTGTCAGAAAAAAAGAAATGGAAAAAAATAATTCCTTTTGCAATTTCAACAACAACAAAAAATAAAATACCTAGGAATATATCTAACAAAACATAAGAAGAACATATATAATGAAAACTATAATACCGTATTAGAAAAATCGAAGAAGATACAAAGAAATAGAAACATATTTCGTTTTCTTGGATTGGAAGAATCAATATAGTTAAAAGGACCTTATTACCTAAAGCATTATACATATTTAATGCCATCCCTATAAAAATCCATTCATCATATTTTAAGGAAATAGAACAAAAAATCTTTAGCATTGTATAGAAGCACAAAAGATGCCAAATTCCCAAAGCCATGCTGAGAAAAACAAAACAAAACAAAAAACAAACCAAAAAAAACAAGGCTGAAGGCAATACTCTGCCTGACTTTAAATTATTCTACAGAATGACAGTAATCAAAACAGCATGGTATTGCCAGGTGAATAGACACTTGAGCCAGCAGAACAGAATCAAGAGTCTAGAAGTAAACCCATATTTATATGGGCAAATAATTTTTGACAAAAAAGCCAAAAACATAGTGGAGACAGGAAAGTCTCTTTAGTAAATGGTGCTGGGAAACTGGAAAGCCACGTGCAAAAGAATGAAATGTTGTCTATCACCACACACCAAAATTAACTCAAAAAGGATTAAGGATATGAATATAAGACCTGGTCCAATAAATTGAATAGAAGAAAACATAGGAATTAAACTCATGGACCTTGGACATAAAGAGTATTTTACGAATTTGATTTTAAATACAAGGGAAATAAAGCCAAAATTAATAAATGGGACTACATTAAACTAAAAGTTTCTGCACAGTAAAAGAAACCATGAGCAAGGTAAAGAGACAACCATCTTAATGGGAAAACATATTTGCAAGCAACACCTACAACAAGGGCCTTACATCCAAATTTTACAAAGAACTCATATGACTCAATAACTACAAATATCAAACAATCCAATCAAAAAATGGGTAGAGGACTTGAACAGAAATTTCTCCCTAGAGGACATACAAATGGCTAACAAATATATAAAAAAATTTTCAACATCACTAGCTATCAGGGAAATAGAAATCAAAATCACAATAAGTTACCATCTCATCCCTGTTAGAGTAGCTATAATCAACAGGACAAGTATTAACAAATGTTGGAGAGGATGTGAAGAAACTTGAACCCTTATACACTGCTGGTTGGACTGTAAATTGGTGCAGCCACTGTGAAAAAGGGTTCTCAAAAAATTAAGCATTGATGTACCATATGATCCATCAATCTCTCTACTGCATATTTACCACCAAAGATTTGAAAATCCATATCTGAAAAGATATTTGCACACCGATGTTCATAGTGGCATTATTCACAGTGGCCAGGACAGAGAAGCAACTGAGTTGTCCTACGATAGATGATTGGCTAAAGAAGCTTTGGTACATATATACAATGGAATATTACTCAACCATAAAAAGAAATACTGCCATTTGCAACATCATGGATGGACCTTTAATTAATCATACTAAGAAAAATAACCAGTCAGAAAAAGTCAAAAAATCACATGATCTCACTTATATGTGGAATATAAGCCTAAAGGCAACAAATGAACAGGAGAAACAAACAGAGACTCATGGACATGGAAATTGGACTAGTGGTTTCCAGAGGGGAGTGTGGAGGGAGGAGTGGGAAAAAATAAATACATAGGACAAATTTTTAAAAATACAAAAAAAGGAACAAATAAAAAATTGAATCTCAATATTTAAAAAATTTTAAAAATGAACAGAATGTACTGATATATAAAAAATAATTTCTCAAGAAAAATTTTAGGAAATTTATTCTGATAATAGATTGAAGGATTTAGTTAATGTAGTAAACATTAATTACAGTTTTATAGTATTGTGGTTTTTTTTGCATTTTTTTAACTGAAATCTCTGATTATTTCCAAGGTAGTTGAAAGGTTTCAGGTTCACCTGAGTCACATTTTTCCCTTAAACTTAATTTAGGCTACATTTTTATTACCATTGAGATTTGCACATTTAAGATGAGTTCATTCTTAAAAAAAAAAAAAAAACAGGAAAAAAAGAAAATTTTTTCTGGCAATATCAGCCTTATTTTATCAATGTTTTAATTCCTTTACCCACTATTTGTTACAAATATTTATGGATCATTATAGAATAGCAGATGTTGAAACAAAAACACTGTAGATATTTTTTACTTTTGCTAATAACCTTAGTACTTGAGAATTGTTTTTCATCTTCTATCATAAGAGTTTTTGTTTGAATAACGAATTTAATATGTTCACTGAATATAAAATTTAGAATTTTATAAGATTATGTCTATGATGAGCCTGGGTCTATACAGACAAAATAGTTTGATGCCTTTATTAGCCTGAAGACATACATCCTTCAAAGCTTGAAACATAAAAAAAAATGTGATCTAAATTACTCTAATTCTACCCAAACCGATCAGAACTGCATAAGTAATTTCTCATCTCTGAACTTCCAGTGACAGATCATTCTGATTCTCTCTTTTTTCTTTCCTATCTGATCCTATCCTTATACATATTCATAGTCAATGATATTCCTTTAGGGGAAAAACTATTCTTAAGACTTACTTACACAAAGCCAAAAAAAAAATCAACAAATAATATTAAATGCAGTTGTCTAACACTCTATTCCTATGAATGTTTAAATATTTAAAACTTAGCCAGAGGAACCTTTAATATGAAGAAACAGAAATAATAAGGAAATTAAGAACTATATTATCTAATGTCTTGCAATTCTAAAATCTTGTAATCAGACTTGACCAAATCACCAAACCTTGCTGTCCTAGATTCCAATTTTATTAAGTTGTTCTTTTTTTTTAATGATTCACTTATTTGGATAAAGTACTTTAAGGATTAACATCATGACATTTTATTTTAATGATGTTATATTCAGTTTAGTAGCATATGTTAACAATTTCTGCATTTGACGACCTGTACCTGTCTTCATGTTTGCTTTCAATGACTTTTAAGGAACATGCCTCCATCCCCTGAGCATCTGCATCTATTAGTTCTCTAAGGACTGTCATTTTCCTAATCTGAACTGATCACTAGGGAAAATACCTTTCTCACTGCATTTGTGTACATTGCTACCTCTCAGCCACAGTTTAGTTAGCATATGAAAATACCATATTTTTTATACAACATTGCAATTACTTCCTGTTTTGGGTTACTGACAATGAATTTCATCTTACTTTCAGTTAAAAGATAGTGGATTTTTGATGCTATTGGACGTTGATGTATACTGCTTTATTGCCTCAGCTACCACTTTCCAGAAGATACTTTCTTATCTGGCTACTTATGTGTTATTTTCTCCCATTTGCCTAAATGTAGGCTCTGTGGTTAGCAAAATTTTATTAATGGCACCTCACGGCTTTTTGAACATTGTCAGCCCTTTCAAAAATATAAAGTATTTATAAGCTGCATTTTCAGGTCTAGATAATTATATATTTACTTTTCAATAGAATAAAACATGTTATAAATGACAGTTCTGTTTAGTTCTACTAGTATATATTCTCCTGCAAAGACTTTATATATATTATATCCCATGTTATGCACTGAAGCCAAAATATATAGACACACTGTGGTATTATTCCCATAGATGTATAGTACCCTGAATAAAATAAAAATATAAAACAAGAATAAATTACTGAGGTCCACTTTAAATAAAAGTGTGACCTTAAAACTGTATTACTTTTATGCTACTGACATTCCCATTGGTATATTCTTCATATCCTTTCAAAGCTTTATATCTTGTTTAGATAGCATGGTGATTTTTTTGCAATACTGTTTGTGTCCAAGCAGATACAAGGTTTGTAGAAAATGTGTCTAGGGAGCCATTAAAGTGGTGGAAAATATATTTCTCCATGATATTTTAGCACTTTAAAATGTTCAATCACAGGAGAAAATGTTTTGTTATAAACATCTTAAAAGCCTTACATAGGCAATGGCTTCCCATAGCACTTATTTAAATAATTTTAAGAGCTAGAATAAACAAGTTCCATATGCCAAAGCTCATTTTTTTATTTTCTTGATTTTTGACAAGTTTTGATCCATTAAGTGCAATGTAATCTGTAAACTACGATAAAAAGTACGATAAAAGAATAATCTTGCTGTCAATTTACTAAAATAAAGCCAGAAAATGCATTTTCCCTACAGCATAGGTTTTAGTCTTTCTGCACAAGGTATTGTTTGATGACTATAATTTAACAAAGAAAAATGACATTTTACATACTCAATGTGTTGTATATGTTTATGCATGCACATGTGTATGTGCATGTATTCTCTCTTAGCATTCAAAATAAAGTAAAAGGGCACCTTCCAAATCCTTAATTTATCCCAAAGAGTTTATTCTCTTATATACATTTCAATAATCAATTTTATAACTGGCACCTTTTCTCAAAATTTACTAGTGGTTCCCAATTGTTTTCTTTTTAAAGTATTACTGGTATGATCATGAAATCTAAAGCCTCTACCAACTACTTCTTATCCAGCTGCTTTTCTATAAACTATGTTATATAACTGCCAAAATATTGAAACCTCTTAAACTTCTTACAAACATTAATCATACCTTCCTGCATATTAAAGATGTACCCACTATTGAAGAAAAAAGATATAGCACAGTTTTTATGTTTCTTTGAAAGAGAAAAATAATAACTAGAGTCTAATCTATGTTTTTAACAATTACTTTTACTCTTAGCTCCAGTATTGCACTTTCTATTTCCTACTGGACACTTTCACTGGGATATACCATCATGACATGCATCTTTTGAGAAAGCAAACCTATCATTTTATTAAAGTCATTTATCTCCTAACTATAGGCCTGAAACAAATATGACTTCATATTGTGGTTCTTATTTTTGTCAGTTTCCCCATTACTTACCAAGGCCTAAATCCTGATGACTTTGACTTTTATCACCCTTTTGCCTCTCTCACATCTAATCTGTAAACAGTTCTTCTTAATACTACCTTTAAAATATCTCCTGTTCCAACCACACACTTAGTTAAAATAGGCTCCTTAACTGAAATCCAAAGCTTTGGTCTTCCATAAACTATTAGATTTTAGACAGTAATATTAGATTAAATTTCTTAAAATCAATTTAATTCTTTGTGAACAAACCAACAGGCCCTCAAGAATCTTCTTAGTTTTACCTTCCCTTTTGTACTTCATTCACAAATACTCTCCTACAAAAAGTCAGCTGGAATCAACTCGTTTGACTCCCTGTTACCTATTACTCACAAAGCTTTCTCATTTCCATAGGGTTTCTTCACTATATATGTCTAGAATATTACCCATCCCCTACGCATTTCTAAATATTATTTACCCTTTAAGATCATAAATCAATGTTCTCTATTAAAGCTTTTCCTGACTATCTCAGCCCATAATAACCTTATACTTCTTTGAAGTTCTATACAGAGTTAATTTTCTGTACCATACATACAGAAACTTGTACTATATACTAAAATACATCTCTCATAATGTTATTTATTAAATATTTTATCAGTAATTAAATATTCATATGTTAATGCTTATATCCCTAATTAAACATTAAAATATTTGAGAGGGGGAACTGTTGTCTACTTACAGTTCTTTTTGTTCTCTGCAAAGGCTACAATTTTGCCATACATGTTGTTGACATGCAATACACATTCATGGTTTGACTTCTAAGTTACATAAGATGAAAAACAATAAGACTATTTCAAAAAGGTCAGTGCTATCTAGAGATCACAGGACTTAACATAAAAATAAATAGTTACCTAGATTCTGAATCCTTGGAAACTTCCAATTATCCCCAACCTAAAGAAAGTGCACTCAACAGGATAATATCCATTTTGTGGTTAGAATGAGATTGTTAAAAATTATAGACTAGTGGTCAGAAAAATCATCAATGGGAATAGAATTTTGAGGTGTTGATTAATTCTGGAACAGATCTCAATTTCCTGAATTCAAAATGAATACATTTTTATAAATGGAAAAGGTATGATTTTTGTAGCATTACTTGAGAACATTTCTCTAAAGCAGCATTCTATGCTTGGTGGCAACTAGGTTTTTGTTCTCTGACAGTTGAGTACATCCTTTATAATAATGTACTATTGACAATTTAAGCTAGAGTTATTCTTCAATTCAACTTTTAACATTTAAAAAGTGAATTTTAAAATGGAGATTTTAAGCTCTTGTGTACTTGTTCATTATTATATACAATAAAGTAAAATTTAATCTTGAATACACTTTGAAAATAGGCTAACCATGGTTGTATACAACTTGAGATATATCTACACATAAAACTATTTTAATCCTTTTTGCTGAATGAATTTAGGAAAAAACATTTAATAAATTGATTAAAAAATAAAAACAAAGCAGTTATTTTAGAGTTGACATGTCTTTAGATTTAATTAGTTGCCCAATTCAATTTTAATGACCAAACTCTATGTGTGCATGTGTGTGTGTAATAGCCAAGTGCATATAAAACTTGAAGCAATTTTCATTTCTACCAAGAAGTATATTACAAATGTGAAATATTTTTTCTATGTAAAATAAAAGACTCTCTATAACTTTTAAGTATTTTTTTTTTTAAAATTGAATTACAACTGGGAAATTCAATTATTCTTTTCTTTTGGTTGATTCTAACTTCCCACCTTTATCAAATTGGAAAATAGGTGGCATCTATTTCTAATATCTTAAAAAAAGGTAGTTTATGAATCCTTTTTTCATTGCATTTTATATGCAGAAAGGTGTAATTCTACACTGCAGTATCTCTGTATACAAACAGGGAACTTACACATAAATGTATTTAACTGCTTTTCATCTCTTATCTACCTTCAGTGTTATATATATATATATAGGAATATCTTAAACCTTTTTCAAATTCATTCAGAAATACCAAAATAGATATAGCTGTAAGCTGTTATTTAGGTCTTTATAGATATCAGACTTTTTTTTTAATACTTTTTAAATAAGCACAATATTTTTTAATATTGTAATTGAAGATAATTAAAAGGCAGTTATGTTTTCCAAATTTTACATAACATTTTAAATAGGCTCCATCCGTTATATTTGTAATTAACTCTTTGGGCTTCAATAATTTTCAAGAGATTGTTATAAACTAAAAGTTAAGGGGTATGTACCTGTGTTAGCTATACAAACAAAATACAATTCAAATAGTTAATCACTCTTTTAGATTCAAAATACTATTAAAGCCATACATAAATATCCATCAGAGACAAGGATGATTTTTTTTTTACCTTTCATGAGGAAGATAAAATTATCTCATGGGAGCTACTGCCCTTTTTTATTACTAAAACCACAGAGAAGCCTCTAAAATTTAATCATTTACAGTAACAATCACAACTTGTTTCTTGAATTATTAATCATGATTACACATATTTTTGCTTGCACGGTAAAAATAATCTAGAGTACACAGATTGGGAAAAAAGATTTGGCTTTAAAAAACTTAAATATAAATCCTCAAATGTAGATATATAATTTTTTTTTCAAAAAGACATCTTGACATTCTCACAAGTTGGAAAGCTAGCCCCACATGTAAGCATAAATCAGAAAGTAGGAAGTATAACTAGATATGCCTTAAGAGTAGAGCCAGCCTTTATTAAAAAATGAATAAGTCCTACATATTCTTAGAATTTCATTCAACTTTAATTAAGTAGGTGTTTTATCAAGAGAGATAAAAAAAGGAGAAACTTTAAGTGAGTTTCCAAGAGACTAGTCGAGATGGTATGGAAGTTAGATGCTGCACACACTTGATCTCATGGCTACACCAAAATTGTAGCAGTACTACAAAGCAATCAGCACGTGGAGTTGCCCGAGGTCTGGATGAACAGAAACTCTACAACCAGGGACAAAAATAAGAGGTCATGTAAGTCTATGGCCATGCCATTCTGAACAAGTCCAATCCCATCTGATCTTGGAAACTAAGCAGGGTCGAAATTGGTTAGTATTTGGATGGGAGACCACCTAGGAAGACCAGGTGCTGTAGGTGTGAAAAATAAAAACTAAGATATTGTAAACTTGTGAGGTCCTTGAAATCTGTGAAGTCAATCAAGGGTTGCCCTGCCTGAAAATAAAATAATATAAAGGTAAGAGGTCACCTCAAACTCGTAAGAGGGACAGAGACACAAAATGGCTTGGTCCCACAATCGCATGTGGCCATTGAGATTAGGAAGGGCTATCTTGGCTGCAGAGCCCACTCCCCTACATAAGGAGTGAAGGGCCCCACCCTAGGGTTCCAGTGCTGGAAAGAGAAGTCCCTACAACTTCTGGCTGATAGACTCACTTGCTTTAGGCTCCAGTACTGGGTCAGCTACTCGAGGAGCACCAGGGACATACAGGGAAATACTGACTCACTGGGCTTCAGGACAAGGGCTAGAGGGATGGCTTTCTCCCAGACAATAGAACTGGCAGTATCCATTGTTCCTTGCTTGAGCCCTTCCCACTCCCATTGTACAGACACAGGCATCATCATAGCTGAGTCTCCATCAAATTACATAACACAGGTTGCTCTGCCCAGGGGATTCCATGAGATTTTGTCTCTCCCAACTTGAGGGCCCACCTAAGCAGGTTCCAGTGGTTTATTCCATACAAATGGCATATCTTGGCTCTATGTATCTTCCTAAGACCTTTCAAAGGCTCACAAAACCCAAAGAAACAGCATCTGGCCTCAGCATGCACTTTACTTCTTGCTTAGAAGCCCCAAGCCCCACACTAGCAGCAGCCAGCTTTGGTTTCTGGCTTAGCCTCGCAAGGCACCTATAAAACCAGCATGGGTAGCAGGCATCTATAAGCCCAGCATGGGTAGCAGCCAGAGATGCACAGGATGCAGATGAACTTGGCCTGCAGCTGGAACCCTCCCAAGACTGTGCCACTGGGTCCCACAGCACACCTACTACATAAAGCCACTCTAAGGCACGGAGACTTAGGAGCCCTACTTTGTACACAGAAAGAGACAAAACTTAAGCCAAAATGAGGAGACAATGAAGTATGTCCCACATGAAAGAACAGAACAAAGTTCCAGAAGAAGAATTAAATAAAATGGAAATAAGCAATCTACCAGATGCAGAATTCAAAACACTGGTTATAAGGATGCTCAATGAACTTAAGGGAAGAGTAGATGAACTCAGTGAGGACTTCAACAAAGATATTTTAAAAACATAAGAATGGAGATAGAAAACATAAAAGGGGACTAGTCTGAAATAAAGAATACAATATCTGAGATGAGAAATATATTAATTGGAATAGATCAAATGACCTATAGAGAGGATAGAAAAGTCAAGGATAGTCAATCAGAATGGCAAGAAAAATAAGCCAAAACTGTAATAATAACTTAAGGAGTCTATGGGACACTATTAAAAGTAAAAATATCTATGTCATTAGGAGTAACTGAAAGAAAACAAGATTTTGAAGAGCTATTTGAAGAAATATTGATAGAAATTGTTCTTAACCTGGTGAAAGAAGCAGACATATAACCCTAGGAGGTTCAGAGAGTCCCAAACAAGATGAATTCAAAGTGGCCAACACCAAGACATATTATCATTAACATGAGAAACATTATATAAAAGAGAGAATCTCAAAAGTAGCAAGAGAAAAGCAGTGCTACCTATAAGGGAGTTGCTAGAAGACTGTCAGCTGATTTTTCAACAAACACTTTCCAGGCCAGAGGGCTTGACACGAAATATTAAAAATGTTGAAAATCTAATACCAACAACCATTATTACTCTACCCAGCAAAGCTATCATTTAGGATAGAAGGACAGATAAAGCACTAAAGCAGCTTATCACCAGCAAGCCAGTGTTACAGGAAATATTGGTGAAAATTCTTTAAGAAGAGAAAAAGAATATGTATAAAAATATGAATATATAATGGCAATAACTGCATATATATCAAAAATACTTCAATGGAAAAATAGTTAAATTCTCCAATCAAAAGATAGGGTAGTTGAATGGGTAAGAACAATATCCTAACATAGGCTGCCTATAAAAGACTCATTTTGGATTAAAACACAAACATAGATGAAAAGTAAAAGGATGGAAAAAGATATTTCATGATGAACCTAGAGAGTATTGTGCTAAGTGCAGTAAATCAGTTAAAAAAGACAAAAGACATTATTTTATATACACGTGGAACCTAAAGAACAAAATAAACAAAAACAAAACAGTAACAAACTCTAATACAGAGAAACTTTTGAGGGTTACCAGGTGGGAGGGGAGTTGGGGGGATTTGTGAATAAGGGGAAAGAGATTTAAAAGTGCAAATTGCTAGTTTAAAAATAGTCATAAAGGTATAAAATACAGCATAAGGAATATAGTCAGAAATATAATAATATGTACAGTGTCAGAGGGGCACTAAATTCATTGGGGTGATGACTTTGTTAGTTATATAGATGTCTAATCACTGTCTGTACACTTGAAAATAATATAAGATTGTATGCTAACTATAACTGACAAATAAAAATATTAAAAAATAATAAAGAGTTTCCACTGATTTAAAGGTGCCTTCTGTGTAATATAAATATAAATAAGTTTCCTTTTACTTTCTGATTGTTTCTGAGCTATTTTCTCTCCTCACCTCTGTAATTCAAGTATTGATAGAAGGGAAATCCCCAGTAAATGATAGTAAGAAAAAGTGAAATCTTCAGTAGGTTGAAGTATCAGCGTTATCAATTAAAATAAATTATCCTGGAGGATATGAAAATAGGAAAGTGATATAATTACAAATTTTGTGTATCATTGTAATTCAACAATTGTGACAAAGAATGTAAAAGCAAATTAAACTTTACTGAGTGGGGACTAAAGTAATATGTTGCATGACAGCTATATGCTTGTGAATGGAAAAGACTTTGTTATGTATCATATTCCAGCTAATGTATCTATATTTATTTTACGTAGTAAAATAAATTTTAATACTTTTTCTAGTCCTGTTAGAATAAAATGAATCTTGTAATTTTCATTCAAAAGTGTAAAAGTACAAAATTATTTTTACAATTTAAACCTCTAGAGAAATGTTTCCATATTGGCAATTGATTTTGGTGTCTTTTTTTTTTTTTTTTTTTTTTTTTTTAGATTTTTTAACTCCTCATTAAAGGCGATGATAATGAAAAAAAATTATTTCTGGAGGAAAATATGATTTACTGCAGTAGTCTTAAATTTGTTATCAGCTCTTGTTCACTAAATAAAATAGTTTTCCCAATCCAATAGGCATAGTGTCATAATTGGCACATGAAATACTAATTGAAAAAAAATGTTTCTTAAAAGTATTTACAAGTGGTTTTAAACAATTAACCTGAACTACTATGAACATTTGAGATGCTTTTTTTCTTTTTCTTTTATCCCAGAATTAGTAAGAATTTTAATCAGACTAATTTGTACATGTTGTTTCCATCCACATCCTCATCCATCACTTAATTAGTTTGGCTGCTTCCTTATCATGATAACCATGACACCAGCACTGACTTCTCATGGCTTGGTCTCTGTAGGTTGCAGATATATCAGTTGTAATATAATCATTACCAAGTACTCACAACCTAATAGGCAGCAGCTTGCTCTTTAGGTCCATACATGCATATGCATCTCTACTCTCCTACTTAATATTCGAGGAATTTCTGGTACTACTCACTGTGCTTCAGTTTCAAGGAAGATGGAAGAGAGATAAGATGCATATATTGTTTATTTAAATTCTGTCACGCCACTTCCAGGTGGTTAGTTATCTGCCTCTCTTCCTTTCTGCCTCCTCTCTCCTATCCTTCTCCAAAGCCCATGACCAAAATTTATATGATTGGGTAGTATCAGGGAGTATTTCATGGTCTGTGGTTGAAATTATAGAAGAAAGGAGAGCAGTTCCAATATCTTCTCTTCATGGATCCTTCTGTACATTCCTATAATGTCTCCAGTATATGCCTATAAACATTTGCTTCTTATGACGTAACTGTCAAATTCTGAGAAACAAGTAATTTAATCTGGTACATAGCTATGTTTGGGACCTAGTTGTCTTAGATTGTCTTTTTCTTGAAACTTAAGAAAATTCTCTCAACTGTAATTTGGAGAAGCGTATATGAAGCATACATGGTATATATGTGGCATACATAAAAAAAATGCCTCTGGAATTCTCAATTCTTCAAACTCTTGCTCTCCACAATTTCCACTCTTGTATCCTTGACTTTAAATTGTAAAGTAAGATTCTAAAATTTTCTCATCTTAGTAAAAGAATCTTTCCTTGATCATACCTTCCCTACTATCACACCACTTTTCTTCTTAACTTACATAGCACAAATCATCGAAAGAGTTGTCCATGTTTACTGTCTCTGCTTCTTTTGTGAACTTACTTCAAGTAAGCTTTTGCCCCCACCTACCCACTCTTATAAAGGCAGCCAATTATTTACATTACTATATCCAAAGGATAATTATTAGCCAATTTTACTTGACTTAGAACCTTTAGATCATGCCATCTGTCTTGAAATGTCTTTCATTTGAATCCTGGAACACTGCTTTCTCTTAGTTTTCTTTCTACTTCATTTTTTGAATTTTCTTCACAGGCCCCTTTTCATCTCCAAGACCTACTTTGGATGTCTGAGGGCTCAGTTCTTGAACCTCTTCTCTATTCTCTGTAATCACTCCATTTGTTGATCACATTCAATTTCATGGCTTTAAATGGCATCCATGAACTGATTATTCACATATTTATATCTCCAGCTTATATCTTTTTCATAAATTCTCGACTGTATATCCCACTGCTTATTCCACATTTTCACTAGGTGTCTAATAAGTAATTCAAAATTTACATGACCAAAACCAAGCTCCTCACTTCCTCTATTTAAATGTTCCTTGTAGAGATATTCTATGTTGGATAATAGCAATGCATCCTTCCAAATGCTTAAAATTAACAAAATTTGGAGTCAACCTTGATTCTTGTCTTCCTCTCATACCATAGAACAAATCCATCCACAAACTCTTTGGTCTCTAACTTTGAAACTATATCCAGAATCAGACCACTTTTCCCCACCTATACCAGTACTGTCCTGCCACTATAGACTCACAAAACATTATTTACATTCTGGCTACTCTATGCTTCAGCTTTTGATTCTCTTCTTAACTGGTATCCAGAGTAATACTTAAACATATAACTGAAGTTATATCTCTTCTTTGTTCAAAACACATTTCCAATGGCTTCTCATCTCAGAGGAAGGGACAAGATCCTTAATAACTTATAAGGTCTTACATGTTCTGAACTCCTTTAACTTTCTGCTGTATCCCCTACTACAGTCCGACCGCATCAGCCACACTCCATCATTAAGACCCTTACATCTGCTATTCTCTCTGGCTAGAAAGGCCATCTACATGGCTATTATGCTCTATGAGACATTTTATGGCCACCTTATTTAAAATGGAATGTCTTTCAACACTGCCAACATAGCCCATCCCTCTTCTCTAGTTTGTTTTTTCTATAGCACTTATCACCATTTAACATTAAACAGATAAAGTAGATATGCACATATAATTATGTGTAAATTATATATATGTATATAATTCTAATTAAATATAATTAAAGTACTTATATATAAGTACATCATATATGAATTATATATATATATGTATATATATACACAAATGTGTGTGTGTGTGTGTGTGCGTGTGTGTATATATATATATATATATATATATATATATATATATATATATATAAAATTAACTTTGATATCTATCTCTTCCAACTAGATATAATATCCTCCTTAGGAGTAGATATTCCTGCCTCTTTTATTTACTGCTGTTATATATAGCTTAGAATACTGCCCAACACATAGTAGAAATTCAATAAATTGTTAAAAAATAAAAAAAGAAAACATCATTATAGCTTTAGTCAATCTGGGCATAATAAGTGTTAGCATTTGCACAGAATATTATTCATTTAACAATTCATATGTTGGATTGTGCTTTTTTTATATAGCCTTAAACCAGTAGTTCTGTCAGTATAACTGAACATTGCAAGCATTTGACTTGTTTCCTTAAGCTGTAAACTTCTTAGAGGCAAACACTACCGATTCCACTTTTTTGGGTAATACCTTTGATGCCTTTATATGGCATGCTAAACGACTATTTGATGATGCATATAACTTAAAGGCGACTCAAAATGACATGTTTACTTTCTTTCAAAAAGCTTTAATTTTCAATGAAATTTCTATTTTACATGAGGCATCCTTTCAGATATGCTATTTATACTCATACTAAAATAAGCATTATTGTTATTAGGTTTTCAGAATAGAGCTTGGCCATTGATATGAATGTGACAAGGGCTGACAATAGAAAGTGGCTTTGACAAGCTATTTATTCCAGAAATGAAAACTATTTTTTCTAAGTAACCCATTTAAATGTCATTTTTATTTAGAGAGATGAAAAAATTCACTAGGGATTTATTTAGACTACAGAAAAACATAAATATAAATATTCTGGATGTGTATGTACTTATTTGGCAAATATATATACATATATAAACATGTTTTCTTATATTTTCATCAAGACACTAATGTTTAAGGAAACAAACGATAATCTAAAATAGAAAACAGTAGAGTGTATTTTAATAAATTTTCCAAATTTGTTAATGCTTTCTCCCAGGCACCAGTGAGAACACTCTCTTCTAGGCATTTTTTAATGTTCAAAGACAGATGTGTAGGTATACACAAGAGCTCTAGTACCAGGTAGTCTCTTTTACTAAAGGTAGAGTCTAAGAAAATATACTTGTCAAAGGTAAGCCATAACTTTTCCAATGATTTACTATTTTATGAAAGTAGTACATGATCTTCCTTACCTCTTGTTTCATGCCTGAGCCAGATAGTCAGGAATGATGCATGTTATTGCCATTAAGTAGGAAGGTTGTTGAGTGAAATGACCTGAATTCAAATTAAATTTCCATCACTTACTGAGTGATCTTAGGAAAATTTCTTCCCTCTAAGCCTCAATTTAATCATCTGTAGAACGGGGATAAAATATAGTTGACTCTTGAACAATACAGGATTGAACTGTGTGGGACCACTTTTATATGGATATTTTTCAATAAATACTGTAAATGCATTTTTATTCCTTTATGACTTTCTTAGAAACATTTTATTCTTTTCTATCTTACTTTATTATAAGAATACAGCATATAATACATATAACCTACAAAATATGAGTTAATCGATTATTTATGTTATCAGTTAAGAATTCTTGTCAACAATAGGCTTTTAGTAGTTAATGTTTGAGGAGTCAAAAGTTATATGTAGATTTTCAACTGCACATGGGGATCAGTGCCCTCAACCTGCATATTATTCAAGAGTCAACTGTAGTACCTACCTTATAAGATCATTTTGAAATTTAAATGAGTTAGCTAATACTCTAAAGTCCTTAAAGCCATGTCTGACTAAGATAGTACCTTATTAGGTATTTATTGTTATTAATAAAATTTTAAAATATTTTGGATGGGAGAGTATGTAAGAAAAACAGAGTAAATGTAAATTCAGCACTTCCATGCTAGCAAGCAGCACTATACTTTAGTAGTTTTCTACTACTACCAGATTTCTATTTTAGGTCAACTTAATAACAATGTGGACTGAGTGAATTATTAGCCCCTGTAAATTTATTCATGTCATGTGGAAGACTTTATATCTTCACTTTTCTTAATCAAAACATACTCTTCATTCCATAGTTAACTTAAGTCCCACCTCCTCCAAAAGCTTTTTGGAACTACACAATGCATTCCACCTGCATTCACAGCATCAATTGCCTGTGCTAGTAATTTGCAAAGTAATCCTTTCCAGACATGTGACACTCCGCTTTTTAATATTCTTATTGTTCTTAAATATACCTCTGTATATTCCTATAGCACCTAGAACACTCCTTTGCTGACATTGTAGATTCACAATGATTATTTCTTGATTGTATTTTACTCTATTTTATTTTGTATTGAGTAATAATATAATAAGACTGATTTATCTAAATTTCATAAGCAAAATGTCCCTGTATCATGAGTTTATACTCATTACATACAAATAAATGCCTTATAATTTGTGTCCATGTATACATGCCCACACACACACACGCACACACACTTATAAATAATAGTACCCTGATTATAAATAATAGTGTCATGAAGATAGTTGTTTTTCTTAATGAACTTCCATAAAATATAACTTGTCCAATGCCTCCCACTGACTATTTCCACTGAAATTACAAATTTCAGCTTGTTAATGGGGACTCATTAAGTAAAGAATTTGAGTCACAGTGTTCAGAAATGCTATTGATTGTATTTATTACTTGAATAACCAACCCCCTAAAACATAATAGCAAGTAATATGCTCATTGCCCTTGGCAATACAATGGAACTGGGCAGTGAACTACTTCAAATAGCTGTGAGTGTTAAACATTAGTTCAACATTAAGTAGGTTGATTTTAACAGCCAAATGTGCACTGCAGTCTATCTGAACATTAAAAGCACCTTTTGAGCTTATTTTTACAAAGATGTTAATGACCAGAACAAACTACTGGAGGCAGAAAAGTAATTATTTCTAGAAATTAAAGGAAACAGTAAATGAAAGCTCATTTCTTAAAAGATTGGCAGTAACTTATCTCTTTTTAAGGAAATGTCCCAAACTCAAAGCACTATGGAAATATTTAAACTGTTATTTAAATAGAAATTATTATTTTTTTGCAAATACAATTTTCAGGGGACAAATTAACAGCTTTTCTAAAATTGAGTTATGAAATACCATAAGAATATTTGTTTTAATGATAATTTAAATGCTCAATTTAGAAATTTTCTACAGTAATGAGAAATAGAAATAAACCACAAAGATAAATGGGCATGAAAAAAGGGAAAGAAAATGCAAAAACTTATGCTAAAAAGCTCTGATAGCAGATGATAGTGTGGTAGCAAAGGTGCTGACAGTGAGATATAAGTCTAATGAGTTTTATTGACTCTTCCCAATACCACCAATAGGTGACTGAGGATTTAATCAGACAGATATTCAACAAATAGACAAAGAACATAAATACTGAAAAAAATATTATGGTCTTTGAAATTGTTCTCATTTTTAGTATGTTGATATTTACAAGTAGATATTTCAAGGTGTAAATATAAATAATAAAAGTGTCAAAACAATCAAATGATATAGAAAAATTTAAAACTGAAAAAATATTTGCTATTAAAATATCTGAGCAAAATTCATATTGGTGGTAAACCAAGCATAAAGCATTTGCATTATATATAAACAAAATATTTTTAACACTTCAATCTATGAGAAAATTTTTCTTCAGGAAAAAAATGTAATTATGTTGCACTAAAATCAATAATCTACATTTTACTTTGAAAATTCCACACAGAAGTTCAAACAATGAAAACTACACCAATTACCAAGGAATTCTTGAATCCCATAAATTCATATTTCTAACCAAAATTTATGATTCTTTCTTAAACACTATGTAGAAGTTTTTCAGTTCTTCCTAAGTTACAGTAAATACTGAAACAATTTTGAGAGTATTAAATGGTTTCTAGTGGCTTAGAAAATTAAAATTGAGATGAACTAGTTACCCACATAAATTGACCCTTTAGATCACAAAGAATAATTATCATAGTTAGAAATGCCTTATAATAGAATTTGCGGAGGAAATTTTTGTATTCTTAGTTAATTCTTAGTTTATTCTTAGCTAATATTCTCAGTTCCTGGTAAGTGGTTCTTTTTTTTTTTTTTTTTTACTTATGTTGATATTGGTTAATGAAATCCATAAGTATCAGGTGGACAATTTAACAATAAGGTGTGTGTATATATATGTGTGTGTGTGTGTGTGTGTGTGTGTGTACACAGATATATATTATATATATATATATATTATATTATATATTATATTATATTATATTGTATTGTATTGTATTGTATTATATTATATTATATTTTATATTATATATCATATATTATCATATATTATAATAATATAAATATATTATAATATTATATATCATATATTATATATGATATATAATATATATAAGATATATAATATATATGTATATATACATACACATATATGTATGTGTGTGTATGTATACACACACACACACATATATAAATTCAACTCCTATAGTTAGATATCTTACTGTCACCACATATTTAACCCCTTTTACCCAACCTAAATTTCACCTAAACACTTCTACCCTATAATCTGGTAACCAAAAGTCCATTGTTCATATCCAAGAGACTCTATTTTTTTGTCCTGTTTATTTTTTGCTTTTAGGTTACTATCCCATACATATGTGAAATCATGCAGTTTTGAACTTTTATGACCTGGTTTATTTCGATTAGCATTATTATCTCGAGTTCCATCCATGTTGCCAGAAATGGAAGTATTTCATCTCTTCTTATGGCTGAGTAATATTCCATTGTATATGTGTACCACCACTTTTTTATCCAATCATCCATCGTAGGACACTTCAGTTGCTTCCATCTTCTGGTCACCAAGAATCATGTGATTAGCAAATGGTGCACAAATATCTTTTCAATATGCATTTTATGTCTGAGGTTAAATCCAGTAGAGGGATTGCTGGATTGTATGGTAGATGGATTCTTAGTTTTTTGAAGAAAAACTATAATAGCTATACCAATTTGCAGTCCCACCAGGGGTTCCTTTTCCTCCGAACCTTCTCCAACATTTGTTATCACTTGTCCTGTTGATAACAACCATTCTAACAGATGTGAGATAGTATCATAATTGTGTTTTTTATTTCCATTTCCTTAATATCTAACGATGATGAGCATGTTTTAATATGTTTGTTGGTCCTTTGTGTATCTTCTGGAAGAAATGTCTGTTCTGGTTCTCTGCCATTCCATTTTTGATTAGTTTGCTTTTTTTGTTGTTACTGAGTTGTGTGAGTTCTTTGTATATTTTGGATATTGGGCTCTTACTGAAGGCATTGCTTGAAAATTTATTTTTCCAGTCAGATGGTTGTCTCTTTACCTTGTTCATGGTTTCCTTTACAGTGTAGAAGCTTTTTAGTTTGATGTAGTCCCATTCATGTATTTTTGCTTTTACTTCCCTTGCCTTTGAGGTCAAATTTATCAAATCCTCTTTAAGACCAAGGTCCATGAGTTTAGTCTCTATGTTTTCTTCTATGTGATCTATTGGTTCAGGTCTTATATTCAGATTCTTAATTCATTTTCAGTTAATTTTTGTGTGTGGTGATAGACAAGTCTAGTTTCATTTTTTTGAAGGTGGCTTTTCAGTGTTCCCAGCATCATTTATTGAAGGGGCATTCCTTTATCCACTGTATGTTTTTGGCTCTTTTGTTAAAAATAATGTGCCCATGTAAACATGGGTTGACTTTCAGACTCTCAGTTCTGTTGCACTAGTCTGTGTCTGTATTTTGACAATACCATTCTGATTATTGTCTCTTTGTAGTATACTTTGAAGTTGGGCAGAGTGATGCTTTCGGCATCATTTTTATTTCCTCAAGATGTCTTTGGCAATTTGGAGTATTTTGTACTTCTGTACAAATCTGATAATTTTTGGTTCTATTTCTTTAAAAAATGGCCATGTGTTTTTGATGGGAATTGCATTAAATCTGTACATTGTTTAGGATATTATGGTCATTTTAACTACATTGATTCTTCCAATCCAAAACATAGAATATCTTTCCATATTTTTGTATCATTTTCAACTGTATTGAATAGGGTCTTATAGTTTTCATTATATAGGCCATTCACACGTTTCATTAGATTTATTACTAGGTATTTTAGTCTTTTGTTGAAATTAAGAAAGGAATTACTTTCTTCACTTCTTTTTCTGACAATTCATTATTAGAGTATAGAAATGCAATGAATTTTTGGACATCGATTCTGTATCCAGAAAAATTACTGTAATTGCTTATTGTATCTGGTACTGTTCTTGTGGAGTATTTAGGGTTTTCTATAGAGAGAATCATGTTATACGCAAATTGTGACACTGACTTCTTCATTCCCTGTTTGGATGTCTTTTATATCTTTCTTTTGCCTGACTGGACTCGCTAGAACCTTACATTTTATATTGAATAGCAATGGTGATAGTGGAAAGCCTTGCCTTATTCTTGATCTTAGAGGGAAGGTTTCTAGTTTTTCACCTTTAAGTATAATGTCGTCTGAGGATTTGTCATATACTGCTTTTATTATGTTAAGGTACTTTCCTTCAAAATCAAATTTGGTTAAGTGTTTTGAACATAAATGTTTGCTGTATCTTGTCAAAGGCCTTATGCGCATCTATTGATATGATCACATGACTCTTATTTTTAAATTTGTTGATATGATATCACACTAACTGATTTTCATATGTTGAACCATCCATGTGCCCCTGGCATGAAACTCACTTGATCATGGTGTATAATCTAATATATTGCTGTATTCAGTTTACTAGTATCTAATTAGGATTTTTGCATCTATGTCCATGAAAGATATTGGTCTATAATTTTATTTTTTGTTTTGCATTATCTTTACCAGGTTTTTGGTATCAGAGAAATATTGTCCTCATGAAATGAATTAGGAAGTATGGCCTCTCTTTCGATTTTTTGGAAGATTATGAGGAGAAGAGATATTAACTATGAATATTTTGTAGAATTCTTTGGTTAAGCCATCTGGTCCTAGACTTTTATTCTTTGGTTGGTTTTCAATGATTATTTCAATTTCCATACTGCTGATTGGTATTTTAGATTTTCCTGTCCTTCTTGATTCAGTCTAGGAAGGTTGAATCATTCAAAATACTGGTCCATTACTTCTAGGTTATTAAATTTGATTTTATATACTTTCTTATAGTATTCTTTCATGATCTTTTGTATTTCTACAGTGTCTGTCATCATTTCCTCTCTTTCATCCCTGATTTTGTTCATTTGTGTCCTTTCTCCTTTTACTTTAGTGAATCTTGCCAGGGGTTTGTCAATTTATTCATCTTCTCAAAGAACGAGCTCTTTGCTGCATTTATTTTCTCTATTCTTTAGTTGTTGTTTTCAATTTCATTTACTGCTGCTATAATTTGATTCTTCTGCCAACATTAGGATTTCTTCTTTTTCTTCTTCTTCTTCTTCTTCTTCTTCTTCTTCTTCTTCTTCTTCTTCTTCTTCTTCTTCTTCTTCTTCTTCTTCTTCTTCTTCTTCTTCTTCTTCTTCTTTCTTTCTCCTCCTCCTCCTCCTCCTCCTCCTTCTCCTTCTTCTTCTTCTTTTTAAGATAGGCCTGTAATGATGTGAACTTTCCTTTTATTGCTGCTTTTGTCATGTCCCAAAAGTTTTGATATATTGTACTATCATTCTCATTCATTTATGTGTATCTCTTGATCTCTGTCTTTCTTCTCTGACCCAGTTATTCTTCAGTAGCATGTTATTTAATCTCCATGTATTTGTGGTTCTTCCTGCTTTCTTTTTATAGTAGATCTCCAGCTTCAAAGCATTATGATCAGAGAATATGATTGTATTATTTCATTCTTCTTATATTTATTGATGTCATCTTTGTATCGCAGTACATGGACAATCTTAAGAATGTTTCATCCACACCAGGGAAGAATATATAAGCGGTTGTTTTGAGATGCAAGGCTCTGTAAGTGTCAATTATGTCCAGCTGGTCTAATCAGTCATTTAAAGATGTTATTTCCTTATTGATTTTCTGTTTGGATGAACTGTGTATATTTGACAGTGGGGTATTTAGATCCCCTACTATGATAGTGTTTTGGACTGTATCTCTCTTTAGTTGTGTTTATAATTGCTTTACATATTTCAAGGCTTCCAGATTGGAAGCATAGGTATTAATAAGTATTATATCCTCTTGGTGCATGATTCCCTTTATCATAATGAATAGTACTTTTTTTTTTTTTACCTTTTTTTGAAGTCTATTTCATCTAATATTAGCACTGCTACTCCCACTTTTTTCTGAATGCCATTTCCTTGAAATATCATGTTCCACCCTTTTACTTTGAGTCCATATTTGTCTTTGGTACTGAGATGTGTCTCCTAGAGGCAATATATGATTGGGTTTTGTTTCTTGATCCAATCTGCAACTCTTTGGCTTTTTATTGGTGAGTTCAGATCATTTACATTTAGAGTGATTATTGAAATATGGGGTCCTTATATAGCCATTTTATCTTTTGCTTTCTGGTACCTCAGTGTTTTGATTGCTTCCTTGTCCTTGTGTTTTGTTTTCTTAATTTTGGTTTTTGTGTGTTTTTCCTGTGGTCCCTCTTGTTTTAAGTTATATATTTTCATCTGAATTTTTGGTGTGTGGTTATCATTACAATAATATAAAGGATAGTTGTATATGTATATGTGTATGTGTACATATACATATATGTATATTTATCTATATCTACATCTATAGCTATCATCTATCTATATCTATATATCTATAGGAATCCATTTTCTTCTGTACTTGCTTTATCTCCATTCTCCTTTGTGAATTTGGATCTTTGAATTCTCCCCTTTTCAGTCTTTGTTGTCTCAGTTTGTCACTATGCATGCTAAAAGTTCATTAATATCTTGCTATAGTAAATCACTTCTTACTGTTAAAGCTTATAATGCCCTGTTCTTAGTAAGGATTGCACTGGGTTCTGCTCCCATTTGCCTGACAGTCACCTATTCCTAATGTGTGTGTGTGTGTGTGTGTGTGTGTGTGTGTGTGTGTATAATTTTTTTTTGTCATTTTGTTTTAGGTGAGCTGACCTCTTTCTGTATTGCCTGCATTTCAGGCCTCATAGTATAGAATTCCCTTAATTTTTGTATGTCTGGAAAGGTCTATATTTCTCCTTCATATCTAAAGGAAAGCTAAGCTGGATATATTATACTTGGCTGGTAATTCCTTTCATTTAATAGTTTCAATATTTGATTACACTCTTTTCTGACTTATAATGTTTGTGCTGTGAAATCTGATGATAATCTAATAAGTTTTTCTTCATAGGTTACTGTCTGCCCTGAGAATTCTGTCTTTGTCATTGATTTTGATAATTTTAATACAATGTGTCTTGGTGAAGGCCATTTTAGGTTGAGATAATTGGGTTTTCTATTGACTTCTTGAATTCCAAGCTCCAGCTCATTTCTTAGATTTAGGAAATTCTTGTCAATTATTTGTCTGGAAATGCGTTCTAGTCCTTGCTCTTTTTTCTCACCTTCAATAATTTCTATTCTTGTTTTCTCTCTTGATGGTAACAGCTAGTTCTTGTATTTCTTTTTTTATTATTATTTTTCATTCTTTGGTTTCTCTCTTCTTCCTTCTGATTTATTTCTAGTTTTCTGTCTTCAATATCACTGATCCTTTCCTCCATCTTGTCGAATCTATTTCAGTATTTAATTTTTCATCTCTTGTAATGTGTTTTATTTTTATCTCCAGGAGTTCTATTCAGTACTTTTTGAGGGTTTCAATCTCCTTGCTAAATAACTACTTCTGTTGATCTAGCTGTTTTTTTCAATTCCTGAAATTGTTGACATGTATCGTTTCAGTATTCCCTGAGTTTTTTTTTTTTTTTCAGAAGTACTATCCTGAAATCTCTGTCATTTAAGTTGCACATTTCTATGTCTGTAAGTTTATTTTCTGGAGATTTTTATTTTTTTTTCTGCGATGCCTTGTCACCTTGGTTATTCATAGTATTTAATAGACTATTTCTCCTCCTGGGCATTAATAGAAGTGTATTCTTCTGTTTTTTCCAGAAAGAAGATTTATTAATTTAAGGTCTCTCTTTAGCTTGTTGCAAAGAAAGCACTTTACTATTCATTTTCAATTGGCAGTGTCTAAGACTCTTTGATTTCTGCTTTATATAAAGCCTAATACTGTTTTTTTTCCTTATAATTGTTTAATCACACTTGCTACCCTCAGTCTCAGTCCCTGTCAGTATTAGCAACAGTTTTGGTACCATTGTCTCGGATTCTCTGGGGTTCCTCAGTATTTGGTCTTGGAAGATATAGTGGGAGTGCCCCTCTGGCTTGCAGGATATTGGGATGAAGCTCATCCTCAGTTTTCCAATCGCTGCTGATAAAAATTAATTGGTGGTTCTCTGCTGTCCCCACACTCTGCTTTTTTTGCCCTGAACCCTGGGCACTGCCACAGGCTACATGGAGCTCACACCTCTCCCAGGCAGGTTTGTTCAGGTAATCTACCCCATTTTCTTTTCTCCCCTTTCCTCCTACATGGAGCTGAGGCTGAGAAAGTCAACTTTTTTGTTTCTCCCAGTCCACCACCCGACATCTGGGGTTTTGACTTGTGGTAGCTCTTACATGAAGATCCCATGCTCAGATGTTCTCATCTTCAGATTGGATTTTTGTTGTTGTTGTTGTTGTTGTTGTTGTTGAGTTTGAGATATTTAGCTTATTTCTGTTTCAAGGGAAGAGATCTGAGGACATCTCTTACCCCACCATGTTTCTACCTGTACCCTGTATCCCATCCTTTCAAATACAATTGACATTTGAACAACACAGAGGTTAGGTGCCACAATTCTTTCAGTCATTGAAACTCCTTGTGTCCCTTTTGACTCCCCCCAAATTAATTACTAATAGCCTGGTGTTGAACAACAGCCTTATTGATAACATAACCTGTTCATTAACACATGTTTGTAGGTTGTATATATATATATATATATATATATATATATATATATATATATATATATTATACTGTAGTTTTTACAATTAAGTAAGCTAATGAATATGCATTGTTGTGAAGAATATCATAAGGAAGAAAAACACATTGGTAGTATTAGTTGAAAAATCCACATATAAATGGTCTTGCACAATTCAAACCCATATTGTATGGGGTCAACTGTATAATATTCTATTACCACTATCCCTATATGTAAGTTAAAAGAAAATACCCATGCCTTGTTTTTATAATGATTTCATAATCTCTCTGTTTTCACAGTTTTGTCAGTTATATATAATGAAGGTGAATTAGCACTTTACAGTCTGCTTCTATATCATAATACTTTTATAAAGTTGATATTAAGAACTACAAAAAATAAACTAGGTTTGTAAATTAAAAAGAGGTCCATGAGTCTGACTTCTAGCTTCTTGTTAACAGGACAACTAAATGCTTTAAGATAAATATTTGTTTGTTCTAATTTAAAGTTTTTCAGCATTCTTTGTTGTTTTGGTGAGCATAGTATCATACTACTATAGTAATAGAAATAATTATGCAAGTGTTATGTACTATACTAAGCGTCTTACATTCATCATCTAATTTAATGCTTATAACAACAGCATACAACTAGCCCTGTTTATTCCCCCATTTTTATCCTGAGGAAACAGGCTTTAAAAACTTAAAAGGCATTTGTCAAAATCACACAGCAAAGCTCCAAAGTGAATACCTTCAGTTCTGTCTGTCTGTCTCTAGATTCTGAGTACTAAACAACTGTCTTAATTATACAACATAATGCTTAGCTTGTGGTACACTGCACTAATAGATCAACATTTTACAAATTCATAAATTCATAATCTATAAAAGAACAGACACAGAGATGTTCAGGCTTTGGTTTCTGAGTTTTTCTTACAGCAAATATTCTCGATCATGCTTTTAATAAGGACATAAATGAACTATGTGTTTAAATAGGTGAATGGAATTCAGGAAATCAAGGTATAAAAACCGTCAGGATTAGCTATATCTAGCAGTGTACACATTTATTCAAAAGCAATGTAAAATATAGTCTTCCACAAAAGAAGCAGTGTCATGAGAAAACTTGGGTTTAAAGTTTTGTGAATGCTGCATTTTCAGTATTAAAGTGTCAGTCTTCATTCACTCTTTGGCAAGCCTGTCAATCAAATAGCAATCTAGTTTTGTCAGACTTTAAACAAAGATCAAAGCAAAAATACTGCTGAGTTAACATTATCTTTCCTCTTAAACACTTTCATACTTTAGCATCATTAACTTCAAACTATTTTTTCAAAGAAAACAAAATGATGCAAACTTTAGTATCTCTCCCTCTTTCACAGAAACCATAATTCACAGTTTTACTTATGATATTTGTAAAACAGTGGCTTGAACTTATATTTTGAAGGAATTGCAATGTAGAAAACCTTTCAGTGTTTATCTTTAAATATTTTATATATTTTGTTGGGCACTAAAAGAAAATATAGTTAAACATAGAATATTATTATTTTCATTCTTACTTTCAATCAATCACATATGAAAGGCATCAAAATCAATTTGATAAGTGAATAAATTCAGAAAACAAAAGCAATAAAAATACAACATTGGCAGCCTCATCATCAAGCTAACTTGTAAGCAAAACTGAGACTGGATGCTATGTCACTACATGCTTTGGTTTTATGCAAGCCATATAACATTTCTGTGATGCTCAGATAAAAAGACCATGCTATTTTTGTTTTGTTTCTCAAAAGTATCACCAGGTAAATGTGGACATAAACCCAAAAATCTACCATAAAAAATAAAATAGCCAATGCTATATCTTAAGAGAATATTAGCTTTTTTTCAAGAACTGTGCACTGAGCACTTCATAAGTTTCTCTGTTCTTCACTAGTATTTGATAAGTATAATCAGGTGATATGATGTTGTATTATGCACTAACACATCAACTGAAAATAAGGATATAGTCCTCAAGGAATGCTTTGTATTTTAGTTGCTTTTATTGCTAGGGCTCCAGAGCATTCTCAAACTAAAAGAACACTGTATTAATTTGTTGGTTATAGTTAAATTATACCCCAAAATGTTTTATTTTCTTCTTAAAAAATAATGTATTTGGCCACGTTGAGAGTTTGACCTCATCTCTTTACTATTGATAGAAACCCTCAGGTAAGATATACTCTCTAGCCATCTCTGAGTAAAGGAATTGATGGATTTATATATCTTATTTATCCATATATACTATTCAGGGATAAAAGGTGGAAAGGATAAAAAGCAGAATTTTGTTTCATGTTTGCAATTTACTGGGTAAAATGAGCTAATGTGACCTGGGGAAACAAGAGGTAAGTTAAGAAAATTGCTTACAGCTACCTCAAGTCAAAAGCAGAACATCTTCAAAAGATGTTCTGAAGTTAAGTGGCAGTTATTTAAGAATTCTTTGATATCTTGAATTTAGGATTTTTCTTTGGGCTCCACAGTTTTCTAAAATCCAAGGATGATTTACTGGAATAATTTTGCTGTAAAAACGTAGCTACTCACATGACAAAATGGGCCTATTAGTGCTTGATTGAAAACTAAGTGGTTCATATATAGTCACCAATGAATGTGTGTTTGTGTGTGTATGTGTACTTTAAAATTCTTGGTGAGTTAACTGAGCATCTGCCATATAAAATGAGGTCATTGTAATTATTGTTTTCTACTACTGTAACATCAGAAGAATCTCACAGAACTTATGTTATTATTTTGAGTGTCAAAATTAATAACAATTTCTTGTCATTAAAATAAGAAATGTGACTGTTAAGGTAAAGTGACAGTACCCCAACCTACTCTGATACTTTCAAGAGTGAGAATTTTCTGTCTTTGATTCCTATATTATTATATGACTATATGGCTGCATGATTTTAAAATACACTCCTAGATTATTTTTAATAATAATATTATAAAACTTTACATTATCTCAGGTTAGATAATAATATACATATCCTGGATTTTTTCTAAAAATTAGTTGGAAAGTATTGAAAATAATATTATTTTATGATATATAGGGTAATAAACCTTTTGCAAGATCAATTATATTCAAAGAATTGCAAGAAAATTTTTTCTAGATTCTACTACTTTTATCCATATAGAAATAAACAAGAAAAACAAACATTGAGAATAATTTAAATATAAATGACAGTTTTCAGAGCTTTAGAATGATTTCACAAACTTCAGTCTTAAATATGAAACGTAAATATACTTACTTTTGGAAGCTGACATTGCTAATCATAAAATTCTGCTAAACATAAAATCTTCCTCTTTGCTATTTATATTGATAATTTTTTAGTCTTACAAAAATTATTAATTACTTTAGAAATACTAAATGTGATAATTTATGTTTATGTTTGGCATGAAGCAGTGAATAATCTGTTAATTTGTAATACTATTTCATATACTACCGTACAGGGAAAATATTTGTTATGACACATTATATCAGTAATAGATCCAATACTTTACCTATACAAAGGGAAGATGTCAAGAAAAGAAAATATAATATAGAAAATAATCTGAAACAGCATATTCTTTTATTGTAACATATGATTTTAAGATAATTTTCCATTCTAATCACTTTGCTTAGACTATAGCAAGCTCTCAAATCTCAAATTTCTGAGCAAACACACAATTAGTTTTTACATTTTCAATTCTATCTCTCAAATGACCGATAGATTTATCTTTCACAATATGTGGTTTACGACACTCAAAGATCTGTAAACCAGGTAACTCCTTACCCTGAAAATTCTGACATTCTACAACTGGATCTCACTGATTTTTCCTGCCATTTCATCTTCAAGTCTCTAAGAAAGGAAGCTTTTTCACAGGAAAAAAAAAAAACAAAACAGCAGGCTCACTTTTTAGAACATATTTTATGAAGATGGTCAGGCAGTGTGTTATTGGGCAAAGAACATAGCACATACAACTTCAAATTCTGGTGTAACAGAGTGGTAAAATTGATTATTCTTTCTGTTCTACAATCTTCTCAACTAGTTCTTCATACAGAACCCATCTAATTAGGCTTTTTTATATATTTGTTGATCTCTTAATGCATTTAATGTAGATAGATATAGCCTAGACCGCCTGAGTTAACATGAGATTTAAATTTGCTGAAGAGAATTCACAGAGTGGTAAATAACAGAAAAGGTCAAATTAAAAGTTGACACCAGTGTGTTAACCTATAAACCAGTTAATAGTACCTGAAGGAGAAATATCCAAGAGTCTATTCTCTAATTATTTATGCAAAAAGATTCTCAGAGTACCCATTCACCCACATTTCTGATGGGTACTCTCTTTCCTTCATGATTTCTAGGAAAAATGCAAATATCTTTTGAATACTTAAGTGACATTTCTTTCTTTGTGATATTTTGTTTAAACTAGGAAAGAAGGAGAGAAAATATGTTTAAATAATGCCACAAGTAAAATACAAGTTAGCAGCATTGTAAGAAATGAATTTGCTTTAGAGTTTGTAGCCAGTAGATTAACCTCCATTCATAATTGTATACAGCCCAAAAGTAGATAAAAAACAGTAGTTTAGTGGTATTAATTTTCCTACAATAGCAGAATTCTATAGCAAATTAAATTCATAATTTTATTAAATTAATTATTAAATACAATTTGTTCACTGTGTTGATTCACTGGATATAGATCAAGTCTAAACAAAACTAAACAATTGGGTTTTTTAGGTATAGTGAACTGTTTCAAGAAAACTTATTTCTGCTACTTTAAAAATGGGGAGGAAGGGAGTTAAGTGTACTATTAGAATATATCAAGTCATATTGATGAGCTGTGAGTGAGAGATTGGGCTGCCAATCACCTATCAATTTGTTTCAACTGCATGTATTAAGGGTATAAACAAGACTCTTAGGTGAGTACTATGCTGGGAAGAAAAACAAATCCTTGGATTCAAGGTATTTAGAATCTTGGTGGTGAAAAAAGATCAAGATGTTTGGAAATAGTAAAAGCAACTCACAGAAGAAAGAATAAAGATGAAGTAAGTTAGTGTAGAGAACAGGAAACTCTTCAAGGAATTGGGTCTTGAAAAACTAATTAGGATTTCAGTAAGAAAACGTGGAGTGTGAGGCTTTTCCAAATTCAGTCACTAGCATGGACAACATATCAATGCATAAAGCAAACATATAGAAATTTGTGCTGCACATTGCATCTAACAGTGGTGCAGAAAGGGAAAATAAGGTTAGAGACAAAATTGGAAAACATAGTAAAGGCAATGGTGTACTGTAATGGGCTCACACCAGTATGAGAGAAGTGACTATTAGCATCTCTTTGCCTGGCTGCATTCAGTGACATCATGTTGTTAGCTTAAAATATGTCACAGTAGGAGAATTTCTACCACAGAATTTGACAAATGCTACAAATCATAGCTGATCATTTATTTATCTATCAGGAGTCACCTGATGAACACTTTTCAGGATACTACTATGTTTAAGAATTGAATGCCAGAGTCAGGAAAGTTTGAGACATGAAGAATTTTAGCAGAGAAATGATACAATTTGGAAGTAATTTTCCTAGAGCTGGAATCTAAAGTCAAAAACATGGACAGCATTTTCAAGAGAAAAGATATTTAGGAAAAGAGGAGTTATGAAAAAATCTTGAGGAACATCTAAACTTGAAGAAAGAAAATAAGTTTACAAATGAAATGTTGAAAAATATGTAGCCAGAAAGGAAAGCAAAAGAACAGGATAGAGGCAATCCATTGAATAAAGAAATAAGAAGACTGAAGTGCTAGTGGTGAAATACATTAGCTTTCAAGCATCCTTAAGACTTAGAATAGGTGCTGAGGAAACAATAACAAAGTGACATACTTGGGATCACATAGACTACTTGTCTCTGTACATTTATTACTTAAGCATTTTATATAATACTTGTATTTTGCATACTGAGAAACAAAATTTCACCACAGATCAAGTGTAGAATATATTTTCCTAGAATGTGATAAAGGTTTAGAATAATTTTATTTGAAAAATAGTTCACATATAAAAGAAATGAAATTTTACAGTAAAAACTTAATGATTTGGTGCCGTTATTTTAAAAACTATGAATTAAATATGGTATTGCTGTGGTTTTATTCTATAATAATTCTTACTGTCACATACTCTACTACTGACAACGAGCTCTCTTATAATTGATATCTAACATGAGTATAGTGCAAAGAACTTTTACATACATCATCTCATTTAAACTTTCTAACAGCACAGTAAATTATACTTCCAGTTTACTAATGTGGTAACCAAGTTTGAGAAATATTAAGTGAATTATTCAACATCACGTATCTGATAAGTAGAGTATGGGACTAGAATCCAAGACTTCTGATTCCAAGTCCAGAATGAGTTTTTCTAAAATATGCTATTTTACATCTTTCACTTGTCTTAGTACTTATTAAACTGCGGGGGCAATGCTTCTTAATCTAATCGACATGATTTGATTGTTTCTCAATAAATTCAGAGTGATTGAGACACAGTGAATAAGAATGAGTTCAATGACCTGGGTATGAAACCTAGTTCTTCTTGTATGCGGCTTCGAGCAAGAAATTTTACCTCTTTGGGCCTCAGTTTTCTTAAATGTAAATGAGAAATGTGAGAATTTAATGAGATAATCCATGTAAAGCACTTAGAACAATGCATGGCACATAGTAAGTTCTTAATAAATATTAGCTACTTTGATGACTGCATTGTGAAAAGCAAAAGGCATTTGCTGATACTCAGCATTTATTAAGTGTGTTTGTAGTGTGGGGCTTACATATTTCTGGATTGATGGCCCTCTAATAAATAAGTCTTGGAATTTGCTAAAACTGTTCCGTGTAAGGTAGAACAGAAAGTTTTTTGCATAAATCAGTGATCTGTGCCCATCATATATTTTGCCTTTAGCTAAATATAGTCTCCTATGTGTAAAAGCTTATCATTAAAAAGGTATCGTTCATAAGTTTTTGAAAGAGCTATAGTGCATGTCATAATAGTCAAAGTTACAATTAGAAACCATGATAACAAGGATTAAAATTTCAAATAAAATTAGGATATTTTTGTGGACATCTATACTTTAGAATTATTTAACATCTGTTTTACAGATAGAAGCAGAGCTCTTATTATATGCATATAATACATTTTCAATAAATTGCAAGTAGCCATTATAACAAAAAAGTCTTTTAAATTATTTTTAGGAAAGTTGATTCCATAGCTAACCAGTATTTATAATTTTTGAAAATAGACCAAATGCTAACAATAGAAATATATAAATCTTGGAATACAATATAGAAAATGTTAATCTCCTCTCACTTTCAAAAACAGTTTTGCATCAATTTTATACATTTTTCAAGTTCTTATCTCCGAGCCCAAGCAGTGCTAACCATATGTTTAAAAAATCATTATACATTATTTCTAAATATTTTCCTATACCTTATTTTTAAGAGAAAAGAAAACATGTAATTGTTACCAGATGTTGTTACTGTTTACCTTTGCAAAAAGGGACTCAAAATATTTTTTAAAAACATAGTGGCTTCATTTTTTTCATTTCCTATTCCTTTATTTTGTAGTTACTCTCACATTATGATACCATTTGTCTTTGTCAGATGTCCAATTTAATGTCAAAAAAGTGGTTTTTCATTTTTACTATATCTTTTTAAATAAAATTTCCCCCTCTGTCTGTGATAGGCAGAATAATACCCCTACTCCAAAGATGCCCAGACCTAAATTCTGAAACCTGTGACTATGTTACTTTCCATTTCCAAAGAGACTTTGTAGATGTGATTAAGTTTAAAGACATAATATCAGAAGACTATTGTAGATTATCAGGATGGACCCAGTGTAATCACATGAGTCATTAAGTAGGAAGGTGGAAGAGTGGGTCAGAAAGATGCAACATGAGAAAATCTTCACCCACCATGGCTGTTTTTGAGAATGGAAAAAGGGGGATGTGAGGCAAGGAAGGTAGATGGCCTCTAGAGACTGGGAAGTATCCTCATAGGAAAGCCACTGGGAACACAGATACCTTAGCACTACAACAATAGCAACCGAATCATGCAAAAAAGAAATAAAAGATCATGATATAAATTCTTCCCTAGACCCACAGAAATAAAAACAGACTGCCAACACATTGATTTTAGTTTGGTGAGACCTATTCGAGATTTCTGACCTGTAGAAATGTAAGATAATAAATTTGTATTGGCGTAAGCCACTAAATTTGAGGTAACTTTTTATGGTAGCAATAGAAAACTAATATACTTTTTATAATAAATTATTTCATGTAGAAGTTAATCTTTAAAGATTTTTCTTTAATTTTCCTTGAAAATATTAATAAAGATAAAAAATTTGGACCTTAAAAGAATCATCTGTGATATGTAAATATAAAAAAAAATGCATGCACCAAGAAAAATTGCCATCATGCTCATTTATTATGTGCTTCACTGAAGA
Source organism: Cynopterus sphinx (assembly GCA_030015415.1). Taxonomy (NCBI): domain Eukaryota; kingdom Metazoa; phylum Chordata; class Mammalia; order Chiroptera; family Pteropodidae; genus Cynopterus; species Cynopterus sphinx. Next base: position 47,587,834 of record CM057388.1, on the reverse strand, counting down.
AAATAAAAAAAAACGTAATTATCTGAATGAATCAATTAAAATATATGAAACGACAGTTATTTCAAACCAAGGAGGAACCTATTCTATAAGCCTAAACATAAAGGTATTCCTCTTTTTCTAAAATTTGAATTCTGGTTACATATTTAAAAAAAATCTTAGCTAAATATTTTGGAATAGTTACAATAGTATCTTCTCATCCACAGTTTCACCTTATATGGTTTCAGTTACCACATGGTCAACCTCAATATGAAAATATTAAATATAAAATTCCAGAAATAAACAATTCATAAATTTTAAATTGTATGCCATTCTGAATAGCATATTGAAATTCCACACCATTCCTGCTCTGTCCCTAGCAGAACATGAATCATTCTTTGTCCAGCATGTTAATGCTGTAAATTATGCATGTTCCCCACCTGCTAGTCACTTAGCAGCCAGCTGGGTTATCAGATCTACTGTCATGTTATCATAGTACTCATGTACAAGTAATCCTTATTTTAATTAATAATAGCCCAAAGTACAAGATTGATTCTGGCAATTTATATATGCCAAAGAGAGGTTGAAACATGCTTCCTTTATGTTGAAAAGGTGTAAGTTCTTGACTTAAAGGGAAAAAAAAATCATATTCTGAGATTGATATGGGCTACAGTAAGAACCAACCTTTTATCCATTAAGTCGCTTAATTTATGACTTAAACTTTATAGGTTATATTATGTATAAGAAAAAGTCAAGTCATAGTATATTTATACAGGGTTCAGTATTATCTGCAGTTTCAGAGATCCACTTTTAAAAAAAAATATATTCTCCCTGATAAAGAGGGACTACTGTACACTGACAAGACATTAAAGATACTTAGTTGCATTGATGTCAGGCACATGAGAGATGTAAAGGAGACTTTGATAGGTATAAACATGCTTTTATTGTTTTGGGGGGGTTAAAATATGATTTTAATGGTTTATTTTACTAATAATTATTAAATGATTCTAATAATAATAATAATGGAAAAGTCCTATTTTTCACACTTCCATTTTAAAACAAAAAACTCTTACCACCTCACATATAAATAATTCTAAATTGACAATGTAAAAAATAGTCCCATATAAATCAGGAGGACTGATTTTCAGACCAACACTCAGAGGCCACATATCATTCCAAATTTACAGGTAAAGAAACTAAGGTTTAGATAAATTGTGTAATGTGTCATTGATTAATACTTAAATAATTTATTCTATATTATCAAGGGCCAATTATGTACTAAATACACTAAGCAACATGTAGGAAAGCTATGACAGGAAGTTAGAGCTTTTAATTCCAAATGTAAGTTTCCACCTCAACTAGTTTGCTTCTGATAATATTTTTAAGCAGGAGGTTGACATCTTATCAAAAATCATGTTCTTATTCTGAATTTGCACTGTGAAGACAGATCTCAAACACATTTACCCATTATAGAGAATAGAAAATAATCAATTTTCTCAATTGTCTGGGAATTGTCTTCCCAATACCAGGGACTAGCAATGTACCTTATAATGAATGAAATGTCCTCAAAGAAGGAATAAGAAGGGGTGGAAAAAACTCACCTTTCTCTCATTTCTCTCATTTTCTCACATCAAAGTAGCATGAGAATCATGAGGATTTATAAAAAATATTTTAGAATAACTACTTGTAGATACTAATTTGGAGATGTAAGTTCTTTTAGATGTTATTTTTTCCATTGGTCTGAATAATGGGTTTCAGAATATAGTTGTTTGAGAAAGTTTTTGCAGTGGGTTCATGAGATGATATAGTCACTTCTTTTTCATCCATTTGCAGTTAAATGATGGTTTGAAACTTTTATTTGTTTATCTGTTTTTACCCTTACACAGTATTTATGTTTTTAAATAAAAAACACTAAAATAACTTTGCTTAGTTCTCTTCCATCTAAATTCCTTTTAATTTGTAATAAATAAAGCATTATAGCAAGTATGTCAATAGATAAACTGTTTTCTCATAACTTTCTGTAACTTCAAATAGAGTAACTTGATAGAGCCCATGTTTAAAAGCTTTTAATGTCTTTATTAACCTTTTATTTATTAAACTTCCAATTGTTTTCTATGAGAAAAAATGCACTCTTTCAGATGAAAACATGGTAATAAAATCTCATATTGACCAAAACAGCAAAAGAAGTAAACAAATTCAATAGTATTTTCAAAGCAGCATGCTGCATAAAATTTTGAACAAAAGGATATGTCAGAGATTAAAGTAGTTGAAATAGCAATTGGCACTTTAGCTTATCATTTCAATGGCTCTTAATTTCTACATATTTTTTCAGAAATGTAAAACTTAGCTTTTTATATACATTTAATTTTGCATCCCTCTCTCTGTATTGTCTATTTTTTAAGATTTCAGCACATAAATTCAAGAGAATAGATGTCTAACACGTATTCTGTATTCAAAAAAGTAAACTGATAGCCACAACAAGGTTACTGGATTTAGACAAGATAAAATTTCTAAATGTGGAAGACAGTTAATGCATTAATGCAAAAAATATTGCATTCTCACTTAATACAGCTTAAATCAGCTAGGCTATTAAAAATTGTGGAATTTTCTTTCTACCCAGGATTTGGAATCCACAAAATTTTTTGGGATACAATTACATTAGCTGGATGATTTGAAATACGATTTCTTCACAATGGCTTCTAACCCTCAATGAAGAAGCATTAAGTTCCTCCATTAAAGAGAGCATTCTCTGAAGTCTATTACTGACTCACATTACTATACATTCTCTCCTTCCCATGATTGCTGAACTTTTTGAAAGAGAGTATACACATGCTGTTTCCAATTGCAGACAACACAGTATTCAGTGAGATTAGCTTTGGCTCCACAGTAAACTTACGGAAAATTTCTTAGCCATTTTTTTGTGAAAATTTATTTTCTTCTATTCTATATATTCACTTTTTCTGGGAATCCACATAAATAGATATTGGAACATCTTGCCTAACCTCATTTTTCTTAAACTCTCATATTTTCTATTTCCTTTTCTATATCTACTGCATCTTAGATAATTTCTTCAGATCTTCACTCCACTATTTCACCCTTTAGTTGAGTCTAATGTGCTGTTTAACTCATAAATCAAGCTTTTACTATCAGAGATTATAGTAACTTTTAACAATTCTATTTTGTACTTTAAAAATACATTGGACAGTCAGAAAAAAAAATGGCGTATATGATAGAGGCTCTGTTCATCCCTCTGGCAACTAAATCAAAGTTGTGACAGAAACAAGGAGCAAATAGCAAGGAAAATAGCCTGGCATCTAGATGAACAAGCCTTACAACTAGGGGGAAATCTAAGAAATCACCGTGCAATGGCAGAGGGTAGGACAGGGCGAGGACACAAGGCTGCTTAGTCCCACGCAGCTGATTGGAACAGAGGCTGTGGCAGCTGCAGATGCCTCTTAATGAGGCTGTGTCCATGAGCAGATGTTCACAGTGACTCACCTGCTCTGAGCACCAGTGCCAGTTTGGCTGCACAGGGAGCACCAGATACTTAGAGAGGGACACTGAGTTGGAGTGAGGGCTGAGAGGAAACTCACTCTGTAAAGAAGTGCCAGCGGTATCAATTGCTCCTCTGTTGAGCCTCTCCATTCCCAGTGCAGGGGCTCAGCTCTGCTATAGATGAGACTTCATCATACTGGATAATAGATCTCTCCATTCAGAGGATTCCCTGGAACTCTGCCTCCCCCAACTCACAGTCCCACCCAAGTCACATCCACATGTATACTCCATTAATCAGGTGTTCCTTACTGAGTAGCACTTAGACTTATACTGGTGGCAGTTGGCCTTGGTATATGGTGAGGCCTTTTGAGGCAATTATAAGCACAGCATCTGTGGACTGTTTGCTGAATCTTAACAGGTGGACCCAGAGGGACACAGGCCAGGGCTAACTTGGCCTTAAGTCAAACCCCTCTTAGGACTGTGCCACTGGACACCTACCATACAAAGCCTTATTAATAAGATCAGAAGACTTTAGAAGCTTTGCTTAGTACATAGAAATAGACACCGAAGGCAGACAAAAAAAGGAAGACAAAGAAGCAGAAACTGTAAGAGAACAGAACAGAGATTCAGAAATAATGGAGTCAAGCAATCCAACAGATACAGGGTTCAAAACACTGATTATAAAGATGCTCAATGAACTTATGGGAAAGGTAAATGAATTCAGTGAGATTTTTAACAGAGAGATAAAAACATAAAAATAGAGAGAAATTATAATAGGGAACCACTCAGAAATGAAGAACACATTATCAGAAATGAGAAGTATATTAAGTGAAATAAACAGAGTGAATAAAGAAGAGGATCAAATGACCTATATAAAGGATGGTAAAGCCAAGGACACTCAATCAGAACAGCAAGAAGAAAATTCAAGAGTATAATCATAATTTAAGGAGCCTAGGGGGCTCTCTTAAATTGAAAATTTCCATGTCATAGGGATACCTTAAAGAAAACAAAATGTTGAAAATCTATTTGAAGAACTAGTTATGGAAAACTTTCCTAACCTGGTGAAAGAAAATAATCATAAAACCTAAGGAAGCTCAGAGTCCCAAGAAAGAGGAACCCAAAGAGGCCCAATCCAGAACACATCGTAATAAAAATGCCTAAGTTTAAATACAAGGAGATAATATTAAAAGCAACAAGAGAAAAGCAGTGAGTTTCCTACAAGTGAGCAGCCATAAGACTGGCAGCTGATTTCTCGAACTATGAAGGGCAGAAGGGTTTGGCACAAAATGTTTGACATGATATAAAAAACCCAGGATCTACAACCCAAGATACTTCATCCAGCAAAGCTATCTTTTAGAATTGAAGTACAGATAAAGAGTTTCCCAGACAAAAAAAAAAGAAGCTAAAGGAATTGATCAAAACCAAGTCACAAATACAAGAAATATTGGAGGGACTTCTTTAAGAAGAAAAAATCATGTATCAAAAACATGACTAAAGAATGGTAATGACTACATATCTATTCATAAGTACCTCAAGTGGAAAATAATAAAGTGCTCCAACAAAATGATAGAGTGGCTGAGTGGATAAGAAAACAAGACTCTACATGTGCTGCCTAGAAGACACTTACTTCAGCTTAAAAGACACATCCAGACTGAAAGGAATGAGATGGAAAAAGATATAGCTTTGTGGTGTCTAAATAAAATTGGTTAGATAGAGAAAGACAAATATCACATGATTTTACATTCATGTGGAATCTAAAGAAGAAAATCAACAACACCAAAAAAAGCATAAATAAACTCATAGATACAGGGAACATTTAGAAGGATACTAGATGGGAGAAAGGTTGGAGAAACAAAAAAAGGCAAAGGGATTAAGTGATACAAATGGATAGTTACAGAATAGACATGGAGATGTAGAGTGTAGCACTGAGTAGATGGTTAATATTATTGTAATAAATATGTAAGGGTAAAGAAGGGTACTAGATTTAGTGAGGTAATTGCTATGCGAGTTATGTGGATTTCAGATAAGTATGCTATACAGCTGAAACTGGTATATTATTGTATGTGAACAATAATTTAAAAAACCTCATTGAATTGTACAATGCAAATATAAGCAACTAATTGTCTATTATGTTTCAAAAAAGAAGAAAAAATATGTTGGACAATTTTGGGTGATTTTCATTCTTATGCTCATTAATTTAATCTCATTTTTAGAGCTCTTTAGTAGTTCCTATGAAGTATAAAATAACTACATATCTGAAGTCTTTAGGGGTTGAAATCTATGTTTTGTTGTTTCTGTGACTCTCTTATGAAAATTTAATTATTTGGGTGTGGAAGACATTTTTTTTTTCTTGTGAACTAAGGTTTGATTAGATTTAATTGTGAGAATCCCAAGTACCTAATAAGAGGATCTTTTTCTTCAGAGAAAAACTGTTTGTTTATGTTAAGAGCCAGGCGATGTTACTGATATGAAAATCCTGGCTTAAAGCAGGAATCTCAAGTTCAGAATCCTCACCTTGCTGTGGGCTCAAGGCTTCATCTATTGATCTAACTACCACAGAGATAGTCATCTCTATGGCAACCCAACTTTCCCATTAATCTATTTCTTATGTTTACAGCAACTTCCTTAAACTCTTGGTTTTCAAGAAGACAATGCATACTTTCTTTTTCCTTTTATTTTTCATTTTTCCTTTACTTTCTCCCTCTTAACTTTTCTTCCACCAAATCCTGCACGTGCTCTCTCTCTCTCTCTCTCTCTCTCTCTCTCTCTCTCTCTCTCTCTCTCTCTGTAATTTACTAGAATTTATCTCTTGTGAGTCCAAAATGTCATTCAAAAGTATGTTTCTTTAACAATGATCTAATTATACTGTAGAAGGGGAGCCCTTCAGTATATCTGATTTGAAGTATTGTTAAATGCAGATTTCTTAATATATGTTTACAGTAAATGAAAAATGTGTTTGAACTCACTAGACATTATAACACATTTATGCAAAATATTACTTTATAAGACACATAGAAAAATGCTTGGTAAACAGCTTTAAATACTCTAAAAATAAGCGCTATTAAATACATCTACTAGGAATATTACTGTAAATGTACAGACTCTTATTCTAAATACTAAACTCAGAGAAAATGGTTTCTATTTTAAAAATGCATCACTTGATTTATTTCAATAGAATTACAGTATTATATGTGAGCTACTTGAGGACAGGAACAATATCCTTCATTATCACTTTCCTAGTACCTTAAATAATGTGAGCCATAGAAAATATTACTCACAAAAATAATTTATTGAAATAATAAGAACCAAAATTATGACTCTGAGAAAACTGCATGTGTAAAATATTTGTTATCCTCTTACTGTCATAACATATCAACATAAATGCAATTTAGACTTTTGTAACATTCACTACTGTAGTACTGTAACAAGATCAGCTGTGATCTATTGTCACCGTTGAAATCAAGATTTCTCTATTTATGAAAATCTGTAAATAAATGTGTCTAGTTATGCTTCCATTCATGAGAACAAATTTTTAAATATGATTTTTTAAGTTTTATCTGGGGACTTGTATAACACAGTTATTCAAATGAATACACCCAGAATAAATAAGAGCCTTAAAAATATTTGTTAGTAGAAAATTAAGCCTATAAATTGAAGACTTTAGTTTTAAAAATATACACTATTATTCTGTGATTATAGTAATTAATATGTGATGCTTTTATCTCAACAAAATAAATTTGAAAGAACCAGGATATTAATTAGAATAAAAAGAAAAACATTAATATGACAATTTGATTTGTCACTGGTTTTGTAAATAAATTGCTTTGGATCAGAATAAATCAGTTTTCTAAATACTTACTACAGATTTTATTCTTGCATAACAAATATTGTAGATTAATGAGTAACTATGGAAGTCTTGGAAAAAAATAGAATAAACTATATATAAGTTAAATTTTATAATAATGAAGAATCAGGTAAATGGATTTTTAAAAATATTTCTGTTCATTTTCAATTTGCTTAAACCTGAATATAAACCATACAATCTACAAATACTACTCCGATAATATCATGGAATTTTTTTAAAACTATAGTTTTATGAATATGACTAGGAAACTATTATAGACTTAGTTGTAACAAGTAAGTTTATCTCACTTGAGCTCTCAAGTAAGCTTACTTGAGCTTTTCCACTCCCTACAATTTCAAATATTATTTTTAGAACTTAGCTCCCTTAAAAAGGTGTGTGTGCATGCATACACATGTACAGTTCATTCGCTGTTTAAGAAAGCCTCTCGGTTAAAAAGAACAGAAATACACTTTGGTTATGTCTAGTTGATTGTTTGTATTACTACTGGTTTTTAAGCTGATGGTTTATATAAGAATGTTTGAAAACTATAACAAATATCTACATGAGATGCAAATAATTATTCAAAAATGAAATCCTGACATATTGATCAAACAGATCAGATAGTATCAAAGCTGATTGTGACAGATTTTGACAAAGGAAAAAAAGAACCAAAAAAGGGTTTCTTAAAGTTATAAACTACTAGCTTGATCTGTCTGGTGTGAATTGTCAAATTATTCCCAGAAGTGGTCTTCATGGTAATCACTCCTTATAAATAGCATCAGACTATTTTTTAACATGAAGTTCAGGAATGGGTAATAGAAATTGAGATAAAATTGCTTCAAAATTTCTAATTTTAATCTGCAATAATAAATTATTTATATTAAAGGCTTTATTTTGCCATGATCCTACAAAATTGGAAAATGGATCTTTAATCTGGATATATAATTTTAATGTAAATAGATATAAAGATACATATTTATCAGTAAAAACATCATTGAGGACAAATATAAAATCATACCTTGAACTATTTCCTTAAAAAATGGCCTGAGAAGTTTAGCTTGCAGATTAAATTGATCCAAAATAACAACAGGCTACACTTTTGTAGGTGTTTTAAAATAACACTGCATTTTAAAATATTTATTTTAATGTGCAACTTGTTTTCTTAGCTCATTGCTTGTGGCTTGTTCATTCCATCTGAATGCTTTCAATTAAATTGTTAGAAAACTTCTGGCAAATTAATATTTATATCAATTTACCTATTGCTGTTTCAGGTGTCATGCACCTGTTTCATTTATTTGTCTTTCATCACTATAAAAATGTATCTTTCGTCAAAAGGATATCTGAAATTGTACAATATGTTTTTCTACTGATGGAATCTATTAGATTAAAATCAGGGTAGAGAACCCATTCTAACTAATTTTACAAGGCCAGCTTTCCAACTCAGCCTACAAGGTAGTAAGTCCTTGATAGTAAATCAGACATAAACATTACAAGAAAAAGAAAAAAATTGTTAAACAACATCAGGTATGAATATATATAAAGAAAAATATTCTCAACAAAATATGAGCAATTAAAACTCAGTAATACATAAAAATGATTATACACCATGACCAAGAGAGTTTTATCTAAAAAAAAACAAAGTATTAATTCAACATACAAAATAAGAATAAAATTACCTTTTTTTCATATGACATAATCTGTTATGTAGAATACCCCAAAAACTCCACCAAAAAAACATGTTAGAACTAGAAATTCATTAAAGTTACAGGATATAAAATTAGCATACAAAAATAAGTTGTGTTTCTATAAACTAGCAAAAAACTATCAAAAAATTAAAAATTCAATCTTAATTACAAGTGCATTGAAAAGAATAAAATATCTAGAAATAAATTTAACCAAGAATGTGAAAGACCTGTATACTGAAAACTACAGAATACTGATGAAAGAAATTAAAGAAGACACAAAAAATGGAAAGGCAACTCATATTCATGAATTGGAAGACTTAATATTGCTAAAATGTCCATACTTCCCAAAGCAATCTACAAATACATTGCAATCCCTATCAAAACCCAATGACATTTTTTCACAGAACTATCAAAAACAATTCTAAAACTCATATGGAAACAAAAAAGACCCCAAAGAGTTAAAGCAATCTTTAAAAAGAACAAAACTAAAGTCATTATACTTCTTGACTGAAAATTATGTTATAAAGGTATAGTAATCAATACAGTATGGTACTGGCCTAAAAACAGACATGTAGACCAATAGAACTGAAAAAAAAAAGATCCTAGAAAGAAAGCCACACATGTCTAGTCAACTGATCTTTGACAAAATGCCAAGAATACACAATGGGCATATGATATTCTCTTTAACAAATGGTGCTGGGAAAGCTGGATATCCACATAAGAGATAATAAAATTAGATTCTTATTTTATAATATAAACAAAAATAAATTCATAAAGGATTGAAGGCTTAAACATAAATTCTAAGATTGTAAAACTCCAAGATGAAACCATAGGAAAAAAAAATTTATGACATTAGTCTAGGTGATGATTTTCTGAGCTTGCTATCAAAAACACAAAGCAACAAATGCATAAAAGACAAATGGAAATACATTAAACTAAAAAGCTTCTGACAACAAAAGGAAAGACTCAAAATATGGAAAAGGCAACCTATGAAATTAGAAAAAATATTTACAAACATTACATCTGATAAAATGAATAGTCAAAATACACAAGGAACTCCTACAACTCAATAAAAAAAAGAAAGACAAACAACCTAATCTTTTAAAGTACAAAGGTAACTTGAATAGACATTTCTCCAAAGGAGACATACAAATGGTCAACAAGTATATGAATATATGGTCAACATCATTACAATGAGATATAACCTTATCTCCTTTAAGATAGTTATTTTTAAATATAACAAATATTTGTAAGGATATAAAGAAATTGAAACCCTTGCACACTGTTGGTAGGGACATAAAATGGTGCAGCCACTATAAGATACCACATGGAGTTTTCTAAAAAAATTAAAACCTAACTAGTAAATGATCCATCAAATGGAATTTCTGCACATATATCCAAAATTAACTGAAATCAGGCACTTGAAGAGATATTTACACTCCCAAATTCATTGCACCAATATCAACAATAACCAAGATATGGCAATAACAAAAATTCCCATCAATGGATGAATGGATAAAGAAAATATAGTATATATACAGAAAGGAATATTAGTCAGCCTTGAAAATCAAAAAATCCCACCATATGTAGTAACATGGATAAAACTGGTGGATGTTATGCTAAGTGAAATAAGCCAGTCACAGAAAGACAAATACTGTATGATTCCACAATGTGAAGTTTCTAAAATAGCCAAACTTATAGAAACAGAGAGGAGAATGGTGGTTTCCAGGAGCTGGAGGAAGGAGAATGAGAAATTGCTGTCCAATGAATACAAAGTTTCAGTTATACAACATGAATAAGTTCTAAAGTTATCCTTTACAACATTATTCCTATAGTGAAAAATAACATATTGTGTACTTAAATTTTTTGTTAAGAGGATATATCTCATTAAATATCCTTACGATAATAAAATAATTATACCAATAATAATTACCATTAAAAATAAAATGTTCTTTAAAATTTAAGGTCAATGTAATGTACTATATTAAAAGAATAATGGACAAAAACCTCATGATCCTCTAAATATAATCCGAAAAATACTGTGACAAAATCTACAACTTTTTCATGGTAAAAATATGTAACAAACTGGACCTAGAGGGAAACATCCTCAGCCTGATAAAAGTCATCTATGGAAAACCCACTAACTTCATACTTAATAATGGAAGACTGAATGCTTTCTCTTTAAGATCAGGAATAGGACAAGGATTTATACTCATCACTCTCAACACTGTGCTGAAGCCTCTATTCAGGGGAATTATGTAAGAAAATTAAAGGTATACAGATTGGAGAACAAATAAAATTATCTCTATTTTCAAATGTCATGATTTTATATACAGAAAATATTAAAGAATCTACAGGAAAATCATCTGAGGTAATAACCAAGTTAAACAAGTTTGAAAAATACAAAATCAATATAGAAAAATAAACTGTATTTCTATGAACTACCAGTGAATAATTCAAAATCAAAATTAGAAAAGCAATTCCATTTACAATTGAATTTAAAAATAAAATACTTAGGAATAAACTTAACAAAAGGAATGCAAAATGTATACTCTGAAAATTGTAAAATATAGTTGGAAGAAGTTAAAGAGAACCTAAATAAGTAGAAAGACATCCCATGTTCAGGTATCAAAATACTTAATATTGTTAAGAAAACAGCACTCTTCAAATTGGTCTTCAGATTTAGCATAATATTTATCATAATTCTAATTATTTTTTTAGCAGAAATTGATCCTGAAGGACTTATGGAAAATGTAAAGAATACAGAATATTCAATTAAACTCCACTATAAAATTATAGTAATCAAGACATTGTGACAGTAACATAAAGATAGACATATAGATGATTTAATAAAATTGGGAATCCAGAAATAAAACCTACTTTTATGCTCAAGTGATTTTTGACAAGTGCCGACTCAATTAAATGGGGGCAATAATAGTATTTTCAATAATGGTGCTGGGATAATCAGATATCCACCTGTGAAACAATGAAATTGGTTTCCTACCAAAAACCAAACACAAAAATTTACTCAAAAAAAAAAAAAAGATTACAGATTTAAGTGTAAGAGTTAAAATCATAATACTCTTAGATCAAAGAATAGGAGTGTATTTTTGGGGGGTATTGTTTGATCTTCAAGGAACAACAAACAGGAGAGTGTCTTCAAAGAGTATCCTCTGGCTTTGGCAAAGGACTCTTGGATATGACAACAAATGCATATGTGGCAAAATAAAAGACAGATAAATTGATCTTTACCGAAATTAAAAGTACTTGTTCATTAATGAATACTATGAAGAAAGTGAAAAGACAATCCACAGAATGAGATAAAATATTTGCAATTCATGTCTGATATGGGTGTGTATCCAGAATATATAAATTCTTAAAACTTGAAAATATAAAGACAAATGTTTAAATTTAAAAATAGAAAAAAGATTCAAATAGATATTTTTGTAAAGAATATATGCAAATGGACAATAAGCACATGAAAAGATGCCCAACATGATTATTCATCAATGCAAACCAAACCGCAAGATAACACTTCATATACACTAGAATGGCAATAATAATAATAATAATAATAATAATAATAATAATAAAGCAGATGATAATAAGTGTTGGAAAAGATGGGGAGAAATTGGAACCCTTGTACATTGCTTGTGGAACTGTAAAATTCTGTAGCTACTTTGGAAAACAGAGTGGTCATTCTTCACAAGTGTTAAATGTAAAGTTACCATATGACCCAGCAATTCTATCCTAGGTATACAAAGAAGAAAAATGAAAATGTAATTGAACACAAAAATTGTATATAAATGTTCTCAGCAGCATTATTTATAATAGCTGAAAGGTGAAAACATACTAAATGTCCATCAACTGATGAATGAATAAACAAAATGTGGTGTATCCATAAAATAGAATATTTAGATGTATAAAGGAAATGAAAGACTGATTCATTCCACATCATGGATGAACCTTGAAATCATTAAGCTAAGTGAAAGCAGCTGGACACAAAAGGCCACATATTGTATGATTCCATTCATTTTAAACATTCAGATAAGGCAAATTCACAGAAACAGAAATCAGATTAGTGGTTACTAGTAGCTGCCGGATATGTAAAAGTAACATAATGGGTAAAAAGTTACTTGTGAGGTTAATCAAAATGTTATGAAGTTAGATAATAGTGATGTTTGCACAACCTTGAGAATATAATAAGAACACTGAACTGCACTCTTTGGGTGACACACACACACATATACATACATACACTTGGAGAGAGAGAGAGAGAGAGAGAGAGAGAGAGAGAGAGAGAATTAAAAAGAAAATGAAAGATAGTTCTTGGAGAGACTTCTAACTCCAAAAGTAGACTAGATATAATTTTCCCTATTCTTCCCTCTAAGCACAGCTAAAAATTTGGGCATTCAATATAAAACAAACAGGAATACTCTGAAAGTATAGAGAGGAACATAGCCCAGTTAGAGACATTGGAATTTGAGGAATAACATGGAAATTAATTCCTGAGCCTTCTTTTTGTGTCTCATATCCCCGACTGAATACTTGAAAAGCTGGAAATCTAGATATAATGGTAGGCACAGATTTAAAAAAAAAATCCCCCAGAAAAATGTGCTGTCTCTAGCCAAAAGACCAGGAATGTGTAGTTTAGCAATCCTGAAAGCTTTTAGACAATAGCTGCTCTATTTCAGACATACAGCCCAGAAAAATCTGCAGTCCCACTCCCACTCCACCAGCAAAGGCCAGGCTGTAATAAAGTGTGTCATTTCCCTTTTCCACCCCAACCCTCACACCTCACCACAAGAGGGGTGTCAAAGAAGGCTTACTGGAAAATTCAGGACTTTAATCATTGTTTAGTAGCAATGAAGCCAGCCTTCTCAAACATGATGTCAGTAGAGACTACCAGGTATTAAATACCAAGCCATTACAAAAACCAGACTGCAGGCCAGTCCCTCCTGAACATAGACACACATGATTCTTAACAAAATATTAACAAACTAGATCTAACAGTATTTACAAAGAATAATATACTAAGACTAAGTGTGATTTATTCCAGGCATGCAAGTCTCATTTAACAATAGAATATTGCCCAGTATGCATTTCACCATATCAATAAGCTAAAAATGAAAAATCAGAGGCAGAAAAAGTATTTGATAAAATCAAAAACCGATTTATGAAAAAAACTTTCAGCAAGTTAATAATAAATTTCCTCAACCTGATAAAGAGTACCTACAGAGTAATCGACAGATAACATCATACATAAGATGGACAGACTGAATATTTCTCTTGTTAAAAAGAAGTCAAGGGTATCCACTTTAACCATTATTATTCAACATATTTCTTAAACCCACAGCCATCACAATAAGGCAAGAAAATGAAATAAAAGTCATATAAATAAAAAAAGCATAAAAAACCTCTTTTTCTGTAGATGATATGGCCTGATTGTCTATGTATAAAATCCTAAAGATTAAAACTAACCAAAAACTTTAGAGTTAATAACTGAGTTTAAGTAAGATGGACGAATACAACATCAACATATGGAAATCAACAGTATTTCTATATACTAAGAAAGAGGGTGTGAAACTAAATTTGAAAATATAAAACCATTTATAATTGTTCAAACAATGAAATTCTGAGGTATAAATCTAACATATCTTGTATAGGACTTGTATGTGAAAAGTCAAATTTTCTGACAAAAGAATAAAAAAATTGAAATTAATAGAAATACATACTAGATTCATGGATTGAAAAAATCAAAATAGTAAAGATATAAATGTTCTCTAAATTAATCTATAGGTTTAATGCAATTTCTATCAAAATCCAAGCAAGGATTTTTTATGAACATAGACTAGATTTTATGAAATACATTGAAAGGCACAAGCTCTAGAATATCTGTGACAATTTTGGAAAAAGAATAAAGCAGGAGGAATAATTCTATCTGATATTAAAACCTACGATGGAGCTTTAACAAATAATACCATGGTACTGACAAGATAAATACATAATAACATAAACTAAAGAACCCAAACATAGCAAGAAACACATACAGATTGCAGGCTTGACAAAAGTGCAAAGCAATTCAAAGGAGGAATAGCCTTTTCAACAAATTGTGCTGGAGTAGAACAACAACAAAATCCTTGACCTGTGATCATGATTATAAATATAAGATCTAGTAGGAAATAAATATAAATCTAGAAGGAAAACATAAGAGATAATTTTCAGACCTAGGGCTAGACAAAGAGTATGTAAGTAGGCTGAGTATGTAAGTCTCTGTTATTCAAAAAATATAATATTCAGAAGATATATTTCTCAATTTAACTAAAGTCAATAATTATTCCCAATCACCTGAATAATGCCACAAGGAATTAAATGATCTTAGATTTTCTCAGAAATATATTAATACAGAATATTTACATTATTATAGTATCAATATATAGCCCAAACCCTTCTCCAAACTGAAATTAGAATATCTACATAAAAATAAATATAACAGTATTGTTCTAGATGAGATATACTTTAGATTTTTATGTTCAAAGGATGTTAAAATTATCAAGCTTTTCATCTGTGGCCTATGGATTGATTTAAAATGTGATGGTTCAGTGGATTTAAGTTGTGGGATCAATGATAAATTTATTGTTCCACAGTTTCTATAGCTTTAAGATTTTATATTCAGTGCTTCTTGCACATATACAGGTTTCAATAAATTAATTCATTACAGAACGAAAAATATCAAAATCCCCTATTTTTGCTAGTGGCTTGGGAGACCAGTGGCAGATAAGGGCAGAAGGTCTTCCTTTGTTTCTTTGCTTCCACATGTGTAAACTAAAGAGTATGGTGCTAACTGCCCTTATTCTAAAGAATACGAGAGTTGACTATTAAAAACCATGAATAGCAATAAAAACGTGGTGGAGTGAGAAATTTCCCCAGATCTCTCCCGTTGAAACAGCAATAAGCTGAACATCTAAAACTCAACCCCGAAAAAAAAAAACACTAAACAGGCACACAAGCAGGTCCAAGCATGGATCTGTGCATAAGAGCTACCACAGATCAGAACACCAGGAGCCCAGAGGTAGAGTGGGAGAAACAAAGAAGCTGCAGATCCAGATGGAGCTCCCTGCATCTGGAGATGGTACTGTGGGTTCCCTGAATAGTCTTGCCTGGGAGGGCTGAGATCCACACAGAGGCAGTGCACAGGAATAAGGGCAGAAAACAGAGAATTAGAAATGACAAAAAAGTGGAAGTTGCTTATTACCAGTGATGGTTACAAATGGAAGTCTGAACAATAGGCCCTATACTCCAACACAGAGGAGTCCTCTACAAATATCCTCTAAGATCAAATACGACCGAGCCCCAGAGAATCTGAGCAAATGCTACCAAAACTGTTGCTAACATAGACAGGGACTGAGACTGAGAGTAGTGAGTGTGATTAAACATCTATGAGGGAAAAAAAGGCATTGATAAGACTTTATATAAAGCAGGGAACCAAGAGGCATAGATGCCACCTATTGGAAACCAAATGAAAAGTGCTTTTTTTTTTTTTTTTTTGCAGCAGGCTAAAAAGAGACCTTTATATAATAAGTCTTTTTTTTTTTTCCTGGAAAAAAAAGGAAGAATACAATTCCATTAATACCCAGGCAGAGAAGTAGTACATTAAACACCATGAACAACCAAGGTGATAAGACATCTCAGAAAGAAAAAAAATAATCTCCAAAAAATAAGCTTAGACATAAAAATAATAGGGAATTCAGGATGGTACTTCTGAAAAAACTCAATGAGTTCCAAAATAATTCACATCAACAATTTCAGGAATTGAAAAAACAGCTAGATGAGCAGAATGAATTATTTAACAAGAATATAGAAGCCCTGAAAAATAAACAAATAAACAAACGAGGAATGAAAGAAGAGAAATTACTACTGACATTGCAGAAATACAAAGGATCATACAAAAATACTATGAAAAGTATATAAGAGCAAACTTAATAACTTAGAAGGAATGAATCAGTATTTAGAAAAACACAAACTTCCTAGACTTATACAAAAACTGAAAAATCTAAATACATGGCATATAGAAATTGAAACAATCATCAAAAACCTCCCAAAAATTAAAAGTCCAGGACAAGATGGCTTCACCAGTGAATTCTACCAAACATTAAAAGAATATTTAATACCTAATCTCCTCAAACTTTTCCAAAAAATCAAAGAGGAGATAGTACTTCCCAACACATTTTATGAGGCCTATAGTACCCTTATACTAAAACCAGGTCAAGATAACACACACACACACACACACACACACACACACACACACACACACACTAAAACTACAGACCAAAATCTCTCATGAACATAGATGAAAAACTCCTAAGTAAAATACTAACGAACCAAAGACAGCAACACATTAAAAAAGTTATACCCCATGATCAAGTGCGCTTCATCATAGGGCCACAGGGAAAGTTCAACATATGCAATTTGATTAATGAGATACACCAAATAAGCATATGAAAAATAAGAATCATATAATCATATCACTAGATGCAGAAAAAGCCTTCGATAAGATACAGCACTCATTTATGATCAAAACACTTAACAAAATCAGTATAGAAGGAACGTACCTTAACACAATAAAGGCCATATGTGAAAAACCCTCAGCCAACATCATTCTCAATGGGGAAAAATTAAAAGCCATCCCTTTAAGATCAAGAATGGGGCAAGGCTGTCAACTACAGCCGCTGTTATTCAATATAACATTGGAGGTCCTAGCGAGTGCAATCAAACAAGAGAAAGATATAAAAGACATCTAAATAAAAAAAAGAAGTCAAACTGTCACTATTTGCAGATGACATGATTCTCTATTTAGAAAACCCTAGAGATGCCACAAAAACACTACTAGAAACAATAAGAAAATAGTAAAATTTCTGGATACAAAATAACTCGTTAAAAATCCGTAGTATTCCTTTACTCTAGTAATGAAGTATCAGAAAAAAAGTTGAAAAATAATTCCTTTTGCAATTGCAACAAAAAGAATAAAATACCTAGGAATAAATATTAAAAAACTTGTAAAGGACGTATATAATTAAAACTACAAGACCATATTAAAATAAATGGAAGAAGATACAAAGAAATGGAAAGATACTCCATGTGCTTAGATTGGAAGAATCAACATAGTCAAAATGAGCATATTACCTGAATTAACATGTTTATACAGATTTAATTATAAAATTATACAGATTTAATTATAGAATTAATTAATTAATTAATTATAGAATTTTAAAGAATTATACGGACTTAATGCAGAATCCCATCTGCATTTTCAAAATAGATAAAAGAAAACATTACCAGATTTGTATGGAAGCACAAAAGACCCTGAATTGCCAAAGCCATCCTCAAAAAATAAATGAGTCTTGAGACATCACTCTGACTGACTTCAAATTATACAACAAAGTGACAGTCATCAAAATGGCACGGTATGGATAGCAAGACAGACTCACAGACTATTAGAACATTATGAGAGTCTAGAAGTAAACCTATATTTATATAAACAAATAATTGTCAACAAAAAGGCAATAACATACATTGGAAAATTGAAAGCCATTTAATAAATGGTGTTGGAAAAACTGGAATGCCACCTGCAAAAGAATTTAACTAGACTGTCGTTTATCACCACACACCAACATTAATTCAAAATTGATTAAGGACCTGAATATAAGACCTGAAACAATAAAATGCATAGAACAAAACATTAGAACTAAACTCAGGAAGCTCAGACTTAAAGAGGATTTTATGAATTTTACCTCACAGGCAAGGGAGGTAAAGCAAAAATAAGTGAATGGGACTAAATTAACTTATAAAGATTTGCACAGCAAAAAAAAAATACTGTCATCAAGATACAGAGAGAACTACCCACATGGTAAAATATATTTCCAACCAACACCTTCAATATTGGCTTAATACTCAAACTGTATAAAGAACTCACATAACTCAATAACAAACAAAAAGAAAAAATAACAATTTAATTAAAAAATTGACAGAGGACCTTAACAGACACTTCTCCCAAGAAGACATACAAATAGCCAACAAACATATGAAAAGATGCTCATTTTTGCTATTATGGAAACAAAAATCAAAATCACAATGAGTTACCACCTCACTCCTTTTAGAATAGTTATAATCAATAGGACAAGTAAGAACAAATGTTGGAGAAGATGTGGAGAAAAAACCCTTATACACTGCTGGTGGGACTACAAATTGGTACAGCCACTAAAACAGTATGGAAGTTCCTCAAAAACTAAGTGATCTACCATATTATCCAGCAATTCTACTGGATATTTACCCCAAAAGACTTGAAAACACATATCCGAAAAAATATTTGCACACCGATGTTCATAGAAGCATTATTCATGGTGGTCAGGACATGGAAACAACTAAAGTGTCCTACAATAGATGATTGGCTAAAGAAGCGATGGCACATATGTAAAATGGAATATTACTCAGCCATAAGAAGAGATAAAATACTGCCATTTGAGACAACCTAGATGGACCTTGATATAATCATGCAAAGGTAAATAAGCTAGACAGAAAAAGTCGAAAATCACGATATTCCTTATGTGTGGTATATAAACTTAAAATCAGCAAATGAACAAGACAAAGTAACAGAGGGGCATGCACATGAACGATAGACTAGTTGTTACTCAAGGGTAGGGATGAGGGAGGAGGAGGAAGGTAAATGGCATAAAGGAGGTGAAATATGTAGTAACAGAAAGAAATGTAACTATGGGAGGAGATGGCAAAATTATGTATATACATCTTACCGCTAAATTGTACCCCTGAAACTTACTGGATTTTATTAACTAATGTCACCATAAAAAATAAAAAAATATAAATAAGTAAGTAAGTAAGTAAGTAAACAAACAAACAATTAAATAAATAAACAAATAAATAAATAAAAGCTTTGTAATGCAATATCATAGCAGACAATCGATTTGGGAAATTTGTTTGACAAAGTCTATGGAAAACAAAATCAGTCTTTAATTGATTGAGCAGAGAAATTAGTCAAAATTTCATATTTAAGTCAAAACAAAATAGCAATTTTTCTAAATCATTTTTGACACACTGTAAATGGACATCAGTGCCAGGAAAGCCTAGATTATACAGACTTTGCATAGTTTCCATATGAAAATTCAAGGCACAATACAAGTTATCTTTTGAGATGTGTTGCTATGTCACCCAATTTTATAAGTTGTAGCACGAGATAGGCTACATGAAGTATACTCTAATGATATGTCTTCATTTTCTGAAAATTTTCACATAATAACAAACCTATAAATCATTTTTTTCAATCATGATGATATTACTCAAAACAGATGTAAAAACATGTTTGCCACAGTTGCATAAATTGCTTACTTGTCATACTTAATAAATGTTGAAACTTATACTTCAACTGTCTTCCCTTTTAATAATGAAAGTTTATTTTAGGAAAATGTGCTTTGTCTTAATGTCACAAATAGAATTGTAGAAATTGACATAGACAATCTCATTTAAAAGAAAGCTTTCCATTGTAAGCTGCATGCAGTTAAGTATGCTACTCCTTTCTATTAATGTATTCATCAAAATGTGTGAACAATCTATTTGATTGAAATGAGTAAAACTGTGCCATTCCACAGCAAGAAATTCAGAAGTATCAATACATACCATTATGTATTTTATGAAAATTAGTTACTGTATATCTGTCCTAGTGTTTCAGCTGGTTTTTCATAAGACACAGCAATGTATACTTGAGCACTGCAGCTCCCAGGCCATTCCTAAAAGCCATTTTGACTTACAGGGTTTGCAGTTCCAATAAAATTATATGTATTAGGTACAGCTTGAGATTTTTCTAGAAAATCTGCTTTACTCTAAAGTTGTCCTTTAAGTAGTCATGATTTGGTGGAAAAGAGGTCTCAGGAACAAATGGTTGCAGGGTTATGAATAAAGTTTCATCTAACTAGAATTTCATTACTTATGTAAGAGTTTGGGTAGTTTAATATACTCAACTTGGATTCTTCCATTCTGACAACTGTTATGAAATCATTTATATCTTGGAGCTCCAGAGAGTATATAAAGCCTTTCAGTGTTTGGATTAAAACAAAACAAAACAAACAAACAAACAAACAGAAACAAAACAAAAATACATATGGCAAAGAAACCAACCATGGATCAATGAAATAAAAATCAAATATTATTTCAAATTCTAGCTAAAAGGACCATCTAGGTATTTAGAAAACCAGTCTAGAGAAGAAGGAAAATTTTTTCTATTATTTCTTCAGTTCATGAAGTCATTTTCCTATATAATATAAATATCTTTAATAGAGATAGAAAAATGTATCCTCTAGTGAAATACAAACAGACCATCTGATGATCTAATACATTACATGTTAGCTTATGTATTTTAGTTTAGAGTTACTGTATAACACATGGTGACAGTCATAATGTATAGCTTATAATATGTGCTGATATATTTTGCCTTTTTTTTACCTTTGCAGCTTTTTAAACAAAGCTGTACTCAGCTTTTACATCAAGATAGCACAACTTTGAAATTCTTACTCTCCTTACCTTCTTTAAACAGATATCCTAAGAGTAACTGGATACTGTGCAGAGGCAATAGATGTTCCTAAGTGGATCAAAAGCCAGATTGGTGTCATACCTTCAAATTTTCAGGTAAATACCTTATTTCAGTAACTTGCTAAGCTTTCATTTGAAATGTCCAGCTTAGCATACATTTTTAAAATCACTTTTGACAGTTGAGAGGAATATTTCTTCTCCATGACAGAGACTCAGGTTTTCAAATGTAACAATCAAATGGTGAGTCATTTGAGTATATTTAATTAAGTACATGTATAAAAAAATAATAAGATGTCTCTACACATAATAGAAGAGCTTGGGGTTAAGTTCCAACCGCGGGCACAGACAAACTTCAGGCTGATATCTGTTTTATAACATCAAATAAACAAGCTTCAGGTAAACATTTTTAACTACTAAAATAAGTTATCTTAAGTAATACATATCTATTCTGACTTAGAGAAATGCAGATGCAAAATACAGTACTGAATAAACTTAGTTAATTGAGTTAGTATCTGATCTCTATATGAACATCAAATATGCAAAAATCATTTTACCTTTATTATCTCTTTGGAATTTTTTAATGGTTGGTCCATTATCTTGATCAACAATAAGTTCCCCTCTGTTGTTGGGCATCATAACTGTAAATAAGAGATATAATTGAGTGATTTTTTGCAAAACACCTAAAGGAAAGGCAAAAAAGGATTACATAAATAGCTGTTTTAAAAAACAGCAAACGTGTGTTTTATACAGTTTCATCTTCTGAAACAATGGAAAGGTATGTTTTAATTTAATGATTAATTTTAAAAATCAATAAGCTGCTTAATCATGTGAATTTTTAGAGTCAAATTAATATATAGTATAACTGCCAACATCATTCATTTAAATAATTGAAAATATTTCTTCTTTAAAAATTTATATGACAGAGGATCTTTAGAAACATGGTGGAGTGAGAGATGTCCCCAGATCTTTCCCTTTAAAATAACAATAAGCTGAACACCTAAAACTCAACAACAACAACAACAAAAAAAAAAAACACTCAAACTGCACACTAGCATGTCTGAGCTTGGGATCTGTGTGTAAGAGCTACCACAGCTCAGAACCACAGGTGTCAGGTGGTGTACTGGAAGAAATAAAGAAGCTGCCTCTTGCAGCCACTGGAACTTCCTCCAGAAGGATGGGGAGGGGAGAAGATACAGCAAGTACCCTGAACAGCCATGCCTGGGAAAGTTATGAGCTCCCCATGGCCAGATGGTGGCAGCACCCAGTCATCATGGCAGAAAGCAGAGAAGTGGCCTGCAGAGAAACAATTGATTTTTACCGACCACTACTGCAAAACCAAGACTAAACCACAAACCCCAACTCCCAACTCAGAGGGCACCCTTGAGAAACCTTCTGAGGCTGAACATAGTGGAGCTTTGGAGAATCTGAGCAAATGCTACCAAAACTGATGCTAACACTGACAGGGACTGAAACAGAGGGTACCGAACATGATTAAATATCTATCAGAAGATGAAAAGGCATTTTTAAAGCTGTGTATAAAGCAGGAATCCATGAGGCTTAGACCCCACCTACTTGAAACCAAAATAAAAGTTCCTTCTTTGCAACAGGCTAAAGAGAATTTTATAAAAAAATCTTTGTTCTGGAAAAAGGGTAGAATACATTTCCATTAATGCCCAGGTGAAAAAAATAGTCCATCAAACATCATGAACAGCTAAAGTTACAAGGCATCTCAGGAAGAAGAGAAAATCTCCATAAAATAAGCTTACAGACATAGAAACATGCAACTTAAATGACAGAGATTTCAGGACAGTACTTATGAAAAATTTCAATGAGTTCCAAAATAAGTCATATAAACAATTTCAGGAATTAAAAAAAAACAACAACAACAAGATGAGGAGACTAAGGAGAATGAAACTCTCAAAAAGAGCAAAATAGACATTCAGGAGATAAAAACCACATTGCAAGAGTTGAAAAATGAAATAGCAAGCTTGGGAAACAGAGTTGACCAAACAGAGAAAAAGATTGGTATTATCGAAAACAGAAATCTAGAAGCATTTAAGAAAGAGGAGAGAAACCAAAGAATGAAAAATAATGAAAGAGAAAATCAAGAACTAACTGATACCATCAGTAGAGGAAACAAGAATAATGGGTCTTATTAAAGACGATGAAAAGGAGTAGGAACTAGAAAGCGTTTTCAGACATAGTTGAAGAGAATTTCCCAAATCATAGGAATGAGTAGGAGCTTGGAATTCAAGCAGTCAACAGAATATCAAATTATCTCAGACCAAAAAAGCCTTCACCAAGACACATTGTATTGAAATTATCAAAAATCAATGACAAAGACAGAATTCTCAGAAAGCTAGGGAGAAAAAAAAACAGTAAATTAAAAATGTAAACCAATTAAATTATCCTCAGACTTCTCAGCACAAACCTCACAAGCTAGAAAGAAATAGAATCAAATATTTAAACAATTAAGTGAAAGGAAATACTGCCTTGAATAATGTGCCCAGCTAAGCTGTCCCTTAGATATAAAGGAGAAATTAAGACTATTCCAGACATACAAAAATTGGGGGAATAATCCATTATGAGCCCTGCACTACAGGAAATACTGAAAGGAGTCAGTTTCCCACAAACATGGGAATAAAGTGACTACCATACAAATAGAAGTAGAGGAGTGCAACCCTTTCTAAAAACAAGACATTATAAGCTTAAATAATAAAAAGAGAATTGTTATAACAAGATAGTAATGAACGTTCAGAGATAGCAATGACTGACTAAAAAGGGGGAGGTTCAAAGATCCAAATTTACAAAGGGGAATGGAGATAAGGCACTCGCAGAAGAAAATGGACAACTGTGCATATGTGTGTGTATTCTTTATATATCTGTAATAGTAACAACATATCAAAGATTAAGAACCAAAATATATAACATAAAACAAGAAGGACCAGAGGGAAAACCCCAAAAAGCCAACCAAAATAAAGAAAACAGAAACACATGGACAAGAAAGCAATAGAAACACTAAGTTACCAGAAAGCAAAAGAAAAATGGCTATAAGAAGATCTCATATTTCAATAATCACCCTAAATGTAAGTGTATTGAACTCACAAATAAAAAGGCACTGTGCTGCAGAATATATGAAAACACAAAACCCAACCATATGCTGCCGCCAGGAGACACATCTCAGCTCCAAAGACAAATATATTCTCAGTGTGAAAGTGTGGAAAATGATTTTGCAAGCATATGGCATTCACAGAAAAGCAGGAGTAGCAATATTAATATCAGATAAAATAGCCTTCAAACTAAAAAAGGTAAAGAAAGGTACTGAGGGACACTTCATAATGATAAAGATAAACATGCAACAAGAAGACATAATACTTATCAACATCTATGGTCCCAATCAGGGAGCCCTGAAATATGTAAAGCAATTACTAATAGAACTAAAAGGAGAAACAGAGCAAAACACTATTGTAGTAGGGGACCTAAATAGTACACTGTTGAATATGGACAGATCATTCAAACAGAAAATCAATAAGGAAATAATATCCTTAAATGACACATTAGACCAACTGGACATAATTGACATTTACAAAGCCTTTCATTCCCAAACAGCTGCTTATACATTCTTCACTAGTGCACATGAAACATTTTCAATAATTGACCACAAAGTGAGGAACAGAGATATATAAGAGGGATGAAATGATTTCAACCATATTCTCTGATTGTAACACTTTGAAACTAGAGATCAACTGCAGAAAGAAATCAAGAAGAACCACAAATTCATGGAGATTAAACAACATACGACTGAGGAAAACCTGGGTGAGTGAAGAAATAAAAAAGAGCTATTATGAGATACATAGAAATTAATGATAATGATAATATAACATATCAAAACTTTTGGGACACGGCAAAAGCAAAAACTTCATATCATTACAGCCCTGTCTCCAAAAACAAGAATGAGCCCAAATAAACAACTTAACGTTTCTTCTTTAAAGACTAGAAAAGGAAGAACAAGTGAAGCCTAAAGTCATCAAAAGAAAAAAAATAATCAAAATTAGAGCAAAATATAAATGAAATTTTAAAAAATAATTATAAAAAAATAAATGCAACATAGAACTGGTTATTTGAGAAGGTTAATAAAATTGACAAACCCCTGGCTAGACTCACTAAAGAAAAAGAGAAAGGACACAAATCAACAAAATCAGGGATGAAAGAGAGAAAGTTATGACTGATATCACTGAAATACAAAGGATCATACAAGAATACTATGAAAAGGTATATAACACAAAATTTAATAACCTAGAAGAAATGAACCAGTACTTAGAAAACTACAACCTTCCTAGACTGAATCAAAAAAACTTAGAAAATCTAAATTGACAGATTAGCAGTATGGACATGGAAACAATCATCAAAATCTACCAAAATGTAAACGTCCAGGACCAGATGGCTTCACCAGTGAATTTTACCAAACATTCAAAGAATATTTAATACCTATTCTCCTCAAAATCTTCCAAAAATTCAAAGAGGAGGCCATATTTCCAAACTCATTTTATGAGGCCAATATTACTCTGATACCAAAACCTGGCAAAAACAACACACACAAAAAAAATTACAGACCAATGTCTTTCATTAACAGATGCAAAAATCCAAAATATAATACTAGTTAACTGAGTACAGAAACATATTAAAAAGATCATACACCACAATTAAGTGTGCTTCATCTTAGAGGAACAGGGATATTTCAGCACAGGCAAATTAATTAATATGATACACCACACAAACAAATGAAAAAATAAGAATCATATGATCATATCACTAGATGCAGAAAAAGCCTTCGACAAGATACAACATCCATTTATGATCAAAGCACTTAAAAATGGTATAGAAGGAAAGTACCATAACATAATAAAGGCCATCTATGAGAAACTCCCAATTAACATTTTTACTTAATGGTAAAAAATCTAAAAACCTTTCTTCTAAAATCAGGAACAAGGCAAGGCTGTCCACTGTCACCACTGTTATCCAATATAACATTGGAAGACATAGCAAGTGCAATCAGACACGAGAAAGTTGTAAAATAGGAAATGAAGAAATCAAGCTGTCACATTTGCAGATGACATTATTCTCTATATAGAAAATAGTAAAGACTCCACAAGAACACTATTAGAAACAATAAGAAAATACAGTAAAGTCTATGGATACAAAATCAACATGAAAAAATCCATAGCGTTCCTATATTTTAATAATGAAATGTCACCAAAAAAATGGAAAAAAATAATTTTTTTTGCAATTGCAACAAAAAGAATAAAATACCTAGGAATAAATTTAATGAAACAAGTGAATGACCTATATAATGAAAACTGTAAGATTCTATTAAGAATAATCAAATAAGATACAAAGAAATGGAAAAATATTCCATGTTCTTGGATTGGAAGAATCAACATAGTTAAAAAGACCATATTGTCTAATGCATTACAGAGATTTAACGCAATCTCCATCAAAATCTCATCAGCATTTTTTAAAGAAATGGAACGAAAAATCATCAGACTTGTATGGAAGCACAAAAGACTCCAAATTGCCAAAGCCATTCTGAGAAAGTGAATGAGGCTTGATACATCACTCTGCCCAATTTCAAATTATCCCAGAAAGTGACAGTAATCAAAACGATATGGCATTGACAGCAAGACAGACACACAGAGCCGTGGAACAGAATCAAAAGTCTAGAAGTAAACCTATATTTATTTGAGCAAACAATTTTAAACAACAACAACAACAACAACAACAAATCCAAAAGTATACAGTGGAGAAAGGAAAGTCTCTTCAATAAGAGATGCTGGGAAAACTCGAAAGCCACTTACAAAAGAATGAAGCTATACCATTGTCTGTTACCGCAAATCAAAATTAACTCTAAATGTATTAAGGACATAAATATAAGTACTGAAACAATAAAAATCACAGAAGAAAACATAGGAACTTAACTCAAGAACCTTGGACTTAAAGAGGATTTTATGAATTTAACTTCAAAGGCAAGGGAAGTAAAAGCTAAAATAAATAAATATGACTACATCAAACTAAAAAGCTTCTGCCCAGCAAAAGAAGTCATAAACAAGATAAAGAAACAACCATTCAAATGAGAAAACATATTAGCAAGCAACACCTCCAAGTAAGGGCCTAATAGCCAAAATATACAAAGAACTCATTTGTCTCAACAACAACAATAACAACAACAACAACAACCAAACAAATAAACAAAACAACAAATGATCCAATCAAAAATGAGCAGAGGACCTGAACAGACACTTCTCCCTACAAGACATACAAATGGCCAAGAAATATTTGAAAAGATGCTCAACATTGCTAGATATTAGGGGAATGCAAATCAAAAGCACAATGAGATACCATCTCATACCTATTAGAATAGCTATAATCAACAGGAGTATTAATAACAAATGTTGGAGAGGAAGTGGAAAGAAAGGAACCCTCATGCACTGCTGGGGACTGCAAATTGGTATGGCCACTATGGGAAACAGTATGGAGGTTCCTCAAAAAATGGAGAATCGATCTACCATATGATCCAACAATCCCTCTACTGGCTATTTACCCCAAGGAATGGAAAACCCATATTTGAAAAGATATTTGCACACCGATGTTCATAGCAGTAATATTCACATTGGCCAGTTCAGGGAAGCAACTGAAGCATCCTGCAATAGAAGACTGGCTAAAGAAGCTTTGGTACATATATACAATGGAATATTGCTGAGCCATAAAAAGAGATGAAATACTGCCGTTTGTGATAACATGGATGAAATTTGAGATAATAATGCTAAGCAAAATAAGTCAGACAAAAAAAAGCTTTAAATCACATGATATCACTCACATGTGGAATATAAACCTAAAAACAACAAATGAGCAGGACAAACAGACTCAAGGACATGAACTATAGACTAGTGTTTACATGAGGACTCTAGGCTAGTGGTTACTAGTGGGTTGGAGAAAAAGAGGGGAGGTAAACGGAGTAAAGAGGGTCAAATATAGGAGGATAGGGGGAAGGTGAAGTGAGTAAAGGGGATCAAATATATGGTAGCTGAATAAAACTGGACTTTGGGTGGTAAACACACAATAGAATATACAGATATTAAATTATAATTTACACCTGAAATTATTGTATTAACCAATGTTTCCCCAATAAACTTAGTTTTAAAAATTAAAAAGAAATAAAATTTATATGACAATCAACTATTTACTTTCATAATTAATAAATTTCCCAAAATGCTTCAGAAAACTTTCTGATAATTATTATAAATGCTCTTACACAAAACATTTTTATTAAAAGAGGGAAACAAAATAGTCTTCATAGTTTGTCATTTAATTATCTTTCATTACATTTTACTAAAACATTATAGCTCTATAAATAAAATATAGCAACTTTAAAAATCATCAAATCTTTTTATTAATTTATAGGTAAGCTCAGTATTATGTTTGAACGATTATAGAATATGATCATGAGATTAATTGCCAACAATAGAATTTGAAATGTTTTATGTTGTCAAGATTTTTTTAGATTATATTTCTTCAGAAATATTTGATTTTGCTTCTAAGTGTAAGGTTTCATTCTCTTACAATATATCTATTACAGAATATATTTCATATGTGCTCTGCGTTTAGCACTCAATAAATAATTCTCTCTCTCCTCTGTCTCTCTCCCCCAGTCCTCGTCAATACAAAGAATATCCCGACAGAATAATGTTTATATGGTTTCTTGATTTATCAGTGGTCAACCAGCTATATACACTTGTCCTGGTCAAACTCCCTCAAATCAGTTGCATACAATATTGTAACAACCAGATAATCTGTGTCCAAAGAACAGAGTAAAGCTTAGAAGACCACTGTCACTTCCAGGAATTAAACTTACTCCCTTATGGCCATTATCCTCAAGTTCTAGTTCAGTAGTTTTTAATTCTGCCTGCATATTAGAATCTCCTGAGGAGACACTGAAAAGCAAAACAAAACAATTATGCCACGCTCTATTCCAGACCAAGTATTCAGACTCTCAGCTTGTGGCCTGGGCATCCAGATTTTTAAGTGCTCCACAAGTGATTTTAATAGGGGGCCAGATTTGAGACCCACTTAGCTCACTATGAGCCACAACAGTATATAATATTGTCAAGTTAAATGAGGCTTGGATGAATTTCCACAAGGGAGAGATCATCTTCATTCTTCTCCAGCAAAAATCCAGAACCTAACACTTTTCTTATTCCCTCAAATTTTATCCTTTATCCCCTAAAAACTCCATGTTATTTTGGAGATGATTGAAACCACCACTACTGTGAAGTGTAAAAAATTAGAATTCACATAAGGAAAGTCCCTATAGCGAGAGTAAAAGAAGAGCAGAAATCATTTTCCCTAAAGGAAATTGATACTCAGGAAACTGGATTGCGTAATTACAGATTATCAAAGATTATACCTAGCTCACATGGTTCATAATTACTGCATACTAAATAAGTATGCAAAAGTGTATAACTGAATACACTTCGTAACATCAATATACCTGAGTAGTCTCTGAAAACAGATCATAAGCAGTCAAAGTAAAGTGACACAAAGAAAAATAATGTTGACTCTCACATTTCCTTAGCACTTTAAACTTCTGATTTTTCCCCACATATTATTTCATTTAATGTCACAAAAATGCAGTGACTTAATCAGGGCAATAATTATTTTCATATATTAGGTAAAGAAACTCATGGTAGTTAAGTGACATACCTAAAATCTCATAGTAAGTTAGTGCCAGAATTATGGCTAAATTCAAGTCTTCAATATGCCACATCACTGATCCACTTTTTAATCACTCAATGATGAACTGCTTAAAGGATATTTTATCTCCCATTATTTGAAGGATGCTGGTGTATAACAAGTATATTGTATCATACTGTTAAGTACCAACATATTGACCTAACATATATTCCAGAAATATGTCATCATATTATTTCAGTGAGATCCAGTGATACAGTAAATGAAGGTTCTTCCAGGGAAAAAAACTTCTAACGTTTTATTTCATTTTGTTGTTAATATGAACATATTGCTTCAGCAATAAGAAATGGCAATTTCAAAAAGCCATCTATATATAAAGTAGACACCAGCTCTCCTAGCTTCTTTACCCCCTCTCTATTAGCTAATGAAGAATTTCCTGAAAGATTATCTTGAAATTCCTTTTTTCAGGTGAGGTACTCACCAATTCTGTCTGAATGGTGATACATCTGAGACGGAGAGCTAGACACACTGCTGCTGGGGTGGGAAGAGGTCTGGTTCCCAGGGCGATGACTCTCTTCCAGAGAGGGAGCAGGAGAAGGACTCTCTGGGATCCGTTCCTGACACATAAAAGAAAATGTCATCTGTGTTTGAATCCCTAACATTTGAAATGTTGACCTCTGACCTATTCTGAAAGTGTGTACATCCACAAAGCACACATTGTATGACCAAAAAACAACATATTTTTATTTTTGCAAAATTAATGGCATATTGTGAGGGTAACATAAGGGAAAAACCATGAAATGGCTTTGTGCCAAGCTGGATACATGGTAGAGGCTCAATAAAAGACAGTTTCCATTTCCTCTCCTAGAAAATTCATGAGGAATTATAAACATAGCTTTGTGGTGAAGGTTATAGTTATTCTAAGTTCCTAGATTTATATAAATTTCAGGGCAAATCTTGGAGAGTGATCTTACTCTCTTAGTAAGAAAGAAATCTTCCAAGACTGGGTAAAATGGTGTAGATGATAGAAACTTCATACATCCCTTCTTGCAATCACAACAAAGCTGTTATGGAAACATGGAGAAAATAGCAAGCAGAATCACCTGGGGATCTAGAGGAAAAGAATCTCTACAGCTAGAGATAGAAATAAGAAATCATCCTGCAATTGTTGGAGGTAGGAGAGGGCAAAGAGGGTGAAGACACAAGGATGCCTTGTCTTGAGTGGCTGAGTGTAACAGAGGGTACAGCAGCAGCAGCTGATCCTCTTAAAGGGTCCATATCCAGAACCAGACTTTTGCCATGATGGACCTCTCTCCTCTGAGTACCAGCACCAGGTCAGCTGCTCAGAGGGAACCAGCGACTTACAGGAGGATACTGAGTTGTCAGAGGGAGGGCTGAGGGGAGACTTGCTCTATAAATAAGTGCTAGCAGTATCCATTTTTCCTCTGTTGAGTTTTTCCTGCTCACAGTGCACAGACTCAGAGCTACTATAGATGAGACTTCTTCAAACTGGATAACAGAGATTGTTCTGCCAAAGGATTCCCTGAAACCCTGTCTCCCCCAACTCACAGTCCCACCCAAGCCACATCCAAGTTTCCTCCATTAGTCAGGTGCTCTTTGCTGAGCAACACCTAGACTCACACTGGTGGCAGATGACATTGGTTTCTGGTGTTGCCTTTTGAGGCAACTATAAGCACAGAATTTTGGAGTTGCTTGTTGAATCTTAACAGGTGGCCCTGAAGAGGCACACGCTGGGACTAAATTTGACCTGCAGCTAAACCCCTCTCAGAACTGTGCCACTGGACTACCTACCACACAAAGCCATACTAATTAGACTGGAAGACTTAAGAACTTTGCTTAGTATATAAAAATATACACACAAAGGCAGCCAAAATGGGAAGACAGAGAAGTAGAAACTGTAAGAGAACAGAACAGAGATCCAGAAATAATGGAGTCAAGCAATCTAACAGATGCAGATTTCAAAACACTGGTTATAAAGATGCTCAGTGAACATATGGAAAGTGTAGATGAATTCAGTGAGAACTTTAAAAAAGAGATAAAAAACACAAAAATAAAGATAGAAATTATAAAAAGGAACCAGTCAGAAATGAAGAACACATTATCAGAGATGAAAAAGTATATTAAATGGAATAAACAGCGTGAATAAAGAGGGTCAAATGACCTATATAGCGGATGGAAAAGACAAAGACACTCAACCAGAACAGCAAGAAAAAAAGTCAAGACTGTAATAATATTTAAAGAACTTAAAGGACACCATTAAACATAAAAAATATTTGTGTCATAGGGGTACCTTAAGGAAAACAAGATGTTGAAAAGCTATTTGAAAAAATAATAATGGAAAATTTTCCTAACCTGGTGAGGGAAATAGACATAAAATCCAAGGAAGCTCAGATAGCCCCCAAATCTAGAAACCTAAAGAGGCTCACACCAAGACACATCATAATTAAAATGCCTAAGTTTAAATACAAAGAGAGAATCTTAATAGCAGAAAGAGAAAAGCAGTGAGTTATCTAAAAGGGAGCACCCATAAGAATGGCAGGTGATTTCTCAAAAGAAACTGTACAGGACAGAAGTGTTTGGCTCAAAACATGTGATGAAAACCCAGGATTTACAACCAATAACAATCAAGAATACTTGTTCAGCAAAGCTATCCTTTAGAGTTGAAGGACAGATAAAGAGTTTTCCTGACAAAAATAAGCTAAAGAAATTTATCAAAGCCAAGCCAGTATTACAGGAAATCATGAAGGAACTTCTTTAAGAAGAAAAATCATGTATCAAAAACATGAGTAAAGAATGGAAATAACTACATATCTATCAATAAGTACCTCAAATGGAGAAGAATTAAGTACTCCAATAAAAAGATAGGGAAGCTGAATGGATAAGAAAAACAAGCCCTTTCCATATGCTTCCTACAAAAGATCCACTACAGATTAAAAGACACACAGAGACTAAAAGGAAGGAGATGGAAAAAGTTATTGCCTTGATGGACCTAGAGGGTATTGTGCTGAATAATGTAAGTCAGATACAGAAAAATACCACATAATTTCATGTACGTGTGGAATCTAAATAACAAAATAAACTATAATACAACAAAAACAGCAACAAACTCATAGATACAGAGAATATTTTAGGGCTACTAGATGAGGGTAATTGGGAGATATGGCAAAAAAAGGGTAAAGAGATTAAGAAGTACAAATGAATAGATACAAAATAGTCTTGAGATATAAAGTGTAGCATAAGGAAAATTGTCATCAATGTTGTAAAAATATGTAAAGGGGAAGAAGATTACTAGATTTAGTGGAGTAACCACTTCCTGAGTTATATAGATCTCTAATCACTATGCTGTATAACTGAAATTAATATATTATTGTATGCCAACTATTATCAGAAAAAACCTCATTGAATTTTACAATGTAAATATGAGCAGCTAAGTGTTTTTATACTTCAATAAAGCTAAAAAAATGGTATATATATATATATATATATATATATATATGTATGTATATACACACACACACAATGAAATATACTTAACCACAAAAGAATGAAAGCTTGCCATTTGTAACAACATGAATGGAAGTAGAGAGTAATATGTTAAGTGAAAAAAGTCAGATAAAGACAAATGCCGCATGATTTAACATATGTGGAATCTGAAAAACAGAAAAAAAAAAAACTATACAGAAACAAGCCCATAAATAGAGAACACATCGATGATTGCCAGGTGGGAGATAGTTTAGTGGATGGGTGAAAAATGTAAAGGGATTAAGAAGTATAAATTCCCAGTTAAAAAATTAGTCACAGGGATGTAAAGCACGGCATGGGGAATATAGTCAACAATGTTTTAATAACTATGTATGATGTAAACTGGGTACTATCCATTTTGGGGGTCCACTTTGAAGTTATATAAATGTCTAGTCTCTATGCTGTACATCTAAAACCAATATGATATTGAATATGAATAGTAATTGAAAAAAATAGATTCTCATTTGGTGGGGCAGAGGCGGGGAGGAAGATGGTGAACTAAGTAAAAGCAGGGTTCTCCTCCTCCCAAGTCCACATTGAAATGATAACCAAATTATAAAATTATCACTGTGGAGAATCACCTGAAGTTCAGCTGATGGTAGCACATACATCTGATAATATAAAGGAGCCACATCAAAGTCTGTTAGAGGGACAAAATCGCAAATTGGGCTGGACCTGCCATGTGTGTGGTGGAGGATATGCAGGAAGAAGAGCTAGGCTGCAGAGGCTCTCCTGAAAGAGAGAGGTGCCCTGTCGCTTTTGGAGGCTCTGCAGCCCAGTATCTCAGCCCAGGAAAGAGAAGATTCCAATAATTCTGACTGTAAAAACCAAAGGGGATTCCAGCCATCTGGGTGAGAATGAAGGAGACTGAAATCCTAGGTACTCTTTTGAAGGACCGGTGCACAGGCTTCTGACCTGTGGACATTAACCCAAGACACTAGCTGTGGGTCAGAGACTCATGCAAGATCCATACCAAGAAAGTCTGCTTCACCTGGCACCAGAATGAGGGCTGGAAAAGCAGCTAACAATGTGCCTTAGTCTGTCCCCCCTACCTGGAAATCTATAGACCACATCAACTTGACTGTGCAAACCCTTCCCACAGAGCCATTAGAAAGCACTGGTCTGAGGAAATGAGTCCGTCCCACCTTACCTGCAGAGTGTCATGGTTTTCCTTGCTGGATGGCTGCCATGCCCTGCGCCTATTCAGGACCAAGCATTCTCAGCTGGCAGCCAGTGCCGTGAATCCCATTTCTGAGACAAGGCTAAGCAGCTCACTGCTGCTAACAGGAACTTGAGCAGATCCTAGGGAAATGTGGGCAAGTTCCAGACAACAGCTGATATTGCTGTGATCTGGGAATTTTGCTAGAATGAAGGGATAGTTACCAATGTTGCATCGAGACAGAGGCTGTATTGATCTGACTACCATTGTATCTCTGAGACTCCACACCACCTACCCACAAATTGCTCCAGGTGGCCCAATGACAGTGAACTGCCACAGCCTTGCCCCTGCCCCTGCCCCTTAATCTCCCACTCCACACATGCAACAAACTTCAGTTAGCACAGCACAGGCACTGTATGAAAATAAGTGGCAAGCAAACCTCTGTTGCCTGCAAGAGTTGCAATACTGTGTCCGGGGAGTGCAGTATTCTGTGGGACTGCCCCAGATGGCAACTGGTCTCACTGTGATCAGTGATAACAGTGGGAATGCCCAAGCACAGAAGTTGCAGCAAAACTGAGGCTGTTTGGGCTTGATGTCCTTTGTCTCCCTGAGATCCTGATTCATCTAAGCCACAAAGTGCCTACAGCCCATTGACAGGCACCCTCCAATGCCCTGATTGGCTCTGGGGTTGTGCAGTCTGTGCAGGAAACAGACTTTAGCTAGCATAGTGAACAAATTTCAGGCCTACCTCAAGAAACAAGAAGAAGCTTAAATAATCAATTTAACCTTACAATTAAAAAAAATAGAAAAAGAACAGCAAACAAAACCCAAAGTGAATAGGAGGAAGAAAATAATAAATATTAGAGTGGAAATCAATAAAATAGAGTGTATAGAAATAACACAAAAGATTAATGAAACCAAGAACATGTTCTTTGAAAGGATAAACAAAATCGACAGACCCTTAGCCAAAATCATCAAGGAAAACAGCAAGAGGACTCAAATAAATAAAATCAGAAATGAAGAAGGAGAAATAATCACAGACTCAACAGAAATACAAGAAATCAGAAGAAAATATTATAAGCAATTTTATGCCAACAAATTGGACAATTTAGAAGAAATGAACACATTTCTAGAAACACACAATCTCCCAAAATTAAGTCAAGAAGAAACAGAAAATCTGAATCAAATGATTAACACCAATGAATTTAATCAGTAACCAAAACCTCCCAAAAAACATAAGTCCTGGAGCAGATACCTTCATAGCTCAATTTTACCAAACATTCAAAGAAGAATTAACACCTATTCTTCTTAAACTATTCCAAAAATTTCAAGAAGAGGAAAGGCTCCCTAATTCCTTTTGAGAGGCCACCATTATACCTTGATTCCAAAACCAGACAAAGATATTGCAAAATAAGAAAACTGTAACCTGATATCTCTTAAAAACATTGATGTAAAAATCCTCAACAAAATATTAGCAAACTGAATTAAGCAATACATTAAAAATATCATACACCATGAATGAACTAGATTTATTTCTGGGATGCAAGGATGGTATGATATTTGCAAATCAATTGAAAGAATAAAACCATAAGATCATATCAATAGACTTAGCAGTGTTCGACAAATCCAGCATCCATTTATGATAAAAATTTTCAGCAAAGTATGAATAGAGGACACATACCTCAATATACTAAAGGGCATGTATGACAACTAACATCATACTCAATGAGGAAAGGTTAAAATCATTTTCCTTAAGATCAGGAAGAAGACAAGGATGCCTTCTTTAATCACTCCACTTCAACATTGTATTGAAAGTTGTATTCATAACAATAAGACAAGAAAGAAATAAAAAGTATCCAAATGTGAAAGGAAGAGTTAAAACTCTCATTATTTGTCAATGAATTGATATTATATAGAGAGAACACTAAATATTCCACCAAAAGCTTTTATAAATGATCATTGAATTCAGTAATTTAGCAGGTTACAAAATAAATATCCAGAAGTCAGTGGCATTATTATACAACAATGATGAACTTTCAGAAGAAAAATTAAGAAGCAATCCCATTTATAATTGTGCCAAAAAGTATAAAATACCTGGGGATCAAATGACGCAAGGAGGTAAAAGACCTATTCTCAGGAAATTATGTAATTGAAAAAAGAAATTGAAGAAGAAACAAACAAATGGAAGAATATACTCTGATTATGGGTAGGAAGAATCTACATCATTAAACTTGCCATAATACCCAAAGCAATCTATAGATTCAATACAATCCCTATCAAAACACCAATGGAATTTTTTCAGAGAGATAAAACAAATAATCCTAAAATTTATATGGAACCTTTAACAACGTTGAATAGTCACAGCAATCTTGAGAAAAAAGAACGAAGTTGGAGGTATCACATTACCTGATATCAAACTATTCTACAAGGCTACAGTAATCAAAACAGCATCATTCTAGCATAAAAAAAAGATACATTGATCAATGGAACAAAATAGAGAGCCCAAGAGTAAATCCATGCTTATATGCTCAATTAAAATTTGACAAAGGAGATAAGAGTATACAAAGGCATAAAGACAATTTCTTCAAAAAATGGTTTTGGTGAAGTTGGATGAATATATGCAAAAAATTAAAAGAAGAAGAAAGGAATAAACTGGACTACCTTCATTCACCGTATACAAAAATAGATTCAAAATGGATTAAAGACTTAAATGTACGACCAAAAACCATAAAACTTCTAGAAGAAAACATAGCAATAAACTCTGATATTACCAACAGGAATTTCTTCTTAGATATATCTCCCGCACAAGGGAAACAAACAAACAAACAAATAAACAAATAGGACTACATCAAACTAAAAAGTTTTTGTACAGCAAAGGAAACCATCAACAAAACAAAAATACAGCTGAATGATTGGGAAATATTCATTAATGATACATCTAATAAGAGGTTAATATCCAAAATATATAAAGAACTCAGAAAACTCAACAACAAAAAATTAACAATCCAGTTAAAAAATGGGCAGCAGACCTGAGCAGATACTTCTCCAAAGAGGAAAAGCAGATAGCTAATAGACATATGAAAAGATGTGCAAGGTCACTAATCATCAGAAAATGCATATTAAAACTACAATGAGATATCAGCTGACACCTGTCAGAAAGTCTATCATCAATAAATCAAAGACCAACAAGTGTTGGCAGGGATGTGGAGAAAAGGGAACCCTCATACACTGTTGATGGGATTGCAAATGGGTATAGCCACTATGGAAAACAATATGAAGTTTTCTCAAAAAATTAAATATGGACCTATCTTTTGATCCAGGAATTGCACTTCTGGGTATTTTTCCAAAGAAAAGCAAAACAATAACTCATAAAGATCTGTGCATCCCAATATTCATGGCAGCACAATTTACAATAGCCAAGATATGGAAACAATAAATGCGCATCAACAGACAATTGGATAAAAAAGTTATGGTTCATATATATTTAAAAAATGAATAAATAAGCTATTAAAAAAGTGAAATCCTACCCTTTGCAATGACATATATGAACCTATAGATTATTGTGCTGCATGAAATATGTCAGACAGATAAAGATAAATACCATATCATTTCACTTATATGTGGAATCTAAGGAACAAAAAGAACAAAAAAATCAAAAGCAGACTCACAAATATAGTAGACAATTTGGTGACTGACAGAGGGGATGGGCTTTGGGGGATGAGAGAATGGGGTATGGGGTTAAATAAATACAAATTAGTAGTTGATAGATGGTCACAGAGATGAGGAGCATGGCAGAGGGAATGAAGTTAGCATTAATATATTGGCTAGGCGGGAAACTAAAGGAGAGAAGGAGCAATTAGGGGGAACATTTTATAAACTTTATAGATATCTAATCAATGTACTGCACACTTGAAACTAATTAAAATAAATCAATTATTAAAAAAATTTAACCCTTCCTACCCCCCAAGAAAAAAGAAAGCAATCTCTCAAAGGTACACAAGTGAGAAACCTGGAATAAAACTCACAAATAGTGGTACATGGTGAATGTTTAATCTTTCTTAACAGACAAAAATTATAGAAATTATAAAACAGACCTTAAAAATGTATGTTGAAATCTACCAAGAAAATGTTTTAGACACAATGTTGAGTTTTCCATACTAACACTAAAAACTATTAATCAATTAATAAGTATTATTAAATTTATTTAGTTTTAAATAATGAATTTGAATAAAAATAAAACATTTATTTTACATACTTTTACATTAACTTATGGTATTGGAGACTTCTGTAATTATGAGCATTGCTGTAAAACTCTGAAATTATTTGCTATGCTTATGTACCACAAATTGATGAATAAATCTGACAACCATTCTGTTAATTTGGTCAATAAAAAAATGAAATATGATGTTTATGTATATATGCAATAAATGTGACTGGGTGATAGATAGGCTGGAACAGATAATTTTTTTTCTTTTAAACATTTAATTCTTCCATAATAATTTTTTAAATTAAGCATTATGTCTAATTATTTCTAATTATAACATTGGTATTCTAATCATTATAACATTAAAAACTAGTTTGTCAAATCTCTGCTTGTACATTTTCACATTGATTTTGCATAAGAGATCAAAAATTTATAAATCCCCTAAAGAAAAATGTTTGTTTACTGAAAAACAGCATAATAATTAAAGGTTATTATTTCATTAGTATAAGTTAATATTTTGCAATGTCTGTCATTGTAGCAGGCAGAATAATGGCCCCATAAAGATGTCCAGAATGCATGCTGATAACTAGAACCTGTGTTATCTTACATGGCAAAACGAAATTTTCAGATATGATTGAAAACCTTGAGTTAGAGAAATTACATTGCATTTTCTTGGAGACAGAAAGGAAAGGTCAGAGGGAAATATGATTATGGCAGAATAATCATAGAGATACACTTTGCTGGTTTTGAATATGGAGGAAAGAAACCATGAACTAAAAAATGCGGGGCCTCTACAAGATGGAAAACTCAAGAAAATAGATTCTTTCCTGGAAGCTACAGAAAGAAATGTAACCCTGCCAAGAGCTTGATTCTATCTCAGTGGAACCAGTGTCAGACATCTAACCTACAAAACTATAAGATAATAAATATGCATTGTTTTAGGCCATTAAATTTACTGTTATTCTTGGTTTTACTTTCTGAGGTTTCATTTACCCACAGTCAACCATAGTCCAAAAACAGTAAATTGAAAATTCCAGAAATAAATAATTTATAAGCTTTAAATTGTGCACCATTCTGAATAGCATGTTGAAATCTTACACTGTCCCACTTTGTTCTGCCTGGGACGTGAATCATTCCTTTGTCTAGTATATTCACACTATGTGCTACCTGCCCATTAGTCACTTAGTAACTGTCTCAGTTATATCAACTGTCTTGATATCACAATGCTTATGTTCAAGTAACTCTTATTTTACTTAATAATGCCATGTTCACATAACAACTATTATAGAATAGTATTATATATTTTTCATTATTAATCATTGTTGTTAATCTCTTAGTGCTCCTAATTTATAAATTAGACTGTATCATAGATATGTATATACAGAAAAAACATAATTTATATAAAGTACAGTACTATCTGCCATTTCACGCTTCCATTGGAAGTCTTGGAACTTATGCCCATGGATAAATGGGGACTACTGCAACTGTAAATGTATATTATACTTCAAAGTTTCTATAATTATTGTCATACCTCAAACATTTGTTAAGACTGGGAAATGTACAGTCCATTTATATTTAGAATACAGATAAATATCTAGTTGTAACACTATATATATATATATATATATATATATATA
Source organism: Cynopterus sphinx (assembly GCA_030015415.1). Taxonomy (NCBI): domain Eukaryota; kingdom Metazoa; phylum Chordata; class Mammalia; order Chiroptera; family Pteropodidae; genus Cynopterus; species Cynopterus sphinx. The sequence goes on along the minus strand of CM057388.1, from coordinate 47,546,946 downwards.
TATATATGGCAAAATCAAAAGAAACATATAAGCAAAACATAAGAAAAGAATCAAGCTCTTTTTTTCATAATTACACTTTTATTTTGGAGCATGATGTGAAGATGAACAGAAAGATTATATATATCCATTATACCACATCCTTTTACTTTTTGAAAAGACTAGTTCACCAGTTGTGAAATTCAACCTAAAATGACATGATTTTAAATATATTTTCAAAAAATAATGGGTATACACACATAAACATACACAAACATCAATGCAAGTAATTTCAAGTATGAAGTCAAATTATTTTTTTGCCTTCCCTGTTGTATAGTCTCAATTATTCTATTCCAAAATATATGCATAAAGTGTAGAATATTTAGTATTTGTCCAGAATTCTAACTTTGGAAAATTGCTTGTGGATATATAATTCAATGAACTATGTTTATCCCTAATGGACCTCTGAATGAATGCACAGGAATAAAGTACAGCAGTTACTGAGCAAAAATAGAACTGAACAAATAAAATCTCTGTGCCATATGAATTATATACACAACAATATATGTTGCCATAATAAAAATGAAAAAAAATTTAGTGATTCATAAAAGTTGATGGTTTGGAAAAGCAAGTATCACAGCTAACAGTGATACTTGCTCTTGCCCCTTATACCAAATAAAAAATAAAAGTTCATTCTAATTTTTTAAAAAATTGAGGACATCTACATAAATGGAAAATGCTATGAATGAGAAAAATACAATGCTATAAAGAACTATCCCAAAATATTTAAAATTAGCATATGATAATATGAATTCAAAATTTTCTTAAACTCTTGACATTTTTAACAATGTGTTAGGTGAAACAATAAACTAACTTGAGAATATGATTTAGAGGGGTAGTAGCATTTTGCATGAAGTAATTAATATTTTTGCTTTAAGATTTGGTAGCCTGCACTTTTCAAATACGATCAAGGTTTAGTTTATTGTTATTGCTTTCCTAAGGCATTGCAAAAATCAGACTTTTTTTTACCATGTAAAGTATGTTAAATGAGTCCAGATTACAGTACCTTTTATTGATTAACAATTAGGTGGGTTTAAAGAAAATTTCATGTGGAACTGGGAATGTGTAATTTCTTCTAAAATAATAAATAGCTCTATGAACAATTTATTTTTTGCAAGTAAACAGATCCATGTTTCAGCCCTGTAATCAGTATGCATCCATTTAACTACTTAACTGCAATGTGCTTTGGTTCATTAGATAGCTACTGTTGTGTCTCAGCCTAGTTAAAATTTCACAGCAAGTTAATCTGTTTTTATTACAAATGAAAACACAAGTAATAACACCCTCACCATTTACCAAATATAGGGTTAACAATATTAGTAACAAATTGGTAAGAGCATTTAAAAAGAAAAATTGCAAATCTAAAACCCCAATCATTTTTGCTCATTGATGACTTCATTTTATTTGGCATTTATGACATTAACAGCCCTGTTACTCTCCATGCATTTTATCCATACCACATAAAAAATGGCTGTAGCTCTTCGGAAACATAGCAGAAATCTCCAGATTCAAACAGAGGAGGAATATCTCCAAAATTAATATACTTAGTAAAATTCCTATTTACCCCTGAAATTAGTAAAAATATCTGTAATAATAACTCAGATTCTAGAATGCATTTATATAACTCAAGGCTTATGCCTAAAAAGAAAGAGCTATTATAAAAATTGTTATTAAATAGTACATACTATCTTCTCTTCTATCATACAATTGTCTTTCAGAAGGGGGATATTACAAATGGTAAAAAAAAAAGACCATCATACTAAATAATTTGAAAGTACATTTGAACTCTAATAAACAGCAGGGTCAATGATTAGAAAATTGAGTTTTATACAAAGTTTAACTCAGCCAATTTGGTTGAAGATTTAGTTACTAGCACTAAAGTATCAACTCTGCCCATTTTTATGAAGATCCTTTAGTTCATCTCAGTACATTCTTTTACATCCTTCAAAATATGGTAGTAAACACAAAACTTAACACATGCATACTAAACATGCATTTATATGTATGTCTACATATGTAGTTGCCTTTTTTTGTAGTTGTCTTTTAAGAACTACCATCTCAATGAAAAATTGTGACCTCTACTGTTTTATTATGTTGATTTTTTCAAGCACTTGGTAACATTATGTAATATAAAATTTTAAAATTCAATTGGAATTCAACTCTCACTGTAATTTTTCTTCCAAATGTTAATTTATTAATGAGTTCCTAAAGGACTTAATGGCATTTCATTGCTGAGGAGTGGCTTTTGGCAGTTTCTCTGAATGATAGATTTTTTACTCATACATTTGTCTTGATATTTCATATTTAATTTATGTGTTTCTTCTGTACTGTCACCATAGTTCTGCAGAAGCAGAACAGATTGTAACTTGATAGACTTTAATAATAAAATCCAGGACAGGAAAATTAAAAAAAATTAATTCACTGTTGCTGCTAATTTAATTTACCATTAATTCTGAGGAAGAATTGGGTACCCAAATTTGGTATTTCTGAATACTATTGGAAGTATGACACTTCATATCTTCATGAATCAGTTTAAGAATTAGCCTGTGTTCCATAATCACCAACTTACAATTATATTTAAGTTAACATAGTTGGGTATGGTAGGGGCTTTCCTGAATTAAAAATAAATAGATGATAGATAGATGATAGATGATAGATAGATGATAGATAGATAGATAGATAGATAGATAGATAGATGAAAGATAGATAAATGATAGGTAGGTAGATGATAGATAGATAGATGATAGGTAGATAGATAGATAGATGATAGATAGGTGATAGATAGATAGATAGATAGATAGATAGATAGATAGATGATAGATAGATAGATAGATAGATAGATAGATGATAGATAGATAGATAGATAGATAGATAGATAGATAGATAGATAGATAGATGATAGATAGTAAAAACAGGCCAATTGAGAATGCAGCTGGAACCTGTAACCATTAAAAAGTTAAAAAACACAGGCATATCCTATTTGAGATCTATGTATTTGGAGAAATGACCCTTACCTCCTAAATGTGAATAACTTGTTCTGGAAGAGCCTGACAGCTACAGGAAACCAGGTATAATATCTGTTCATAGCATGTAAATGGGAGAATAGATAGTTCTGTGGGAAAATGCATGACTATCAAATTATGTTTTGGACTTGGTCCTCTACCATCCAGCCAAATAAACACACACACACATGCATGCGCGCGCACACACACACACACACACACACACACACACACACACACACACTCACACACGCGACCCTGAATTCTCACTCAATACATCTTCATCTCATGTTCTAAAAGATAATAATCACTTTTTCTTTCCATGAAACTTTTAGAATAAGACTCAACTAGTAATTTTTCAGTAAATTTGAATTATCACAAAAAAAAATCTCTCTGCGTTAACTAATATTAGTACCAGATGTTCACAGGCTAATGCCACTGCCTTGTGACCATTTCCTATCAACTCATTAATTGCCAGCTGCTCAGGCAAACAAAGTACACAGCTAATCAGATGGTATTCGTAAACACCCAAGTAACAGTTTTATACTTAAATTTCTTAAATTTGTTATCAGAGAAAACTATAGCACACTGATATTACAAAGTTTCATAAATACAGAACAAATGCATTATAAGATTTCTAAATATAAAATAGTAAATAGGTTTTCATAACAGTCAGGTATTTTAACATTTTTTCCCTCAGTATTTTATCACGTTCAGTGCTATAACTGAAGGATAGCCTTGCAAGCCTAATGATCATAATGCAATTTCCAACTCATGGTATAGCTATGTTAGTTATTAGCTACATATGCTAATGACTGAGCCAGCAGTAGAAGGATCTGAGTCAGAACTAAAAACTATGTGCCTGATGTAACAATATTCTCAAACTAGTTTCTGGCATACAAAACAAATAAACAACAGCAACAAAACAGAAGCTTTTCTTTGCAACTTATAATGCCTTTTCTCATTTTGAAATTAAAATCTGTATCACTGATGATCATCTATATTGAAAACCTCTTCAAAGTTTAATATCCAATGAATCATTAGTTTTCATTCATTCATGCAAGAAACAATTATTGAGTGCTCAATCTACCTGTTGGAGACAGAAGGAAAGCCTATGGGTGTTTTCATATGGCCTATAGTTGCTAATAGTTTAAACTAAAGATAAAATAATCTACATGTAAACATTCAAAGATAATTTAAATAAAATTCAAGTTGAATCAATTTCTCCCCCCCCAATCCTTAATTTCTACCCTCACCCCACTTTCAACCTTGACCTATGGATGTTGACGTCTCCTTTTTTTAACTCAGTCTCTGATGGTGGGGCATTCCTCCCATGTGCTTGCAGGGCACACAGTTCATCTAAGTCCTTGTGCACTTGGGGCCTGGTGCACCTGGGGTCTGGTTTGTGGCTCCATCTGAGGTGTGAACTCAGAAGCTTCTATGTGTAAAGTAGATGTGCTAACCACCACACTATGGAGCCACCCCCTCATTTTCAATATTAGAATGGGCAACAATCCCTCTCCAATCTCCACGAGATCCTTAAACCTTCTTTAGTGGCATCAAGATCAAAGTAGTCATTACAGGTAAATAAATGTTCTCTAGAGGGAGGGCCCAGTACCTGTGTATGCATCTAATGGTGGGAGGATTCTTGAGCCCAGTACTGTTAAGAGGCTGCACAGAGGAATGTATATAGGAGAAGGTACTTCAACCTCAGGCTAGCTCTTGGCTATGATATTGCTTTGTACTTATGACTATTTCTATATGGATTCTTGAGTATAAAAATTAATTAAATAATATTATCTGATAAACACTGAGTACTTACTAGATGCTAAACAGTGCTTTGTGTTAATAAGCTATATAACACTGAGTTTCACATTAACACCATGAGGTAGGTACGATTATTATCACCATTTCATTGGGAAATAGGCAAACTGAGATACAGATAGATTACTTTGGTAAAGTAACATACCAGAGAATGGTGAAATCAGGATTCAAACACATACAGCTAGTCTCGATTCAGAGTTCATATTCTTACCCATTATGCCATACTGCCTCTAATAAAAAATATATTTTTAATGTATCTTACTTAACTAACAAACAATGATGGCTCTAGCCAAAACTAGTATGTAATTCTATAAATCCTTTTGGGGTTAATAATAATCCTTATTAAGTTTATAAATAAGTTTGTTTCATTGTTGTGTTTTGATAAAGTAATATAACACAGTTCTTTGTACATACTAAACCTTTCCTAAATCAGTGAATTCTGTGTTCTTGCGCTTTGTTTCTAACAGAAAATAATTAAAATTATAATAGAGTAAGCCAATATTCAGCAATAACTATCAATTCTGGCCGACTGTAAAGTTAATTGCAATATACTTGCTATTTTTTTTAAATCTGTGTTATTCTTTTTTCTCCAAAGATTACTGGTGATGCTGGACTTTTCACCCATCCTATTTAATATGCTCTAGAACATTTTTTCTTAATAAAATTTTCTGCAATAATAGAAATAATCTATACTTGTATTGCTTAATATAGTAGTCACCAGTAACATGTGACTATTGAGCACTTGAAATGCACCTAGTTGCAACTAAGAGACTGAAGTATTCATTTTATTTAACTAATTTAAATAGAAATAGCCCCATATGGCTAGTGGCTATCATATTGAACAGTGTTGCTGTAATAGATATTGTTCTATGCATCTAAGATTCATTGTTAACTGTTTACATCCATGGAGCTAAGAAAATTTATTAAAATATAAGAAGATATATAATTTCTTTAGTAATCTAAACTCCTAAAAATCACATCACTTCTCAGAGTTTTCAAAAGCCATGGTTTTCTGTCCTACCTGTGAAAAGAAGATTTAAAAAGACAGTGGCAGTGGTGAATGGCCAGCCAGGTCTATTTACCCTTGTGTAAGTTTTCACTGCTTAAGGGCAATTGCAAAAATCAACACATCTAACCACCAAAATTTTCACACTTAGGAGAAATACTTGCACACTGGTAGAAGAAAAAAGTTCAAATGCAATTAAGTCCCTTTCAATTAGACACCATTCTAGTTAAGGTAGTATAATTTCACTTGGAAAACAAACTGGTTATTCATTCATTTTTATAGAGATTTCTTAAATGTTTACTTAGCATGTTACAATTTCTCTGAAGAAATAGAAAGTAGTAGGTTTTGTTAATTGAATATGGGGGAGATTAGTATGGAGAGTTTGATTTGATAAACATATTTTAAGTAATACTTTACAAAAGAGTACAGTCTTGGAGCCTGTTCAAAGTAGAGCCAATTGTTAAAAATATTCAATAATTTTGTGAGCCAGGTATTAAACTGTAACTTGAAATCAGCCATGGTAGAAATATACACACCATAGAAATTGGCAAATGTTATAAATAAGAAATTTTTCTTTTTTTTTTCTTTTATTTTGTTTTTTGGAGAGCTGGTTTACAGGCGTGCCATTGGATGCCAGCTCGAATATAAAATATCAAATACTAAACAATGAAGTTCATTATGAAAATTCAAGATTTTTATTTCATTCTAGTATTCAACATTATCTGAGTAGGCAAATATTAAGTTTATGAGTAAGTATACTAAGTACGGTTGTTGAGTGTATGAACATTCGAACAAACACAAGTAGGCTGTCATTATAAAAATATATATTATGTGAATATGCACTCAGTCATAGTTGTCTGCATCCAACATAATTCCTTTTAAAGAACCTGAAAAATCAGAGACAAATATAGCACACTAACAAATTAACTACTAGCAAAATTTTAAGATCAGAGAATGTAGAAAAATTTAAATCATTACATGTAGTTGCCATTCTTATGACTCAGGAACTCTGGTCTCATAGAGTATAAAATAAAATCTGCAAAAGCATGTTTTCAAAATAGTACATATAAGTTCAGTTTGTCTATTAAAATTTTAATTTAAAAAATTTACAATGATTAATTCTGTTTGTTTCTCCCTATTAGATTGAAAGCCTTAAAACCAACTGATAATTAGTAGGGACTCAATCAACGAAAAACAAAAAAAAAATGTATATGGACCCACAAACTTTTTAAACCAGGTATTGGTGGCTTCTCCTGATTCAATTAATTGTTTAAAAAGTTTGCTTGCTAACAAATCCCAAATCAGCTTACCTGAATTAAAATGAGAAGTTAACATGGCTTATAGATTAGCTTAACCAGTTTTCTGATATAGACTCAATTAAAAGAAATGAAAACATAGAAAGAAAGTAGAAAAAAGTGAGATCAATTGGGCAGAAAGGAAAATTGAAGCACAGAAATATTAAAATAGCTGCTCCCAGGCTCTTTGATCAGAAATATTAAATGTTAGAAATTAATTGTATACCCAGTCATTCACTAACTTGATAGCCTCTATTTATCATATAGTCCTAATATTCACAGCACATATTGCAAGACCTGCTTTCAAAGAAAATTGTGATCACAGTATCATGATCATCAGTGACAAGGCACAGGCATCAGTTTAACACAAATTATGCTAAATAAGAGCAGTCAGTGTTCAAAAGGATTCTGAAACATTGTTTATACTTTACCGCATCTTTTAAATTTTATTTCCTTGGACTTTTTAAAATCATATCAAAAAAGAGAAAGTTTTACTTCAAAGTAAATGTGTGTGTGTGTGTGTGTGTGTGTGTGTGTGTGTGTGTGTGTGTGTGTGTGTAAACAATAAGAATTTAAACATATTAAAAAGTTTGGTAGCTTTATTTGTGAATTCTCATAAATTTTAATAAAACTAAACATGATATTTTGAATTATATTTTTAGTAATGTATCCTGATTTCTTACTGTGTACATCAAGTTTCTGATATAAATTTGTTTTTCTGCAGCTGTGTCTTAAATTGTAGAAAGCAGGGATATAGTGGAAATACTAACAGATCTTTAACTATAGAGATGCTACCCTAGGTGACACCATAATCACATTAGATTACATATGCTATAGAATGAATGCTTGTCTTCCCAAAGTTCCTATATTGAAACTTTAATACTTAATGTGATGGTATTTGGAGATGGGGCTTTTGGAAAGTAATTAATTGGTCATGAGGGGGGAGCCCTCATGATGTATTAGTGCCTTTTTAAGAAGAGGCAAGAAAGTGTTTGCTTCCTATCTTTCTCTTTCCCATGTGAAGACACAGAAGAAGGTGGCCATCTATCTGCAAACCAAGGAGAGAGCTCTCACCAGGAACAAAATTAGCAGGCACCTTGATCTTGGACTTCCCAGACTATAACTGGGTGAAATAAGTTTCTCTTATTTAAGCCATCTAGTTTATGGTGTTTTGTTACAGCAGTCTGTCTGAAGTAAGAAAATATTATACACAGCAAAGAGGATTTTGTGAATCAGGCTACTGTGGCTTTCTCTAAGTCATAGTAGATTTTTCAGAAATAAATCAAATTTCATAGTTATGACATTATTTTCTAAATATGAAATGTTAAATTTTCTGATCATATTTGGGAGGGACAGTTTATTTCTAAATGCTGAATATAAAAGATCAAGTGACTTAAAATATTTTTTATAAAACAATGAGTAATAATAATCGAAATAACTGTTTTTTATGCCAAACAGCTTGGATTAAAAAATTATAAATGTAAGTAGGGGGATTTTTAAATTTAGTTCCCATACACCCCAAGTAGTAATATATGATGAAGGCTCAAAAAAAAGGTTTGCCTACTGCCTATGGGATTCAATTAGATCAAACTTTGAAAATGCGATTCACCAAGAAGCACATTGAAAACAAATTTATTTTGCAGTACAGATCAATAGACGTGTGAAATTTCTGTCTTTTATAGTTTGTTATTGTACAGATAGTATCATATTTATAATTGTTTTTGAAAAGAGGAGTTAAACTTTTAACGCACGAACACCCATTCATCAGTTAATTAGAAAATTTTTATTATGGTATTTCCTGTGAATTATTATTTTAAAACTAATAATATCATCATACAATAGCACTTTTGTAAATACAAACAAAACTTGGCATCTATATTAAAAGCCTCTCATTATTCACTGAAGTACCTTTAAAAAATATTTTTTTCTTAATTTTTCTATCATCCTCTGATGAAAATCTACTTCTATAGATTTGTAGAATCTTTTTCAAAAAGAATACAAAATAAATATATTGTTTTAATCTGACTAGTCAAAATAAATTTATAAAAGTAGATTCAATTTTCTTCATCATAAAATGGTATCTATGTATTTAGTAGGACTTAAGTGTGTGTTTGAATATGAATTTATAAAAATTGATTGAATTTTTAAAAGCAGCACCTAATTTTATGTTTGTGAAGGTTCTGTCTTTTTAAAAGCTTCATATAAAATAGACAAATCAGGAATAAACAAAAATATTGTTTTTTATTGATTTAATATGCTAAAAATATTTGGATTATTTAAAAAGAAGATAATTATCTTTTCCACTTCTATCATCATCACCACCAATAACCAAACTCTAGTCATGAACCACATCCCCAAATGCCTCTTTGCTTTAAATTCTACACAAAGCAACCAAAACTCCCATTTAACCAAAAGGTAGCTGATTCAGTTTGAGGTAACAGTAGTTAAGAAAACTAAATGAATGATTTGAAGAGCCATAAACATGCTTCTATTGAGAGTATATTGTTATAATTTCCAACCATAGATGACAATTCCATTAATTTAAACCACACTTTCTTTCTTAATAGTTTCTAAGTTTTGTGTGAGGTCACATATACTTAGTGGCAACTCAGTTTCAAAATCATAGGAAACTTATTCTATCTTTAAATAATGTTTATGGGTGTTTTTTCTCCTCAAAAAGAATTCTGACTACCAGTTTGTATATTGATCAAATATTCAAACAACAGAGCTTTGATTAGCTAGGGTAGACTAATCCACTGAAAGCCACAGTCTTTATAAGAAGCATACTCATATTTAGCCATAGAAATAGAAAAAACTTAATTTAAAATTACCAATTTTTATTTCCCTTTCCTACACAGTTTGTTATAATTTTTTCATTGTTTTAAAAGTTCCCAATACTGGAAACTAATTTAAAATAAAATAAAAATGTCCACAATCTCATATTTCTTCTGTCTTCACTTCTCTCACCCTGATGTGCATCTATTACAATCATATAAATATTGCAAGGCCCAGTTTAAATCCAACAATTTTAATGCCTTTGTGATCTCTGCTCCCTCTCTTCTCCAAGTGAGGTATGATCTCTCCTTCTTCTGAGTTTTTGTATACTTGGTGATCCTCTATGCTATTCATCACAGTATGTCTTGTTAGTGCAAGTTATTTGTTGTTTGTCTCACATGTAGTTTCTTCTCCCTGGAAGTCAGGATATATGTTTATCTATTTTTCATATTATGCATTCTTAATATATATATATATATATATATATATATATATATATAATCATATATATATATATATATACATAATCATATATATATATTGTTTTTGAATAAAGTAATAAAGACACAAATCAATGGGTTGTTCTGATTAACTATACTCTTTTGATCCTATATGCCCTTGTATTACCTCCTCACCAAAAGAAAAAAGTATATTAAACAGACTAGTTCATGTGATACTTGAAGAGAGGGTTGAGAGGCCATATGCCAAACTAATAGTGGACATAGGGAGGGCTTATAACATATTATTTGTGTTTCATTACCCAATGGTCATGAAATTTTTAAAAACAGCATTCTCATCATGATAATGGTAATGATCTAAATGATTATAAATACTTGCTAAATGTTTCACCGTGTTTTGTTTATATTTTATTAACATTATCTCCAGGTAGCCAGTGAAATAAGTAGGATCGATTATTACTATGGCCTTTATTTTGCTGTTGAAGAAACAAGTTCACACAGGTTAAACATCACATCCAAGGTCATTCAGCTCTTAAGTGGCAGAATTAGAACCAGAACTCAGGTCTTTCTGTCTATAAGACTTGTATGGTATATATTATCCTACAACTGCCTTTCAAACACCAAAAGGATGTACAATGTTTACTTTGTTTCACTCTAAGAATGGGAGTGGTTTTTGTATACTTTTCTTTGTTATTACTCTGGCCACCACTCCCACACACGGTGCTCATGATTGCAAGACAGGAAGCTAGAATTAAAAGTGAGATCTGTGGTCATGGAATAAAAACAAAAAGCAACAACAAAAACAAACAAACAAACAAACAAAAATCACCTCAGTACTCCTAGTCAGAAATCAAACTCATTAATACTATATGGTAAGCAATTGAATCAATGAGCTATGTATATACTGAAGATACAGTGGTATTGCTAATATTTTATCAAAATTTAAATGTAATTAATGATTTTATCCTCTTCTAAATTATGACTCTTACCTTTATAACAGAGGCCCCAGCTCTGGTGAGTGGACTGTGAATCTGAGCTGCAGCAGCCATATTGGCAATAGTATTTAGATGGTTCATCTGATTCATTGCCATGGCAACTGATTCAGGAGGTAGGCTGACTGGAAGTAAGGGATGAGGCATCATCATAAATGGCAGATCCAGCCCTAAAAGAGATAGTGCATGTTAAATTATTAAATTTTTTTTTTGTTATTTGGACAAGGGAAAATCACATTAAAGTTGATTCTATGAAATAGTAGAAAAAGTAAATTTGTTCTTGTTGGATTTTTTTAAATCAAATTTTATCATATTCTAGTATATTTTTGGACAGTTAATATTACCCATTGGATTTAATATTGTTTATAATTTTTAAGTGTTCATATATCCACAAATTTATTTATCAATATTTCTTGTTCTTTCTCTTACTCCCAAAATATTTATAAAATCCAACCTTTTTTCCCACAAAGAAACTTTAAACCAAATATCATTTTGTTAAACAGAAAGAAATAACTAGATTTGTAATCATTGTAATATGCTACTGTGTCAATAGTTTCTTGCTTAACAGTTTCCTTAGGAGACATAATAGTGGTGCTAGTAAAGACAGGATATGGATTCTCTACATTCAGAATTACTGAAGAAAGTAAGACTTGGAATATGTTCTACCTTTTAGTTATAAATCTCTAAAATTTATAAATGCTTATAGCTCCAATTTGAAGCTTTCATCAATAAAGAATAAGCTTCTCTATCAAATATCAACGTATTTTACAGTTTAATACCAAATTGTAACATTTTTGAGTTGTATCTGGAATTGTTTTCTAATGTAAGGTGAAATCATTTTTGCACATTTTAAATTGCTTCAGTGTTATCTCTCAAGTACTATCCATATTTGTACTTGTGGTAGCTATAGATCTGTCATCATGAAAAAAGTAACAAATTAAAATGTTTGTCTACTTATCACGTATAAGATTGGGATTTGTGAGGAATCATCTTTGAGCAGAGGCTAGGGAAAGTTAGTCTAACATTATGGATGTTAATATGGGTATGATGAGTAAACCACAGGACATTACACTGTATTTTAAACTATTGCCTCAGCAGTAGTTTTGTGCTCTTTTAGACAGAAGACCAGAAACCAGTAATCTTTAACAGATGTTCTGAAACATTCTTGCCTATAATTTTCCTAAATTGTTACAGGTTATAAAAATTATATGGTGGGCAATGCTTATGTTGTTTTTATATAAAATTATCAACTATTAATAACATCCGTTTTTCTCTTTGTCATCCCTTCATTTTTTTCATGCTTCCCATATCATAACAGCAAGTGAACAATGATGAATATACTGGACATATACCCAGATGCCCCCTAAATCTCATTCCCCAGTCAACAGTAACAGTAATGCATACAAACATTGAAAACACATACTTTAAGACAAAAAAAAGAAGACTAAAAGGAAGAAATGTTATTAATTGATTTGAGGTACACCTCCTGGGTTCAGCAATGATGTTTAAATTAAAGCCATTAACAAAAATAATTCAAAGGCAATGCAATGCAAACAAAAAACACTCACACACTTTCAGATATGGCAAGTCTCATGTAACACTAAAGTGAGCACCTCAATTAAAGGTATTGCTAAATAGAAATAATCACCAATATTTCTGATTGAGACAGCCACAAAATGTTTTGTTATCAGAATTACAAAAGGATTTTTAAAAAGCTGAAATTTAAAGTCTGTGTGGAATCCAAGAGGAGAAACATTCTCTGTACTCCCTATGACTCCAAAACCCCAAAGAATATTAAGTATTAAAAAAAAATCCCCCATTACTTCACTTATGGCTCACTCTCTCTAAATCCCTTTTAGGAGCAATCTTCAAAACCAACCTATTCAGTTATGAAACATTTTTTTTACTCTGATTATTAATTATCAGAGAAGTCTCAAAAGAATGCAGACACTGAATTCAAAATAGCCTCTGTATCCCCTTTTAAACTAGTACTGTATTTTCAGTTGGCCTTCTAAAATTATTTAGATATATATATAAACGTTTATACTATACTCATCATATAGCTTTGTTATAATGATAGAATTTTTCACAAAATGTATTAAATTAATCACCATTTATCTTTCCCCTAAAACCTTCGCTTATGCATAATAGCAATCTTCAGTGATCTAAATAGGCTTTTATATATAGTGCATTGTGTATTCCCTCTCTTTTACCACAAACTCAAGGACAGATTCAATTCTTTGTGTTCTCAGTGTTTTAGTAGCAAATTGATCAAATTGCAAATGAAAAGTAACCATCAGTGCCTCCCTTTACTGCTCAAAATGCTTAAATAAGCTTTTGTTCAATTTACACTTCCCTTAATGGCATAATAATCTTTCCTCATTCTCTAAGGTTTTCAGCATCAACCAGACACCATCTGGCCATATCATATCAACTCATGTGCCTTCTTACAATTCAATTGACAGGAAAACTAAATTCAAAGTACAAACATAATTTAACTGTCCATGGACAGTTTTTAAAATATAATTCATCAAACATTTCAAATGACCATGAAGGTCTTAAAAGTTACTCTTTCAGATCATGACCCGTAATAACTGTCAATTGAGTATAACATTCTATAAGCTAATATTTATATTACAGGAAAGTTTAACAGTCACTCTATATGAGTTGTACATGCAAAGCATATGTGAATACTGAATTATGTAAGTAAACCTTTTCCCAGAGCTGAAAACATTAAATTGAGAGCCACTGACAATACACAAAACTCCAGTAATCTGGCTCATTTAGTCACATGCCAGAAATGTGTAGATACTGTCAATTAGTATGGTAATGAAGATAGTTTTTTTCAAAGTCATCAAAAAAATGGGATATCTCTTTCCTGTCAACCTCAAGGACATGATGCAAGCTACTATAAGCCTTATTGCTAACACATCTTAATGTTCTACTAACTACAAAAACTTTTATGTAAGTTTATGGCACCACTGCCTCATAGACGTAAAGAACCAAACTTCAGTAATACTCCAATTCTCCCTGTAAATTCCCACATTCATTCAATTTCCAAGTCATACTGACCTCCATAATATCTTGGCACTTCTCCAGTCAGGCATCAATTCCATGGTACTTGGTTGATACCTTGTCTTCCTGGTAGTTTTTCCTATGCCATTCCATTTACTTTTCTATTTCAATCTTTTGACTTTAGTGGCTACTTACTGTCTCCAGAATAAACTATAAATTCTTTGGTTTCATAGGAAATTACTCTCCTAGCTTTGGTATCTAATTATATTCCTCTATGTATGCTGTACTCCAGCTCCACTGGACTATTCGCAGCTCATTACAGTTTAATTCACCTTAGCCTTCAGTCTTGTTTCATGCCTCTCTCTGGAATCTACTTCTCTAACTGTATTTTGGGGGGTATAGTAAAGGTTCTCCACCTTTTGTAAAAAAATCAACAGACTGTTTTTAGAGCAGTTTTAGGTTTACAAAAAAAATGAGGAGAAATTAGAGACTCTCCACCAGCAGTTCCCCATCTTGTTAACATCTTGTATTAGTGTGGTACATTTACTATGATTGATAACTCAATATAGATACATTATTACTACAGTCCAAAGTTTTTATATGATTCATTCTTTTTATAAATTTTATTGCATTATTTTCAACTATACAATACATTGGTTAGATTTATATAGTTTATAAAATGATCCCCATAATTGCTCTTTCTCTCCTCTGGCTCTCCACTTAGCCATTACGTTAATGCTATCTACATTCCATATGCTGTGCTTCCTGTCCCTGTGACCATCTATCAACTAATTTGTACTTCCTTAACCCTTCACCATCTTTGTGTTGCACATTCTATGGTGTTTCACAAATATACATATAATGTATCAACCATTACAGTGTCACACAGAATAATTTAATTGCCATAAAATCCCATGTGTTCTACCTACTCATCCTTCCTCTCTTACATTTGACTTTTGCTGTCTCTAGATTTACCTTTTTCTGAATGCCATACAGGTGGATTCATGCACTATTTAGTCTTTCCAGATTAGTTTTGTTGCACTTATCAATATGCACTTGAGATTCAAACAAGAATTCATAGCACCTTTGATTTTATTTCTAACTACTATCCCATGGTATGAGTATACCACAGTTTGGTTACTGATCTATTGAAAGGCATCTTCCTTGCTTGAAACTTTTAGCAATTATAATAAATTGACCATGAACATTGGTACATAGAATTTTGTTTGGTCATACGTTTTCAATTCATTTAGACAAATAGAAAAGACGATATTTTACTTTTTGAGAAATGGCCAAAATACTTTTTAATGTGCCTGTACCATTTTGCATTTCCATCAGCAATAAATGAGTGTTCCTGTTGTTCCATATCCTTACCAGCAACTGATGTTGACAAAGTTTTGAATTTTAGCTGTTCCAATAGGGGTATCTCATTTTAATTTGAAATTTAATAATGACATATGATGTTGGACATATTTCTATATGCTTATTTATCATCTGTACATCTCATTTGATGAGATTTCAGGATATTTCTCATATTTGTTATTTATTTCTTATTGAATTTTGAGTTCTTTAAAAATTTCCTCAGTACTCTATCAAGTATATGTTTCATAAAGATTTTCACCCACTCTGTAGCTTGTCTTTTCATTTTCTTATTAGTGTGTTCCATAGAACAGCTTAAAAAATTTAATGTTTAAGTCTAATTCATCATTTTTTTTAAAGGAACATGTATTTAGTATTGTATCTAAAAACTCACTGTCAAAAACAAGATCACCTAGCTTTTGTCTGATGTTGTCTTCTTATACTTTTAGAATTTTGAAATTTACATTTAGGTTCATGATACAAATTGAGTAAATTTTTTAAAGTGTAAGATCTGTGTCTAGATTCTCTTTCTTTCTTTCTTTCTTTCTTTCTTTCTTTCTTTCTTTCTTTCTTTTCTTTCTCTCTCTCTCTCTTTCTTTTCTTTCTTATTTCTTCTTTTCTTCTTTCTCTCTTTCTCTGCCTCTTTTATTTCTCTCTCTACCTTCATCTCTCCTTCCCTTTCTCTCTCTCTTTCCCTCCCTTTCTCTCTTTTTTGCATGAGGATACTCAGTTGTCCCAGTGTGAATTATTGAAAAGATTATGATTTATTCACTTAATTGTTTTTGCTCCTTAATCAAATATTAGTTGATTACATTTGTATGGATATATTTTTGAAATCTATATTCTTTAATAATGAGCTGTTTATTATTTTGTCAATTCCACACTGTCTTGACTACTATAGGTTTATAGTAGTCTTGCAGTAGGGTAAGATCAGTTGACTGACTTTGTTTTACTGTACTGTCATGTTGGTTATCATATGTCATTTGTTTTGCATATAAACTTTGGAATCAGTTTCTTTATATCCGCAAAATAACTTTCATGGTTTTCAATTAAGATTCCATGAAATACATATGTCAACATAGTAAGAACTAATATCTTAATGATATTGCTTATTATTTATAAATATAAAATAACTCCATTTATTTAGATATTTTTTGATTTCACTCATCATATTTTTCAGTTTCTTTAATTTTATTGGGTAGCATTGTTTAATACAATGATATAATTTTCAGGTATACATTATAATTAGACATCTATATATTCTATTGTGTGATTACCACCCAGCGTCCAGTTTCCTTCAGTTACCACATATTTGATCCCCTTTACCTACTTCATCCTCAGCCAAATCCCCTATATTTGACCCCCTTTACCCTGTCAACCTCTTTCTTTTTTCTACACCCATGAACTTCTGGTAACCACTAGTCCACCATCTATGTACCTGAGTCTCTGTTTGTCCTATTCATTTATTGCTTTTAGGGTTATATTCCACATATAAGTGATATCATGTGATTTTCAACCTTTTTAGTGTGGCTTATTTTGCTTATCAAGATTATCTTGAGGTCGATTCATGTCACAAACGGCAGTATTTCATCTCTTCATATGGCTGAGTAATAATCCATTGTAAATATGTACCATAGTTTCTTTAGCCAATCATTTATCATAGGACACTTTGGTTTCTTCCATGTCCTGGCCACTGTGAATAATGCTGCTATGAACATTGAAGTGCAAATATATTTTCGTATATGTGTTTTCAAATCTCTGGGGTAAATGGCCAGTAGAGTGATTGCTGGGTAATATGGTAGATCAATTCTTAGTTTTTGAGGAAACTACATACTGTTTTCCATAGTGGCTGTACCAATTCGCAGTCCCACCAGCAGTGTATGAAGGTTCCTTTTCATCTACATTCTCTCCAAAATTTGTTATTAAATATTCTGTTGATTATAGCTATTCTAAAAGGAGTGAGATAGTATCTCATTGTGGTTTTGATTTGCATTTCTCTAATAGCTAGCAATGATGAGCATGTTTTCATAATTTGTTGGTTATTTGTATGTCCTCTAAGGATATGTGTCTGTCCAAGACTTCTGACCATTTTTTGATTGGATCGTTTTGTTGTTGTTGTTGTTGTTGTTATTCAGTTGTATGAATTCTTTGCATAATTTGGATATTAGGCCCTTATCAGAAACATTGCTTTAAAATATATTTTTCCCATTTGAATGGTTGTCCCTTTACCTTGTTGACAATTTCTTTTGCTGAGCAGAAACTTTTTAGTTTGATGTAGTCCTATTCATTTATTTTTTGCTTTTACTTCTCTTGCTTTTGAGGTCAAATTCATAAAATCCTCTTTAAATCCGAGGTTTCTGAGTATATTTCCTATGATTTCTTCTATGCATTTTATTGACTCTGGTCATATATTACTTTTCTTAATCCATTTTGAGTTTATTTTATTGTATGGTGATAGACAATGGTCTAGTTTCATTCTTTTGCAGGTGACCTTCCAAATTTCCCAGGACCATTTATTGAAGAGGATTTCTTTTCTCTACTGTATGTTTTTGTCTTGTTGTCAAAAATTATTTGCCCATATAAATATGGGTTGACTTCTGGACTCTCAATTCTGTTCCACTACTCCAAGTGTCTGTTTTGTTGCCACTTTATAAAATAATTTTAAATTGGGAGAGTGATGCCTCCAGCCTTGTTCTTGCTTCTCTGTATGGCTTTAGCAATCCTGAGTCTTTTGTGCTTCCATACAAATCTGATGACTTTTTGTTTTATTTCTTTAAAAATATGCCAAAAGGATTTTGATGGGGATTGCATTAAAGCTGTATAATGCTTTTGGTAATATGTTCATTTCAAACTATGTTGATTCTTTCAATCCAAGAACATGAAATATCTTTCCATTTCTTTGTATTTTCTTTTATTTCTTTTAATAAATTCCTGTAGATTTCATTAAATATGTTCACATATATCATTAATTTAATCCTAGATATTTTATTCTTTTGATTGAAATTGCAAAAGGGATTATTTTACCACTTGCTTTTCTGACACATCATTATTAGATTATATGAATGCTATGCATTTTTAAATGTTGATTTTTGTATCCAGAGACTTTACTGTATTTGCTTATTATTTCTAGTTGTGCTCTTGTGGAGTTTTTATTGTTTTCTATATAGAGAATCATGTCACCCACAGATAGTGACAATTTGACTTCTTCATTTTCTATTTGGATGCCTTTTATCTTTCTCTTGTCTGATTGCACTTGCTAGGACCTCCAATGTTAAATTGAATAACAGCGGTGCTAGTGGACAGCCTTGCCTTGTTCCTGATCTTAAGGGAAGGTTTATAATTTTTCACCATTAATTATAATGTTGGCTGAGAATTAGTCATAGATGGCCTTTATTATGTTAAGGTACTTTACTTCTATACTGTTTTTAAGTGTTTTGATCATAAATAGACGCTGTCTTTTGTCGAAGGCTTTTTCTACAACTATTGATATGATCATATGATTCTTATTTTTTCATTTGTTTATGTGGTGTATCACACTAATCGATTTGTGAATGCTGAACCATCCCTGTGCTGCTGGGATGAAGCCCACTTAATCATGGTATATAATCTTTTTAATATGTTTCTGTATTTGGTTCACTAGTATCTTAGACTTTTTGCATTTATGTTCATGAGAGATGGCCTGTAGTTTTCTTTTTGTGTGTTATCTTTGCCAGGTTTTGGTATTTGAGTAATATTAGCCTCATAAAATGATTTTGGAAGTATGGCCTAATCTTTGATTTTTTAGAAAATTTTGAGGAGAATAGGTATTAAATCTGTTTTGAACGTTGGGTAGAATTTACTAGTGAATCCATCTATTACTGGACTTTTTTACCTTTTAGATTTTTTATCGCTCTTTCTATTTCCATACTGCTGATCAGTCTATTTAGATTTTACAGTTCTTCTTGTTTCAGTCTAGGAAGGTTATATTTTTCTAAGTACTGTTCCATTTATTCTAGATTATTAAATTTGTTATTATATAATTTTCATAGTATTCTTGCATGATCCTTTGCATTTCTGTGTTATCTGTCATCATTTCCCCTCTTTCATCCCTAATATTTTTTTTTGCAGTTTCTCATTTTTCTTTAGTGAGACTAGCCAGGGGTTTGTCAATTTTATTCATGTTCTCAAAAAACCATCTTCCTGTTGTATTTATTTTTTCAATTGTTTGTTGTTGTTGTTTTTTTAATTTCATGTATTTCTGCTCTAATATTGATGATTTCTTTCCTTTTGCTAATTTTAGGCTTCATTTGTTCTTTTCCTAGTTTTTTAAGATGAAGCATTGGTTATTTATTTGGGCTCATTCTTGTTTTGGGATATAGACCTGTAATGATATGAACTTTCTACTATGACCATGTTTGTCATGTCCTAAAAGTTTTGATATGTTGGACTACCATTATAATTTGTTTCTATGTATCTCTTGATCTCTTTTTATTTCTTCCCTAATCCAGGTATTCTTCAGTAACATATTGTTTAATCTCCATGTATTTATGGTTCTTTCCTCTTTCTTTTTACAGTTGATGTCTAGTTTCAAAGTATTTTGATCAGATAATATGATTGGTATAATTTCAACTCTCTTCTATTTCTTGAGGCTATCTCAGTGTCCCATTATGTGGTCGATTCTTGAGAATGTTCCATTTGCACTAGCAAAGAAAGTATAATCAGCTGTTTTTGGATAAAAGGTATTGTGTCAACTATATCCAGATGATTTAATGTGTCATTTAAGGATGTTATTTCCTTATTGATTTTCTGTTTGAATGATCTGTCCATATCTGATGATGCATTTTTTAGGCCCCTGCTGCGATAGTGTTTTGCTCTGTTTCTTCCTTTAGTTCTATTAGTAATTCTTTACCTATTTTGGGACTCCCTGATTGGGAGCATCGATATTAATAAGTATTATGTCTTCTTGGTGCAAGATTCTCTTTATCATTATGAAGTATCCCTCAATATCTTTCTTCACCTTTTTTATTTTGAAGTCTATTTTGTCCACTATTAGTATCACTACTCCCGCTTTTCTCTGAATGCCATTTCCTTGAAATATCATTTTCGACCCTTTCACTTTGCATTTATACTTGTCTTTGGAGCTGAGATGTATTTTGGCAAGGCAGTGTATGGTTGGGTTTTGTTTTTAGATTCATTCTGAAACTCTATGCCTTTTTATTAGCGAGTGCATTCCATTAATATTTAGGGTGATTATTGACATTTGAGGATTTCTTATAGTCATTTTATCATTTGCTTTCTGATACCTCAGCGTTTTCGTTGCTTCCTTGTTTTGTGTTTCTATTTTCTTTATTTTGGTTGTCTTTTGTGAGTTTGGCCTCTGGTTCCTCTTGATTTATGTTATATATCTCAGTTCTGAATCTTTGGAGTGTGGTTACCATTATGAAAATGCAAAGCATAGATACATATATACAGTCATCCATTTTCCCTTTTGTGAATTTAGTTCTTTGAATCTTCCCCTTTTTCAACATTGTTGTCTCAATTTGTCTCTATGTATGCTGAACATTTGTTACTATCTTGCTATAGCAATTCTCTTCCTATTATTTAAGCTTATAATACCCTGTTCTTAGTAAGCATTTTACTCCTCTGCTTTGATTTGCTTGATAGTCACCTTAACCCTAATTATGTTTTTTGTTGCTGTTGTTGTTGCTGGGCTGATACCTTTCATTACTTCCTGTAGTGAAGGCCTTGTAGTGGAGAATTCTTTCAATTTTTGTATGTCCGGAAATGTCTTTATTTATCCTTCATATCTAAAGGAGAGATTTGCTGGATATGTTATACTTAGCTGATGGCTCCCTTCATTTTATAGTTTAAATATTGAATTCCACTCCTTTTTGGCTTTTAAGTTTTGTGCTGAGAAGTCCAACGATAATCTAGTGGGTTTTTTAAATAGGTTACCAACTTGTTTTCCTCGTCTGCCCTAAGAATTCTTTTTTTTTTGTCATAGATTTTTTTGATAATTTTAATACAATGTGTCTTGAAGAAGGCTTTTTGTATTAGAATAATTGGGTGTTCTGTTGACTTCTTGAATTCCAAGCTCCAGTTTGTTGCTTAGATTTGGGAAATTCTCATCAACTATTTGTCTAAAAATGCTTTCCAATCCCTGTTCCTTTTCCTCTTCTTCAAGAATGCCCATTATTCTTATGTTTCCTCTCCTTATGGTATCAGTTAGTTCTTGTATTTTTCTTTCATTATCTTTCATTTTTTGGGTTCTCTCTTCTACCTTCTGCTTTATTTCTAAATTTCTGTCATCTTCGATATCATCAACTTTTCCCCTCCATTTGGTCAATTCTATTTCCAAAGCTTTTATTTCATTTTTCCACTCCTGTATTTTGTTCTTCATCTCTAGAAATTCAATTTGGTTCTTTCTGAGGCTTTCAATCCTCTTCCTCTGCTTATTTAGCTGTTTTTACATTTCCTGAAATTTTGATTTGAGTTGTTTTGAATGTTATTGAATTTTTTCAGAAGTACCATCTTGAATTCTCTGTCATTTAAGTCACATATTTCTATGTCTGTAAGCTTATTTTCTGGAGATTTTTCTCTTTCATTCTGAGGTGCCTTGTCTAAGATGGTTGTTCATGATGTTTGATGGACTATTTCTCTGCCTGGACATTAATGAAAGTGTATTTTGCTGTTTTTTCAAAAAGAAGATTTGTTATATAAAGTCTCTCTGAAGCCTGCTACAAAAAAAGGCACTTTTCTTTTGGTTTTCAATAGGTGACGTCTAAACCTCTTGGATCCCTGCTTAATTCTTTTTTTTAATTTCTTGTAGATACTTAATCACGCCTGCTACTCTCAGTTTCAGTCCCTGTCAGTATCAGTAACAGTTTCGGTAGCATTTGCTCAGATTCCCTTTGAGCTCTGTGGTGATCTGTCTCAGATGATATGGGGGGTGAGGCTCTCTGGTTTTGGAATTGAGGGCTGGGTCTCAGCCTCAGTTTTGCAACCAGGGTCACTAAACTTCAACTGCTGTTTTTCTGTGGTCACATTCTGCTTCTCTGTCTTCTGCCCTGCTGCTGCCTAACGTGAGGAACTCACTGCAGTCCCAGGCAGGTCTATTCAGAGAAGTCCCCACACCTTTGCCTTACTCTCTCCTCCTCCACAAAGCTCCAGCAGCTGTGAGAGTCAGCTTCTTTATTTCTCCAAGTCCACCACCTGATACCTCGGGCTCTGACCTGTGGTAGCTCTTATGCACAGATCTAATGCTCAGATGTACTGGTGTACAGTTTGGCTATTTTTAGTTGAGTTTTAGATGTTCAGCTTATTGTTTCAAGGGGAGAGATCTGGAAACATCTCTCACTCTGCCATGTTTCCTGCTTCTTTCTCATTCATCGTATTTTTGTAGGTTTTTTCCTAAATATCTTATAATTATTTTGTCAGGCTTATACCTAAGTACTTTATTTTTTGTTACTAATGTAAATAGCATTTCATTTTAAATCTGAAATAGCATTTTTTTATGGTTGGTATATAGGAAGGCAATAAACTTTTGTATGCCACAGTGCTATAACCCCTTATTAGTTACAGGAGATTTTTAGTCAAATCTTTGGGATAATTTTACATAAAGAATCGTGTAATCTTTGAACAAAGACAATTCCTTCTGTCCCAATATATGTACCATTATTTCCTTGTCATATTGTATTAGCTAGGCCTTCTAGTAAAAAGATGAATAAGTGTCATCAGAGAAGGCAAGCTTGCTGTTCCTAATCTTAGGAGAAAAGCATAATTTCTCATCATTAAATAGGAGCTTAGCAATAGCTTTCTTTGTAGATATTTTAACAAGTTGAATAAGTTCCCCTCTATGCCTATTTTTTCTGAGAGTTTTTATTATGTGTGGTTATTGTATTTTGCCATTTCTTCTGCATCTATTTTTCGATCATACGACTTTTATTTTTTTGGCTGGTAATGTGTCAGATTACATTAATTAATTTTTGAATATTGAATCAGCCTTGCATACTTAGAATTAATCCTACTTCAATATGATGTACAATTATTTTATACATGTCTGCATTTGATTTGCTAATATTATGTTGAGGATTTTTGCATGTGTATTCATGAAAGATATTGGTCTATAGTCTCCCTTTCTTGTAATGTCTTTGTCTTGCTTTGGTAATTGGGTAATGCTGGCATAATATAATGAGTTTGGAAGTATTGCTTCTGCTTTTATATCATGGAAAAGACTGTAGAAAGTTGTTATACTTTATTACTTAAATGTTTGGTCAAATTTGCCAGTGATGCCATCTGGAGCTTGTGCTTTCTATCTTATTGATTCAATTTCTTTAATATAAGTGGGCCTAAGTAGATTATCAAATTATTATTGTATGGATATTGATAGATAATCTTTAAATAAGTTGGTCAGTTTCATCCAGGTTATCAAATTTGTGAGCACAAAATTATAACATTTTTTTATTATCCTTTAAATGTCCATGGTGTCAGCAATAATGGCCCTCTTTCATTTCTGATACTAGTAATTTGTATTTTCTTTTTCTTGGTGAGCCTGGATAAAGCTTTGTAAATTTTACTAGTCATTTCAAATAACCAGGTTTTGTGTTCATTGATTTTCTCTATTAATTTTTAATTTTTAAATTCATTAATTTCTGTGTCAATTTTTATTCATTCTTTTCTTCTGCTTTAGGTTTAATTTTCTTGTCTTTTTCTACTTGCTAAAGTGAAAGCTCAGACTACTAATTTTATACCTTTCTTATTTTTTATATTCATTTAATGCTTTAAATTTCTATGTATTGTTTTTGCCTCATCCCACAAATTTTTATGACATTTTTATTTTAATTTAAAATACTCCTGAAATTTCTTCATTGACACATGTGTTACTTAGAAGTGTATTGTTTAACCTCTAAGCAGTTTTGGATATCCTAGCTTGTTTTTCTGTTATTAATTTTTATTTTAATTCCATTGTGACTAGGAGAATATTTTGTATGATGTCTATTCTTTTAAATTTTTTAGGTATATTTCATGGCCCAGAATGTGGTCTATCTTGGTGAATGTTCTATGTAAATTTAGGAAGAATGCATATTGTTATTGGATGAAATATTCTATAAAAGTCCACTAGATCTAGTTGATTGAGAGTTCTAATCAGTTCAACTATTCCCTTCCTGACTTTCTGCCTACTGTATACGTTCATTTCTAATAGATGAGTATTTAATTCTCCAAATATAATTGTGGATTCATTTATTTCACCTGGAAGTGCTATCAGTTTTCGTTTCATATATTTTGACACTTTGTTATTGGGAGGAAACACATTAAAGCCTGTTGATGTCTTCTTGAAGAATTGACCTCTTTTATCATTATTTGATGCCCCTCTTCTCCTGAAGAATCTTGCTTGCTCTGAAACCTACTTTGTCTGAAGTTACTGTAGCTAATTTTTCCAATCCTTTACTTTTAATCAATGTGTCTTCATATTTAAGTGAGTTTCATATAGACAACATATAGTTCAGTCTAGTTGTTGTTATACACTCTGAAAATCTCTATTTTTATTGTTGTTATTTGACACTGTTTCATTTGTTTGCTCTATACATGATTATATAAGAAGTATATTGCATATAAGTAACGGCAAAGACATTAACATCTCAGGTCACTAGAGCACATGGGGCAGTCTGTGCCTTTAATTGGTATAGTTAGACCAATCATATTTAAAGTGATTACTGATAGTTGGATAAGTAGCTATTATATATGTCACTGTTTTCTATTCATTGTCCTTTTATTTCTGTTTAAAAGTCTTGTCTTGCATGGTTTTGTTTCCTTCTGAAGTGTAAACTGTGTTTTTTATTATTAATTTTTCTCTTTTCTCTTAGCATATTCATTATACTTATTTAAAAATGTTTAAGTGGTTGCCCTGGAGTTTTCAGTATACATTTAAAACTTGTCTAAGCCAATTTTTAAATACACTATACCACTTCATGTGTACTATAAGTACCTTAGAGTAGTATATTTCCAATTCCTTTCTCCTGTCCCTTATAACATTTTTGTCATATCACCTATCAATAAGGTTCAATCACCCAACACATTGCTGTTATCATTTTGAACAGATTATCTTTAGATTAAATAAGAATAAGAAAAATATATATTATTTACCTTAATTAAAAAAAAAAGATTTAAATATTTTCCCCCAGTTAAGAAATAATTGACAAATATCACTGTATAAGTTTAAGTCATATGGCATAGTGGCTTCATTTACATATATTGTAAGATGATTACTACAATAAGTTCAACTAACATCTATCTACTCATATAAATAAATCAAGAGAAAAGACAGAAATAAAAGGAAGAATATTTTCTTTATGATGAGAACTCTTAGGATTTACTCTCATAACATTTTTTTATATATATCATATAGCACTCTTAGTTATAGTCATCATGTTGTATATTACTTATTTACCTTATACTGGAAGTTTGTATGGTTTGACCACCTTTCTCTAATTCTCTGTCCCATACATTCTACCTCTGGTAAACACAAAAGTCTCATATCTTATTCTATAAGTTTATTTTTTTCAATTCCACATATAGGTGAAATCATACAGTATTTAGCTTCCTCTGAGTTATTTTACTTAGCATAATGCCTTTGAGTTCCATTCATCTTATCACAAAATGGTAGGATTTCCTCATTTTTTATGGGTGAACAATATTTTATTGTATGTGTGTGTGTGTGTGTGTGTGTGTGTGTGTGTGTAATCTATATCTCACAACTTTTTTATTCATCCATCACCATTTATCCATCAATGGACAATTAGGTTGTTTCCATGTCTTGGCTACTGTAAATAATGCTATGAACATCAAGGTGCAGATATATTTTCAAGTTAGTGTTTTCATTCCTTTTGGATATATTCTCAGAAGTAGAATTGTTGGGCCATATGGTAGTTCTCTTTTAATTTGTTCAGAATTCTCCATATTGTTTTCCTTAACAGCTATAGCAATTTACAATCACATTAACAGTGCACACGGGTTTCCTTTCTCCAAACCATGCCAGCATTTGTTATCATATGTCTTTTTTGATGATGGATATTTATTCTAACAAGTAGAGGTGATATCTCATCATGGTTTCAATTTGCATTTTTAAAATGGCCATTGATGTTGAGTATCATTTCATGGACCTGTTGTTTTTTCATATATCTTTTTTGGAGAAATATCTATTCAGGTTTTTTGCCCATTTTAAAATTAGGCAATTTGGGTTACACACAAACACACATGCATATGCATGTATATATTGCTATTGAGTTTATAAATGCTTAATATATTTAGGATATTAAGCCATTATCAAATAGATGGCTTGCAAATATATTTCCCATTCTGTAGATTGTTTTTTCACTTTATTGATTGTTTCCATTGTTCTGCATAAGCTTTTTGGTTTAATATATTTTCCCTTGTTAATTTTTTTTTTTAATTTTGTTACTTGTACTTTAGTATGATTTCCAAATGTCATTACCAAGATCCATGCCTAGGAGATTTTTCCACCTGTAGTTTCTCCCAGGAGTTTCATGCTTTCAGTTTTTACATTTATTTTTAATCCATTTCAAGATAATTTTGGGGAGTCTTCTAAGATTGGGGTCAAGTTTCATTCTTTTGCATGTGAATCTTCAATTTTCCCAGCACAATTTATTGATGAGATTGTTATTTTTTTTCTTTCCTCCATTGAGTATTCTTAGCTCCCTTGTCAGATATTGGTTGACCATATATGCTTGTATTTATTTCCAGGTTCTCAATTCAGTTCTATTAGTCTATTTTTCTGTTTTTATGCCAATATCATGTCATTTTGATGACTATAAATTTAGAATATGGCTTGGAATTAGACAGTGTGATGCCTCCTGTTTTATTCTTTCTTAGGATACCTTTTGCTATATGGGGTCTTTGTGATACCATTTCATTTCAAGAGTGGTCTTTTTTTTTTTTTTTACTACTATAATTAATTCATTGGAATCTTTTTTTTAACAGTTAAACTTTTATATTTATAATATTTTCTTCACCTTTTCCAGGTTGAAAAATGTGTAGAGAGCCTTGGAGGGTGAGAATTGTCAAGGAATTGTTCTGGGGAAAGAGGCTGGGCATTAGAGTCTGTGGCTGAATTATGGGGTCTCTCAACCCTTCTCCCCTGTCCCAGTTTGGAGAGCTACTGTCTATAGGATTCAGGGCCCAGGTCCCTGGCATTTAGAGAGTATGGCTATTTAGAGAGAAACCTGATAAAGTAGAAAGGGAGGAAAACAAATAAAGTTTACATGGGTGAAGGAGGGAGAAGAGAGAGTCAAGTTCTGGGGAGCCAAGACCAGGGATTCAGCACCCCAAACCCTACTCAATTTTGGCACTAACAACCCACAAAATTATGGAAAATGAGGATTATTTCCTTTTCCACTAGTGTCCCTTAAACACATGGTTCTTTTCCCTATAGACTCAAATCCTATCTCGAGTGCCCTCTGGGAAATCACCTTCATATGTTCTTTCAAATTCTTTCTGCTGGTGTTTACTCAAGCCAGTCTCCACTAACCCCCATTTGTTTCTCAGCACAGCTGATCTCAGTGTCTCTCCCTAAACTGTTGTCTGAAGCCTTTATTCCCTGTTTTCCTTGCCACTACTGCTCTATTTTTTAAGCCTTGACAGCTGAGAAAAGAGGGGGAAGGTCACAGGGAGTGGGCAGCTAAGGATAAATGATGGTTTGACACTAAGACATAGGATGGCTTCAAAGAGGGAGACAAATGAGGGAAAGAAAAACTGAGGCGGAGAGGGAGGAATGAGACATGGTGAACACAGACACAGGTGGGCTCCCTTTGGGTGCTACCTCCACCTCCCTCATATCTATGTTTACCTGCTGTGGCCCAGGACTGGGAAATCCTTGGCATGTTTCGGGTTGTCTTTCACACCAAAACTCAGCTACCCAGTTTGGCATGAATGAGTAATGGTGTGAGGACTGAGGGAAAGGTTGTTCTCAGGCCGCAATGAGAGCTTTGGCAGGTCCCATGCCTCTAACCCCTAACTAAGAATCTCTGGGAAGGGAGGTTCAGAGCTTTCCCTTCTGGTCTTGTACATCTACCTCACCTTCTGTCAATTTGAAGTCTGTTCCCACCTGTTGTATCAGGAAGCATTAAGTGCTGAGCCTGACGGGTGGGTATGCAGAGAAATGCTGGAGAGAAAGGGACCATCTGCATGGGAAAACACACATACACATGCAAAAACATGTTTCTGCTCAGAAAAGAGTGCCCCAGATCTATTGTAAAACAAGTTCCCAGACAGCAAAAGGATGCATGGATCACCTGTTTCCCTGGCAGAGATTCTGTCCGTCATCTGTGGAAGGTGAGACATTACCCAGCAGAATATGCTTCACCTGACTTGTGCCAGGTAGGGATAAACATGCTTCACTGGAGTAGATGCGAGAGGTGGCTGTGATTTTCTCAATACTTCCCAGGTACCACTCTGGGTTATCTGGTGGCCAAGGATCAGTACATATGAATCCACCACTTCCAGGGTCTTTGTAGATGGGAGAAGACAAGGGAATATGATTCTGGGTACAAATCCCCACAGAAATTCTTTGAGGGGGCCCTACATGTTTCCAGGATGGAAAGAAAAAAAACCTCACCCTGTAAACAAGAAAACACACCTCATTGTGAGAAAGCACACCTCCACATGGGAAAATTCTTCCACGCTTCCACACACCAAAGACTGGTGTCCCAATGGAAGGGACAAATACCCTCCAGTTGCTCAAAGGCCCAGGTCCAGAGAAAAAAAATGGACCTCTCTGCATGGGATAAAGACACATCCCTGTGAAGAAACCCGTTTCTATTTAATTCTTCTCAATGTGTGACAATACACAAGAAAAGCCTGCCACCGAGTTCTCTTCCTGGCCTTCCAAGTGCCACTTCCCGAGGGAGAAGAGTTGGGGAGGAGGACCTTCAAGCTGCCCCCTATACCACTGGAGTGGAGTGGAGGTGAGATAGTGTGTGTTTGTGGCTAGCAGAGGTAGGAGGAGGGAGAGGGAAGCACACAACAGTTGGAGGCAGTGGGGTATCACCGGAGAGTGGACAAGTTGGCCAATACGTGGCATAAGGAGGCAGGAGTGGTAGTGGTGAAGAGCTCTGTGTACAAGTTGTGCAGGTAGGGCACAAGCTCCAGCTAGAAAGCCACCTTGTTAACATAGTAGTTGTCACCCACACGTGGCTTCAAATCCAATGTGCAGGTATTGCTTCTCCTTGTTTTCTCAAAGAGGTTTCCCTTGATGTAGATGAACTTAATGTCCTGTAGCACTGGCTGGTTAGGGTCGCCAGTCTTAGTGAAGTTGGTCCAGTAGGTCATGACCATGGCCTTTGAATATGACATCATTCTTAGAGAAGTTGCAAGGGAAGAAGTCAGTGGCACCCACCATGGGCACACCAAAGACATATGAATGCTCATCCCCATGTGCTGCATCTTCCCACTTGGGCCGACCCCATCCTGGCAGTGGTGATAGAAGGTGTAAAACTAGCCAGGGTACTGGTAGCATGAAGCTTGACTGTGGCACAGTTGGTGTCACCCACTGGATGTTAGTAAAGAGCGCCAGTAGAGTCTTGCCCTGCATCTCACCATTGTCCCGGTGGGCCCAGTCTGTGTACATAAACTTGATGGTCTCCTGCATCACATCCTTGCCCTCTGGGTAGCCATACAGGTTATCCACAAAGTTGGAGATTATGAAGTCAAAGGCACTGGTGAATACACAGTCCTGACTCTCTGCTGAGTCCTCTACGAACCTGAGGCCCTCTCTTTGGTTGACACCGATAAGCGTGTTGTAGTTGAGGAACTCTCCCTGATGCAAGAGGATCTCAGAGTCATCAAGAATGATGTCACTGTCCATCACAGCCTGCAGGCAATGACTTCTAGCACAGAAACTCCAAACCTTCTGCAGTGTCACAGCCCACCTCAGCTGCAAGCAGTTGCCTTTACCTGAGGGACTGGTAGTTCACAGAGCAGCTGGAAATGGCAGTGTCACTCTGGGCAATGACCGTCTGAAATAGCCCTTCTGAATTGTAGGAGAGGATCAGAAGATTGATACAGGACTTTCCTGCCCAGACCCAAAGATGGTGATGTGCTTGTGGCCACCTCCCAAAGTGGGAAATGTTTTCACTGAGCTAACACAGGGCTTGTATCTAGTCCAGGAGTCCATAGTTGTCTTTTGCAGCCTGATCTCCAGTGCTGAAAAATCCGAGCATCTCAATCTGGTAGTTGAGTGTGGTGACTATGACATTGCCATAGGTGGCCAAGACAGAGCAATCAAAAATTTTCCCATTGCTCTCTATGTATGCCATGCAGAAACAGCATCACTAGCTTCTTCCGGAAAACTGTCTAGAGGATTGAATGTCACTTTGACATTCTTTTTTTTTTTTTTTTTGAGCGAATCGCCCTCAGTAGGCTCATAGAGATTGAGGTACAGGCAGTCCTCACTCTGGTTCTGCACATAGGTAGCTGCTGCCTCCAAGTTGTGGGTGAACCACACAAAAAGCATGATGGCAGGCTGCATCCAGTGCGGGTTCTGCAGGCAGGCAGGTGGCATGGTGGTGGTGTTGCACAAGCTGGGCCATGAGGCGGGAGCCTCAGACAGAAGGAAGCAGTGAGTACCCAGGGATGGACTGGCCTAGGGCATGCCCAACAACTGCACACCGGGGGGCAAGAATCTTGTTGTTCAGCTTGGAAAGTACACCATGCACTAACCCGTAGACAGTGGCCGCCACTGAGGCTGCAGAAACCCAGACCCCGGCTGTCTGGAGCACCACCACTGCCGGAATGTCCTCCCCTACTTTGAGCCCTAGCTAGTCCCATCAGGTACAGCACCAGCAGATACATTCGAATAGGTGGAAGCCCCTCCATCCTGAGAGAGGGATGGAGACTCCTTAACACAGAAGAGAGGAGAGGGGGGGCGGAAATGCTATTGAATCTTGATAGGGATTGCATTAAATCTATAAATGGCTTTAGGTAGTATTGACATTTTAATAGTAGTAATTATTTCAAGAAATGAATACAGGATAACTTTCCATTTTATTTGTCTTTTTCATTTTCTTTCATCAATGCTTTGTAGTTTTCAGAGTAGAGATTTTTCACTTCCTTAGTTAAATTTATTCATAAGTATTTTATTGTTTTTGATGCTATTATAAATGGGATTAATTTCTTTATCCCTTTTCCAGAAAAGTTGTTGTTACTGTATAGCAGCTACTAATATTTATATGTTAATTTTTTATTCTGAAACTTAACTGAATTTGTTGATTAGATCTAACAGTTCTTTGGTTAGTCACTGGGATTAAGATTTTTTATAAAGGAAATCATGTCATCTGCATACAGAGACAATTTTACATCTTTTTCAATTCTGATACTTCTCTTTTTTTCACCTTATTGCTCTAGTTAGGACTTCATGTACAATGTTGAATAACAGTGGTGAGAGTGAACATCCTTGTCTTATTCCTGATCTTAGAGGAAAAGCTTTCAGCCTTTCACCACTATGATATTAACTGTGGATTTGTCATATATGGCTTTCATTATGTTGAAATGTGTTCTTTATATGCCTCATTTGTTAAAAGTTTTTATTCTGATTACGTGTTGAACTTTGTCAAATGCTTTTTCTGGGTATATTTAAATGATAAAATGACTATTTTCTTTCATTTTTTTAATGTAATGTATCACATTGATTGATTTGTGTATGTCGAAACATCCTTGCATCCCTTGGATAATTCACACTTTATCATGGTGAATGATCTTTTTAATGTGCTTCTGAATTCAGTTTGCTGGTATTTTATTGAGAATTTTAAATCTATAATTATCAGGAATATTGGCTTATATTTTTCCTCTTTTAGTAGTGTCCTCTGGTTTTGGTATTAGGATAATGCTGGTCTCATAAAATAAATTTGGGACGTTCTCTCCTCTTTGGATTTTTGGAAGAGTATGAGAAGGACTGGTATTAATTATTCTATAAATATTAGGTAAAAATCACCTGAGAAGCCTTTTGGTCCTGGGCTTTTCTTCATTGGGACCCTTTAGATAACTGATTCAAAGTTCTTACCAGTAATTATTTTATTCAGATTTCCTATTTCTTCCTGATTCAGACTTTGTAAGTTGTAGATTTACCTTTATTTATTCTTTCTCTAATATTCTTCCTCTTTTTATGTTTATACAAGATTCTGACCTATATTATTTTCCTACTCCATGAAGACCTTCTTTTAATATTTCTTACAGGGCAGGTCTGCTGGTATGGTTACAAATTTCCTCAACTTTTGTATGTCTGAGAAAATATTTCTTCTTCACTTTTAAAAAGAGATTTCATTGGATACAGAATTCTAGGTTGACGAATATGTTTTTTCTTTTGATACTACTTCACACCACTCTATTCTTGCTTGCTTGGTTTCTGAAGATGAGTCTAGTGTAATTTGTATCTTTGACCCTGAATGGGTAAGGAGATTTCCCAACATCTCACTATGGTTTGGGGTCTCATTCATTTTTAAAAATGTTTGATCATTGTTACTTCAAATATTTATTTTGTTACTTTCCTTCATTCATATTCTTCTGATATCCCCATTACATGTCAAATGTTACATCTTTTGTAATTGTCACACATATTTTGGATATTCTGTTCTTTTTTTCATTCTTTTCTCCATTTTTTATTTTAGGAGTTTCTATTGATATATTTTCAAGCTTATTAATCATTTTATCAACCATGTCCATTGTACTGATGAGCCCATCAAACACATTCTTTATTTTGTTGGAGTATTTTTGATTTCTAGCATTTTCTTTTGATTCTTGGAGTTTCTATCTTTATGCTTAAATTTCCCATATGCTCCTGTATGTTTTTATTTTTTCCCATTCTCTTAGTATAGTAATCATAGTTATTTTAAATTTCAAATTTGATAATATCTGCTATATCTAATTCTGGTTTAGATGCTTGCTTTATCCCTTCAGACTTTTTTGCCTTTTTCATAACTTGTACATTTTTTTTTTTCATTTAGAATGAGAAATAGTGTATTAAGTATAGGGAACTGAGGTAAACAGACCTTTAGCAGGAAGTTTTATGTTTAGGTAACTTGGAGTTAGGCTTTTTTTACTGTTTGTTGTAGCTGTGTATTAGTAGCTTTAAGCCACCCCACTGCTACCATTGTCTTTCATTTTCCCTACAGAATCCATTTTAAATTAATCCTGAGGCTTTCAGTTCTTTCAGTTATATAAACATTATTATACAGTCCTATTGTGGTGGAAGTTAAAGGTGTAGGGAGGATAAGCATTCTATAATTTTAAGATCAGGCCTCATTTTCTTAAAGCATTTGTGTTTTGGGGCTATAACATTCATAAGCACTATTCAGCTTTTTATTTTCCCTCTTAGGTGAGAAAAGAAGGCTAGAAGAGGCTAGAATTTAATAATTAACTTTTAACCACAGTGGACCTCTAAAGAGGCTATGCTGTGTATCTCTCTTCCTTCACAACACATAGGATGCTGGAATTTAGCATATCCCTTCCCCTGGGTCAGTTAGGCTCTGGTAAGACTAAGTAGTTTAGGTTCTGATAAAATAGTTTCTTTTGAGGGCAGGACTTTATTAAGGAGACGAGAACACTCTGAGCATATTTTGAAATGGTTAATTTTCCTCTTCCCCTGCCAGAAGCATGTGGAGAATATTCTCAGGTCTTCAAACAGAACCTGATAAGCCTCCTGGACATAAAACTCATATAAGTGTGGGGACTCACTAAGTATTTCTCAAGATAGTTCCACATTGAGTGTGAGGACAGAAATGACAACTTCTAAGCTCTTTAGATGTTAGACCAGAAACCAGAAGTCCTCTAAGTTTCTCTATTTTATAACATCTCTACCTTAATCAGTCATATTTTGACTGTTCATAATGTTTATAACTTTTCTGGTATTCATTTTATTTGCCTTTGCTTAACATTCCATTTTATGGGAAATTTCATCCTTGAGAATACAACCTCTTTAGGACATCATAACACATTTTGTATGCTTAATAACTGATGAATTACATTAAAATATGCTCTGTTGTCTTAATCTTAGGGAAATAAATTATGGACCTGTTCTTTCAGATTTCCTGTTTTTAAGGAAATAGGATTTTAGTCAAGCATTATATTATAGACTTGCTATCCTACAGAAAGACATCTGAATCCTTGAAATTCCTTAAAACACCATAGAAACCTGAATTTGTATACATTAACAGTGATTTTATTGCTGAGTAATAATAATAGTTACAATTATATAGTACTTACTATATGCAAGTCATTGCTACCAGATTTTTAAAATTATTTTTAGTCCTTATATAACCTTAATAAGTGATTTTCTTTTTATTCCTACTTTGTAGTTGTGGACAGTGAAATTGGGAAAAGTTAGAAGCCTTCTTCAAAATCAAACAGTGATATGAAATTCAAAAGATATAGAACCCAAACCCAAGTTTATGTGACTATAGCCAACATTCTTAATTACTGTCTACATGATCTCCCATGTATGTCTGCTCTGCTACATGGACTCTCAACTCTATAAGTTCCACCATTTCAAATAAGTTTCTCTTTATTGATCCTTTGGTTTCAAACTGTTAAACCTTATGAAAGAAAAATAGAAGAGCCCAAGGTGTCCAAGGTGTCTTGCATGGTACTTTTCCAAATACACCAAGTTAAGAGAGGACATTATACATACTGTTGGTCAGCAGATGGTTCTGCTGCAGTGGATTGAGGGTAGGAGCACCCCCAAGACCTGGCTGGCTAGCCAAGGTTGCATGAGTAATTCCATGTTGGGGTCCAGAAGCAGCAAGAAGAGACTGCATCTTATCCTTATCCCAGGAGGATTCACTTCCACCTGAAAAGCATTTAAATGAACAGATTGTAACTTGACAACTTTTTGCAAGAAGGTTTTTTAAAAATTCTTTTTTAAGGTTTGTAATTATTAATATTGCTTAGAAAATTATTATTAAATATAAGTCATTTTAGTATGGTTTTAAAAACATTCAATAGCCTTCGATTTAAGATGTCTCTGGGAAGATTAAGCAATTCCCAGTAATATAGACCCACTAGCATTACAGGTAATCTAAACACATCTGGAATCATAATGAGTAGCTTTTGAAAAGCATTTATATGTTGAAGATTATTAACTAGCCACTAATGCTTCCAATTCCAAACCTCCAACATACATGTACTATATTTTAATGAAGAGCAGCTGCCGTTCACTCAAAAAGAACAAACTCATTTATAAAAGCATGATCACATATAAAAATATATGTTAAAAAGCAAATGACTGGTTATTTTGTTCTCATATCCAGTCCTCAAAAAATTAATATCTTCATACACAGTAGGTTTTTGTAAAGAATAAGATGGATAAAATATAAAACTATGGCCCCCAGTTTGAAATTGTACTTTAGTTTGATCATTTATGCTAGAGAGTGAAGTAAAATGTGTACGAATAAGACTACCATATTATTGCAATGATCTACAAAGGTATAGCTGTTTCATCTGGTACTTAGCATAATGTGGGGGCAGAAACATTATGTAAAACCATGTAGGAAACAACAACAGAATTATTTCCATTATATAATTTTAAGAAAAATACTACAAACAGAGGGGTAAGGGATTGATTTCCAATCACTTCAGTTGCATACAGTCTGGCTTTAGAAAATAAAGCCGTTGTGTGGGCAGCTCCATCTATATGTTTGAGATGATTCGTTCATTCAGGGGTTAGTAGTTTGGCTCCTATTCCCATGCTGGGTTTGTGACATTAGCATCTCTGCCTGGTTGACTATCTCATATGTTGCCTAAAACATTGACCCTGTTTGGTGGAGGGGTATAGTCCTAGGAATCTTGGACATTCTGTAAAATATGTGCATTTACTGTTTTTTAAAAAGGTATAAGAAAATCAACATGCTCATATTCCTAACATTTAACATTGTAATTGTTTTCACTTTTTTGAGATCCCTCTCAGGCTTCATACATACAGATACTCATTTTTACATTACAAACACTCTGCCATATTGCTTCGGGTATCAGTTCAAAGTGTTATGGCTACATATAGCCTACTGAATTAATGTACTATAATTTATTAAGTATTGGCCTTTGAGCCTGTTTCAAATTTATCACTATTATAAATTACAGCATAACAACAACATTTATTTGAATTATTTCTTTAGAGTTAACTAATTTCCTGGAGTGGGAATTCTGACTCAAAAATGAACATTTTTATACTATTGCTTCCAAGTGCCACATTTGCAAAAGCAGTTTTTAGAGCTGAAGACTTTTTAAGGAAATGTTTTCAAAGCCAATTTGTATTCTTCCTGAAAATTTAAATTTTATTTAAGAAAATTTTCTGCTAAAATCTCTGAGAGGCTTTTATTTTTAACCTTTCTACTCATTCATCTACACTTGCCCCAGTTCTAGAAATCTATCACCTCATCAGGACTCTTTCAAACCTGGTTTTGGCCAAAGTCAGTCTTTAATATGAAAGTGGGGTTCTTGGTCAGTCTCCAACTAGATAAGATCCAGATAAGAAAACAACAGATTCTCCAGCAGCATATGAAAGGCTGAGGGGTATGTGGCCCTGCTCACATAGACATAGATTTTTCAATCAAATGGGGAAGAAATAACTAGTTAATTGTTTACTTACTGCTATAAGCCATTCAGATGACATGCATGGAAGCTTAGAATGTAGAATTTTTTTTTTTGAATTTGATAGACCAACCTAATGTACCAGAAATCTTTCCTTTGATCATGTTGAGGTTTAGCATGTTCACTGAAAACATACAACTGCCCTATGATTATGCAAAATTATACTCTCTTTTTATCCAGATGTTTGCTGTTGTGTAGTTATTGCCTAAGAGCAGGGAGGTAATCTAATTTTGGTGGACTGACATAAGATAGCATTCATAAATTTGAAATTCTAATTAAAATAAATAAGATATTTTTATGCCTCAATGAACAGAAATGGTGGGGGGAGGGAAATATTTTAATAAACAATGAAATTAACTACATTGCAACAGAGAATTATTTATAGTAGCATTGGGCTAATAAACATTAATATCAGAAAATACAAAAATTAGAAAGATCAATTGTTAAGCAAAAATGGAACTACTCCATTATTTCAGCACTAAGTCTAAGATGTAAATTACCTCACCATTAGAGAATTATAATTTGTGAAATGATGACCAAAACACTAACAAAGATACATTTAGAAGACATTAAATTATATCATTGATGTTAATATGGGATTGCGTAATCACAGCAGCAACAGTGTACAACAAAACTAAGGCTAAGATTATGTCAAAATTTATTTTATACAACGCAACAACTCTTACCATGTTGGTACAGTCAGTTTCCACATTTAGTCAGCCCGAATGTTAATCCCATCCACTGATCTACTAACAACAATAATGGCTTGGTGACACACACACAGCCCACACAAAGATGGCATCCAGAGCTCTGGATTAAGGCATCAGGGAGAGTGCGCCACTGGACTACACAGGACACATTCCATATTAGTCCATCTGGCCAAGGCTGAGAGATGAAACAAATATTCCTGACACATAGAAATTAACACAAAGAGGCTCATAAAATTAGAAAACAAATAAGCATGACACAAATGAAACAACAGGAGAAAACTCCATAAAATAAGCTAAATGAAATGGAGATGAGCAACCTAAAAGAGACAGAATTTAAAATAATGGTTATAAGGATGCTCAATAAACTTAGGGGGATAATAAATTAATGCAATGAGAATCTCAATGGAACAAAAAAGACATAGAAACCATAAAAAATAGCCAGACAAAATGAGGAATACAATAACTGAAATGAAAAATACACTTGAAGGATTCAACAGTAGATTGGAAGAAGCAGAAGACCCAATCAGCAAATTGGAAGGCAAGGTAGAAGAATACACCCAAACAGAACAACAAAAAGAAAAAACAAACAAAAATAATTTAAATGAGGATAGTTTGAGACCACTGGGACAACATGGAACATAAAAATATCTGGATAATAGAAGTACCTGAAGATGAAGAGAGAGAGCAAGAGATTGAGAATCTCTTTGAAGAACTAATGAATGAAAACTTCCCTAACCTGACAAATGATTTAGACATACAAGTTCAGGAAGCACAGAGTCCCAAACAAGAGGAATTCAAACAGACCTAACACCAAGAGACATCATATTAAAATACAAAAGGTCAAAGAAAAAGTGAGAATTTAAAAAGCAGCAAGAGAAAGTAAGCTAGTTATTTACAAATGTACCCCCATAAGAATGTCTGCTAACTTTTCAATGGAAACTCCAGAAGCCAGAAAGGAATGCCAAGAAATAGTCAAAGTTATGAAAAACAAAAATCTACAAACATGGACACTTAACTCAGCAAGGCATTCAATTAAAATGGAAGGTGAGATAAAGAGCTTCCCAGACAGGAAAAGGCTTAAGGAATTCATCACCAACAAACCCACATAAAAAGAAATGTTAAAGGGTCTTCTGTAAAAAGAAAAGGGGTTAAAAAATAACATAACAAATATGAATAATAAAGTGGCAGTAACAATGTACCTATCAGTAATCATTTTCAATGTAAATGGATTAAATGCTCCAATCAAAAGACATAGGTTGGCCAAATGGACAAGAAAACAAGACCCATGCATCTGCTGTCTACAAGAGGCCCACTTCAGATCAAATGACCCTAACAGACTAAAAATAAAGAGATGGAAAAAGATATTTCACAGAAATGAAAATCAAAAAAAAAAAAAAAAAAAGACAGAATAGCAATACTTATATCAGATAAAATAGACTTTAAAACAAAGGCTATAACAGGAGATGAAAAAGGGCATTACATAATGATAAAGGGATCAATAAATCAAGAGGACATAACCATAGTAAAAATATACACACTCAACATAGGAGCACCTACATGTATAAAGCAATTATCGACTGACATAAAAGGAGAGATCAACAGTAATACACCCATAGTAGGGGACTTTAACATTCCATTGACACCAATAGACAGATCTTCCAGACAAAGAATCAACAAGAAAACAATGGGCCTAAATACATAACAGACTAAATGAATTTAAGAGATATTTTCAGAGCATTTTACTACAAAGCAGCAAAATATATTTCCTTCTCAAGTGTACATGGAACATTTTCCAGGATACACCACATGGTAGGACACAAAACAAGCTTCAATAAATTTAAGAAGATTGAAATCATATCAACCATCTTCTATGATCACAATGGTATGAAAATAGAAATCAAGTACAAGAAAAAAAATTGGAAAATATAAAAACACATAGAGGTTAAATAACATGCTACTAAACAATGAATAGTTTATTAATGAGATCAAGGAAGAAATCAAAAGATATCTAGAGACAAATGAAAATAAAAACACAATGACTCAATATTTATAGGACATAGAAAATGCAGTCCTAAGAGGGAAATTCTTATCAATACAGGACTATCTCCAAAACAAGAAAAACTCAAATTAATAATTTAACCTTATGATTAAAAAACTAGAAAAAGTTCAGCAAACAAAGCCCAAAGTGAATAGGAGGAAGGAAATAATAAAGATCAGAGTGGAAATAAATGAAATAGAGTATAGAAAAGCAATACAAAAGATTAATGAAATCAAGTGTTGGTTCTTTGAAGGATAAATAAAATTGAGAGACCCTTAGCTGGACTCATAAAGGAAAAAAGAGAGAGTACTCAAATAAAATCAGAAATGAAAGAGGAAAAATAACCCCGGACTCAACAGAAATATATTGGATCATAAGAAAATACTATGAACAATTTTATGCCAACAAATTAAACAATTTGGAAGAAATGAACACATTCCTGGACACACACAATCTTCCAAGACTGAGTCAAGAAGAAATATAAAATCTGAACCGACTGATTATCACCAATAAAATCGAATCAGTAGTCAAAAACCTCCCAGAAAACATAAGTCCTAGACCAGATAGTTTCACAGGCGAATTTTATCAAAAATTCAAAGAATTATCACCTACTCTTCTCAAACTATTCCAAAAAATTTAAGAGGAGGAAAGACTCCCTAACTCCTTCTGTGAGGCCACCATTACCTTGATTCCAAAACCAGGCAAAGACATTACAAAAAAGAAAAAGAAGGAAAAGAAAAAAGAAGAGAGGAGAGGAGAGGAGAGGAGAGGAGAGGAGAGGAGAGGAGAGGAGAAGAGAAGAGAAGAGAAAACTATAAGCCAATATCTCTTATGAACATTCATGCAAAAATCTACAATAATAAAGTTTTAGGAAATCAAATTCATTAATACATTAAAAATGACATACAACATGATTAAGTTAGATTTATTCCTGGATGCAAGTTTGGTACAATAACCACAAATCAATTAATGTGATACACTACATTAACAAATCTAAAGATAAAAATTATAATGATCATATCAATAGATGCAGAAAAAGCATTCAACAAAATCCAGCATCCATTTATGCTAAAAATTCTCAGCAAAGTGGGAATAGAGGGAACATGCTTCAACATAATAAAGGTCACATATGACAAACCCACAGCTCACATCACACTCAATGGGGAAAAGCTAAAAGCTTTTCCTTAAGATCAAGAACAACAAAAAGATGCCCACTTTCACTACTCCTCTTCAGCATTGTATTGGAAGTCTTACCCACAACAATAAGACAAGAGAAATAAAGTGCATTCAGATTGGAAAGGAAGAAGTAAAACTTTTATTTTCCAATGACATAATCCTGATGTAGAGAATCCTAAATATTCCACCAAAATATATATATATAAGATCTGATAAATGAATTCAGTAAAGTAGAAGGTTACAAAATAAATATTCAGAAGTCAGTGGCATTTTTATACACCAATAAAGAATTTTCAGAAAGAGAAATTAAGAAAACAATCCCATTTACAGTTGCATCAAAAACTATAAAATACCTGAGAATCAAATTAACCAAGAAGGTAGAAGACATGATTTCAAAAAATTATGTCATTGAAAAAAGAAATTGAAGAACATACAAATAAATGGAAGCATATACCGTGTTCATGCATAGGAATAATCAACATTGTTAAAATGGCCATACTACCCAAAGCAATCTATAGATTCAGTGCAATCCCTATCAAAATACCAATGGCATTTTTAAGAGAGATAGAAC
Organism: Cynopterus sphinx; assembly: GCA_030015415.1. Classification (NCBI taxonomy): domain Eukaryota; kingdom Metazoa; phylum Chordata; class Mammalia; order Chiroptera; family Pteropodidae; genus Cynopterus; species Cynopterus sphinx. The sequence goes on along the minus strand of CM057388.1, from coordinate 47,505,062 downwards.
AAATAATCTTATTATTTATATAGAGCCATAAAAACCCTGGATAGGCAGAGCAATCTTGAGAAAAAAGAACAGGTTGCAAGTATCACACTACCTGATATCAAATGATTCTTCAAGGCTACAGTAATCAAAACAGCATGGTAGTGCCGTAAAAGCAGATACATTGATCAGTGGAACAGAACAGAGAGCCCAAAAATAAATCCATGCCTATATGCTCACTTAATATATGACAAATAAGGTAAGAATATACAATGAGGAAAATGACACTCTCTAAAATAAATGGTGTTGGGGAAATTGGACAGATACATGCAAGAGAAAGTAGCTGGACCACCATCTTTCACTGTATACAAGAATAGACTCAAAATAGATCAAGGACTTAAAGGTAAGACAAGGTAAGACCCGGATCCTTAAAACTTCTACAAGAAAACATAGGCAGTAAACTCTCTGATATTACTAACAGGAATTTCTTTTCAGATATATCTCCCTGGGCAAGAGAAACAAACAAATAAACAAAATAAACAAATAGGACTACATAAACTAAAAAGTTTTTGTACAGCAAAGGAAACTATCAATGAAACAAAAAAAAATAACCAGTTGTTGGGGAAAAGATATTTGCTAATGATAGATCTGATAAGGGGTTAATATCCAAAATATACAAAGAGCTTATACAACTGAACAACAACAAAAACATTCAATTAAAAAAGGGTAGAAGACCAGAACAGATCTTTCTTCAAAGATGGAATGCAGATGGCCAATAGACACATGAAAAGATGCTTTATGTCACTAATCATCAGAGAAATGAAAATTAAAATCACGAGATATCATCTCACACCTGTCAGAATGACTATCATCAATAAATCAATACAACAACAAGTACTGCCGAGGATGTAGAGAAAAGGGGAACCCTCATATATAGTTGATGGGATTGCAGATTGTTACAGCTACTATGGAAAGCAGTATGGAGATGTCTTAAAAACTTTAAAATGGACATACGTTTTGACCCAGCAATTGCACTTCTGGATATTTATCCAAAGAAAACCGAAACAATAATTCTTAAAGATCTATGCACTCAAATATTCATGGCAGCATAACTTGCAATAGCCAGGACATGGAAGCAACCTAAATGCCCATCAACAGATGATTGGATAAAGAAATTACGGTTCATATGTACAAGGAAACATTACTCAGACTGTAAAAAAATGAAATCCTACCATTTGCAACAACATGGATGGACCTAGAGGTTATTAGGCCGAGTGAAATAAATAAAACAGAGAAAGATAAATGCCATGTGATTTCACTTATATGTAGAATCTAAGGAACAAAAATAACAAACTGATAAAAAAAAAACAGTCTGACAAATATAGGAACAATTTGGTCATGGACAGAAGGGAGGGAGTGAGGGGCACTGAGAGAACCAGGTGAAGGGTTAAATAAGTACAAATTAGCAGTTTATATGTGGTCATGGGGATGGGGAGCACAGTAGTGGGAATGCAGTTAGCGTTAATGGGATGGCTAAATGGAGGACCATGGGAGGGAGGGAGCAATTGGAGGATCATTTTATGAACTATATAGATGTCTAACCAATGTACTGTATATTTGAAACTAAATAAATAAATTAACAATATGTTTATTTCATAAATTGATAATCTTTTTGTCTGCATTTAATATTAAAGATGACCTTAGACATTAGTGCAATTTTTATATATAATATATTCCAAATAAGCTGGAATAAAAATGTTTTCAAAATTTTATTAAAGGAATCCAAGGTGGTTTTTTGTGCACTTTGATAAGAGCTTTAGATGAACTATTCCCAACGACTCATCTTTTTGACTACTGTGTTTTCAATGATAGAAGGAGGGTTATTATTGGTTATTCATATCTTCAGTGAGTATGGATATAAGAAATTATCCTACATTCTGAAAAAAACTGAATTAAGTACATGAATTAAGTGACTGAAAAATCTGGGACACCTTTGACATTTGCATTAGAAGGCATTAAAGTTCTGGACATGTTTTTGTCTTTTGACCGAAAATCTTCATGTTTAAGTTTATGAAAATTGACTTGTGACTTGGTTTGGAAGCTTTTGTAGCCCGAAATTTTGCATTATTCTATGCTCCTTTTCCAATCTATATTCACATTGACTGCCCTCAATGCTAATAAAATATTTTTACCAATCTAATCTAGTGAAAATATATATATATTTTAAATTTTTACCCCGATGTAGAGGGCTTGGGTATCTAGGGTATCTACTTTCTTTTTCCTACCTATGTATCTATGTATACATCTATCTGTCATAACAAAACACCATACACAATAGACAAAATGTTTGTGTCCCCAAAAATATCATATGTTAAATCTTCTCCACTAATGTGATAGCATTTGGAGGTGGGGCCTTTTGGAGATGATAACATCATAAATGGGATAGTGTCTTTACAAAAGAGATACAAAGAGCTCCTGACCCCCTTTTTGCCATATGAAGACATGAAAAGAATATAGCTATGAACTAGGGAGAGGGCTCTCACTAGACACTGAATCTGCCAGCACCTTTATTGTGGGTTTCAAGCTTCCAGAACTGTAAGAAATGAATTTATGTTGTTTATAAACTACCCAATCTATGGTATTTTTGTTATACCAGCCTAGAAGAACTAACACATCACAGAATCAACAGCATAAATGATAAAACTCTATTTTCTCACAGTTCTGGAGGCTGGAAATCTAAGATCAAGGTGTCAGCATGTTTGATTTCTACTGAGGCCTCTCTTCATGGCTCACAGATAGCCACATGGTCTTTCATCTGTGTGTGCACATTCCTGGTGTCCCTTTACATGTCCAAATTTCATCTTCTCATAAGGATACCAGTCAGTTTAGATTAGGGCCTCATTGTATCTTCATTACTTCTTCAAAGATGCCACCAATATGGTCACATCCTGAGAGAGTTAGGGCTTAAACATATGAATTTGTGGGGAAAGCATTTCAGCCCACACCACTAGAGTATGCACCCTTAAGGAATCAGATCATACTAGCTTTGTGAGGTATTTTTTCTGGTAAAGAGTAGAAAAACTGAATAGTGGCTTGGGGAAAATAGAGAAATTTTATCAGTGTCTTCATCTTTCCTTCATGAAACTTCTTATTAACTATAAACCTAATCTGATACACTTCTAAGTAGAGAAGGATAATGTAGAAAGTGCAGCAAATTCCCGAGGATTGAATAAATGATTTCAGCTTTTCCATATCAACTATTTGTCACTACTTTAGCTAAATGTTTAGTAAAACTAAAGCAATGAAATAAACAGTATAGAGACTGTTACTACATTAATTAATTATAGTTAATTAATTTAATATCAACTTTTCCAATGAGAAAGCAAGAGAGAACTATTTTTTTATAAGCCCCCATTGTAGTAAAAATATATATATTCCTAATACGAATCATTGTAAAAATAATGAAGTGAGAAACTATGGGAAAATAATAATTTGGAAATGCATTTGACATTTTTGTTGCCTTAAATATAACTTTTTAAAATAGTTTTCAACAGAATTTTATTCTATTTTGTTCTTTTATTAAGTTTATTGAAGAGACATTGGTTGATAAAATTATACAGGTTTTAAATGTACAATTCAATAATACGTCATATATATATATATATATATATATATATATATATATATATATATATATATAACATATATATATATATATAGCATTGTGTGTTCTCTACCTGAGGTCAAATTTCCTTGTCACCATATATTTGACCCCTTTACCCTTATCTATTTCTCCCCCTCTACCCTTCTTCCTCTAGCAACCATGAAACTGTTGTCTGTAGCTATGAGTTTTTGCTTGTTACTTGTGTTCATCTTTTGCTTTCAGTTTCATATCCCATATATGTGCAAAATCATTAAGGTTCTCAACTTTTTCTCTCTGACTTATTTTACTTAGCATTATTGTCTTAAGATTCACCCATGTTGTGGTACATATATACAGTGAATTTTATCCATCAGAAAAGATGAAATACTATCATTGGTGACAACATAAATTAATCTTAGTTAGAAATTCTTGAATTTGAAATTTAAATTTTTTCTTTAAAACCCATTGTAAAATGTTAGGGTTCTCAAAAGACAGCTTATTTTTGTTTCTCTTTCTTAGCAGGGGAAGAGGTCAGAGGGCAGAGAATCATGGGAACTTTATAATAGACACATAGAATTTCGGAGACAGAAAGGACCTTTATATCCATTTATTGAATATAATGTAATAATTTTAAAAAGTAGCAGAAACATAAAATGAGTAAGATCCACAGAAGTATTTTAATTTACCAGAATTCTTCCTAATAGTACTCTTCCAACCCCCATTTTTCTGACAAATCTATTAACAGAATGCTTACTATCATAAGATTTGTGAAAAATATGGAAAATATTATGTCTCAAAAAATTATCATAGGCCTATAGCCAAAATCCCAAAGTATTTAAAATAGATATAAAATAAATACAGCAATAAGATTCTAAATATGAATACCAAACATTATTATTAAACTTATCTCTGTTTATCAGACTACTGGTTTTTACTTTCTTAATGAGCTTTGTTGTTAAGAATGAGTAAAGGAAGTTGATAAAACATTGATATCACAGTGAAGCATATCAGAATAATCTATTAATTAGTTTTCATCATCCCCTCCTTAGAGACTAATAATACCCTATAAATGCATAGGCTACTATTTCTGTGGGCTGGAGTTTCTAAGACTACTAGGTTTAAATGAATCATGTATAAGAGTTTCATATTTTAAAAAGGATCTCTGTCATCTGACTCAAGTTGGATATGTATTTTGAAGTTTAAGAGAAATGATATTATAAAAGTTGCTATTATAAGTTGTAAAGCAAAAAAGTAGAGGTTGCTTATTATGAAAAAAAATGTAAGTTAATTATTAAATCCAAAAGTATAGGCTTGGATGTGAAAAATGTAAACTCTTATAATAAACCATCCTTACTTTTAGCCTTTTGTAGCTAAAAGGAGAGAGAGAGAGAGAGAGAGAGAGAGAGAGAGAGAGAGAGAGAGAGAGAAAGAGAGAGAGAATGGATAACAAGTATATATGTAAAAATGTTTAAATGGCTTTTTAAAATTGGTTTTAAGTCTTTTCTTTTTCTTTGGAATATAAATAGCTATATCTTAGGGCTAATTGGGCTAGCAGTTTCAAGTTTCTTTGGAGGTACAATAGTGGCTCATTGATGGGTACCTAAGGCTGTACTCTCTACTATAGTAGCCACTTTTCAAATGTGGCTTTTTAAATTTAACTTTGGGTACTGAAAACACAATGCAGTATACATATAGCATATTACTGAATTGTACACTTGAAATCTATTTGATTTTATTAACCAATGTCACCCCAATTATTTTAACAAATATAAATTAATTGTTCATATATTAAAATGCGATAAAATAAAAATTACAACTCTCAGTTCTACTAGTCACATTTCAAGTGCTCAAAACTCACATAGGGCTCGTGACTACCATATTGGGAAGTGAAGATATCAATCATTTTCTTCATTATATAAAGATACATTAGATGATGCTATTGTAGAATATAATAAGTCACTGGTTAGTTTGTGTAACCCAGTTTAATACCAGAGGTATCCACAGCATCTACAGTTTAACATATCCAATACTAAATTGACCATTATTCATAGAAAGAGATCTTGCTCTTTTATTCTCTATATATGGTAGTTGTATAATTCACTTGTTTAAACTGGAAGATTTTGAGTTTCTAATATGTGTCAGGTGCTACCTTCAGGTATTCAAAATACAAAGATAACAGATTCCTTGCTTAAAGATCTGCTTTAGTATCTTTGTCATCTCTCTACCTCTTCAATCACTGCTAAAGTAGCCAAGCTACTTAAATTGACTGTGCATTGGTTGGATTTCTATAGCCACTGCCACTGCCTTCTTCTGTACCCTTACTTCTCTGTTATACTCTCTCAAGTGCCTCTTAACTGACTTTCTTACTGCTACACTCTTCTCCAAGTGACCACTATCACTGCTGTCAAAATAATCTATCAAAAAAAATTAACAAGGTAAAATGCCACAAATAAAAATTTAATAAGTAGAGGAAAAATTGAGCAGAGTGATATCCAGAAAGCAAGAAAAGAGTATCTTACTTCCATGATCACAAAGTTTACATAAATAAACACTAGTAGAGGAAAGTGTGTATGGACCAGCATGACAGGATTGAGGAAACTCTTGCAAACCATTCATTTTGCATAATTTGAAAAAGACTCTGATTAAAAGAGATTTTACTATAAATATTGGAAGAAAATTGTTTTTTGTCTGCTAATATTTGCAATTCTAAATTATAAACTTATCTTAATCAATCTGCTATGAACCCCACATAATTTTAAATTATCCTTGTATTTATCCTGGTTTAATTTTGTGTTTCCTGAATCCAAATTTTAAAAATCCTTCAATTTCACATAAACTATGTGCTGTGTTTAGTACAGAACTGTTTGTTTTTGTGACAAGACAGTTTTTTTTTTTTTGGAAGTTTTGATTCATTTCTTGCTAGTGTAAGTAGTACAAATTAAAAAAAAACTCAAAAACTATTACAAGTTCAAGTCATTCACAGTACTTTATTATCTGAATTTTACTTCCTTCTGTTAGCCTTAACAGCATATTGTTTGTCTAATTGACAACCATGTTATCAAGTCACTTTGAAATAATCACATAATGCCAATATCTTTTTCCCTTTTTTGATATCTGAAATATTGAACATCAACTGCTGAAAAGAAATACTAAGGACTTATTTTAAAGAGAAGAGTCCTATAATTCATAAGCTGTGACATATATTCTTGTGAGATATACCTTTAATTGTAGGTCCCTTAAGTAAAGAATGCACATGCATTAAAATATAAAAAAAAAGATCTATGAAGATAGAGTAAAACATTAAAATTTCAATTTTTGTTATTGTAATTAAAAAATAAGTACATTATGTTTCACTAATATTTAAGATATGGATTATTACCAATACCCTCACTAGTCAAGAATTAGTGGCATCTCAAAGGAAAAGTGGGATTTCACAGGAGAGCAAGTGACTGGCCATTGTCAACTCCAGTGTTTTCTATACTCTTACCCCATTGTAATGTGTGTGTGTGTGTGTGTGTGTGTGTGTGTGTGTGTGTGTGTGTGTGTGTGTGTTGCATATTAATGTCATCTCTACAAGTATTAATATTTATCTTTCACAGTTATCTTTACATGTATAAAAAATGATTGGAGGTACCTATAAAGTGGTCTCTAGATAACAAAATTCATTTTGCCCAGAAAATTGAAATGAAGCCATTATGTATGATTTTTTGTAGCAACTGAGAAAAGTTAATTATTACTAATATAACAACTTTTGTTTTGGGGATTTCATTTATTTGTATGCCTTTGAGTGGTGAGTTTAGAGTGATCTTACTTGACGGGCAGTTGTCAATGTGCAAAGGTCTATGAAAAACAGTAGCAGATAGAGTCATCTTTGCAATAGTGAGGGAAGCACTGTGTCCTCCCAAAGTTAGAATAGCATAGTAGAAATAGCATCAGATAGACCTACGGTTGAATCTTGGCTCCTCCAACTAATATCACTAGGTTTTGAAATGAATAATAGAGCCTTTTGAGACTCAGTTTCCTGGTATCTAAAAATGGAGATAATATCTACCTTCTCTATGGTTATGGTAAGAATTAAAGAAAAAATATGTAAAATATTTAGCACAATAGCTAGATACATTAAGCACTAAATACCATTTAAATTATTTTAGACTACAAAAGACAAAGTAAAGTGTTTAAGCTATTAGCATAATTAATTTGCCTATAGAATACATTTTTTATTAATACTACTGCTATGATGAAGATCACCAGTGATCCTAAGAATTAAATAAATACTCCACAATGGTAAAAATCCATTATTTTTACAAGTAGTACATTTATACTCATGACCATGTGCATTTTAACATACAACCCTTAAAATGGACTGTATAATCAGATATGTTAAAGCACTGAAAAGCAAGAACTCTAAATACAATTTTACTGGGCTACTTCCAACAATATATCAAGTGGTTCAGCAGATGTAATTACTGCTAAACCTTTCCAAAGATTTGGAATATGCCCATTAACTCAGTAATTCCCAATCTGTCCATAAGTCAGTCATACTTTAAAAATGTGCCTGTCACAACATAGGGGATGAAATCTATTGATAATTATACAATTAAATCCCTTTGAACATTTAAATGTATACTCCCAAATTTTTCTTAAAAGACATCATATTAGTTAAATAAAACTTTGTCTCAGAAGCATATGCAAGAAGATAAAGGAAATAGTGTATATTTCAGAAAGTTTAATATATATGTTTAATTTATGTAAAAGTTTAAAATATTTTTTCCACAAAACAATTGAGTGTATTAAGAAGGGCGAGTGAAATATAAACAACTATGTATGGCTTGGTCAACTCTTGGGAAAGCAGAGACAGATAGTTCCTTTATCCTCTATCTCTCTGTACAGAGGAGATGGATTTTGTCTGGCAGACAGTAGGTAATAATCCTAGGATTTCTTGAAAGAAGAACTATAGAAAGAGCAACATATTCAATAATATTAAACAAGCACAAAAATGAAAAGAATGCGGGCTGAAATGGATTGTAACTTTTTTCAAAAGTTTTCATGTCACTCTAAAATTAATGTAAAAGATAAGAGAAGAGGAAAGAAGCAGACAATGTGAAAGCATAACATACAGAGAAAAGGAGAATTTCAGCAGGAAAGAAAGAGTGATTTTATTCAAAGACAAAATCTACACTAGAGAAACAAGATTGCACATTAAGGCTTGTAACTAAATACCCAAATATACAGAAAACTATAAAACTGCAAAATATAATAAATTGAAAAATAAGGCAGAATCTAAGATACCAATATAAAAGGAGGAAAATGTATCTTGTTGAAGTGTTAGAGTGAATACAATAAAATTTATTTTAGATGGAGAAAAGGGTGTAAAAGAATACAGCTTTTAAAAAATGAAAGGTCAAGAAGGAAGAAGGAAATGCAGTAGGAGAAGGAAAATGGATAACTATACAATCAAAGTAACAATAATAATACATAACAATTATAAATTTAACAGAAAATATTCACTAGGTATGGGTTCTCAGTGCCTAGGGATGCATGGAATAAATCTTTTACTTCTATTAAGAGAAGACTTTTGAGTTTATTGTATCAAAATTCATTAATGGACTTTATCACTATGTTGAATAATTAAAACTAAAGTTGGCAGTTATGCACCACTACTTAAAAAAAAATACATTATATAAGTCTACTATCTGTGGAAAAGACATTTATTGAACATTTACCTTGTGTTAGAAAAATGTTCAAAGCACACTGAGCCCTTGCTATGTGCCAGAAACTATTCATCTAGTGCTCGCAACAACCCTATATGGTAAGCACAATAATTAGTCATATGTCATAGAGAAAACCTGAGCTCAAAATGATTAAGTAATTTTCCCAAGCTCACTCAGCCAGTAAGGAATTAAACCAAAACAGACTTTAGAATACACATACTAAGCCACTGTCATCAACTGTTGCTTATACAAGGCATATTGATATAAATACCTTTAATTGAAGCTTTGATTGTGAATATACAAAGTTTTGACCCTGAAGAACAAATGAGTCACTTTATGAAAAGAACTGAGAAAGTGGTAGTTTCAAAGACAAGTCAAAATCTGTGGTGAGCAGACCTATGAAATGGGAAGGCTTTCAAAGAAAACCTCTCAGTTGCAATTAGGCAGGAAGAAACTTTTGTATTCAGATCCTTCTTTTAAAAGCAAGTTTTTAAAAATACATACATCATATAGAGTAACTCTGGGTAGCATTTTTTCTGTCTTTTGAAAATGAGAGGTAGGCTGCAAAACAAAAAGGGAAAAAGGCCAAGTTGATGTATGAAGAGAAGAAAAAGTAGAAAAACAATGGCATATCTTGGAAATCAGTCAATGAAAAGAGGACATAACATAAAAGGCTTAATGCCACAACTGAAAAGCATAATTCAAGTGGAAAAGGCAGCATTATTGCATCCAATATGATTGTCAACACTCGTGTAATCTTCAGAAAAAGATTATAAAAGCCATGGGCTTAAAGTGATAAAAATATGCCTAATTCAAAATAGACAGAAAATGTCATGAGAACTTTCTAGATAGTTTTTTTTTTACCTCAATTTCCAACTTCTATTTAACCAGCTGTAATAAATGTTCAAGAGAGTGGACAGACATTATGAATAAGACTAATTTTTTGATGAAAAAAGGGAACACATCATTTTACAGCTTGATTTTTTTAATATTATATGCTTACCATAGCACAAAGAAAAATTTAAGAAAAGCATATCATTTCATAGAGAGTTGAGGCCATGAGTTTCACACTCTTTAAAGATTAGTGTGTGAAATGCATAGCCTCAACTCTCTAAAAACTGAAACCTTAGTAAAAAAATAAAAGTGTCCTATTTTAAAACCAAGGGAAAAGAATCATTATGAATTAAATCACTAAATTTACTGGTTGAAAACACCACTAAAATTTTAAACGAAGTTAAGTTTAGTTGAGATATGCACTAAATTTTCAAGTGACCAAGCTAAAGCACTAATTTGCTTTCCAAATAGCCATTCAACGCACCACAGATAAGACTGTAAAAAAATAAAAAAGTGTCTGCTACTCTGTTCTGAGTCCAGATAGTTCCTATGAATACATTTTCAAAGAAAGAAATACAAAACTGCACAAAATATTTAATATATTAATAGTTTAGCTGAAATTTTTTACTATGTGTATATATATATATATATATATATATGTGTGTGTGTGTGTGTGTGTGTGTGTGTGTGTGTGTGCGTGTGTGTGTGTGTAACAGTCAGATATTAAAAAAAATCAGATTATATAATTTGCAGTAATGGTTGAATAATTCTTAGTTACCTTGACATAGTTTCTTATGAGCAGTGCATTGGTTAGGAAAGTCTGAGAATATTTCAGTTGTGATACAATATTCACTTTTTTTTAATTCATCAAGATTTGGAGGAGTTAAATTGACCTTAAAATAAAAATAATACAATTTAATGAGTTTTAGATTTTTAAATTTAAAAATAATGAATATTTTAGCATCAATAAATGTTTTGTATTAACTCTTCATGGTATGTATGGCATACTCAGAAAAGAGGGAGTAGAATTTAAACTAATGAGTTTATTTTGCCTAAATATGTATTTTAACGTAAATTACTAATAAACTAAACATTCTTTCACATACAAGCCCTGATTCAGTTCCACAGTATATTTAATATGAGATTCTCTATTTATTATTCACAGGCTACTAAATTTCAACACATAATTACCATTAAAGCTCAGATTTATTTTTTAAGAATGAAAGGATAAATATGTATGGCACACCACACAGTCTCAGCTTATTAAGGCTGATAATACAGCATAGATAGCAAAAGACTTATAGCCAAAGAATGTCTACTGATTTTCGCCAATTTACAGACTTTCATTTTCAAGGCTGAAAATTTATCATGATAAATACAATTGGGGGAAAAAAATACATCACCTATGCCTGACACTAAAAGTGAAGTCCATATTCCAAAATTTTTAACTTTTAATTTTGTAAAATAATGGTACCTGCAAAGTTATTGACATTATAAAACTATAGGTATATTAAAAGTTTGAATTTGTCTACAATTTCTTGGCACTAAGTTGTCAACAGTAGTAATATACAAGTTGTAGAACAGGAAACAGCATAGTTCTGAGCTCTAACTAAAAAGTGGGATGAGATCTTGATAGATCTATATGGGGACAATTCCTCTTTATATATTCACACAAATTTCCTAAACTTCCAACCCAACACTGCATGACACAAAAGTAGCCTTGAAATTTGAGTTTCAGATTAAGGAGCCTCAGGAGCACGTTTGGAAAAGAGACTAGACATTTTCCATATTCAGTTAACAAGTCAATTCATACAAGTTTACTTCATGCAGTCTAGATAGTTCAGACATATTTTATAAATTAAGTATGCAAATTTTAAATTATTGTAGAAATGAGATAAGAAGGAATATTTCTGGGACATAAAAATACTGTGTAAAGATAGAGGAAGATGTAAGATACAGTTGCCCAGGAGTAGCCTAAGAAGATGAGAAAAGGACATGGAGATCTGGAAACTGGAATGCCAAGGGAACAGGCAGATCTAAAGTTTTGTCTCCTTTTCTCCTTCTCTATTATTGATCAAAGAAATCTAATTTATAGTCATTCAATTGAATGCAGCATCTAGTATGTAAATGACAAAGATGAGACACCCATTCCTTAAGCAGGACTCTATTATAGGAAAGGTCAAAGATAAATCTAATAACTCTTGTAAAAATATCTTGACCTGGTAATAAAATATACTAAGATGGCCTATTCTATTATTTTACATTTTTTAAAAGTCACTCTTATTTATTTATTTATTTTGTCCATTATATCTATGTAATCATGTTTATAGATCACATGCTTCTGAAAGTTAAATTCATAAAAATGTACTTGTTATGTAATTATTTCCACAAATCAACAAGTTGATTGATCAAGTAAAATTAGATTTATATTACTGATATATTATAAATGATACAAAATTTGAATTCTTATTTTTACTTTTATCAAGCAAAAATTTTAAATGTTTGAAAACATTGTTTTCTCACTAATGTTTTCTTTTTGATATTGTTTGTTTTCAAGTTTTGAAGCATATTTTCAATTTGGCAATAAATACAATAAACATTGCAGAATCTGCCATTTGATTAGAAAGAAAGATAAATAGTATTTTGTCTTTGAATACAGAATTGTGTGTGTACCTTGCTTCAAATAAAAATAGGCCATATATTGTCATAAAATATCATGGCCTGAGAGAATTTTATGGCTGCAGCATTCAGTGAGAATACGCCATCTAAAAATGAATTAATCTTTTGAGATGTGAACACCTGTACCTTTGTACTTTTTCTTTAAAATATAGGTTTCATTTTTATCATGGACCACCTTGATTATCTTTAAAAAATATATATTAACAGCTTGTATTCTCATACCAATACCCAGTTACAAATTCCAAATGTTCTGTCACATTTCTTGTAAGCTATGCCATCTGCCATAGGTGGCATTTCATGGCTGTTTACCCTGACTCCCTCCAAGAATTCGTCTGCTACTATCTAATGCTGGCTAAATAAAGGGGATTAAGACTCTGATGCAACAGACACTTGATAATTTGGTATAATTCGTAAGAAATGAAGATAAATGAGTTTGAGAATGGAGAGGAAATTAGATGAGCTTTCTGTACGGCTGTGTTCTTGGCCTAGTTCCCCTGGCCTTTTCTTCAGTGAGGTATGTGCAAATTAACCATAATGACAAATACACAGGTCCCAAAGCTCTTGTACTTTGTAAAACTTGAGAATTCACTTTGTACTACTGATATCTGAGGGGTTTTTTTGTAAAGTTGTTTTAACATGGTTTCTTAATGTCCTTATCATATAGGTCTCCTGCATCTGAAATAATCCAGAATTATCCCCTTCCTAACAAACACTCACTATTTCCTTGCTTTCAGTTGATGTTGGGCTACCGTTTACAACCTGAGTACACTGAGGATCCAAAGCCTATTTTACCTTAATTATAGCCCAGTGTTTACAACACTTTGGCAGTGCTTTTATTTTTACATGATTAGAAACAAAGAGAACTCTTCAGAGCTCGTGAAAAGAAGCTTCTCTTTTAATTTTAGGAAAATAATCTTCAAATAGCATTCTTTTTGATAATTTTCAATAAAAAGGCAGGTCCAGCTTTACAAACAAGCTCTAAGAGATCTTATGAGGTTAACAGAACCAGTATTTTCAAATATAAAATTTACATATTTATATAAGGTTGTTATTGTCATTATTATTATGCTTCCTAAATGAAAATGGAAACTCAGTGAAAAGCTAACCATTAGAATGTTTAATCTAAGATCCCCTTTTCCACCATAAAAATGGTTGTGTTGGGTAGTTAGTTAAGGATGCCATCATAGTAACTAAATATTTTGAGATTCAGTATATCTGTTAGTATATTTTCCTCCATTTTGTCATTAAAATTATTTTATTATTCCTTATGTCTAATGAAAATTATATTGTGTGCCTCTGTTTTTACTGCTTGTGAGAAAATGATTAACCTAAAGGAATAAATGTAGAATATGTAACTGTACTAATAATGTGTGAGATGCTAGATGTCTTTCCCAATTCTGTAAAAAGGATGTATTAAGAAAATGAATGCTTTTTTTAGCCTTTCATTCATTTTTACTCATGTAAGAAACTAGCCAAAAATTAATTAATTCAAAACAAACAGCATACTAATTACAAATACTTATCAACTCAGGCTAATGTGTCAAATAGCATGACATTTTATGGTTGCTTTTATATTTCAAGTATCACCAAATTAACCTTTTAATAGGTTTTATCTGAGCTGTCTAGTATGGTGGTTATTATCTACATTTTGCTATTTAAATTATTTAAACAGGTAAAATTAAAAATTCAATTTCTCAATCATGATAGCCCATTATAGTCACATCTGGCTAGTGCCTATCATATTGAACAGCATGGAAAAACATTTTCATCATCACAGAAAGTTCTATTGAGCACAGCCAGTCTATATTTCAGATTTACTACCTCCACATTAATACAAATTAGTAAGAATGAACTGTAGGAAAAACTATGAATTTAAAAATAAATCAAATACTGAGTCTTCAATTTACAAAAGAGTTGGTTCAGAATCAGTAGGAGGGCAGGACGTTCCAGTTTAAATAGCTCAGTTGATAAGCAATTAGAAACACATTTTGGTGTGTTTACAAACATCAATATATATTTAAGTTTGGAAAACTTTTTCAAAGGTTCTTTAGGTAAATTATAACTATATTGCCCAAAAATACCCTAAATTAATCTAGTAGAGTGTGATGAGAGCCATCAGAAAAGAACTATTAGGTTATCAATTTTATAAGGACATGACTGTGATAATAAAGCAATACTATGCTACAATTTTTTGGGACTGTTTTGAAAATTCAAACTCTGATTAGGAGCTCTGAAAATACAAACACAAAACACACACTTAAACTAATCACAGTAGTTCACCATACTAATTAATTTTTATTTATTTATTTATTATTTAAATTTATGAGGCGACATTGATTAATAAAATTACATAGGTTTTAAGTATAAAATACAATAATATGCCTTATGTATGTTCTATTGTATGATCACCACCCAAAGTTAAATTTATTTTGATCACTATATATTTGATCCCCTTTATCCTTATCTACCACCCCACCTCTCACCTTTTCCTCTGTTTACCACTGAACTGTTGTCTGTGTCCATTAGCCTGTTTGTTTGTCTTGTTTGCCAGTTGCTTTCAGTTTTATATCCCATGAATGAAATCATATGGTTCTCAATATTTTCTGACTTATTTTACTTAGCATGATAATCTCAAGATTCATCCATGTTGTTGCAAATGACGTATTTCATTTTTCTTATGTCTGAGTAATATTTTATTGCATGTATGCACCATATCTTTACCCAGTTATCATCCATACTACTTTCCATAGTGGCTGCGCCAATTTACATTCTTACCAGCAGTATATGAGGGTTTCTTTTTCCCAACAATTCTTCCAACACATGGTATTACTTGTATTATTAAAGATACCCATTCTCACAGGTGTGAAGTGGTATTTCATTTGATTTTGATTTGCGTTTCTCCAATAGCTAGTGAAGTTGATAATCTTTTCATTTATCTGTTGGCCAATAATATTTGTGCTAGGGATAAGTGTCTATTCAGATTCTTTGCCTATATTTTTAATTGAATTTTTTGTTTTATAATTGTTGAGTATTATGAGGTTTTGTATATTTTGTATATTAGGACCTTATCAAAGGCATTGTTAACAAATATCTTCTCTCATTCTGTTGGTTGTCTCTTTGCTTTGTTGATGTTTTCTTTTGCTAAACAGAAGCATTTTAGTTTGATGTAGTTCCATTCATTTATTTTTGCTTTTACTTCCTATGCCTTTGAGGGCAAATTCATAAAATCCTCTCTAATTCCAAGGCCCATGAGTATAGTAGCTATCTTTTTATCTTCTAGGCAATTTATTTTTTCAGATATTATATTCAGACCTTTGATCCATTTTGAGATAATTTTGAGTGACTGATAACCATCTAGTTTCATTCTTTTACATGTGGCTTTCCAAATCTCCAGCATGATATTTTGAAGAGGCTTTCCTTTCTCTAATGTATGGTCTTAACAGCTTTGTCAAAAATTATTTGTTCATATATACGGGGGTGTATTTCTGGGCTCCTGATTCAGTTTCGTCTATATGTGAGTCTGCTTTTCTGCCAATACCATGCTTTTCTGATGACTGTCACTTTGTAGTATAATTTGAAGTCAGGTAGAGTGCAACCACCAGACTTGTTCTTTTTTTCTCAGTATCGCTTTGGCTATTTAAGGTCTTTTGTGATTCCATACTAATCTGATAATTTTTTGTTCTATTTTTTAAAAGACGCTAGTGAGGTTTCAATGGGTATCACATGATATCTGTATATTGACCTGGTTAATATGACCATTTTAACCATGTTGGTTCTTCCAATCCAAGAACAAAAAATATTTTTCCATTTCTTTGTGTTTTTTTTTATTATTTTTAAAATAATATCTTGTAGTTTTCAGTGTATAGGTCCTTTCCATGCTTTAAGTTTATTCTTAAGTATTTTATTCTTTTTGCCTCAATAGAAAATGGAATTGTTTTGTTATTTCCATTTCTTTTCCTGAAAACCCATTGTCAGTGCATAGAAATGCTATGGATGTTTGTACATTGATTTTATATCCTGAAACTTTCCTGTATTTGTTTGTTTTTAAGTTTCTAGTGGAATCTTTAGGGTCTTCTATATATAGAATCATGTTATATGCAATAAGTGACAACTGGACTTCTACATTCCCAATTTCAATGTCTTTTACTTCTTTCCCTTTGACTGACTGCTCTAGCTAGCACTTCCAACAATATATTGAATAAAAGTAGTGAGAGCAGGCAGTCCTGTTTTGTTCCCGACCTTAGAGGGAAAGATTTTAGCTTTACTTTATTAAGAATGATGTTAGCTGAGGATTTGTCACATATGGCCTTTATTACATTGAGGTATTTTCCTTCTATACCCATTTTATTAGGTGTTTTAATTATAAATGAATGATATATATATATATCATCAGAAGCTTTTCTACTTCTATTGATATGATCATATAATTTTTATCCTTTATTATGCTCATGAGGTGCATCACATTAATTAATTTACATCTGTTAAACCACTGTTATGCCCCTGGAATAAAATCGACTTGATTGTGATGTATAAAATTTGAATGCATTGTTACATTAAATTTGCTAGCATTTTGTTAGATTTTTTTGCATCTGCATTCATCAGAGATATTAGTCTATAGTTTTTGTGTGTATGTGTGTGTGTGTGTTATTATTTCCAAGTTTTGTTGTCAGGGCAAAGTTGGCTTCAAAAAATGAGTTGCAAAGTGCTGCCTCTTCAATTTTCTGGAATTGTTTGAGAAGAACAGGTATTAAATCTTCTTTGAATGTTTGGTAGAATTCAGTAGTGAAGCCATTGGGTTCTGGACTTTTACATTTTTGGAGGTTTTTCACAATTATTACAATTCCCTTACTGTTGATTGGTCCATTAAGATTTTCCACTTCTACATGAGTCAGTCTTGGAAGGTTGTGTGTTCCTAAGAACTTGTCTATTACTTCAGGTTATTGAATTTGGTAGCATATAATTTTTTAGTATTCTGTATGGTACTTTTTATTTTGGTGGTATCTTTCATATCTTCTCCTCTTTCATTTCTGATTTTGTTTGTGTCTTTAAAAAAAAGATTTCTCAATGAGTCCCACCAGGGATTTGTCAATATTTTTGATTTTTTAAAAGAAACCAGCTCTTTGTTGCATTATTAAGTTCTATTGTCTTTTTGTTCTCAATTTCATTTAACTATATTCTAATTTTTGTTTTCTTCCTTCTGCCAAGATTGGACTTCAGTTGATCTTTTCTTCTAGTTTTTAAGTTGTCAAGCTAGGTTGCTTATTGCAGATTTATTTTTAGTTTCTTTGTTTCTTGAATAGGCCTATAATTATATGAAATTTTGTCTTTTCTGCTTTTGCTTTATCCCAAGTGTTTTTATATGTTCTATTTTTATTCTCATTTGTTTCTATGGATTTCTCATCTCTTCTTTTGTTTCTTCTTTGACCCAGTTGTATTTTAGTAGCATGTTGTTTAATCTCCACATATTTGTAATTTTTTCCCACTTTCTTTCTAAAGTTGATCTCGATTGAAAGCATTGCAGTCAGAGAATATGCTTTGGTATGATTTCAGGTGTATTAAACTTGGTGAGGCTAGTTTTGTGTCCAAATATGTGATCCATCCTTTGCAATGTTCCATAGGACTAGAGAAGAATGTATAATCTGGTGTTTCGGCATGAAGGCTTTGTAAATATCAATCATAGCCAATTTGTCTAATGTGTCATTTAAGGTTGATATTTCCTTATAGATTTCCTGTTGGGATGACCTATCCATAGCTGACAGTTGGGTATTTATGCCCCGTACTATAATTGTGTTCTTCTCAGTTTCTCCATTTAGTTCTTTGAATAGTTGTTTTATATACTTTGATGCTCCCTGAATGGAAGCATATATATAGATAAGTGTTATGTCTTCTTGATGTATTGTCCCCTTAATTATTATGAAGTACTTATCTTTGTCTCTCATTTTTTTTATCTTGAAGTCTATTTTGTCAGATATAATTTTAGCAACACCTGCTTTTCTCTGGATGCCATTTCCTTGGAGTATCACCTTCAACCATTTCACTTTGAGTATACAGCTATTCTTGAAGCTAAGATGTATTTCTTAAAGGCAGTATATGGTCCAGTTTCATTTTTTGATCTATTCTGCTACTCTGGACCTTTTAATCGGAGGGTTTAACTTTTTTAAAAAAAATTAATGTATTCTTTTATGGTGACATTTGTTAAAGAAATCCAGTAAGTTTCAGCTGTACACTTTAAGAGTAAGGTGTGTGTATATATGTATATATACATACACCTCTCCCATCCTCTCTCCCTTCTCGCCTCTGGTAATCACTAGTTTATAGTCCATGTTCATGAATATCTGTTTGTTTGTGTTGTTCATTTGTTGCATTACAGTTTATATCCCACATATGAGATATCATGTGATTTCCAAATTTTTCTATCTGGCTTATTTCGCTTAGCATGGTTATCTCGAAGTTCATCCATGTTGTGGCAAATGGCAGCATTTCATCACTTCTTATGGCTGAGTAATATTCCATTTTATATATGTACCATAGCTTCTTTATCCAATCATCTATAGTAGGACACTTCATTTGCTTCCATGTCATGACCACTGTGAATAATGCTGCTATGAACATCAGTATGCAAATATTTATTTAGATATGAGTTTTAAAGGGTTTGGGGTAAATACCCAGTAGACAGATTGTTGGATCGTATAGTAGATCAATTCTTAGTTTGCTGAGGAACCTCCTTACTATTTTCCATAGTGGTGGTACCAATTTGCAGTCCTACATCCTCTCCAGCATTTGTTATTACTTTTTCTGTTGATTAAAGTTATTCTAACAGGTGTGAGATGGCACCTCATTGTTGCTTTGATTTGCATTTCCTTAATAGCTAATGATGTTGTGCACCTTTTCAAATACTTGATGGTCATTTATATGTCCTCCAGGGAAAAGTGTCTCTTTAGGTTCTCTGATCATTTTATGACTGGATCATTTGTTTTTATGGTTATTGAATTGTATGTGTTCTTTGTATATTTTGGATATTAGGCCCTTATTGGAGGTGTTGCTTGCAAATGTATTTTCCCATTCAGATGGTTGTCTTTTTACCTTGTTGACTGTTTCTTTTGATGAGCAGAAGGTTTTGGTTTGATGTAGACCCTTTTACTTTTACTTCCCTTGCTTCTGAGGTCAAATTCATAAAATCTTCTTTAAGTACAAGATCTTGAGTTTAGTTCCTATGTTTTCTTCTATGCATTTTATTGTTTTAGGTCTTATATTCATATCATACCTTTAATCCACTTTCCATTGTTATTATTTTTTATGTGGTGATAGACAACAGTCTAATTTCATTCTTTTGCAGGTGGCTTTCAGATTTCCCAACACTATTTATTGAACAGGCTTTTCTTTTTCTACTGTATGCTTTTGGCTTTTTTGTTGAAAATTATTTGCCCATATAATATCGATTTACTTCTGGACTCTCAATTCTGTTCCACTGCTCCGTGTGTCTGCTTTTCTGCTAATACAATGCCATTTTGATTACTGTTACTTTGTATTATAATTTGAAGTCAGGCAGAGTAATGCCTCCAGGCTCTTTCTTTTTTCTGAAGGTGGCTTTGGCAATTCAGGGTCTTTTGTGCTTTCATACAAATCTGATGATTCCTTTTTCTTTCATTTCCTTAAAAATTGCCAATGGGATATTGATGAAAATTGCATTAAATCTGTATAGTGCTTTTGGAAATAAGGTCATTTTAACTATGTTGATGCTTCCAATCTAAGAACACAGAATATCTTTACATTTTTTGTATCGTCTTTGATTTATTTTTATAGGGTCTTATAGTTTTCATTCTATAGGTCCTTCACATGTTTCATTAGATTATGCCTAGGTATTTGCAAAAGGAATTATTATTTCCAGTTCTTTTTCTGACACTTCAATATTGGAGCATAGGAACACTGTGGATTTTTGAACACTGTTTTTGTATCCAGAAACTTTACTGTATTTGTTTATTGTTTCTAGTAGTGTTCATGTGTAGTCTTTAGGGTTTTCTATATAGAGAATCATGTCATCTGCAAATAATTTGGCTTCTCCATATTTTACATGGATGCCTTTTATTTTTCTCTTGTCTGATTGCACTTGCTAGGACCTAAAATGTTATATTGAATATCAGGGGTGATAGTGGACAGCCTTGCCTTGTTCCTTATCTTAGAGGGAAGGTTTTTAGTTTTTCATCTTTAAGTATAATGTTGGCTGAGGGTTTGTCATATATGGCCTTTATTATGTCAAGGTACTTTCCTTCTATACTGATTTTGTTAAGTGTTTTGATCATAAAAAGATGCTCTATCTTGTCGAAGGCTTTTTCTGCATCTATTGATATGAATATATGATTCTTATTTTACTTGTTTATGTGGTATATCACAATAATCAATTTGTATATGTTGACATATCCCTGTGCCTCCGATATGCAGCCCCCTTGATAATGGTGTATAAACTTTTTAATATGTTGTTGAATTTGGTTGGCTAGTAATTTATTTAGGATTTTTGCATCTGTGTTCATTAGATATATCAGTATATAGTTTTCTGTTTTAATTTTTACCAGATTTTTGTATCTGGGTGATATTGGTCTCATAAAATATTTTGATAAGTATTATCTTCTGTTCAACTTTTTGGAATAGTTTGAGGAGAATCTGTATCGAATCATATTTGAATGTTTGATAGAATTCACTGATGAAGCCAAGTTGTCCTGGATTTTTACTTTCTGGAGATATTTGATAATTATTTCTTTTTACTTACTTCTAATGGGTCTATTTAGATTTTCCAGTTCTTCTTGATTCCGTCTAGGAAGATTGTATCTTTCTAAATACTTGTCCATTTATTTTACATTATTAACTTTGTAGTTAGATACTTTTCCATACTATTCTTATATGATGCCTTTTATTTTTCTGGTTTCTGTCATATTTTCCCCTCTTTCACCCCTGATTTTGTTTATATTTGTCTTTTTTTTCTTTAATTAATTTAGCAAGGGGTTTCTTAATTTTATTAACCTCGAAAACTCAGCTCTTTGTTGCATTCATTTTTTCTATTGTTTCTTTTATTTTCAAATTCACTTATTCTGTTCTAATTTTCATTATGTCTTTCCTTTTGCTGTCTTTAGGATTCATTTGTTCTTCCTTTCTTGTTTTATTTTTAAATAAAGCTGTAGGTTGTTTATTTAGGCTCATTCTTGTTTCTGGAGTTAGGGCTATAATGATATGAACTTTCCTCTTATGACCACATTTGCCATTTCCCAAATGTTTTGATATGTTGTACTATCATTATCTTTCATTTTTTGTGTATCTCTTGATCTCTCTTTTTATTTTTTCTCTGACCCAGTTATTCTTCGGTGGCATGCTGATTAATCTCCATGTATTTGTGCTTCTTCCTGCTTTCTTTTTTGCAGTTGATCTCTTGTTTCAAAGCATTTTAATCAGATAATATGGTTAGTATGAGTTCAACCCTCTTATAATTGTTGAGGCCAGTATGTGGTCAAACCTTGAGAATGTTCCATGTTGCACTAGAAAAGAATGTATAAGAAGATCTTGTGGTATGAAAGACTCTATAAATGTTAATTATGTCCAGTTGGTCCAAAGTTTCATTACAGATGTTATTTCCTCATTGATTTTCTGTGTGGATGATCTGTCCATATCTGACAGTGGGATATTTAGGTACCCTAATATAATAGTTTTTTGGTCTTATTCTTCTTTTAGTTCTGTAATTGTTTTATATAACTCGAAAGTTCCTGTTTGGGAGTATAGATATCAATAAGTGTTATGTCTTCTTCATGCATGATTCTCTTTATAATTTTGAAGTGTCCCTCAGTATCTTTCTTTACCTTTTTTATTTTAAAGTCTATTTTATCTGATATTAGTGCCATTACTCCTGCTTTTCTCTGAGTGGCATTTGTTTCAAATATCATTTTCTACCTTTTCACTTTGAGTCTATGTTTATCTTTCGAATGAAGATGTGTCTCCTGGAAGATTCATATGATTGAATTTTGCTTTTTAATTTATCCTGCAACTCTCTGCCTTTTTATTGGTGACTTTAGTCTATGTACATTTAGGTGATTATTGAAATATAAAGTATTTAATTATAGCTATTTAATCTTTGCCTTTCTGGTAGCTCAGTGTTTCCATTGCTTCCTTGTCCTTGTGTTTCTGTTCTCTTTATTTTGGTAGGTTTTTGTGGGTTTTCCTTCTGGTTCTTTTAGTTTATATTATATATTTTAGTTCTGACTCTTTGGTGCATGGTTACCATGATGACTATGTAAAGGATAGTGTGTGTGTGTGTGTGTGTGTGTGTGTGTGTGTGTGTGTGTGTGTAATGGTCCATTTCCTTACCTGTGACTTATCTCCATTCTTCTTTACAAATTTGGATTTTTAACCCTCCCTTTTTCAGTCTGTATACTGAACGTTCATTACTATCTTGCTATGGCAGTTCTCAATTTTTAGCTTATAATGCCCTGTTCCTAGTAAGGGGTACACTCCCACGCCTTTATTTCCTAATAATCACTTTACTCCTAATTATGTATTCTTTTTTTTTTTTTTTGTCATTTTGTTTTAGGTGTGCTGACCCCTTTTAATATTTCCTGTAGTGCAGGCCTCATAGTGGATAATTCCCTCAATTTTTGTATATCTGAAAAGGTCTTAATTTCTCCTTCATATCTAAAAAAGAGCTTAGCTGGATACATTATCTAGGCTAGTAGTTCTTTTCAGTTAATAGTTTGAATATTTGATTCTACTCTTCTGGTTTGTAAGGTTTGTGCTGAGATGTTTGATGATAATCTAATGGTTTTCCTTTGTATGTTACCATCTTTTTCCTGGCTGCCCTGAGAATTCTGTTTTCATTGTTGATTTTTGATGATTTTAATATAATGTGTCTTGATGAAGGCCTTTTTGGGTTGAGATAATTTGGTGTTCTCTTAACTTCTTGAATTCCAAGCTCCAGCTTATTTCTTAGATTTGAAAAATTCTTGTCAATCATTTGTCTGAAAATGCTTTCTAGACTCTGTTACTTTTGCTCACCTTCAATAATGCCCATTATTCTTATGTATTCTCTCTTGATAATATCAGCTAGTTCTTAACTTTCTCCTTTATTAATTTTCATTCTCTGGTTTCTCTTCTTCCTTTCAATTTATTTCTAGATTTTTACCTTCGATATCTTTGATCCTTTCCTCCATTTGGTCAGTTCAATTCTCCAAGCTTGCTATTTCATTTTTCAGCTCTTGCAGTGTATTTGTTTGTTTGTTTGTTTGTTTGTTTGTTTGTTTTATCTCCAGAAGATCTAATTTGTTCTTTTTGAGGGTTTCAATATCTTTGCTAAAAAACTTATTCTGCTCATCTAGTAGATTTTTCAGTTCCTGAAATTGCTGAAATGAATTGTTTCAGAACTCAGTGAGTTTTTTCAGAAGCACCATTCTGAGTTCTCTGTCATTTAAGATGCATATTTCTATGTCTATGAGCTTGTTTTCTGGAGATTTTTCTCTTTTTTTTTCCTGATGCTTTGTCACCTTGGTTGTTCCTGGTGTTTAATGAACTATTTCTCTGCCTCGGCATTATTGGCAGTGTATTGTGCTTCCCCGCCCCCCAGAAAGAAGATTTATTATATAAAGGTCTGTCTTTAGACTGTTGCAAAGAAAGCTCATTTATTTTGGCTTTCAGTAGGTGGAGTCTAAGCATCTAGATCTCTGCTTTATATAACACCTTAATAATAACATTTATTTCCTTATAGATATTTAATTATGCTTAGTACTTTCAGTTTCAGTCCCTATCAGTGTTAGAGACAGTTTTGGTAGTGTTTGTTCACATCACCCTGGGTATCCACGGTGTTCACCCTCAGAGGATATGGGAGCAGCGGCCCTCTGGCCTGAGGGCTGAGGGCTGCAGCTCAGTCTTGGTTTTGAAACTGTGGCTGTTAAAAATCAAATGCTATTTCTCTGCCATCTTGCTTCTCTGTATTTTGCTCTGATGACTTCACCCTGCCACTGACCACATGGAGCTTATAGCATTCTCAGGCAGAGATTTTCAGGAACTCGCCACACCTCTCTCCCCCTCCTCCTACAGGGATCTCTGGCAGCTGCAAGAGGCAGCTTCTTTATTTCTACTAGTCCATAGCCCAACACTCGGGATTCTGACTTGTGGTAGCTCTTATGAGCAGATCTCATGCTCAGATGTACTTGTGCTCAGTTTCAGTGTTTTTTGTTGATGTTGAGTTTTAGATGTTCAGCTTATTGTTGTTTCAAGGGAAGCGCTCTGCGGATGCCTCTCCTATATGCTTCTCCAAACTGAGCTTTTACTTTTACATGTAAGGTGATTATTGATACATGAGGTTTTTCTACAGGCACTTCATCTTTTGTTTTCTGGTGGCTTGGTGTTTCCATTTTGTTTCTTTTCTGTGTGTTTCAATCTGTGATTTTAGGTTGTGGTGTTTCATGTTTTTTCTCTCTTTTCCCTCTTGTTTTATGTTATGTGTCTCAGTTCTGATTTTTGGGGGCATGGTTACCATTAAGTTTATGCAAAGAAATATATATATATATATATATATATATATATATATATATACACACACACACACACACACACACACACACACACACACACACACACACACATACATAGATACATAGATACATACATACATACATACATACACACACACATACACAGTTGTCCATTTTCTTCTGTGTGCACCTTATCTCATTTTCTCTTTGCAGATTCTGATCCTTACTTCCCCCTCTGTACTTTTTTCTTAAATTATTTTTATTTATTCCGTACTTTTATTTCTAGGTTACAGTAATTGTTGTCTTCTCTTTTCAATTTTTTTAATCTTTAACCATTATGTAATATTTAATAGTATTATACCCTGATCTTAATAGTGGTTGCACCTTTCTGTTTCTGTCTGCTTGCTAGTCATCTTACTCATAGTTATGTATATATTTTTTCCTTTTGTTTCAGGTAGAATGATCCCCTTCAGTATTTCTTACAATGCTGGCCTTGTGGTGGAATATTCTCTCTGCTTTTGTATGTCTAAAAAGGTTTTTATTGCTCCTTCATATTTAAAGTAAAACTTTGCTGTATATATTAGTTTTGGCTCTTTTTCAATAGTTTGAATATGTGATTCCACTCACTGCTGGCTTGGAAAGTTTCTACTAAAAATTCCAGTGATGATATAGTTGATATTCATTTATAGGTTACAATTCTTTAATTTGACTGCCTTGAGAATTTTTCTTTGTTAATAATTATTGACAGTTTTAATATACTGTGTTTTGGAGAAGGCCTTTTTTAATTCAGACAATTAGGTGTTTTGTTTGCTTCTTGGATTCGAGGATCCAATTTTTTTTCATAGGTATGAAAACTTCTCATCAACTATTTGTTCAAGTAGGCTTTCTGTTCCCTTCTCCTCTTCTCCTTCTGATATACGCATTATTCTTATATTGTTTTCTTTTTTTTATTTTGTCAGTTCTTGTAGAGTTATTTCATTATTTTACCCTTAATTCTCTTTCTTCTTTCATCTATGTCATTTCCAGATTTTTATCTTCAATAGCACTAATTCTTTCCATCATCTGGGCAGCTCTATCCCTTAAGCTTGCTATTTCATTCTTCACATCTTTTATTGAGTTCTTCAGCTCCAGAAGTTCTCTTTGGTCCTTTTTTAGAGTTTTAATCTTCTTGGTAAAATATACCTGCTATTCATTGATTTTGGTTCTGAGTTCATTGAATGGTCAGTCAGAATTTTCTTGCATCTCGTTTAGTTCTTTCAAAAGTGCAATCTTGAAATCTCTGTCATTTAAATCATATATTTCTATATCTTTACATTCATTTTCTGGAATTTTTTAAAAATTTTATTTCTTAGCTTCCTTCTCTCCTTGATTATTCATGGTGTTTGATGGATTATGTTTTTACCTGGGCAATATGGGAATGTACTCAGAAATTTTAAAATTATTATTATTTAGAGTGATCTCTCTTGAGCTGGATGGTAAGATATTTCTATTTTGCTTGTGAGTAGGTGGTGCAGAAGCTTCCTGCAATGCCAAGGCCTCCTGTTTCTCTACTTAGTGGCAAAAAAGCCCTCACTTCTCTCAGGAGGTGTGTGTCTCCTCTATGATCAGGTTGCCTTGGTCCCAGGGCTCCACCATTGTGAGGGGATGTGAAGGGCAAATGGGATCTGAGCCTCTAAAGAGTACTTGAAATCCCAGTACCTCTCCAAAATTTAGATACAGTGCTGTGATCTTCCTTCCCAAATCAGCCTGGATAGGTACAGGCAGGGTGGGTTGAGAGAAGACAGTGGTAGGCCTGTGGCTATTGTCTTTTCAATAATACTGACCACCAGCTTCAGTTGCCTTGCCTCTATATTTCTGCCCCTGTCATTGGGACAAGCTTCAGTGTGTGTCTCAGTCCATGGGGTACTCACTGCTTCAGTTCCCCCTAGAGTAAGCACCTAGCTTTGGGAAGATTCAGGGAGGCAAGCTATGAGAGGGTGGGCAGAGGTGGCCAGGGTTGTGACTCAGCTTCCTGCCTGGCAATGATCATTACTAAAGCACAGGTGACACCACTCTGTATATTGTCTCAGCCTTATTTTCTGTTGTGTAGAATATGCTGATAATTTAGGCAGAAATGCTAAAGGCTACAAAGAGTGCAAACCAACACCTAATTCCCTTTTTGCTGAATCCTTCAGGGGGCTCCTGGCTGAGTCTGCAGCACCCATCTCTGCTCCTCTCCTCTTCCTCCTTCTTTTCTCGCCTGATTTACCCACCTTCAGATGCTCTGATGTGTAAATCTCTTAGACATTTTAGTGTGCTAGGCTAGGTGTTTTCTGTTGGATTGTAGCCTTTCGGGTTGTTTTAATTTCAAGGGGAGAGGTCATAGAGACCCCTCACACTACCATGCTTCTGATGTTACTCTAACCATACTAGTTTAATATGTGTAACAATACAATTCTAAAGAAAGTCAGATAAGATTAATATCATAATCATAAATCATATTTCATTGAATTGTTTATTTTGAAAGAATTTATTTCACATTTTAAAGTTTGATACTTTTCAATGGTGCTGACGCTCTCTCAATTTTGGTATATAAGCAATTTTTCTTTAAACATGTTCTCATACAATTTTTGTATTTTTAAGTTATAAGACCCCTAGTTTGACAACAATAGCACCTAATTTTATTGTTAAGCATTTAAATATCAATTATTATGATTATAGTTATCACTAAATAAATAGTTGATTCATAGACTATTAACATTTTTCCAACCTTACAAATAATGATTAAATTCCCACTAAAAGGCTAAACATCCTTATTCTTCCTCCTATTGGTTTCATTTTCCCTTTATGTAAATGATAGAGTTGAACTGGATGATATGAAAGATGGATTCCAACTCTGGCATTTTATTTTTCTTTAAGTTGTTTTAATAAATACATATTTTCCTTAAAATAAATGATATAAAAAAGCAAGGAGAGAGAGGTTAAATAGAAAAAAATGGGGGACTGCTTACCTTTTGCGGGGAGGTAGAGGGATGGAAAAAATAATGGGTTCATAAATAAATGAGAGTTTTTAATAATGTGATAATTGTTGACTTGCATGGTTTATTCACTAACATAATTATAAATAATAATTTATATTATTATACTTTACAATTTACATATTATATATTTTATTTATTCAAACATTTTTTTCGAGTAGGTGGCGCATATTCAAACATTTTAAAAGATAATAAAGAATAAAATACCCACTATGACCTCTGTCTACTGAATTTGGTTCTAAGAATCAAATTATTTAGGTAGCATGTGACACCTCAATGTGTAGAGAAGAGTGCACAAAGCCAGCTTCAAATACCTGTCACTTCCTTATGAGTTAGCAATCTTATGTTTTCATCAGTTTTCAAATAAGACCAAACATAATGCAAAATAGTAACTGATTTTTTATTTCTACAATACATTATTTTTAAGTCAGAAAAGATAAACACTGGATAACCCCAACATTTCTATTCACAATGATATCAGTTATCCTTCTAAGTTCAACATCTTAATGAGTGGGTCTTGATTGTATTGAATGTCTACTATTTTGACCATTCAGCTACAAATGATCAAAACCAGTTATATGTATACACAAATAAAAATCAATTTAAGATAGAAAAAGTTTGACAATGGAACTTATACAGTTTTTCACGCTCTTAGAACCCTCAGGCATTTATGGTTTCTAAATGTCCAATCACCACATATTTCATGAGGCCATTGGCTAGTAAAATCTAATAAATTTTGAATTCCAAAGTTGTCAAATAAGAGATTGTGACTTAGTAGGAGCAAATTGTTTTTCTTTTGAAATTTTGAAATGGTGACTTCCAAACAAGTATTAAAAATGAAGTTCTCTGAATGCATATGTAAAAATGAACGAATAATGAATTTGACTCTGGAAGACACAGCAAAAAAAAAAAAGAGCTGAGGGTGGCAACAAGTCTTTATAATTCTGGAGAATTACATAGGGAATAAAATTATCCAAAGTTTTTCCCTCTATGACATTTTTGGTGTCAAGTTTAATGAGGTAAAAATAGTTAAACTGATATTGCTAAAGTGTTTTTTTTTTCTAGTACGGACAAGCTAATGTGGAATATAGCTGATCCTATTTTAATTAGAAGGTTTCATATCTATCTATATCTACCTATATCTATATCTATATCTATATCTATATCTATCATCATTTATCTATATCATCTATCATCTATATCTATATTTATATCATCTATATCTATACCTATACCAATACCTATAACTACATCTACATCTACATCTACACTTATATCTATATCTATATATCTATATCTATATCTATCTATCTATCTATCTATCTATAATTAAGATCAATGAGAACTGCAGTATTAGAAAATAAATATATTTACATGTATCTGGTCTATTTCATACTCATATAGCAGATATGATATACAAAGTTTTTGTCACTGTATAAAATAAAATTTGTTATGTCACTAAAACAAAGGAAACAATTTAATGAAAGTGAATACACATTAAGAATTTGGATTGTCAGCTCATTGCTATTGATATCTGTAATATATCTTTTTGAAAATACCATATGCCTATTTATTTCTGTCACCAGTGTTTCTATCTGCATCAAATGGCTAGGTAGCATTGATTCTTCAGAAAAGATACCTAAGGCACATTAGAGTAAATTAAAATATGCTGCTTAGGTCTGTCATTAAGATATTATCCATAGCCTATTCTCTCATTTGTACTTATAGTAGCAGTATATTTCAGCTGGAAGGAGCTTTTAAAATGATCACTTTTAGATGGGGAAAAATGAGACCACACAAATGAAGGTCAAGATCACATTGTCACTTAATGACTGACCTATTAATTTACTACTAAAATCTGTTTCTGTTCATCATTCAAAAAGTTTTAGAGGTATATCTGCACTAAGATGTAGGGCCAAGATGAAGATCAAACTCAGGCTTGAAAATGAGGTAAATTTCACAAGGGATATCAAGGAGGTACCTCTCCTCTGGGAGAAAAAAATCATCATTCTTAAAATAAGTAAATTATCATACTCTCTTCACATATGTTTGACAATTAGTATTTACAAAGTATATTTCACATGAGATAATGGATATAAAATAGCTTTAAAATAAAAGTTCTAAAAATGTATATAACTATGTTATTTCAGATATACAGAAAATCTTGCTAACCACTTCTCCTCCTACATATATTTTCAGAATTACTTTAAAATTTAAGAAAAAGATGGTCCTGAGGCTTATTTAATTCAAATGAACTGTCTGTATACACTGTTTATGAAATAACCTTCACACATATTGGGAGTTTGCAATAAAAATGCTTAACATTTATAAAGTATCTTTAATTTTGAAATATTTTTATATCCATTATTTTATTTTATCTTCATAAAAGTACTATGAGTATATCCAGGTGAAGGACTGTGTTCTATTCTCTTTAACATCAATGCCACAGAGTAAGCAATTAATAAATGTTTATTGAATGAATACATGGATTAAGGGAAAGAAGAATGGATGGATTGGGTGGCTATGTAAATGAATAAAAAAAACAAGTATTCTGTGACTTAAGTGTAGGATATTTTTGTATATATATATATATATATATATATATATATATATATATATATATATGTATGTATATATATATGTATGTGTGTATATGTATATATATGTATGTATGTATGTATGTATATGTCTCTCTAATTTTATATTTGTAATAATGTTTTAGATAGGTAAGTTTGCAATCTTGCAATTATTATTTTCTTTTTAGCATTATAGTTTTAGGTCTGTTTCCTTCTGACTTAATTTGCATTTCTATTTTAGGAATACCCTAATTCAGAATAATTTCTATAACTGAATTTAACTCAGATATGATGATTCTCTGAATACTTCCACAAATAGGTTAAGAATGTAGATATGCCTATACATGTTTTTGTATATCTTTTTATTTGCCCATGTTACTGACCATTTTAATCTAGGATTCCTGGAATTTATTTTATTTGAGCCTCTTTTATATGCAATATCATAACTTTTTACAGAATTCCAATAATTTAATGTCAACCATTTTTGACTTTTGTTGTTGAGATATCTGTGCTCCTCCATTGATTTGGTTTATATTGCTTCAATTTCTTCTAGCTTTATATCTACTGACCAAAATCCACCACTACCCTCTTCCCTTTACCCTGACACATGCTATCAAAACTACTAGCAGCACATCAAAATATCTTCTACCCTTGTACTCTCAGCTGTTTGAAATTTCTCCAAAATCTTTAGGTTTACTTTTTGTTGTTGTTTTCTGCCATGCCTAATACCCAAATTTTTCTATATTAAATTTTTCTAAGACAGTTAATTTTTCAAACTGGAAGTGATTCAAAATAATCCATTGATAATATATGCTGTGAGTAACTGTTAGCAGTAGTAAATTCCAACAAATTTAATGTTTTATTTTAAGGTTCTAAGTTGAAACTTGTTACAGAATTGTCGATGATAACTTTACCTTTAAGTATCCATTCTTATAGGCTGTTTAGAAGACAAAACAATGTTAGTTATAAAATTTTTATTATGTATTTATGTTGGATTTTGCAAGGAAATATAACTGTTATTAATGACAAAATAATCTGTCAACAATGAAGACAGAAAGGGAGAGGTCTTAGTTGGCAGCATTGAAAGAACCTGAAATCACCTCCTCCCACCAACGCAGGGAATTTATACTTACAGACACAGCAATTGCACAAAGAATTGAGGGCTAACTGAACAGCTTCTGCACACACACACACACACACACACAAAAACCCAATAGAAAGATCACACAGAATGGGTAGGAGACACAGAAACACCGTATCGAAGGAACCTCACCACCAAAACACAGACCTGCAATAAGTAGGAAACATTAAGAAAACGTGTACAAACACACCCACCCTGGAACACAGGAAAACAAAACAAAACAAAACAAAACAAAACAAAACAAAATAGTGGTTAGAGTTTATCTATATTATATAGGAAAGAAATTTTATTAACCCATGAGCATCTGCCAAATAGGAGGGAAACTGACGAAATTCTTTCTGAAGTTACAGGCACAGGAGAGTGCTATAAGGTTGTCCCTCCACTTTAATTGCATGGGCAAGAAATTGATCAAGGTATTCTAGCTAGTAAGCCAATGCCATCCTAGGTTCTAGGCTTGATCCCAGGACTCCATGTGACTTGTATTTACTCAGCCACAGCTTGCCCCTATGACTTTCAGAGCCCCACATCCACTTTAGCTATAACTTCATATTTTTGCATAGTTTGACTTCTGGAATTATCCTGACCTTTGCCCAATAGAGCTACAGTTTTAATTGGCCCACCAAAGTAGACCCAGCACAGCCTGCCTCTGAGGCCACCTTCACATACCATGGACTAAGCTGGCCCTAACTACAATCCAATCCAGCCTACCAAAGTGACACCAGCACAGCTTTGCCCTGGGACTGCACATGACCTGGATTCACTTCAGCTTTAGACACAACTGGCTCACAAAGGCAGCCACAGCATGGTTTGCCCAAGGACTCCTCACAGCCTATGCCTGCTCCAGCTCCAACTTCAGCCACCCTGCCAAAGACACCTGATACATGCAGTGTACAAAAGGAAAGCTCCTACACAAAGCCATTATTCAAAAACATAGAACTTGCTATTTAGCCTAATACATAAGAACAAAGACAGAGACAGCCAAAATAAGGAGTCAGAGAAATATATATCTTACAAAATAACAGACCAAAAGCCCATCAAAAAGAGCTAATTGAAATAAAGAAAACCTATCTACCGAATAAAAAGAATTCAAAACAATATAAAGAAACATGACAGAGTGAGAGATGTACCCAGATATCGTCCCTTGAAACAATGAGCTGAACATGTAAAACTCAACAAAAACACCCAAACTATACCAGCACATCTGAACGTGAGATCTGCACATAAGACCTACCACAGATCAGAACAGGTGTCAGGAGATAGACTTAGAGTAATAAAGAAGCTGGCTCTTGAAGCTGCTGGAGCTCCCTGCAGGAGGTGGGAGAGGGGAGAAGGAGCAGTGAGCTCTTGCCATGAGTTTCCTGAACATTCCTGCCTGGGATAACTGTGAGCTCTCCATGGCTGGCTGGCTGCAGGGCCCAGTCATCAGGGCAGAAAGTAGATAAGCCGGACGGAACCGCAGAGGAACGACAGCTGATTTTTGATGGCCTCGGTTGCAAATCTGAGGCTGAGCCAAAGCCACCAAACCCCAACCCAGAGGGTCACTCCCCCCATACCCTCCAACAGTAATTACTACAGAGCTCCAGAAGAATCCAAGCAATCGCTGATGAGACTGTTGCTGATACTGACAGGGATTGAAACTGAGGGAAGAGAGCATGATTAAACATCTACAAGAAAATTTAAAAAACATTATTAAGACTTTATGTAAAACAGGGACCCAAGAGGCTTAGACATCACCTACTGGAAACCAAAAGAAAAGTGCCTCTTTTGTAGCAAGCTAAAGAGAGACTTTATATAATAAATCCTCTTTTGGGAAAAACAGCAGAATACACTTTCATCAATGTCCAGGCAGGGAAATAATCCATTAAACAACATGAACAACCATCTGAGACAAGGCATCTCAAAAAGAAAGAGAAAAGCCTCCAGAAAATAAGCTTACAGACATAGAAATATGAAACTTAAATGACAGAGAATTCAGGATGGCACTTCTGAACACCTCAATGAGATCCAAAACAACTCAAATCAACAATTCCAAATTAAAAAAAAAAACAGATAAGCAGAGCAAAGAGATTGAAACCCTCAAAAAGAACAAATAGAACTCCTGGAGATGAAAAACATACTGCAAGGGTTAAAAAATGAAATAGCAAGATTGGGAAATAGAGTCAACCAAATGGAGGAAAGGATCAGAAAACAGAAATCTAGAAATAAATCAGGGGGAAGAAGAGAGAAACCTAAGAATGAAAAATAATGAAAGAGAAATTCAAAAACTAACTGATACCATCAGGAGGGGAAGTAAAAGAATAATGGGCATTATTGAAGGCGAGGAAAAGGAACAGGGATTAGAAAGCATTTCCAGACAAATACTTGATGGGAATTTCTAAAATATGAAGAATGAGCTTGAGTGTGGAATTCAAAAAGTCAAGAGAACACTCAATGATCTCAACTCAAAAAAGCCTTCACCAAGACACATTGTATTAAACTTGTCAAAAATCAATGACAAAGAGAGGATTCTCAAGGCAGTCAAGGGGTGGGGGAGGGCTGGAACTAGTTACTTAAAAGGTAAATTCATTAAATTATCCTTGGATTTCTAATTGCAAACCTTACAAGCCAGAAAGGAATGTAATCAAATATTTAAACTATTAAGTGAAAGAAACTACCAGCCAAGATTAATGTATCCAGCCAAGCTCTCCTTTAGATATGAAGGAGAAATTAAGACTTTTCCAGACATACAAAATTTGAGTGAATTCTCCACTACGAGGCCTGCACTTCAGGAAATACTGAAAGGGTTCGGTTGACCTAAAATAAAATGAGAAATAAGAATACACACTTAGGAGTAAAGTGACACTCAGGCAAATAGAAACAGAAAAGTGCAACCCTTACTAAGAAAAGGGCATTAGAGGCTTAAACAATAGTAAGAGAATTGTTATAACGAGATAATAATGGACATCCAGCATTCATAGGAACAAATTAAGATAACAATAACTGAAAAGGGGAAGGATTCAAAGATACAAATTTGCAAAGGGGAACGAAGACAAGGCACGTGCAGAAGAAAATGGATGACTGTTTATATATATAACTATCCTTCACATATTCATAATGGTAACCACACAACAAAGATTCAGAATCATTGTATATAATATAAAGAAAGAAGGTCTAGAGGAAAAACCCAAAAAAATGTCAACAAAAACAAAGAAAACAAAAAGACAAGGACAAGGAAGCAAAAAAAAAAAAAAAAAACACCAAGCTACCAGAAGACAAAAGATAAAATGGGTATAAGAAGACATCAAATTTTAATAATTACCCTAAATGAAAATGGACTGAACCCATCAATAAAATGTTACTGAGTTACAGAATGGATCAAAAAGCAAAACCCAACCATATACTGCTGGCAGGAGACACATTTCGGCTACAAAGACAAATATAGACTCAAGGTGAAAGGGTAGAAAATGCTATTTCAAGCAAATGGCATTCAGAGAAAAACAGGAGTAGTGATACTAATATCAGATGAAATAGACTTCAAATTTAAAAAATTAAATAAAGATACTTCATAATGATAAAGAGAATCATGCATGAAAAAGATATAACACTTATTAATATTTATGCTCTCAATCAAGAAACCCTGAAATATGTTAAAGCAATTATTAACAGATCTAAAGGGAGAAGCAAACCAAAACACTATCATAGTAGGGTGCCTAAATACCACACTGTCAGATATGAACAATTCTTCAAAATAGAAAATCAATTAGGAAACAACATCCTTAAGTGAAACATTAACCAATTGGACATAATTGACATTTATAGAGCCTTCCATCCCAAAGCAACATCTTATACATTCTTCTCTACTGCACATGAAATATTGTCAAGAATCAACCACATAAAGGGACAGAGAAATAGTTTCAATAAATATGAGTGTTGAAATCATACCAACCATATTTTCTGATCATAATGCTTTGAAACTAGAGATCAACTGCAAAAACAAGTCAGAAAGAATTACAAATAGATGGAGATTATACAACATACTACTGAAGAATGATTGTATCAGAGAAAAATAAGAAATAAGAGATACATGGAAAAACATGATAAGGACAGTACAACATAAGAAAATTTTTGAGCCACAGCAAAAGTGGTCATAAGAGAAAGGTCATATCACTACAGGACTATCTCCGAAAACAAGAACAAGCCCAAATAAACAACCTAACACTTTTCCATAAGAAACTACAAAAGGAAGAATAAATGAAGCCTAAATTCAGCTTAAGGAAATAAATAATACAAATTAAAGCAGAAATAAATAAAATTAAAAAAATAATAAATGTAGCTAAGAGCAGTTTCTTTGAAAAGAATAATAAAATTGAGAAACTCATGGCTAGACTCACTAAAGAAAAAAGCAAAAAGACAAAAATAAACAAAATCAGGGATGAAAGAGGGGAAATTACGACTGACATTGCAGAAATACAAAAATCATCCAAGAATATGATGATAAAGTACAAATCACCAAATATAATAACCTAGAAGAAATTGACCAGTACATAGAAAAATACAACCTTCCAAGATTGAATCAAGAAGAACTGGAAAATCTAAATAGACTGATTAGCAGTATGGAAATTGAAACAGTCATCAAAAATCTACAAAAAGTAAAAGTCCAGGACCAGATGGCTTCATCAGTGAATTCTACCAAGCATTCAAAAAAGATTTAATACTTATTCTCCTAAAACTCTTCCAAAAATTGTAAGAGGAGAAAATACTTTACAACTTATTTAATGAGACCAGTATTACTCTGATAACAAGACCTGGTAAAGATAACACACACACACACACACACACACACACACACAAAATTACAAATCAATATCTCTCATGAACACAGATGTAAAAATCCTAAATAAGATGCTAACAAACTAATTACAGCAACATATTAAAAAAGATTATACACCACAATCAAGTGGGCTTCATCCCAGAGGCACAAGGATGGTTCAACATATACAAATCAATTAATTTGCTATACCACATAAACTAATTAAAAAATATGAATCATATGATCATATCAATATATGCAGAAAAAAACCTTTGACAAGATACAGCATCCGTTTATGATCAAAACACTTAACAAAATCTGTATAGAAGGATAGCACCTTAACATAATAAAGACCATCTCTGACAAATCCTCAGCCAACATTATACTTAATGGTAAAAACTGAAAGCCTTCCCTCTAAGATCAGTAACAAGGCAAGGCTGTCCACTATTGACACTGTTATTCAATATGACATTGGAGGTCCTAGCAAGTGCAATCAGAAAAGAGAAAGATATAAAAGGCATGCAAATAGGAAACGAAGAAGTCAAACTTTTACTATTTGTTGATAGCATAATTCTCTATATAGAAAACTGTAAAGACTCCACAAGAACACTACTAAAAACAATAAGCAAATACAGACAATTCTCTGGATACAAAATCAATGTCCAAAAATCCATAGCGTTTCTATCCTCTAATAATGAATCATCAGAAAAAGAAGTGGAAAAAAATAACAGCTACTGCAATTGCAAAAAAAGAATAAAATATCTAGGAATAAATTCAATAAAACAATTGAAGGACCTAACAATGAAAACTATAAGACGCTGTTAAAATAAATCAGAAAGGATTCAAAGAAATGGAAAGATATTCCATGTTCTTGGATTGGAATAATCAACATAGTTAAAATAACCATATTACCAAAAGCATTATACAGATTTAATGCAGTCCCCATTAAAATCCTTTTGGCATTTTTTAAATAAATAGAAGAAAAAATCATCAGATTTTATGGAAGCACAAAAGACTCCAAATTGTCAAAGCAATCCTGAGAAAGAAGAAAGAGGCTGGAGGCATTACTCTGCCTGAATTCCAATTATACTACAAAGTGACAGTAATCAAACGGCATAGTTTTGGCAGCAAAACAGACATGCAGACCATTGGAATAGAATCAAGAGTCCAGAAGTAATCCCATATTTATATGAGCAAATAATTTACAACCTCATCCCCTCCACCCACCCAAAAAAAGCACATACAGTGTGGAAAAGAAATCCTTTTAAATAAACAGTGCTAGGAAAACTGTAAAGCTAACCTGCAAAAAGAATGAAACTAGACTGTTGTCTATCTCCACACATCAAAATTAACTCAAAATTGATTAAGAACCTGAATATAAGACCAGCAACAATAAACTGTATAGAAAAAAACGTAAGAACTAAACTCAAGGATCTTAGACTTAAAGAGAATTCTATGAATTTGACCTCAAAAACAAGAAAAATAAAAGCTAAAATGAATGAATGGAACTACATCAAACTAAAAAGCTTCTGCTCAGCAAAATAAACTATCAACAAGGTAAAAAGATAACCACCCTAATTGGAAAATATATTTTCAAGCACCATCTCCAATAAGGGCCTAATATCCACAATATACAATGAACTCATACAACTCAATAAGAACAACAAAACAAATGATCCAATCAAAAAATTGGCAGAGGACCTGAATCGACTCTTCTTCCTAGAGGACATACATATGCTCAACAAATACTTAAAAAGATGCTTTAACATCGCTAGCCATTAGGGGAATACAAATCAAAACCAAATGCAATACAATCTCACATCTCTTAGAATAGCTATAATCAACAGAACAAGTAATAACAAATGTTGGCGCAGATGCGAAGAAAAGTAAATCCTTATATACTACTGATGGGACTCCAAAATGGTACAAAAACTATGGAAAACAATTTGAAGTTTCCTCAACGAACTAAGAATTGATCTACTATATGATCCAGCAATCCCTCTACTGGGTATTTACCCCAATGTCTTGAAAACTCATATCTATAAATATATTTGCACACCTATGTTCATAGCAGCATTATTCACAGTGGTCAGGACATGGAATAAACAGAGTGCCCTACAGTAGATGATTGGCTAAAGAAGTTGTGGTACAAATATACAATGGAATATTACTCAAACATAAGAAGAGATGAAATATTGCCATTTGTGACAACATGGATGGACCTTGAGATAATCATGCTAAGCGAAGTAAGCCAGACAGAAAAAGTTGAAAATCACATGATATCATTTATATGTGGGATATAAACCTAAAAGCAACGAATGAGTTGGACAAACAACCAGAGACTCATAGACATGGACTATAGACTAGTAGTTACCAGAAGACTATAGACTAGAGGTTACTACTGGGGAGGGGGCGGGGGAAGGGAGGTAGATGGGATAAAGGAGTTCAGATAGAGGGTTTAGGGGGAGGGTGAACTAGGTAAAAGGGATTATATATATATATATATATATATATATATATATATATATATATATATATGATAGTTGTAGGAAACTGGTCTTTAGATGGTAAACACACATTAGAAAATCCAGATGTCAACTGATATTCTACACCTGAAAATGATACAGTTGTATTAACCATTATTACCCCAATAAACTTAATTAAAAATTAAAAGAAAATAATTCAAAGCAATGCTTATAAATATACTTAATGAACTCTGTAAAAGAATACATAAACTTGTGAGAACTTTAACCGAAAGAAAATATATTTAAAAAAAATCAGAATTGAAGAATACAATAACTAAAATGAAAATACACTAGAGGGCACCACAACAGAAAATAGAAATGGGAAGATCACTGCTGCAAGCACAAGATACAATATGGTTTAGGCAGATCACAGGGGTTAGTGAGCTCATCCCAGAAAGCAGTAAGTCTTGCAGTGATATATTACTATTATGGGAGCCCAAGGTCCCAGAGCTGGCAGAAAAGCTGGTGCTCTATAAGCTTGATAGCCCTGTGCCTCACTGAGACACCACTCTACCTAACTCACAAATTACCTGTGGCAAACCTGCTCCTAGGTACCCTAGCCCCATTCTGTGCTTTCTTTGGTACACGTATTCAACACTGAACAACAGCCTTCAGTTCTGACAAAGTCCATGCATCTAGAAGAAGCTCTTGGTGGTGGGCCAAAAACCCATGCCCATAAATTTCAGTAATTCTTGAACAGATCTCCAGTGTTTGAAGGCCAGAGCTGGAGAGGGCTGGCCTTGCTGCAATTTGAGACTTATACAGGGAGCCACAAAGACAGCATTGGCAGGTAAACTGACACAGCAGTGGCAGGAGGACTTCTGCTCAATATATCCAAATGATTCTCTGAGCACTGGCACCACTCAATTTGCATATCATATAGAGGCTGTTATGGTTGCTGAGTCTTACAGGCAACTGACAGGCAGCCACAGGTCTTAAGAAGTGCTGGTCTTTCTGCTAAACTGCCCCAGGATCTGTAATGGAGTAGCTAGACTGAAGCCTATAGCATTTTCTCTTCCATTTACCTATACATCTATCATAGGGAGCAACCATCTGTGGATCACTTTGTAGATCTCACCAGGTAACCCCAAGAAATCAAAGGCAGCAGCCAACCTTGACTTACTAGGGAGCCCCTCCCAAAGGGCCACAGAATCAACACACCTGGAAGCTGGTTTCAGACCCCGCCAGAACAACACCTGACTAGCCATATAAGTGGTACATATAGAGGGTGGTCTCAAAAAGAACACAAGCCTGCTAGAGCAAATCCCACTCAGTGGGGTCAGAACCCACAAAGCAACTCATACCCTAGAGGCGCAGCTTATTCCCACATTCAACCTGACCCTCAATCCCATCCACTGAGGTACTAACAATGATAAAGGCTTAGTGACAACAGAAAATCACATGTTACCCACACAATGATCATGTTCAGAACTCCCTGAATAAGGGATCAAGGAGAGTGCACCACTGAGCCACATAGGATACCTTCCACATAAGGCCATATGTCCAAGGCTGAGAGATTAAACACACATTTCTAGCACATAGAAAAAAACACAGAGAGGCTAATAAAATAAGAAAATAAAGAAATATACCACAAATGGAAGAGGAGAAAACTTCAGAAAATAAGCTAAATGAAATGGAGGCAAGCAACCTACCAAAGACAGAGTTCAAAATAATGGTTATAAGGATGCTCCGCAAATGTAGGGGAGAATGAATGAGCTCAATGAAAACCTCAACAGAGAGACAGTAAGCATAAAAAAGGACATAGAAAACATAAAATAGAAACAGACAGAAATGAAGAATACAATATCTGAAATGAGAAATACATTAGAATAATTCAATAATAGATTCAACAAAACAGAATACTGAATCAGCAAATTCGAAGATAAGGTAGCAAAAAACACCCAATCAGAACAGCAAAAAGAAAAAAAATTAAAAAGGTTAGTTTAAGAGATCTTTGGGACAACATGAAGTACAACTATATCAGGACCAAAGAAGTACACCAAGAAGAGGAGAGATAGCAAGGGATTGAGAATCTGTTTGAAGAAATAATCATACACAAACAAAAAATTTCACTAGTGTCAAGGGAATTAGACATACAAATACAGAAAGAAAAAAGGGTTCCAAAAAAGAGAATTTTAAACAAGCCCAGACTAAGACAAATTATAACTAAAATGTCAAAGGAAAAAGACAAAGAAAACCTTAAAAGCAGCAAGAAAAAGGCAGTTAGTTAATTACAAGCATACTCCCATAAGAATGTCTGCTAATTTTTCAACAGAAACTTTGAAGGCCAGAAGGGATTTGCAAGAAATATTTAAAGTTAGGAAAAGCAAGAATCTGCAACAACGAATACTCTACCCAGCAAGGCTTTTGATTAAAATGAAAGATGAGATAAAGAGTTTCCCAGATAGGGAAAAACTTAAGGAATTCATCACCAATAATCTAGCATTACAAGAAATGTTAAAGAAACTTCTGCAAAAAAAAAGGAGGATAAAACAAACAAATACAAATAATAAAATGACACTATGTAATTGTCAGTAATAATTTTAAAAGTAAATAAATTAAATTCTCCTATCGAAAGACATAGGGCAGCCAGATGAATAAGAAACAAGACCCATACATATGCTGTCTACAAGAGATCCATATCAGATCAACTGACACTCACAGACTTAAAGAGATGGAAAAAGATATTGCACACAAATGGAAATTTTAAAAAGCCAGAGTAGCAATACTTATGTCAGATAAAATAGACTTTAACACAAAACCTATAATAAGAGACAATGAAAGGCATTGTGTAATGATAAAAGGGTCAATGTATCAAGAGAAAATAACTTTAGTACACATAAACACACCCAACATAGGAGCACCTAAATACAAAAAGCAATTATTGACTGACATTAAAGGAGAGATTAACAGTAGTACACTCAAAGTAAGCAACCTTAGCACAACATTGACACCAATGGTCAGATTTTCCAGAAAGAAAATCAACAAGGAAACAATGAGACTAAAAGATACACTAAACCAGATGGATTTAAAATATAATTTCAGAGCATTTCATTCCAAATCAGAAAAATATACATTCTTAAGTTTACAGGAAACATTTTCTAATATAGACCATATGTTATACCACAAAACAAGTATCAACAAATTTAAGAAGACTGAAATCATACCAACTTTCTTCTCTGATCACAATGGCATGAAACTAAAAATCAACTACAAGAAAAAAAAAAAAACTAGAAAATACACAAGCTCATGGCGATTAAATAAGATGCCACTAAACAATGAATTCCTTAACAGTGTAATCAAGATAGAAATCAAAAGATACCTAGAGACAAATGAAAATGAAAACACAATGACTCAAAATCTATGAGACACAGAAAAAGCAATCCTGTGAAGGAAATTCATAGCAATATAGGTCTACCTCAAGGAACTAGAAAAAACTCAAATAAGCAATCTAAACTTACACTTAAAGAAACTAGAACAAGAATAGCAAATAAAGCCTAACGTGAATAGAAGGAAGGAAATAGTAAAGATCAGAGTGAAAATGAATGAAATAGAGACTAGAAAAACAATAGATTAATGCAAATTCTGGGAAGAAACGGAATAGATAATAGAGGCATTGTTCATCTCTCTCTTAACCACATCAAAGTTGAGATGGAAACACAGAGAAAGAAGCAATCACAGTCACCTCGGATCTAGATGAACAGAAGCACCATAACTAGGCAGAAAAATAATTAATCAAACTGCAATGGTAAATGATAGGAGGGGGAAATTGTCCAAGGATGCACAGTCCCAAGTGGCTGAGAGGGACAGAGGCTGTAGCAGCCAGTAGCTGCAGATGCTTCCAAAAGGGGCTGTTTCCATTAACAGATTACAGTGGTGATGGACATGTTTGTTCTGAGTACCATCAGCAGGTGAACTCCATCGGGAGCACCAGGGACTTACTGGGGTGTGGGGGGCATTGAGTTGTCTGAGTAAGGGCCAGAGATAAGGATCTCTCCCAGATGAAGGCACCTGCAGTATCCATTGTTTCTCTGTTTAGCCTTCTCACCTCCCAGTGTGTGGAGGCAGTGTTGCCACAGCTGAGACCTCATCAAATTAGATAATAACAGAGATTGCTCCACTAGAGGATTCTCTGAAACTCTGCCTCCCCCAACTCAGGACCCATCCTAGAAACATCTAGTTGTGTCCTCAGGAATCTGGTGTGCCTTGGTGGGCAGAGACAAGACTCACACTGGTGACAGTTAGCCTCAGCTTTTGGTGAGGACTCTTGAGGTAACTATAAATGCACCATTTGTGGATTGCTTCCTGAATCTTAACAGGTGTCTCTGGAGGTGGACAAGCTGGGGCTAAATTTGGCATGCAGCTGAATCCCTCTCAAAACTGTGACTCTTGACACATACTATACAAAGCCACGCTAATAAGACCAGGAGACTTAGGAGCTTTGCTTAGTACATAGAAACTGACACAGAAAGGCACTCAAAATGGGAAGACAATGAATAAGAAATCACATAAGAGAACAGAACAGCTCCAGGGAAAATGAAATCAAGTAATCTAACAGATGCAGAGTTCAAAACACTGGTTATAAAAATGCTCAGCAAACTTAGGGAAAGCATAGATGAATTCAGTAAGAACTTTAAAAAAGAGATTAAAAAACATAAAAAATGGAAATGGAAATTGTTAGGTCTGCGGGGGAAGGGCCAGCCAGATGCCTGCCT
This sequence comes from Cynopterus sphinx, assembly GCA_030015415.1. Lineage (NCBI taxonomy): Eukaryota > Metazoa > Chordata > Mammalia > Chiroptera > Pteropodidae > Cynopterus > Cynopterus sphinx. The sequence goes on along the minus strand of CM057388.1, from coordinate 47,460,950 downwards.
TGATACCAGGAATTCAGACCTGCATAGGACCCACCCTAAAGCCCTAGGTGCCACCACCCTAATCTAGAGGATCAAATAGCATTTGATTAATGATTAATGTTCCCCACCCTATACCTCTACCCCCACATATTCCTATAAAAGATGCGCCTTCCCACCCCAGGGCACGACTTCTCTGTCTCCTCTCCTCTCAGGACCAGAGAACCTCGCCCAGGAGCCCTCTCTCAATAAATTCTTGCTTTTAAAACTTTTATTGGTGTGTCACATATTTACTTTATAGAAATTATAAAAAAAGAACCTGTCAGAAGAGAAGAATACATTACCTGAGAGTAAGAGTATATTAGAGGGAACAAACAGAGTGGAAAAAGAGGATCAAACCACCAATATAGAGGTTTGGAAAGCCAAGGACACCCAATCAAAACAGAAAAAAGAAGCCAAGACTATAATAATCAAAGAAGCCAATGTTACACTATTAAATGTAAAATACTTGTGTCATGTGGGTATCTAAAGGAAAACAAAAAGTTGAAAAGCTATTTGAAGAAATAATAATGGAAAACTTCCCTCACCTGGTGAAGGAAATAGACATACAACCCCAGGAAACTCAGAGAGTCCCAAACAAGATGAACCCAAAGAGGACCATGCCAAGACACATCATAATTAAAATGCCAAAGGTTAAATACAAAGAGAGAATCTTAAAAGCAGCAAGAGAAAAGCAGTTAGTTACCCATGCAGAAGCACCCATAAGAGTGGCGGCTGATTTCTCAAAAGAAATTATAAAGGACAGAAGGCTTGGCACAAAATATTCAACATGATGAAAAGTCAGAATCTACAAGCAAGATTAATATATCTACCAAAGCTATAATTTAGATTCAAAGGACAGATACAGAGCTTCCCAGACAAAAAGAAGCTAAAGGAATTCATCATCGCCAAGCCAGTATTACAGAAAATGTTGGAGGGACTTCTTTAAGAAGAAAAAGCATGTATCAAAAAACAGAAATAAAGAATGGTGATAACTACATTCCTATCAACAAGTACCTCAAATGGAAAAGAATGAAGGATGTGAAAAAGAGAAAACTCTCATACACTGTTGGTGGAATTGCAAATTGGTAGAGCCACTGTGAAAAACAGTCTGTAGGTTTCTCAAAAAATTAAAAATAAATATACCTTTTAACTCAGGAATTGCACTTCTGGGTATTTATCCAAAAAATCCAAAACAATAATTTATAAAGACCTCTGCATCCCTATGTTCATGGCAGTTCAATTTACAATAGCCAAGATATGAAAACTACCTAAATGCCCATAAACTGGACAAAGAAAGTATGGTTCACATATACAATGGAATATTACTCAGCCATAAAAATGAAATCCTGCCATTTGCAATGACATGGATAGACCTAGAAGTTACTACTCTGAGAGAACTAATGCAGACAGAGAAAGATAAATACCATATGATTTCACTTATGTGCAGAATTTATGGAACAAAAAGAACAAACTCATCAAAAACACACTCAGAAATATAGAGGACAATCTGGTCATGGCTAGAGGTCAGGAGTAGGGGTTGGGGGCTGGGAGAAATTGGTGAAGGCTTAAAAAAGTACAAATTAGTAGTTGATTGATGGCCACGGGTATGTGGAGCACAGCAGGGAATGCAGACAGAGGTAACGTGATGACTGTGTGTAAAGCCAGAGGGAAGATAGAGTAACCAGGGGGATCATTTCATAAACTATATAAATGTCCAACCAATGTACTTGAAGGTAATAAAAAAAAATGAGATATCACCTCACATCTGTCAGAATGGTCATCAACAATGAACCAACAAGCAACAAATGTTGGCAAGTACATGGAGAAAAAGGACCCCTTGTGTACTTTTGGTGGGATGGAAAATTAATACAGCCACATTGGAAAACAGTTTGAAGGTTTCTCAAAAACTAAACATACAACTACCTATGACCCACCAATTTCACTTCTGGATCTTTATCTGAAGAACTTAAAAACACTAATTCAAAAAGATACATGCAACCCTATGTTCACTGCAGCTTTATTTACAATAGCCAATATATAGAAGCAACCTAGGTGCCCATCAATAGTTGATTTAATAAAGAAGTCATGATACGCATATATACATACACGCACAGTGGAATACTACTCAACCATAAAAAATGAAATCTTACCATTTGCAACAAATGAATGGACTTTGAGAGTATTATCCTAAGTAAATAAATTAGACAGAAAGATAAATACCTTTTGACTTCACCTATATGTGGAATCCCATGAACAAAATAGATGAACAAACAGAACAAAAAACAGACTCAGAGAACAAACTGGTGATTGCTAGGTGTTAGGGAGTGTGAGCCTGTGTGAAAAAGGTATAAGGGTTAAGAAGTAAAAATTGGTAATTACAAAGTAGTCATGGACGTAAAGCACAGTATAGGGTATATAGCAATAATATTGTAATAACTATGTATCATACCAGGTGGGTGCTAGACTAATCAGAGGGTTCACTTCATGAATTATATAAATGTCTAACCACTATGTTATACATATGAAACTAATATAAAATAATATTAAATGTCAACTCTAATTGAAATTCTTTTTTAAAAAAGAAAAAATACCCATATCACACAAAGCAACCTATAGATTCATTGCAATACCTATCAAAATGCCAATGGCAGTTTTTATTGAACTGGAACTAATAATCCTAAATATTATATGGAACTACAAAAGACTCCAAATAGCCAAAGCAATCCTGAGAAAAATAACAAAGTTAGAGGTATTTCAAAATTACTTCAAACTATGCTACAAAGCTATGGTAATCAAAACAGTATCATACTGGCACAAAACAGACAAGTAGATCAATAGAACAGAACAGAGAGCACTGAAATAAAGCCACACTATTTTCAATTGATCTACAGCAAAAAAAGACAAGAATATACAATGGAGAAAAAACATCCTCTTCAATAAATGATGTTTGGAAAACTGTTTAGATATAGGTAAAAAAAATGAAAGTAGATCATTTTCTTACATGATATACAAAAATAAACTCGAAATGTATTAAAGGATTAATAGAATGCCTGGAACAATAATGTTTCTAGAAGAAAACAATCAGTAAACTGACATTGCCCTTAGTCATATATTTTTTAACATGTATCTTCGGGAAAAGATAACAAAAGCAAAAATAATCAAATGGGACTACATCAAACTAAAAAGCTTTTGTATAAAGAAGGAAATTATCAACAAAATTAAAAAGCAGCCTACTGAATGGGAGAAGATATTTGTTAATGCTATATCCAATAAGTGTTAATAATCCCAATGTTATTAAAACACATAAACTCAACATAAGAAAAACCAACAATTCAATTACAAAATGGGCAGAGGACCTAAATAGATGATTTTTCAGAGAATACATACAGATGGTCAACAGGCAAAAGAAAATATGCTCAACAACACTAAGCAGGGAAAATCAAATCAATTCTACGATGAGATATCATGTCATAGCTATCAGAATAGCTATAATAATAATTAAAAAAAAACACAGAACAAGTGTTGGCAAGGACTTGGGGAACAGGAAAACCTTGTTCACTCTTGGTGGGATTGTAAACTAGTGCAGCCATTATGGAAAACAGTATCAAGATCACTTAAAAAATTAAAACAAGCACTACCATATGATCCAGCAATTCCACTTCTGGGTATCTATCTGAAAAAAGAAAAAGACACTGTTTTGAAGATATATGAATTCTATTTGTTCACTGCACCATGTGTGCAATAGACAAGATATAAAAACAACCTAAGTGTCTATGAACATATGAATGAATAAAGAAGTTGTGGCATTCATATACAATGGAATATTACTCAGCTATGAAAAATAATGCAATCTTGACATTTGTGACAACATGATGTATCTAGGGAGTATCATGCTAAGTGAAATAAGTTGAACAGAGAAAAACAAATACTGCATGATTTTATTTGCATTCGTAATTTAATAAACAAAGCTAATGAACAAACAAAATGAAACAGAAACACTCTCATAAATAAAAAGAACAAATGATGGCTATCAAAAAGGGAACAAGTGGAGTAATGGGTGGAAAAGAAGAAGGGGATTAAGAACAAACTTTCACTTATAAAATAAGTCACAGGGATGTAATGTACGGCATATATATAGCAAATAATATCATCATAACTATGTATGGTGACATAATTACTAGACTTATGGTGATCATATCATAAGATTTATAAATGATAAATCACTATTGTACATCTGAAACTGATATAATATTGTATGTCAACTATAATGAAAGAAACAAGAAAGAAAAGAAAGAAAGAAAGAAAGAAAGAAAGAAAGAAAGAAAGAAAGAAAGAAAGAAAGAAAGAAAGAAAGAAAGAAAGAAAGAAGGGAGGGAGGGAGGGAGGAAAGGAAGAAAGGAAGAAAGAAAGAAAGGAAGAAATAAAATTTTTAAGTGCTAAAAATTATAAATAGACTATTCAGGCATATAAAATGAAAAAATTTCTATTTTATTGTGAAAATTTTTAATTAAAAATAATATTACCAATATTGATAGGTTTCTACTGGATATTTGAAGCATGTTACTCCAATTTCTGGCAATTATTACAGGTGTCATGTTAAGAGTTACCTAATTTCTCCAACTACTCTGTGAAATCTCTTTGTTTAGGACATTTTATGTTTCTCACATATCCAGTGGCAAATGGAAATAAATCAATACATGCACATATCAAACATTTTTAATCAATGAAGTATAAATCTTAATTTAAAAGAAATAATACAGAGATGGAATTACAATATGTTCTACAGTATAGTAACCCATAGGACCCTCAGTATAATGTATAGAATATAATATCACTCTATATAATCAGCATTCAGTAAATATTCATTGCAAAGCTACTATGTGTCATTATCATCTGTTAAAGTTGATACAGTTGATCTATTGATTATATATTTATCATTACAACATCATTTAAGTCAGTATTCTAGGATAATGAACAAAAGGAGCTTTCTAATATTTCATAATGAAGCATCTAGCTAACTGGTTAACTGGTACATTTGAGCTCACATACGTCATTTTATTAGCCATTACAGCTAACAGAATATTTGCACAAATAACAAATTTATTTTAAAAGATAGGAAAGGACAATTTAATGAAAATCTCCAATACAAATATGTTGGTGTTTGCAATATATTAATACAAGAAAGGTAATGTGCTCATGACTTATTTTTAACCTTAAGAAACAAGGATTCTGTAATTCTTGCTTTGTCACTGATATGATCTTTTATTTATTTTTCAAGGAAAGAGTAGGGAACGCAGTGATGGTCATATATTTCATGAAAAATAAAATGCTAGTTAGCATAGCAAATAAAATATTCTGTTCACCTTCTCTGAATTTAAATATTATTCATTGTTTGCAATCTGAGCAGTGTCATGACATCTATGGTTTGGGAAAATTTCCATTCTGATTACACTGTGTTCTTATCAATTATGAAGTCACCAAAATGTATTAACCTGTAGATTTATGGAACCATATGCATTCCTGATTGAATTTTTTCAAAATTAGTTATTTTGCCATGTAAGAATGTTGTCTTTGGAGTGAAATGTAATTATCTGAACATAACCTTTCTGAACTTCACAAGTTTTCTGAGCCTCCTCGGGCTTTGGTTTCTTCAGCTTCCAAAAAGTGATAATGATACTATGCAGCTACTTTCTTTAGAGGATTTTTGTGATAATCAAAGGAAATAAATAGGTGTGAAACTGCTTTATAAACCAGATTGCTAAACAAATTTGAACTTCCAAGGAAATGGCCCACAATATGTCTTTTGCCAAACTCGGATCTACTAAGAAGAGTACAACACATGAATTAAAAGAAAATGATTGTGATAATACCTAAATTGATCATCATATACTATTTGGTACATACTAATCATAATCTCCAAGAAAGTGTCTAATCATTCTTACCACCATAAATGGCAGTAACAGATGTATATTCAAGTGAGTATAAAACCTATCCATAATACATCTGAATTCTTTGCAAGTCTTTGTGTAGCTCCTGGAGTCTATAAGCACTACATTAAAAAACATCTAATACCTATAAACATTACTAAATCTTTAGTGAATGAAAGATTTGTGGTCGTAGCATTTACTAACAATGAAGAACATGATGTACAGAGCAGCTGTTGCATTCAGTCTTTCACTCTTCAAATTCTTTGTTTGAATATAAAATTGTTCTTTAAAAGGAGGTATTATTTTGTATAATCACATTAACCTATAATAAATGCTTTGATATGATTTTTCACTTAAACTTCTCTACTTAATCTTTGCAATAACACTCAAAAATTATTATTAGAAACAAAGCAACAAATCTAAAACACTTTTTTTCCCTTAAAATTAAAAACAAAGTTTATGTCTTTCTTTTCCTCACTGCAATATATTGAAAGTAACATTAAAATATTTGAATTGGAGGTTTTTATTAGATCTTTTTTCTCCTTTTTAAAATCAATTTCTTTGTTCCTTAAACTTATATCCTGTCAATAAAATTAAAATAATATAGATTTAGGAGGATAGTGGTCTCAGTGTAGCATCTCTCATATTATTATTCCAGTGTCATCTGTTACAAAGTAAGACCAATTCCCACATCTAATTACAAACAGGATTTCAGTCATTAAGCAAAATTCATTTCCATTAGTGCTGCTGTAAGAATGGGGAAAAATTATGAGTAGTTCATGCTGCAACTCTGTTTTCAAGCTTTGAAGATTTAGACCTCTGTATTTAGAGACTATAAATTTGTTAAAAGATCAGCAAGGTGATAGACATGTGGAAATTCTCCATTTTAAGCAGTTTATCTGTGCTACTTGCATTTTGTTATTATTTTTGTATTGCATTTAGTCCTTATACTAAATATAGCAATACACAGAATGGTTATTTTCCTATTCCTTGGCAGGTGCCTGAACGTATTTCCTTGTGCTCTACAAAGACATGTTTCTTTTACTTCAAAGTAAATTTGGTGCAACAGAGCTTATATATGAAATGGATTACTTGCACATAGTCAATTCTGATTCAGTGAGACAATTTTTTTTTTTTGCTATTAAGATACAATGCTAGTCCTTAGAATGCAAAGAAACTTACAGACTAGATAAATCAAGTAAAGTAGATCACACAGTATGCCTAAATGTCTAAAATACAAACTACAAGATATATGTTTTCTTTTAATGAGTGCATGCATTTCTCATTAACATTAACAAAGCCAGGGAAGACTATACCCTGAATTACTGCTGAATGACTGAAGTATACAATCTATTGCAATTTATTTATTTATAACTTTTCTTACAAAAAGTCTAGTCAGGTAGTTGGAAGAGAGTTTTAAAGTGCTGCTGTTCATAGTATTTTAAGTCATATAGCTCATGAAAATTCAAAGTTATTCTAAACTGAATGTAGATAAATATAATTTATTTGGTTCTGCAGGCAAAGGAGAGAGAAGACTTCTCTTTTGGGTTTCAGCTATTTGAAGAACAATGCCCAGCCAAATTCTTCTTCTAGCATATATTATATTAATGCTTTTACCTTTTTATTGTGGGCAGAGGGGGTTTTACACCATGACCACTTTCAGTGTGTACTTTTGAGATGCATTATATAGCAATTGAGTTTTATCTAATGTGTATGAAGAAGATGTATTCTAGTTACACCAGAATTCTGGGAGTGAGGGTTGACAATAAAATCACATCTGGATAATTAGTTTTCTAAAATCTATTTACAGGTCACCTTTGAACTAAGTAGCCACCCATACCTATATATAGTAAAATTGTCTCATTCCCTTCTGAAATTAGAGTGCTAGAACTAATCACTTACCCTATGCACAAAGGTACAATTACCTTCACTAGAACTGACCTTAAATGTCATCTAATTCCATTTTATATTTTTTATACTTCAAAAAATGAGAGGTATAAGACCATAATTGCTTAAGGTCTCACAGCTGCTTCTTGGAAAAGTTGGTTCTAGAACCAAGATTTCCTAATATCTAATAATCTAATTGGCTGGCTCCCTCTGCAACTTTCCAACCTAATCTCAAATGCACACTGTTATTTTTTCTCATACCCAACTTTTCTGGCTGTACTTGTTTCCTGCTTGATGGCTGGGCTTCATCCTGATTAGATGTATCCAGTTATCTGCAATCAATACAACTACTTCATAAAGTGCAGCATGTACCAGATGCATTTTCGTAAATAACTATAATAGATAATGGTAACATTCAAAGTTGAAATAATCTGAAATAATCAGGAAGGCTTTGCCTAGGAGGAACCTCTTTTTCTCCTCTATCTCTTTTCTCTCCTTTTCTCTCTCACACAGACCTCCAGAAACATTATTTCAATATATGAAATGATCTTATTAATGTATCCAGCAGTTAATTCTAAAGGTAGACACAGTTCAGAAGGGGATTTAAAAAAGGATTGGTGAAGAAGAAAAGAAAAGGACAGAGTTGGAAAATATCATCAAGAGACAAAAGATCTAGGAAAAAGTTGTAATTTTAATCTCAGACAATTACATTGTAAATTGAAAATATTAATGTAGCTCCCTAAGTGTTTCATTTATCGTAATTTTGTCAGTATAAATAGGAGATAATAGGGATAATGGTGGGTTTTCTGAAAATTTAAAAAAAAAGTGTAAATTGATCCTCATCCTAAAGGATCAATTACACAAAACCTACAAGAACTCATAAGAAAGTTTAACCATCTATATGCCAAAGCATGTGCACCTCTCTCCATAGAATGTCTAGGGACTCAGAAAACAGGGAATACCATGTTCTTTACATAATTCATGATTGCCAGTGGTAATAATACCAAAAGGTTTATAATTTTCTACCAAAGTAAAGTGCAATTTTAAATTAGACTACCTCAGTAGCAATTCAACTTACACAAGCTATCTGGTCAGACTTTTCCAAAATAGTAATGATGCCAAAAATCTCAATTTCTAATTGTAGGTCATTACTTCTGGTTAGCTAGTTATGTGATATTTTTTCCTTCATTGACTAAAAATTAGCACCTAATACGGAATAGAAGATTTTTATTAAGTGTTGTCTGCCATAAAGACAATTAAACACTTGTAAATTCACAGTGACTTGCAGAGAAAAGTCGGAGTATAACAGTAGCATAGAAACCACATTAGGCTCACTAGACTGAAAATATAAGATTTTGTCTCTTTTACTGCTAACTTTCTCCTACTGTCAAATTGTGTAACCTTAAGGAACATACTAGATTTATTTGTGCCTTTCTTTTCTCTTCATATAATTATAGGAAGAGTATTGGCATCTTACTTGCCACAGAGGAGTAATAAAAGGGCGTGAAAAAGTCAAGTACTATATTTTAGTAATATGATATTAGAGAGATGAAATTTGTATATTTAATAAGTTATTAAAATGCTGATATGTATAGTATTTATATACTCATTTTTATATTAGAAGAAAATAAAACTTTCCATGTATATACATGGTATGCTAGTGTGGTAAAAGTACTAAAGCAAAGTGTTTTCTCCTGTTTGTTGGAAGAAAAAATAATTAAGAAATATCTTATTCATGGCATAAATGTGTAAAAGTAATACCTACTTTAACAATCTCACAACACTCCTGGGAAACTTGTATAGTAATCATTAAGATGAAAAAATTCTTTCTTTGGTCCTGTCATCTTTAACACTAAAATAACAGCCTAGACGTTTTGCTTTTTTTAGAAGACCTACCTCTTTTGCCTTTTAAAGCACTTGAAAATTTAAAAGAGAAAAACAAAAAATGCTGACTGTGTAATAGCTAACTCTTCATGGTGGGCATAGAACATGAAAGGTTACAATATGGATCTATGCCTATGCATTTCTTTTCAACTTGAGCAGCATCCTCCTGCTTCTGCTAACTTGGCAATCATCCAACTGACAGATTTCTGGGTTTTCTAAATAATGCATGGGCTTTTCTTTTAACATGTCAGTGCAAAAATATCATATATGCTCCAATGTTGTTCATGATGCTGATTTTACTTGACAGCATTCATTAAACCAATGAGTTTTTCCCCTCCTGGTAGTTTCTTAAGTGTTCCTTGGAGTGATGTATCTGTGTCTTTTTAAAAAACAGATTGTGAAGAATATTTGCATTTATAAGAAAACTCCATGGCAGGTACAGCCAGAGAAAAGTTACAGCAAAAATACAACTTTATAAGGGGACAAGTTCCACTATTCTCTTGACTTTTTAATTGTCACCCCTTCTCTCCCACCAAAATAAGTCTATACCCAAAACATTTAAACTTACTAAGGTAATATCACTGAAATATATAGTGCTGCTTGATATCTCACTTGGGAAAGCAAAAACACATTTATTAAATCATGCATGTTAACTTCACAGTCCCCTCCCACACACACACACACGTTCATTTCCTTGGTCAGTCCTTTATATGAGCAGGTACTGTCTCAAGTGCAATGCGCTGATGTTCTGTTGAATGTGTCCCAGCAGGACAAAGCCAGCTAAAAGCCACAAAGTTTGAAGGGAGGAGCATTTGTCTACTTCTAAAATGAGGCGCATATTTTTCATCACAGCTGCTGCCCCATAAAATGCAAATCTTGAGTATCTAGAGAAAAAGACTTTTGCTTCCTGGGTAAAAATGATTTAGATGCAAACAAATCCTGGAGGTTTCTGGAAGTTTTTTTGCCAATGTCTGCAAGCCATTTAAGATAAATATTAGGATCTTATACTGATCAACTAAAAGAGACACTTGTAACTATTCATGACCCAGCTAAAGAGGTTTGACAATTAGATTTACATAAAAAAAGAAATCAGATCTGGGAATGCATTAGGTCAAATAGACAAGGACTCAATTTGAACATGGAGAATAATAATCTTTGTGAAGTTACTTTCAATTTTTTTGACAAGAAAGAAAATTGAAAAGCCTCTTCAATAAATGGTGCTGGGAAAATTGGAAAGCCAAATACAAAAGAATAAAAATAGACTGCTATCTGTCATTATACACCAAATTTAACTCAAAATGGGTCAAAGACCTAAAAAAAAGCCCTAAAACAATAAGTTTTATAGAAGAAAACAAGTACTAACCTTATGGACCTTTGATTTAGAGAGGACTTTATAATTTTGACTTCAAAGGCAAGGGAAGTAAAAGCAATAATAAATGAATGGGATTATATCGAACAAAAAAGCACACAGCAAAAAAATAAACCAACAAAACAAACAAAGAGGCAACCTTTGAATGGGAGATGATATTTGCAAACGATGCCTCCAATAAGATCCTAATATGCAAAATGCATTTTAAAAAAGCATACAATTCAACAACAAAAACAATTCACTTTAAAAATGGGCTAAGGACAAGAATAGATACTTCTCCCAAGAAGACATACAAATGAGTAACAGACATATGAAAAGATGCTCAACTTCACTATTAAGAAAATGCAAATCAAAATCACAATGAGATATCACCTCACACCTGTCAAAATGCCCATCATCATCAGGATAAGTAATAAGAAATGTTAGAGAGATTGTGAGGAGAAAAGAACACTCATACACTATTAGTTAAAATGTAAATTGGTACAGCCACTATGGAAAGCAGTGAAGTAAGAATAGAATTACCATATGACCCAGAAAGTTCTTTTATTGATAGCGTGACAAAAATTTTGAAAACATTTATCTGTAAAGATATATCCACCCTGATGCTCATTGCAGATTTATTCATAGTTGCTAAGACATAGAAACAACCAAAGTTCTCTTTGATAGATGATTAGATAAAGAAGATGTGGTAGGTATATTCAATAAAATACTCAGTCATAAGAAAAGATGAAATACTGCCATGTGCAGCAACATGAATGGATCCTGAAATTATTATGCTAAACTAAATAAGTCAGACAGAAAAATTTGAGAACCAAATGATTTTACATATATGTGGGATATAATACTGAAAGCAACAAACTAACAAGACAAACAAAAACTCATAGACACAGACAACAGTTTAGTGGTTACCAGAGTGAAAAAGATGGGTAGATAAGTATAATGGGCGTCAAATATATGGTGATTTGACTTTGGATGCAGAACACACAATGCAATATACACGTGACATATTACTGACTTGTACATTTGAAAGTTATGTAATTTTATTAACTACTGCCACCTTAATACATTTAATTTAAAAATATCTTTCTTCATGAAATGTGGGTTCAGAAAATAATGAGGAAAAATATGAAATAGAGTTAGCGTTTGGTCCTCTAATCTTCATTTCTCTTTCTCCTGGTTGTACACAATCTTTATCCATTATATTTTGTCCACGGAATCTCCCTATTCTGATTAGCACTAACTTTCTTCCACACTAAGATGTAAACAACTGGGGAGCTTTGAAATAACATGCTATATATGCTACACACAAAAAATGCATGTATGCGTGTAATACATGAATATAAATATGTTTTTAATTTTTGGTGTGACAGTTCACTTAAAAGGGATCTTATTTAACTGTTCTCAGGTTTAATATTTAGGCCTAGTTCTCCATGATAAGCTGATAGAGATAGGAAAAGTTCTAAGAAGATAAATAACTCCCTTGGGAACATATCTGAATTCATGAACAATGTGTATTAAGATATTTCAGTCAGTGACGAAGTCTCCAATATATGATTTCTTTTCACCTTGTGCTCATGTTCATGCTAATTCAGCAGGAAAGTCTTTCACAACCCTCCCACTACTCCTGCAGTGAAATAGATAGGTCTTTATTCCTACTAGTAACACTCTTCTTTAACCTTTAATCTCTGAACAGTCTTATCTCCACCTCTGACCAGTAGCCAAAGTTTCGAATGCCAAGTTAATCTAAGAAGACTGCACCTAACAAAACCATTTCCCCCCATTTTTTATACCCTCTTTATTATATTAAGTATACTTGGTTATAGCCTCTATGGAAAACATCTAAAAACAGTCTTTTGAAAAATATATAATAGATTTAAGAATGGACAGTTGAATAAATTATGTAGTTCATATTATTTGATATCAATACTGCTATGATGATCCTTTTCTGGCATGATTTATTTTCCTATTGTTTTTTGATATAATATAAACTTTAGAAAAGTCATAGGTCAATTCCTCTCCCTCTACAGCAACCAAGCTATCATATTTCACTTCTTAAATTATTTTTAAAGTAGTATCCTTTGTTCTTCTTAGCATTCTTGGGGATGCTGGGGTTTCTGCTACTCAGCAGGATCAACCTGCTTCTAAAAAAGGGGAACTATAATGTTGGAAAATTATGAAATTTTTACAACAAAACCATAGAGTACAGATTATCTAGGAAATGCATGACAAATTAAAATCTAATTTTTAAAATCAATTAGTGGTCATGTAATGCACAATGTTTGTATTGGGAATATAAAACATTGCAACCAATTTGGAAAGCAGTTTAAAATTTCTGCAAAATGTTAAACATAGAGTTACCATTTGACTCAGCAATTCCATTTTTAAGTATATACCCAGAGACATAAAAATATGTATCTGCCTAAAAATTTGCACATAAACATTGGGCACTGCGTTATTAATATAGGCAAAATGTGGCAACAACCCAAATGTTCAACAGATGAATGGTGAAGGAAAATGTACTATAACCATATGCGGAAATATTATTCAGGCATTAAAAGGAATTAAATACTGATCAATGCTGCAATATGGATGAACCTTGAAAACATCATGTCAAATTAAAGAGGTCAGATCTAGGAGGTCACATATTATGTAATTTCATTTATATGAAATGTCTGAAATAAGCAAATTCATAGAGACAGCACAAAGCATTAGTAGATTAGTGGTTACCAGCATCTGGGGAGTTGGAAGAAAATGGGGAGTGACTCCTAATGGATACAGGGTTTCTTTTGGATGTAATAAAATATTTCTGTAATTAGATAATGGTGATGGTTGAACAAATCTGTGAATATACTAAACCATTGAATTATACACTTAAAAAGAGTGAATTTTGTGGTGTATGAATTATTAATAAATGTATAAATATTTACCTTGTGTCAATATGGATTAATTTGATGGTATTATGTTATGTGAAATAAAGCAAAGATAAATACTATATGATTTCACTTATACTTGGATTTAAAAAAAAAAAAAACTGACCTCATAGATATGGAGAACAGGTTAGAAGTTGCCAGAGGTGAGGGGTTAGGGTGAGGTTGGGTGTGGGAGTGGACAAAATAGGTGAAGGGGGTCAAAAGATACATCTAGTTATAAAATAAATAAGTTAAGAAGATATAATTTACAGCATGATGACTATAATTAATAATACTGTATTGTATATTTGAAAGTTGCTAAGAAAGTAAATCTTAAGAGTTCTAATAACAAGAAAAAATTATAACTATATATGACGTTACCTAGATTTATTGTGGTGATAATTTTGTAATATATACAAATAACAAATCATTATGTTATTTACCTAAACTAACATGATGTTATATGTCAATTATATCTCAATAAAAAAAGTTAGATAATTCTTCTTTCTAGTTTCAAGGTGCAGTACAAAGTATTTGTGAATGAGTGATAGACTAACATTAATTTGAGCCACAAAGTGATAGAAACTTTCTAAACAATTGTTTTTAAAATTATTTCTGTATAATAAAAGCTACTTTTCCAAGACCAAAAGAAGACCAAAAAAAAAAAAAATCACTTCAGATGCCAGAAAACTTTAAAACTTTCTAATAAAGATACAAATATTTATTGATTTTGGTTCAAGACATGCAATAGGTTCATTACATACACTGATCATATTCATACTGCAATACCAATAAAATCCAAGTGTCATAGAACCACAGAGAATTAGAGTTTAAAAAATAGTGGTTATTTTCAATTCTCTTAGGCTAATATGTTCACTAAATGTGAACATTCACCAAATGTGGAGAATATTTAATGTGCCCAACTCTATGTAAAAAACTGTATGCATATTAAACTGTCATTTCTAAAGGAAATAGAAATAATCATGAAAATGAATAATGATATTATTTTAATTTTTTAGATAAACAAGTTCTCTTCAGGGGTAGATAGATGCTGTCAATTGGCTCTTGAAATCTGGCACTGTGATTTGCTTGAATTAGTAATGAATTTTTGTCAAGTTCCAAATAATTCACAAATTACCGTTCTAGAATGATAAAATATATCAATAATCACTTATTGTAAACTTCATTTATGAATACAATCTCCCAAGTAACATATATATGACAATAATTTGCAATAATTTTTCCAAAGGTTTAGAGAATGAAATTAAAATTATATTTTTGTTAGATCTAGTTTAAGAACTATTGTTTACATTTTCCTTTTCTGTTATTTTTCACTTTTGCATTTAATCCCTAAATAATACATGTGTTTCCAAGAAAATATGGCAAATCAATTTGCAAATACCTTGAAGTGAACAGTATGCTGGGCAAACCCAGCATGACTTCCCAAAGATTAAGTTTTGTCAGACCAATCTAATTTCCTTGTGTGATAGAATGACAGCTTGAGAGATAGAAGAGAAGCAATAGATATAATTTATTTTGACTTTATCAAGATTTTTAAGACCAGTCTAAACAAATGGCTCATCAATAAACTGAAAATCCAGGCAGGTCATACACATATAGAGAGCTCCCAAGAAACAGGAAAAGAAAACTCAGAGTAGTCACCCATGAATCAATTTCTATGTTCAATAATCACAGAAATGAAGATTATTTCAAATTCTTTCATTGTAACTAGCGCACAAAAAGAGGAAGGGGCCTATTCAAAATCACAGAACAAATCTGTAGCAGAGCTAGCCATTAACTTTAATGTACAAAAACACAGTGACATTTAAGCAGCATAACATGTAGGGACCAACACAGTAGTCCAACACTGGTTAGATTCTTCCTCAGAAGTGGAGTTCTGGCCATTGGCCTAATGATAATCTATTTGAGGGCAGGGAGGAGGTGGAAGATTAAGAAGAAAGACACAGAATGATTATAGGTCGGCAATAAGATCTATAAAAAATGATCACATCATTTCAAATTCTTTAATGTGAAGAAGAGATAATGTTTTGAATATACTTGGAGGCGTTTTTATACGAACTATCTTAACAACAGAAGAAAAAGTTCAAAATCTACTAAATGAGTTATTAAGAGTAGACATAATAACTAATTTCCAATTAGTAAAAGATGCCTATATCAAAAATAAATTTTTTAAAATTCTGACTTACCTATTTTTTAAAAGGGCCACAGATATAGAAGAAAGATAAATAGTGCACTAAAAGTTCACAGTTTTATGAGAAAAAATCATCTAAAAACAGTTCTTTGTATCAGAATCTAATAAAACCAAGCATATCTCACTTGATTATCCAAGAACATCTTATTCTATATTTAATGAAGTGTTTAAATAACACAAAGAAAGAAGTAACCTTGAGAATTTCTAATTCAACTTTTCACATTAATCAACCATATATATATATATTTTTTCACAATAAACTATATTTCCTAAAAGGTAAAACATTCAACATCTGCTCAGAAGCTAAACCAACACAAAAGTTGGAGCAAGCAGGGACTCAGAGGATAAAGATTTACATGGTTATCATCTTGGGAATCTCTAGAGTAAGTCACTGCATGGTTCTTGAAATAAGGAATGCAGTTAAAAAAAATATTTCATATATTTCTACAAGTAAATAAACTACCCTTGAAGTTTTTGTTACTGTAAAAAAAGGGGGGGGAAGGGGAAGACCTGTTGCTATATAACTATATTTCTGAATGACAGCTACAATTACAATCACTCAGGCATCTATTTCTCACAAACTCTACACAGCCATAACCTTTAGTGATTAATTATAAAGCTCCAGGAACAATAGTACACAGACTTATTTCCTAAAACAATAAAAGACAGAATTTCTCATTTAGAGTTCAATGAAACACAAAGAGGTTGTTATTTATGCTGAAAATCTGATACAGAGTCATGGTACAGAAACTATTAAAAAACACAGCAAATCAAAGAAACTATAGGACTGTCTTCAAAAGAGAAAATGTTGCAATTGCCTAAGAATCTTCTAACTTCCATTTTTGCTGTTCCATTTTAGGTCTAATATTATTCATTCTATTTTACTTCTTACCTGCCTCTATCGTTGCATAATCATCTAAAAATATCAGTTTTAGCCATACAAGAGGAGCTAGAAAAAATCATAGAAGGAAAATTCTTATTTACTGGCATTCAACCATCTCCATTAAATACAGGCTCCCTGTCCTGTTTATTCTAGGCTATGTCAATAAACTTTGAAATTACCTGGAGTCATAGTATTTGTGCTCTGTGACTATGCTAGTTGGGTTTTTGAAGAGCAAAATGTGCAATGACTGATCTCATACCCTCTAGGAAACTATTACATTTCTTCACATTCCTGTTGAATTTAAGTATGGACAAGACGATGTTTCACTCCATATTTCAATAAAACCTATGACAAATAAAAACCAGGAGTTCCACAGCTAAATGACAAGAATCAGTAGGGAAATGAGAGGCTGGAATAAGAAGTTATGAGAATTGTGAGAGAAAACATTATTCTTTTTAAAATGACACATATAAAAATATATAAAGACCAATGCAAAATTTTAATTGAATACTTGATATATTTTTAAGTTGCCATACTTTGACTTCTGGGGATTTAGTAACTAATAACAATGATAAAATTAAATAGCATGCTCCTTCTAAAGTTTTTTTTTTATAAAGCTTTCCCTTTTGTGATTTTTCTGGTAGGTCATTGTAAAAATAGGCTATTACTGCCAAAAATTTTTCTCTAAGGTAAACTATTCATATGACCATGAATAAATGGAATGTATAGAGATTATCTATTTCTTTTTAGAATTTTGCCTTATAAAAACAAATGCCAATTAGAAAAAAAAATAGAAACATTGACTCAGATTGATTTGTGAGCTGGTTTTTAAGTTATTGAGTTTCTACTTTAAAAAAATGATAAAAAGTACCAAATCATTTTTTATAATTTGGAATATTTGGGGGTCTAGAATATTTTTAATATTCTAATATTTTAATATTCTTGATAAATTGGACCCAGTTTTAGAACTAAAAACATTTCTTTTCTATACCACACTTAATTTATGAGGAAAAAATAATATCAAAAAAGAAAATTTAGTTTCTTTGTTCATTCTAGTCTTGTGGGTATGTGCCATGACTTGGATTTTAGGGTGAAGTATTTGGGGGGCCTGTCCTTCAGATGGGATTTTAAAAGTTAAGGCACTAGATGTGGGATCCAAACTCTTTCTTGTTCCTTAGAGAGAAGCTGGGAGTTTGGCGTTTACTCCAGAACATATGGCTCTATGCTGAGAGTGATATTCATGGTGTTGCTTCTGAATGCATGCCTTACTAAACTTTCTGGAAACTAATCTCCTTTTTAATTATGATATACAAGGGAATGAATCCATTTATCAAAGATCCTGTGATTAGTTGTTGGAGATCTTTGGAAATAAGAGAGAGTGAAAGCACTCCCCAGAACTCTTCCTTTGAAACAACAATAATCTGAAGATCTAAAACACAACAAAAAACACCCAAACTCCACACCAGCATGTCTGAGCATGGGATCTGCACATAAGAGCTATCACAGGTAAAATCTCCAGGTATCAGGCAGTGGACTGGAAGAAATAAAGAAGCTTCCTCTCACAGTCACTGGAGTGACCTGTAAAAGGAGGAGGATGAGAGAAAGAGTGGTGTGTTCCTTGAACAGCCTTGCCCAGAAAAGCTGTGAGATACCTGGAGCCAGCCAAGAGCAGGGTCCAGTTATTAGGGCAGAAGGCAGAGAAGCAGGATCGCAGAAAAAGAACAGTTGATGTTTATTGGCTGTGGTTGCAAAACTGAGGCTGAGCCGCAGCCACCAACCCACAACACAGAGGTCCCCTCCCGGATACTCTTTGAGAATGAACACTGTGGAGCCTCAGGGGAATCTGAGCAAATGCTACTGAAACTGTTCCTAACAATAACAGGGACTGAAACTGAGGGTAGTGAGCATGATTATATATCTAACATAAAATAAAAAAGACATTTTTAAGGCTTTATATAAAGCAGAAATTCAAGAGACTTAGATGCTGCCTACTGGAAACCAAAAGAAAAGTGTCTTCTTTTTAGTAGGCTCAAGAGAAACCTTTATATAATAAATCTTCTTTCTTGGAAAAAGAACAGAATATACACCCATTAATGCCCAGGTGGTCAAATAATCCTTTAAACACCATGAACAACCAAGGTGACAAGGCATCTCAGAAAGAAAGAGAAAAATCTCCAAAAAATAAGCTTACGGACATAGAAATATGCAAAATAAAAGACAGAGAATTCAGGACAGTACTTATGAAAAAGTTCAGTGAGTTCCAAAACGATTCATATCAACAATTTCAGGAATTGAAAAGAACACCTAGATGAGCATAGCAAGGAGATTGAAACCCTTCAAAAGAACATAATAGAATATCTGGAGTTGAAGAACATGCTTCAAGAGATAAAAAAATGAAATAGCAAACTTGCAAAATAGAATCGACCAAATGGAGGAAAGGATTAGTGATATCAAAGACAGAAAACTAGAATTAAATCAGAAGGAAGAAGAAACTTAAGAATGAAAAATAATGAAAGAGAACACAAGAACTAGCTGATAGTATCAGGAGAGGAAACATAAGAATAATGGGCATTATTAAAGGCCAGGAAAAGGAACATGGACTAGAAAGCATTTTCAGACAAATATTTGAGGAATTCCCAAATCTAACGAATGAACTGGAGCATAAAATTCAGGAAGTCAACAAAACACTCACCTATATCAACCCAAAAATGCTTTCACCATGACACCTTGTATTAAAATTATTAAAAATCAATGACAAAGACAGAATTCTCAGGGCAGCCAGAGAAAAGAAGACAATAAGTTATAAAGAAGAACCATTAGATTATCCTTGGATTTCTCAGTGAAGACTTTACAAGACATAAATAAAAGGAATCAAATATTTAAACTATTAAGTGAAAGGAACTAACAGCTGAAGATAATATATCCAACTAAATTCTTCTTTAGATATGAAGGATAAATTAAGACCTTTCCAGACATACAAAAAAATGAGGGAATTCTTCACTACAAAGCTTGCACTATAGGAAATCCTGAAAGGGGTCAGCTCACCTAAAACAAAATAACAAAATATACATAATTAGGATTAAAGTGACTATCAGGCAGATAGAAACAGAGGAGTGTAAACCTTGCAAAGAAAAGGACATTATAAACTTAAATTATAAGAAGATAATTGTTACAGCAAGATAGTAATGAACAATTAGCAAACATAAGGACAAATTGAAATAACAATGACTGAAAAAGGGAGGATTCAAAGATCCAAATTCACAAAGGACAATGGAGATAAGGCACATGCAGAAAAAAATAGACAACTATATATACATATTTACATATTCATAATGGTAACCACACAGAGAAGATTCAGAATTGAAATATATAGTATAAAACAAGAACAAAAGGTAAAACCTACAAAAGCTAACCAAAATAAAGGAAACAGAAACATAAGTACAAGGAAGCAATGAAATCAATGAGCTACCAGAAAGCAAAAGATGGCTAGAAGAAGACTTCATATTTTAATA
Organism: Cynopterus sphinx; assembly: GCA_030015415.1. Lineage (NCBI taxonomy): Eukaryota > Metazoa > Chordata > Mammalia > Chiroptera > Pteropodidae > Cynopterus > Cynopterus sphinx. The sequence continues at coordinate 47,440,349 of CM057388.1, read as the reverse complement.
ATTACTCTAATTATATGGACTGAACTCACCAATAGAAAGTCACAGAGTGGCAGAATGGATCAAAACACAAAACCCAATCATATGCTGCTACCAGGAGACATATCTCATCTCCAAACATAAATATAGATACAATGTGAAAGGGTGAAAAATGATGTTTCAAGCAAATGGCATTCAAAGAAAAGTGGGAGTGGCGGCACTAATATCAGACAAAATAGACTTCAAAATAAAAAAGGTAAAGAATGACTATGAGGGACACTTCATAATGATAAAGGGAATCATGCACCAAGAAGATATAACACTTATTAATATCTATGCTCCTAATCAGGGAGCCTCAAAATATGTAAAGCAATTACTAACAGAACTAAAGGGAGAAACAGACCAAAACATTATCATAATAGGGGACCTAAATACCACATTGTCAGATATGAATAGATCATCTAAACAGAAAAACAATAAGGAAATAATTTCTTAAATGACACATTAGACCAAATGGACATAATTGACATTTACAGAGCCTTCCATTCTAAAACAACTTCTTATACATTCTTCTCAAGTGCACATGGAATCTTCTTAAGAATCAACCACATCCTGGGACATAGAGATAGCCTTAAGTATAAGAGTTTTAAAATCATGCCAGCCATATTCTCTGATCATAATGCTTTGAAACTAGAGATCAACTGCAAAAATAAATCAAGAAAACAACAAGTACATGTAGATTAAACAACATGTGACTGAAGAATAACTAGGTCAGAGAAAAAATAGAGAGAGAGATCAAGAGATACACAGAAATGAATGATAATGATAGTACAAAATACCAAAACTTTTGAGATATAGCAAAAGTAGTCATTAGAGGAAAGTCCATATCATTACAGACATATCTTTAAAAACACGAATGAGTTCAAATAACCAAGGTAATGCTTAATCTTAAAAAAAAAACTAGAAAAGGAAGAATAAGTGAAGCCTAACATCAGCATAAAAAAATAAATAATCAAAATTAGAGCAGTAAAAAAAAAATAAAATTGAAAATAAACAACAAATAAAAGGAATTACAACAAAGAGCTGGTTCTTTGAGAAACTTAATAAAATTGACAAACCCCTGGCTACTGACTAAAGAAAAAAGAGAAAGGACACAAACAAACAAAATCAGGGATGAAGGAGAGGAAATCACTACTGACATTAAATAAATACAAAGCATTATACAAGATTATGAAAAAGTATATAAAACCAAATATAACAACCTAGAAGAAATAGACCAGTAATTAGAAAAATACAACCTTCCTGAACTGAATCAAGAACTGGAAAATCTAAAAGGACTGATCAGCAGAATGAAAATTTAATATCATGAAAAACCCACCAAAACATAAAAGTCCAGGACCAGATGTCTTCATCAGTGAATTCTACCAACCATTCAAAGAATATTTAATACATATTCTCATCAAAATATTCTGAAAAATTAAAGAAGAGGCTATACTTCTCATCCCATTTTATGAGGCTAATATTACTCTGACACCAAAACCTGGTAAAAATAACACAAAAAGAGAAAACTACAGACCGATATTTCTCATAAACATAGTTGCAGAAAGCCTAAATAAGATACTAGTGATCCAAATACAGGAATATATTAAAAAGATTATACACCACGATCAAGTATGCTTCATTGCAAAGGCACAGGGATGGTTCAACATATGCAATTCGATTAACGTGATACTCCACATAAACAAATGCAAAAATAAGAATCATATGATCATATCAATAGATGCAGAAAAAGAATTTGACAAGGTCCAGATTCAATTGATGATCAAAACACTTAACAAAATCAATACAGAAGGCAAGTGCTGTAACATAATAAAGGCCATATGTGACAAATCCTCAGCCAACATTATACTTAATGGTGAAAAACTAAAAATTTTTCCTCTAACATCAAGAACAAGGCAAGGCTGTCCACGATTGCCAGTGTTATTCAATGCAACATAGAGGGTCCTAGCGAGTGCAACCAGGCTAGAGAAAGATATAAAAGGCATCCAAATAGGAAATGAAGAAGTCAAACTGTCACTATTTGCAGATGACTTAATTGCCTATATAGAAAACCTTAAAGAATGCACAAGAACACTACTAGATACAATAAGCAAATACAGTAAACTCTCTGGATATAATAATCCATAGCATTCTTATACTATAACAACAAAGTGTCATGAAAAGAAGTGGAGGAAATAATTCCTTTGTATTTGCAACAAAAATAGAATAAAATACCTAGAAATAAATTTAATGAAATATGTGAAGTACATATATAATGAAAACTACAAGACCCTATTAAAAATAAAAAAGGAGGATACAAAAAAATAGAATAATTCAGTATTCTTGGATTTGAAGTATCAACATAGTTAAAATAACCACATTACATAAAGCATTATACTGATTTAATTCAATCCCCAATCAAAATTCTGACATTTTTAAAGAAAAAGAACAAAAAAAAAATCATCAGATTTGTATGGAAGCACAAAAGTCCCCAAATTGCTGAAGCTATCCTGAGGGGAAAAAAAAAATGAGTCTGGAAGCATCACTCTGTCTGTCTTCAAATTATACTGCAAAGTGACATTAATCAAAATGGCATGGTGTTGGCAGCAAGACAGACACACAGACTGGTGGAAAAGATTCAGGAGTTCAGAAGTAAACCCATATTTATATGGGCAAATAATTTTTAATAAAAATTCCAAAAACAAACAGTGGAGAAAGAAAGCCTCTTTAATAAATGGTGCTGGGAAAACTGGAAAGCCATCTGCAAAAGAATAAAACCAGAATGTTGTCTATCACCACACACCAAAATTAACACAAAGTGGATTAAGGACATGAAAATGAGACCTGAAACAATATAGTGCATAGAACAAAACATAGGAATGAAACTCAAGGATCTTGGACTTTAAGATAATTTTATGAATTTGACATCAAAAGCAAGGGAAGTAAAAGCTAAAGTAAATGAATGTGACTACATCAAACTAAAAAGCTTCTGCTCAGCAAAAGAAACTATCAAGGTAAAGAGACAACCATCCAAATGGGAAAATATATTTGCAAGCAACACTGCCAATAAGAGCCTAATTCCCAAAGTAAACAAAGAACTCATACAACTCAATAACAACAAACAAACAAAAAATAAAATGATTGAATCAAAAAAGGCCAGAGGACCTGAACTGACACTTCTCCCTAAAGGACATACAAATGACCAACAAATATTTGAAAAGATATTCAACATCGCTAGCTATGAGGAAAATTCAAATCAAAACCACAATGAGATACCATCTCACACCTATTAAAACAGCTATAATCTACAGGACAAGTAATAACAAATTTTGGAGAGGATATGGCAAAAAAGTAACCCTCATACATTGCTGGTAGGGCTGCAAATGAGTAAAGCCACTATGGAAAATAGTATTAGGTTCTCTAAAGCACTAAGAATTGATCTATCATATGATTCAGCAATCCTTCCCCTGGGTATTTATCTCAAAACTTGAAAACGAATATTCAAAAAGATATTTGCACACCAATGTTCATAGCAGCATTATTTACAGTGGCCAGGACATGGATACAACGAAAGTGTCTTACGATAGATGATTGCATAAAGAAGCTGTGGTATATATATACAATGGAATATTAGTCAGCCATAAGAAGTGATGAAACACTGCCACTTTCAATAACATGGATGGACTTGGAGCTCATCATTCCAAGCAAAATAATCAAGACAGAAAAAGTTTAAAATCACATGATATCACTTATATGTGAGATATAAACCTAAAAGCAACAAATGAGCAGGACAAACAAACAGAGCCTCATGGACATGGACTGTAGACTAGTGTTTACCAGAGCATAGCGGGTGGTGGAGGAGTGGGGAGGTAGATGGGGGAAATGGGATCAAATATAGGGTGTGGAGTAGGGTGAAGTGGGTAAGGGGAATCAAATATATGGTAGCTGAAGGAAACTAGACTTTGGATGGTAAACACACAATAGAATATAGAGATGTCAAATGATAATGTACATTGAAAATTATGTAATTGTATTAACTAATGCATCTCCCCAATAAACTCATTAAAAAAGAAAGAGAAAGAAGAAAGAAAGAAAGAAAGAAAGAAAGAAAGAAAGAAAGAAAGAAAGAAAGAAAGAAAGAAAAAGAGAAAGAAAAAGAAAAAGAGAAAGAAAGAAAAATCGCCAGAGAGAGAGAGTAAAAATAGTAATTCCCTCAATAGTTCCTGAGGTCATTTCAAGTCTGACCAGTAGTCTGGTATCTACTTTGCAAATAGAATTTTGATCAGACCAAATTAATGACAGTCTCTTTTATCAGCTGTATCTCCATTTCTAAGCTTTTTCATTGAGACTCAATATTAAGGTAAGAAATTTCATTATATACCTTAGAATATATGGCAAATAAATGCAAACATTGGACGCATAATTTAATAGCGAAAAGAGCAGTGCTAACTTTTTTGTTACCTAGCTTTGAGACCACAAATAGGAAAACTTCTCATCCTCCAAGTATGTAGTATGAGGGGTGTTCTTAATTATTTCAAGTCATTTAGATCTCTTAAATTTTAATTGTAGAAATGCTTATCATGAAGATTATAAACATCAGGTTCTTTGTAATTATCCAAAGAATGCAATTACTCAAGCCTTTATACTTATCAAACTTAATATTTCTTGAAACAGAATACTCAGCTCTTAAGCAATTCCTGGAAATAGGCTGAGGGCTCTGCAAACCACTATTTAAAAACAATTGCCCTGGGGAATCAATCATACAGTCTCCATCTAAGCCATTCATTTTCTCATTTTCACTTTCACATCCTTCAAAGACCAGTTAGAATGTCACACCTTACACTTGAATTCCTTCCTAATTTCTTATTCAGAAAAAATTCCATCTTTATCTTCTCATGCTACTTTGCTTCTCTCATTGCTTTTATCACATTACATCTTAGAGTGTAGTCATTTATATATTAATTGATTTTTTATTAATAGATTTTTTAAAATTTTTCTCTCCTATATCATAAATATTTGGAAGCCAGTGATTTTTTTCTTTTCTTTCCATAGTGACAACATATTGTCTTTTATATTGTTGGAATATTATACATTGTGCATGAAAATTCATGTTAGTTAACAATCATATTCAATAATTATTCTAATCCCTTATGGAATGACTTAGTAATACTTACTAGCCACATTGCTTATTTCATTTACATACTGGAACTTATGAAATCTCTATTATTTGCTAGTCATTTCAAGTGTACTATGTAATTCTGTGTAAGCAAAATTGAAAATAACCACATTAGATCATCATGTAATGATTAGCCCTTAGGTCACTACACAAATTACATAAGACATTCAATATGTTTTTCTCCTATGATATCTCACAACCCACTTGATAGAATATTATTACTGTGTTGACTGATTTTCTTTGCATGGTTGGATGTAGTACATATCTTGCAAATATTACCTTTGTGATTCTCCAATACCTAGTTTTCCTTTGATCTGAATGTCTTATTTGCCATTTCTACTTGAACTACAAACATTCAGGAAAAAAAAATGCCCATAAACTGTAATTAAGCTGTAAATGCTGTTAATTTATATCTCCCTTGTTAATATCTACCTGCTTTTATCCCTTCTTGGAAGGTGCTAAATAAATCACAAAAGTTATAACCATTAAAATAAAATAAGAGAAATCAAAGGCAATTTTAATCTCAAACAAGTTAAAGAACATAACCAGTCAAATCCTGAGGTAGGATACCCAAAAAAGGATCAAAAACATACTAGTCTGTGGATTATAATACATTTTCAGATCTAAAATTCTTGATATGAATTTCCATTTGCAAATGATCATTTGTGAATCTGTAGCGTATTATTTTCCAGTGAGCAGAGATTTCATTTATCCAGACATTTCTCCACTTTTATTGAAGTATAATTAACAAATAAAATTGTATCTATTTAAGGTATAAACATTATGACTGGATACGTATTGTGAAATAATCACAATAATCAAGTGAGTTAACATATACATCATCTCGCATAGTTAGTATTTTGTATTTTCTTCTTTTTTATGGTGAGAACACAAGTTCTTAGTGAATTTAAGTATACAGTACCGTACTGTTGACCATAGTCACATTGTTGTACATTAGATCCCTAAAACTTATTCATCTTGCATAAGTGAAACTTTGTACACCTTGACCAATGTCTTCGCATACCCCCTGACCCAGCTTTGAGCTTCTGGTAAGCACCATTTTACTTTCTGCTTGTATGAGTTACACTACTTTAGAATCCACATATGGGTGAGATAATGCAGTATTTTTTTTCCTGTATTTGGCTTCTTTCACTTAGCATAATGTCATTCAGGTTCATCCATGTTATTGCAAATGGAAGGTTTTGTTTTAGGCTGGATAGTATTTATATATATGATCAAACTTCAGGTATCAGGTGATGTCTAATGATTTTTATTTGCATTTTTGTAATGATTAGTGAGGCAGAGCACTATTTCATATACCTATTGGTCATTTGTGTGTCTTAACTTGAGAAATGGCTATTCAGTGACATTGTCAATTTTTTAACTGTATTATTTTTTTTTCCTTGACTACTGAATTGCTTGAGTTCAATTGTTAAATGTTTTGGATTTTAACACTTCATCAGATATATTGTTCGAAATTTTTTCTCTTATTTCGCAGGTTGTTTGCTCATACTGCTGACTGATTCCTTTGCTGTTTAGGTTTATGAAATTTCACTTGTCTATTTTTGCTTTTGTTGGTTGTGCTTTTGCTGTTATATCAAAAAAATCATTGCCCATATCAATGTCAAGAAGTCTTTTCTTCCTATATTTTCTTCTATTATTACTTTTTCAGGTCTTACATTTCAGTTTTTATCAATTTTGACTTGATATTTTTTATATATGGTGTGAGACAAAGGCTCAATTTTGTTCTTTTTTATGTGAACATCTTAGTTTCATGACACCATTTATTAGAGACCATTTTTTACTCATTATGTATTCTTGGCACCTCTATCAAAGATCAATTGACTGTAAACAAGTGAATTTATTTCTGGACACTTAATTCTGTTCTATAGTCCTAAGTATTTGTTTTTAATGCCAGTAGCATACTGTTTTGATCATTAGAGCTTAGCAATATATTTTGAAATCAGGCAGTGCCCACAGCTTTCTTCTTTCTCAAGATTTTTTGGCCATTCAGGGAATTTTGTGGTTCCATAAAAATTTTAAGATTTGTTTATTCTATTTCTATGAAAAAGGCCATTGGAATTTTTGTGGTAATTGCAATTGAATATGTAGATCACGTTAGGTAGTAGGCATATTTTAACAATATTAATTCTTCCAATCCATAAACATGGAATATTTTTTATTTATTTGTGTCTTCTTAATTTTATTCACTAATATTTTATAATTTTCAGTGTAATTTTAGTCTTTCACCTTTTTAATTAAGGTTATTCCTAAGTATTTCATCATTTTGTTGCTATTGTAATTGGAATTATATCTTTAATTTTTTTTATTTTTTGGATAGTTCATTGTGTATATATGGAAACACTACTGATGTTGTATACTGCAACTTTACTAAATTAATTTATTAATTCTAAGAGTTTTTGTTGAAATTTAGAGTTTTCTACTTATATGACCAAGTCATCTGAAAATGGAAATCATTTTATTTCTTTCTTTCTGATGTAGGTGCCTTTTATTTCTTTCTTGTAGTTACATATTTGCTCTGGCTAGGACTTCTAGTACTAGGTTGAACAGATGTGTTGAGAGTGGGTGTCCTTGCCTTCTACAAGAACACAGATGGAAAGCTTCATGTTTTTCCCTATTAATTATAATGTTAGGTTTGGGGTTTTCATCTATGACCTTTATATTGAGAGTTATGTTTTTTTCTCTATTTTATTGAGAGTTTTACTCATAAATGGATGCTGAACTTTGTCAAATAGTTTCTTTTTTTTTTTTTTGTATTAAGACGGTCTTGTGATTTTTTTTCTTAATTTTGTTAAATTTTTGTATCACATTGATTTATATATGGTAAACCAACCTCATATTCTAGAGATAAATCCCCTTTGGTCATGGAATATGATCCTCTCAATGTACTGCTAGAAGTGGTTTCTAGTATTTTATTGAGATATTTTCTCTTTTGCTTTTTTCCAGCTTTATTGAAATGTAATAACTAGTTGCTCATATTTACAGTGTAGCTTCAATGTCTTTTTTCAAATTATAATTGACATATAATAATATATTAGTTTCACTTGTACAGCATAGTGATCTATATAACTCACAAAGTGATCACCTAGTAAATCTAGTACTCCTTTTCCCCCTTACATATTTTTTTACAAAATTGTTAACTACTCTCCTTATGCTATAATTTAGATCTCCATAACTATTTTGCAACTATCCATTTGTACTTCTTAATCCTCTTTCCCTTTGTCACCATCCCTCAAACCCCCTCCCATCTAGTAGCCCTCAAAATATTCTCTGTATCTATGAGTTTATTTCAGGTTTTGTAGTGGTTTGTTTTGTTCATTCAGTTCCTCATGTATCTAAAATCTGTGATATTTGTCTTTTTCTATCTGACTTATATCACTGAGCACAATACCCTCTAGGTCCATAAAGGAAATATGTTTTTCCATCCCGTTTCTTTTAGTATGTATGTGTCTTTAATCTGAAGTGGGTCTCTCGTAGGCAGCATATGTAGAGGTCTTGTTTCCTTATCCATTCAGCCACTCAGTCTTTTGGTTCGATCTCTTAATTCTTTTCCTTTTGAGTTACTTTTTGATAGGAATATAATTATTACCATTCTTTATTCATGTTTTAGTACATGTTTTTTATCTCCTTAAAGAAGCTCTTCCAACATTTTCTGAAATACTGGTTTGGTATAGATCAATTCCTGTAGCTTATTTCTGTCTGAGAAGCTTCTGTCTTTCAATTCTAAATGATAGCTTTGCTGGATAAAGTAATCTTGATTGTAGATCTTGGGTTTTCATCATGTTGAATATTTTATATCAAACTCTTCTGCCCTGCAAAGCTCCTTTTGAGAAATCAGCTGCCAGTATTATAGGTGCTCCTTTGTAAGTAACTACCTGATTTTCTCTTGCTGCTTTTAAGATTCTCTTTTATATTTAAACTTTGACATTTTAATTATGATGTGTCTTGGTGTGGGCCTCTTTAGGTTCATGTTTTTGGAGACTCTGAGTTTCCTGAGATTGTATGTCTATTTCCTTCACCAGATTAGAAAAGTTTTCCATCATTATTTCTTCAAATAGCTTTTTAAATTCTTGTTCTCCCTCTTCACCTTCAGGTAACCCTATAACACATATTTTACATTTAATTGTGTCACATAGGCTATTTAAATTATTATTATAGTCTTGGCTTCTATTTTATTGCTATTCTGATTGGATGTCCTTGGCTTCCACTTCCTTTATATCAGTAGTTCAATCTGCTCTTTCATTCACTGTCGATTCCCTCTAATAAACTCTTCCTCTCAGATAATGTGTTCTTCACTTCCATCTGGTTCCCTTTCATGATTACCACTTCCATTTTCATTTCCATTTTTATGTATTTAATCTCTTTGTTACAGTTCTCACTGAGCTCATCTATTCTTCCCCTAAGTTCGCTGAATATCTTTATAATAAATGTTTTGAACTCTGCATCTGTTAGATTGCTTGACTCCATTTTTCCTGATCTCTATTCTGTTCTTTCACGTGGTTTCTGCTTCTTTGTCTTCCCATTTTGGCTGACTTTTCGTGTCTGTATCTATGTACTAAGCAAAGCTCTTAAGTCTCCAGGTCTTATTTGTGAGGCTTTGTGTAATTGGTGTCCAGTGGCACAGTCCTAAGAGAGGTTCAGCTGCAGGCCCAGTTTAGCCCCAGACTGTGCCCCTAGAGGGCCGCCTGTTAAGACTCAGCAAGCAATTTACAGATGTCATGCTTATAGTTACCTCAAGAAACCACACAAGAAACCAAGGCCAGCAGCCACCAATGTGGGTCTTGGATCTGCTCAGCAAGTTGCATAGGATTTGCTGAGGACACAACTGCATATGGCTTGGGTAGGCCATGAGCTGGGGGAAGTGGAGTTTCAGGGAATCCTCTGGGTGGTGCAACCTCTGTTATACAGTTCAATGATATCTCAGTTATGGTGGCGATGAGTCTGAATACTGGGAGGGCCCAACAGAGGAACAATAGATACTGTCAGCACTTCACCTGGGAGAAAGTGTGGCCTGAGGCCTTTGCTTTGACAACTCAATGTCCCACTGTAAGTCCCAGGTGAATCTTTGAGCAGCTGACCTGGCACTGGTAAGCAGGTCCTCATGTATCTGATGAGCAGGTCCATCACCATGAACACCTGGTCACAGACATGATCCCTTTAAGAGGGACATCTGCAGGTGCCAGCTGCTGCAGCCTCTGTCCCACTCAGCCTCTTGGGACCAGACTGCCTCGTTTCTTCACTCACTCCTACCTCCTGCTATTGCATGATGTTTTTTATTTCTCTCCCTAGTTATAGGACTTCTATTGATCCAGATCACAAGAGACACTGTTTACTTTTTGTTCCGTGTTTCCATCACAACTTTGTTGTGGTCACAAGAGCAGATGAACAAAGACTCTATCATCTACAGAATTTTGCCCAGTCAACCGCAGCTAGAGAATTTGTGGTTCTGTATTCATCAGATATATTGGCCTTTAATTTTTTTTTTCTTGTAGTATCTTTATCTGGCATTAATAGTGTAATGATGGGCTTGTAAAATGTGTTTGGGATTTTTTCCACCTCTTCAATTTTAGGACGAGTTTGAGAAAGTTTGGAGTTAATTTTTCTTAAGTATTTTGTAGAATTCACCAGAAAATCCATTTTGACCTGGGCTATTTTTTTCTGTTGAGAGGTGTTTTAATTACTTATACTCATTTTCTTCTTCTTCTTTGATTACTTATGTTTATTTTATTTGATTACTTGTGGTTATCCTTACTAGTGATTGATCTATTAGTACTTTCTATTTCCTCTTGCTTCAGTTTTGGTACTTTTTCTATTTCTAGAAATTTATTCATGTCTTCTAGGTTATACAGTTTATTGTTATATTTAATCATTCTTTGTAAGCCATTATATTTCTGAGGCATTGGTAATGCCTCTTCTTTCTTATTTTATTTTGCATAGTTGTGTCTTCTCTCATTTCTCCCCTCAGTGTAAAAGAGAGTTTGTTGATTTTGTTTATCTTTTCAAAAATCAGCTCTTTGTTTTGTTGATTTATTTTAATTTTTTGTTCTCTAATTGATTAATTTCTGGTATAATTTTTATTAGTTATTTTATTCTGCTAACAATGGCCTTAGTTTCTTATTTTTCTAGTTTGTTGTGGTATAAAATTCAGTTGTTTTTCTTTTAAGGTTTTTCTTTTGTTTTTAATTTAAGTGTTTATCACTATAATCTTCCATCCTAATACAACTTTTTTCTGTATCCAATAGTTTTAGTATATCTTGTTTTCATTTTCACTTATCTCAAGATACTATTTAAACTCTCTTTTGATTTCTTCTTTGATTAAATGGTTGCTCGAGAGATAATTAATTTTTTACATATTTATAAATTTCCCCATTTTCTTGTTGTTATTGATTTCTAGTTTCAATCCACTGTGATTAGAAAAAAATACTTGGTATGATTTCTATTTCTGTAAATTGTTAAGACTTGCTTTGTGACATGATCTTGGCTCTATCCAGGAGAATGTGCCTGTATTTTCTTCTGTGGTTGAGTAAAATGTTTTATATATGTCTGTTATGGCTATTTGGTCTATAGTAATGTTTAAGTCAGCTTATCCTTGATTGTCCGTCTTGATTTTCTGTGTATTATTGTAAGAAGAGTATTGAAGTTTGATACTGTTATTTTATTGCTGTTAATTTCTGTCTCCTGATCTGTCAGTATTTGCTTTATGTATTTAGACAATTTGATGTTGGATACACATATATTTACAAATGCCGTATCTTCCTGTCAAATTGATTCTTTTATCATTATATGATGACCTTATTTGTTTCTAGAAACAGTTTAAGAGTTAAAGTTTATTTTGTCTGATATTATAGCTAACCTTGCTTGTCATTTTCACTGAATCTTTTCTCATCCCCTCATATTCAACCTATGTATTTATTTATTTAAATCTGAATTGAGTCATTTGTAGACAGCATATTGCTGGATCTCATTTTTTTTCTCCATCATTTACTTTTATTTCATGAGTTTAGCCCATTTTCTTTTTAAGTAATTAATGATAGTTAAGAACTTATGTCACCATTTTGTTGTTTTCTGTTTTAAATTTGCTTTGTTCCTCTCTTCTCATGCTGTCTTCCTTTATTACTGATTTGTTGCAGCAGTGGTTTGCTTTCATTCTTTTCTCTTTTTTCTATTTATTATAGGTTTTTCTTTCTGTTTAACTCAAGGCTTGTATGAAATATGTACTTTAAATCTTAATTTTAAGTTGATAACTTCTACTGCATACAAAATATCTACGCTTTTACTTTCTCCCAAACTTTGTGCTTTTGCATTCAGAGATTTTTTTTTCTTTTGCATTGTATATCTATTAACAATATTTCATCTATTAATGTTTATATTAATGTTAAAAGTAATGTTCATACCACTATTACAGTGTTACATGAATCTGTATTTGTCTATATATTTACTTTTACCAGTGAGACTAATGCATACTTATGATTTTACATTATTAATTAGCATGTTTGCATTTCAATTTTAAAACATCCCTTAAGCATTTCTTGTAAGGAAGTTATAATGGTGACGAAATCTCTGTTTTTGTTTGTCTCTCTATTTTTAAAATGTAATTTTGCTGTTACATTATTCTTTGTTGGAAGTTTGTTTCTTTCGGTACTTTAAATATACATTTTACTCCTGTTCCGCAAAGTTTCTGCTGAGAAATCTGTTTATACTCTTATGGTGGTTTCTTCATGTATAATAAATCAGTTTTTCCTTGCTTTTTTCAAAATTCTCTCTCTGTCTTTGACAATTTGTTTATGCAGTCATGTGCCGCATAACAACATTTCTATCAAAGATAGAGTGTATATATTACTGTGATCTCACAACTTATAACAGAGTTGAACAATTCTTATCACTCAGCGACATCATAGATTTCATAATGTCTAAACACGAGGCATTACAATATGGTAATGTTCCAGGCCTTCACTTTTACTCCCCACTGACTCAATGACCCACTTAAAAGCATCTTCTAGTGTCACAAGCTCCATTTCATGTTAAGTATCCTAAACAGGTGTATCATTTTTTAAAATCCTTTAACCTGTATTTTTATCGCATCTATTCTACGTTTAGATATGTTTAGACACACAAATACTTATCATTTTGTTGTAAGTGCCTACAGCATTCAGTAAAGTAACGTACTATTCAGATTTATAGCCTAGGAGCAATAGGCTATACCATATAGTCTAGGTGTGTAGTAGGCTATCCCCTTTAGGTTTCCGTAAGTGCATTCTGTATTATTCAAACAACAAAAAATTTACCTAAAGATGCATTTCCCAGAATGTATCCCTGTCATTAAACACATAACTGTAATGTGTCTCAATGTAGTCTTCTTTGGATTGATCTTATTTGGAGATTATTAAATTTCATTAATCTGGATGTCAATTTCCCTCTCTAGATTTGGAAAATTTTCAGCCATTATTTCTTTAAATGAACTTTCTTCCTCTTTCTCTTTTCTCCTTTTTAGACTCTGAAAATGCATGTATTGTTTCCTTGCTGGTATATCATCAATCTTATAGGTATTCTTTCTGCTTTTTCATTATTTTTCCTCTTTCTCCTTTGACTGGAATATTTGAAATGACCTTTGTTCCAGCTTATTGATTCTTCTTTCTAACTGAGTTATTATTGAAGTTCTCTACTGTATTTTTCACTTGTTTCATTATATGTTTCAGCTCTATTTCTGCTTGGTTCTTTTTCATGTTTTCTATTTATTAAACTTCTCATTTTGTTCATTTATTATTTTCCTAATTTCATTGATTTATTTAATTGTGTTTTTTATAGTTTGCTCAGATTCCTTAAAACATTTTTTTTAATTATTTGTCAGACACTTCATAAATTTTTATTTATTTGGGGTCAGTCACTAGAAAGCTATGTGCTATTTTGGTGGTAATATTTATCTTCTTTTTTCCATGTTCCACACAGCCTTGAATTGCTGTCTGCACATCTGAAGCAACAGGCACCTCTTTCAGGCTTTATAGACTCACTTCAGTTGGGAAAGGTCTTTACCTTGGATGGGTGCAAGTACATTGGCTGGATAGGGTGCAAGGCTTTGGTTCTAGGGATTACAGTGCTAGCTCCATATCTGGGGATGGAGGGGAATGTCAGTGTTGACTTTATACAGGTCTATCAGCTCAAGTCAGCATTGGCAAAGACTGTGAGAGTATTTTTCAGGCAAGATTGTTTAGTATGCATGGTGGCAGTGGAGGCTGCTGGAGTCCTTAGGAGAAAAGGCTACTGAGGACTACCTGCTCTTCTCTTTCCCTACAAGGTGAAGGTATAGTCTAGGCTATCCTTCTGGGTAGCAGGATCTGGTGTACAGGTGTGCTCATGGCAGCAGTGTTCATTTATATACTTTGAGAAGTCTCAGGAACTTATCCTTTTTTAATTATCATCATCCTTGTTTTATATCTGCTTGCCTTCATGACATCAAGTTAAGGACAAATTTCAACCTCTGCATGGTCAAGCACAGTTGGTACTCCAGTTCAATTTCTTTAGCACCAAATATAATATCATTCACTTTTGGAAACCTAATATTTTCCTTTATCACAATGATGGTCACCTGGAGTTAAGTCAGATTATACTTAGCTAAAAAATTAACCATATGCTAAGTTAAAAATTAGGTCACTAGTATATCTCTCAAAATGTTTTATGTTATCTAATTATAAAGGAACAACATAAAAATTTTGTAGAAAGCCTTTTTCAGAAACTGATATACCTGAGAAAATCATGACAAAGTTACTGTTTGAGCTCCCACTAATATTTATTGGTACAAAAATATTTTTAATTACAAGAGGCTTCTTCTCAAATGTTGGCCGCTTTCAAGACACTGTAAGATTAGGAAGGAAGTATGAGTTAAGAGGTGTTAAGACTAGGAAACTGGTCATTGGTTTATCGCTGTATCTGCATCGTAAAGAAACAACTTTTACTTAAGGGGTTTGATAAAATAAAATTTCTGTTATGAAACATTGTTAAAGTGAAGGAAGAATGTGAAAAGGGCAAAAACTTTGGACAATGCATATAGACTGAAACTTAGCTCTACCACTTACCAGCTGTCTGACTATGGGAAAAGCTAAATGACTCTGTGCCTCTGTTTTCTGATCTGCAAAATAGGAGTACTGAAAATGCCTTTTTTGTGGGGGAATCTGATAAGAATTAAATGAATTAACATTAACGATAAAAGATGAATAAGTTCTGAGGATTTAATGCACAGTATTGTGATTATAGTTGACAATAATGTATTATATACTTGAAAGTTGCTAAGAGACTGGATCTTAAATGTTCTCACCACACACACAAAAAAAGATTATGGGATGCGATGAAGATGTTAGCTAATGCTGTGTTAGTAATAATATTGCAATATATCAGTGTATCAAATAAGCATATTATACACCTTAAACTTATACAATGTTACAAATCAATAATATATAAATAAAAAAATTAAACTAAAGAAAAAAACATGGTAGGTACTTAGTACATAGTAACTGATAATTCTTTCCTATTGCTATTATTATTTTGCTTAGTGTCAATTTTAGTCTTATCTGTGCATTACTTTTACTTACCACAAATCCATTAAAAGTATGCATTTTTCCATTATTCCCCACAGTGAGCACTGGTTAAAGACTAATTCTCATTCTATAATTTGCTGTAAACATGATGAGAAGAGCTACACTGTATTAAAATCACAGTAGTTTGTCATACTGATTTGATTTAATAATTTCCCTCTTTAACTCCTCCTTGATTTTCTCTTCAAAATAAAGCCCCACAATACTTGTATTTCTAGGAGCCTAAAAGAAGATAAGTCTCCTATACATCTGCCTGTCACATAATATTAAATTTACCTGCAGAGCTATATTGGAAATTTATTGTACCTACAATCATTTTTGGTTGACCTTATTATTTCTCATTAAAATTAAATTTTATGTATGTATTTGTTTATGTGTCCATTCTTACATGTTGATAGTTATAATCCCACTTCATTCCTAAAGATATGTGAGAAATAGTCTTATCATCAAAGCTGAGGTATAATTAACACAGGATAAAGGAGAAAAAAATACAAGTAGTAAGAAGTGAGGAGACATTCCAATCCAAACAGGCATCTTTCTCTTATATCCTTTTCTTCCATCTTTCTCCTTTCTTACTCTTTGTTCTGCTTCTTTTCATTAGCCCCTGCCAATAAGATATTGATTTTGTCAGCACATTCACTTTGTAAGGAAAGTGGAACTCCAGCTAAAGGGACTCAATCCCAGCCAAGATGATTCTCAGAACTGCCATTCAGTTGGTAAATTATTTTGCAAAATTTGAAATAAGAAGCCTGGGATGAAGCTAAAGGAAGCAGACTATAGCAAGCAGTAGCTGCAATAGCTAGCATTATAAAAATAAGTTTTTAATACTTTTACAAAAAAATGTAGATAATTCAATTTTTCCTCAAGTGGGATTCTGATTTTAAATGGTTTTCTAGTTTCAATGTATGAGTTGGAGTTAGGTTAAGCATAATTCAGTAGTAACTGCTTACAATAGAAGTATACATATTATTCTCTCCTTTCTCCTCAGCTCTTCTCTCTTCTGTCCCAAAATAAATCAATGAGTCACCTGCCTTAGGTTCCTGAACACACTTACCTGTGTTAGAATTAAGATCATCAGGCTCTGATTCAGTCGCATTTTGGCTTTCATTTCCCTGAAGAGTGTTCATAGCAATAAGCTTCATCTTCTGCAGCTTCATTGCCTCAGCCATTGCTGCAGCTGTGATACCTAAAACCAGAATCACCAGTTTTAAAATAAGGACTACTTAATTTAATTGAAAGCTGGATACCAGGCCTATGCTGCACAGCACAAACCAAAAGTAAGCTAAGTATAACTTATAAATAATATTCTTGAACAAACTAATTTTCAACTCCTGTAATTATTTCATCTTATAATTGACTGTTTGAAACTCTAAAAATGTGTTAAATATGGGTCAGATCCCCAATACAAAATACAGAGAAAATACAGAAAGAAATGTGAAAAATGAGAAATTTCCAAATTCTTGCTGATGTGTACTCATGTCTAAGAGCTCTGGACAACTGTTTTAGACAAAATTCACCATGAAATCAATTATACCTAAAATAATATTGTCAAAGGAAGCATTTTGAAATGCTAGAAGGAGCCACTTCTTAGGCAATGTTTTTGTTGGCATTTCTGCTGAAGGATGGGCTGTCTTGCCGGTGAGATTCACCTTAGAAGGGAGGGGGAGAAGGGTGGAAATAAAAATACATTAAGTAGTCTTTCTACTAGTTTACCCTCCTCATACTTACACACTGAGGAACCAAATAAATAAAAACATGGTATGATAGTTCCTGTAGTATAATTAAATTGTTTTGTATTAATACAAGACAATTATTTTTAACTCTATATAAGGGTACAAAGATATAGGAATAAACCCCAAAAAGAAAAGTACGAGTCTTTTGTTTGAAAGTCTTTTTCATAGGAAGTCTACATAAGGCATAAAAATATATGAGAACATGGGTACTAAAAATAGAACAACCTATATTCCAACAGTGCCCACCAAAAAGTCTAGTGAACTTATTTATTTTTAGATAAAATGAAAATTCCTAAAAATCTGCTGGTGCTCTGGTTCCATAAAAGAAAAAATCTAGCAGATTTAAAATTCAGTGAAATCCGTTCTCCCAGGCACATGCAAATTGAGGGGGAAAAAGTCATACATTGGTAATTGAAAGAAAACATAATAGCTATTATTAAAAGAATCTGATTTGAAGAGGTAAGCTGGATCTTTTTCAAAGGAATACATGAAAATAAGTACAGCCTAGAATATCTAACTGTGCATCCTTGGGAGAATCATTAAGGTTTTATTTTACCTCTCTATATTATTCACAATGCACAGAATACTCAAAATGAAGCAAACTTCACATAAGTTTTCAAAGAAAAGATCTGAAAGAAAATTGTTTTAAATCTCTGAATTGATGGTCCCAGAGATATTCTAGCAATAGGTAGCTTTACTGAATTTCACTCCTTTAAATGGGAAGAAAAAAATATGGCAATGATTTAAACAAAGGGACTTTACTTAGGACTGCCAGGACTCAGTGTCTCATAATCAAAAATGTATTGAGATAAGTTTCCATAATTTATATCAGGTCCACTGACTAGCAGTCCAGAACGGGATCCAGAATATGATAATTATTGAATTAATAGTGTTTCATTACTGGAAGTATACATAGAAGATATTTAGAACAAAATATGGAGTCTTAGCTTATGAAAAATAAAAGTCAACAAAATACCTTATAGACAAGAAATTCCAAATAAAATGTGTATCTCATACACTGACACTAAGAGAGTGAATGAACAAGAGTCGTCTCATTTCTTTATTTTTTAAGGTGACATTGGTTATGAAATCCAGTTTCACACACACACACACGCATACACACACACACACATATACATATACATATACATATACACATATATATACATATATACACATATACATATATATACACACAAATATACATACACACACACACACACACACACACACACACACACACACTGTGTATTCACCTCCCATAGTTAGATTTTTTTTTCTGTCACCACATATTTGACCTCCTTTAGTCCATCTACCTCTCTCCTCACCCCACCCCCTACTCTCTAGTCTATAGTCCATGACCATGAGTCTCTGGTTGTTTTTCCTGTTCATTTGTTGCTTTTAGGTTTATACCCCACATATAAGTAATATTAAGTGATTTTCAACTTTTTCTGCCTGACTTATTTTGCTTAGCATAATTATCTCAAAGTCCATCCCTGTTGTCACAAATGGAAGTATTTCATCTCTTATGGCTGAGTAATATTCCATTGTATATATGTACCACTACATCTTATTCAATCACGTATTGTCAGACACTTCAGTTGCTTCCAGTTCTGGACACTGAATATAATGCTGCTATGAACATCAGTGTGCAAATAAATATCTTTTCGGATATATGTTTTCAAGTATTTGGGGTAAATACCATGTAGAAGGGTTGCTGGATCATATGGTATATCAATTCTTAGTTTTCTGAGGAACCTCCATACTGTTTTTTATAGTGGCTATACCAATTTGCAGTCCTACCAGCAGTGTATGAGGGTTCCTTTTTCTCCACATTGTCTCCAATATTTTTTACATGTCATGTAGGTTATAGCTAATCTAACAGGTGTGAGATGGTATCTGCGGTTTTGATTTGAATTTCCCTAATAATTAGTGATGTTGAGTATCTTTTCAAATATTTCATAACCATTTGTATGTCCTCAAAAGGAGAAGTGTCTGTTGAAGCCCTCCACATATTTTTGATTGGATCATTTTGTTGTTGTTGTTGTTGTTGTTGTTGTTGTTGTTGTTGTTGTTGTATGAGTTCTTCGAATATTTTCATTTTTAAGCTCTCATTGGAGGTGTTGCTTGCAAATATATTTTCCCATTCAGATGGGTGTCTCTCTGTCTTGTTGATGATTTCTTTTGCTGAACAGAAGCTTTTTAGTTTGATGTAGTCCCATTCATTTATTTTTGCTTTTATTCTCCTTGCTTTTGAGGTCAAATTCATAAAATCCTCAAGCCCAAAGTCTTTGAGTTTAGTTCCTATGTTTTATTCTATGCATTTTATTGTTTCAGGTCTTATATCCATGTCCTTACTCCATTTTGAGTTAATTGTTGTGTGTGAAGATAGACAACAGTGTAGTTTCATTTATTGCAAATGGCTTTCCAGTTTTCCCACCACCATTTATTGAAGAGGCTTTCCTTTCAGCATTATATGATTTTGGCTTTTTTAATAGAAATTATTTGCCCATGTAAATATGGATTTGCTTATAGACTCTTGATTCTATTCCACTGGTCTGTGTGTCTATTTTTCTGCCATTACTATGCCATTTTGTTTACTGTCACTTTATAGTATAATACCTCCAGACACTTTCCCGCCCCCCTCAGATGGCTTTGGCAATGGGTGTCTTTGTGCTTCTATACTAATCTGATTATTTTTGTTCTATTTCTTTAAAAAATGCTGATGGGATTTTGATGGGGATTGCATTAAAACTGTATAATACTTTAGGTAATATGGTCATTTTAACTATGTTGATTCTTCCAATCCAAGAACACATAATACCTTTCCATTTCTTTGTATCTTCTTCAATTACATTTAGTAGGAACTTATAGCTTTCATTATACAGGTCCTTCACATGTTTCATTAGATTTGTTAGTAGGCATTTTATTCTTTTCGTTACAATTCCAAAAGAAATTGTTTTTTCCACTTCTTTTTTAGACACTTCATTATTAGAATTTAGGGAAGCTATAGATTTTTTGGACATTGACTGTGTATGCAGAAACTACTGTATTTGTTTATGGTTTTTAGTATTGTTCTTTTGGAGTCTTTAGGATTTTCTATATAGAGAACAATGTCACCTGCAAATAGTGACAGTTTGACTTCTTCATTTTCTATTTGGATGCCTTTTATATCTTTCTCTTGCCTGATTGCACTCGCTAGGACCCTATATGTTGCATTGAAGAACAGTGGCAATTGTGGACAGCCTTGCCTTGTTCTTGAAGTTAGAGAGAATATTTTTAGTTTCTCACCATTAAGTATAATGTTGGCTGAGGATTCATCATATATGGTCCTTATTATGTTACAGCACTTTCTTTCTGTACTGATTTTGTTAAGTGTTTTGATCATACATTGAATCTGGACCTTGTCAAATTCTTTTTCTGCATCTATTTATATGATCAAATGATACCTATTTTTTAAATTTGCTTATGTGGTATATCACATTAATTAATTTGCATATGTTGAAACAATCCTTTGCCTCTGGGATAAAGCCTACTTGATTGTGGTCTCTAATGTTTTTAATATTTTGCTGTATTCTGTTCCTTAGTATCTTATTTATGATGTTTGCCTCTGTGTTCATGAGAGATATTGATATGTAGTTTACATTTTCCTGTGTTATCTTTATTAGGTTTGGGTATCAGGGTAATATTTGCCTCATAAAATTAGTTGGGAGATGTGACTTCCTCTTCAATTTTTTGGAAGAGCTTGAGGAGAAAAGGTATTAAATCTTCTTTGAATGACTGGTAGAATTCACTGATGAAACTATCTGGTCCTGGATTTTACTTTTTCATGTGTTTTTGATGATTGTTTCAATTTCCATACCACTGATTAGTCTGTTTAGATTTTCCAGTTCTTCATTCAGTCTAGGAGCATTATATTTTTCTAAGGACTAATCCATTTCTTCTAGGTTATTAAATTTGGTATTATATATTTTTCATAATATTCTTGTATGACCCTTTGTATTTTGGCGGTGTCTACTGTAATTTCCCCTCTTTCATCCACGATTTTATTTGTGTTCTTTTTCTCTCTTTCTTTTTTTTAGCAAGTCTAGACAGGGGTTTGTCAATTTTATAAACCTTCTCAAAGAATCAGCTCTTCATTGCATTTATTTATTCTATTATTTTTTGTTGTTTTCAATTTCATTTATTTCTCCTCTAATTTTGGTTATTTCTTTCATTCTACTGATTATAGGCTTCTTTTGTTCTTCCTTTTCTGTTTTTTTTTTTTTTTTTTTTTAAGATGAAGTATTAGGTTAATGTTTGGACCCATTCTCGTTTTTGGAGATAGGCCTATAATGATGTGAATTTGCCTCTTATGACTGCTTTTGCCATGTTCCAGATGTGTTGATATGTTGTACTATCATTATTACTTGTTTCTATGCATCTCCTAATCTCTCTTTTTATTTCTTTTCTGACCCAGTTATTCTTTAGCAGAATTTTGTTTAATATCCATGTATTTGTGTCTTTTCCTGATTTCTTTCTGCAGTTCAACTCTAGTTTCAAAGCATTGTAATAAGAGAACATGGTTGGTATGATTTCAACCCTCTTACATGTATTGAGGCTCTCTTTGTCTCAGTATGTTGTCAATCCTTGAGAATGTTCCATGTGCAATAGAGAAGAATGTATAAGCAGCTGTTCTGGCATTGACGTCTCTGTAAATGTCAGTTATGTCCACCTGATCTAATGTGTCATTCAAAGAGATTATCTCCTTATTGATTTTCTGTTTGGAAGATCTGTCCATATCTGACAATGTGGTATTTAGGTCTTCTACTACAATAGTGTTTTGTCTGTTTCTCCCTTTATTTCTGTTAGTAATTCCTTTATATATTTCGTGGCTCCCTGATTGGGAGTATAGATAATAATAAGTGTTATGTCTTCTTGGTGAATGATTCCTTTAATCATCATGAAGTGTCCTTCTGTATCTTTACCTTTTTATTTTGAAGTCTAATTCATTCTGTGATATTGCCACTACTCCCACTTGTTTTTCTGAATGCCGTTTGCTTCAAATATCATTTTCTACTCTTTCATTTTGAATCTATCTTTATCTTTAGAGCTGAACTGTATCTCCTACTGAAATCATTGCTAACACAGCATATGCTTGGGTTTTGTTGTTGGATCTATTCTTCAACTCCATGCCTTTTATTGGTGATTTCAGTCCATTTATACTTAAGGTGATTATTGGAATGTAAGGTTTTCTTATAGCCATTTTATGTTTTACTTTCTGATATTTCGGTTTTTCCATTGCTTTCTTATCCCTGTGTTTCTATTTTCTTTATTTTGGTTGGCTTTGTGGATTTTCCCTCTGGTACTTCTTGTTTTCTGTTATATATTTCAGTTCTGAATCTTTGGTGTGTCATTAACATTACGAGTATGTAAGTGATAGTTATATATATTCACCCATTTTCTTCTGTGCATGCCTTATCTCCATCCCCCCTTGTGAATTTGGGTCTTTTAATCCTCCCCTTTTCAATCATTGCTGTCTCAATTTCTTCATATGTATGTTAAACACTTATTACTATCTTGCTATAGCAATTATTTTCTTATTGTTTAAGGTTATACTGCTCTGTTCTTTGTAAGGGTTATACTGCTCTGCTTCTATTTGCCAGATAGTCACCTTACTCTTAATTATGTTTTTTTTTTCTGTCATTTTGTTTTAGGTGATCTGATCCCTTTCAATATTTCCTGTAGTGCAGATCTAGTAGTGAAGAATTTTCTCAATTTTAGTATGTTTGGAAAGGTCTTTATTTCTCCTTCATATCTAAAGGAAAGCTTAACTGAATACATTATTCTAGGCTGGCAGTTCCTTTCACTTAATAGCTTGAATATTTGATTCCACTCCTTTCTGGCTTGTAAGGTTTGTGCTGAGAAGTCCAACGGTAATCTAATGGAGTTTTCTTTATAAGTTACTGTAAACTTTTCCCTGGTTGCCCTGAGAATTCTATTTTTGTCATTGATTTTTGATAATTAATGCAATCTGTTTTGAAGAAGGCCTTTTTGGGTGAGATAATTGAGTGTTCTGTTTACTTCTTGAATTCCAAGCTCCAGCTCATTCCTTTGATTTGAAAAGTCCTCATCAACTATTTGTTTGAAAATTCTTTCTAGTCCTAAGCTTGCTATTTCATTTTTCAACTCTTGCAGTATGTTCCTCATTTCCAGAAGTTTTATTTGGTTCTTTTTGAGGGTTTCAATCACTTTGCTTTGCTCATCTAGATGTTTTTTCAATTCCTGAATTTGTTGAAGTGACTCATTTTACATTTCATTGAATTCTTTTAGAAGTAACATCCTGAATTTTCTGTCATTTAAATTCGATTTTTCTATGTCTGAAAGCTTATTTTCTAAATATTTTTCTCTTTCTTTCTGAGATGCCTTGTAGCCTTGGTTGTTCATGGTGTTAACGGACTATTTCTCCACCTGGGCATTAATGGAAGTGGCATTAATGGAAGTATATTCTGCTTTTTCTCCAGAAAAAAAATGATTTATTATATAAGGTCTCTGTTTAGCCTGTTGCAAAAAAAAGCATTTTTCTTTTGGTTTCCAGTAGTTGGCATCTAAGCTTATTGGATCCCTGCCTTATATGTGTTGTGTGTGTGTGTGTGTGTGTGTGTGTGTGTGTGTGTGTGCTTTTTCTTTTATCCTGTAGATGTTTCATCAAGCTTGCTACTCTCAATCTCATTCCTTGTCAGTGTTACCAATAATTTCAGTAGCATTTGCTCAGATTCCCCTGGATCTCTATGGTGTTTTGTTCTCAGAGAGTAGGGGAAGAGGGTCCATCTGAGTTGGGGATGGGAGCTGTGGCCTAGCCTAATGTTTTGCAACCACAACTAGTAATAATCAACTGTTGTTTCTCTGCTCTACTTGCTTCTGTTTTCTTCCCTGATGTCTGGGTACTGCCACCAGCCATGTGGAGCTCACAGGTCTCCCAGGCAAGACTTTTTAGGGAACTCAATGCACCTTCTCCCCTCTTCCGTCCTCCTACAGGGAGATCTGGCTGTGAGAGACAGCTTCTTTCTTCTCCCAGTCTACTGCCTGTCTCTTGGGATTCTGACCTGTGATAGCTCTTATGCACAGATCCCACACTCAGATGTGCTGGTGGGCAGTTTAGGTGTTTTTTGTTGAGTTTTAGATGTTCAGCTTCTTGTTGTTCAAGGGGAGAGATCTGGGGATATCTCTCACTCCACCGTGTTTCCAAAATAATCTTTCCCTCACATTTTTAAAAAATTTATATAAAAGAGGATGAGTTCCAATATCTATTTATTCCTTCAAGCAAATGCTATCTGTATGACATCATTGAAGAAAATTAGTGATAAAACTCAGTAAAGTAATTTTAAGATAATAAATAATCATAGTATATTAGCAATACAAAGAAATTTAGGAGCTACCTAGCTCAATCGCTTCATTTTGAAAATGAAGAAAGATTCTCACAGTGACCTATCTGTCATAGGACAGTCATTTAGGGTAAGATATAGAGAAAGGCTCAGTTTTTCTGATAGGACTTGAATGTGTTAAAGCACTGAGGTAGTTCAAACATTAGTTAATGAAAATCTCTACAAAGTTTTGATCCCTTTATTAAACAATTTTAGTCGTATTTCTATATCTCCTTATATTTGATTCAAAGTTTAGAGGCTTAGTCTCTAACTCATATTTTATTGCCTCATGGGGTATATTGCAGTGACTTTAAACTTATGAAACCTTAAATCCTATTTATTTAATCTTTAGTACAGAACCTGAATACCTATGCCTTCAGGTAAAACCACAAGAAAGCAAATATAAAGCAGTTGAAAAGATGTTATGATTTATCTGATCTTTCATTAGTAATTTATACTTGTATTCAATGTCTTTTAAATTATTTTTAATTACAAATTATTGGTGTGACACTGATTAATAAAATCAAATAAATTTTAACTGTACAATTGAACAGTATGATATATATAACATATATTATACATATGTACATATATATGTATACATATGTATATATGTATATACATACATACATACATATATATAGATATATATATAGATATATATGTATATATATCGCTTTGTGTGTTCAGCTCTCAAAGTTAGACTTCCTTCCTTCACCAAGTATTTGAAGTTTTTTATCCATATCTATTTCTCCCCTCCCCACTTTTAATCTTAGAATACTGGTCAGTGTAACACTAATGAATTTAAAACAGCAAACTTCCAGGCACCAATTTCTCAAAATGTAGTTCTTGAGGAGAACAGAAAATGAGCATGCTGATTTAAGAGATGCTGAATAAAGTTTTTTCTTGAAAATGAAATTTTCAGTTGTGTCAGATAAGTATAAAATGGTAAGATTAATGAGAATTTTAAAATACCATTAAAATGAAAGTATTGCAATTATAGCTAAATATCTATCTACATAAACATCTAGAAACATAAAAATTATCTTTTTCAGTCATTGATTCTGAAATTGGTAGCTTTGACATTATGTTTGAATTAGATATTTTCAACCGACTGAAATAGATTTGGAATGTCAGAGACTGTGTTACTGGAAAATCATTCACTTTTTGCACTTTCTGATATTTGAGCATTTACTTTCGTAACCTCAGCACCTTCCATTCTTTTTCACCTAATTTCATGATTGACCCAAAATCTTGTCACTAGTTATTGACTAAGTCATAATTTGCATCTGTTATGAAATCTACACTCACTTTCTAACCTAAACTTCAATATAACAATATTAAAATGCCCAACATGATTTTATGAGTGTGTATAGTGCAAATATACATTTGTGTAATTTATTATTATTGGAGGTATACAAGCTCTAACTTCAGACTTAGAGTTGTGAGAAAATTTCTTAAGAGTTACAAGAAATGAAAAACTGAGGCCCAGAAAGAAAAACTGAGAGGCTTACTATAATGTAGCTAGTCAATGGTAGGGTTAGTATGAAAACTTATTTCTCCTGAGCTCTACCGTGAGTATTTTGTCCAATAATTTCTACCTCCTTATTCTCAATTTTAATTTATTTAAAACTCTCTAAAATGGGTCTGCAGAGATGCATTGCATAATAGATCACTGATCAGAACTAGGGAGAAATTGTGTCATATAAATTCTTAGGTTTTCATTTAACTCATATATGAAATAAAAAAGTTGGAATAAATGATCTTTATAGTTCTTTATGAAGCAGTAATTGTGACTATATTTACCTTATACCATATAGTTTTCTGATACCACTGTGGGTTTTCATTATCCATAAATGCTCTAAAGCAAATTTTTTATTGCATTCCTTTCTCTCTAGTAAACAAGCCTGAGACTTACAAACTTTATGTGACCTATAGTCCTCAAACTAGAAGTGAAAAAAGAGAAAAAAAACATGGGTTGGAGTAAAACTTACAAAAGAAAAAATATACAGTGAATTTTGGTTCACAACAGTGATCTAAACAAAAATCAAGGCAATTGTATAGTATAGTTTTCTAATTGTTTATACTGTGTTCATCCTTTTATATTAACTTGAATGTTCTTCTGTCAAAACTATGAAAAAGTAAATTAAATCTAAAGATGAACTATGAGTAATCAAATCTTGAGGTTTACAATTAATTAAATGAAATGATGATTCAGTTCACCTTAATATGGCTTTATATTTTAAAAAATAGCATTTAATTAAATTAACAGTAAAAAGTTTACATAAATGATTTCCTTCCAAAAATGAAAAGGAGTTTATATCTGCCATGTTATTTCACTTTAACAGTCAAGTAGTATGATGGATCATTTGTTATTTGCATTTAAAGTTATGATGTACTATAATGAATAATGAAACATCTGGTGGTATGAAAAATTAATGCGACATACCACATTGAATTTAGTGGAAACAGCTTTTAAATTCTCTATAAATCAACTGGAAATATGTAGATCTTTCCAAGCAAGGGTAGTATTTGTGTTCCTTTTTAGGAGATGCTTATGCTCTGAACTCTGTTATTTATAAAAAAAACACTAGGAATCTAAAAGATTCAGAATGCAACAAAGGGAAAAGCAATAAGAATATAAGAATGAAGAATGAGAGAGCAGAGATGCCACAAGCAAGTAGTTACAGGTCACTAAATGAAGAGCAATTATTACAGAGATTCTTAGAAATCACCATTAAGGGTTAGATGTAATATTTTAAATTACTTGGCTCAGCTCTATGGCTGAGAGGGAAAGGTTTGACAAAACACAGGTATGGGAAGCTCTCAAAATAGTAGATAGCCCCTGCATTTGGCACATCAGCAAAATCATAAAATAAAATTAGCACTTGAAATCTACTATTTTGGCATAGATATTTTGCATACTTTTTTTAGATTACAGATAGACATCAAGAAGATACACTCAATCTTGTGAAAATTCAATTTTCCTACAAAAACAGCAGATTAATGGATATACAATAAGTCACTGAATTTGCCATTGACAATGGGGCCAGAGACAGGAAAATGGCAGGTAGTAACAGGTTGATAGGTCAAGCAGCACAACATAATAGAGCATGTAACCAAACCAGGAACCTAGGAGAAGGCTAGATACTGCTTTGAGCAAAGTGCTGTCCTATAGCCTGAAGCACCTAACAAAAATTTAGGTTGCCAAGAAACTGTTTATTTCCTGTAGACTCTTCTGAAAATGAATACTAGGCATTTAAAAGTTTGAAATTTTAATAATAACCTCTTAAATGTGCCTATTATACCTACTTTGAAAGATTAAAAGCAAGAGAGAGGCATCATATTGAACTTATAGAAATGTTTTCCAAATTATATTCCATTTGGACACTTTTTTCAGAAAATGTTAAAGAGAATTTATTTAAAAAGCAAGAATAAGGGAGTTCCATGACCAATTTATGCAATTCAGGGTTGATATAACAAACCTTTTGTAGCATTTATCATATGCCTCACACTGCTATAAATTCTACTTAATATTCACAAACACTTTAAGAGAGAAGTATTACTACCATTTCTATTTTACAATAGGGAAACTGAGTTACAAAAACTGAATAAAGTATCTAAGTCACATAGTTAATAATCATTGAAGTTGGACTTTAAACCCAGGTATTTAGGCTCTGGATATCTGTACTGCATATTTTTTAAAGTGTATAATATGCTAATGTTTATTATAATGTTTCAAAAGAAGCACAGAGTACACTACATTTTTAAAACATATTGGATAATGAAACTTGTTTTCATGGAATTCCTATTAAAGGCTTGAAAGATACTAATACTCCATGGAACACATTTTGAGAAATGTTATTCAAAATAATATTTTAGCTGGGATATAAGCTTAATTTCAACTAACATGGACATTATTTTTTTTTTGTATTGAATTTAAGCTATACACACATTGCACAGATATCAGCAATTCTGGAATTTACATAGAATTAATGACTCTCTCATAGAATAATCATTGGTTATACTTGTTTTGGTTGATATCATTTTAAATTGAAAATGTCCCAACTTTTTAAACATAAAATCTGAAAGAAACATTAATAATTTTTCTGGTACCTCTCAATAGACAATTTCTTATTTATGAAAATTTGAGTTATATGAGCTCTTCTAATAGTACGTAAACATTCTAATAGGTTATATATCTCCCTAGGTGCCATTTTGAGTATTTTATAGAGTGTTACTAGATGTGCATCAAGACAATTTCTAAGGAGACAAAAAGTAAAATAGCATAGATGATAGAGGCTTTGTTCATTCCTCTCATGACCACATCAAAGTTGTGACAGAAACATGGAGCAAACATCAAGTAAAGTCACCTGGAATCCAGAAGAACAAAGCAATACAACTAGGGAGATAAATATTAATCAACCTATAATGGTAGAATGTAAAAGGGAGCAAAGACATAAGGCTTCCCAGTACAAAGTTCCTGAGTGGGACAGAGGCTATGTCAGCAGCAACTGGCAGCT
This sequence comes from Cynopterus sphinx, assembly GCA_030015415.1. Classification (NCBI taxonomy): domain Eukaryota; kingdom Metazoa; phylum Chordata; class Mammalia; order Chiroptera; family Pteropodidae; genus Cynopterus; species Cynopterus sphinx. Next base: position 47,410,892 of record CM057388.1, on the reverse strand, counting down.
GCAGACGCCTCTTAAAGGGACTCTGTCCATGAACAGACTTTCACAGTGATGGACTTGCTCACTCTGAGCACCAGCACTTGGTAAGATAGCATAAGGCACACCAGAGATTTAGAAAGGGGCACTGAGTTGTCAGAGTGAGGGCCAGAGGCAAGGCTGTCCCCTGGGCAGGAGTATGGGCAGTATCCATTATTCCTCTCTTAAGTGTTCCCCTACATTCATTGTGCAGAAGCAGCGCTGTCATAGCTGAGACGTCATTAAACTAGATAACAAAGGTTGATCCATGCAGAGGATTCCCTGGAACTCTGCCTCACCCAACTCACAGCCCCACCCAAGCCACATCAACTGTGTCTTCTGAAAGTCCTATACTCCTTGCTGAGCAGTGCCAAGATTCACACTGGTGGCAGCTGACCTCAATTTCTGGTGTGGTTTCTTAAGGCAACTATAAGCATAGCATCTGTAAATTGCTTTCTGAATCTTACCAAATGGCCCTGGAGATGCAAATGTTGGGCTGAACTTGGTATGCAGCTGAACCCTTCTCAGGACTGTTCCTGTGCCACTGAACACCTACTTCAAAAAGCCACACTAATATGATGGAGAGAGTTAGGAACTTTGCTTAATACATAGAAACAGAACCAGAAAGGCAGTCAAAATGGAAAGACAAAGAAGCAGAAACCACATGAGAGAACAGAACAGAGATCAAGGAATAATGGAGTCAAGCCATCTCACAGATCCAGAGTTTAAAACACTGGTTATAAAGATGCTCAATGAACTTAGATGAAGAGTAGATGAACTCAGTGAAAACTTGAACAAAGAGATTAAAAACATAAAAAATGGAAATAAAAATTATGAAAGAGAACCAATCAGAAATGAAGACACATTATCTGAGATGAAATATATATTAGAGGGAACAAACAGAGTAGACAAAGAATAAGATTGAACCACTGATATAGAGAATGGGGGAGCCAAGGACACCCAATCAAAGCAGCAAGAAAAAAAAGTCAAGACTATTATAATAATGTAAGGAGCCTATGGGACACAATTAAATGTAAAAATATCCATGTCATAGGGGTATCTGGAAAAATAAGAAGTGGAAGAGCTATTTAAAGAAATAATGATGGAAAACTTTCCTAACCTGGGGAAGGAAATAGACATACAACAAAAGGAAGCTCAGAAAGTCCTAAGAAAGATAAACCCAAAGAGGCCCACAGCAAGATACATCATAATAAAAATATTTAAACTATAAATATAATTAATATTTATAGTTTAAATATAAAGAGAGAATCTTAAAAATGGCAGGAGAAAAGCAGTTAGTTACCTATAAGGGAGCACCCATAAAACTCCCAGCTGATTTCTCAAAAGAAACTATGCAGGACAGAAGGGCTTGGGACAAAATATTTAACATAGTGAAAACCCAGGATCTATAACCAAGGATACTTTAACCAGCAAAGCTATCATTTAGAGTTAAAGGACAAATAAAGAGCTTTCCAGACAAAAAGAAGCTAAAGAAACTTATCATCACCAAGCCAGTATTACAAGAAATGTTGGAGGGGCTTCTTTAAAAAGAAAAAAAACATGTATCAAAAACATGAATAAGGAATGGTAATAACTGCATTCCTATCAACAATTACCTCAAATAGAAAAGAATGAAGTTCTCCAATCAAAAGATAGAGTGGCTGGCTGAATGGAAAGAGAAACAAAACCCTACATATGCTGCCTACAAGAGACTCACTCCAGATGAAAAGACAGACACAGACTAAAAGAAATGGGATGGAAAATGATATTGCTTTGATGGATCTTGAGGGTATTGCACTCCATGAAGTAAGTCAGATAGAGGACAAATATTGCACGATTTCACATACATGTAGAAGCTAAAAAAACAAAAACTAAAATTGAAATAAACATAAATACAGAGTATTTTGAGGGCTACTAGATGGGAGGACATTTGGGGGCAGTGAAAACAGGCAGAGAAATTAAATATAAATGGATGGTTATAACATAGATATGGAGATATTAAGTTTAGCATAAGGAAAATAATTTATGTTATAATAAGTATGTAAGGGGGAAAAGGGACACTAGATTTCGTGTAGTAATCACTTTGTGAGTTTTATAGTTCTATAATCACTATACTGTACAATTGAAACTGACATATTATTGTATGCCAACTATAATTAAAAAAAACTAATTGAATTACACAATGTAAGTACAAGCAACTAATTATCTACTATATTTCAAATATGCCAGGAGAAATAAAAGATGATTTCCGAAGTCTTGTAGCCCTGATTTCCCATTGGCATATGATTTTTAAACAAGCAGTGACAAATCCAGTAAATATCATTGTAAGTCTAGGATAGAGAATGCATTATATATAGATTATTGGTGACAAAACATCTCAAAATTCTGACATTAGGACAAGAGTAACTGCTTCAATGCCTAGTTAGACCATGATTACAGGAAGATGAGAAAGTAGCAGCACTTCCCTTCCACAGCTATTCCATACTCAAGTATATAATTACTTCAAAGAAACCAGCCTACCATACAGGATACCTACCTGATAGTCCAGAAAATGTTACCTCTTTTGATACCTAGCAATTTCAATAAGCCAGAGATAAAGGTAGCAGTTTATCTACCAAAATTAGTTTGAATAATAGTCTACTATTGAACTGATTTTACATTTTTTTTAATTATCAAAGAGATTCTGGAAATTTTAAGAAACATATGTACATGTTAACTTCAACAGCACATATGCTAAAATTAGAATAATAACGAGAAAAATACCATGGCACCTGCAAAAGGATAAAATGTAAACTTGTGAATCATCCCATATTTTGGTGATGGTTACACAACAGTGGAAATATACTAAATGCCATTGAACTATATGCTAAAAATGATTAAAATGACATATTTTTTCTTTGTACTTTTACTCAAAGCAAAATATATTTGGTGAGATCAGTAATTCTCTATCATCAAAAACTGATAACAATAATATAAAAGAAGAAAAAGATTATTAGCTCCTGGTATGCTGCGAAGTTAGTGGCTTTATACTTTCATAGTTGATCAAAATATTTGTTTCATTTCAAATATGTTAACTAAATAAATATAGCATCTGAACTATAACCTTATAGAAACAAATAACCACAGAAAAGAGTCACATTCTTAAAGCTGTAAAAAATACTGATTTATTAACTGAATTCACTTTTGATTTGCAAATCAATAATAACAGTAATAGATTAATGTGTGGCCCAAATTATAATGTGAAGCTTACATATGGGTCATTTGGTATTTCTCTGCAGCAGTTATCACCAATAAGTAAAAATAAGAAAGGTAGAGTAAGTAAGCGTTAAACAGCATTAATAGGAGAGAAAGATAAAAAACCTAACCAAGTTCAAATATATATCAAAAATCAAGTTTGCATTAAGATTGCTTCCAGACTGGAAAGAAAATTTATTATTTTAAATGTATTTTTGAAATTTGCAATTAAGAAAATTAGATATTTCAGAAGATATACCTTAAGCCTTCTCACTGAAGATGTTAATACAAAAGGGTAATTGGTGATTTCTGTGAAAATTCATTTACTCCACATTGTTTGTTCTGCTCACTGTAGCTACAAGACTTATATTCCTTCTGCTTTTTGAAAAGTAATTTCTGCCTTTCCAAAAAAATCAGCAATACAATAGGAAATTAGGCAAAATATAATTTTTTTTAGAGGGTAAATTCTGAAAGAAAACTTCCTATTTATTTTCCTTTAGAAACAAAATAAATGGGAAGTTGGCATCAAATTATAAAATATATACATTTTGGTCTAAAATTAAGCTTTAATACTAAATTCTGTGTTATCAGATAATGGAAATTTAATTGTATTTTTTTTCAAACCACTATGCTATATACCTGAAACTAATATAAAATATTGAATGTCAACTTCTATTGAAAAAACATAAAAATAATAAAAACAAAAAATATATTTTGAATTCTCAAAAGGTATCAAAATGCCACTAAGAGGATATTGATCATCAATAATGAACCAACTTCCTGAAAGGTAATTGACTTCCTGAAGCTCACTAACACTCATGGCTTTTAAATAGCTGGTCTTACCTTGAATATTCCATGTAAGTGACAGAGATTCAACTGTGTAATCAATACCCTACTCTTCGGTATAGTAGTTTTCAAATACTGCCATGCTTCATTGCTTCTTCAGAGGGCTATCACAATGCTTTCCTGTTGTTTTTATTTAACATTGAAACATTTTGCATTTTTAATATTTTTATGCTACTTAAAGAAAGATTAAAAATCTAAAAAAAACACATCTATAAATGTTGATTAGTCAGAAATTTTCATTTTAAGAAAATCTGCATATTTATGATGATCAAGGTGTAATATATAATATCAGGAAGGACCTGAGAAAATTAATTGCAAATATAGTATTTGTCTGGCCCAAATTATAATGTAAATAATACCGCATAAGGAATCAGAAGAGCTAAATAAAATTGGATTTATTTATAGCTAGTTATATACCTATCTGAGACTTCCTCCCACCATAATCAATTTTCTTGTATTTAAAATTAGTTTCAAGGAAGCAACCAAACATCCTTTGAGAAGGTGAATAAATAAATTAAATATGATCCATCCAGACAATGGAATATTATTTAACACTAAACAGAAATGAACTAACAAGTCATGAAAAGATGTGAAGGAAACTTAAATGAATATTACTAAGTGAAAGAAGCCAACCTTAAAAGTACTACATACTATATGATTCCAACTATATGACATCCTGAAAGTGGCAAAACTATGGAAACAACATAAAGGTCAGTGGTTGCCAGGGATGAGTTGGCAGGGAAACAAATAGGCAGAGCATGATATTTTTAGGGCAGTGAAAAATACTCTGCAATATTATAATGATGAATATATGTCTTTGTACATAATGCTCTATTTCATAGAATGTACAGCACCAAGTATGAACCCTAAGGCAAACTATGAACTTTGAAAGATAATGATGTGTCAATGTAGGTTTATCCTTAGTAACAAATGTACCATTCTGTTGAGTGTAGGAGGCTGTGCAAATGTAAGGGAAGGGGTATAATGGTAATCTCTGTACCTTTCTTTCCATTTCATTGTAAACTTAAAACTTCTCTAAAAATATTGTCTTAAAAAAATTGGATTCAACCCAATATTAACTTTCAATGTGTCTACATGGAATACATTACTTTCAAGATAAACACTTATTGCCTTGTCATTTATTAATTTTATGTTAATTATATCTCTCCTACCTAGAATGTGAGATTATTACTGGAAGAAACTATGTGTTATTCTTAACTTTTGCGTTCTTTGGTGCTTGACACTGTAGTGGGTACATGGTGGTGCCCAGTGAATAACTACAGAAAAACCAAATGGGTGCTATGAAAGGAAACCACCAGAAGGAAGAAAAGAGTCTACCTCCCCAACACTAGTAATTGAGCATTATTCTTTAGTAGTGGGTTTATTTTACATTCTCTTTCTCATCACATTCTGCCTGAATGTCCTACCATGATATAGCAACAAATGTGAGAAGTGGGCAAAGACAGAGATGGTTCACTCAAACACTGAAAATACCAATAGTTCTGCCTTTGTTTTACTCTTTCTCTGTCTGATGGTGCCATTTTTATCATCAGCTTATGTTTACTGAGGCAGTATACATCAAGCATCTGTTTTAGAAAGCAAAGAAATATCTTTTATTGAATGTAATTATGTAAAAATTTGCAACATAATTTGTCTTATTCTCAATTTAAGGAGCACATGAAGTTAACTATAGTTATATTGATGTAAATGTGTGAATAAACATGGTCACATGTCAGAGGCATTCATTTGTATAATATTTAAGGAGATGTGAATGATAATTCTTTTAAATCCAAACTTTTAAGAGATTAGTTTTAAACCTCCAAAGAAAAAGAGATAAGGGAGAAAGTCTTAATTATGCCAATAATAATATTTAATTACATGTATATGTTGTTATATGCTTTGAGATATAAATATTCGTAGCTATGTCTTTATTAGCTACCAGAATGTATAATTACTTGAAGCTATCTTAAATAGCCAATGACATGAATATTTCAGTTACAAAAGAAAGTAATTAGATACCATAGAAATTTGACTTTTATTCTTGGATATTCAAAGGACACAAGGTATCTTGCAACATTATTTTTTAAAGCTTATATTACTTCACCCCATAAAATACAGTGTGTTAACTCAACACTTTTATCATTTTCTTGAAATTCACCTGTCTATTGCACTTTTAATAATCAAATATAATAAAAAGTTTCTTGGTATTTCTATTTCCATTTAAAAACTACACTCTTTAAATTTCTAAGACCAGAAAAAATTCACTGTCAGAGTGGCATGGCCAAAAATTCTACATCTAATGCAGTTTTAGTTAAATAGCCTTTCTTCTGAGAGTAGGGTTTACAGAATTATGGGATATTATCATTCAACACTAAAAAAAATATCTAATAGGCATGATTTTCTCCTAAAATTGCTGTGAAAAATTTACTTTCATTTAAGACATTAAGATGACATGTTTGAACTATAGGTATCCAAAATTTTGTCATGCCCCAGTAGAATAGGTAAGTGCAAAGGAGCATTCTGAATCTTATCGAGCCCGCTCAAAGTGTCATTATCTGATATATACAAGTTAGTACATGGGTAATAGAAAATATTTCTAAATTAAATAATTAGGCCAATTTTTTAGTCAGGAGAAATACACACATATATGCAAATATGTACACACAATCAAAAGGATTCAGCATTGAGCTGGGGTCTAATGGATGATTTATAAGATGACATATTTTTTCTGCTTTCCTGAATTCTGTCACAGTCTTATTAACAATAAACTCATAAAAAGACACAAACTATTTGTTTCTACTTGCAGCTATGGCTTGAAGTTGTCAAAGGGGTACACTAACTCCAATAAATCAAATGAAAATGACAAAGAAATTTATCTTTCTTAAACTTTTTTTTTCCACTTAGAATTCTAAAAATTTAGTAATAATATGTCTGACTTCAAAACTGCTATTGCTAGAGATAAACAAATATGCACAGCTTGGAAACAGATTGGGATAGAATGGTCCAGCACAATCTTAAGAATGCTACACCATCTTAATGGTGAGACAAGAAACTCCATCTTTTGTGGCTTTGTGAATTCCCATGGCTGTTGTTTCTGTGAATAAGATAGTGTGTCCACAGCCAACAAAATGAGAACAGACACATAATCACCAAACTAAGTTCTGGTTATTCTCTTTCATTTCAATTGATTTGTTCCTTTTCCTTTGTTACCTTTTAGGTATTTGATATTGTTGATAGGCTGTTTCCATAAAGACTATAGTAATTTGTATAACCAGACTGACATAAATTATGGGCCTTTCCAAGCTAAAGGTATAATTTCAATATGATCCATACCACCATCCCTCCTCTTGGTGATCCTAGTAATGAAACCTCTTCAACTCTATCAAATTCATTTTCCTCTTAACTAGTTATTAATTTATTTTTTTAAAGAATGTGGGATCTTAGTTTAGTTATGTGTTTTTTTTAATAATTGCCATTAATCTCAGGTAATATTGACACATTTTTAAAACAAATAATTGTTCTGGCTAGTGCTAATTGAATTGGGAGCATAGGGATTTTAGAAAATTCTATATGAAATAATCAGATTGTATAGATAAAGCACATTTTACCTTTTAACTTGAATTCTTGCTATCAGTAATTTCAAACACAAGAGTAATTTTCTAAAGCAGATTTTAAATAGTATTACTTCAAACTAATACATTATGAATCTAAAAGGGGATATCTTGACTCTATAAAATGAACTAAGAATTTCAATCATTTTTTAATAGGTCTGCATTTCTTCTCAGCTTAGACTGCTTTACAGACTTAAGTGATGTCTCTGCCACTAATTCTGTCCCCTTTCAGTCTACCCCATACTCTCTTAACAGTGATATTTTCATAAACAGTATTATGTTCACATAGCTCACTTGCACAAAAATGTTTAGTGGTTCACCACTGCCTATAAAATAAAGGCCAGAACTCTTAATCTGCTCTTTACAACCTCCCACAATCTACCCGCCACCCATCTTTAGAGGCAGAGCTCCTAAGTTTTTATATAATATATTCACTATTCTACCAGGCTGAATACTCTGTTACCCATACACTCTCAGTACTATCTCATCTTCACACCTTTGCAGATTGTCTCTTGCCGGGAATGTTTTTATCCCTGTCTTGCCAGCTGCAGCCTAACCAGACTTTAAAGCACAAATTAATGCCATAAAACTCTACAAAGCTTTCTTTACTTCCTATGACTGAAAATAATTCTCTTCTTTGAACTTTCCTATAGTACTTTACATATAGTTATAAGAACACATTTATAACATAACTTTCTGCCTTTTATTATGGTTATGTCTATAAGTTAGCCTCACTTTCCCACCTAAAATGAAGGCTATGAAGGCTTCTGTAGAGCACTGACTATGACTTAGTTGGTTCTCATAGCAGAATCTAAAATATTATCCTTCAGGTTGGCAGCACTTGACAAATGTGTGTCTAATAAATTTACTATTCTATAAAATATAGTTATACAATGTGATATAAAGATATTCAATACTTAGAATGTAGTCATGCAGGTAAAGAGTATATATATATATATATATATATATATATATATATATATATATATATATACACACACACACACATACACACACAGTGACATCAAATACCACTTTTTTCTTTTTAATTCAACTAATCATAATCTGTTGTCATGTCTCCTGTATCTTTAACATATCATGAAATTTTCCCTATAGTTTAGTAATAGATTAAAGGAAGAATGAAAAATATCCTTCCTAGTGGTTTTAAGATATTTTTAAACAAAGTTTAAACTAAAATTTTTAAAAGTATCTATGGAGAAATAAGTATTTCCCCCTCAATCATCATGGAATAGCTATGAGGAGAACATTACATTACAAACGAGCAGCTGTTATCAAATTACAAGGCATTTTCATCAAAGGACCTAAAACAGCAGCAGACTGACCATTTAACATGTTTCCACTGACCTAGAATGATTTTTTTTTCAGTTAATAGCTTCTGAAGAATGCTTTCTTTTGATTTTAGCCTCTGACACAAAAATAATTGTCCCATTTAATCAGTCTCCTATTACAAATATCAGAGAATCCTATTTACTCACACACTACTAAACATTAAAACACAATAGAGTGATTGTTTCTAGAAGAAAAATTTAAAGATTGACATTCTTTACCCCAAAAAGGGATTGAGATCAAAAGCTAACTTTAATAGATATTTGAATAAGGTTATACTCCTAGGAAATGGAACACTGACGATGAAAGAAAAGAAATAGGTTTGGCTTTTGATCTCAGCCAAATCCATTTGGCATTGTTTAGCTTTTATATAATGCTTAAGTTTTAGGTGGTAGCATGACTTAAAATGAATTGGTTTTCTTTTTGAGGCTGTAATGGCTCTATATTACTTTGTCATTTAGCAAAGTTTACTGAAATAGATTACTATTTTGTTAGCTGGTATTGCAATTTTACTTGTAAACAGCTTTTCTTTTTCTATAAGTACCACTTCATAGGATGTACATCATATATTTTCAAAAAAAAAGTAAAAGAGAGCTTAAAAAGCAAAATTTTCCGATGAAACACTCTTTAAAGAAAATCATTTATGTCACTGCAAATTTCTAAACAGTTAAGAGCCCTTTTAATTTTAAACTACATTCTTTTTGAATGTACATTTCCCATGAGCTTGGACTGTCTGCTACTTTTTAGCTCAGCATTGGACAGAGGAAAAAAAAGAAATATTATTGAACACCCAGTACTATATTTCAAACACAGTTTAGGAACATTACATATATTATTTCATTAAATCTTCAAAACAACTCCATGAAAGTATAAGAACTATTATGCCAATTTACAATTGAGGAAAGTGAGCGTATAAGAGATTGATTAGCTTGGGCAAGATGACTTAGTGACTAAATAATAAAGCAAATCTTTGAACCAAACTTTATCTAACTGCAGGGTTCTATCCATGCTGTTTTTTAATTATTAAAATGTTAGAACAAAAAAGGTTTTATTCTTCTTTCCAATAATTAAGTGATTCTCAAAACTACTGGAATAATTTAGATAACCTTTTATATACAATATAGGCCAATATTTGAGATGCAGGGGAAGAGTTATACTATGCAATTTATCAAATCTTTGTCTAGATAATTCATGCCTTCCCCAAAATTAATTTTAGTCAAATACTTTTTTGTCAAATGTTTACACATTATCACTGTGAATATTTAGGTTATTGTATTTTTATTTCTTGAATTATCCTAAAAATTGTGTCAATGTGCCACTTCTCTTAGCAGGTGTCTATAAGTATGTACATCTTGTAAGGCTTTCAATAAAATAGAAAAGAGCTTTTTAAGTGATAGCTTTCTATCATCTACCAAAAGACTACCCTGTAGAATTTTTTTCAGAAAATTATCACCACAAAGATCAGTTATTCTAATTAGAAGCTTGATTTTTCCAAATTAGTAGATTAGCAAATGATTTTAGAAAGGAAAAAAATGGCCAAAGTAAACATATATAACAGTATCTTTTTAATAGATCTTAAACATTTCAACGTGATTAAAAGACAGACACATTTTTTTTATGTTGTACTAGCCTCTAAAACCATGGATGTCAATGAAAAAGATGAAAGATTCTCAGTAGTGAAAGCTGACAGCTACCCAAAACTGAAGATCCCCTCAAATCTGCTAGTATTTGAAAAACATGGGATAGATTAAGTTGTCCTCTTTCTCTCCTTTTGTTTGTTTGTTGTGTGTCAAAGATTATTCAGTGCTATTTTTTTCCGCTTGTATTACTCCCACTCCCCAGTTCTCCCTCATAGTCCTTTCATAGTCTGTCTAAATCAGAAACAGAATGCATGGTGAAGAAAATAGTAAAAGGGCTTTGTAACTTTTCTCTGGAAAAACATTTAAAGTCTGTGGAGAGAAGGCTTAAATTAAAATGTTTGAGACTCAGGATTTACAATATGTTTGGTATTCCAGTTTCAAAGGGTAAAAAGACCAATACGTTAGGGGAAGATTGAGGGTTTTTCCCGCATCTTTCAAGGTAGAAAGCCCTAGTTAGGAGAAGCATGTAAAATATGAAAAGTATACCATTAAAATTTAGTGGTTATCTTCTCTGATACTTTTTTTCATGAGAATAATGACAAAGCAGCTAGAGAAGGCTGCTTGCTGTTCATGACACTCATGGAGAAGGAAAAATTCTTCTCCATGTTTCAAAATAATTAGGCAACTCTAATCCTGAAAGTGATAAGAAACTACACACAACTGACAGACTCATTAGTTACCAGAATAAAAAGAAGATGCCATCCTACTTCATTTCTTTGTCAATGTACAACTTTAAAGGTAACTAGCTTTTTTCAATATAAAAGTTATGACAATAAAGGACTAGTTAACAGCTGACTGGAATTATTTTATCTTTATTTCCAAAAGATGGAAGTGGGGGATAGGATAATGGAAGATTTCAGTTTCTGAAGGCCGAAATAAAGTAAAATTCAACCATTATAATTTCATGGATATTTGCAATAGAATAGATTTGAAAAATCACCCTTCTGACAATCATGGCTATACTTCCCTTATAAATCAGTGTTAAAGTTCACAACCTGTGTAATCCAGTTAGTTGATGAAAGGAAAAATGTTTTAATTTTCTTCTGATTTTTCCTAATGAATAAAAAACTAGTCTTTAAAAAGCTCAGTACTACATATTCCAAAAACTAAAATAACTTCATTTTGGTTTAAAATATTTCTTAATATTAAAATTATGATTAAAAATATGTGACTAATAAAAGCATGGTTTTTATGTTTTTGAACATTTTTTGGAATATTTCATGTTTCAGTTGCTAGAGACTTAAATAGATCTTGAATTCTCTTCACATCTACCTTCTAATTGCATTATAAATTTTTTGTTTATAATGAGTTGGTATCGTAAGTATTTAATACATGCCTACATTAGCAGACTCTAAGTACTTTCATTTTTAAATGTTATTAAACTATCACAGTGGTTGCAATACAACATTTCATGATAGAATGACTAAGGCAAAGTATTATATTATTAGCCCAAGAATAAATGATACTGTATCTCGCTGTCCATTCAGCAATTAATTTGCACACCTTGTGTGAGCAGAAGATGATAGATGGGTATCATGCAGCATCTCAAATTCTAAATACCATAGCTTATTTAATAGTAATGTCAGTCAGGATCTATAGTTTGAAGAAATCTTGAGAATTTATTGTAAATGCCATAGAGAGCATAGGATAATTTTCAAAATAGTTTCTTCCTTTTAGGTAGATGATCTTGAGGTAAATAGACTGATAAATTTTACTAGTATTTAGGATATCATTTTAAAACCAGTTCTCCCATATCCACCCTTGTTCCTGTTGACTTAAGTCAAAAGACATTCAGAGTTCTAGTTAAGATGGCAGAATAGGTAAATGCTGTGCTTGCCTCCTCTCATGACCACATCAAAATTACAGGTAAACTACAGAAAAGCCATCATTTAAAATTTCCTGAGGTCTTTTAAAAAAAATTCCTATGTTGAAGAATATACAGAAGAAGCTACATTGACACTAGTAAGAGGTGTGGAGACACAGAAGAGGCTGATCCCACTGTCACATATGATGGTTGAGAATTGGGAGGGATATTTTGGCTGTAGAGGTTCCTCCAGAGGAGCAAGGGGTCCCAACCCCACACCAGATACCCCGGCCCAGGGATCCAGTGCTGGAAAAAGAAACTTCTATGAAATCTGAATGTGAAAATCAAGAGATTATGGCTGAGTCAGATGGTGGACAGCAGAGGTCTCAGGCACTCTTGTTAAAGGTCATGAGAATAGACATACCCACTGAGGAACTCACTCAGAACTCCAGTGTTGAGGCAGTGGCTCAGGGGATGCCAGGGATATATATATAAGAAATAAACTGTCTGGCTTTGGGGCAAAGGCTGGAAGGGCAATTTTCTCACAGACAGAAGTGCTGGCAGAAAGCACTGCTGTTTGTTGAGCCCTCTCCACACCCTGCGTGCAGTCACAGGTAGACGTATTATCTGAGTCTCCATTAACCTGGATAGCACTGGTCACTCTGCTCTGTTGATTCTTTGATATCCTGCCACACCAAACTTGCAAGCCCACTCAAGCCTCATCCAGTAGCTTTTCCATACAAATGGCCTGTCTTGGCTCATACTGTGGACTTCCCCCAAATCTCTGAAGTTATCAAAACCCTAACAAGAGGTATCTGGCCTCAGTGTGCCCTGTACCTCTTGCTGAACAGCCAGCCCCAAGCCTGGCCTCACTTTGCAGCTTGGCTTCTTGAGAAACATCCAAGCCCAGTGTGGGTGTTGGCCACATGTAGATGGCTTGGTGGTTCATGCCAGGTGACCCTCAGCAGGGTACAGGCTGCAGCTGAACTCTGCCCGTGGCAAGGCCCCCCATAAGAGGTACCAACATGCATGCCTAATGGCTGGCTTTTGTCTCAAATAAAGCACCACCCAGGTCCCATGCAAAGATAGCACACCCAAAGGGAAGACAGGGCAGACACCAGCGCTCTGCCAAAGAAAATCCTGCTCTTTAAAGTCAGTCACTGCACAACAGTTCCTCAACTGTAGTCACCAGTCAGGCCTCATAACCAATCAACACAAGGGTCAATCCCTTCCATTGATCTACAAACAACAACCAAGGCTCAACTACAATAAGAAAGCATACACAAGCCATACAAGGTATACATCTGGAACACTCAGCTCAAGGAACAGGAAGAGTTGCAACAGGACACCTACTATATAAGGTCACTTTACTAAGACTTGGAGACCTAACTTCTCTAACTAATGCACAAAATCAAAGACAGAGGGGCAACCAAAATGGGGACAAAAAGAAAAAAAAGTCCCAAATTAAAGAACAGACCCCAGTTCCAGAAAAATAAATTAAAAAAATGGAGACAAGTAATCTAACAGATGTAGTCTTCAAAACACTGGTTATAATGATGCTCCGTAAACTTAGGTGAAGAGTAAGGGAACTCAGAACTTTAACATTGCGATAGAAAAGACAAAAGTGAAGACAGAAAACATAAAAAAGAACAAGTCACAAATGAAAAATACAATATTCTAAATGAAGAATACATTAGGAAGAATCAACAGTAATTAAGATGTAAAAGAGGATCAAACAGCAATTTAAAAGATAAGGTAGTGGGATTGATGTCAGAAGCATGGCAGAGTGAGTAATCTCCCTAGACCTCTCTTCTTGAAATAATAATATGCTGAACATCTAAAATTCAACAAGCAACACCCAAACTACAGACAAGCATGTCTAAGGGATCTGTGGATCAGAGCTTCAAAAGCTCTGGAACCATAAGAGTGGCAGAGAGTGGGGCAGGTTAAAAAGAACAAAGTAGCTGCCAAAAGCAGCCAAAGCTCCCAGCAAAAGAAGGGAGAGAGGAGAAGTTGCAGCTGGTTCCCTGAATAAAACCTACCTGAGAAATCAGCATAATCCATACATTGAAGCACAAGGATTAGAGCAGAAAGCAGAGTGGTAACTAAGCATAGAGGGGCAGCAACTATGTCTAATCAACCAGGGATGTGGAGCAGGGGGCTGAGATACCAAGCCTGGCAGAGCCAGCCCCACTACCAATCTAGAGCACAACTTCTCTCTACCCAATATTCTCCCAGACATAGTACTGCAGAGCCCCAGGGGAATTTTCACAACCAGTACTGAACATAAACCATGCCCAGTACCACAGACAGATGCTGGGACAGAGGAAATCTGAATATGGATCAAATATACAGTAGATTAGACAGAGAAAAGGAACTTATTTATACTCAAAGCAGAGCTCCAAGAGGTTTGGACGCCATCTACTGGAAATTGAAAGAAAAAAAAAACTCTATTTATTAACTGGATAAGGATACACTTTTATATAGTAAATCTTCTCTTAGCAAAAAAGCTAGATACACTCCCATTAATGCCTTGGCATTAATGAGTAACCAATGTAAGAAGAGAGCTCAGAAAGGAAGAGAAAAGACTCCAGAAAATAAACTTAAAGACATAGAAAGATGCAATTTAAATAACAGAATTCAGGACTGCACTTCTGAAAAAAAAATTTAACGAGATGCAAGATAAATTTGATTAACAATTCTAAGAACTTATAAACCAAAAAGACCAACAAAATAAGCTTTTTAGCAAAGAGATTGAAATTGTAACAAAAGAACCAAAGAGAACTTCTGGAGTTGAAGAACACGTTAAAATAGTAAGCCAACGAAATAGAGCTGACTATATGAAAGAAAGAATCAATAATATTAATGATAATAATCTGGAAACGACTCATAAAAAAAGGTAACTGAGAATTAAAAATAACTGAAAGAACTATGCAAGAACTATCTCACACAATTGGAAAAGCAACACAAGAATAATGGGTATACCAGAAGGTGATGAGAAGAAGGGAAAAGAGAGTATATTCAAACAAACAGATAACAAGAATTTTCCAAATCTAAGGAATGAGCTAGTTCTTCAGATTCAAAAAGCAAATAGAACACACAATTATCTCCACCCAAAATGGCCTTCTCTAACACATATTATAGTAAATTTTCAAAAATTAATGGCAAAGAAAGAATTCGCCAGGCAGCCAAGGAAAAGATGATAGTAACCTATAAAGGAACACCCATTATACTAACTTCTGACTCCTCAAGACAAACATTAAAAGCAACAAAAGGAATAGACCCATATATGAAAACAATTAAGTGTGAGGAATTTCCAGCCAAGAATAATATATCCAACAAAGTTCTCCTTTAGATATGAAGAAAAAATCAAGGCCTTTCACAACATAGAAAAACTGAGGGCATTCTCCACAACAAAGCCTGCATTACAGGAAATACTGCAAGGGGTCAGCCCAAGTGAAACAAGATGATTAAAAATTACATAACTATGAGCAAGATGACTAGCAGACAGAGGCAGGAAAGTGCAACCCTTACTAAGAAAATAGTATTCTGTTTAAACATTAAGAAGATAATGCCATTGAAAGATAGAAATAAACATTCAGCATACATATCAGAGAATATGACACAACAAATACATAGAAAACTAGTAAATATACAAATTTTCAAAGGGGAATAAAGGTGAGGCACATGGAAAAGAAAATGGAATATATATGTAATCTTAATGGTAACCAAATACCAAAAAATTCAGATCTCAGATACATAACATAAAACAAAATAAACTAGAGGAAAATGCCACAAAATCCCAAAACTAAAATAATATATAGAAACACATGAACAAAGAATAATTGAAACACTAAGTTAGCAGAAAATAAAAAATAAATTGCCTCTAGGAAAAACTCATAATTCAATAATCATGCTAAATGCAAATGGAATGAACCCACCAATAAACAGGCAAAGAGTTAAAGATAAAATTAAAAACAGAACCCTACCATAGGCTGCCTTCCTAAAACACATGTCAACTGCAAAGATGAAAAAGGACTCAAAATTAAAGGGTGGAAAATGATTTTTCAAGCAAATGGCATCCAGAGATAAGCAGGTGTACCTGTACTTATATCTGATGAAATAGACTTCAGGATAAAAATAAAAAGAGATACTGATGGACAATTAATAGTGATAAAGAGAAAAATATATCAAGAAGACATAAAACATATTAATATCTATGCTTCCAATCAGGAGGCCCTGAAATATATAAAACGATTACTAACAGAACTAAAGAGAGAAACAGACCAAAACACAATCATAGTAGAGGACCTAAATACCTTATTCTTGGATATGGACAGTTTAAGCAAGCAGAAAATCAATAAGGAGATAACATCCTTCAATCACACATAAGAGAACATACATGATTGACATTTACAGAGCCTTTCATCCTAAAACATGTGCTTATACATTCTTCTCTACTGCACATGGAACATTCTCAAAGATTGACCACATACTGGGGCACAGAGATAGCCTCAAAAAATATAAAAGGGTTGAAATCATAACAACCATATTCTCTCATCATAATGCTTTGAAATTGGATATCAACTGTAAAGAAAAGTGAGAGGAACCACAAATACATGGAGATTAAAAACCTAAGGAATAATTAGGTGAGACAAGAAACAAAAAGAGAGATCAAAAGATAGATAGAAATGAATGATAATGATAATAAAACGTATCAAAACTTTTGGGACATGGCAAAAGCTGTCATAAGAGAAAAGTTCATATCACTACAGACCTATCTCAAAAAACAAGAATGAGCCCAAATAAACAACCTAAAGCTTTATTTTAGGAAACTAAGAATGTAAGAACAAATAAAGCCTAAAGTCAGCAGAAGGAAAGACATAATCAAAATTAGAACAGAAATAAATTAAATTAAAAGAAACAAAAACAATAGGAAAAACAAATGCAACAATGAGCTGGTTCTTTGAGAAAGATAATAAAATTGAAAAAATCCTGGCTAGGCTCACTACAGAAAAAGGAGAAAGGGCACAAATAAAATATATATATATATGGGTTGAAATAGGGGAAATTATGACAGACACCTCAGAAATACAAAAGATCATAAAAGAATACTATGAAAAAGTATATAAACCAAATTTAATAACCTAGAAAAAATGGAAGAGTACTTATAAATATACAATATTCCTAGACTGAATAAAAAATAACTGGAAAATCTAAATAGACCAATAGCAATATGGAAATTAAAACAATTATCAAAAACCTCCAAAATAGTAAAAGCCTAGGACCAGATGGCTTTAACAGTGAGTTGTACCAAATATTCAAAGAAGATTTAAAACCTATTCTCCTCAAACTCTTCTGAAAGATCAAAGTAGGAACAACTCCTCAACTCATTTCATGAGTCCAATATTATTCTGATACCAAAATCTAATAAAGATAATACACAAAAAAGAAAACTACAGACAATATCTCTCACGAACACAGATGCAAAAATCCTAAATAAGACACTAGCAAACTGAATGAAGCAAGATATCGAAAAGATTATACACCACGATAAAGTGGGCTTTATCCCAGGGGAAAAAAAGATGGTTCAACATATGCAAATTGATTACTGTGATATACCACATAAACAAATTAAAAATTAATAATCATATGACCATATAAATAGATGCAGAAAAAGCCTTCAACAAGATCCAACATCCATTTTTGATCAAAGCATTTAACAAAACCAGTATAGAAGGAAAGTACCTTAACATAATAAAGGCCATATATGACAAACCTTCCACCAATATTATACTTAGTGGTGAAAAACTAAAAAGCTTCCAAGACCAGGAACAAGGGAAGGCTGTCTACTATCACCACTGATAGTGCAACCAGAAAAGGAAAAGATATAAAAAGTATCCTAATATAAAATAAGGAATTCAAAATTTCACTATTTACAGATGACATAATTCTCTATATAGAAAATGCTAAAGAGGCCACAAGAACACTACCAGAAACAATAAACAAATAGAGCAAACTTTCTGGATGCAAAATCAATGTACAAAAATCCATAGCATTCCAATATTCTAATAATGAAGAGTCAGAAAAGGAAGTGGAAAGATTTATTCCTTTTGCAACTGCAAAAAAAATAATAATAATAAAATAAAATACCTAGGAATAAATCTAATAAAACATATGAAGGACTTACATGAAGAAAACTATAAGACCCTATTAAAAGAAATCAAAGAGGATACAAAGAAACAGAAATGTATTTGATGATTTCGAATTAGAAGAATAAACATAGTTTAAATGACCCTATTCCCTAAAAGATTATACAGATTTAATGCAATCCCCATCAAAATCCCACTGGCATTTTTTAAAGAATTGGAACAAACAATCAGCAGATTTGTATGGAAGTACAAAAGACTCTGAATTTCTAAAGCCATACAGAGAAACAAGAACTAGGCTGGAGACATCACTCTGCCCAACTTCAAAACTCTAAAAAGCCACAATAATCAAAATGGCATGGTATTGGAAGAAAAACAGATACACAGACTGGTGGAACAGAATCAAGAGCCCAGAAATTTATATATATATATATATATATATATATATATATATATATATATATATATATATATACACATACATACACACACACAAGTAATATTCGACAAAAACAAACAAACAAACAAAAATATACAGTGAAGAAAAGAAAAACTCTTAAACAAAAGGTGCTGGGAAAATTGGAAAACCACCCGCAAAGGAATGAAACTAAACTATTGTCTATCACCACACACCAAAATTAACTCAAAATGTATTAAGGACCTGAACATAAGACCTCAAACAATAAAATGCATAGAAGACAACATAGCAACTAATCTCAAGAACCTTAGATTTAAAGAGATTTTATTAATTTGACCTCAAAGACAAGGGGGTAAAAGCAAAAATAAATAACTGGAACTACATCAAACTAAAAACCTTCCCTATAGCAAAATACACCATCAACAAAGTAAAAGAAACAACCATCTAAATGGAAAATATATATTTGCAAGGAACACCTCCAATAAGGGCCTAATATCCAAAATATACAAAGAACTCATACAACTCAATAACAACAATAAAACAAATGATCCAATAAAAAAATGGGCAGAGGACCTGAACAGAAACTTCTCCCTGGAAGACATACAAATGGCTAACAAATATTTGAAAAGATGCTCAACATTGAAAGCTATTAGGGAAATGCAAATCAAAACAATAATGAGATACTGTTAGAGCGCTATCTCACTCCATTAGAAAGGCTATCATTAACAGAGCAGTAAGAGGAAACATTGGAGAAAAAAGAAATACTTATACACTACTGGTAGGAATATAAATGGGTACTGGTACTATGAAAAAGAGTATGGAAATTCCTCAAAAAAGTGAGAATAAAATCACCATATGACCCAGCAATCCATCTTCTGGGCATCTACCCAAAAAGTTTGAAAACATTTATCAGTAAAGATATATGCAGCCCGATGTTAATAGCAGCATTATTCACAGTGGCTAGGAAATGTAAGCAACCAATGTGTCCTTTGATATATAATTAGATAAAGAAGAGGTAGTACACATATACAATGAAATATTACTCAGGCATAAGAAAATATGAAATATTTCCATTTGTGACAACATGAATGGATCTTGAAATATTCATTCTAAGCGAAATATGTCAGATAGAAAATGTTGAGGACCATATAATTCTACTCATATATAAGATATAAAACTGAAAGTGACAAAGAAACAGCACAGAGACTCATGGACTCAGAAAACAGTTTAGTGGCACCAGGGGGAGGGAGAGAGGTAGATACTAGGGTAAAGGAGGTTAAATATATGGTGATGGAAGGAAATGTAATTTTGGGTGGTAATCATACCATTCAATATACATATGACATATTCTTGAATTGTACACTTGAAACCTACCCAATTTTGTTAACCAATGTATCCCTAATAAATTTAATTTAACAATATAGCATAGCTGAATGCATAAGAAAACAAGACCCATATACATGCTGTCTACAAGAGACCTACTGTCGATTGAAAGACACACACTCACTGAAAGTCATGCTACATGATATCAAACTATACTACAAGACTATAGTAATAAAAAACAGCAGGTAATGACATCAAAACAAACTCATAAAGCCAAGAAATAAAACTATGCCTATATTGTCAATTAATCTATAACAAAGAATGCGAGAATATACAATGGGGTAAAAATAGTCTCTTTGATAAATGGTCCTGAGAAAACTGAACAGATATATGCAAAAAATGAAACTAGACCACTTTCTTACACTATATACAAGAATAAATACAAAATGGATTAAAGACTTAAATGTAATACCTGAAACTATAAAACTTCTAGAACAAAACATAAGCAGCAAACTCTGACACTACTCCTAGCAATCAATATATATATATATATATATATATATATATATATATATATATATATACACACACACACACATACATACACACATATATATACAGATATATATACACACACACACACACACACACATATATATATATATATATATATATATACATACACACACATATATATAAAACAAGTCATATATATATATATTTTTTTTTTTTTGGATATGTGTCTTAGGGCAGGCTAAACAAAAAAAATGAACAAATAAGACTACATCAAACTACAAAGTTTCTGCTCAGCAAAAGAAACCATCAACAAAACTAAAAGAAAACTTACTAAGTAGGAGAAAATATTTGACAATGGCACATCTAATAAGTGCTAATATCAATAAGCTATAAAAATTTTATATAACTTAACACCACAACAGACAAACAAACCTATTAAAAACTGGACACCGGACCTGAATATACTTTTCTACAAAGAGGACAAACAAATGGCCAATAAACATATGAAAGAAATTAATAAGATTCTCAACGTCACTAATCATCAGAGAAATGTAAATCAAAACTACATTAGAGACTTTGTGAAAACATGGCGGATTGAGAGATGTCTCCAGATCTCTCCCCTTAAAAGAACAATAAGCTGAACATCTAAAACTCAACAAAAAACCCCCAAACTGCACAACAGCACATTTGAGTGTGGGATCTGCGCATACAAGCTACCACAGTTCAGAAACCCGAGTATCAGGTGGTAGACTGGGAAAAATAAAGAAGCTGCTTCTAGCAGCCTCTGGAGCTTCTTGCTGGAGGATGGAGAAAGGTGAAGGTGAGAGGACTTCCCTAAACAGCTCTGCCTGGGACTACAGTGAGCCCCGTGTGGCAGGCAGTGTGGCAAGGCCCAGCAACGGCAAGGCCCAGTCATTAGGACAGAAGACAGAGGAGCGAGATACGACCACACATAAACAACAGTCGATTTTTACCTGCCCTTGTTGCAAAACTGAGGTTGTGCCACAGCCTGCAACTCCCAATCAAGAGGGTCTCCCACCCCATATCTTCAAAAATCAAATACCACAGAGCCCTGGGGGAATCTGATCAAACGCTGCCAAGACTGTCATCATCACTGACAGGGACTGAAAATGAAGGTAGTGAGCATGATTAAATGTCTACAAAAATATTTTTAAAAAGACTTTTTAAGGCTTTATATAAAGCAGAGATACAAGAGGCTGAAGCACCAACCACTGAAACCCAAAAGAAGAGCATCTTCTTTGCAACAGACTAAAGAGAGACATTTATATAACAAACCACATTTCTGGAAAAACAGCAGAATACACTTTCATTAATGCCTAGGCAGATAAATAGCCCATTAAACACCATGAACAACCAATGTGACAAGGCATCTCAGAAAGAAAGAGAGAAATCTCCAGAAAATAAGCATACAGACATAGAAATATGTGAATTACATGACAGATAATTCAGGACAGTACTTAAGAAAAAATTTAGTGAGTTTCAAAACAAGTCATATCAACAATTTCAGGAATTGAAAAAACAACTAGACAAACAGAGTAAGGAGATTGAACCCTCAAAAGGAACAGAATAGATCTTCTGAAGATAAAACACACACTGCAAGAGTTGAAAAATGAAATAGCAAGCTTGGGAAATATAGTCGACTAAATGGAGGAAAGGATCAGTGATATTGATTACAGAAATCTACAAATAAATTAGAAGGAAGAAGAGAGAAAATAAAGAATGAAAAATAATGAAAGAGAAATGTAAGAAATAGCTGATACCATCAGGAGAGGAAATATAAAAATAATGGGCATTATCGAAGGTCAGGAAAAGGATCAGGGACTAGAAAGTATTTTCAGACAAAGAGTGGATGAGAATTTCCCAAATCTAAGGAATGAGCTGGAGCTTGTAATTCAAGAAGTCAATAGAACACTCAATTATCTGAACACAAAAAGGTCTTCACCAAGACATATTGTATTAAAACTATTAGAAATTACTGACAAATATAGAAGTCTCAAGGCAGCCAGGAAGAAAAAAAAATGGTAACTAAAAAAGGAAAACCTATTAGGCTATCAACAGACATTTCATCACAAACCTTAAAACCCAGAAAGAAATGGAATCAAAAATTTAAATTATTGAATGAAAGGAAGTACCAGCCTATAATAATGTATCCATCTAAACTCTCCTCTACATATGAAGGAATAATTAAGACCTTTCTAGACATACAAAAGTTGAGGGAATTCTCTACTACAAGGCCTGCATTATAGGAAATACTGAAAGGGGTCAGCTCACCTAAAACAAAATAACAACAAAATACATAATTAGAAGTAAATTGATTATCAGACCAATTGAAACATGGGAGTGCAACCCTTACGAAGGAGGCATTATAGGTTAAATAATAAGAAGTGACTTGTTATAATGAAATAGTAATGAACATTCAGCATACATAAGGACGAATTGAGACAACAATGAAATGGGGAGGATTCCAAAATCAAAATTCGCAAAGGAAAATGGAGATAAGGCACAACAAAAGATAATGGACAACTGTGTGTGTGTGTGTGTGTGTGTGTGTGTGTATGTATGTATGTATGTATGTATGTAAAAACTATTCTTTACATATTCATAATGGAAACCATACACCAATGTTTCAGAATTGAAATATATAACATAAAACATGAAGAACCAGAGGCAAAACCCATCAAAATCCAACCAAAATAAAGAAAACAGAAACAAAAGAATAAGGAAGCAATGGAAATATTGAGCTCTCAGAAAGCAAAAGTTAAAATGGCTATAGAAGTCCTCATATTTTAATAATCACCCCAAACGTAATTTGACTGAACTCACCAATAAAAAGGCACAGAGTTGCACAATGGATCAAAAGACAAAACCTGACCATATGCTGCCTCCAGGAGACACATTTCAGCTACAACGACAAATACAGGCTCTAAGTGAAAGGGTCGAAAATGATATTTTAAGTAAATGGCATTCAGTGAAAAGCATAGTAGCAATACTAATATCAGATAAAATAGACTTCAAAATAAAAAAGGTAAGAAAGATATTGAGGTACACTTCATAATGATAAATAAAATGATGCACCAAGAAGACAACACTTATTAATATCTATGTTTCCAATTAGGGGGCTTGTAAATATGTAAAGCAATTACTGACAGAGCTAAAGGGAGATTTCTATGGAAGAACGAAAGACCCTGAATTGCTAAAGTTATTCTGAGAAAAAAAGAATGAGGCTGGAGGCATCACTCTGCCAGACTTCAAATCATACTACAAAGTGACATTAATCAAACGGCATGGGATAGCCAGAAAAACAGACATACAGACCATTGGAACAGAATGAAAAGTCTAAATGTAAAGCCATATTTACATGGGCAAATAAGTTTCAACAAAAACAACAACAACAAAAATCAAAAAAAAAAATACAGTGGAGAAAATAAGGGCTCTTGAATAAATGGCGCTGGGAAAACTGAAAAGCCACCTGCAAAAAATGAAACTAGACTGTTGTCTATCACCACACATCAAAATTAACTGAAAATAGATTAAGGGTCTGAATATAAGACCTGAAACAATAAAATGCTTAGAAAAAAAATGTATAAATGAAACTGAAGGACCTTGGATTTAAGAGGTTTTTATGAATTTGACCTCAAAAGCAAGGAAAGTAAAAGCTAAAATAAATAAATGTGACTACATCAAACTAAGAAGCTTCTGCTCATCAAAGAAACCATCAATAAGGCAAAGTGGCAACCATCCAAATGGGAAAATATATTTGCAAGAAGGCCTTCGATAGGGCCTAATATCCAAAATATACAACAAACTCATACAACTCAGTAATAATAATAAAACAAATGATCCTATCAAAACATGGGCAGAGAACCTGAACCTTTTTCCCTAGAGGACATACCAATGGCCAACATATATATAAAAAATTGCTCAACATCACTAGCTATCAGGGAAATGCAAATCAAAAGCACAATGAGATACCATCTCACACCTGTTAGAATAGCTATAATCAACAGGACAAGTAATAAAAAAAATGCTGGAGAGAATGTGGAGAAAGGAATTCTTATACACTGCTGGTGGGACTGAAAATTGGTACAGGCACTATGGAAAACAGTATGGAGGTTCTTCAAAGTACTAAGAATTGATTTATCATATGATCCAGCAATTCCTCTCTTGGGTATTTACCCCAAAGACTTGAAAACCCATATCCAAAAAATATTTCCACAGAGATATTCATAGCAGCTTTATTCACAGTGGCCAGGACATGGAAGCAAAGTGTCCTATGAGAGATGATTGGCTAAAGAAGCTGTGGTACATATATATAATGGAATATTATTCAGCCATAAAAAGAGATAAAATACTACTGCCATTCATGACAACATGGATTGGCTTCGAGATAATCATGCTAAGTGAAATAAGGCAGACTGAAAAAGTTGAAAATCACATGATATCACTTACATGTGGCATATAAACCTAAAGCAACAAAGGAACAGGACAAAGAGACTCATGGACATGGGCTATATACTAGTGGTTACCAGAATGTAGTGTGTTGGGGAGAAGAGAGGAAGTAGATGGGGTAAAAGGGGGTCAAATATAGGAGGTTATGGAGAAGTGGGTAAAGGCAATCAAACATATGGTAGCTTAATAAAACTGGACTTTGGGTGGTAAATGCACAATAAAATATGCAGATGTCAAATGATAATGTACACCTGAAAATTATATAATTTTATTCTCCAATGTTATCCCAATAAACTTAATTTAAAATAAAAAAAAAAAACTACATTAGATATCTCATACCTGTCATTATGGCCATCATGAATAAATCAGCAAGCAATAAGTTGCTAAGGGTGTGTAGAAAAGGAAACCTTTGTGCATTGTTTGTTGGATTGCAATTTGATGCAACTACTATTGAAAACAATGTGCAGGTTTCTCAAGCATTAAAACAGAACTGCCTTATGATCCAGCAATTCCACTTCTGGGTATTTATCCGAAGAAATTTATAACATTAACTCAAAAAGTTATATGTACCTATATGTTTACTGTAGCATTATCTTTGAATTCTTTATCAGACAAATTACTTATTTCTGTTTCGTTAAGGTGTTTTTTTTTTTCCTCTGGAGATTTTTTTTGTTCTTTCATTTGAGGGATATTCTGTCTTTTCATTATGTGTGCTTCTATGTTTATATGACTTAGACAAAATTATTGTCTTTTCCAGTCTTGGGATATTGGCCTTATGTAGAAACAACTTTGTGTAGACTGTATATGCAGAGTCACTTTGGTAGGCCAATCAGGTGGAGTTGGATACTAGAGGTGTAAGGGGTACTGTCCTACTGTGCCAGAGCAGCTCTTGGTGGGGAGGCCAGGTGCTTGTAGTAATGCTTGATCCTGCTTGCTCCTGTTGATCCTGCTCACTCCCTTTGTTCTGGCTGAAATAAGCTTAGGCAATGGGTCTGGGAACACACTACAGTGATTTTACTGGCAGGCCAGTGCACCTCGTTAGAGCCCCCACTCATATGATTGAGGTAGAGGGGGACATAAATAATGGTGCTCACCTGACTCCCAACCCCAGACAATTCTAGGAGTCCAAGAAGAGCTCCAGTGGCTTTCAAATTTTCTCTATACCATCTCTTTCCTCTTTGTTGTACCAGAAGTATTCTCCTATAGAAGAGATCTCTGTGTAGGCTCTATTTGCCGGGTTGTTTTGGGAAGCAACTTAGAGCCAAGTAAGTATTTATGGTGCCTAAGGAACTAGCCTATTAGGCAGGAGAAGCTCTAGGCTGGGAGGCCAGGTAGCTGTGTGGTAACTCCCTGTTGTCCTTGTTTGTTCCCTTCATTAGAAAGCAAGAGCCTCCATGCAATATAGCTGTGAAAGCCCTGCTGTGATCTTACACCAGGTAGGCCAAATCAAAGAAATAGAGCTACAAATTATACTACCGAACTTGCTTGTTAGAAGTAGAGTTCAAAATTCTCCAAATACTTTCAAGGTCCAGTTAAGTTAATGAACCTTAACATAATTATAGTTCAGCAGTGATGGATATTCACCTATTCATCTAAACCATATAAGGATTAGGTCAAAGAACCTGATAAAAAAGAGTCAACTTTTTTCTTCAACAAATTAAGTTCCTTATTTAAAAAACAATTATATTACTATATGGTAGTTTGTCATTGAATAGAATACTGAACTGTGTAATACAGATAGCCAATTTTTAATATTTCTAAATTTGCACAAGTTTGTCAGAATATTCAACATCAATTTATACAAAAAATTGTATTCTGCACTTTTCCTTTATGAAATATGTGAAAATTATGTACAAATAGGCTGAATAATGTTTTATGAATTAGGTCTTAAGGACAATAATAGAAGGACTTGCTTCATCTGCTGCAACAGACCATGTGACTGATTTATGTCATAGGTCATGAACTATCGATACATATTTATATATATTATATTTTATAACAGATATCAAGGGACTATACCATCTGGCAAAAGGCATAAATAATAGTATCTTATTCTTACTAAACACTAGAATCCAGATAACTCAATAAGTAACCATTTTTTAAAAATTTATGAGGTTCTGCCAAGGTAGGCAGGCAAAACTAAAAACTAGAGATAATTTATTTTCTCTTCTCAAATCCAAGTTGCCCACTGAGCAGCTTACATACTTCACTGAGAAGTCATTGCCTCTGGATTTTACCAAACAAGATATTTTATTCTTAAATAAATAAAAAATTAATAAAAATTAATAAGTTTTCTAGTAGGTAGTAACAGAATGATGGCTGAAAAATAACTAGTGTAAACATTAGGGTAATTACTGAAATACAAAGTCAGCAGAAGCAGTAGTCATTACGAAATAGAGATAAAATAAAAATGCAACACCTAGTTGGGAGGTGTAAAAAACATGGCATAGAGGACACATGCTCTGTTCATCCCTCTGGCGACTAAATCAAAGTTGTAACAGAAACAAGGAGCAAACAGCAAGGAAAAGTCACCTGGGATTTTGATGAAGAAGCCATACAACTAGAGAGAAATCTAGGAAATTACCCTACAACTGAAAAAGATAGGATGGGGTGAGGACACAGGGCTGCCAGGTCTCCCAGCTGAGTGGGACAGAGGCTATGACAGTGGCAGCCGGCAGCTACAGACGCCTCCTAAAGGGGCTGTGTCCACAAGTGGACTGTCACAGTGATGGACCTGCTCATTCTGAGCATCAGTGCCAGTTTAGCTATGCAGAGGACACTAGGGACTTACAGGGGAACACTGAGTTGTTGGAGTGAGGGCCAAGTGCCAATGTGAGACTCGCTCTGAACAGAAGTGCCAGTGGTATTCATTGTTTTTCTCTTGAGCCCTCCCAACTCCCAATGTGCAGACTCAGCACCCCTGAGCGGAAGTATCATCAAACTGGATAATAGAGGTCTCTCTGCTCAAAGGATTCCCTGAAATTCCACCTCTCCCAACTTATGGCCCCACCCAAGCCACATCCAGATATATCTTCAGTGAGTCAGGTGCTCCCTTCTGAGCAGCGCCTAGACTCACTCTGGTGGCAGCAGGCCTCAGTTTCTGGTGTGGCCATTTGAGGTAACTATAAGCGCAGCATCTGTGGATTGCTTGCTGAATCTCAACAGGTGGCCCCAGAGGGATACAGGCTAGGGCTAAACTTGGCTTGCAGTTATAACCATCTCAGAACTGTATTACTAGACACATCCTACACAAATCCACCAGTAATAAGACTAGGAGACTTAAGAGTTTTGCTTACTATGTAGAAAGAGACATAGAAAGGCAACCAAAATGGGGAAACAAAGAAGCAGAAATTATATGAGAGAACAGAACAGAGATCCAGAAGTAATGGAGCAAGCAATCTAACAGATGAAGAGTTCAAAACATTGGTTATAAAGGTGTTCAATGAACTTACGGAAAGTGTAGATGAATTCAGTGAGAACTTTAACAAAGAGATAAAAAAAAACATAAAAATGGAAAAGGAAATTATAAAAGGGAACTAGTCAAAAATGAAGATCATATTATCTGAGATAAGAAGTATATTAAAAGAATAGATCAAATGATATATATAGAGGAGGGGAAAGCCAAGGAAACTCAATCAGAATTGCAAGAAAAAAGAAGGCAAGACTATAATAACTTATGTAGCCTGTAGAACACTATTAAAGGTAAAAGTATCCAGGTCATAGACTTAACTGAAGGAAAATAAGACATTGAAGAGCTATTTAAATAAATAATTATGGAAAACTTCCCCAACCTGGTGAAAGAAATAGACATAAAATCTTAAGAACCTCAGAGAGTCACAAAAAAGGTGAACCCAAAGAGTACACCACCAAGACACATCATAATTCAAATGCCAAAAGTTAAAAAACAAAGAGAAAATCTTAAAAACTGCAAGAGGAAAGCAGTGAGTTAACTACAAAGGAGCACCCATAAGAGTGGCAGCTGATTTTTCAAAAGAAACTATGCAGGACAGAAGGGCTTGGCACAAAATATTTGACGTGATGAAAATCCATGATCTACAACCAATAATGCTTTATCCAGCAAAGCTATTATTTAGAATTGAAAGACGGATACAGAGCTTCCCAGACAAAAGTAAGCTAAAAGAATTTATCATCACCAAGCCAGTATTGTAGAAAATGTTGGAGGGACTTCTTTAAGAAAAAAAATAATTATCAAAATCAGGAATAAAGAATGGTAACAACTACAACTACATTCATATCAACAATTACCTCAAATGGAAAAGAATGAAGTGTTCCAACCAAAAGACAGAGTGGCTGAGTGGATAAGAAAACAAGACCCCTACATATGCTGCCTACAAGAGACTCATTTGTGATTAAAAGACACAAACAGACTAAAAGGAAGAGGATGAGGAAAGATATTGCCTTGATGGAACTGGAGGGCATTGCACCGAATGAAAATGGGTCAGATAGAGAAATAAAAATATTGCATGATTTCACATACATGTGGAAGCTAATGAACAGGAAAAAAAAACAAGAAAAGTGGAAATAAACTCATAGATACAGAGAATATTTTGAGGATACTAGATGGGAGGGGATGAGGGGTACAAAAATAGTCAAAGACATTAAAAGGCACAAATGGATAGTTGTAGAGTGGACATGGAGATGTAGAGCATAGCATGGGGAAAATGGTTAATAATGTTGTAATAAATATGTAAGGGGAAAGATGGATAGAAGATTTAGTGGGTTATATAATCGCTTTGTGAGTTATGTAGACTTTTGATCACCACTATGCTTTACAACTAAAACTGGTATATTATAGCATGTCAAGTATAATTGAAAAAAAAAACTCATTGAATTTTACAATGTAAATACAAGCTAAAAATTGTCTATTTCAATAAAGACACACAAAAAATAACAACAGAAAACATCTAGTTGGAGAGAAAATAGAAAGCTGAGTGTTAGAGGAACACCAGCATTTGCAAGGGGTAAAAATTAGAAAAGACCCTGAAGGCCTTTCCTCTAAGGGACAGACTTTTTTTTAGCTGCTTATAAATTATATATTATTTAAAAAGGAAAACTACTAATAGGACAAAGTTTATAATTTAGTGTATAAATAATTATAAAATATCTGTATTCCTTTTATCATCGAAACTAAGCTCTGTTATCACAAATAGCTGACAATCAAATTTTTTCAACTTCTAATCTGTCCAATAAAATCATTAAGACTGTGTGTAATATAGAATAGAAATTAGAAGTCCATTAAAATTTTATTTACAGGGTTTAAATTTAAATCAATTTTGAACAATATTTACATAAACTAATGTCTTCATAAATGTTTTTTTTTGTCAGTCCTAATATTACTACCTAATTGTTAAGGTAATAAAATATTTAAAATCAGTGGTTGTATTAATAGAAATAATTTATTATCATAAACCTTTATAGCTTTTGATATAAAGTACAAATCTCTTTGACTGATTTTCATTGCTCTTCATCAGGTCTTCACAGCTTACCTCTATAATTCTTAATCCACTGTCCACATTCAGTTCTTATACTTCCTCTAATGCTCTAGGCTCATTATTGTATCTAAACTTTTACAATTTTTGTTGAACCATATGTCTTACTTATATTTACTAACTACTTCAGTCTCATCCACAAAGTTATTCTCAACAACTTTATCCTACATCCTTTTATGAACACCTAAAAACCACGTTGCCTAAAATAGCGCTATTTTTTGTCCTTAACTAAGATGTAGGACAAAACTTATATTGTAACATTTGCTTTTCCACTATCTGGTTATTTGTCTTTCATTGGGTCTCTGAATTTTTTAAGATTCAGTTCCGCATCTGTCACAAATGAATTTAAACTAGTTTTCAGGTTTAGCAATATATGCTTTACTTTATTAGATAAAGTATGACATTATTTTAACTTACTCATAACCTTAAAAATATAACAGTGCTCTGATTACTTTTTGACCTTCAATATACTATTAAATATACAAAACTAATTGAAGTACATTGAAACCACTAAAATGAAAGTGCATTTATTTAATACTGCTACTGTAAAAAAAATGAACTCATTTATCAGCTTATAATGACACAATTTTATTATCTCACAGTTTCAGTAGGTTAGAAGTCTGACACAAGTTTTACTGGGCTAAATAAAAATGTCAGAATGGCTGCATTCTCTACTTAAGACTTTAGGAAACGATCAACTTCCAAAATTATTCAGGTTACTATTTAAGTTACTTTTGCAGTAATAAAACTGAGTTTCTCAATTTTTTGCCTAGCTGTCAGCCAGTGGTCATCCTTACCGCTCAAAATCCTCTCTTCTTTCCTCACATATGGCCCCCTATATCTCAAAATCAACAACAGAGTTTCATATCTTTGCCATGTTTGAGATACGTATGACTTCTTCTGAGTCATCTCTTTTGCCTTCCTCTTTCTCAACATCTCTCTGACTGACAATTGTGCTTTCCTCAGGTGCTTTTTGGGACTCTTGTAATTGCATTGGGCCCACTGAGATAATTTATGATAATCTTTCTAGTTGAAGATCAGCTGACTAGTAACCTTAATTACATCTTCAAATCCCTCCACTGAGACTGTGTTTGAAGAAACAAAAGAGAAGACTCGGGTAAGTTTTAGGTGTAATATTGGAATAAAAATGAGCATATAAATTCCAGCAATATATAGAAACAGTAATATATCATGACCAACTGGAGTTTATCATGGAAATGTAAGGTTAGATCAATTTTCCAAAATCAGTTAATGCAATTCACTATATCAACAAATTAAACACACAAAAACACGGTTATCTTAAAAGATGCAGTAAACGCATTTGTCAAAATTCAATATCTATTCTTCTTTTCATTTATTGTGAGTAAATTTTATTTTTAGATAAAGTTATTTTAAATACTATTTTAATGAAAAGATTATTAATAATTTTTAAAAATCAATAATTTCATTAAAACAGTTTTCTGATACATACATATTATTAAATAGGCTCTAGCATCTTTACCACAAAAATATTTTATTTATTATTTTACAAACAAAAACTTTTACTGAAGTATAGCATGCAAATATAAAAGTACACAATCACAAAGTAAACCCATTCATGTAACCACAACCTGGATCAAAATATAGGACATTACCAGTATCTTTTATGTCTTCTTCCAATTACCACTACTTCCATTCTTCCCAAAAGTAACCAACATTCTGTCTTACATTTGCCTGTTTTCAATATCTATTCTTTTTTTTTTTCAAGTGGATATAGTTTATTTATTTTTTAATATTTAAAAATTTTTCAATTACAGTTGGCATAAAATATTACATTAGTTTCAGGTATACAACATAGTGATTTAACATTATATGTGGACTCTGAAGTACAAAATGAACAAATGAAATGAAACTAATTCATAGATACAGAGAAAATTTTGATGGTTGCCAGATGAAAAGGGTTTGGAGGGGTGAAAAGGGGGAAGGGGTTAAGAAGTACAAATTGGTAGTAATATCTATCCTTGATGTAAAAGAAAATATCCTAAGTAAACTAGGAGTTTAGAAAGTATACTAGTACCTAATACTCATATCTTAGTTTTAAATGCCATTCTCCAATAAGAGGAACCAGTGTTCTTGAAGAAATGGTTACATCTAAGACTGGAACATCTTGTAGACTCAGAAAGTAAGGAAATGCTTAAAATATAACAAATAAACAAGCAAAAAGCATAATTACGGTGCTATGTCAAAAAGGATATAGGAAGAATAAAAGTTTTCAATGGCCAAAGTTGGAAAGAATTGAGTAACAAAACAATTAAGCAGCGTTAGATTATAGCCTAAATAATAAAATAAATATCTGTAACTTCACATTGATATAAATGTTTACATAAGTAAGTAAATTAAGGAGAATAGATAAGCCCCCCCATCCAGAAAAATTTCAAGTAATTTATGTTGCTACTCTTTCCTCAAAGCAGTGAAGTAAACTACCACTCCTTGTATAGTTACTTCCTTCCAGAGAATACAGTATAGAAATTAGGGGTAGAGTAACTTAGAAAAACCTAACAAACACTATACCTCAGCCAGATCATCAATGTTAGCATTAGCTGTGATATGATGTGATAATTATGGCATTTTACCTCTGTTATCTTTCTTTTGAAAACCCATAACATCAGTCTAATCATCAAACAAATCCAAGTTTAAGGGTATTCTACAACATACCTAATCAATACTCCTTGAAACTGTCAAGGTTATCAATAACATAGAAAATCTGAGAAATTGTTGCAGCAAAAGAAGACCTAGGAGATGTGGTGACTAATATAATATGGTATACTGGACTGGATCTTGAAACAGAAAAAAACATGAAGTTAAACCTTGGGAGATCTTAATAAGCTATGTATTTTAGTGAATAATAATATATAAATACTGGTCTATTAATTGCAGCAAATATACCATACTAATGTAAGATATCAAAAATACAGCAGCTGAGTATGAGTGCATTAGTTTCCTAGGACTGCCATAACAAAATAACTCCGACTGAGTGGCTTAAACAACAGAAATTTACTTCTACAGTGTCAGAGTCTGGAGGTTAGAAGTCTAATGTTAAGGTGTGTCAGCAGGTTTGTATTCCTCTGAAGTCTCTCCTACTCTTGCAGGTGGCCACCTTTTTGCTGTGTCCTCAAATGTTCTTTTCAATGTGCACATAGTCTTGTCGTCTCTGTGTTCAAATTTCCTTTTTGTTAAAGGACGCCAATCAAATTAGATGAAGACCCACCCTAACAGCCTCATTTTAACAATAAATTTTTTATAAGCCTTATTTCCTAATTCAGTCACGTGCTGAGGTACTAATCCAATATATTAGTATCTTTATTAAAAGTGGAAATTTGGACTCAGAGGTGCATAGGGAGAAGATGTAAATAGACATAGGAAGATTGCCATTTACAAGCCAAGAAGAAAGGCATAGAACAGATCCTTCCCTCACAACCTTCAGAAAGAACCAATCTTGCTATCACTTTGGTTTTTACTCTCAGTCTCCAGAACTGTAAGACAATAAACTTCTGTTGTTTAAGCAACCCAGTCTGTAGTATTTTGTTATGGCAGCCATAGCAAATTAACACAGATTCAGTACCAGAAAGTGGGGCTTTGATGTAACAGATATACAAAAATGTGGAAAGGGCTTTGGAATTCAGTAATGATTAGAAGCTGAAAGAATTTTGAGGTTCAAGTTAAAAAAAACTTAGATTGCATTGAAGGAACTATTAATATAAATATGAATATTAAAGGCCAGTATTGTGAGAGCTCAAAAAGAAAAGAGGAAAGAAAACTTTAATCATCTGGAGATTACATATATTGTCATGAAGCGAATGTTGCTAGAAATATGAATGTCAAAATTGCTTCTGGTGACATCCCAGGTGGAAATGAGGAACATGTTATTGGAAATGAAAGAAAAAGTGACCCTTTCTATAAAGTAGCAAAGAACTTGTATGAATAGTGTTTTGTTGGATGGAAAGTAGAACTTGTAAGTGATAAAACTAGGTACTTACCTGAGGTTACTATAGGCAGTGTTGAAGGAGCAGCCTGATTTCACCTTGATGCTTATAGTAAAGTAAGAGAGGAGATAAATAAATTGAAGGAGGGATTATTAAGCAGGAAGGAACCAGAACTTGGAGATTTGGAAAATTTTAGCCTACCCAGATAATGTGCTCTGGAAACAGGGTCAAGGATGTGGCTAGACAACTGTTTGCTAAACAGAATAAGCCTATGGCTCATATATTCAATTAACCATCTTAGCTGAAATGAGAAATAGAGATTTGATTTCACAGAAAAATATGTGGAGGACACTGTTATTTGATAGCTTGGACTCCCATGAATTGCACAAGGCACTAACACATTTTTTGAGAATGTCATACAGTATAAACAATGCCAGCTTGAATTAAAGGAACAAAGAAAGGAAAAAATAGAGAATGACTTTGAGGACAGAGCCACAGATACAGAGCCTGGTGGGCCTGCCACTTTCACCTTATGCCAAGAGAGTATATGCTGATGGAGTGGTACAACTATCCATGAACAAGGTGTGGGGTTACCCCTTGCTGTGCTAAGAGGCAGAGGATAGAGTTAAAAAATGATTATTCTCAAGTCTTAAGATCTAATCAAATTAACCTTGTTAGGTTTCTAACTTGCTTAGGACCAATTTACCTCTTTCTTCCGTCTGATTTCTCCCTTTGGGAATGGGAAAGAATGTTCATCCTATGTTTGCCCCACCATTGTATTTGGAATCAGATAACTTGTCCAGTTTCATAGGATCATAGCTGGAGAGGAATTTTGCCTTGAGATGAATCATTCTCAGTCTCACCCATAGCCAATTTAGATGAGATTTAGAGAAGATATTGAAGTTGCAGTTGATGAAATGTTTTAAAGATTTGGGGAATGTTGGGAGGAGATTAATGTACTTTCCATGTGAGAAAGACACAAATTTAAAGAGAGGAGAAGGCAGAGTGCCTTATGTTTAATTGTTATCTACCAACCCCCAATTCATGTATTGAAGTCTTAACTTACAGTATCTTAAATTATAACCTTGTTTGGAGAAGGTATTTTCATAGAGATAATTTAGTTAAAATGGAGTTATTTGGGTGGACTTTAACTCCACATGCCTGGTATCCTATAAAAGGAGAAATCTGGACACAGACATGGGTACAGAGGTGAGACAATATAAAGATGCATAAAGATAAGGTTATCCATATGACAAGAAGACAGCATTTCTTCAGAGCATTCATAATGAACAAACTGTATTGACACCTGGACTTCAGACTTCCAGCCTCCAGAACTGTCATTAATTAGTTTCTGTTATTTAAAACAACCAGTTTGTGGCATTTTGTTATGACAGGCATAAAAAAAACTAATATAATATGCATACAGTAAAACCCAACATCATAAAATACTTCAGAAGAGTACCTAGAAGAATATCTTGTGACCCTGGATAAAGGCAAAGATTTCTTATATAAAATGAAAGACTAAAATATTTTAAAAAATTATGTTTGGCTACATCAAAATGAAAAACTTTGGCTCTTAGAGGCTGTTTTAAAAATAAAAGACAACTCAAAAACAGAGATTTTTTTTTCATTTTTGTTTTTTATTTTTGTTTATTATTTTTAATTTAAAAAGAACATATCTGATAAAGGAATTATATCAAGAATATATAAACTTAATAATGAGAAAAAAAATTAACCCAATAAAAAGTGACAAAAGATCTGGACTGTTTACTAATGATATAAGGATAGAAAAAATCACTTAAAAAGATGCTTAGTATCATTAGTCATTCAGAATATGCAAACTAAAACCACAATTGGATAGCAAAACATGCCCAATAGAATGCTTAAAAAAAAAAACTGACAATACTCGGCAAGGATGTGAATCAAGTTTAACTCTTACTTGTCAATAGAAATGCAAAATGACTAAAAAAAAAGAGTTTGTCATTGTCTAAATAAAGCTTAAACGTGCATTTACCAAATAATCCATAATCTTACTGATGAATGAGTACTTGTCAAACACGTACAAGGGTATTCACACAAAAACTTATAAACAGATGTTAATAGAAAATTTATTCATAATTTACAATATCTGGGTGTGGAACCAAATTTTGCTATTCATTAAGTGTGTGTCCTTGAAAAGATTATTTTATCCCTCAACACTTTTTTCTTCTGCTATAAACAGTATCATAATAAAGATATTGTAATGAATATGAATGAGATAAACATAAAATGTTAATACAGTGCACAATAAATACTAATTTATTAGCAATTACATTTGTGTTTTCAACAATGTCTAGAACTGTACTATATAATATTATAGTCATTAGCTAGTTCCTTAGTCACACTTGCCAGATTTCAAGTGCTCGATAACCATGTGTGACTAGTGGCTATTGTACTAGCCAGCACATGTATAGAACATCCTCACCACCAAAAAATAAATTCCAGTGTACAATGTCAGACTAGCAGAATATTTTGAAAATATTAAGTATGACGTTGAACAGAATAAAAGTTGAAATCAGGACAATAATTTTCTTTCCTGTAACTGTACACTTTAAAGAAATCTGCTTCAGAATTCTAAGTTTTAGTTTATATTTTAAGTTTTCTCAAGTTTTTTAATCCAATGTCATTCTCAGTAGAAAGATAGGAAACAATTTTGTGACATCTAATAATGTCCTCAAAGTTCAGGAAAAGAAGGTATGTGCCTTTCAGATCTAATTTTAAAATACCATTCTGCATTTTCCCATTAAAGGATACTTTCATTTATCTATCTATAATTCACCTTTTTGCAAATGTGATTCAAGGCAGCAAACTTCATTTTTGCTCTTCCAGATGCAGAGAGCAACAATTCTAAACCGGGAAAATGACAATTTTAGGATTACAAAAAATAAAGTTATTTTATTTTTTTTTAATTTTACTTATTTCCAATTACAGTTGCTTTCTATATTTTTCTCATTAAATTCCCATAAATGTTATTACCAAAAAATGTTATAGAACAAGAGAAGCACTTTACATGCAATAAGTCATTATGAAATAAATGAAGAGGAAGAAGAGGATGAAAAAAATATTAAAGCAAGATAAATGGGAAGAGGGATGTCCACAACAATAACAGAGTAGAGTTCTATAATTTTATATACACAAAAGAACCAAGGCACATTTTATTTTACCCATTTATTTCAAAATAAGCACTAGATCTCTAGATTATATTTCCCTTGTTCCAATTTGTCCTCTATAGTAAATGCTTGTTCAAAATACAAAAAAAAAATCTGTCATTGAGATTTAAAACCAACAACAACCACAGATTCTCTCAAGGAACTAAGCTACCTTTCTCACTTAACTTAACATTGTAATCTTCAATAATAAAAGAAAACTGACTTGTATATTGCAGTAAAAGTAATAAATCTATTATGAAGTCTCTAAATAGAAATTATGGAAACTGGACAATTTATTGTCACCTCTTATTTTATTTAATCAGCATTTTTTTAAATTAGAACTATTGTGGTAACATTGGTTAATACCATTATATAAAATTCAGGTGTTCATTATAATTTAACATTTGTATATTCTATTATTATTTTTACCACCCAAAGTCCAGTTTCCTTCAGCTACCATATATTTGATCCTTTTTACCCACTTCACCCTACCCCTAACCCCCTATATTTGACCCCCTTTACCATGTCTACCACCCCGCTCCACCCCCACCCTCTGGTAGCCACTAGTCTATAGTCCGTGTCCATGAGTCTCTGTTTGTCCCATTCATTTGTTGCTTTCAGGTTTATATCTCACATATAAGTGATAGCATGTGATTTTCAACTTTTTCTGTCTGGCTTATTTTGCTTAGCATGTAATCAGCATGTTTTGTTTTGTTTTGTTTTGTTTTTTAATTGAGAAAGAATTTTTATATGTCTAGGTTTTTATTGACCTCAATCATAACTTTCAATTGCATTCATTCACAGATGACTGCATATTGTCCTCCATTCTTGTATTTTCTATTTGGTCAATCTGAACAGAAGGCAAAGACATCTACCGTCCTTTGACACAGTACTATATATTAGATTAAAAAGTAAATAAAAATTATTTTACCTTCAGAGGATTTTTTATGACATTAAAACCTAAAAACAGTATTAAAGTCACATTACAGGTCTTCAGTGTAGTAAAAACCTGTAATGGAAATAATGCAGTAACAATACATTTATGGGTCCCAGGTCTGGCTGTGATCAACGCTCATGGCTAAGGATAGGACTCTGGATTTAGAATGTTACATTAATGTAATAGAGTGCCTGAACCTAACTTATATAAGTATAATTTAGCTTTTATCACACATGTGGGGCAGAATGCCACTATTGTTCTATAACATATATAAAGCCAATGAAATCACCTGAGAAGCAGAAGAAGAACAAAAGAAGCACACTTCCCACAACAGAACTGCACTCCTCGCAATAGAAGCATGCTTCCCACAATAAAGTTGGTGTCTGCCATTTTGTTCTCATCTCAGGTCTTTTAGCATTCTTTCAACTGGGTGTCTCACCACTGAAACCTTCTCTTCTTTATCAGCTCAATGCTGATGTTATTTATTTTAATGCTGTAATAATAGTGTCTAGTAGATAAAATTAAATATGCACTAAAATAAACATTTGAGCTATAAACTCTTAAGAGTTTGTAAACATTATTAGAAGCAAATGAAATAAATTTCAAGAGAGCTTATATTGTAAACATTAAGACTGTGAGTTTAACTGTACTTCATAGTAGTGTGCATTTCTTCTCTCCTTTAGGACATTTCTTCTCTCCCTTAGGATTACTATGGAAAATCAGTAGGTTGGTGGATTACTCTAAACAAAGTTCATCAAAACTCAGAGGCTTTGTTACAACTACAGTAAGGACTACTGAAATCCCATATCATGATCTACCTGTGTGATTAGTGGTTTAGAAATGGTGTACTTCAGCATACAAGGAAGGCCAAAAAGTTGCTGTAACAAAACTGATGGTGGTTCCAGTTAAAATGAGGTAAACACATACCACCATTTCTCTCTCACACAACAAAATGATACTTGGACAGAATTCATGATATAGCCATTTAAGAATTCTGAAAAGTACTAAGCATAAGTATAAAGATAACATCGGAATTCAAGATACTAGTGATACAGAAGTTTGAATAAATCTCCCTCTAGTATCCCCTAGCTTAAACTCAACATAGTCTGAAACATGTAAATGGGCACTGGTGCAGACAGAGAGGGAAAGAAGAGAAGTCCTCTAGTTCTGGTTCAAGGAGGAGAAACTTCTACATTCAAATTTGAGGAAATTCTAATTTTTTGTTTTTGTATTTTGTATGTTCGTTTATTCTTTCTCTAATTCTTCATGCCCTAGCTCTTAAACAATCTTTAGTGTGCAAACAAAAACACAGGAACATTCCCCTCTGATCAGAGGAGGTCTCTGACTTTTCACCATTTGAACTTGAACACAGACACAGTAATGGAACTGCACAGTATAGTGAAATAACTAAGTCCTACGTATCTGTCCAAAGTTCTGAAAAGAAGAGACTCAGATAATTGGAAATCACAGGAGAGATTAGAAAGAGGGAGGCACTGAAGACACTGAGCCCATAAAGTTGTTAATGAAATCTTAGAATCAATCCTAAACTGTGCATGCATAGGAATCTGATCCTAATGTGCATACTAAAGAGTTTGAGAACTAAAGTAAACTAAACTAAACTAAGCTAAAGGAGAGCACTGCCAAGCAACAGAATATCATGGGTAATACACACAAAGGATAGATCTGAAAATCAGTGCAAAGAATTTGACAATATCAATTACATTGAAAGCACAACATGTAAAATGTACAATATAGATGAGAAATTATGGCCTTAACATAAATAAGCCAATTCCCTGAAGAAGCAAAAATATCAATATTCTACACAGGCAATATTCTGCATAAGCTATAAAAAAGACTGGGAGTCTCCTAACATAATATTCAAAATTTACAGCACACAAATCAAAAGTATTAAATGCACAAAGAACCAGGAAAGACTGACTTAACTCACATGGAAAAATAAAATAATCAATAGAGATGACTACCAGAATGGTGATATTAAGAGCACTACAGAACTACTCCCTGGTGAGAGGAAACATTGTTGATGAGAATCCTTTAAAACCAAAAATTTTAAGTCTGTAGAAATAGTCCCAATGAAACATAGCAAAAGAAGAAAATTTTTTTAAAAATTTACTAAATCCCGACAAGAATAGCAAGAATCTGTGATAATTGAGCCAGAAAACACTCTCTTCCTCCCCCTGCTTTAATTTGGCAAGAGAGGTGGTCTACTCTCAGCAGGTGTGACCAAAAACATAGTGTTCTCTCTACCCCAGATACCAATTAGGGGCTACAATATCTCTGAGGATGGACAAATCATTTTCATCCTCCCCATTTTCATGTTGTAAAAGCTCTACTCCAGGCAAGAGTGGATGAGTGTTCTGGAGTTCTCTTCCACCATCTAGCCACAACTGATAAGGCAGAAACTATCACATAGATGCAGCAGGACAAAAACAGTGGGACCCAGAGTATTCTCATTTAAGCTAATTTAAAGGGTGGAATCTCTATCCTGGGAAAGGCATGCCAAGAAAAGCAGAGGCTGCTGCTCTGTCAAGCAGGAATATCATTCTGAGAGAAGTGAGCCAACTCCCTACTTTAAACTCTAGAGCAATGGTATACAGTTTTATCTTTCCCCCAAGGGAACGAGAGAGGTAGACCCCAATAATAAAAGACTAAGAAGCTCACCCCAAGAGAATACACTGTACTTAGAAGAGTTCTGGAAAGTTTAAATTTAAGGATGCCATTGAATATAATGGATATTTTAGATGTAAGAAATAAGGATGAGGCTAGTAACTCCATGAGAGCAACCAGGTAACCACAGTCCAGCTAATTAACCAAAGAAACCATGGAAAGAGAAAATTAAGAAGATCCCTCCTGGGATCAG
The DNA here is from genome assembly GCA_030015415.1 of Cynopterus sphinx. Taxonomy (NCBI): domain Eukaryota; kingdom Metazoa; phylum Chordata; class Mammalia; order Chiroptera; family Pteropodidae; genus Cynopterus; species Cynopterus sphinx. Next base: position 47,369,047 of record CM057388.1, on the reverse strand, counting down.
AACAATTCTTATAGACTAACCTATAAAAGCAATCTCTGTAAAGAGGAAAGACAATAATCGAATTAAAATAAATAGCATCTATGACCCAGTGATGATTCATGACTAGGAGAAGTCTTTGATATCCACAGAGTTAAAGGGCTTGACAGAGATAACACAGAAAGTGACAAAGAAAGCCATGCTAAAACCTTGTCATTCCATTGTGACTCTTCTTATGCCTAAGGTTGTGTCCTTTGAAAATAAACAAAATAGGTATTTAAAAAATGTTACTAACAATAAAGAGGGAAATTTAATAATGAAAATGAAAATAGTCAATACACAGGAAGATATAGTGATTACAAATATATGTGCACCCAAAATGCATGAGGCAAGACTTGAAATAATGACAGAAATATAGCCAATTCAAATAACATTTGAATAACTTTGACTTTTGAATAACAGGGTTTGGGGTAGTGACCCCCATTAAGCTGAAAATCCACACATAACTTTGGACTGTCAAAAAACTTAATCATAGTTACCCCTCAGTATCCATGAGGCAAATTGGTTCTAGGCCCCTTGTGGAAACCTAATTTCACAGAAGCTCAAATCTTGTATATTGGTATAGAACAACATATACTGTAAGCCCTCTGCATTCATAGATTTCCAACCATTTTTGATACATAGTCTGTTGAATCCATGGATGTGAAACACAGGTATACAGAGGACCAATTGTATATTTATGGAAAAAATCCATGTGTCCATAATCCTACAACCTACAAACCCCATTGTTCAAAGGTCAAATGTAATCATATTCAATAAACCACTTACAATGTCAAAACAACCAAATGAAAGACAAATAGGAAATATAAGATTTGAACAATACTATAAAGCAGCTAGAACTCAAATACACCTATAGAATACTCCACCCAAAACCAGCAGAAAACATTCTTCTCAAGTACATGGAACATTCTTCAAGACAGACCATATTCTTGGTAATAAAACAAACATCAACAAATTTAAAATCATTTAAAACATGCAAAGTGTATTTTGTGACAATAAAAATAAATTAGAAAGTAATAAAATGAAGAAATTTGGAAAAGTGAAAAATATAAGGAATCTAGAAAATGTATTCCCATATTATTAATGGGCCAATGACAAGATCACAAGGGAAATTCAATAGTTAAAGATGAATAAAAATGAAGACATAACACAGAAATTTATTGAATGCAGCAAAAGAAATGCTTAAAGGGAAATTTATAGCTGTAAATCACTATATTAATAAAAAGAAAATATATACAGTGTTCACAATTAGAAAAGTTGATGTTGTTAAGATGGCAATACTCTTCAAAACAATCCATAGACTGAATGCAACACCTATTAACATGTTTGCAGCTTTTTTTTTTTTGCAGAAGGAAAATACAGTCTTAAAACTTATATGGAATTATAAAGGACTCTGAATACACAAAACAATCTTGAAAAATAGTAACAAAGTTCAAGGTCTCAAGCCTTTTAATTTCAAAACTTACTATAACACTGAAGTAAGCCTGAGAGTGTAGTTAAGGATAGATATCTTGATAAATGAAATAGAATTGAGAATCCAGAAATAATCCATATATCTATGGTCAACTGATTTTCAACACAGGGGACAAGACTATTTAAAGAATATTGTGTTCAACAAATGATTCTGGGAAAGCAAGAAATAACTATAAAAGTTTTAGAAGAAATATTATATAGGTAAATTCTTGACATTCTCAGATTTGGTAATTGTTTTATAAATATGACACCAAAAGCACAACAACAAAAAGAAATAAAATAGAGAAATTGGAATTTCTTATATTAAATGTTGTTGTTCACCAAACAACACTATCAAGAGTGAAAAGGCAATACACAGAACAGAAAAAAAATATTTGCAAATAACATATTTGATATAAATCTGGTATCTATAATATGTAAAAATCTCTAAAACAGACAAAGAAATAATTGGCAAAGGAGTTGAACAGACATTTCTCCAAAGAAGAAATATAAACAGCCAATAAAGATATGAAAAGATTCTCAATGTCAGTAGTGAAATGTAAATCAAAACCACAATGAGATACTACTTCATACCCATGAAGATAAACAAATTTTTAAAATGCAATAAATAACTATATTGCTAGTAGAACTGTGTAGTGGTGCGATCACTTTAGAACACATTTTGGTAGTTCCAGTAAAAGTTAAACAGAGGATTATCATACAACACAGTTCCACTCCTATGTACATACCCTAATTGAAAACAGGTATTAAAGCAAAAACATGTACACTAATTTTCATAGTAACACTATTCACAATAGTCAAAGATGAGAATAACTCAAATGTGCATCAACTGATAAATTGATAAATAATATGTGGTATATCTGTAAAATTGTATATTATTCAGACACAGAAAATAATGAATACTGACACAGGTTATACCGTGTATGAATCTTACAAACATGCTAGTGAAAAAAAAAACATGTAAAAGGCCACATATTGTATGATATCTAAAACAAGCAAATCCATAGAGACAGAAAGCAGATTTGTGGTAGCCAGGGGCTGAGAGATGGCATACAAAGAGTGACAGATTACTGAGTATTGAATTATACTTTCGAATGATGGAAAAAATCTGGAACAACATAGTGATTATACAGTACTGTGACTATACTTATTGTTCCTGAAATGTACACTTTAAAATAATTAAAAATATAAAATTTACATTATGTGTATTTTACCATAAAGAAAAAAAGCTCCAAGCAATAACCTAACCATTCAACTTATAAAACTAAAAAAAAAAAAGAAAGGAAAAAAAAGAAAAAAAGAGCAAACTATACAAAAGACAAGTAGGAGAAATAAAATAGCAAGATTTACAGTGAAAATAAATGAAATAAAAATTTAAAAAATACATAAAATCAACAACTTTTAGATAGACTGATAAAAAGAAAGATAATATTTAATTTATTTGAATCAGGAATAAATAATAAGACAATATTAAAAGCCTTATAGAAATAAGAATGTTTATAAGCCTAGATGGAATGGATAAATTCCTAGACATGAACTACCCAAATTAACTCAAGAAGAAATGGAAAATGCGACTAGATCTATAAGAAAAAAGAAAAAATAAAGTTCCCACAAAGAAAAGGCCAAAGTCAGATAAATTCCCTAAAGAATTCTACAAAGCTCTTTAAAAAAGAATTAACACCAATCTTTCAGAAACTCTTAAAAAATGAGAGAGAGAATACATCTCAACTCATTCTATGAGGCTGGTATTATCCGATACTAACATTAACCAGGATTATTTGGAGAAACATGGCACAGTGAGAGCCATCCACAGATCTATCTCTTTGAAACAACAATAAGCTGAACATTCAAAAATGAGCAAAAAACACCCAAACTGCATACCAGCACGTCTAACCATGGGATCTGCACATAAGAGTTATCCCAGGTCAGAAAACTGGTTGTATGGCAGTGGACTGAAAAGAAAAAAAAAAGTTGTCTCTTATACCACCAGAGCTACCTGATTTGACACCAATTGCTGGAAACCAAAAGAAAAGTACCTTCTTTGTAGCAAGCTAAAGAGAGACCTTAATATAATAAATTATTCTGGGAACAAAAGCAGAATACAGATTACATTTCCATTAAGATCCAGGCAGAGAAATAGTCCATTAAACATCATGAACAGCCAAAGTGACAAGGCATCTCAGAAAGAAAGAGAAAAATCTCCAGAAAATAAGCTTAAAGACATAGAAATATGCTGCTTACATGATAGAAAATTCAGGATAATATTTCTGAAAAACACACAGTGAGTTTTGAAATGATACATATCAAGTTTCAGGAATTGAAAAATACACCTAGATGAGCAGAGGAAGGAGACTGAAACCCTGAAAAAAAAAAAAAAACAGAATAGATCTTCTAGGAATAAAAAACACACTGCACTAGATGAAAAATGAAAAAGCAAGCTTGGGAAATAGATTCAACCAAATGGAAGAAGGATCAATGGTATCAAACATAGAAATCTAGAAATAAACCAGAAGGAAGAAGAGTGAAAACAAAGAATTAAAAATAATGAAAAAAAAATTATTTGATACCATCAGGAGAGAAAAGATAAGAATAATGAGCATTATTGAAGGTGAGGCAAAGGAGTGAGAATTAGAAAGCATTTTCAGAAATATATTTGATGATAATTTCCCAAAACTAAAGAATGAACTGGAGCTTAGAATTGAAGAAGTCAACAGAATATCCAATTACCTCAACCTAAAAGGCCTTCACAAAGACTCATTGTATTAAATTATCAAAAATCAAAGAAAAAAACAGAATTATCAGGGCAGACAGAGAGTAGAAAATGGTAATTCATAAAAGAAAACCCATTAGATCATCCTCAGACTTCTCAGCGCAAACCGTACAAGCCGGAAAGGAGTAAAATCAAATATTCAAACTATGAAGTGAAAAGAACTACCAGCCTAGAATAATGTATCCATCTAAGTTCTCCTTTAAAAATAAAGGAGTAATTAAGACCTTTTCATACATACAAAAAATGAGGGAATTCTCCACTACGAGGACTGTACCACAAAAAATACTGAAAGGGGTCAGTTCACCTAAAACAAAATGACAAAAAAATATATAATCAGGAGAAAAGTGAATATTAGGCAAATAGAAGCAAAGGAGTGCAAACCTTACTAAGAATATGACATTATAAGCTTAAATAATAAGAAGAAAATTGTTAAGCAAGATATTAATAAATGTTCAGCATACATAGGGATAAATTGAGATGACAATGATGAAAAAGAAGAGGATTCAAACATCCAAAATCACAAAGGGTAATTGGAGATAAGGCATGCACAGAAGAAAATGGTTGACTGTATGTGTGTGTGTGTGTGTGTGTGTGTGTGTGTGTGTGTGTGTGTGTATTACCATTCTTTACATATTAGTAATGGTAACCACAAACAGAAGATTCAGAACTGAAGTATATAACATGAAAAAAGAACCAGAGAAAAAACCCACAAAGACCAACTAAAATAAATAAAATGGAAACACAAGGACAAGGAAGCAATGGAAACACCGAGTACCATAAAACAAAATATAAAAATGCTATAGGAAAACCTCATATTTAAATAATTACCCAAAATGTAAAATGAGCAAGCTCACCAAAAAAAAAAGACACAGAGTTGCAGAACGGATCACAAAAAAAAAAAAAAAAAAAAAAATCCAACCATATACTACCACCAGGAGATACATATCAACTTCAAAGATAAAGATAGACTCAAAGTGAAGGGGTGGAAAATGATTTTTCAAGCAAATAGCATTCAGAGAAAGGTGAGGGTAGCAGTACTAACATTATACAAAATAGACTTCAAAATAAAAAGGTAAAGAAAGATACTGAGAAACACTTCATAATGATAAAGAAAAACATGCAACAAGAAGACATAACACTTATCAACATCTATGGTTCCAATCAGGGAGCCCCAAAATATGTAAAACAATTACTAACAGAACTAAAAGGAGAAACATAGCAAAACACTATTGTAGTAGGGGACCGATCATTCAAACAGAAAATCAGTAAGGAAATAACATCCTTAAATGACACGTTAGACCAACTGGACATAATTGATATTTATAGAGCTTTCCATCCCCAAGCAGCTGCTTGTACATTTTTCTCTAGTGCACATGGAACACTCAAAAGAATTGACCACATACTGGGACTCAGAGATAGACTCAACAAATATCAAAGGTTTGAAAACAAACCAACCATATTCTTTGATCATAATGCTTTGAAACTAGAGATCAATGGCAGAAAGAAATAAGGAAGAACCACAAATGTGTGAAGATTAAACAACATGCTTCTAAAGAACAACTGGGTCAGAGAAGAAATAAAGAGAGAAATCAAGATACATAGAAACAATGATAATGATAGTACAAGATATCAAAACTTTTGGGACACAGCAAAAGTGTTCATAAAAGGAAAGTTCACATCATCACAAGTCTATCTCCAAAAACAAGAATGACCACAAATTAAAAAAAAAAAAAAACTATTGTTTCATCTTAAAAAACTATTGTTTCATCTTAAAAAAGAAAAGGAAGAACACATGAAGCCTAAAGTCAGCAGAAGGAAAGAAATGATCAAAATTAGAACAAAAATAAATGAAATTGAATACAAACAAACAAAAATAGAAAAAAATGCAACAAAGTGGTGGTTTTTTGAGAAGTTTAATAAAATTGACAAACCACTGGCTAGACTTAAAAAAGAGCAATAGGACACAAATCAACAAAATTAGGGGTGAAAGCAAGGAAATTCCAATGACATCACAGAAATACAAAGGATCATACAACAATACTATGAAAAAGTATATAACACCAAATTTATAACCTAGAAGAAATGGACCAGTAATTAGAAAGTTAAATCTTCTTAGTCTGAATCAAGAAGAACTGGAAAATCTAAATAGACTGATCAGTGGTATGGAAATTCAAATGATCATCAAAAACCTACCAGAAAGTAAATGGCCAGGACCAGATGGCTTCACCAGTGAATTCTACAGAACATTCAAAGAAGATTTAATACCTATTCTCCTCAAACTCTTTCCCCCAAAAAAGAAATAAAAAAGAGGAGGCAAGACTTCTCAACTCATTTTATGAAGCCAATACTACTCTGATAAAAAAAAAAAACATGGATAACTCAAATAAAGAAAACCACACACCAGTCTTTTGTGAACACAGAGGCAAATATTTTTAATAAGATACTAGTGAACTGAATAGAGCAACATAATAAAAAGTTTATGCTCCATGATCAACTGCCCTTCATCTCAGGGGCACAGGGATGGCTCAACATACACAAATCAATGAATGTGATACACCACATAAGCAAATTAAAAATAAAAATCATATGATTATATCAATAGATGCAAAAAAATCCTGTGACAAGATTTAGCATCCATTTATGATAAAAACACTTAACAAAATCTGTATAGAAGGAAAGTACCTTAGCATAATAGAGGTCATATATGACAAACTTTCAGCCAATATTATACTTAATGATGAAAAACTAAAACCCTTCCCTCTAAGATCAGGAACAAGGCAAGGCTGCCCACCATTGCACTGTTATTCAATATAACATTGGAGGACCTAGCAAGTGCAATCAGAAAAGAGAAACATATAAAAGGCTACCAAATAGCAAACAAAGAAGTCAAACTGTCACAATTTGCAGAGGACGTGGTTCTCTATATAGAAAACCTGAATCACTCCCCAAAACACTACTAGAAACAATAAAAAATACAGCAAAGTTTCTGGATAAGAAATCAGTGTTCAAAAATCCATAGTGTTCTTATACTCTATTAATGAAGTGTCAGAAAAAGAAGTAGAAATAATAACTCCTTTTGTAATTGCAACAAAAATGAATAAAATACCAAGAATAAATCTAACAAAACATGCTAAGGACCTATATAATGAAAACTACAAGGTCTTACTTATTAAAAAAAATTGATGAAGATACAGAGAAATAACAAGATATTTCATGTTCTTATGTTTGAAGAATCAACATAGTTAAAATGACCTTATTACCTAAAGCATTATACAGATTTAATGCAATCCCCATCAAATGCCCATTGGCATTTTTTAAAGAAAAAAAAATTATCAGATTTCTATGGGAGCACTAAAGACCCTGAATTGCAAATGTCATCTTGAGAAAAAAAAAAAAAAGGCTAGAGGCATCACTCTGCCTGACTTCAAATCACACAACAAAGCAACAGTAATCAAAACAACATGATATTGGCAAGAAATCAGATACTGGAACCACTGGAAAAAAATCGAGAGTACAGAAGTAAATCCACATTTATATGGGTAAACAATTTTTAAGAAAAAAGCCAAAATCATGCAGTGCTGAAAGGAAAGCCTCTTCAATAAATGGTGCTGGGAAAACTGGAAAACCACCTAAAAATAAATGAAATGACTACTATCTATCACCACACATCAAAATTAACTGAAAATGGACTAAAGTCTGAAACATAATGCCTGAAACAATAAAAGCATATAAGAAAACATAGGAACTAAACTCCTGGACCTTGGACTTAAGGAGGATTTTATGAATTTGACATCGAAAGCAAGGAAAATTAAAGCAAACATAAATAAATGAGACTACATCAAACTTAAATGTTTTTACTCAGCAAAAGAAATCATCAAAAAGGTAAAGAGACAACTATGCAAATGGGAAAATATATTTGCAAGTGACACCTCTGATAAGGGCCTAATATTCAAAATATACAAAGAAATCATACAACTGAATAACAACAAAAACAAAACAAAACAAAAAACAAATGATCCAATCAAAAAATGGGCAGAGGACCTGAACAGAAACTTCTCCCAGGAAGAGATGCAAATGGCCAACAAATATTTCAAAAGATGCTCTGCATTGCTAGCTATTAGGGAAATGCAAATTAAAACCACAATGAGATACCATCTCACATCTGTTAGAATAGCTATAATCAACAGGACAAGTAGTAACAATTGTTGGAGAAGATGCAGAGAAAATGAAGCCTCATATACTGCTAGTGGGACTGGAAATTGCTATAGTCACTGTAGAAAACAGTATGGAGATTCCTCCAAAAACTAAGAATGGATCTACCATATGACCCAGCAATCCCTCTACTGGGTATTTACACCAAACTTGAAAACACATATCTGAAAATATATTTGCACACAGATGTTCATTGCAGCATTATTCACAGTGGCCAGGACATGGAAGCTACCAAAGTGTCTTATAATAGATGACTGGATAAAAAATCCTCGGTACATATACACAGTGGAATATTACTCAGCAGTAAGAAGAAATGCAATACTGCCATTTTCAACAAAATGGATGAATCTCAAGATCATGAAGCTAAGCATAATAAGCCAGACAGAAAAAGATGAAAATCACATATCCCGTATATGTGTGACATAAACCTCAAAGCAACAAATGAAAAGGACAAATAAACAGAGATTCATGGACATGGGCTATAGACTAATGGTTACTAGAAGGTAGGATGTGGGGGAGGAGAGAGGAGGTAGACAGGGTAAAGGGGGTCAAATTAGGGGGGTTAGGGGAGGGTGAAGTGGGTAAAGGGGATCAAATATATGGTAGCTGAAGGAAACTGGACTTTGGATGGTAAACACACAATAGAATATACAGATGTCAAATTGTAATGTACACCTGAAAATTATATAATTTTATTAACCAATGTTAACTCAATAAACTTAATTTAAAAGTAAAAATAAAATAAATAATGTAAAATAAAATAGAATAAAAATTTCACAAGAATAGAAAGCTACCATACATCTTACAAATATAGATGCAAAAATTATCAACAAAACACTAACGAACCAAATCCAGCAACACATAAAAAATGTTGTATACCATGTCCAATTAAGATTTATCTCAGGAATGACTTAACAAAGAAAAATCAATTATTGTAATACACTATGTCTATAGAATAAAGGACCAAAGCCATATTATCATAACAATAGATCCTAAAAATGTGATAAAATGCAATACCATTTTTATTAAAATACATTCTCATCTACAGCAAGGAATAGAAGAAATTTACTCAAAATGAAAGAGGGTGTCATAATTAATGGTGAAAATCTGATTGCTTTCCCCCTGAGATAAGGAAAATATAAAGGATGTCTATTATTGCCACCTCTGTTCAAAAGTGTACTGCAGTTTCTGGATATAATAATTAGTCAAGCAAATAAAATGAAAAGTAACAAGACTGGTAAACTATCTCTATCTGCGAATAACAGTCTTTTACACAGAAAATTCTAAGAAATTAAATTTTGAAAACTATTAAATTAATAAAGTAGATTGACAAGTTTATAGAATACAAAATCAATATATAAAATAAATATTTTTATAAATACTTAAAAAGAACACAATGAAATTGAAAGAATAATTTTATTTACAATAATACCTAAACTAATACAACTTTTAAGCAATGCATTTAACCACAGAAGTGAAAAATGTATAATATCTACAAACATACAACTCTAAAATTCAGTAATTGAAAGACAATTATCCCAATTAAAAATGGACAAAAGGTATTAATAGACCTTTCTCAAATGAACTATACACCAATGGTCAATAAACACATGAAAACATGTTTAACATCATTATCCTTCAGGGAAATGAAAATTCAAAAAAAAGGAGAGATTTTCTGAAAGTCATTGCTTTCATCCTTGCAAGAGAAAAAAAAAACCTTAGCAAACTGAAATTAAGACTTCTTCTTAGATCCATCAAAGAATTGGGGTGACAGGTTAAACCTTTGTCTTCAAAATTGTAAAGGCAGGTGAATGCACATAATCACAACTTATGAGAACAAAAGCCTAGGAAAAGAAATTTACCATTAGAGCCAATATGAAGGTGTAAAAATTAAACTATAAGTGATGAAATGCCAAAGGTTCAGTCTTGACAAGCTTGAGAGTTAAAAACTCCAGTGAGGGTCATTCTTGAGGGATCTCCACACTTTAGCAGTTTTAGAACGAAGAGACCTACCAGTTTTAAATAGTGAAGATCATAGAAAATCCCTTAGTGCTTTTGGCAGAAGAAAGGGAAAAGTAGCCATTTTGAAATATACACCAACATTCTATTTTTCTAATAAAAATGTTTTTAGAGACTCTTTTTTTTTCTTCTGACACCTATAGCATTAAACACAGTTTAAAACAGCTAGATTAAAATAAAACCTCACACTAATAAGCCAATTTACCTAAGTTCCTTTAGCTTATACATCTTGTTCAGCTTGCAAGGTAGATGGGGTAAAAAGGGTCAAATATAGGGGGTTTCGGGGATGGTGAAGTGGGTAAAGAGGATCAAATATATGGTAGGGAAACTGGACTTTGGGTGGTAAACACATAATAGAATATACGCATGCCAAAAGATAATGTACACCTTAAAATTATATAATTGTATTAGCCAATGTTACACCAATAAATTTTATTTAAAAATACATACATACATACATATATACTAAACAAATAACCAAACAAACAGAAAAAAACCACAGTTTAAAAAATACAGAGCAAGCATCAAAACCAGACTCAGGTATAGCGGAGATTTTAGAATTATCAGACTAAGAATTAAAAATAACTATGATCAAAATGTTAAGGGTACTAATAAAAAAAAAAGTAAATGACATTCAAGAAAAGGTGAGTATGTAAGCAGAAACACGGAAACTCTAAGAAATATAAAATATAAAATTCTAAAATCTAAAAACTATAAGAAAAATAATAAATGACTTTGATATTATCATCTGTTACTAGACATAAATATAAAGAATCAATGAGCATGAAAAAGGGCAATATGAACTTTGCAAACTTAAAATCAAAGAGAAAAAGAACAAAAAGAATGGAGTAGAATATCCAAGAACTGTAAGAAAATTATGAAAGGTACAACATATATGTGATTGGAATATCAGAAGTAGAAAGAAAAATAGAAAGGGACAGAATATTTGAATAATGAAATGCTTATTACATACACCAAAATACACATCCAGGAAGCTCGGAAAATAAGAAAAGAAGAATAATATATTTTTTTCTTTTCTTCCACCACAGCTAGGTATAACATGTTCAATCTGAAGAAAATCATGAAAAGAAAATAATGAAATAAGCAGGCAGAGGGAAAATCATCCTTGTATAGGAGCAAGAACAAGATGTACATCAGTCTTCTCTTTAAAAATACATACAAGCAAGAAGAGAGTGGAATGCAATATTTAAAGTGCCAAAAGAACCAAAAACATCAATCCACAATTATTTACCAAGTGACATTATCCTTCAAAAGTAAAAGATAAAGATTTTGTCAGACAAGCAAGCATTGAGAGATTGTTTTCACCAGTAAAATAGCAAGAAAAAAATGTTAAAAGAAGTTCTTTAGAAAGGAGAATTATATAGGTCTGAGATTTAGAACTATTTTTAAAAGGAAGAGGATTAGAAAAAAAATGAAAGTAAATTGAAATCTGTTATTATCCTTATTCTTAAGTGATTTTGTAGTTAACCAAATATTCAAAATTGTAAGAGCAACAAGAAATCTGGCAGCTTAAAACATAGATAAGCAAAATAAGTGACAGGAGAGAGGAATTAGGAATACTCTGTTATAAGGAAACTGCATTAACTGTAAGGTATTGGAGATAGTGTTATTTTAAAACAGATTTGAATTAGTCATGGGAGAGGAGGAGGTAGATCTGGAAAAAGTGATCAAATATGTGGTGACAGAAAAAAATCTAACTATGGGCTGTAAACATGTAATGATATATATACATATACACATATTTATTTATTTATTTATTTATTTATTTATATTATTTATATTTATATTATGTATATGTATATTTATATTATGTATATGTATATTTGCATTTATATTTACATTTACATTTACATTTATATTTATTTAATACTGCTACATTATACACCCAAAATTTACTAGGTATCATTAACTCATGTCACCATAATATAAAAAATAAAATAAGTCATAAATGTATATTAAAAAACTCTATAATAAACAAAAAAAACATCAAAATAAGAAGTATATTCAGAATTTTAAATGATAAGATAAAATGAAATTAAATGCAATGGTCTGTTAAAACTAGAGAGATAGAAGAGTCAAAAGCAGAAACAAAAAACAAGGGCAATGAATAGAAAATTATTACAGATATGATAGATATTAATTAAAGTATCTCAATAGTCACTATAAATGTCAATGGTCTGAATACACCAATTAAAAGGCAAAGTATCATAGTTAATAAAAAAAAAACATTCAAGTACATTTTATTTTATAAAAACTAACTTTCAACATAAAGACAGATTGATTAAAAGTAAAGGGATTGGGATGATGTCAGAAACATGGCAAAATGAGGACGACCCAGATTTCTCTCCTTGAAACAACAGCAAGCTAAACATCTAAAACCGAAAAAAAAAAAAAAAAAAAAAAAAAACAAAAAAAAAACAAAACAAAACACCCAACCTGCACATCGGCATATTTGAGCATGGAATTTGTGCATGAGGTAATACACGTCAGAAACTCAAGAGTCTGGGAGTAGACTAGGAGAAACAAAGAAGCTGCCTATCACAGTTGGAGCTCCCTGCAGGAGAAGGAGGAGGGGAGAAGTTGTGGTGGGTTCCCTGAACAATCCTGCTTGGGAGAGCTGTAAACTCCATGTGTCTGGCGGCAGTGCCCAGGGATTACAGCAGAAAACAGAGAAGTAGGGATGGCAAAGTATCAGGAATGGCAGAGAAGCAACAGTTGACTACTACCAGCCTTCATTGCAAAATGTGAGGCTGAGCTAAGCCCACATCCCAAAACCAGAGGGCCACTTTCCTCATATCCTCTAAGACCTAACACAGCAGAGCCCTGGGGAAATCTGAGCAAATGCTACTGAAACTGTTGCTAACACTGACAGGGACTGAGGTTAAGGGTAGTGAGAAAGATTGAATATTTATTAGGAAAAAAGGCATTATTAAAACTGTATATAATGCAGGGATTCAAGAGGTTTAGATGCCACCTACTAGAAATCAAAAGAAAAATGCCTTCTTTGCAATAGGCTAAAGAGAGATCTTTATATAATAAATCTTTCCAGAAAAAAAGCACAATACATTTTGATTAATGATCAAGCAGAAAAATAGTCTATTAAACACCATGAACAGCCAAGGTGACAAGGCATCTCAGAAAGAAAAAATAATCTCCAGAAAATAAGCTTAAACACATAGAAATATGCAACTTAAATGAAAGAATTCAGAATGGCATTTCGGGGGGGCGCGGGAAACTCAACGATATCCAAAGTAATTTAGATCAACAATTCCAGAATTTTTAAAAAAAAAAAAAAAAACAAGTATATTAGCAAAATTAGTTCTTTTAGCAAGGAGACTAAAACCCTTAAAAAGAACCAAATAGGAATTCTAGAGATCAAGAATGAACTGAAAGAGATGAAGAATGAAATAGCAAGCTGGGAAATGGAGCTGACCAAAAGGAGAAGATCAAAGATAGAAATTTAGAAATAAAGCAGAAGGTAGAAAAGAGAACCTCAAGAATGAAAAATAATGAAAGAAAATTACAAGAACTAACTGATACCATCAGGAGAGGAAACATAAGAATAGTGGAAATTCTTGAAGGAGTGGAAAATGAGCAGGGATTAGGAAGCATTTTCAGACAAATAGTTGATGAGAATTTCCCAAATCTAAGCAATGAACTGGAGCTTGGAATTCAAGAAGTCAACAGAAAACCCAATTATCTCAACCCAAAAAGGCCTTCTCCAAGACACAATGTTTTATATGATCAAAAAATCTATAACAAAGAAAGAATTTTCAGTGGAGCCAGGGAAAAGAAGTTGGTAACCTATAAAGGAAAATCCATTAAAGTATCCATGGACTTCTCAGCACAAACCCAACAAGCCACAAAGGAGTGAGCTACAGTATTCAAATTATTAAATGAAAGGAATTATAAGCCAAGTATAATACATCCAGCAAAGCTCTCCATTATATATGAAGGAGAAATAAAGATATTTCCAGACATACAAAAATTGAGGGAATTCTTCACTATAATGCCTGCACTACAGGAAATACTGAAAGGGGTCAGCTCATCTGAAACAAATTGACAAAAAAAATAAATAATTAAGAGTACGGAGACTGGTGGGCAGACAGTAGCAGAGGAGTGCAACCCTTACTAAGAACGGGGCATTATAGATTAAACAATAAGAGATTTGCTATAGCAAGTTAGCAAAAACATTCAGCATACATAGGGACAAATTAAGACAAAAATGGCAGAAAAGGGAGGATTGAAAGATCCAAATTTGCAAAGGGGAAAGTAGATAAGGCACACACAGAAGAAAATAGATGCCTGTCTATATATAATTATCCTCTACATATTCATAATGGTAAAAGTAAAGAGATTATAGAAGACATACAATGCTAACACCAACCAAAGGAAAGCTGGAGTTATTTTATTAATTTCAGACCAACCAGATGTCACAGAAAAAAAAAATATCAGTGGTAAAGAAGTTTATTGCATAATGATAAAGGGGTCCATTCTCCAAGAAGACATAACAATGCTTTTGGTGAATGTGCTTAACAATGAAACATCAAGATTTGTGAAGCAAATGTTGGAACTGATGAAACTGCAGGCAGAAAAAAAAAACTAATTCATTTCAATAGTTGGAGATTCAACACTCATATATCAGTAATTGACAGGTCCAGCTAGCAGAAAAGAAAGACAGAGTTGAACTAAATAGCACCATCAATCAACTAGACCTAATTGACATTTATAAATCGTTCATCTCAAAACATCAGAATATATATTCTTCTCAAACTACTTTGAATATTCTCCAAGACTAAACACATTCTGGGCCATAAAACATGACTTAACTACTGAAAAGAATAGAAATCATACAAAGTGTGCTCTCAGATCCCAGAGAAATTAAAGTAGAAACCAATAACAGAAAGATACCTGAAAATTCACAATACACAGAGATTAAACAGCACATTTTTATATAATATATAGGCTGAAAGAAAGTTCTAGATAAATTTAAAATGTTTTGAAACAAATGAAAATACAAAATTTATTAAAATTGGTGGAATGTGATGAATACAGTGCTTAGAGGGAAATCTATAGAATTGTGAGTATATATTACAAAGAAAAAAGATATCAAATGAATTATCCAAGCTTCCATCTTAGAAAAGAAAAAAAAAACATGAAATTAAATTCAAAGAAAGCAGAAGAAAATTAGTAATAAATTTAGAGCAAAAATTAATACTTTTTTTTAAAAAGCCTAATTATTTGAAATGATCAATAAAATGTATAAACTTCTAAGTAGGCTAAGAAAAAAAATTAAAAAATAGAAGACATAAATCACTAATATTAGAAATGAAAGAGAAGCCATCACCACGGATGCTATAAACATTAAAAACTAAGAAAGGAATTTAAAAAATAATTGTGCTCACAAATTTGATAACATAGGTGAAATGGAATAATTCCTAGAAAGATACAAATTACTAAAATTCACACAAAAGAAATAGATAATCTGACCCATATCTACTAAATAAAGCAAATCCACAATTAATAACCTTCTAAAACAGAAAACACCGGGCCCCAATGTGTTCACTAGTAAATAATACCAAACATTTAAAAATATATATATCAATTTTCTACAATTTCTTAAAGAAAATAGAAGCAGAGGGAACATGTTCTAACTCATTATATAAGGCAATAATTTCACTAATATCAAAACCAGACTAAAATATATTTTAAAAAATAAAAATTCATACTCTCATAAACATAAGTGTAAAAGTCTTTAACAAAATATTAGCAAATGGATTCCAATAATGTATTAAGATTATGCACCATTATCAAGTAAGACTTAGACCAGATATGCAAGTTGAGCTCAACTTACAAATTCAGTTATTATAATCTGTCACATCAAGAAGAAAAGGAACAAAATTATATAGTCATAAATAAATGCAGAAGCATTTGACAAAATTCAAAACATTCATCATAGAAATTCTCAATAACTTGAGATAGAAACTTGATAGAAACTTCCTCACCTTGATAAAAAACATCCATAAAAATCCTACATTTAACATTATAATTAATGGTGACAGACTAAATTTTTTCTGCTGAAATCATGAATAAAGTATTAATGTCTTCTATCACCACTTATCTTTAATATCATACCAGATGTCTTAGCTAATGGAAGAAAAAATAAAAGGAAATGCAAGGTACATGGATGAGAAAGGAAGAAATAAAATTAACTTTGTAGGTAATATAATTGTGTACATAGAAAATCTCAAATAATCAATTAAAAAACTCATACTAATAAGCGATTATAGCAACATTACAGAAAACAAGGCTAACAAACAAAATTATATTTTTACATATAAGCAATAAACAATTGACATTTGAAATTAAAAATACAACTTCATTTGTAAGAGCACCAAAAAAATAAAATAATTAGCAAAAATTAAACAAATTATTAAAAGTATAATAGGAAAACTACAAAAATTTGATGATAGTAATCAAAGTAAATCTAAATAAATAGATATTCCATGTTGATTAATCTAAAACTCAATAATATTAAAATGTTAGTTTTTTTCAGCTTTATCTATACAATCAACACAATCCCAATCAAACTTCAAGGAAGTTATATTTTTTTTTCTGAAATTGACAAACTCATTTTAAGGATCATATTAAAATGCAAAATCACAGAATCAACAACATGATACCGAAAAAGTAAAACAAAACCAAAGAACTGACACTGTGCTACTTAAAGACTTACTATAACGCCACAGTAATCAAGACAGAGTAGTGTTGGTGAATGGATAGACAAACAGATCAATGTAATAGAGTTGAGAGCCCAAAAATAAACTCACAGACAATATCATCAATTGATCTTTGATGAAGGAGCAGAAGCAATTTAAAAAAAAAATCATAGTGTTTTCACCAAATATTACTAGAAAAGTTGCACATCCACATAAAAAAAATGAATATAGGTATCGACCTGACATCACTCACAAAAGGTTCACACAAAAGGCAGCAGATCAAACTGTAAAATATAAAATTATACACATTCTAGAGGGTAATGTGGAAGAAAACCTAAGTTACCTTCGATTTGGTAATAATGTTTTAGACACAGTACTAAAAGTATAAAGTATAAAAGAAATAAAATTTGTAATTTATTAAAATTAAAGTCTTATTTTATGCCAAAAGGCTGTTGTGAGAATGAAAAGGAAAATTTTGAAATTTCGCCTAGGTTTTTTGAGAAAATCTTGCAAAGGCTTGTTCCAAAGTATACTAAGTATTTTTAAAACAACATTAAGAAAACAACCTAATTAAAAATTTAACAAAAGATCTGAGCATACAGCTAATGAATGACACACAGATGGCAAATAAGCATATGAAAACATGTTCAATATCATATATTTTTAAGGAACTTCAAATTAAAACAAAAATGATATATCCTTCATGTCTATTAGAACATCAAAGATACTGACACCACCAAACAGTGGCAAGGATGTAGAGCAACAGGAATTCACATTCACTACTGGTGGAAATTAAAAATGGTACAACCACTTTAGCAGACAGATTGGAACATTTTTACAAAACTAAAAATACTCTCACTTTATGATCCAACAACTGTGCTCCTTCATATTTACCTAAATGCATTAAAAATTCAGGTCTACACATAAACTTGGATGAAGATATTTATAGCAGTTTCAATATTAATTTCTAAAATTTGGAAGCTACCAAGATGTCCTTCAATAGGTATGATTAACAAAACACACACACACACACAAATAAAAACAAAACAACAACAACAACAACAAAAAACTGAAACATCTATACAATGTAATGTTATTCAATTTAAAAAAATGAACTTTCAAGATACAAAATTACATAAAGTCACTGCAAATGCAGCATATTGCTATGTCAAAGAATTCCAGCTTTGATTCTGAGAAGATGGCAGACTAGGTAAATGCAGAGTTTGTCTCCTCCCAGGACCGCATTAAAATTACAAACAAATTATAAAATAATCAACATGGAGAATCACCTGAAGTCCAGCTGATCATAACACTTATGTCTGATAATATGAAGGAGCCACATCAAAGCCAGTAGGAGGGGCAAAGTCGCTAATCGGGCTGGACCCACATCCATGGATGGGGAGGATCACAGGGAGGGAGAGCAAGGCTACAGAGACTCTCCTGAAGGAGAGGTGGGGTCCTGGTCTCACCTGGGGGCTCTCCAGCACAGGGTCCCAGCCTAAGGAAGAGGAGATTCCAATAACTCTGACTATAGAAACTAGAGGGGATTTTGGCCATCTGGGTGAGACAGAAGGAGACTGAAACCCTAGAAATTACTTTGGAGGACCTGCACAAAGGTTTTCTGACCTACAGGCACTCACCCAGGACTGTGGGTATGAGGCTGGGGTGGGGTTCATTCTGAAAAAGTCTCCATTACCTGGAGTCATAACAAGGGCTGGAAAGGCAGTCACCATTGTCCCTTAGTCCAGCACCCCTATAGGGTGACCTACGAAACATGCCAGCTTGATTGTGCAGACTCCTCTCACAAGTCATTAGGAAGCACTGGTCTGAGGGGAGCAGCCCACTCTACCTAACCTGAAGATTGCCTGGGACAGGTGTTATTGGCTTGCTGCTAAGCTCACCTCCTAGTGATTCAGAACCATGTGTTCACAGTTGGGTAGCTATGTTGTGAGTGGTCCTTCCAATTCCAGCAAAAGTGGCCAGCCCTTTAAGTTACATTTCCATTCTCAGCAGGCAACCAGTGTTGTGAGCCACATTTCAAAGATAGGGTTAGGCAGATCTCTGCTGCTAACTTGAACTTGGGTGGATATCAGAGACTTGTGGGCTTGTCTCAGACAGCAACTAGTCTTGGTGTGATCTGGGTCTTCTGTTGGAACTCACAACAGTTACCAAATTTGCAGCAAGTTTGAGGCAGTATATATTTCACTGCCATGGTCTCTCTGAGACCCTGCCCCACCATACCCAAAAATTGCTCAGGTGGCCCACTGACAGTGAATTGACACAGCCCTGCCCTTCCCCACCCCTGATTGCATAGTTCACACAGGCAAAAACTTTGGCTGGCACAGGGTGATCACTGAATGGAAATCAATAGCATGCAGACTTGCAACTTGCAATAGTTGCAATATTGTGTCCAGAGAGCACAGGAGTCTGTGGGAACACTCCCGATAGCAACTGGTCTCACTCTGTACTAGGTCTACAGTGGGAATGCCCAGACATAGAAGTTGCAGCAAAATATAGGATATATTAGCCAAACGAATCTTGTCTCCTTGAGATCCCATTTCTACCAAGCCATAAAATGCCTATAGCCCATTGACAAGCAGCCTCTCGTGCCCTGGTTGGCTCTGGGGTTGAGCAGTGATCGCAGGCAACAGACCTGGGCTAGCACAGTGAGCACATTTTGAAGAAAACAGTTGTGCAAAGACCACTGCTGCCTGTACAAGCTACAATATCTCTTAAGGGGATTACAATGGTCTGTATTGGCCTGACAGCACTCAACTCCCTGAGTTCCTACCCCATCCAGTATACAAGTGCCCTTTCCACATTGATTGGCAACTGTCCTTGCTCTGGGGTAGCACATTTAGACCAAGGGTGGGCAGCAGTTGACCTTACTATGAGTGGAAACTTGTACAGCAAAGCACAGAGACAGCGTGGGCACATAAACTGGCACTGCAGTGGCAGGGGAAAATTTACTCACTAGACCTAGGAGATACCCAGGGTCCCTGCACCACTCAACACGCACATCACCCAGAGGCTCATCCAGTTTTGGAGACTTACAGGCAACCAATAGGCTGTATCAGGACTTGAGGAGCACTGGTCCCTCTGCTAAACGCCATAGGTCAGAGATGGGTAATAACTGCGAGCCGCATACAGCACTATCTCTTCCACTTACCTATAGATGTAGCATTAGGCAACAACCACCAGCAGATCACTTTGTAGTTCTCACTGGGTAGCCCAGAGTAATCAAAAGCAGCAATTGACCTTTACCTAAGGGGGAGCCCTTCCCCAGAGGCCACAAAACCAATGCATCTGGAAGCAGGCACTGAACCACAATGAGCAACTCCTGACTGCTTCCAGTAATGATACACAGAAATGGTGGTTGCAGTAAATACACAAGCCTGCTATGGCATATCCTACTCAGTGGGGTCACCCCCCACACAACTACTCTTATCTTGACAGTGCAGCCATTTCCCACATAGTAAGCTTGAATGTTAATCCCACCCACTGATCTACTAACAACAGTAAAGGCTTGACGACAACAGATCACACACAATCCACACAAAGGTCACCTCAAGAACTCCTGACACAAGGGATCAGAGAGAGTGAGACACTGGACCACACAGGATCCTTCTCCATTAGGCCATTTGGTCAAGGCAGAGAGATGAAACAAATATTCCTGACACAACGGAAAGAACACAGGAAAGCTAATAAAATGAGAAAACAAAGAAACATGCCACAAATGAAACAACAAGAGAAAACTCCAGAAAATAAGCTAAATGAAATGGAGGTAAGCAACCTACCAGAGTCAGAATTCAAAATAATAGTTATAAGGATGCTCAATGAACTTATAGGGAGAATGGATGAGGACAACAGCATAAAAAAGGATAGAGAAACCCCCCAAACAAATGAACCAGAGAGAAATGAGGAATACAGAAACTGAAATGAAGAATACACTTGAAGGATTCAACAGTAGATTGGATGAAGCAGAAGTCAGACAGAATCAGCAAATTGGAAGAAAACAAAACAACAGAAGAAAAGGAAAAAAAAGAATTTTAAATAATGTGGAGAGATTAAGAGACCTCTGGGACAACATGAAGCTTGAAAACAATTGGATCATGTGAATACCTGAAGAGGAAGAGAGAGAGAGAAAGGAACTGAGAATCTATTTGAACAGATATTGACAAAAAAAATTAGACATACAAATTCAGGAAGCAAAAAGAGTCCCAGAGAAGAAGAATTCAAACAGACTCACACCAAGATACATCATCATTAAAATGCCAAAGTTCAAAGACAAAGAGACAATCTTAAAAGCAGCGATAGAAATAAAGCTAGTTACTTACAAGGGTACCCCTGTAAGAATGTCTGCTGATTTTTCACTAGACACTTTACAGGCTAGAGGGAATGGCAAGAAATATTCAAACTTGTGAAAACCAAGAATCTACAGCCATGAATACTCCACCCAGCAAGGCTTTTAATTAAAATGGAAGGTGAGATAAAAAGCTTCCCAGACAGAAAAAAGCTTAAGGAATTTATCACCAACAAGCCAGTATGACAAAAAAATGTTAAATCAAGTTTAGAGAAACATGGCAGAGTGAAAGATGTTCCCAGATCTCTCCACTTAAAACAATAAGCTGGACATTTAAAACTAAAATAAGTAAGTAAGTAAGTAAGTAAGTAAGTAAGTAAGTAAGTAAGTAAGTAAGTAGGTAGGTAGGTAGGTAGGTAGGTAGGTAGGTAGGTAGATAGATAGATAGATAGATAGATAGATAGATAGATAGATAGATAGATAGATAGATAAATGATTAAAATTGAAAAAAAAAAACACAAAGTGCACACCAGCAAATCTGAGCTTGGAATCTACGCATAAGAGCTACCACAGGTCAGAACTCTGGGTGTTGAGTGGTGGACTGGAAGAAACAAGGAAGCTACCTGTCCCAGCCAGAGCTCCCATTAGGAGGAAGGGGTAGGGAAGTAGGTGCAGAGAGTTCCCTGAGCAGACCTGCCTAGGAGAATTGTGAGTTCCATGCAGCCAGAGGCAAGGCCCAGTTATCAGGACAGAAAGCAGAGAAGCAGGACAGCAGAGAAACTGCAGTTAATTTATGCCAGCTAGGATTGCAAAACCAAAGCTGAACTGCAGTCCCCATCCTTCAACCCAGAAGGCCACTCACTGCATATCCTCTGAGACTGAACCCTATTGATCTCCAGAAAAATCTGAGCAAATGCTACCAAAACTGTTACTAAAACTGACAGAGACAGAGACTGAAAGTAACAAGCAAAATTAAACATCAATAAGAAAAAAAAGCATTATTAAGGATTTATGCAAAGCAGAAATCCAAGAGGCTTAGAAGCCACCTACTGGGAAAAAAAAGTGCCTTCTTTGTAACAGGCTAAAGAGTGATCTTTATATAAAAGACTTTCTTTCTGGGAAAAAAAAAGGCAAAAAACAAGTCCATAAATGCACAGGCACAGAAGTAGTCCATTAAACACGTTGAACAACCAAGGTAACAAGAAAGAGAGAAAAATCTCCAGAAAATAAGCCTACAGACATAGGAATATGCAGCTTAAATGACAGAGAACTCAGAATAGTACTTCTGAAAAAAAAAATCTCAGTGAGATATGAAATTATTCATATCAAGAATTGAAAAAACAACTAGATAACCAGAATGAGTTTTTGTTTGTTTGTTTGTTTGTTTTTTAGCAGGGAGATTGAAATCCTCAAAAAGAACAGAATAGAACTACTAGAGATAAAGAACAAACTGCAAGAGTGGAAAAATGAAATAACAAGCTTGGAAAATAGAGCCAACCAAATGGAGGAAAGGACCAGTGATATCAAAGACAAAAATTTAGAAATAAAGCAGAAGGTAGAAGAGAGAATCTGAAGAATGAAAAATAATGAAAAAGAAATACAAGAACTAGCTGATACCATCAGGAGAGGAAATATAAGAATAATGGGGATTATTGAAGGTTTGGAAAAGGAGCAGGTGTAGAAAGCATTTTCAGACAAATAGTGGATGAGAATTTCCCAAATCTAAGTAAAGAGTTCAAGCTTGGAATTCATGAATTCAACAGAAAACCCAATTTCTCAACCCAAACAGGGCTTCACCAAGACACATTGTATTAAAATTATCAAAAATCAATGATGAAGTGAAATTCTCAGGGAAGCCAAGGACAAGAAAATGGTAATTTATATAAGAAAACCCATTAAGTAATCTTCAAATGTCTTAGCACAAACCTTACAAACCAGAAAGGAGTGGAATCGAATATTTAAACATTTAAGTGAAAGGAACTACCAGCCTATAATAATGTATCCAGCTAAGGTTTCCTTTAAATATAAAGGAGAAATTAAGACCTTTCCAGACATACAAAAATTGAGGAAATTTTTCAGTACATGGCCTGCACTATAGGAAATAGAGAAAGAGGTCAGTTCACCTAAAACAAAATGACAAAAAAATACATAATTAGGAGTAAGGTGACTGTCAGGCAACTAGAAGCAGAGGAGTGCAACTCTAACTAAGAATAGGGCATTATAAGCTTAAATAACAACAAGAGAATTGCTATAGCAAGATAGTAATGAACATTTAACATATATAGGAACAAATTGAGATAACAATGACTGAAAAGGGGAGGATTCAAAGATTGAAATTCACAAAGGAGAATAGAGATAAGGCATGCACAGAAGAAAATTAATGACTGCATATATATAAGTACACTTTACATATTATAATGGTAATCACACAGAGAAGATTCATAACTAAGTATATAACATAAAACAAACAAAAAAGCAGAGAGAAAACACAAAAAAAAACAATCAAAATGAAAAAAACAGAAACACAAGGACAAGGAAGCAATAGAAACACTAAGCTACCAGAAAGAAAAAAATAAAATGTCCATAAGAAGACCTCAAATTTCAATTATCACCCTAGATTTAAATAGACTGAACTCACCAATAAAAAGTCACAGAGTTGTGTAATGCATCAAAACACACACACACACACACACACACACACACACACACACACACACACACTATATGCTCTCTCCAGGAGATTCAGCTCAGCTCCAAAGACAAACATAGTCTCAAAGTGAAGGCTGAAAAATGATGTTTAAATCAAATGGCATTCAGAGAAATCCAGGAGTAGTGGTACCAATATCAGTCAAAACAGACTTCAAAATATAAAAGGTAAAGAAAGATACAGAGGAACACTTTATAATGATAAAAGGAATCATGCACCAAGAAGACATAACACATTAATATCTATAAACCTCATCAGGGAGCCTCAAAATATTTAAAGCAATTACTAACAAAACTAAAGGGAGAAACAGACCAAAACACTATCTTAGTATGGGACCTAAACACCACATTGTCGGATATGGACAGATCATCCAAACAGAAAATCAATAAGGAAATAACATCCTTAAATGACACATTAGTTCAACTGGACATAATTGACATTTACAGAGCCTCCCATTACAAAGCTACTGCTTATATATTCTTCTCTAGTACACATGAAACATTCTCAAGAATTTACCACATACTGGTACACAGAGATACCTCAACAAATATAAGAGGTTTGAAATCATACCACCACATTCTCTGATAAAAATGCTTTGAAACTAGAAATCAACAGCAAAAGAAAATCAGAAAGGCCCACAAAGAGATGCATAGAAATTAATGATGATGATAGTACAACATATGAAAATGTTTGGGCATGGCAAAAAAATCATAAGAGGAAAGTTCATATCATTACAGCCCTATCTCCAAAAATAAGAATGACCCCAATTAAACAACCTAACACTTCATCTTAAAAGACTAGAAAAGGAGGAACGTATGAAGCCTAAAGTCAGCAGAAGGAAAGAAATAATCAAAATTAGAGCAGAAATATAAGAAATTAAAAACAAAAAAATAGAAAAAATAAATGCAGCAAAAGCAGTTTTTGAAAAGGATAATAAAATTGACAAAACCCTGGTTAGACACACTAAAAAAAGAAGGAAATAAAGAAAGAAAGAAAGAAAGAAAGAAAGAAAGAAAGAAAGAAAGAAAGAAAGAAAGAAAGAAAAGGTAAGAAAGAAAGAGGATACAAAGAACCAAGTCAGGGATGAAAGAGGGAAAATTATGAATGACATCACATAAATACAAAGCATCAGACAAGAACACTATGAAAAACTATATAACACCAAATTTATAATCTAGAAAAAATGGACTAGTGCTTAGAAAAATACAATCTTCCTAGACTGAATCAAGAATAACTGGAAAATGTAAACAGACCAATCAGCAATATGAAAATGGAAACAATGATTAAAAACCTACCAAAAAGTAAAAGTCTAGGAGCATATGGATTCAGATGTGAATTATACCAAACATTCAAAGACGATTTACTACCTATCCTAAAATTCTTCCAAAAAAACAGGAGGCAATACATCTCAAGTCATTTTATGAGACCAATATTACCCTGATGCCAAAACATAGTAAAGAAAACTACAGATCAATACCTCTCATGAACACAGATACAAAAATCCTAAATAAGATATTAGCAAACTGAATACAGCAACATATTAAAAAAGTATATACCACAATCAAGTGGCATTCACACCAGAGGCACAGGGATGATTCAACATACACATTGATTAATGTGATAAACCACGTAAACAAATTAAAAAATAAGAATCATAACAATAGATGCAGAAAAAGCCTTCGACATGATTCAGCATCCATTTATGATCTAAACATTAACTAAATTGGTATACAAGAAAAGTACCTCAACACAAGGAATGAAAAACCCTCAGCCAACATTATACTTAATAGTGAAAAACTGAAAACCATCCTTCTAAGATCAGGAACAAGACTATCACCGCTGTTATTCAGTATAACATTGGAGGTCCTAGCAAATTCAATCAGGCAAGATAAAGATATAAAAGGCTTCCAAATAGGAAAGGAAGAAGTCAAAATGTCACTATTTTCAGATGACATGATTCTCTATATAGAAAACCCTAACGACTCAGAAAAAAAAAAAAACATTACTACAAACAATAAACCAATACAGTAATGTTTCTGGGTGCAAAAACCAAGTTCAAAAATTCATAGTGTTTTTATACTCTAAGAATGAAGTGTCAGTAATAGAAGTGGAAAAAATAACTACTTTTGCAATTGCAAAAAAAATGAATAAAATATCAATAATAAATCTGACAAAACTTTTGAAGGACCTGTATAATGAAAACTACAAGACACCATTAAAAGAAATTGAAGAAGATAAAAAGAATGAAAAGGCATTCCACGTTCTTGGATTGGAAGAATCAACATAGTTAAAATGACCATATTACCTAAAGCATTATACAGATTTAAGGCAATCCCCATCAAAATCCCATAGGCATTTTTTAAGGAAGTGGAAAAAAAATCATCAGATTTATTTGGAAGCATGAATGATTTCAAATTACCAAATCCATCTTGAGAAAAAGAAGAAGAATGAGATTAGAGGCAACACTCTGCCCGACTTCAAATCATACTACAAAGTGATAATAATCAAATGGCATGGTATTGACGGAAAAATAGATACAAGGTCCAGGGGGAAAGAATCAAGAATCCATAAGTCAACCAATATTTATATGGGCAAATAACTTTTATGAAAAAAAGCCAAAATTATACATTGCTGAAAAGAAAACCTCTTCAATAAATGGTGCTGGGAAAACTGGAATACCACTTGCAAAAGAATAAATGAGACTATTGTCTATCATCACCAAGCAAAATTAACTCAAAATGGATTAAGGACCTGAATATAAGACCTGTCACAATAAAATGCATAGAAGAAAACATAGAAACAAAACTTGAGGACCTTGGACTTAAGAGGATTTTGTAAAGTTGAACTCAAATAAGAAGGGAAGTAAAAGCTAAATAAATTAATGAGACTACATCGAACTAAAAAGCTTCTGCTCAGCAAAAGAAATCTTCAACAAGGTAAAGAGACATTCATCCAAATGAGAAAATATATTTTCAAGGAACACCTCTGCAAGGGCCTAATATCCAAAATATAAGAAGAACTCATAAAACTCAATAACAATAATGAAAAAATAAGAAGTGATCCAATCCAACCAAGAAAGGGATAGCTGACCTGACCAGACACTTCTCCATAGAGGACATACAAATGGCCATCAAATATTTGAAAAGATGCTCAATGTCACTATCTATTAGGAAAATGCAAATCAAAACCACAATGAGATACCATCTCATAACTGCTAGAATAGCTATAATCAACAGAACAAGTAATAACAAATGCTGGAGAGGATGCAAAGAAAAATTAACCATTATACACTGCTGTTGGGACTGCATATTGGTATAACCACTATGAAAAACAATAAAACAGTACGAAGGTTCCTCAGAAAACTAAGAATTGATTTACCATATGATCCAGCAATCCCTCTCCTTGAAAGTTTTGAAAACCCTTATCCAAAAGGATATTTGCCCCAAAGTCTTGAAAACCCTTATCCAAAAGGATATTTACACACAGGTGTTCATAGCAGCATTACTCATAGTTGCTAGGACATGGAAGAATCCAAAATGTCCTATGATAGATGATTGCACAAAGAAGTTGTGGTACATATATGCATTGGAATATTATTCAGCCGTAAGAAGAGATGAAATACTGACATTTTTGACACCAAGGATTGAACTTGAGATAATCATGATAAGCAAAATAAGCCAGACAGAAAAAGTTGAAAATCACACGATATCACTTATATGTGGAATATAAACCTAAAGCAACAAATGAACAGGAAAAGCAACAGAGACTCATATACATGGACTATAGATTAGTGGTTATCAGATGGTAGGGGGTGAGGGGAGGGTAGTGATGGACAAGATATAAGGGGTCGAATATGTGGTCACAGAAATAAATCTAACTTTGGGAATTGAACACACAGTGTAAACATATATATACCTTAGTGTTGAAGTGTACAGCTGAAACATTGATGAAACATTCATGACATTTAACCAATGTAATTTTAAAAGGCCCCCTACAATAAATATTATATTAAAATTTTCAAAAATTAATTACAAAAAAGAAATTCTCAAAGCTGCCTGGGAGAAGATGGTAACCTATAAGAAAAATCCATTAGATGATCATCACTTTTTTTTTTTTTGCAGGAACTCTACAAGCTAGAAGGAAGTGAAATCTAACATTCAAACTATTGAAAGAGTGCAATTATCAGCCAAAAGTTATATAAATTTCAAGATTCTCTTTTAGATATGAAGTAGAAATAAAGAACTTTTCAGACATATAAAATTGAGGGAATTTTCTACCACAAGCCCTGCATTAAAGGAAATACTGAAGAGGGTTATTCTCCTGAAAGAAAAAGACAAAATAGTACAAAACTATGAGTAAGATGACTAACAGACTAATAGGAACAAGAAATTGTAACCCTTATGAAGAACAAGGTATTATATTTAAATATCATGTAATGATTAAAGGTCAAAAAACACTTTAAAAAGAAAGAAGAAGAAAGAAAGAAAGAAAGAAAGAAAGAAAGAAAGAAAGAAAGAAAGAAAGAAAGAAAGAAAGAAAGAAAGAAAGAAAGAAAGAAAAAGAAGAAGAAGAGGAGGAGGAGGAGGAGGAGGAGGAGGAGGAGGAGGAGGAGGAGGAGAAGGAGGAGGAGGAAGAAGAAGAAGAAGAAGAAGAAGAAGAAGAAGAAGAAGAAGAAGAAGAAGAAGAAGAAGAAGAAGAAGAAACAGCTACTGAAAGTTTGAAATGAACTCACAGCATAAATGTGGATAATTGGAGACAAAAACAGAAAAGGGGAAGGAGTAAATATCCTAATCTTCAAGGGATAATAGAGATAAGTTGCAAGCAGAAGCAAAAGGACTACCATGTATATGAAATTTTCCTTTACATAAACTTAATGGTAACCACACACTAAAATGATAAAGGGCTGAGATACATTTAAAAAAATAAAAAGAGGAAACAAAAAGAAAAATAATAGAAAACCACCAAATTAAAATAACAGACAGAAACATGAGGGCCAAAAGAAAAAAAAAATGATACATGAAGCTATCAGAAAACGACTCATATTTCAATAATCACCCTAAGTGAAAATAGATCAAACTCAGCAATAAAAAGGCACAGAGTAGCAGATTAAATCAAAAAAGAACATGCAAACATACAGTCTTCAAGAGATACATCTCAGCTGCAAGAACAAATATAAACTCTAAACAAAAGGGTGAAAAACAAAACTCCAAGCAAATGGCATCTAGAAAAAAAATGGATGTAGCCATTTTTATATCTGACGAAATAGATTTCAAGATACAAACTGTAATGAGAGAGACGATGGACTTCGTAATAATAAAGGGGAAAATACATGAAGAGGACATAACACATATCAGCAAATAAGCTCCCAATGTGGGAGCACTAAAATGTATAAAACAACTGCTAACAAAACTAAAGGGAGAAAGTGACAAAAACACAACCATAGTAGGGGATTTAAATACCCAACTGTCAGCTATCGATAGATAGATCATCCAAACAGAAAATTAATAAGAAAGTATCAACCTTAAATGACACGTTAGATCCATTGGACATAATAAAAAATTATAAAGTTTTTTGTGCCAAAACACCAGATTATTCATTCTTCTCTAGTCTCATAGACATTGCCAAGGATAGACCATACCTTGGGACACAAAACTAGGTCAACAAATTTAAGAAGACTAAAATCATACCAAGCATATTCTCCCATCATAATGCTATGAAAATAGAGTTTAACTGTAAAAAAAAAAAAAAAAAAAAAAAAAAAAAAAGAACAGGAAAAACCACAAATATATGGAGATTAAATAACATGCTAAAAAATAACACCTGAGTCAGAGGAAAAATAAATGGAGAGATCAAGATCAAGAGATACATAGAAACAAATAAGAATGAAAATATTATATATCAAAATATTTGGGATGCAGCATATGTGGTAATAAAAGGAAAGTTCTTATCATTACAGCTCTATTCAAGACACAACAAAAGTTCCCCTCAAAAATCTAAAATAACTCCTTAAGAATCTAGAAAAAAAAAAGAATGAATGAAGCTTAAAGTCAGCAGATGAAAAAATAATAACAATTAGTGCATAATTAATTAAAATTGAGAACAAAATGTCAATAGTAAAATAATGCAACAAAGAATTGGTTCTTTAAAAAAAAAGTTGATATACCCCTGGCTGTATCCACTATGGAAAAAAGCAACAGGATAATAAACAAAATTAGAACTGAAAGAGGAAAAGTTACCACAGACACCACAAAATTACAAAGTAACATACAATACTAAAACATTATATGCCACCAAATTCAATAACCTAGAAAAAATAATAAGTTCTTAGACATATGCAACCTCCTAGACTGAATCATGAAGAACTGGAAAATCTAAGTAGACCTATCAACAGTAAAAAAATTGAAACAATATTAAAAAACCTTTTAAAAAGTAAAAGTCCAGGACAAAATGACTCACTAATGTATTCTACCAAACATTCAAAGATTATTTATACCTGTTCTCAAAATTTTCCAAAAAATTGAAGAAGAGGCAATGGTTCCTAACATTTTTTATGAGGCCAACATTACCCTGATACCAAAACCAGGTAAGGATAACACACATAAATATAGAAAACTGTGGACCAATATCTCTAATAATACAGATGCAAAACTCCTAAAACAAAATACTAGATGCAAAGTTATGAAACAAAATACTAGCAAATAGAATACATTTTAAAAAGATTATACATCATGATCCAGTGGGGTTCATTCCAGCAGCATATGTATGGTTCAACATATGCAAATTGATTAATGTGATATACCACATACATAAAATTTTTAAAAATTGTATGATCATATCAATAAATGCAGAAAAAATATTTTACAAGGCACAGAATTAATTTATGATTAAAACACTTAATAAAATGGACATAGAAGAAAAGTACTTCAACATAATAACCATGAATAACAAACCCTTAGTTAACATCATACTTAATAGGAAAAAACTAAGTGTCTTCCCTCATATATCAGAAATAAGACAATGTGTCTATGGCCATCTCACCCTGAACAAACCTGATCCTGTCTTATCTTGGAAGCTAAACAAGGTCAGGCCTGGTAAGTACTTAGATGGGAGACCACCTAGGAAGATGAGGCATTGTAGGTATAAAAAAAATGAATATTAAGGGATTGTTAGCTGACAAGACCCTTGCAATCTGTGAGGTCAACCACAGGTCACCTCGCCTAAAAAATTTTTTTAAAAATAAAAATAAATAAATAAAAAGAAATACAAAAGAAATGATAAAATTATCTGCTCTCACCATTCTTGTTCAATGTATTTTTGGAAGTCCTAGCTTGAGCAATAAGACAAGAGGGAAAAATAAAAAGGTATCCAAATAGGGAATCAAGAAGTCAAATTGTCACATGCTTTAGATGACACGATTCTCTATATAAAAGAAACCCTAAAGATTCTACTATTAAAGCTATTAGAAATAAACAAGTACCATTGTTTGAAGATACAAAAACAAAGCACAAAAATTCATAGTGTTTCTATACTCTAATAATGAATTTTCAGAAAAAGAAATGAAAAAAAAATTCCTTTTGTAATTACACAAAAGGAATAAAATACCTAAGAATAAACCTAAGAAAGCGTGTGAAGGACCTATACATTGAAAACTATAAGACATTGTTAAAGGAAATTAAAAAGACACACAGAAATGTAAAGATATTCTCAGTTCATGGATTGGAAGAATCAATATAGTTTAATTGCCTTATTACCATAAGTATTTTACAGATTTAGTGAAATTCTCATCAAAATTTCCATGGCATTTTTTAAAGAAATAGAGCAAAAAATCATAAGATTTGTATAAAAGCACAAAAGACCCCAAATACGAAAACAGCAATCCTAAACAAAAAGAACAAAGCTGGATGTATCACTCTGACTAATTTTAAATTATCCTACAAAGTGGTAACAAAAATGGCATAGTATTGGCAGAAAAACAGACACACATAGCAATGAAGCAGAATTGAGAGCCCAGAAATAATCCTCCCATATGTATACCAAATAATTTTGAAAAATGTGCTAAAAACATGCAATGGAAAAAAAACAAAACCTCTTTAATAAATAGTGCTGAAATAACTGGAAAGCTACATGCAAAAGAATGAAATTAGACTGCTATCACCATACACCAAAATTAACTAAAAATGGATCAACGTTATGAATATATGACCTGAAACAATAAATAAGTTGCATGGAAGTAAAGATAGGTACTAAACTCATGGACTTTGGACTTAGAGCAGATTTTAGGAATTTGACCTCAAAAGTAAGGGAAGTAAAAGACAAAACAAATGAATGAGACTATGCCAAACTAAAAAGCTTCTGCATAGCAAAAGAAACCATCAACAAGGCAAAAAGTCAACCATCCAAATGGGAGAATATATTTGCAAATCATGCCTCTAATAAGGCCCTAATATCCAAAATATACAAAGGACTCATACAACTAAACAATAATAAAAAAATTAAATAAATAAAAAATGAGCAGAGGTCCTGAACAGACACTTCTCCCAAGAAGACATACAAATGGCCAATAGATATATGAAAGGGTGCACAACTTCACTAGCTATTAGGGAAATGCAAGTCAAAAACATCATGAAATACTACCTTCCACCTGTTAGAATGGCTATTATCAACAGGACAAGTAATAACAAGTATTGGAGAGGTTTGGGGGGGAAATGAACCCTCATATACTGCTGATGGGAATGTACAGTATGTAGGTTTTTCAGAAAATTAAGAAGTACTGTAAGACCCAGCAATCCAACTTCTGAGTATTTACTCCAAAAGTTTGTAAACATTTGTCTGCAAAGATATTTGGTCCCTGATGTTTATAGTAGCATTGTTCATGGTAGCCAAGACATGAAAAGAAGCAAAATTCCCTTTGACTCATGATTGGATAAAGATGTGGTACATATATACAACAAAATATTACTCAGCCATAAAAATAAATGAAGTATTGCCATTTGAGACAACATGGATGTTCTTGAGATAATCATGCTCAGCGAAATAAGTCATACTGAAAAAGTTGAGAACCATATGATTTTACTTATATGTGGGATATAAAACTAAAAGCAACAAATGAACAAGACAGAGACTCATGGACATAGACGGCAGTTTAGTGCTTATTGGAGGGAAATGGGGGAGAGGAGAGTTGGATAAGGATAAAAGGGGTCAAATATATGGTGACAGCAGGAAATTTAACGTTTTATATTTGGGTGGTGAACACATAAAGCAACATACAGATAATGTGTTATAGATTTGTACACTTAAAACCTATATGTTTATTAACTAGTGTCACCCCAATAAATTTAAGAAAAAAAAACAGTATGGAGATTCCTCAAACAATTCAAAATAGAACTCCCAAATTATCCAGTTATTCTACTTCTTGGAATTTATTTGAAGAAAACAAAAATACTACTTTAAAAACACACACACACACCTATGTTCAATGCAACATTATTTACAGTAGACAAGATATGAAAACAGCCTTTTTGTCCATCAATAGATGAACAATAAAGAAGATACATTACGTAAGTGTATCTAATATATATATAATGCTACTTAGCAATTAAAAAAAAGGAGATTTTGCCATTTGTGATAACATGGATGGACCTT
This sequence comes from Cynopterus sphinx, assembly GCA_030015415.1. Classification (NCBI taxonomy): domain Eukaryota; kingdom Metazoa; phylum Chordata; class Mammalia; order Chiroptera; family Pteropodidae; genus Cynopterus; species Cynopterus sphinx. The sequence goes on along the minus strand of CM057388.1, from coordinate 47,335,145 downwards.
GAAAGTATTATGCTAAGTCATACATAAGTCAGACAAAGAAAAAAAAATATGTGGTTTTACTTATATGTGAAGTTGAACAAGCAAAACAAAAGAACAGAACGAAGGAATCAACACTCAGATACAGAGAACAGTTTGGTGGTTACCACAGAGCAACCTGGTGGAAAGGTAGACAAAATGGGTAAAGAGGATCAATTGTATGGTGATGGATGTTAACTAAGCTTACTGTGGTGATCAATTTGTGCTGCATGCAAATTTCAAATTATTATATTGTATACATGAAACTAACATGACATTATATACTAATTTTACCTAAAAGAAAAAAAATAATTTGACTGACATCTATTCCACTCCTACTTCCTTCTACCTTAACTCCTTCATTTCTGCTCTAAAACACACATCCACACTCAGAAACAAACACATGCAAACCTCAAAATTCTTTAAAAAATAAAAATAAATAGACTCGTTTGGTATATTATTTCATCTAAATTAGGTGTTGCATCCATTACAGTATTTGGTATATAGTAAAAAGTAAATATTTCTTAAATGTAACTAGTAAAATAATGATTAAAGTAAATGATGTTTAGCATTTGAGATTAGTCTCAAATTCACTTTTGGAAAAGAATTTTAAAATGTTGTTTTACGATACCAAGACATTATGCAGAAAATGAATAGATTAGAAATAATCAAGTGTACTAAAACTTTGCTGTCATAAAACCATTTTACATATTTATGTTGTATTCTGCATGGTACATAAATGCAAAGGAAAAATTTTAACAAATGACAATAAAAATGTATGTTTTAAAAAAGGATCCCTTTGCAATGTTAGGGTAAAATTTGTCGATGCATATTAGGCAAAATCAGAAACCATTTTTTTTAGTTAGCTTTAGCAAATCTCCTTTACAATGAATGTCATGATACTCTCACAAAAATATATCACTTTCTTTGCATCTGTTATAGTATTTATTTTAAATATTAACTATTTGTAGATGATCGTAGACCCCTAAATATTTTAAGTTTTTTAAGAACAAACTCTGTGTTGTTTATCTATTAATAATGCTCCATGTTTAACACAGTACTTTGTCCATAAAAGGCATTAAACATTTTTTGAATAAATGAATGAGTGGATGAATAAAAGAATAATTACAAATTAATGGTAATATGCTTCTTTTGAGCATTAAATCAAAAGTAACTCTGCAGGTTCACTGTTCATTGTGCATCTTCACATGAATGTGTGCAACCAATATGCGGTTTTCCACAGTAGAGAGGTTTTAATTGCTCCATTTATAGTTTTTGTAGCCCATTTTTCTATGACCAGTACCACATATTTGCAAAATAGCTAGTAGAGGGTGGTTGCAATTTACTGCCCCAAAAGTCTTACAACTACCTTATTTGTGTAGTATGAAATGTAGCTGAATTGAACAGCCATATCCTGATGTCAAAGTACACTAGAGCTTCTCTTGAATATTGCAATTCAATCAGCAATTAGTTGTGCAATTACTAATGTGAGCAGCCATGTATTCCTAATGTGTTCTAATATGTGTGGGGAGCAGTTCGTAAGAAAAAGCTTACAGACAGAAGAACAACAAATGGCATGAGAGAAAAGATGCAAGTTGTTTCCCAGAGCTCAGCCCAGGCCCTGCTTCTAACCTTTGCACCTATAACCTTTGAAGTTGCTGTCCGGCAAGAATCTTTATAGCTGCTGTCAGGAAAGTATAGCTAAGGAGAAGAGCCTTTGCAGCTGCTTTTAGGAAAGTATAGATAAGAAGAAGAGTCAACTTACAGCTAGGTCACCATGGCAACCCTGCATTTGCAGAAAAAAACCCCTTCCCCCACGTCCGACCCTATATAAGTAACTGCTTGAGCCCCCAATAAACAAGACTTGATCAGAAAGCCTGTCTTGTCTCCATTCTTTGCGTCTCTTGTCCCCCTTCTTTTCTTGGTTTCTAGGGCCTCGGTTGATCATCCCGCGGGCCGGGACAAATATGTTTTTCTTTTATTACTTCAATTACTACCCACACCTTTCTAGGAATAAGAGAAATTCAGGATGTAGCAAATTCTGTTCTGATGAAAAATGATATAATGGAGTTTAAGAAAAGGCTAAGAGTACTGCGTAAAATTCGTTTAAAAATTAGGTAGAGTACCCTTCAAGGTTTCATCTTCTTGTGCCATGTCTGTCAAATGGCATATATAATTCAACAAAAATTCTGGACTAATCATTTGCCAACTTTTTTTGGAATCATGGTCATTGTTTTTAAGCAACTCCTTCCAAATTGAAGCTGAACATAATTAACATTTTTTTTTCTTATTCACTGTAACTCAAAAGTAAACCATGATCAATTCTTTGGTCATTAAAATTTGTAAAGGAAAAATTACTCTCAAGTGCCAAATATATTACAGAAAGAGTTTAAAGTTGGCAGCAGTCTTCATTATTTTTAAAGCTCAGTAAAATAATGTTTATAGTGAAAACACAGTTCCTTTCTAGCAAATACCCAACATGGTACATCAGCAAATTAATGACTCAAATTCAGATAAAAAACTTTCTTCCCCTTATTAAACAAATATATTTCTCACCTATTTCTCACAGTTATATATGTATAAAATGTTAATCACAAATAATTATTAGAAAACAAATGTTTATGTACTGTTTGGGTCTTATTGTGAGTTTTCTTTTAATTTGAGATTTATTGGCTACTAACAAAGGCACTTTAAAATAAAAAAATAGAGTTTATAAGAAGGTTTCTGTCAGCCTTCCCTGCTTTCTTGATTATCGTAATCACCACTTTTACAATCTTTGATATTTCAAAGTACAAGATCTCTTTGACGATTTTGACATTAAATTTAGAAATGGAATACATCTAAACTTATATTTGATAGTTTCATTAAGAAAAGAGGAAATACTTATCAGGGCCTGAAGGAGTGTTAAGGAAATGACAGGGAAAAAGTAATGTGAGTATCTGATTATAATCATACCCTTTAAACTTTGATGCATTCAGGGACTTATACAATAAAATGTGCAACTAAAAAAATACAACTTCTTAGCCTATATCCTTTAGCAAATCGTTTACTTTCATTAAGTAACTATTGCACAGGAAAGTAAGCTATGATTACACTCCACTTTTGCAGAAGGCGAACAGGTTGCACTAGATCATGCTACCATGGATCTTTTTTGTGTGCTCTGCCCTGTGAACTTCAATGTGCACATCTGCTCCTCAAAAATGTATTTCTAATAAGAGAGAGTTTAGGCTTGAGGGATAGAACCTAAAATCTTCTGACTTTCTGTATGGCAATATTTCCATGACATAAGTGAGTACTTAAATAAATTTTCCAACCTGATTGTGTGTGTGTGTATTTAATAAATAATGCAAAACTTACATATGTAACACTGTTTTTTTAAATATGTAGAGTACCCTTCAAGTATATGCATATACTTTTAAATATGTATATTTAAATAGGTATTTTATATATTATATATTTTAATATATAAAATACCTATTTCATGGACATGGACAATAGTTTAGTGGTTGCCAGAGAAAAGGGGTAAGGAGGTAGATAAGGGTAAAGGTCAAAAATATGGTGATGAAAGGAAATTTAACTTTGAGTGGTGAATACACAATGCAATATACATGTAATACACTTGAAATCTATATAATTTTATTAACCAATTTCACTCTAATAAATTTAATAAATAAAATTTTTAAATAAAAAGTAAAATAAAATACCTATTTCAAGTTTAAAATGTGAAGTATTATGTGTATAGCTCTCAATGCCTGCCCATGCATATATAGGTGGGCATGAAAAAAGACAGAAAGCACACACTGAAAATATCAAACAATATGTGTAGCTATATGCTTGAGCACAAGTCTTTGCTACTACTCATAGGTGTATTTTTCAATTTGTAATTATAAAAATCAATGGATCAAGATAATAATGGTAAGCCTCAGGCAGGTCTCACCAATTAAATATCATCACATTAAGCAATAGTGGTGCATATTTTAAAATTAGCTGGCAAAGATTAGGGCATCTGAGAAAGATTATGTAGATAATAAGGTAGACTTGTTTTGGTAACAGCTGTCTGAAATCGTCTTCAGTGAGTTTAGATCACTAAAGGCTTATGGGGGTAATCTAAATTTTGTGCATGACCCAATTTGAGGGATCATTCTACTGCACTCTTTAGAATTAACTCAAACTTGTCATGGCAGAATACAGGATTATGCCCTAATTGAAGAGATGGCATCGGAATAGATACAATGTCACAGTTCCTAGACACATGGGACATGTGGCCACATCCAGTATATAAGCAAACAGAAAATTAAAACATTTAAACAATATTCCGCTTGCCACTTTATTTAGCATATGCTGAATTTAGTTCTTGGATAAGGAGGGAAAGAAGAAACATTGTTAAAATCTCCTTTAAAGAGAACATGGTGTTTAAAGCATGTACCTATTTTGTGACTGTACTGAGAATTGATAAAATTATGTGTAACCTGAGTAGGAGTAATATGGTATAAAGAAAAGTAGAGTGAGGGCAGAAAATAAAACTGAATGGGAGTGTTTTGAATTGTACATAGAGCTTGGGACATAGTAGTATGTGATATTTCATATATATTTGTAGATTATGTGTATATTTTTCTTCTGGTGGCATGGTTATTTGTTCTTGAGAGCAATGAGACCTCGAGGGAAAGAGCTTCAATGTTCTTACTATAATCTACAGGTGGAAACTGGTCATTTTATAGATTCTGTCATTTTAGGAGTTGACAATATAAGCCAAGACTAAGTATGGGTCTAGGACAAACAATTAACTCTATAGCTTTTGGGGGTTATAACAGTCATATACAACAAGCTATCACCCTGAATTTCTTCATGCTACTTCTATTTATAAATATTCCTAATACATGAGAGACCATGGAGGATTGACAGGATGGCAGATGTTTTCAAAAACTTAGGTGTCCAGTTTCTAATATAAGTAATAGAAGTGAATCAGACTGAGGCCTCTTCTAAGAGCACTTTCCTACTCTCTTATCTTGTTAAAATTACCGTGTTAACTGGGTCTCTACTAAGATTCAGTTAAAGATCACTAGAACTGGTGATAGCTATTAAAATATTTTTATCTCTCTCTCATAATTATTCCTTATTTCCTTTCTTCTTTCCTTCCTTATGCCCTCTTTTCCTTCTTTCATTCTAATGATTGTTGAATACTCAATATATGCTTCACACACACACACACACACACACACACACACACACACACACACACAAATACAGATAAAACTCAAGGTCCTTGACCTCAGTAACATAAGTCTAATAAGAAAAAAAGGAAATAACCAGATACTTGAAATCAAGAAGCAAAGAGAACACCTAATTATCTCAATCCAGAAAGACCTTCTCCAAGACACATTATATTAAAACTATCAAAAATTAATGACAAAGAAAGAAGCCTCAAGGCAGCCAAGAAAAAGAAAACAGTAAAGTATAAAGAAAAACCCAATAGATCATCATCACATTTTTAAGCAGGTACTCTACAACTTAGAAGGAAGTACAATTAAACATTCAAACTATTGAAAGAGAGCAATTACCAGCCAAAAATAATATATACAGTAAAGTTCTCCTTTAGATATGAAGGAGAAATAAAGACCTTTCAGAGATATAGAAGTTGGGGGTCATTCTTCCTAAAACAAAAGGACAAATACAAAACTGTGGGTAAGATAACTAACAGACAGACAGAAACAGGAAATCGCAACCCATATTATTAACAGGGTATCATAAACCTAAATATTACATAATGGTTAAAGAAGTTAAAAACATTTTAAAAAGAGGGGAAGACAATAGCTACTGCAATTCAGAAATGAATTCACGGTAATAAATTGGGATGACTGAACACAACAAAAACAGAAAAGAGGAAGGAGTAAGGTTTGATTATGAAAAAAGAAATGGAGATAAGACAAAAGCAGAAGAAAAAGGAATACTATATATATGAAACTTTCTTTTACATAGATGTAATGGTAATATGCATAAAAACATCCAGAACTAAGACACATAGCAAAAAAAAAAAAAAAAAAAAAAAAAAAAGGAAACAGAAAGAAAAATCATAGAAAATGGAGACATGAAGCTATCAGAAAATAAAGGATAAAATGGCTATAGAAAAAACTCATATTTTTATAATCACCCTAAGTGAAAATGGACTGAATTCAGCAATAAAAGGGAACAGAGCAGCAGACTGGATCAAAAAAGAAAATCCAACAATATACTGTCTTCAAGAGGTATATCTCAGCTGCAAGAATAAATATAGACTCTAAATAATAGGGTGAAAAACAAAACCCTAAGCAAATAGCAAAAAAGTGGGTAAAGCCATACTCCTATCTGAAGGAATAGATTTCAAGATACAAACAGTAATGAGAGAGAGGATGGACACTTCATAATAAAAAGGGGACAATAAATCAAGAGGACGCAACACATATCAGCATATATGCTCCCACTCAATGATCATCAAAATATATAAAGCAACTGCTAACAAAACTAAAGGGAAAAACTGACAAAAACACAATTGTAGTAGAGGACCTAAATACCCAACTGTCAGGTGTGGATAGATCAACCAAACAGAAAATCAATAAGGAGATATCAACTTTAAATGACATATTGGACACACTGGTTATAATCAACATTTACAAAGCCTTTCATCCCAAAACACCAGATTATACATTCTTCTCTAGTCTCATGGACCATTGCCAAGGATAGACCATATGTTGGAACACAAAACTAGCTCAACACATTGAAGAAGACTGAAATTATACGAATCACATTCTCTGACTACTGTACATTGAAATTAAAGATCAAGTGCAAAAAGAAAACATGAAAAAGCACAAATATCTAGAGATTAAATGACATGCAACTAAAGAAAGACTGGATCAAATAAGAAATAAAAGGAGAGTTCAAGAGATACAGAGAGATAAGGAGTCTGGCTCACATGAACTAGCACACAACCTCAGATCAATTAGATGACTTGTCACCATCCTCTCAGAGTCACAATGTGGTGATAACTCACTCCAGAGGCCCAGCCTGCTTTAAGGCAAATCTCTGCGGAAAAGTTTGGAGAAACATGGCAAAGTGAGACATCTTCAGATCTCTCACCTTGAAATAACAATAAGCTGATCATCTAACACTCAACAAAGAACAATCAAACTACACACCAGCATGTCTGAGCTTGTGATCTGCGCATAAGAGCAACCACAGGTCAGAACCCCGGGTGTCAGGTGGTGGACTGAGAGAAGTATAGAAGCTGCCTCTTGCAGCTCCCAGAGCTACCTGTAGGAGGAGGAGGAGGTGAGAAGATGTGGTGAATTACCTGAACAACCCTGCCTGGGAAAACTGTGAGTTCCACGCAGCCAGCAGCAGGGCCCAATGAAAAACGAAAAACCTTCCAAGATCAGGAAAATGGAAAGGCTGTCCATTACCACCACTGTAATTCATATAACCTTGGAGGTCCTAGAAAGTACCATCAAACAAGAGAAAGATATAAAAGGAAGCAAAATTGGAAATGAAGAAATAAAACTGTCACTATGTGTGGATGACAGGGTTCTCTATACTGAAAACAATAAGACTCCCCAAGAACACTACAATAAGTAAACTTTACAATAAGTAAAGTTTCTGGATACAAAATCAACATTCAAAAATCCATAGTTTTCTATGTTCTAATAATGAAGTGTCTGATAAAGAAAAAATAATAATTCCTATTGTAATTGTAACAAAATGAATAAAATATTAAAAATAAATTTAATGAACCATGTGATGGACCTATATAATGAAAACTACAAGAAATTATTAAAAGAATCTAAGAAGATACAAAGAAATGGAAAGATATTCTGTGTTCTAGGAATAGAAAAATCAGCATAGTTAAAATTATCTTATTACCTAACACATTATATAGATATGATCACCATCAAAATCTCATCGGCATTTCGTAAAAAGTAGAGCAAAAAAAAATCAGATTTGTATGGAAGCACAAAAGTCCCCAAATTGCCAAAGCCATCCTGAGAAAAAAATAATGAGTCTGGAAGCATCACTCTGCTTGACTTCAAATTATACTACAAAGCGACAGTAGTCAAAACGGTATGGTCCTGGCAGAAAAACAGACACATGGACCAGTGGAACAGAATCACAAGTCCAGAAGTACACCCATATTTATATGAGAAAATAGTTTTCGACAAAAATGCCAAAAATATACAGATGAGAAAGAAAAGCTTCCTGTAAATGAATGAAACTAGGCTGTTGTCTATCACCACACAGCGAAATTAACTCAAAATGGATTAAGGACCTGAATATAAGACCTGAAACAATAAAATGCATAGAAGAAAATGTAGGACTAAGACTCAAGGACCTTGGTCTTAAAGAGGATTTTAGAAATTTGACCTCAAAAGCAAGGTAAGTAAGTTAAATAAATGAATGGGACTACATCAAAATGAAAAGCTTCTGCTCAGCAAAAGAAACTGTCGACAAAGTAAAGAGACAACCAACTAAATGGGAAAATACAGTTGCAAGCAACACCTCCGATAAGGCCCTAATATCCAAAATATACAAATAACTCATGACTCAATAACAAAACAAAACAAAACAAATGATTCAAACAAAAAATAGGTAGAGGACCTGAACAGAAACTTCTCTACAGAGAACACATAAATGACCAACAAATATTTGAAAAGATGTTCAACATCACTAGCTATTAGGGAAGTGAAATCAAAACCACATTATAATACCATCTCACATTTGTTAGAATAGCTGTAATCAATATGACAAGTAAAAACAAATATTGGAGAGGATACGGAGGAAAAGGAATCCTCATCTACCACTGGTGGGACTGCATATTGGTACAGCCACTATGGAAAACAGTATAGAGTTCTCTCAAAAATTAAAAATTGATCTACCATATGATCCAGCCATCCCTCTACTGAGTTTTTACCTCAAAGACTTGAAAACTCATATCCAAAAAAAGTATTTACAAACCAAAGTTCATAGAAACATTATTCACGCTGGCTAGGACATGGAAGCAACTGAAGTGTCTTACAATAGATGATTGGATAAAGAAGTGGTGGTACAGAGCTACAATAAAATATTAGCCATAAGAAGAGATGAAATACTGCCATTTATGACAACATGGATAGAAATTGAGATAATCATGATAAGCGAAATAAGACAGACAGAAAAAGTAGAAAATCACATGATATCACTTATATGTGGGATATAAACCTAAAATCAACAAAGGAACAGGACAAACAAACAGAGAATCATGGACATGGACCATATACTAGTAGTTATCAGAGGGTGTAGGAGGAGGGGGAAAGTAGATGGTTAAGGGGGGTCAAATATAGGAGGGTAGGGGTAGAGTAAAGTAGTTAAAGGGTATCAAATATATGATAGCTGAAAGAAACTGGAGTTTGGGTGGTAAACATTCAATAGAATATACAGAGGTCAAATTATAATGTACACCTGAAAATTATATAATTGTGTTAACAATGTTACCCCCAATAACCTTAATTTAAAGAAAAAAGAAGAGATACAGAGAATTAAGTGAGAATGAAACACGATATATCTTCTTTGGGGACACTGCAAAAGCAGAAATAAGAAGAAAGTTTATATTATTACATGTCTATTCAAGAAACAAGAAAAGACCCAAATAAACATCCCAATATGGCATCTCCAAAAAGTAGAAAAAGAACAAATGAAGCTCAATCTAGCAGAAAGAGGGGAATAATAAAATTAGAGTAGAATTAAATAAAATTGAGAAAAAAATGACAATAGAAAAAATTAATGCAACAACAGCTTGTTTTTTGAAAACATCAATAAAATCGACAAGCTCCTCTGTAGACTAAGGGGAAACAAATAGAAAGGACACAAACAAAATTAGAAATGAGAGGAAAAGTCACCACAGATACCACCAAATTACAAAGTATCATACAACAATACTAAAAAATTATATGCCACCAAATTCAATAATCTAGAAGAAATAAACTTCTTAGACATATGCAACCTCCTAGACTGAATCACGAAGAACTGGAAAATTTAAATAGACCAATAAGCAGTAAGGAAATTGAAACAATATTGGAAAACTTCCCAAAAGGTAAGTCTAGGATGAGATGGCTCACTAATGTATTCTACCAAACATTCAAAGATTATTTATACCTGTTCTCAAAATTTTCCAAAAAATTGTAGAAGAGGCAAAACTTTCTATCTCATTTTATGAGGCCAACATTACCCTGATACCAAAACCTTGTAAGGATAACACACACAAATATAGAAAACTGTGGACCAATATCTCTAATGATACAGATGCAAAAATCTTGAACAAAGTACTAACAAATAAAATACATTAAAAAGATTATACATCACGATCAATTGAGGTTCATCCCAGGGGCACGTGGATGGTTTGACATATGCAACTTGATTAATGTGATATACCACATAAGCAAAATAAAAAAAAATGTATGATAATATTAATAAATGCAGAAAAATATTTGATAAGATACAGCATTCATTTATGATTAAAACACTTAATAAAATGGGTGTAAAAGGAAAGTACCTCAACATAACAACCATATATGACAAACCCCCAGCTGACATCATACTTAATGGTGAAAAACTAAAAGCCTTCTCTCAAATATCAAAAACAAAAGATTGTCCGTTCTCACCACTCTTAATCAATATTGTGTGGGAAGTCCTAGCCAGAACAATCAGGCATGAGAAAGAAGTAAAAAGCATTTGAATAGGGAATTTAGAAGTCAAATTGTCTCTTTTTGCAGATGACATAATTCTCTATATAGAAAACTCTAAAGACTCCAATAAACAATAAACACACACAGTAATGTTTCAGGACACAAAATCAATATAAAAAAATCCATAGCATTCTTATGCACTAAAAATGCAATTTAAAAAAAAGAAATGAAATAAAATTTTCTTTTGCAATTGCAACAAAAAATATATTTTCCTAGGAATAAATTTAATAAAGCAAGTGAAGGACCTATGTATTGAAAACTATAAGACATTATTAAAAGAAATTGAAGAAGACACAAAGAAATGGAAAGATATTTCATGTTCGTGGATTGAAGGAATCAACATAGTTCAAATAGCCTTTTTACCCAAAGCAATATACAGATTTAATGCAATCCCGATCAATATCCCAATGGAATTTTTCAAAGAAACAGAACAAAAAATTATCACATTTGTTTAGAATCTCAAAATATCCTGAACAGCCAAAACAATCGAGGAGAGGGGCAAAGAGAGGGAGGAAGGCCACAAGTATCACATGACCTCACCCATTTTTTTAATATACCTTGGCTTTATCCATATGTATGTTTGTGAATTTTATTACTACAGCCTAGGGTCATTTTCTTTTCACTTACCAATTATCAAAATACTATACATGCTTCAAGACCCTGGAATGCATTACACCCAAATATACTCAAGCATAGTATCTGGTAGAGAGTAGTTAATCCATACATGTTCTGTGAATGAGATTAAATCTATACAAATGTGGGAGAAATACAATAAAATGGAAAGAGCACAAGACTAGAATACAGGTGACCTAGGTTCTAATTCTAGCTTTATCATTTCAGTTATCTGGTTCTTGGTTTCTTCATCTGCAAAATAAGAATTATATCTGCTTTGACTACCTTACAAGATAGTATGAGTCCAATAAAAAATTATTTTGAAATACATTGTTTTTATTATAACATGATGATGATGATGATGATGATGATGATGATGATGATGATGTTCACCTGTGTATAGAGTTTACTATTTTTAAAATATTCATTAAAAGTCATAGTAAATGTAACCACATTGAATAACATATATATAAGTTCATATTTTATAAACATCTGTTTTCATCTATATGATCAATATAATGTATGATACGTCTACAAAATTGCTAACACTTTTTAATATTTCAAGGCTATTTTCTGCTCCTGAAAATCTCATATATTCTCTAGATAAAATGGTCAAAAAGTTTTATGATAACATTATTCGAATTTTGAGGGCCTTTTTATCTGATAAAACTCCTTCCAAAATATATTACATATCTATGATATGTGTTCAAAATTCCAGAAGGAGCTTATTCAGGTTGATTCATGTTATAAACAAATGTTATATAGATAATAGTGGAGAATAAAAAACATTTAACCTTTGTTAACATCTACTGAAGTGGAATAATAGCATATTACTTATTTGTATAGTTGAGATTCATGTAATAAAAACACGTACTTTTCAATGATTTTATTGCAGTTTGATAAAGTCTATTATTTTTACTGGTCCCATTTATCTACATATTATTTATCCATATTAATGTATTAACAATAACATGTCAATTTTATGAAATCTTAGTGCCCACAGTCAAAATACAAGGAACATACAACATATATTATTGCACTTAATGCTTGGTGTCGTCTGAATGTTGTAAGTTTAACTAAGGTTATTAATTTTAACATTTAAAAGATTCAGAGTATCTGGGCTGCATAATATGATAGTCAAAGTTTTTTTTTTAACCTAATACATTGCTTCCAAAGAGAAAAGAAACTATATTAACCTGAGAATATCAGTAATCAAGCAAACATATTCCTGTGGGACTTTTATTGCACAGAAAAAATTAACATATTAATAATTTACAATCTTTGTTTCACTCTTTAATGTAAAGAATCTACTCAGGGGAACAGATTTTGCATTTTAGTTGGATAAAGGGGCAAATGGAAAGTTATATACATTTCTATACCTTCTCTAAGATTTGCCAGTTTTGCCAATTTTTCCATTTTCCCATAACTAATTCATTTTAAAAAATGAATGCTTAATATGTGCTGTAACTAGCCATGTGAAGATTCTTTTAATAAGATTTTGCCTTTGCTTCCAAGATGCTCACAACCTAAGTGGTTCTCAAAGTTTACTGTCCAACAGAATAACCTGCAGGGCTTGTTAAAACACAAATTGCTGGGTCTCACCCCGGAGTTTCTGATTCAGTAGGTCTGGTAGGAAGCCTGAGAATTTGCACTTTTTACAAGTCCCCAGATGATGCTCATAGTGTTGGTCCATAAACCACTTTGAAAACTGCTAGTCTAGTAGGTGGACATGAACATATTAACAGAAATAAAAGGCAATTCAATAAGTGGAATGACAGAAGAATCTAAAGTGTTGTCGTAGGATCGAAAGAAGGGAGGCTAAATTTTCATGGGGAGTGTCAAAGGAAACTTCAGAGAGGAGGTAATAGATAAGCAAGGAAAAGGTTAATAAGTCAGAAAAGGGTACTGCAGGCAGCAGAATTTCTTTTTCATTTATCTTCCAAGTTGATAGATAAACTTTGAACAGTAAAATGGAGCTAGCACATGAAAGGATTTTTACATTATGCTAGGGAGTTTCAACTTCATTCTGTGGATAATAGGTAGCAAATATCCAAGGAGGTTATAAGATGAGATATGAGCAGGTGGCTACACAGAGGACAGATTGGAGTGGGAGGGGTAAAGAAACTACAGATTTGTGCAACAGTCCAAGTAAAAAGGGATTATAGCTGTATGTCAGCAGGGATGGAAGGAATGGGATGGATTCATCACCTATCTTTCTTATACTTCCCTATGTGAAGCCAATAAAATGTTTACTTTTCACATGGCACACCTGGTTTTGTTTTGTTTTGTTTTGTTTTTTTTTATAATTAGGTTGAATAATTAAATGCAGTTTAAAACTAAACTGCAGCCACTGCTTGTGTGGCAATATTCATGGTTGCTGCTACTGTAAGATTTCATATTACATCTTCATTGTGAACATTTAGCACATAGCCTCTTATTATTAAGATACTGCTGACTTTTATTGTCAATGTGGTCACAGGACAAAGCTAATAATCACCAGCACCAGAAGCAGCTTGTGGTTTTATATTACATTGGGGTAAATTACACTGGAATTAGAGTGGGCTACTTTTATGAAATTGGGAATAAGCTGTTAATTAACTCCCCGCTGTAGCAATCTTTTTCTGAGCTTGCAACTGTTATTAGGTCTAGATTAAACTATTGAATTAATTTCCCACTTACTTACTATTTCAAGAGTTTTTAATTTACCTGGCAATAGTTTTAATGGGAAATAGTATTAGTGAGCATAAATTGTTTTAGGGAAGGGTAAACATTTTGTGATAATTTTTATTAAGTCATTTTGTTTGAGAAAAAATATAATTGCAGTTTTAATTAGTGCATGGTTGTTGGAGTATTAGGTTTGAGATTACATTAGAGTTTTCTGAGAAAATTATTACTTAAGTAATCCCAGAATTTATAACTGGTAGCAAATAGAAAATCTATGTCAATGTGGCATCAACTTGGATTTGCACCATAGTTCAGGAAGAAAAAATGGATTTTTTAAAAATTTATAAGAACGTATTTAAATGTTTTTCTTTCAATTTTCTTAAGGTATGTTTGCTGCTCCTGAATATCACTGTCTGTTGTAAGAGGTATACATGATGTAAAACATGTGACAGGTTAACTGAGAAATTTTAAAACAAGAACAGATTTCTTTAAGTAAAACAAACATGTAGAAATAAGAAAATTTATATGATTAATATAATTTTCATAATTTTCTATTGGTTATAATGCTTATAATACTATTTGTCTTATAACACCAACTAAATCATGCATTATGTTTGTATGGTATTTTACAGAAGTGGACCGATAAATAATGAATTTAGGAGGGACCTGCGACATAACAGTTCATACTGAAACTGAGTTTTAAAGAGAATTAAAAGCCTTCCCTAAGGACACAGAGCTAACACATTAAATAATAGTAAACATAAAGTTGTTTACATGAACACATACGGTCTCTTGGTCCAACATTTATGTTTCACTTCTTTACCAAATTAGTGTTGGCTTCCTTTGTAAATGACATTTTATCATATGTAGAATTTTATAACCCAAAGAAGTCTGAAATATTTCCTTGTGATACTTCTAATATTATACTGTCAAATTAATATTACCCTTTTTTTCAATAATACAATTCCATGATTAATATACAACTTTTATTTTGTAGCCAAACTCTTAATTATTATTAGAATTTTTAAAATGACAGTATACTTTTAAATGGTCAAGACTCTAAAATTAGTATAGTAATTTCTTTAACATTTATTTTTAATCTAAAATAATTATAATGGCATTTCTAAATTGATGCAGTAAGCATACATAAAATATTAAAATTTTTTAAAAATTAGGTTAGTGGCTTTGACTCCACAAAAACCATCTACTGTTTTGCAGAAATCTAATGAGCAGTCTCTCCTGAGTACCCATATTACACATTATAAAGTTCTATTTCAGAAAAAAAAATAATCCTCCAAATAAGACTAACAGAAAACAATTCTAGATTTTCCTTACTCCTTTCTTTGAGAAACCCAAATTGAGCTAAAACTTTGTGCAACAGAATAGAGTTTTAAAGTCCAAATCCTCTGTATATGCTTTCAAGTTATTATTTTGCCATTTATAATTTCTATCTTCAAATGTTAAAAGAAATGGAAATGCAATCATTTTTTTTGTTACCGTATTATTTTTATCTACTTACATTCCAATAATTGTTAGATTGCAAATAAAGAAATAAAACATGAAAAAATGTATTACTGGTGCAATACAATTATGGTATCACCAAAAAATCTTGTAATAATTAGGAATTATAACTTATGAAAGTATACTGGAAGATGATGGGCACTTTTTTAACTACATATTAATGAACTTTGTTCAAACAAAAACTCTTTAGGTTACCATTCAAAGTAAGACTTATGGATTAAAAATTAGAAAACAGAAGATTGAATATGTGTATTTTATATCACCAAATTAAAACAATGGGCTTCCATGTGTCTATATGCACGTGTGAGTATAATAAAAATATGGTGTGCGTGTTTATTATATGTATTTACAGTTTTAAGTAATCAAATATGAAATGCAGATAATTTATGTTAAAAAGTTTCAGAAAATTTTATATAATTAAATACACTGTCTGGTTATAGTGAGAAAAGGAAAAGCTCTTCACTACTTCAACCTTCCTAACCCTTCTTTTAAAGCCATGTACTACTCATAAGAACCAAATCAATTTAAAAAGCACCCTAATTTGTTTCAAACAAACTGAGATTGTGTTGTCTCTTCAGAGTGAAACAATCTTATTGTCACAGATAATTTGGGGGAGGGGGAGAAAGAAGATAACTAAAACCAATCTTACAAGTTAAGAAATGTGACTTCTTGCAAATTCAAACTTCAAGACAGGTAGCAATATAATAGCTACTACTACTACTACCTGGCCATCCCCATTAACATAAAAAATAATAAAATACCACCTCACTGTTAAGTATTAAAAATTGAGTAAAATAAGGGAAATATGTACTAATGAGAAGATTTACCTTCTCGATATAAATTCATTTATACAGTGTCTTCAAATATTCTTTTCAAAACCCACTCACATCTCTCACCTGATTTTATTCTCTCAATGACCTATAGGCAGAGACTATCATCCTTATTTCATAGATGAGGAGATGAGGCACAATAAAGTTAAGCAATTTGTTAAGCAATAAAGTTAAGCAAATTCAAAATCTAGTTGTAGGTTCAGCAGAGACTAGAGATAGTCCATGATCTTTCTGCTATTCCAGTGTTCCACATTGAATAGCAGATACCACACCTGGGACTTATAACTTGAGAAAGGTAACCTTACCCAATAGTTAAGAGCATAGTCTTGGAAAAGCCAGATATACTTGGCATTAATTCACTAGCACTTTGACTCCTCTGAATCTGTCTCCTCATCTATAAAACAAAGATAAGGAATGCCTACCTCATAAAGTTATTGTGAAAGTTAAATAAAAGAATGGATACAAACCACCCAGCACAGTTCTTGATATATAGTAAGTATTTGTGAAGCTGTTTCTATTGTTGCTACATGACTACTTGATTACCATGGACTGATATTTCTGTGCCCACAATTTCCTATGCTGAAACCCTAATGTGATGATATTTGGAGATGGGGCCTTTGTAGTGAATTTGGTCATGAGGGTTGAGTCCTGTGGGATTAATGTTCTTGTAAAAAGTGTAAAAAACATTGTGTACCACATGGATGATTTCAAACTTTTGAGTTCTAAGATTCTACAAGAGTTCTGTTACCAAAATGAATAAAGACATTTTTTTAGCATTTGGAAATGCCTTAAAATTAGCAAATGCCTCACTTTTACTCATTATAACTTAAGGTATTTGGGGAGCCTGTGGGATGAAATAGCTACTGCACAAATCATATTTTTTGTATTGGTTGGGAAATCATGCTTGTCAAATATAATTTAGATATTGCTGGAATTATAATTAGTAAATATTTTGAATTAAAAACTGAAAAGAAACAGTGCTACACACAACATCAGCATTATTTTCTCTTGGACTGCATTAAATTTAGGATGGATGGACACATTAGCCACCATCACCAGCTCTGAAAAAACACATTTAATTGGAGTTTATACAAATAATTTTTAATATCTAATTTATTAAATGTATACTATTTAAGCAAAGGGATGTGAGAATTCAAATGTGTTTGAGGACAAAATGTGCTGACACCAAGCCCAATTTTACAGCATTTTAATATACTAAGTTTAAAAACAATCAGCTTAAAGTCATAAAAAAAAAAGCACTAGCATTTTCCATTCAAATATACAAATTAAATTATGCTTTAATTTTTACTGGAGTAAATTATAGGATGATAGAAATAAGGAAAAGACTTTTTCCAAATGGTAGATGACTGCCTAACTGAGGGTATACATAGCACTGATGGTTTCCAGAAATGATTTGCTGTTGTAAATATTGAAAACAGAAAACACTAACTCCTACGAGCATATATTTCTCACATATGGACTGGCATATTTTTCTACAAAACTCATTTCCTTTACATTTAATATAGACAAACCCAAATATTACAATAATAAAATGTTTTCAGCATGCAAGTGGATTTAGATAGCTTTGAAGTCATTAGAAGTATGCTTTGGTATTACTTAAGGTATTATACTGTAGCATGAGGAATCTGTTATATGGCAGGTGAGTAGAAGATTTATTCCATATGTCATTGGTCATCTGGGCTATAAAGAGTAAATGAATAATACGTTTTTGGTAGTAATGAGATATTTTTCATAGGGCAAGGAAAAAATCATTCAGCTCATGAGTCTATGATGTCTACAAAGTCAAAATATTTTCTTTCAGGTTACAAGAATTCTATGTCCTAATTCCATAACATAACATACATTCATATTAAAACATGGTTAAAAAGTAAACAAAAATACAATAAGTATAGTGCTGAATACAGTATTTTGTATCAAAGTGCTTTTATATATAATTCATACATTCAATTTGCACCTCATAATAACCTAAAAAATAAACAGGCAAGTATGACCATCTTACAAGTGAGAAAAATATTTTTCGGAGAAGATAATATTACTATAGATTAATGCCTTTGTAAAAAAATCTGTTCAGCTCACTCTGTCTCTGAGAGGAGATCACACTCTGTGGAGTGTTGCACTTTTTTTTTTAATAAATGTTTTTTAAAACTCTAAAAAAGTATATCTGTTCAGTAAATCTTTCTATGTCATACAATGTTTCTATCTTGAGTATATGCATGGCAAAATTTTTAATAATAAAATGAATTGACAATTTAAAATCCTGAGAGTAAACCAGAATTAAATTTCTAATAAGAAAGTGGCTACATTTTGTATATTATATTGTTATTGTTATTATTATTATTATTTATTATACACAGACTGCCTCTGGGTAATACTACTGCACCATTCCACTTGATACTTATAAAAACAAATCCAACTAAAGCATCAAACAATTGTATTAACTCCTCATTAAGCCTTCTTATAAAAAGTTTATGTAGCACAAAATACATCAATTGACAAATGTTTCTAAATTCACTGCATTAGATAAATCAAATATTATAACACCACACACACACACACACACACACACACACACACACAAACACACACACACATTTCAATGCGCATTTTCAGACCAAAAAACTTGTTCTGAGTAGTCACTGAATGAGGTGCTCTAACCTCAGTATTCAGGCATTTGTTGCTTTTTCTTACTATTAGTATCCATGAATCATTTATACTTAACAAATATGGTTAAAGAGTGTTTTATATGATGGATAAGAAAGGTTATTTGACAACAGGGAGACCTAAGCAACTTGGATCAGGTGTTCATCAGTGGTTCATTGCATTTGGCTTTTACAGTTAACTGTGTGAAAGAAATCATATCCAATTCATTTGACTTTTAAACTTAGCTACTTACTTATTATACTTCCTTATCTATCTACTGAATGTCCAAACTCATCTACTTACTTACCATTGCTATGCATTTTTTTTTCTTTCTTTGAAATAAACTCTTTTCCCTAAATGTGTCTGTTGCTTGGTCTCTATATACTACACAGTGTATTATCTGATATATATCTAATTATTAAAAGTTACTACATAAATAACAATTAACATCAGTATGCTAGGAATATTTTGTTTTCCTACAGAACTTGCAATGTTGTCAAACTTCTACTATATACTGAATATAGAAGCCAGGAAAGTCCATTTTTTATATATATATAAAGAATAAACAGCCATTGGATTAGATTAGGTTCACATTTCTTTAGATTCTGCACATAACAAATCTTGCTACAATTTTAATGAAGGCATTTCTCAATCCAATTATTGTATATTTTACTTCTTATGTAGCTATAGTCAGGCAATACCATGCATTTTTATAGCATGGATTACATTGTTACTTGTAATTTTTAAAAAATGTTCAAAATTTCTGATTAAAACAATTTAAAATTGCTTTGCATTGTAATCTTTTCTAAGAAAAGACCCATCCTTAGCTCCTTCATTAGTTGTGCTGCCTGGAGTGTTTTGCAATAACACCAGCCCCCTAATACAGTGAATAGACACATATAATTAGATGTCTTAGTGTTTCACATTATGATAATATAGAGAAAAATAGGGGTACTTAAAGTGCTAGTTTACAGGTAGTTTGCCATGGAAAAGGTGAGGATCAATGGTGGGTACAACAATTTTAAACTGTTTAAACCTAATTTAGCATTCCATTTGTCTCTATATAAGAGTATCTGAAATGAGATGGCCTGCTATGCATAATATGCCTCTTTATTTTCTTCTAGTCAGAAAAATGTTAATACAGAGTATTAACTGTGCAAGGGAGAATAACAGTAAATAATGTTAGAATTCATTTCTATGCATGTGAAACTCCAAAAGACACTGGGATGAAATTATTCATATAAAGATTAGATACTTTAATAACTAAGATAACTATAATTTATCTTTCAAACAAGGTAGCTATTGAAAGAAATAAAATGCTAATCTGGACAGGGCATCAGAACAGGCATAGACCAAGAATATTCCAGGAAAAATGAATTACCTTAGTTTTAACACATAAAGACCCTCCTAAAATTATATTGAAAGGGAATCAGGAAACACTTGAAACCAGGTTTACAAAAGTTGGAAGCATCAAAGTTCTGCAACCTGGAAAAAGCACACACAGATTACATTTTCTACTAAGTGTTTATCTAAGTCATTTTCAAAGGATAAGAAATAATCAAAGGATTAAATTTGAGTCATCAAGAAAAAAAAACTTATATATTAAGATGTGAAGAAAATATAGACATAAAACACAAGTTACTGATTTGCTGAAACAATAAAATTGTTCTACTCCAGAAAGAATATATTTAGAATCTCCTGTTTAAGAGGCTTGGCAACTAATATCATGCTTTTCTGATGCAATTCATAAGAGGGAGAGAAAGTTATAATGTAGTTAGACAAAAATTGTTGGCAAAAACTTCCTGGTGCAATTTAACAATGATAGAAATCCTCAAGGGACAGAGCCATCGCTTTTATACCTTGTCTTAAAATTGTTTATCAAATCAATTGGTGATTTGTGATCAGTTTCCTAAGTTAGTTACAGTGTAATATTCAAGATCATGGGGCGAAAGCTGTGAACATAACTCAAAATCAGCAGTATTCTGTGTGATTCAGGTGTGCTGTAAACATTTCAATGATGCCTTTAAATTCTAATGGTTTCAAACTGTTTCAAACTCCTGTAGCAATAAAAAATAATCTCTTATGGGACCAAGGTATGAACATTATGTCATAGCCACTCTGATATTAGATTTATTGGAGGGTAAAGCATATCATTTGTGCATCAACTCACAGGAGAAAAGAGCAACCCCTATGAAGTTAATCTAATAATAGTTTGGAAAGCAATAATTACCATTTCACGTACACTGGCTATTTGTACCAGTAGTTGGCCTAATTCTACAGGCCTTGTTTGTCAAAGCGTTGGAATTAACAAATTATCAGCTCCGAATCTATTGGGAAATATTAAGAAATGTTTTAATGGGGGACAAATCTTTCATTTGTTGCACTGAGAGGATGTTGACACCATACTTACACGTCCCACTTCATTCTTTCTCTTTAAAAGCTTGTCACAAGAGTTGTATTTTCCATGTAAAACAGTCTTCTTGGAGTGAATTTTAGCAGATACAGAATAACTAGACCTTTTATTTCCCATGTAGTACTCAATAGTTTCACAACACTGTTCTAAGTTTTATTGAGTCTTTTAGTGATAAAACTAAAACACTTGCTGAAGGGATTCACTGCCGACCTCTTCATAAGGCATTTTCTTCTTGTAATATGGATAAAGTGAAAGCAGACAGCATTATTCATAGCCTGCTTTTTACCTAAGAAAATCTCTAAATCCAGAATTTTTTTCCCCTTGAGGAAGGCCAATATCATCAGGCTATCACAATCTGAGAATGGTATAAGGACATCCATCACAATATAGCCCAGGTTTGAAGAAAAAAGAAAATGAACTTTCATATTTTTTGCACTCAAACAGGGTTTTTCATTGATAAGTTACACTGAGAAAAAATATATTACTTATTTTGTATATTGCATCTACCTAATAGTTTACTACTAGAAGCTTTCATTCTACATTTAGGTTACGTATTTTCCCACCTTGTCACAGAGAAGAAAACCCCAAATATACTCATTTGAAATAAAACTATACCATAGATAGATCAAATTTTATTTTATTTTACACAGTATTAAAAAAATTCTGAAAATGTAGTATCAAATCATTCAGACAGATATGACACACCATCTCATTGTGGTTTTAATTTGCATTTCCCTGATCATTCCTGATTTTAAACATCATTTCATGTGTCTGATAGCCATCTGTATGTCTTCTTTGAAAAAAGAAATCTATTTCTCTCCTTGGCCTATTTTTTAATCAGATTTCTTTTCTTTCTTTATTTTGAGTTGTGTAAGTTTTTATATATTTTGAATATTAACCCTCTATCAGATATGTCATTTACAAATATCTTCTCCCATTCATTTTGTTGATGGTTTTCTTCACAGTACAATTTTTTTCAGTCTTTCGTAATCCCATTTTTTTTTTTTTTTGGTTTTGTCTTTTCCCTAGAAGAGATCTAAAACAGTATTGCTAAGACCAAAGCAAAAACTTTACTGCCTATGTTTTATTCTAGGATTTTTTGATTTCAAGCTTGCATTTAACTCTTTAATCTATTTTTAGTTTATTGTTGTATATGGTGTAAAAGAGAGGTCCTTTCATGTTTTACATGTATTTTTCCAGTATTCCTAGGATTATTTTTCCAGAATCTATCTTTACCTCATTGTATATTCTTGTCTCTTTGTCATAGATTAATTGACATTAAAAGCATGGGTTTACTTTTGTGCTCTCTATTCTTTTCCACTGACCTATGTGTCTGTTTTTGCGCTAATACAATGTTGTTTTGATTACTATAGCCTTGTAGTATAGTTTTAAATCAGGGAACTTGATACCTCCAACTTAGTTCTGTCAAAAATGACTATTATCGAAAAGAAAACAAAGAATAAGAGTTGGTGGGGATTTGGAAAACAGGGAACCCCGGTGTACTGTTGGTGGGAATGTAAACTGTCACAGCAACTATGGAAAACAGTTATGTAAGGTTCCTCAAAAATTAAAAATATAACTACCAAATGGTACAGCAATTTCTCTTCTGGGTTTTTATCCAAAGAAAATGAAAACACGAATTTAAAAAGTTGTGTGTTCATTGCAGCATTATTTATAATAACCAAGATATGGAAACAATCTAAATGTTCACTGATAGATAAATGGATAAATAGAATGTAGTATATGTATACAACAGAATATTATTTAGCTACAAAAAAAATGAAATATTGCCATTTGTGACAATATAGATGGACCTTGAATATATTATGTTAAGGAAAATGATTCAGACATAATAAGGTAAATATCATATTTCACTTATATGTGGAATCTAAAAAATTAATAATAAATAGACAAGCAAAACAAAATAAAACTCATAAATACAGAAACTGATTGGTGGTTGGTTGCCAGAGAGGTGAGTGTGAAGGGATGGGTGAAAATGGTGAAGGGAATGAAGTACAAACTGCCAGTTTTAAAATTAGTCATGAGGATGTAACATACAGTATAGGGATTATAGTCTATAAATTCGTAATAACTGTGTATGGTTTCAGATGGGTACAAGACTTATCATCAGATGGAGATCATTTGGTAAGATATATAAATGTCTAATTTCTATGGTGTACACCTGAAACTAATGTAATATGTTGTCAACTATAATCTAAAAATAAATAAATAATTTTTCCTAGGCCCCCCTCTTTTATACACACACATACACACACATGCGTGCACACCAAAACATTCAAAATTATCCTCTATCACCCTGAATAATTTTCAGTAGCCTTCATATGGTTAAATCAACAATAAGAAGATCCAAATAAATATTTTAATATGATTTTCTCAGTATTAATAAGAAATCTGCAGCACTCAATTTCAAATCTCACTAGGGTATAAAATTTTGCATTCAAAGTTGACCTCCATTTGGCTCCAAAGACTTCAATTTTTAATAAAAGATTATACTAATTTTTTAGATATACACATTTGTGAGTCAGTAAAATAAACGTATCTTTTGTTGATACATAAGTTTTTAAAGAAACTGATGATTGAGGACTACTTACATTATCAATATAAATCTAGTATTCATTCATTATTATTTTAATTAATTTATTTCTTGATTAGAAAAATTCATGGAAATTACGTTGAAAAATATAAATTCAAATTAAACTTACTACAGTTGAACCTTGAATAACATAAAGGTTAAAGCACCAACTCCTCCTCCAGTGCAGTCAAAATTCCATGCATAACTTTTGACTCCCCTGAAACTGAGCTGCTAATAGCCTACTGTTAATTGAAAGCCTTATGGAAAACATTAAAAATTGATTAACACATATTTTGGGAGTTATATGTATCACATATTGTAATCTTATAATAAAATCGATTAGAGAAAAGAAAATGTTATGAAGAAAATCATAAAAAAATAAAATATATTTACAATGTTTATTGAAAAATATTCACATATAAGTAGACCCACATATTTCAAACTTGTGTTATTCAAGGGTCAACTGTAATGTGCAAAAGCACAAATACATTTAACTCTAATTAACTGTTCTTAAGAATATACTAGTAATGTCAGATGTAGATTTAATAAAATAAAGCGGTACTTATGAATACACTTTTAGGATTTTCTAAGTTAAAAAAGCATAAGTTAAGGAATCTATGGAACAAAAAGAACAAACTAATTAAGAACAGATTTATACATATAGAGGATAATCTGGTAATGGCCAGAAAGGAGGGGAGTTGGGGGCTTGGCAAAATGGGGTGAAGAGTTAAAGAAGTACAAATTAATTGTTGATAGATTGTTATGGGAATGGGGAGCACGACATAGGGAATACAGTTAGCATTAATGTAATGGCTAGGTGGAGAGCCAGAGGAGAGAAGAATCAATTAGGGAGATCATTTTATAAACTATAAAAATGTCTAACCAATGTACTGTAAACTTGAAACTAATAAAATACAATTTAATAAAAATAACACACACACACACACACACACACACACACACACACACACATATATATGGTATAATTGAATAATTGTACTCACAATGTATTTTTCTATACATATTTATAGATAAGAAATTTATACCTCACTTATGCATGTCTGTGTGTACATATGTAAGCACAGATGTAAATGATCCAAGATACACATAGATGTGTTGTTTGAAAGTATATGAAGGTCTTCTCCGTAAGTGACGTGTTCTTGTCTTCTGAGTCTTTCTATTAGCTTGCCCAATTATCTTCCCCATTGTGTAGATTATATGAAGCTGGTCCGAAGTTGTTCATCAATTTTTGAGATATAATAAAGCACTGTTTCTAAAAATAACAATAATAATCCTAAAATTGTTATTTAAAAAATGGTGTTTTAAACTTACTCCCAAAAGAATATAAAGCACCAAAGAAAGCTTTTTATCCTCACATGTTACTAGAATTCTATAAACTATACTTCAAAACTGTGGGAAACACTTTTAAATAAGGCAAAGACTATTTCTTAGTAACAGCCTTACAGAAAATTAAAAAAAACATTCTACAAGGAACAATATATTTGTTATGGATTTAAACCACTATCTCAAGTGAAAAATTAGCATCATTACTATTACAAAAAAAAATCATGAACATGAAGAGTGTAGCATGAGGAAGATGGTTAATAATGTAATAAATTTATGAGGGGAAAGGGGGTACTATAATGAGTGGGAGGATTGCTTTGAGAGTTTTGTGGATTCTAATCACTGTGCTGTGCAACTGAAACTGGAATATTATTATTTGCCAATTATAATTGAAGAAAACTAATTGAAATTTACAATGTAAATATGAGAAACTAATTATATATTATGTTTCAATAAAGCTGTAAAATAAGAGAAAAATACATAAATGCCTCTTGAGATATCAAAGAAAATATGTAGAACATGGCATCTTGGTTTCTAGCTGTCAACCTAAAAAAATCCATATGTGTGACATCTGACATGTGACATCTAATATCTAATATCGTACACCATAGCTCAAACACTTTTTCAAGTACAGTCTAATCTCATTACATAAATGTGTCTAGGCAGAAAATTCTCAACAGTTCAACCGCCATTCACCAACAAAATTTATGGAAGATTCTGTAGTAGAACAAATCTTCAAAGAGTTTACCAGGTCACTAAAAAGATGCTCCAAATCACATAAATATGTGCAAATAGAGAATTGGCTATTTTTTATGATGTTGATCTCAAGTTCTGGTTTCTGATTGCTAGACAAAATAATACATTTTCCTATTATGTATAAGCAATTAGCAGAAGTGAACAGGAAACTGCATGTTATAAAAATTCTTTGTTAAATTTTAAGATAGCACAAATACTTTATCCTATTCCAAATTTCTTTAATCTTTAAGGAGTAAAATTTCATTAAAGCTTATCGTATTTAATCTTTTCTTCCCCATTGTGTTTAATTTTTAAATCATTAGCATTACTAACTTTATGGATCATAATAAATTTTGGATGTTTCTTAAATAATTTGCAACTCTAAAGTATTTCATCACCACTAGATTAGAAAGTTTCATATCTAAAACCATCCAAGCACACTGGCTGATTCACATTAACTGAATTAACTGAAATAGGCATAATAAGTGAAAGAATAAAATAAAAAACAATTTCACACTAAGTGAAGGTTTGACTTATAGGAAGTGGTAGCTCTGATGGCCCAAGGCATAGAATTAGTTTTGCCACTCAATAATTTGACTGATACACTCAAGTGGCCAGAAGAGGACATTTTCTGCCTGATTTCAGTGTAATCAAGTCACCTGCTCAGCGACTGCTGGGACCAAGTCAATTGCACTTTACTGAGCATCAGTGTATGCAAGGAGTAACAAGAGCAGCTTTCTGAATATATGTGCAGAACTATTGAGCCTTAATGATAGTTGGAATTAACTCTTCCTGTTGCATTATTGTGATTTCCTTTCCATGTAATACGCAATGTAAAAAAGGTGTGAGCCACCTTACATCTAAAGTAACCACCCATTCTAATAGGTTCACCTTCTTTACTAGTAGATTGTAAAATGCATATTTAAAATCAACCCAAAAAATTATACGAAGGAAAACTTGGTAAGTGACATTTTCTATCCCCTGAAATCGAATCATGTAAATAATATATTTTATTGTAGGCAACTGGTGTGTATGTGTGCATGCTGCGGCACATTCGATTTCACTTCTAAAAGGTGACTGAGGTGGAACTATCTCAACATAGATCAAGACAATACATCAAATGACAAAATTGAAATGATCTTAGAAATAAGTAAGAAAACAATAATTACTTATAAATACAAATTTTGACTCATACCTGGCAACCTTTGTAAAATGTATTTCCCTTTATTACAGGTGGATAATATACATTTCCACTGACCAATGAATTACAAATACCATGTAAGGAAACTGGTTTAATTGCATGTACTTAGTAGGTTTCAAGAAAGTTTTATTGAATGATTATACATTGAAGTCCATAAGTTGGCCTCTTTATTTTACATAATGAAGATTCTCTCTGGCATGTGAAATGGGCATCACGCAAAACAACTAGATTGAGGTATTAGAGAATTTTACATCACTTTCATTCCTTGACTAAAAACAGGTGCATCTAATTCACAGGTGCACGGCCTAAATTTTTCCATATTCTATAGGTTAAATATCAAGTAGAGTGAGGTTAGGGAGGACAAGGGAGGACAAGGGAGGACAGAGTCAAGTCCCTCAGTGCTAATCTTCAGGAAAGCAAGTGGGCACAGTTCAATTGCTTTATGACCTAAAAAAAAAAAAAAGTAGTTAAGTAGATTTTGGCAAACAGTAGCCCACAGGCATCTGATCATATCATTCCCCGTTTGAAAGGGAGATGTTAGCTATGTTTCAGGTGCAAGAGCATAAATTCACCAAGCCAAACAGTGAACGTTGACAGCCTTAGGTTGAATCCACCTGCTGGTGGAATTTGGAAATGGTGCATTTGAAAAGCATAGCCAATAGATCTGCACATGAATTATTCCCACATTAATCAAACCATTCATGGAAAACTTCTGTTATAAAAAAAGAAAAAAGAAAAAAAATCAAGTACTATTAAATGTAATTTAAATTGCTACTATTTTAGCCATGTCTTATTTCATATTCTGTGAAATGAGCCATCCACTTTTTCCGTAGGAATAAAGTACACAACTTTACAAAACATCTAGATTAGTAAAATGAAAAGGGGACTTTGCCAAATTTAATGAAATGGTATAGAAATACTCTTACAATATGCTAATACTTATGAAAGATAATTATTCTTCATTTCTTGAGGTCATTCTTTCGTGGTTCATTTTTTAATCTGCCATACAAAAATGTATTATATAATGTGATCTGCTCTCAATAAAGTTTATTTTTTAATAAAAGTCTCATTTCTAATTTAAATTATAGGTATGCAAATAACAGTAACATCATGTGTTTATCTTTCAGAATAGATTTTGAGTTGGAAGAAAATGTCAATGTTTACAAAAGTGACCATGGCCTCTAGAACTTTTTAAAATCATTGCCCTTAGTAATGTTTTTAAGACTGGAAAGATAATATAAAATTCTAGGTTATCTGTGTTATTGAGTAGAAGGGTGATTGAAATGTCAAGATAAATGTTGTACCTTATTCTTGCTCCAGGTAATGTTGTTTTCTTTTTCTATCATTAGTGGTCTGATGGAGAAGCAAACAAGCAGAAAAATAGACAAAGGAAAGATAAATAAGGGTGACAGAGTTTCCTACATCTTTATATAACTGCTCTACTAACAAAGAAACAAACTGTTCAAAGTAAAATAATGAGTCAAGTATTCAGTAGAAATAGAGATTTTATTCTAAAGTGTAAATACTTCCAAACTCTTCAGATATCGATCAGCTGTTCTTCCCTAGCCCTCATTAAAAAAAAAAAAAGTTCTTATAAAAAAAAAAAACTCAAGGAATAAGAAATACAAGCTTTGAAGTCAGTACTCCTGGGCTGAAATCTTACAGCCAAAATTTATGGCAGATTGATTCTTGGAAAAGTCATATCACTTTCCACCCCAGTCCCGTGACACAATTACTTTATGTATGACATCAGAAATAATAAGGGTACCTATCATATGACAATGTGTATATAGCACAATACTTAGTACACAGTACTCAGTAAATATTATCTATTACATTTTTCTCCTAAATACAAACTCAAATGAATTTAGTATTATTAAATTATTTGCCTTACCTTAAGATAATTCTAGACTAAAACCAGACAGTTCCATTTTTCCATTTTTAAAACTAAAATGTACAAATGTTAACCAAAAAGCTTGGGTTCTCTTTCTATCAAGGACAAAATATGACAAAGTTTTATCTCTTTTTTGAAGCTAGCGTATTTAATCACATATCTTTATATGCACAATTCAATTTAACAGACACATATTCAACTTCTATTAAAAACAATATACAGTGCTAGGCACTGGCTGGAAATAAAGATAGAAGGGAATAAAGCAGAATTCAACCACAATGATCCTACAGAAGAAGAGAAAATATTATTCAGTTTACAGGTAAGAAAACACTGTTTCAGAGGATAAAATTGTGTGATATGAAGCATATATTCTAATACCATCAATTACAAATTCTCTTGCATTTTGCAAATTTAATTCAATAGGAATGAGAACTTAATACATCTTCAATCAAAAATTAATTTTAAAGCAGCAAAGTCTGCTTTGCATACCAATATGTTTTTGATTTGTGGTTTTAATCACTGTTATTATATTAGCACCCACAATTTTGCAATACACTGCTTTTCCATAGATAAGATTTAGTCATGAATATTTCAGTCTCTTGGCTCATAAGAATAAAGAATGAGAGATGATATTCATTATTGGATAGAAAAATTTTTTATTCCTAAAATTCCTGGATGCCAACCAGGCATCCCATCAGTATTCATAAATATATGGACTATTACTTCTCTAGCACAGAAGTTTCTCTTAATTTATTGCATTTTTATATAGTGAAGACACATTTTTTTCACAGCCTGTCGGAACAACAAATTATAACAATAACAAACACTGAAATTTACAAATATTTATCTAATTTGAAGTTTGTAATTTTGAGACTAAATGTATCAGCTCTATACTACATAAATACATACATACATACATACATACATACATACATACATACATACACACACACACACACATAAAATAACTCTTCTCATTTTTCACGTGAGGAATAGCTATCAGTTCAACAATTTAATTTCTAGGTCAGCAGCCACAAAGATGTAGCTCTACTGAATGTGCTAGGAGAAGAGATCATGACACATGTTGTCATTTTTCACATTTGACAATGACTCTGATGATTGGGCTACTTCTTACACATACAAATGTGGTTACAAAAATGAATATGAAGCTAGTTATGTCTCTCCCACATATTAGGTGAGGTATATTTTATTTGCATCATGGTTATAGCCTCTGTAATCAGATTCTTTTTATTAAACAACGTTTTTATCAGTTTATGTTCTTCCTGGCATTTTATTTCAAATAGTATACCCTGAGTAGACTGCTGAATATTCACATGTGCTACCTGCTCCTTATTTTCCTCAAATGTAGAAAGATACAATTAAGACTATATAAAAAATTGGTAGGTAGCAACCCAGTAGCAGAAAAATGAATCAAATACATTCTCTAAAATGCTCGGATAAAAAATCAAATCATGTTATGTTCAAACATAGATTTTCTAAAAAAAATGTATTGAGTTTGTAATGGCTAAACATAATATTATTTTATAACTTTCTTTGGATTGAGAAAAGATGATACTGCTTTAGAACCTTACTTTTGCAGTTAAACATTTAAATAAATTATTTAACTGATTATTTAAAACCTCAGAAATCAAGTTATAAATGAAAAGACCCCCTTTCAGGTTGACCAGCTATAATATAGTATCTTAATGCTGTGGTCACATGATTTTAAGTCAGATTTTCCAAATAATGATTTATTTATTTTATGTACTCGGCAGTAATAGCTGATCATTATGGAATGATTATTATACCAGACACCATGCTAAGTTATTTACATGCATAATGACATTTAACTATTACAACACACTTATAAGGCCAACACTATTATCTTCACTTTACAGATGAAGAAAGTCAGGCACAGAAAAGAAAGTAATGTGCTCAGAGTCATAGAGCCATGTAAATGCATTCACTCAGCTCTCAATATAGCAGTTTTCATCTTTTTGCTTGCAAGAGCACTAAACATGTAGTCAGATACATTACATTCTATTTTGATTCTACTGCTATCAACTGTGTATTCTTGAGCGAATCATTTAACTTCTCTACACCTCAGTTTCTTTATGAGCAAAAATGTGCAATTAAATACCCCACTCTACCTAGCTTGAGGGATGTAATATGGTAATAGCAATCAAAGCTCTTTAAAATCTCTAAAGAACTATGTACACTGAAGAGCGTAATCATCAACAAAATAGTTTATTGTTATACAATGAAAATGGAAAGGCGATGCCCTCAAGATGTTCTTTTTGAACTGTCTTCAGAATAACTCACACCTATGAGGAACACTGATATTTTTCTTTTGGAAAGTATGTCATCGCTCTCTCCATTTTGCACTCATTATACTTATACTCATAGCGATATACCTCATGTTTATTGGTATGGTCAATTCCTTTGTCTCCCTACACATTCAAAGATTTCTACCACATAATTATCTCTATCTTGTGAAACATTCTCCTTTCCTTTTCATGGGGTCCTCTCTTTGTTATGAAAAGGGACTTATATCAATTATCTCACAACTACTTACTTATTGGGACACTCTCCCAATCTGGGGAATGAGTTCTTTGAAAGAAGGGGTCAGATTATATTAAACTTTGAATCCTCATTTCTAAGTACATAGCAGATACTGAATAAATGCTAAATGAATGAGTTGAGCGAACATTACATAAATGAGTGTACTACTTCCACCTCACAGAACATAAAAATTAAAATGTTTTCCAAATAGAGCTATGAATAACTTCTCCTATATATATCAATAAACACTTTATTTTTTATTATTAAATGTATTGGGGTTTTGATGACCTAAAATTATATAGGCCAATAATTTGTATACAAGTGTACAAATTATTAATACATCATATATTGCATGTGTGTTCATCACTGAAAGTCAAATATCCTTTCCTCACCATATATTTGACCCCCTTTATCCTTATCTACTTCCCTCCTTTCTCCATTCCCTCTGGCAACCACTAAACTGTTGTCTGTGTCTATAAATTTTATTTGTTTGTCTTATTCATTTATTGCTTTCAGTTTTATATTCTACATATGAGAGAAATCACAAGGTTCTCATTTTTTTTCTGTTTGACTTATTCACTTAGTATGATTACTTCAAGATCCATCCATGTGGTCACAAATGGCAGTATGTCATCTTTTCTTATGCCTGAGTAATATTGCATTCTAATTGGGAATGAAGAAATGGAATTGTCACTTTTTGCAGATGACATTATTCTCTATATAGAAAACCCTAAAGACTAGACAAAATAATATTAGAAACAATAGAAAAATACAGTAAAGTTTCAGGATATTAAATCAATGTACAAAAACCCACTACATTCTTTTATACTAACAATGACATTTCAGAAAAGGAAATTGAAAAAAAAATTCTTTTGTAATTGCAACAAAAAATAAAATAAAATAGCTAGCAATAAACTCAACAAAATATGTAAAGGGCTTATACATTGAAAACTACAAGACATTATTTTTAAAAATTGAAGAAAAATAAATAAATGGAAAGATATTCTGTGTTCATCAATCGGAAGAATTAACTTTGTTAAAATGGCTTTTTTTGTCCAAAGCAATATACAGATTTAATGTAATCCTCCATCAAAATCCCAAAGGCACTTTTTAAAGAAATAGAACAAAGAAAATCATCATATTTGTATGGAATCACAAAAGACCTGTAATAGCCAAAGCAATCCTAAGAAAAAAGAACAGGGCCAGAGGTATCACACTACCTGACCTTAAATTATACTACAAA
The DNA here is from genome assembly GCA_030015415.1 of Cynopterus sphinx. Lineage (NCBI taxonomy): Eukaryota > Metazoa > Chordata > Mammalia > Chiroptera > Pteropodidae > Cynopterus > Cynopterus sphinx. Next base: position 47,302,112 of record CM057388.1, on the reverse strand, counting down.
GCAACACTAAGCATGGTAATTGCAGCAAAACACACAGAGAGACAAATGGAATAGAATGCAGAGCCCAGAAATAAACTCCTGTATATATAGACAAATAATTTTCAACAAAGGAACCAAAAACATACAATTGAGAAAGGAAAGCATTTTCAATAAATGATGAAGGTGTGTTTGTGACTTAGTTCTCCTCATAGTGGTGACTGCTAGATCACAGCTGCTTTGTCTCTGTATTCCCACCCCTGTTACTGGGATTAGCTGCAGTATGTGTCTATGATTCAGGAGTTGTCGCCTCAATTCTTGGAGCTGCAGACACTCTGCTCTGTAGTCCAACTATTGCTGCTACAATTTCTTCTGGGGCTAGCTGCTAGTTCTGGGAAGGTGTAGGGTGGTGAGCTCTGGGTGGGTGGGAGGAGGCAGCCAGGCTCTGTGACCTTGTTTTCTGCAATGGTAGCTGCTAGAACACAGCTGTCACACCTCTATATTTTGCGTCTGACCTGATGACTGGGTTCTACTGTAGCATATTCTGATTACTCAAGCAGGAATGTTTGAGGATACAGAGGGTATATGCCACAATCTGATTCCTCTCCTGCGTCAGTGGCACCTGTCTCTGCTCTTTTCCTTTCCCTCTCCCCCTGTTCACCCTGATTCACCCACCTTCAGATGCTTTGATGTGCAGATCTCCCAGGAGTGTTTGTTTGGCTGAGATTCTGCTGCTAGATTATAGCTGTTCAACTTGCTGCAGTTTCAAGGGGAGAGATCAAGGGACCCCTCATACTGCTTTGCTTCAGATATCACTCTATGAATAACTTCTAATTATATGTTGTTTGAGATATCAACATTGAGAAATGTCTACATATTTTTTTTCTTTTCCATGTCTCTGCTCATACTATGGAAATGTGTGTGTGATGGGAAAATTATATATATTCAATGTAATGAGAGAACTTAATTTTATTGTTTCATTTTTAGTTGAGAGTTAATATAAATTTGAGAAGACAAATTAAAATTTAAGACTATTTTGGAAAAAGTTAATTCAATTTAAACTAACAAGTCATTATTGTTGCTAGAAATAACATTTAAAATGTACAAAAATGAAGTAAATAGAAAATGAAATGGATAAAGAGAAAAATTAAAAATAGTGTACAGTCATAAAGCCAAAAACATATAAGGTTTTCAAGAAGATATTGCTTTATAAAGATCCATTAAGAAAAATAAACAATGTAACAAACTAAAGCATATTAGTAAAGTGATGGGACTGCATGAAATAAAATTTTAAGTCATTCTTGACTGCATCAACTATAAAAAGGAAGGGGAGTATTTCTGAGTCTGAGAAGAACAATAAGTGTAATCTAATGCATGATTTAGCTAAAGCTGAATATGATCTGACCAGTAGGCTAGATTGTAAACTGTTTGGCAATACAATCTTCAGTGCATATAGGTTTTTAAATTTAGTTTGATCAATATGGGAAAATATTAATAAAAGAGAAGACAAGTTGTTCCTTTCAAACAATGTATTAATTTCTTATCTATTCATTTGTAATGCTACTATACCCAACACAGGGGATAAAAATCAAAAATATTTTTTGCAGTTTTCTATTCTGTGAACTGAAAACTGAATAGAACTGCCATTTTCCCAAACTAGACAAATACAAATGGCCAATTAAATTCTTTCCTCTCTTCCTTTAACTCCATATAACTGTAGCCATACTGTAGTAAAGCTTCTTCTTGGGGTCATTTTCCTCATCTTTGCATTTTACTTGACTTCCAGTTGCTGGGCCCAACTCTGTCATGAGATACTGAAGACAAATGACTAAAATTTCAAAGTAATAAATTAAAAATAAAAAGTAACTAGGCTGTAGAGATTCTGCTAGCAGATGAATCAATGTTTCAGAGTACTTTCAAAAGTTTCAAGTTTTCAATCTCTTTTCTGGGGAGCAGACTGTGTGTAGTAATTCCTAGGAATCCATGAAGGTTGACAGTGGCATTTTCAAGTAATCAAATCAATTAAGATGTCTTCATAGAGGGTTTTGCTTTTTCATACATTTGACATGTCAAAGATATCATCAGCTTTACCTGGAATTCTCAATCCTGCCATTCTAGAAACAGAATCTTAAAATTGGATGAAATAGCGACATGAAAGAATCTGTAGGAGTCAAAAATGTAATTAGTGCTCAATAATTATGTGCTATTTTTTTTACTTTTATTTTAAAGAACATAAAATAATTGTACTTAGTATCTTTCTATACTAATTCAGAATTTCCCATGTCAAAAAGATTATATATTTATAAGCTTTTGCTCACCTCCATAAATAGAACTAATCAGTTCAAAGAGCATACAAAAGGATAAAAATGAAAAGCATGAGTATCTGACGAATAGAGAGAAGTTTAAAGAGCTTCTAGAGTACATGGTATTTGAGGAAGGAATTGTGGGAGGCAATGCTAGAAAATTATGCTGAACTAAGATCAGACAGTTTTTCCATGTTAAGAAATTTGAATTTTGCTATCAAGGGAAAGACATAAAAGAGTTTCAAATAAGGGATAACAAAGAGATATGTAGTTTTGAAAGACCATAAGTGTTAGAAGACAGTTGACCTGTTGACTACAAGTAGGCCTTATATTAAAGTAATGGCCCTTTTGCATTTTAAACAAAGACACAATTTTGGAAGTATGTGTTTTATCTTCAGCTATTTTTTATGCTTAATTTTTGGAAAACAATAATACATCAGTAGAAGCTATCTATAATTTTCAGTTAGAATTTGTTAAACATTTCTAATTCTAAAATTAAATATAAAATAAAATTGAACAAAGTAAGTTATTAATAAATTGTAAATGGTTATAAAGTAATATATAAGCAAATGTAGTTTTAGTTGGAATGCCTCTAAACACATGAAAAAGGAAAAACAAAAACTTTATTTTACATACCACTTTCTATCTCTTTAGAAATAAATTATGTAAACAATGTCCTGAGAAGACAGACCTTTTTTTTGTTATATTTCAACAGGACACCCAAAGATGATTTGTGGGAAATTTATAATCATTAACTTCAACAGATGTAACCTTTAGGGGGAAAACATGGCCTTATTAACATCCCTAAGATTTTTAAATCATTTCCTATAACTTTGTTATCTCAATAAGTTCTAACAGAACTTGAACTGGACTATAATTGTGACAAAAAAATCCCTTTTAAACCAGAAAATTAATATTTCTCTTTTACTTTCAGCCTATAAAGTATTAAAATATTATTCCCATTTACTCTTTCAAACTTCAGGATATTTATTTCATATTATATAAACTAGTGAACTGGTCTTCAATCACTCAGTGCATGTCTTTAATGAGCTAATCTACTTAACCATATTTCCTTTTAAATTTTATCTATCTTGTCTAAAGGGTACTATTCACGTTTAGTTTGCTTCATAAGCAAGATTCTCCATGCCCTTAGTCATTTTAGTTACCTCCACAAAACACACATCAGATATTCTGGTCCTAAAATAAAATCAAATGTACAGCCATCAAACATCAGCTTGGAAGACAAGATTTTTTAAAAAAGTAATAGATATAGAAGTTATGCTCTGAAAATGAAAAGGTATACTTTCATAAATCATATACTCTTCACTAAAAATAGAGAAGAAAATGTTTGACTTCAAACTTTCATTTTACTTTGCTAGTGTGACAGAATACCATACATTTACAACAGTGTGCTTTGCCATTTATCAATTTATCTAATTACTGTAAGTTTTTAATTCAAATCACACTTCACAATGAGGTTTAATATCATGAGAGATTTTTTTGGAAAACTATACTTAAGTCTTTTATTCTTTATGACATGCTCTTTAATAAGCTCCTTCTCATAACTAAATTCAAAGAAAATTATGTTTTTAGCCTTGTAGGAAGTTGATTTTTTGTTTCCCCTGGAAATATCTATTTTGACTTTCAAGTGTGATCCTGATTAAAAAAAAATAAAACTGTGTGAAATAAAGTCATAAAGAGTATATGATTACAACTTTTAGTTTGCAAATATTTGTTTCTTCCTACTCTACAATTACTTTAATAAAACTGAAGTACAAAGAGCTTTTTAGGGTCTCATTTATATTTTCTTTCCCTTGCCCCTTCTTTTGTTCATCTTCAAAAAGTCAAGGTCTATGATGCTGTACAGAAACAAACCATGATCTCCTTCAAAGAATATGTCCTTCACCATGGTCCTCAGTCTCTATTCCTAATTAACTATAAATCTGCACTTAGGCAGAAATGAATAACCATTTATACTAAGGTCCCATGATTAAACAAATAACTAATTACTTTAATTCAAGTATTAACCTTTAAATAGGATATAGTATTTGGTACTAATGTTTGAATATATAACTCAGGGATAGGTTATTAGAAAATGAGTTTCTAAAACCAACCACACCAAGAGTTGGCAATGATATGGAACACCTAGAACTCTCATACACTGCTAATGGAAATCTAAAGGATGTAACTTTGGAAAATACTTTTAAAGTTTCCTATAAACTTAAGCATACACTTAACCATACAATCAGGTAATTATACTCTCATATTTAGTCAAGAAAAATAAAAACACATATCCACAGGAAAAATGGGTTAAAAAAAGGCTTAAAGCAGTGTCATTTATAATAGCCCAAAACTTGGAAAAAACTCAAATGTCTAAAAATAAAATGCGTGAATAAATTGTAGTCTATCTATACCATGGAATGTTATTTAGCAATCAAAATGAAAGAACTATTAATACACACAGCAACTTGGAATCTAAAACTAATTACGCTAAGTGAAAGAAGTCAGACAAAAATAATGCATATTCTATGATTTCTTGCATATAAAACTTTAGAAAAAAAATAAACTATAGTGATCGAAAACAGATTAGTAGTTGTCTGGGAGGCAGATAGGAAGAGGGATGGAGTATTAGGAAAGTTCAGGGAAATGGATAGGCTCACTTCCTGATTATGGCATTGTTTTTGTGTGTGTACACTTATGTCAAAACATCAAATCATATACTTAAATGTGTAGAGTTTATTTTATGCCAGTTGTGCCACAAATATTTTTAAAATTTTACTTTATTAGTTTTAAGTGTACAGTACATTGGTTAGACATTTACATAGTTTGTAAAATGATCCCCTTAATTGCTCTTTCTTTCCTTTGGCTTTCCACCTAGCCATTACATTCTGTTAACTGCACTAAGTCATGCTTCCCATCCTCATTACTATCTTTCAACTACTAACTTGTACTTCTTTAACACTTCACCCCTAACTCCCCTTCCCTCTGTTCATCACCAAATCGTCCAAATCGTCCACTATATTTGTGAGTCTATTTTTGATTTGTTTGCTTTTTGCTCCTTATGTTTCGCATATATGAAAAATGATATGATATTTATTTTTCTCTGACTTATTTAACTAAGCATAATAACTTCTAGGTCCATCCATTTAGTTGCAAACGTTAGGATTTCATTTTTTTAATAGTTGAGTAATATTCTATTGTATATATGAACCATAACTATTTTATCCAATCATCTGTTGATGGGCATTTAGGTTGCTTCCATATCTTGGCTATCGTAATTGTGCTGCCATGAATATTGAGGTGCCTAGATCTTTATGAATTATTGATTTTCTTTGAATAAATACCCAGAAGTATTTACTGCTGAGTCAAAAGATATATGCATTTTTAATTTTTTGAGAAAACTCCATACTGTTTTTCATAGCGGCTGTACCAATCTTACCAACAATGTATGAGGATTCCCTTTTCTCCACATCTTCGCCAACAATTGTTCTTTGATTTATTGATGATAGCCATTCTAAAAGGTGTGAGGTAATATCACATTGTGGTTTTAACTTGCATTTCTCTGATGATTAATAACCTTGTGCCCCTTTTCATATGTCTATTGGCCATCTGTATTTCTTCTCTGGTGTAGTATCTGTTCTGGTCTCTGCTCATTTTTTAATTGGATTGGTTTTTTGTTGTTGAGTTGTATGAGTTCTTTATATATTTTGGATATTAACCTATTATCAGATGTATCATTAACTAATATCTTCCCCCAATCACTTGGTTATCTTTTTTTGTTGTTGTTGATGGTTTTCTTTGCTGTACAAAATTTTTTTATTTTTTCTTTTGTTTCACTTACCTGGGGAGATATATCTGAAAAGAAATTATGGTTAGCAATATCAGAGAGATTACTGTCTATGCTTTCTTCTAGAAGCTTTATATTTCCAGTCTTACATTTCAATCTTTAATCCATTTTGAGTTTATTCTTGTATATAATGTAAGAAAGTGGTCCGGTTTCTTTCTTTCTTTCTTTCTTTCTTTCTTTCTTTCTTTCTTTCTTTCTTTCTTTCTTTCTTTCTTTCTTTCTTTCTTTCTTTCTTCTTTCCTTCCTTCCTTCCTTCCTTCCTTCTTTCCTTCCTTCCTTCCTTCCTTCCTTCCTTCCTTCCTTCCTTCCTTCCTTCCTTCCTTCCTTCCCTCCTTTCTTCCTTTCTTTCTTTCTTTCTTTCTTTCTTTCTTTCTTTCTTTCTTTCTTTCTTTCTTTCTTTCTTTCTTTCTTTCTTTCTTGCATGTAATTATCTAATTTTCCCAATACCATTTATTGAAGAGAGTATCTTTACCCCATTGTATATTTTTGCCTCCTTAGTCATGTATTAAATGAGCCTATATGCGTGGATTTATTCCTGGTCTCTTTATTCTGTTTCATTGATCAATGTATCTGTTTTTACACCAGTGCCATGTTATTTTGATTACTGTAGCCTTGTAGAACAGTTTGATATCAGGTAGTGTGATGCCTCCAAATTTGTTCTTTTTCAAGATTGCTGTGGCTACTTGGGGTTTTTTATGGTTCCATATAAATTTTAGAATGAATTGTTCTGGTAAATGTCATAGATGATTTTTAATTAATTTATCTAAATTAGTTTTCAAGTATAAAACACATTGGTTAGAAATCTATATAGCACGTAAAATGATCCCCCCAATTGCTCCCTCCCTTCCCCTGGCCCTCCACCTAACTATCATATTAATGTTAACTACATTTCCTCTGCTGTGTTCCTCATCCCTGTGACCAACTATCAACTACTAATTTGTACTTCTTTAACACTTCTCCCCATTCTCCCAGTCCCCTAAACCTTCCTCCTCTCTGTCCATCACCAAACTGTCCACTACATTTGTGAATCTGTTTTTGATTAGTTTGTCCTTTTTGTTCCTTAGATTCCACATATAAGTGAAATCACATGGTATTTATCTTTCTCTGGTTGACTTCTTTCACTAATCATAAAAACCTCTAGTAGGTCCATCCATGTCATTGCAAATGGTAGGATTCCATTTTTTTCTAATGGCTAAGTAGTGTTCCATTATATATACATATGAACCATAATTTGTTTATCCAATCATCTGTTGATGGGCATTTAGGTTGCTTCCATATCTTTGCTATTGTAATTTTGTTGCAATGGATATTAGAGTGAATAGATCTTTACAAATTATTGTTTTGGTTTTCTTTGTATAAATACCCAGAAGTACAATTGCTGTGCCAAAAGGCATATCCATTTTTAATTTTTTGAGAAACCTCCAAACTATTTTCCATCGTGTCTGTACCAATTTGCAATCCCACCAGCAATGTATGAGGGGTCCCTTTTCTCCACATCCTGGCCAATACTTGTTATTTTTTTTATTTGTTGATGATAGCCATTCAGACAAGAATAAGGTAATATCTCATTTTGGTTTAAATTTGCATTTCTCTAAAGTTAGCGACCTTGAATATCTTTTCATATGTTTGTACTTCCTGTTAGGAGAACTATCTTTTCAGGTCTTTTGCCCATTTTTTCAATTGGATTTTTTGTTTTCTTGTTGTCAAGTTTATATATATATATATATATATATATATATATATATATATATATATATATATATATATATATATGTATGTATGTATATATATATAAAGATTGCTGTAGCTATTCAGGGATTTTTATGGCTCCATATAAATTTTAGGATTATTTGTTCTAACTCTCTGAAAAATGCCATTGGTATTTTGATAGGAATTGTATTAAATCTGTAAATTGCTTTGGGGAGTATGGCCATTTTAATGATGTTAATTCTTTCTATCCATGAGCACAGTACATGCTTCCATTTATTTGTATCTTCTTCAATTTCATTTTTCAGTGACTTACAATTTTCGGAGAACAGGTCTTTTACCTCCTTGGTTAATTGAATTTCCAGGTATTTTACTGTTTTCAATGCAATTATAAATGGGATTGTTTTCTTAATTTCTCTTTCTGAAAGTTCATCATTGGTGTATAAAAATGCCATTGACTTTTGAATATTTATTTTGGAACCTGATACTTTACTGAATTCATTGATCAGTTCTAACAGTTTTATTTTTATTTTTTTGGTGGAATCATTAGGGTTCTCTAGATATAGGATCATGTCATTGGAAAATAACAAAAGTTTTACATCTTCCTTTCCAATTTGGATAACTTTTATGTCTCTTTCTTGTCTTACTGCTGAAGTTAAGACTTCCAATACAATGCTGAAAATGAGTGGTGGAAGGGGGCATTCTTGTCTTGTTTGTGATCTTAAGGAAAATACATTTAGCCTTTCCCCCTTGTGATGTGAGCTATAGGTTTGTCATATATGGCCTTTATTATGTTTAGGTATGTTCCCTCTATTCCCACTTTGCTGTGAGTTTTTATCATAAATAATTGCTAGATATTGTCAAATACTTTTTCTGTATCTATTGATATGATCATATGGTTTTTATCTTTTGATTTGTTAATGCACTGATTTGTGGATATTGAGCCAACCTTACATTCCAGAAATAAATCAAACTTGATCTTGGCATTTGATATTTTTAATGTATTGCTGAATTTGGTTTGCTACTCTTTTGTTGATTTTTGCATCAATGCTCGTAAGAGATAGCAGCCTATACGTTTTTTTTGTTGTAATGTCTTTGTCTGGTTTTGGAATCAAGGTAATGGTAGCCTCATAAAATCAGTAAGGGAGCTTTTATTCTTGAAATTTTCAGAATAATTATTTTAAGTGTAAGGTTAGATTACTTATTTGAGCTTTTTCTTTTTTCTTGAGGTAGGCCTGTATTCCTATGAATTTCTCTCTTAGGTCTGCTTTTTCTGTCTCCCAGAGACTTTGAGTCATCGTGTTTTCATTTTCTTTTGTCTCTAGGTATCTTTTGATTTCTTCCTTGATATATCATTGATAACCCATTCATTGTTTGGGGTAATGTTAAGTAATAAAATCAAATAAGTTTCAAGTGTACAATTCAACAGTATGCCATATGTATATATTGCATTGTGTGTTCACCACTCAAATTTAGATTTTCTTTTGGCACCAAATATTTGTTCCCTTTACCCTTATGTACCTCCTCCCTCTCCCGTTCCCTCTGATAACTGCTAATTTACGGTCTACGAAGTTTTTTCTTTTTAATAGTGTATTTTTAGCAAAGGATTTTGTCAGTCTTTTTCAAATGATTCTTAGGCAGCAACCCACAGTTGCATATGATGACTCTCTAACTATCAGTTATTACAAATTTCCCTTTTTTACCCAATGTTAGTCCTGTATTATAAACTTCCATCTTCTCTTACTTTGGCTTCTATTTAATATTCATTGCTATTCTGTATATTCTATTTTATTTATCTTTTATCATTGTGATTTAAGTGACTTAATGTTCCTTCACATAGGATATGAAGAGGAAATGTCCTTTTTATATAATTTAAAAGATAGTTCTTCTGTGTTGGTCCTTGTACAAGTAACACCATTGAAAAGAAATGTTACTTTTGAGCATTCAGAGAAAAAACTGAGTCAAAGTTTATTTTGCCTTTTTGTGTTTTCATTTAAAGTCAGAATTATAATTTTTATTTCTAATAATCATGTAAGAAGTATATCATATGATTCACTAACCCCGATTTATTTTACAGAAAGATTTTTAAAAACCTCTCATTTGACACTTTCAGGTATACATTAAAAAGATTAAACAAGAGCATTAAGAGAGGAGAAGCACACATTAATAACATTTTTAAACTATATTTGGGAACTATCTACATTGACTCAGATATGTGCACAAATGTACAATAATATTTTGTCAATTTGAGAACCCAGGGTTTTTCTACATTGAATGTAGACAAAATGAGTTCAAAACCAGATTTTATACATTGCAGAAAGAAGATCAAAGAAGTTACTCAAAGCATTTTTACCAAAAGCAACCACAAATTAACCAATCCCTACCTGTAACTTTTGGTTGATAATAAAGGCAGGATATCTTATGTTCTACAGATTTTTTAAAGGTGAAGACTATATATCAAGGCTACTTTTTAAAATCATTTCCTGTCACAACATAAAGGTGATGTCTGTAGATGCTAAATCATTTTACTTTTTAATTTTTGATAGAAAAGAATAGAAAATGTATTTTTCTTTATAGGATTTCTGGAATGATTGATACTCTGTATATTTTTAATAACTATATGGAATATTTATATTAACTACATGCTTTAGTATAATGTGATATTTCAATACAGCCATCCACTGCCTCCAACAAAAAATATAGACAAGGCAGATTATCATCCACGAGGCATATTGTACAATTGAAAGTTTTATCATGCTCTTTAAATATACTCTTTCTCTTCTGGCAAAAAGCAAGCTAGCATAAAGGGTATAATGAATGACATATGCAGTAGGTGAAGATTTCTGTATTTCTTTTTTTTTTTCATTTGTTTATATATTTAATTATATTAAACATCTACCAAATAACAGATATGTTGCTATGTTCTTCCTCCTACTTTTTAAATTCAATTTTATTGTGTTAATAATATTGTATAGGTTTCAAGCATACAATTTTATAACACATTATCTGTATACTGGATTGTTTGCCCACCACCCAAAGTCAAATATCCTTTTGTCATTGTATATGTAACACCCTTTATATTTATATACCTCCTTTCCCTTCCCTGTTCCCTCTGGTAACCACTACTGTTGTCCATGTCTATGAGATTTTGTTTGTTTGTCTTGTTTATTTGTTGCTTTCAGTTTTATATCCCACAAATGAATGAAATCATGTGGTTCTCTATGTCTTGTCTCACTTATTTAGCTTAGCATTATTATCTCAAGATTTATTCATGTTGTCACAAATGGCAGTATTTCATCTTTTCTTATGAAAGTTGTGCATTTCATTTTATGTAAGTTATTGCATGTGATGGGGAAAACAAAGTTTTGGGATGGGCCCTGGAGATACAAATGTGTCTTTCTATAATATACTAGACTTGGCTTGTGAATATGTGATTTTTATGAGATCTCTCATTTGGAGATAGTTTGAGGATTGACCAGATGGAAAGCACGGCACTGTGGGATATATCATTTATCACAATGACAGTTTGTAGTCATTATTGATCCTTTCAACATGGCAGGAAGCTAGAACTGTGAATGTGGAGCAGCATTACAGCTAGAATAGTGGAGTTTGGCAACATTTCTGTTTCTCATTAACTTAAGCACATTAATTCATTAGTCATACATATCAAAGTAATTCACTCGAAAATTGTCATAAGGAATAACTTATAACTGTTTAAAAACAGAAGACTATTTTTAAATTTCTTAGAAAATTACATAGTCCTATCTAATTATACTAGATGTCCCTAAATATACATTTCTTTAAGAATGATGAAAAAGGAAAGATCAAAATTTTATTTTATTGAAGTCATATAATCAACAAACCTCTTGTCTATCATATTTAAGTTAAGCAGTTCTGATATGATCCTAAAGATTTAAAGCTTGAATTTTCAATTTTAAATTTTTGCATGAAAGATGTAGCTTAATGTATTTGTAAAAATATGGTATTAATGATCAAGAAACCTGGGATTTGAAACTCTGGCTCCACCCTTACTGTCTCTGAGATTTGAAGAAAGTTATTTAACTTCTTGAAAACTCATTTTATTCATCTGTTAACCAGAAATATTAATGCTAAACTGACATGATTGGTGAGAGTATCAAATGAGAAATTATTTGAAAATCACTTCTTTTTAAACTTAAATTTTAACTCATGTGTACATTTAAATACACATTAAATATGCATGAATGCTTTACAAAACAACTATACAGTTTATTATCATAACATCATTATCGTTATTATCATCACCATCAGCATCCTGTGTGGTTTGCTTAAATCCAAGTTTAAACCTCCACTTACATTGAAATTAAGCAATAGTCTCTGTTCTATGAGCCACCCATGAAAGATAGAAATAATTGGCAAGAGTCTAAAAAATGATGGAGACATTTTTAGGTTAAAATAATTACAATGTATATAGAAAAAAAAAACACTGACAAACATTAACACAGAAATTGGCATTTGGGAAACCCAACAAATCCAACTGATGTAATAAGTGGAGTTCTCGTTATTAAACTGATATAGTTATGCTTTTTTGTTAGTAGAGGAAATGTAATTGCATGTTAGTCTAAACTCCTCTCTATGGTAGAAAATATTAGTAATTCAAATTTTGGCTTCTATTAGGCTAATGGTTCTTCCTGAGCATGAAAGAAATAACTTAAATAAAATGCAATGACACAAAAGCAGTTACCATATGTGTTACTTGAAGCATGTCTTACAATATTGCTCATTGAAAAACCCAAAGACAGTCATATAAATAGAAATGTTTTAAGATAACCACTGAGATTTGTTTGTTTGTTTTTTTCTAAATTGATCTCTCCTTTTAACATTCACCAAAAAAATAAAAAATGGCTTAGGAACTTTCTGTCTTCCTTATGACTGCTTCTTAGCATCAAAATTAACTGAGAATATGAAATACATTGTGAAAAGAAAGGAGCACACTGATCCCAATGATGTAATGAAGCTAATTGGCATTATATTATATCATGAAATTGACATCACACTACCAAAACTTGGCAGGATTCTACTCGTGGCTCTGCCAATCCTGAATTAAGTGTTGTAGCTACTTTATTGTATTGGATCTTCATGGGCTCAATTACCAAGGGACTTGGATAACAGATGAAATTCCTAAAAATATTTTTCCACATTAGAGCTCAATGGGAAAAAAACAGCTAAAGAGTTCTCTACCTTTTAAGAAATTAATGCTACAGGAATTTTATCTGAAGCATGTTATTGCTTTCTTATAAGCTGCCAGTTTAAATCTCTCTCAGGCCAAATTTCACATCTGGCTATCTGAAATGCTCCACAAGCTGAATTTTGGGAAATTCAAAGGTACACATGACTAATCCATCCTTTCTATGTGATCTAGAGATAGTAGCACTTCTGCAAAGCTGCGGAGAAAGATGGGGAGGATATTCCTCTACTTTTCCTCCCTATAACCCAAATGATTTTACAGAAAATACTATAAAAAGGTATTATTACGCATTAATGTGAAATCAAGGAATTAAGATATGGATTATACAACAGGAACAGAGACATAAACATAAAAATGAGAATAGCAAGTCAATATATGAAGAAAAACACAATCAAACTTTATTTTTGCAATAATTAGAGAAAATGCTGAATGGAATTTGGGAAAACTATGACTTACAAAATGACTTATATTGATGTGCTGTAATTATTTTCTCATGTTTGATGCAGGATAGATGTGCAATAAATGTATGGAAAATGAAAAGAATTTACACATACACACACACACATATATAATCTTCATAGGCAGAAATAGATGGTATAGATATTATATACCTCTGTCCATAGTTACATAGATATAATATCTAAATGAATATCAAAGAATATTGGCAAAAAGAGATCTTATGAGTTCTTAGTGAATAAGACTTATCATAAGTAATTAGTATGTTGATTATTTATATAGAAACAAGAGTTTGATAAAGTAAGTTTTAGATACCTAAGTACATTTAAAACCCTCAAGTATTTTAATGACCTTACATCCATGAACACATTCTCACATACACACACATACATTTCTTAATTATAGTTTTAATTTGCTAAAAAATGTGTTTATTAATACTAGAGACTTTAGCATAGCTTTCACTTGCATTTTTTGTTTGTAATTGTTAGGGAGAAAACAACAAATTTAAAGACAAAATTATATAAAAAAACATCACAATATCTGAAAGGAGACATCATGATTATTCTACTCTGTTACATTATATCCCATTTTCAACTTATAAATGAAAAGAAGTAACAAATTTCATTACTTAGGCAAATTTAGCAGGGTTTAAAGGGGTTTCCCCACACATGTGACATTGAAACAGATGGCAGCAGCATACTATTTTCACTAACTAATCTGCTAATTTTATGTAAAAGTATACATAGCTGAATAATTATTTCTTTCTTTACAAAAAATATTTTGAGACATAAAAACCTAAAACTGGAAAGCATTGTAATACATTTCAATAATCATTTGAAAAAAAGGATAATTCTCAACCTGCTATAACTATATTAAAAATATCAACTGAGTTCTTCAAAAGCTTTTTTAAAATAAAATTAATGAAAGTGATGTTCGTAATATATAACATCAAATATGTCAAATATAATGTCAAATATAAAACTTGCTGATAGCTAAATTGAGAATTGATTCCGATTCAATTATCTTTGCTAAAGTAGGAGTAAAGTGGGTGTTTAATCCAAAATAATGCATAATCCCAGAATTATTTCTACTTGGCATTACAGAGCATTTCTCTCTTATATTCGACCAAAGGTGAATAAGGTATTCTTGGACATGTAAAATAAATTCATGTAAACTAAACTAATGAGAGTCATTACTGTAGATCTGTGCAGATTCCTCCTCCTCCCATTGCTTAACATTTTTCCTGTCTGCCATTTAGACAGAAGTGTTCATGCCTTTCCCCACTCAATGCCTTATCTGTCTTTATCATTTCATTCTAGACACAAAGAGTTAAAAATTAAAATTTTCATTTCGATGGCTCTCATAATGGTAGAACCAAACTGTAGGAGGGAAAGCCAATACTGTAATCCAAAGAAAAAGGCTCGATTATCTAGTAGGGGGTGAAGCACATATATCAAATAAATTAGGAGGAAATGAAAACTTGCACTGGATTTTAGCATGCACTATAAGACATTGTGCTGATGAGGAAGGAATATAGGCTCTGACGTTTAAATGACCTGGGTTTGAAACCCAGTAATGCCACTCAATTGCTTTATGACCCTAAGCGATTAAACTCACAAAGCCATACATTTTTTACTTGAAAAATTAAGACAATATTATAAGGCTCTATGGAAATTAAATAAAGTGTATAGAAAACACTTAGCACTGAGACCTGGTACATAATATGACGTTAATATGCATTACAGGTTTTCTTCAACAGATAAGGTATGAAAGTTTACTCAAGAGTACATTAGCTTCAAGGCAATTTTAAAATTATTTTTTCTTTAATATACATGCTCCCTTAAACTCTGGACACAGATTTGATTATTTACAGGGCACTATTTCTAGTCTTTGTCAATGTATTTTAGAATACAAAAAAATAGATTATCATTTATTGAACACCAAGATACATCCAGGCATTGTTATCCCCTCTATGTTAATTTATACACACAGGACTACTTTCTTCTTGTATTAGAATATGTTTGTAAATACTTCAAGTTTACAAAAATAACTATCTAATTCCAAAGGCCAAGTTTCTGCCTAAATTTTCCATCTTAGCTAATGACATCATTATTCAGCTTATCCCATGTTAGACATGAAGCATCCTAGACTTCATTTACTTACTCTATATTTTGATTAATTGTCAAGTATAATTAATGTTAATTATCAAATGACTCTGACATTTTTCCCACTCCATTGAATTTTCCCTAGTTCAGGTCCTCAGTATTTCTCCCTTGAACTGAAGCAACAGACCCTGCTTCCCTTTGCTGTTATTTACCCTCCACAGCAATTGTTTGTAGAACATTTACTTAGTTACTTATCAGTGGTTCCTTTTACCTACAAACGTTTTTGAAAATTTAAATAAAATGCTATGTGAATTAGGAAATGCAAATTCTAACTGAAGCAGAAGTGGGAAACCTAAAAATTCTTCCTCAATTCCATGTCAGCCAGTAAAAAAATTCTTATAAAGACACTTTGGAAACCACTGGTCTACAGGGAAAATTATAAACTGCTTAACATGATAAATAAAAAGCTAGCTTCACAAAATGTCTTTCCCCACCACATTCTAACCAAAATGCCTATGAGTCTCTGACCTCAAATCTCTGCTGCAATATCTTCAACTTAATTGTCATTCCCCCTTACCACACTAGGCTATTTTTCACCAGTATTTATCTGTCTATAGTCTTCTCTCTGCCTGTAATATTTTCCCCAATTCTTCATTTGTCTAACAGTCTATAAGAGATAGCTCCAAAGTTCCCATCTCTATGAGCATTAACCAATTTAGCAAATTGATTTAGTTGGTCCCCATATTTGTGATATTATAGTACTTGTATGTACTTGTATTATAATCTCTATCATACTTTAAATGCAATTATTAGTTTACATATCATTCTCCTTAATTTTACTGTGACAAGGACTTCTCATATAATTTTGCATTATCTAAGATCTAATACCCAAAACACAGTAGGTGCTTTATAAATTATTGTATCATTGAATTTATAAGGATCTCATTGTCATTGAAGTCATTTTCTACCATGTAATAGCTTTATAATTTTTAAAGTTTCAACCAGAGAAATGTTAAATCTAAGTGTTTTTTGCATTTTTAGGTTCTTTTTTAGAGAATCCAAAAAGTTCAATGCTAATTTATGAGACATGTCTTTAAGAGAGCACTGTTTGTCACATTGTTCAAAGGAAAACACTGAATTATTATTTAAGATAATGACTGCTTGCACTTTCTTCTTTTCTAATCACAAGAGATGTATCTTCTATTCTTTAACTTAGAGTAATAATTTGGACAAGATGCACAGGTGCCCAGAACCCTTGAAAACAAAAAGAATATTATTGAGACATATAAGTAAGCACGTGGGATGCCTTCTATAGGAGGCCTTGAGACAATGATAGTTTGGCCAGCCCGTAACACATAAAAATATATATCCATACCTCCATCCTTTCATCCTTGCCCATAACACACAAAAAATATATATATACTCTCAAAATAAGACCTTGAAAGAAAATGTGACTGTAAGAAAATGACATTTTTAAAGTCATTTGATTTGAGTCACTTGAGTAACAAAATTGCTTTCATGAATACTCAAAAAATTCAATAATGTAACCTCCTGTAGAGCTTGAAAAGCTCTGAAGGACAAGGCAGTAAGATCAATATTAGTTTATTTCAAAAGTTAGGCAGCATAAAGAGACAAGGTTGATAATTGGATGAATTTTATTACCTGTTGGAGTGATAAGTCCTGGTGATAAGAGGCCTGGGACTGAATGAGACAAAAGGTGAGCATTGTCTTGCAACACTCCCAGAGAACGCTTAGGAGGCCTGCCTGGCCTTGAACTGTTGAAAAACAGACAAACAAATATCAGGTTAAAAATTTACTCTTTTTGGAAATACCATCACTTGCTACATTCACCTGCTAAATCTCATTTAATTGCTAACAATCTTAGAATTTTATATTAAAGACTATGTCCATTGATTACTAAAAGTCTAATATTTTTCTTTCCACTAAATTTTGCAACAGAGTTACAGCAAACATTGAAATCATAAAAGGTAAATTTCAAATTTAGATTCCATTTATAAGCCAGCTCTTTGCAACACAGCTTAATTGTTGTGAGAAAGCCAAAATTAGCCC
The DNA here is from genome assembly GCA_030015415.1 of Cynopterus sphinx. Taxonomy (NCBI): domain Eukaryota; kingdom Metazoa; phylum Chordata; class Mammalia; order Chiroptera; family Pteropodidae; genus Cynopterus; species Cynopterus sphinx. Next base: position 47,284,421 of record CM057388.1, on the reverse strand, counting down.
TTGCAGTCAAAGTTACACTTGATACCTGCTACTGAGATCTATGATAGTGATTCACAGAATCAAAATTGTACAGAATGTGAAGTGATTAAGTTTCTATCCAGCATGGCAGAGGTCAGGAGTAAAGAGATGAGAGATGCACCTTATACTTATGAGCATTTCCACAGCCTCCAGAAGCCTACAAAGGATCCATGCCAATAGGTTTTTTCCTACTTATTTTTAAACCAGGCTGTTTTAACCAGCAGTGTACTTTCTTGGAGTGGCTGTACTAAGGAAACCTGCCACCTTTACAATCTAAGCTATCTTTTCTCAGATTGATTGGTGTTTTTAACTGACGAGTTGAGGCTAAATTTATAACATTAACCTAACCTATTCCATTTGTAAATTCTTCACCTTGATGTATATAGTTCAGGAATTACAGTTGCAAATATTAATACATAAAATAATGAAATAGAAAGTCAGTATCTGGTCTATATCTTGTACCCTAATACAGTCAGTGTACTTAATACATCATTTTCAGGTTGTCACCACAATGAAGAGACACATAGTCATTGAACATTAGAATCAAGTTATTCTAGAGTCCCCCAATATATTTCAAAAATTGCTTTCTACTTTGTCTAAAATATTGTTGTTGCTTTTTTTAGTAAAAATGCAGTTTATAAAGCTGAATAATAGGGATTTTGACAAAATACTACAAAATACTATATCAAATAACGCAAGCCAAAAAATGTATGAGGATTAGATAGAGAACATTTCCAAAAATGACTTTTGGTTCACAAAAAAAACTAAGTTAAACCTCACTCTATCAACTTTGCAGTAGCAAAATGCTCCATCAATGTAAGACAAACTGCTCTTAAATGAAGACAACTTCTAACAACCTTACACAGAGGTACCATTATCCAGTTAATTTTTTTATACACTGATGGTGTTTTATTTCTTTCATTGTACATCAATATCAATCTAGCACAAAATATTCTCTTTTTCTCATTTAATGTTTCAATTTTATAAACTGATTCTCCTCTTCTTTCTACATGATTCTGGGCTATAATTTACATTTTATTTTATTTTATTATTTTATTTTATTTTATTTTATTCAGTGTTGCTATCCTGTATGCCCTTGCCTTGTTTTATGGATTCCTAACTCTTTTGTAGAATAATGATATGGAAAATAGCTATTTACTTCAAATGTCCTAAGGATCCCAAGATCACTGAACAATCTTCATCAGGGTATATCCAGTCATTAGAAGAAGAAAAAGGCAAGTTATCTTGTTGAATAATTTTTATCAAGTCTGTACTATTTAAGTGTTTCTTTGTGTTTTTCCATTTGTCAGAACTCTAGTCTACTAATTTTATTTGAGCCCACCTGATTATTCTGTACTTTTCCAATGTAAACATTTCAGTGCTGTCTTCATGCTTATGATCACTTTCAGATAGGCTCCTTAAAGAAGTAAGCAGTCTGATGCTCCCTCTACTTCCATATGATGAGCCAGCTGTTGACCTATACTTTGAAAGCTAAAAGGTTTACCTAGTTCTGTTCCAAATTTCTTGGTCAATCTCACAATTAAAAGTAGCTATATTTCAAATAAGCTGACTCAGGCTTGGCAGGCATTAAAGGCCTTTTAGTCTGGTGGTTCTACTTTAAATTCCAAGACTTGAAACAACCGGTCAAGTTTCCAACCATGATATCAATATTGGAGAATTGATGATTTATGTCACAATGGCTTGGTATTATTTCCTACACATTCTATAAACTAGGAGAATCATATTCTCCACCCTAACATTCTTTTTAGTTTATAAGTTTATGATGTTGGTGAAATTGTGTCTCTCCAACTAGAATGTAAGTTCCATGGAAGTAGAATATATGTCTGATTTTGTTTGTCACTGTCTCCTTAACCACATGAGTCACATACCAGTCACATCATTTAATTAGCAGATAATCATTTTTAAGTCTTAGATCCTATAGCAATTGTAGGACCTTCAAAATATGTTCCATTAAAATCTGACTACATACAAAGTTAAGGAAGAGTAGAGGACACTATCTTATGTCTGAGGGGTCTAACAAGCTTCAAGATCCACTCATGGACTCAAAATCGCTGGAGTTATACATGGGCACTTATTCAATTATCCAGTAAATGAACATGCAGTTCAGTGTATGTCTGGAACTGAAACTAGATATCAGGGTCACAAAAGGTTAAAATATAAGCTTGACAAGGTAAATGGTTTTTTTCTGTTTATTATTTGATATATTGTGAGAACTTAGAACACCCTCTGCCTTTGAGGAGCTTCTGGTAGAGATATGTCTAACACATTATTTAAATTTTATGATTAACTCTTTAACGGGTATGCTTATTTTATATCTACTTCCAATCTTCTTTAAATTTATTAGAGAGCAAAAATCACATTCAGATTTCTTTGTTTTTACTCTTGGAAAGAAGACTTGGAGCTCTAGAGTAAATTATTTAAATTTAAGCTTGTGAGAGTGATTTATAATCAATAGAGCCCCATAGTACTGTAAGATAGCTTTATTTATACTTTTAGACCTAATGATCCTCTATAGTAAAACATTCTTATCACTAAAGTTCCTGCATTTTCTTTCAAATAACACAAGCCTGACAACATGATGAAAGACTATAGAAGATTCTATAGAAAGTTGGTAAAGATCATTTTTGGGAGATGATCCTGCCATATTTCTTATCTTTAAAAGATTTATTAACATCAGGCAGATATTTACATATTAATCAATACAAATAAACCTGTGGTGATTTAACTAGGAAACTATTATTTGGATGACAATTTAATCAGCATAGGTTGAAAGGTCCATCATTGCAGCATCCTGTTTCTGCTAAAATATTGATTGCATTACTGATTTCAATAATGCTTTATTTTACAGGCTACAAATAACCATGTAATTACTCTTTAATTGAATGATAATTATTTGTTGGCAATTATTTGTTTTCAGTTTAATTGCAAGGTTATTTGTACTCTGTAAAATAAAACAGACCTTTTCTTAATGGTCTCATCCAAACAGCTCAGTGGATTATCACTCATAAACACCACAAATAAAAGTTGTTAAAGTACATGTCAAATAACCCCATTAAATAGCAAAACACTCATTAAAAGTTCAGCTAAATGTTTGAAAGATTCAGCTTTATGAAACCAACATTGGGGGTAACATTTATAGGTGGTTTGGAGGGAAATTATTCCAAAGAATCACGATTTTCTTTGAGCCCAGGTCACCTTTTAGCAAAATTTATCTTGATATGTATTTTACCATTTATTCCATAAGGTTCTTTAGAGGAAATAAAATAAAAACACAACTTAAAATATATTTCAACTGTATTTCATATTTCTGCAGTTGAAGTGAATTACCATCATAGCATTTCTTTGTAGTTTATACACTTTGTAGAGCTGGCAGTTCCCTAAGAGGGAAATTCCGTAAGTCTTCTGGTGTCAGCAAGATATGGCACATTCTATGATATACTTATTTGAAGTTGTAATAGATAAAGTAGCTGATACTTAGCTCATTAATATTATGAAATTTCACTGTTGGAATTATTTTCATTTTGTGTTATCAGCCATTCACATATTAATCAAAGAGTAAGCAACTTAGTAAGGTGAGTGATTTTGTTGTTTCAAAGAAAGAAGTTTGTTGATACATTCATTAGTCATGCCATGAGCCTTCAAACTGTGTAATAAACATCATATGGTCAGATATGATTTAGTAAGGAATCATAAGTCACGCCTTCAATGAAAGCTTAGCTTACTAGTTAAAGAAACACATGTAACGGTCTGGAACAAACTGAGCAAATTGCTTAAAATATAATAATGTTTAAAGGTGGTATGAGCATCATCTCAAAAGGACCACTGCAATTAGATTCCTGAAGTGGGAGCTGTTAACAATGACCTAGGGTTTCCTTTCCAGAGTTATTGCTGATATTTTAAATCCCTTGGGATAAATATTCTCTGAATGTGTCTTTTTTTTCTCTCTACTTAAATTAGAAGCCATGAAAACCAAGAATGACGTTAGCTTTGAAGGTGTGTACCTGACTGAGAGTGCTACTCTGACTTTCAATGTACTTGTCAAACTAAATAAGAATATATATATATATATATATATATATATATATATATATATTTTTTTTTTTTTTTTTTTAATTTGCCAGAACAGTAAGATGTTTAATTGCATCATGGATTAATAATAACCTCTTAGGTCTGACATTTATTACAACATTTCAAGCATGCCAATAGTGAACTTTACCTGACCTTTCAGTGTTTATGAAGAAAAATAAACTCTGACCTTATAGCAACCTGAATCCATCTTCTTTCAGTATTGGCAACTGATCAATTTTCTAACTGTTGCACTGAATTGTATTCCTAACCAGATCAAAGGAAGCAACAATCAATTCAGCAACCGGGAAAAAGTCATCCATACAAAATGAGCAATTAACATTAATCATATATGAAATTGTTCAAGTTGACAACTGGAACCTGGTCACTATGGTAACTTTCATAAAATGGTGTTTATGTTAAAATGGGCCTCAATGAGCCCTCGGTTCGTGGAAACTTAAAATGTGGTTCATCATGTCTCTAAGGACTATCAATATAAGGAACAAACAATACACCAGAGGCAAGGTTATTTATATTTCATTATCATTTTTTCTCTTTTTCAGTTCTTGTTGGCATACTCAAAACTTGGATATATTAAAAATTTGGATATATTAAAAGTATCAATACCAGCATTATGTTAGAATTAAGGGAGTTAAGGAAATTATCTTTAACATAAGGATGTTCATAGAACGAAAGAAAATCCCCACTTGTTAATGGGTCAATTTATGCATTAAAGTTATAATTGTAATAGGTTGAATTACTTATAGCTATCATTTTAAATTGAGGTTTTATTTCTTTGCTAAGACTGAATTTCTGTTTTTCTTCAATAAATATGATGTAATAAATAATTAGGAGTTGACTACTCACTTGATAGAAAGCATAATTGTGAATATATTTTTGACTTCATTCACTTGACTACCCATATTTAAATAAAATGTGCTCTATTGGTGGTGTTAGCATCTTTAAACAGTTTACTGTTTGTCATAAATTGGCTGAATTCTAATATACGTCTTAGTATAATTAGCAAAGATTATACAACAGAAATGCTGATATATGACCTGAATTCTGAGTAGCCTGTTTGTGTTCTGCTTGTGTAATTCCTATTAACATCAGTAGAATCAATGCACCATAGTAAATCTTAGAGTAAATCAAATTAAATAAACATTTGTCCTTCTAAGATGTATCATATCATGGCCAGACACATGTTGTTAAAATAAAGGCACTTTTGAATTCAAGGAGTATATCACTGTGTGAAACTTTTTATATTAAGGGAATGGATAAGAAGTTAATATTCAGATTTGGATACATTTCACTGGCACCTCAAATTCAACATATGACTCCTAAAATTTCACTCTCCTTACCTCCCTTCTCTTGTTTTGCCAGTATGCTCTTAGTAATGAAAGCTATAAACTTGAGGATAATTTTGATTCTATCACATCCTCTTTCTTCATTTTCAGTCTTTAATTTTTGTTCCTCTGTAATCTGTGTTGTAAATTCCTATCCATTCCTATTTCCAACACCCTAATTCAGGCCTTGATCATGTCACACTCAGGTTATCTTAAACAGGTTGCTTCATTGTTTCAATCTACTCTACATAAACCATGTTACAAATTTTAGTGAAACATTTTCATTATGTCATCTTTTGCTCTAGAACCTTCTATACTTCCAGACTTCTTACAAAATAAAATCTAAGTGCCTTAGTTTAGTCATCTGCCTCAATATATCTTTCTTCCATTTTCTCCAATTCTTTTTTAACATTTTTTTATTTTTCAATTACAGATGACATTCGATATTAGATTATTTTCAGGTGTACAGCATGGTGGTTAGACATTTATATAACTTACAAAGTGATTCCCCCTGATAAGTCTAATGCCCCTGACACCATACATAGTTATTAAAATATTGTTGACTATATTCCAGATGCTGTACTTTACAACCCTGCGACTATTTTGAAACTGCCAATTTGTACTTCTTAATCTCTTCCCTTTTTTCACCAAATATCTTAACTCCCTTCCCACATGGATACCATCAGTTTGTTCTCTATAACTATAAAATTGTTTCTGTTTTATTTGTTCATGTATTTATTTATTTATTTTTTAGATTACACATATAAGTGAAATCATATGGTCTCCTTTTGCAAAATAAATAAAAGCAAAAATAAATAAATGGGATTGCATGAATCTACAAAGTTTTGCACAGCAAAGGAAACCATAAACAACAAAAAAAGACAACCTAATGAATGGGAGAAGATTGATATTCACCAATGATACATTCGATAAGAGGTTAATACTCAAAATATAAAAAACTCATAAAACTTAACACCAAAAAAGGTAAACAATATGATTTAAAAATGGACAGAAGACTTGAACAGACATCTCTCCAAAGAGGACATACAGATGGCCAATGAATATATGAAAACATGTTCAACATCATTTATGATTAAAGAAATGTAAATTAAAACCTCAGTGAGATATGATATCACACCTATAACTATCACAAAAAATAATCTACAAGGGCAATCACTGGGTTAAGTTATGTTGAGTGGCTGGAATGTGGATGTGGCCAATATATCCCAACCCTGCCCCACTGAGCAGGAGCTGCTCCCAGACAAGACTCATATGAAAATACTTGTGAGAATCTTTGGAAACATAGCAGAGTGAGAGAGGTCCCCAAATCTCTCCCCTTGAAATAACAGTAAGCTGAATATCTAAAACTCAAAAAACAAAAATAAACAAACAAACTGCACACCAGCATGTCTGATTGTGGGATCTGTGCATAAGAGCACAGGTCAGAACTTCAAGTGTTAGGCAGTGGACTGGGAGAAATAAAGAAGCTGCCTATCACAGCCGCTGGAGCTCCCTGCAGGAAGAGGGAGAGGAGGAAAGGAGCAGCGAATTCCCTGAACAGCCCTGCCTGGGAAAGCTGCAAGCTCCCCATGGCTGGTGGGCAGCAGGGCCAATTCATCAGGGCAGAAGACAGAAAACCAGCCAGCAGAGAACAACACTTGATTTTTACCAGTTGTGGTTGCAAAAATGAAGCTGAGCTGCAGTCCCCAATCCACAAACCAAGGGTCCCTCCCCCTAGACACTCCAAGACTGATCACCATGGAACCCCTGGGAATTCTAAGCAAATGCTACCAAAACTGTTACTAACACTGACATGGACTGAAACTGAGAGTACGAAGTGTAATTAAATAGCTATAAGAAAATAAAAAATACATTATTTAGGCTTTATATAGTGAAGGAATCCAAGAGGCTTAGAAGCCACCTACTGGAAATCAAAACAAAGGTACATTTTTTCCAGCAGCCTAAAGAGAGACCTTTATATAATAAATCTTCTTTCTAAAAAAACAGAAGAATACACTTTCATTAATGCCCAGGCAGAGAAATAGTTCTTTAAACATCATGAACAACAAAGGTGACAAGGCATCTCAGAAAAGAGAGAGAGAGAGAGAGAGAGAGAGAGAGAGAGAGAGAGAGAGAGAAACCTCCAGGAAAGAAGCTTACAGACATAGAAATATGCAACTTAAATGACAGAGATTTCAGGATGGTACTCCTGAGAAAACTCAATGAGTTCTGAAATGAGTTACATCAACAATTACAGGAATTTAAATAAAACAATTAGGTGAGCACAGCAAGGAGATTGAAACCTTCAAAAAGAAGAGAATAGATTTATGGAGATAAAAAAAAAACACTGCAAGAGTTGAAAAAATGAAATAGCAAGATTTGGAAATAGAGTCGACCAAATAAAGAAAAGGATCAGTCATATCAAAGACAGAAATCTAGAAATAAATCAAAAGGAAGGAGAGAAATTGAAGAATGAAAAATAAGGAAAGAGAAATTCAAGAAATAGCTGATACCATCGGGAGAAGAAACATAAGAATAATGGAAATTATCAAAGAAGAGAAAAAGAAACAGGGGTTAGAAAGCGTTTTCAAACAAACAGATGACAAGAATTTCCCAAATCCAATGAACGAGTTGGAGCTTGGAATTCAAGAGGTCAACAGAACACCCAATTATCTCAACCTAAAAAGGCCTTCTTCAAGAAACATTTTATTAAAATTATCAAAAATCAATGACAAAGACAGAGTTCTCAGCCAGGGGAAAAAAATGGTAACCTTTAAAGGACTATTCTTTAGATTATCCTCAAACTTCTCAGTGTAGACTTCACAAGCCAAATAGGAATGGAATCAAAAATTTAAACTATGAGGTGAAAGGAACTACCAGCAAAGAATCATGTATCCAGCCAAGCTCTCCTTTAGTTATGAAGAAGAAATGAAGACTTTTCCAGACATACAAAAATTGAGAGAATTCTGCACTCTGAGGTCCACACTACAAGAAATACTGAAAGAGGTCAGTTCACCTACAACAAAATTTAAAAATAATATATATGTAATTTAGAGTAAAGTTACTGTTAGACAAATAGAAACAGAGGAGTGCTACCCGTACTACGAACAGGGCATTATAAGCATAAATAATGATAAGAGAATAGTTATAACACTAGTAATGAATGTTCAGTATAAATGGGGGTAAATTGAGATAACAATGAGTGAAAAGTGGGTGATTCAAAGATCCAAATTAGCAAAGGTGAATGAAAATAATTCACATGCAGAAGAAAATAGGCAACTGTATAAATAAAAGTATCCATTACAGATTCATGATAATAACCACACACCAAAGATTCAGAACTGAAGTACATGAGATAAAACAAGGAGGACCTTTATCCAACCAAAAAAAAAAGAAAGAAAAGAAAGAAAAACAGAAACATAAGGACAAGGAAGCAATGGAAACACTAATTTAACAGAAAGCAAAAGATAAAATGGCTATAAGAAGACTTCATATTTCAATAATCATCTTAAATGCAAATAGATTGAACCCACCAACAAATAGGCACAGAGTTGTAGAATAGATCGAAACACAAAACCCAAACATATGCTGCCACCAGGACACATATCTCAGCTATAAAGACAAATATAGACAAAGTGAAAGTGTGAGAAATGGTTTTGCAAGTAAATGGCATTCAGATAAAACTGGGAGTAGTGGTACTGAGAGACACTTCATAATGATAAAGAAAAACATGCAACAAGTGACATAACACTTATTAACATCTGTGCTCTCAATCAGGGAGCCTAAAAATATGTAAAGCAATTACTAACAGAGCTAAAAGGAGAAACAAAGCAAAACAATATCATTGTAGGGGAAATAAATAGTCCAGTCTGATATGGACAGCACATCCAAACAGAAAATCAATAAGGGAATAACATCCTTAAATGACACATTAGACCAACTGGACATAATTGACAGTTACAAAAGCTTTTATCTTGAAACAGCTGCTTATACATTCTTTTCTGGTGCACATGGAACATTCTCAAGGTCTGACCACATACTGGGAACGAGAAATAGATTCAACAAATATGAGAGTTGAAATCATACCAACCATATTCTCTGATCATAATCTTTTGAAACTAGAGATCAACTGCAAAAAGAAATCAGAAAGAAACACAAATACATGGAGATTAAACAACATGCTACTGAAGAATAACTGGGTTTGAGAAGAAATAAAAAGAGAGATCAAGAAATACATAGAAATGAATGATAATAGTAGTATAACATATCAAACTATTTTTTAACAGAACAAATGAAGCCTAAAGTCAGCAGACAGAAAGAAATAACCAAAATTAGAGCAGAGATCAACAAAATTGATTAAAAAATAGAAAAAATAAATGCAACAAAGAGCTGGTTCTTTGAGAAGGTTAGTATAATTGACAAAAGCCTGGTTAGACTAACTAAAGAAAAAAAGAGAAATGTCACAAATAAAAAAAAAATTAGGAATGAAAGAGGAGAAATAATGACAGACACCACAGTAATAGAAAGGAAAATAAAAGAATACTATGAAAAAGTATATAACACTAAATTCAATAACCTAGAAGAAATGGAACAGTGCATAGAAAAATACAATCTTCTTAGACAGAATGAAGAACTGAAAAATCTAAAGAGACCGATCAGCAGTATGGAAATAGAAACAATCATCAAAAACCTACTAAAAAGTAAAAGTCTAGGACCAGTAGGCTTCACCAGTGAATTCTATCAAACATTCGAAGAAGATTTAAAACCTATTCTTCTCAAACTCTTCCAAAAAAATCGAAGAGAAGGCAATACCTCCCAATTTATTTTATGAGGCAATATTACCCTGATACCAAAACCTGGTAAAGATTACACAAATAAAGGAAATTACAGACCAATATCTCTCATGAGCACAGATGAAAATATCCTAAATAAAGTGCTAGTGAACCAAATACAGCAACATATTGAAAAGATTATACACCATGATCAAGTGGGCTTTATCCCAGAGGCACAGGAATGGTTCAACATATGCAAATTTATTAATGTGATATACCACATAAGCAAATTTTTTAAAAAAGTATCATTTGATCATATAAATACATGCAGAGAAAGCATTTTAGAAGGTCCAGCATCCATTTATGTTCAAAACACTTAACAAAATTGGTATAAAAGGAAAGTACCTTAACATAATAAAGGCCATATATGACAAACCTTCAGCCAACATTATACTTAATGGTGAAAAACTAAAAACTTCTTTCTAAGATCACGAACATAGCAAGTCTGTCCACTATCACTACTGATATTCAGTATAACAATGAAGGTCTTAGCTAGTGCAAGCAGACAAGGGAAAGATGTAAAAGGCATCAAAATAGAAAACAAAGAAGTCAAACTGTCATTATTTGCAATTGACATGATTAACGTTTCTCTATACAGAAAACCCTAAAAACTCCATAAGAACAGTAGTAAAAACAATATACAAATACAGTAAACAAAATATGGATACAAAATTAATGGTCAAAAATTCATAGACTTCCTATAATTAAAAATGAAGTGTTAGCAAAAGAAGTGGAAAAATAATTACTTTTGCAATTGCAGCATGAAGAACAAAATGTCAAGAATAAATCTAATGAAACATGTGAAAGACCTATAAAATGAAATTTTCTGGACTCTATTAAAAGAAATCAAAGCAGATAAAAAGAAATGAAAAGATATTCCATGCTCTTGGATTGAAGAATGAACATAGTTAGAATGAACTTATTACCTAAAGTATTATATAGACAAGGCAATCTCCACCAAATTCCTCTTTACATTTTTTAAATAAATAGAACAAAAAAAAATCATTAGATTTACATGGAATAAGAAAAGACCCTGAATTTCCAAAGCCATCCTGAGAAAAAGAAGGAGACTGGAGGCATCACTCTGCCCGACTTCAAATTATATCACAAAGTGACGATAACCAAAACAGCATGGTATCAACAGAAAAACAGTCAAACGAACCAGTGGAACAAAGTCCAGAAGTAAACTCATATGTATATGGGCAAATAATTTTCGACAAAAAACCAAAAACATACAATGGAGAAAGGAAAGCCTCTTCAATAAATGGCTGGGGAAAAAACTGGAAAGCCACCTGCAAAAGAATAAAACTAGACTGTTGTCTATCACCATACATCAAAATTAACTCAAAATGGATTAAGGACCTCAATATAAGACCTGAAACAATAAAGTGCATAAAAGAAAACATAAGAACTAAACTCAAGGGCTTTGGACATAAAGAAGATTTTATGAATTTGAGCTCAAAGAAAGGGAAGTAAAAGCAAAAATAAATGTATGAGACTACATCTAACTAAAAAGCTTCTGCTCAGCAAAAGAAGCCATAAACAAGGTAAGGAGACAACCATCAGAATGGGAAAGTATGTTTGCAAGCAATGCCTCCAATGAGGCCCTATAACCAAAATATAAAAAGAACTCACACAACTCAATAACAACAACAACAACAACAAAACAAAGTAACCAATCAAAAATTGGGCAGAGAACCTGAACAGACACTTCTCCCCAGGGGACATACAAATGGCCAACAAACACATGAAAAGATGCTCAACATTGCTACTATTAGAGAAATGCAAATCAAAACTACAATGAGATATTATCTCACACCATTAGAATGGCTATAATCAACAGGACAAACAATAACAAATGCTGGAGAGAATGCAAAGGAAAAGGAACACTCATGCACTCCTGCTGGGACTGCAAATTGATACAGCCACTAATGAAAACAGTATGGAGGTTCCTCAACAAAATAAGAATTGATGTTTCATATGATCCAGCATTCTCTCTGCTGGGTATTTACCCCAAAGACTTAAAAATCATATCCATAAAGATATTTGCACATCAACATTCATAGCAGCATTATTCACAGAAGACAGGAGATGGAAGTGACCAAAGTTTCCTAAAATAGACAATCGGCTAAAGAAGCTGTAGTACATATATAAAATGGAATAATACTCAGCCACAAGAAGAGATGAAATACAGCCATTTGCAACAAGATGGATGGAACTTGAGATAATCATGATAAGCAAAATAAGCCAGACAGAGAAAGTTGAAAATTACATCATATCACTTATATGTGGGATATAAACCTAACAGCAACAGAAGAACAGGACAAACAAAGACTCATGGACATGGATTATAGACTAGTGGTTAGCAGAAGGTAGGGGGTGGGAGAGGACTGGGGAGGTAAATGGGGTAAAAGGGGTCTAATATAGGGGGCTGGGGTCTGTAGAATGGGTAAAAGGACTCAAATATATGGTAGTTGAAAGAAACTGGACTTTTGACGGTAAACACACAATAGAATATACAGATGTTAAATTATAATGTACACCTGAAAAGTATATAATTGTATTAACCAAATGTTACTCCAATAAATTTAATATTTTTTAATTTTACAAAATAAGCAAATGTTTTAAATAATTTTTAAAATTAAAAAATAAAACAGAAAAAAAATCCAAGAATGTACCATTGCTGGTTTGAAGGAATGCAGGTAGATTTTAGATGCCAAGAGCAACCATGGGCTAACAACCATCAAGAAAACAAGCACACAAGTCATACAGTTGAAATAAACTAGATTCTGCCAACAACTTGAATTCAAGTTTTGAGCAGATTCAGAGCTTCAAGATAGATGCCCAACCTAACACTTTCATTTTAACCTTTTAAGGCTCTGAGAACTGAATTAAGCCCTTCCAGACTTCTGACATATAGAAATGAGATTATAAATGAGTGTTGTTTTAAGTTGCTAAATTTGAGGCAATTGGTCACACAATAATAGAAAACTAATATAGCACTTTTACCATTGTTAAAATGTGTAACCTCAGGCAAATTACATGACTATTCTAGATATGTTTTTTTTTTTTTCATTTTAAGATTTGAGTTGTAAATATAATCTATGAATCTGGTTATTAGAACTAAGTTTTATTTGTGGTCACATGCACATAATACACTAACTTCAAAATATACATAGTTTTCTACTTTCTCATCTGTCTATCTTAGCTTATCTTTTAAGTTACTGGATTGGTTCTATGGAAAATCTCACAGAAGGGGCAAATTATGTGCATAGTACCAGAGTATTATCCTCACCTGATAGCTGTATGTAGATAATTAGTCAATATATATGAACACTGGTTTGAATAGTTAAAAGTGATATACAACTTAAAAGGAAATTCTGACACATACTACAACATGGATGAAACTTGAAAATACTATGCTAAATGAAATAAGGCAGAAACAAAATGACAAACACTATATGATTCCTCTTATATGAGGTATTTAGAGTAGTTTAACTCAGAAACAGAATGCAGAAATGTGTTTGCCAGCGGGTAGGGTAAGGGAAATGAGGAGTTTAACAAGTGTAGTTTTGGTTTTGCAAGATTAAAAAGTTCTGGAGATCTGATGCACACTATTAATGAATATAGTTAACACTACTAAACACACACTTAAAATGTTGTAAATGGTACATTTTATATTACATGTATTTTACCACAATTTAAAAAATAATCGCTGTACAAATGTAAGACAGTATTGTTACAATGATTGCAGTTAATAATAGAGCTACAATTTCCACTGAAATAATTTTGAATTAAAAAAAATCTAACTAGAGATTATATCCTACAATTTACATATTAGAAAAGTACTTTTATTATCTGAATGCGAATACTAAAAGAATGACCAACCCTCCCAATCCTCTCCTACAACATACTTAATTTACATACTGAGAAGTCCTTACCTGTAAGGCAACATTCAAAACTTTAAACTTTACATTTTAATTTCAAAATTAAAGTAATTGTAATACATGTAATATATGTTTACAGGCAGATTTCTTATTTTCATTTCCCCTTTTCTTTGACAGGAAAAAATTTTAAGCATCCCCCAAAAAACTCTGCCCACATCTTTTTCTTTCTTTGAAATAATAAAGAAAATTTTCATCAAAGTCCAAATATATCATAGCAGTTGACTAGTAAATTAAGAACTAAATTCTAATTTTTTGTTACTGATTATGGCATAATGATGGATAAGTTATTAGACTTCAGTAAATGAGTATTTACTGAAGATCTTAAAGACTGCCATGGCAGTGGTCATGTTTTTGAACAACTGGATGGTCTCATAATGTTCCTTGCCCTCCATCATTCTCAATTTGAAGTCAGGTAAATTGGGTAGATTCAAATATCACAAGTAAAACTTGCAACACTGAAACCTGTATGCAGACTAACACACTTTTTCAGAAAGTTATTTTTCTTCCTAAATTATGATATACATGAGGCAGCACAATTTAATAGACCATCAATGAATGACGAACTTAGAAACCCTGATCGAATTTACCGTTGTCATTGACTGAATTTTGACCCTGAGAAACTCAATCTCTCTATGCTTCAGTTTCATCATCTGCTAAATGGGTAACAAGATGATTTTATTCAAGGAATTTTCAGTAATTGAAAAGTCCTCTCTCTAAAATACTCCAAAATAAAATAATGTGCAAGAAGAGATTTAAAAAAAAAAAAGCAATGTGAGAGCATCTTTGAGCAGAATTTTCCAATTTAAATAGATTTTCACTTAATATAGCATTGATATGTTGTACAATACAAGTACTTTGTTAATGTTTTTATGGAGATGTCCTTGAAGCTCTATTTTATTTTCAGTGTCCTAAATCAAAACTACTATCACTTTCAGCATTCAATTTTTCAAAATATCCTTTTACTCTTCTCTCTTTACATAAACAAACTTAACAAATCCAAAAGCTATTAAAAATAATTTTCCTATTTCCCTCTAGCTTTCCCTCATCCAGTATGAATAAACTCTTCCTATAAAAAAGAAACTTTTTTCTAAAAACATGGCATTTCCCCCCATACTTATAACTTGTGTCTTTTCTTTAACCATAGAAAAATTAAAATCCATGTAATTTTCATAATTAAGAATCTGATTTTTAATGTTCTCTCATGAGTATATTTGATTCCTGCTAGACAGTTATTGCCACTTACCGAAGCAAAATAAAATTAGTAGCACCCATGGCTAAAGTGGGTCTTCATTTCTGGTGAAAATCTCTGTCATTACTAATGACAATTAGAATCTCTAGTTTCTAATAGCAACAAGACAAGGTCACTAAAAGGGTAATATGGTCCAATTCTTTAAAAGTGACTTCTAGCCAACACAAGATAAACTTGAACTCAAATTTCACCATTATCCATAAATGAACTTTAGATTCTAATCCTATACAAGCCTATGAGAATATGATAGACTGTTGTCGGCACATTCCTGATGGCTAAACCCATGGTCAGAAAAGTTTGCTGACTCAATTCAACATGGAAATCCGCAGTTTTGCTGTGGGAAAATGAGCATATACACACTCTTATGTTCACTGTTTAACACTTGAAAGCACAAAATTTATCCCTGACTACAGGAAGAAAGAGGGAGTAAAAATACACATATTTAAAAAACTTACAAAGTTTACATGAGAGAATTGTATTTGTAAGTAAAAAATGAGAATATGTATTTATTGTTTTTGCTTTCCCTTTTTATATCATGCCTTTATCTAGTCCATTACTCTTATATTAATATTTTTATAATTATTCTACTAAACGTATTTTTTGTGAAAGAATCTCACAGTATGTATGTTCACTCTCTTGGGACTTTCTCTTTCTGAAGGTTATTTTCTACTTTCAGAGAATGCTATTTTCTGGCACAACAAGCTAAACAATAACAAACATGCTGTTAAATAATACCACCTCAAGACAAAAGGATAGAGATAAAAATAAACTTTTATATTCTAAAATCAAAAGTGTTTTATCACTGACAACTTTTTCTAAGATAAATTCACCTAACACATTCTTAATTCATAATTGCTAATACAATTTAAAGCCCGCACTAAGTAGTAAAAACCTGTTGAATGTTTTTCCTTTTCAAGATAGAATATTTATCAAAGTAAAAACCACAGAAGATTGATTTAAAGTTCTTAATTACTTTGGGCAATTTAACTCCACCAATGGAGTGTACTGAAGCAATGAAACATCCCCGTCATGAAACGACTGGTGATGACCATACTCTAACCTTCCTTCCATCTTCAGAGCAGCAAGGCATTTCCTGAATGTGTACAACACTTTCATCCTTTTAGGCATTGTAAAAATGTAAATGAAACTCATCTCAGCACCATGGTAAAGTAAGCAGTTTGCCCCATTCTTCCTATTGCAAAAACAAACAAACAACAACAACAACAACAAAAACTAAATGTAAACAGAATTGCTATTTGTCTAGACTTTCAATTTCTTGTTAATAGGGGATGTATCTTAATGTATGGGTTTTGCTTTATTGTGCCTAACATAATTCTTTATACAAAGTAAACATCAACTAGGGAGGAAGGAAGGAAAGAAGGAAGGAAGGAAAGAAGGAAGGAAGGAAGGAAGGAAGGAAGGAAGGAAGGAAGGAAGGAAGGAAGGAAGGAAGGAAGGAAAGAAGGAAGGGAAGGGAAGGGAGGGAGGGAGGGAGGGAGGGAGGGAGGGAGGGAGGAAGAAGGAAGGAAGGAAGGAAGGAAGGAAGGAAGGAAGGAAGGACGAATAAGAAAAGTTAGAGAGGGGTAAGAATTATTTTGAATGTTTTGCCAGGATACTTCATAATGGGCTATGTAAGCATTTTTCTGAGATTTCTTTGGAGCTTTGGAGGAGGTAGAAGAGCCAAATATATTGATTTTTCTCCTTAAATCTCCCACATATGGTTTAAAATACAAAAATTAACAGGTGGAAGCGTTACCAATTAGTGCAACAGGAGGGAAGCACATTGAATTTTTTTGCAATCTAAATTTGCAAAGGAAACTTTTTTGAAAATTTGCAAAATATAGAAACTGAAAAACGTTCTTTTAGTTTCCTGTTTAGATGAAAGGATTGATTCTGCTTTAAAAGCCGTCTAAAAGTTTAGCTTGAAAACTGACTGGGGAAGCAAAGTCAGTAAGGTAACAGTTTCTACTTAAATTCTCAATTTACATTAAGCCACAGAAAAATTAAGCATTCCAAATAAGCTTCAAAGTAACAGTGAGAAAGGAAGGGGTTTGGCATTTTCATAAACCCTTGCTGAGAAGCTATTGTGTTCTCCATTTTCCTATCTTCCATAAAGTTAGTGGTTGTATTTAACTTAAACATTCATTTACCCTTCAGATATAACATATTATGGGATGCTTTTCAATGAATATTAGCTGCTAAAAAGTACAAACTCTCAGACAGTTTCCTTTAAATGCTTGTGGTTACACGAGCATTTCACAAATCCATCTTCACAACTGCACTTATTATAATTTACACATTAAATACAACACGGTTTCACCTTAGGCCTCTTACCAAGAATAATCATTTAAATTTTTTTATCCTTTCATAAAAATATAATTATAAATATGAAATTGGCAGCAAAAAAAAGTGTTTAGAAGGAATTTAAAATAATCTCCATCTGAATACAGGAAGGTTGATAAAGAAGAGAATTAGGTGGGGTGGAGGGCAAATCAATTTTGGGGCGGGGCAAAAGCTAACATGTCAAGTACAAAGTATGACATATTAAATTGACGTTGTGACAGATCTTTCTAATTGTCCTAAGCACAACCAGCCTGCTTTTATGCTGGAAGGACAGGAAAACTTACAAACATTCCTCATTAGAATGCATTGGTAAAAGACAACAATGAAATGCACATAAAAAAACTTACTTAATTCTTGTACTTCCCATAAGTTGAGGCTATCAAACAACTTGACTATATTTTCCCTGAAGACAAATAGTATGCTTATTTGATTTGTCTTTTGTTATAACCTGAACATGTATAGTGTAATTTTGGAGTCTCTTCCTTCACACTACAGGTGTTTTTCTTTTGCTAATTAAACATTAACATTGTGCAATTGTTGGTGCTCTAAAGTTGGTGGTTAATAACCTCTGAGTAAGATAATTACAGAAATTCTAAGTTGTGTTCCAGATAAATTACAATAAATACAAGATGTTTCCGTCTTCTGAAACACTATGCTGGAAATTTATAGTTTATTTTTTAAGATTTATACTTTAAATGACTTTGTTCTACAACTTCATTCCTTGAAGGAGTGAGTATGAGTGTGGGATATGGATAAAGGAAGTTCCTAAAGGAAGTATGTCATACTATTTAAGACTTCAAGACAAAATCAAAGGCAGCAATTTTACCCAAATCGTGTACATGTGTCACTGGGAAATTCCTTTTCTTTTCTTTTCTTCCCTCCTGAAATGTGCTGATTAATGTTTAGATTTATATCTTCCTAGAGCAATATCTACACCTCAAAGTAATATTTCTATTGGACAATACCAGTCTAGAATATATGTACTCGTATCTATAAATATTGTGTGTCAAACGATGCTCTGAAAAAGACAAGATTAAGTGAAGAGAAATAAAGATATCACTTGGTCATTCAGAGATAGAGAAGAAATATGCAAAGTAGTCTATTCCAGAAAAAATACAAGTATATTGATTGGAAGGTGATGAGGTTGGGAGATAGGTACCCAATTATAGCTCTGAAGTTACAACACTTTACATGTTCATTTCATTTTTCTTCATTATGATATTTTTTATATTCTAGTCTGACATTCTCAAGTAACTCTCCAATTTAAATTTTAATTAATGTTTTATTTTCCTAACTATATTTCAAGTACCTTGAGGATGCCTGAATCTTTATATTTACTTACATATATCATTTATGCTAAAAATAAGTACTTGACTTTTAGTAGACACTCATTAACTACTTGTGGGTTTTAAAAATTGACACAGAAAGAAAAACTTATAATTTAGAGGCAATTACAAATCAAGAGCAGTCCTTAACAAGTAAATAAATAAAATCTACTATTTGATTCCTTTCATCATTTGCAAAAGCTTTGTTCCATGTATGCAAAATGTCCAGCTTTGTCTTCCTGTAACTTTGTTATATTATTGCTAACACACAGCAAAATAGGTTTTACTGCCATTCGGAACTAAGCAGAGATCAACAACCATGGTCAGGGTAGAGCAGGGCCAACACACCTTATTTAGGCCACACTAATGGGCTGAGAGCTCTTTGTCACCTTCTAAGTCAAAAAGAATGAAATAGACCTCCAGGAATTATGACCAGAGTTTGACATTGGGGCCCCTGCTTTGGACAGATCATTTGTCAGGGCAATCAAGATTGCTTCTATCTTAGTCTCCTAAAATCCAAGTGAAAAGGTCTCTAGAAACTGATGAAGCTGTCCATCTCATATCCTTCACCTGTCGCATTACTATTATAAAGGCTATTACTTGCTGCAGTTTGTGTGACACAGAAACACAAAAGTTTTAAATTCTTTTGATATCAGGTAGACCAGGTTTTAAGGGTATTGCCAGCTATACCTAGGAAAGTCAGCTGAAAGTCATTTAACTTGTATACATCTCAGTCTTAATCAGCAAATCTTAAGTATCAACACCTACCTCGTAGACTTTTATGAAAGACACACACACACACACACACACACACACACACACACACACACACACACACACACCAGCAAACAGGGGCAGTGGGGAGAGAGGGGATAATGAATATGCCTGCAAAATGGTGCCTAGTACTTAATATTTAATGTAGTGCTTAATAATTTGGCAGCTATTATTTGTAATAGTGGTGTGATTAAGAATCTCATAACTTAAATCAGTAAAATTTATTGAATTGGTCTAATATTTTGCTTTTACTGTAATACATAGTATGTAATGAATATCATAGTTTGCTTTTTCTAAACTTCTTTTCTATATTGTTTAAATAAAATTCTTTAGAACTCCATAAGCAGCATAAAGTTTTAAACCACAAGTGATAGTCTAGGAAAAAAATACTACCCATGGTTTACTTAGTGTTAATGTCACTTTTTTTCTTCCTTATCAAACTTAACTCAATAAAAATACAGATATATTTACTAACTCAGTCCGGGAAACTAAGGCAATAGGAAAATCATTTGAACTGGTTATAAAGGCAGTAGTGTTGTAGTATAAAAATTTAAATATATCCATATCTGCTAAGGAATACAATACACATATTTGGCAATACTTAATACAAATTTTAGAATACTATGTTACAAATATTTCCTCATTTTTATTTTTCTTTAAATAATACAAGAGTAGGTGAATTTGCCACTTGAAAAATAAAAATAATATATTGGTTGTGTTTTTATTGAAAAAATGTAGAGGATACATTGATGTTTGAAAACATAGGTAGTCAATATATATACAAATATTGAAACGCAAAATGTCGATTATATGGAATTTAGTAAAACTTCCTTAATTTGCTGATTAATAAACTGAAAGCCAAGAGAGATGAAGTGATCAGGTAAAGGTTACCCAACAAGTAAGCTATAGAGTCAAAGCTAGGACCTTGTTCTATTGCCTCTGTTTTTTCAACTGCACAGTACTGATTGTCAATTTTGCATAATCTTTCTTAAATTTTGGCAGCATCCTTTTAACACTTATAAAGACAATGTTTTAAAAATGCTTTCACTGTTTTTTTATGGTAGAAATACAGTTTCAAAATATTTCCAAAGGATGATGGGTGGGAAGGAGAAAGACTCTTTCTGTGAAAATAAAGTGTGGAAACATTTTGAAAATGTCATAAAAATGTGTGGATGCCTTAACAGCCTTAAAGAAAACATTTATTTTGGCCATAGTGACTAAAACCTTTGCTTCTTTTGGAAATGTTTGCTGCCAAAATAAAGATTTCTTTTTTTTTTCCATATAGAAGCAAATATTTTGTTGAAAAAATTACTTTATATATTCATATAAATTATTATTTGAATTTAGATTATGGACACTTTTAATGACATCATTGTGTACAGTTTATTTTGTAAAAAATTTAGGGATCCTTGTATTTCAAAACTCTCTTCCACAGATTTTACTTTCTGAGGTGGCAACTGTATTTCAACAAAATACCTTAGTGAATAATTTGACATTCAGTCATACTGTTAAGAAAATTGTCCTGTACAATGGTTATGTCCATGCAAGTAAAACATCTGGAGTAAAAGGCATTGTATACATCCAAGAGCCAGAAGACAGACAGGCTGACTGAACTTTTCACAATTTAGGCTGTATTTTTATTTTCTTGTAGAATAATTTATGTCTACGGAATGCATAATACATACTAAGAAGCTCAATTTGCTTCTACTTGGAGTTTATTTCTGATATATAAGCTGCTATTAATGTATTTCTGTTGCCATTTAGGTTAATGTTCTCTACCTCAGTCCTCCAAATCCAATCACATATATTCTTACTCATGAATCCACACATGCTTCAGTTGAAAGGACCTTCTTACATCTACAAGAAATGGGTTATAACTATCTACCTATTTGTCCACCTATGTTAATACTCTAATGTTTACAGCATATCATTACTCACTAAATTTATAATCTCACTGAGAAAACAGTTAATACTGAAGAAAATGGAAAAGGGAGAGCACTCTTTATCATAGAAAAGAAAAATCTGGTGATGCTCAATCCTAGCCACACATCAGAATTACCTGTGAGACTTTTAATAATCATGATTGCCTAGGCCTTACTTCAGAACTTTATTTAGTAAATAAAGGAAAGTGAGTTTTAAGCCACAGGAAATCATTATAGTATATAACCAACACATAGCTACCTCAAACTCAGACAACTCAAAAGGACTGAACTCTCTGAGTTTGGTTTGATTCTTCTAGAAATCAGAAAACTTGAACAAAGTCAATTGTTAGTTGCCAATATTATATTTCTTGGCATTATTATTCAGATATAGTCAGACTATCTGGCTATTTCTGTTTATCAGAACTATCTCATGTATTACTTCCAGATTATGAGAACAGTGATGGCACATACCTTTAAAATCCACAACTGTTCCCAGCACAGGGGTTAATAATGAAAATTTACCATTTTCCTTCTCTATGACATTTTACAAAATTAGCCTGGGATTGATTTGTTTTTAGAATGAGACATGCAATATTTTTTTTACAATGAGTTGCATATTGGCCCAACAAGGCAGAAAGAAGATATCTGTACCTGTTATATTTTCTATTTAAGAGGAAAAGATAAAAAACAACTTATCTCCATTTTACAATGTACATAATAGGGGTTTTTTGCAATCAAAACAAATGGAGGGGAAATAAATTGCTAAATGAATAAGAGAGCACATCACTGCGACTTTCTGGCTTTGATTACATAGCTTTCTTTTAAAGTAAATATTAATTACGGAGTAAATATCTTTGTTGTCAAAAAGATTATTTTCTAGTAATTTTGTAATCTATTTGTTTTAAGGTCTCAGGCAAAACAAACCATACTAAGTAAAGTAGAAAACTGTAAAGATAGATTTTTAAAAGACTTTCAAATACCATCAACAGATCAATATTTCTTTTAACAACATATTTTTCCAATTTTTTTGTACACAATAAGCATCTGACATCTAGGAAGATAATATATAAGAATACACTATAGGCAGGGGGAGAAATCAGTCAGAAACATAACAATAAAAACAGTTTAGCCTAAAATGTAATTTATGAAGTGATGTCATCTATAACCTGTACCATCCATATTGTCCAATATTATTACTTACTTATTATGATTCAGGATACATTCTTCCATATATACGTATCTGGAGTCTTATTAAATTTAAAAATGATAACTTTGGAGATTTATTTTAGTGCAGCTACTCAGAGAAGAATTAAAATCTATATCATCAATCAACTATTCATGAGCATCTACTAGAGGTAAAGTCCAACAACAGGTGATCTGAATGAGAGACAATAAGAACTATAAGACATGAAATCTATCCTCAAAGTAAGATTTCAATATGGGAATAGATGGGTAAAGTATCAATCTGAAATACTGGTTATACCCACTGAATGACTGCCTTGTGCATATGTACTTGCATCATCTGGAAGCAATATTAGCAGGGCACATTTCATTAATGCACCTCCTCTGCAGCTTTGGGCAATTTTAGTATCTAATTTGTAGTGAATAGTTATTATATACTAGGAAGTCTTCTAAATTATATATGTTGACTCATTTAATACTCTTAACAACATTGTGAAGTATGTACTATTATTGGCACACTCATTTTAAAAAGCAAAAAACTGTGGCTGAAGGGATATAAATGACTTTCCAAAGTCATATAGCTATTATGTTGGAGAACTGAGATTAGAGCCCAAGCAATTAATCTAGGTCCAGCACATTAACTCACTATTTTATGATGTCTCCAGAGACAAAGAACCTAAAGAATTCTAGAACTTTAAAGCTGCAAGGGACATTAGAATACAGTTAGTGCAAATCCTTCCCTTTGCACATAGGAAAACTGAATCTCAAAGAGGTAAAATAGCTTGCTTATTTATAATCACACAGCTAGTTGGAGATAAACCATGGTTGTAACCCATGGTTACTAATTTTGATACCATGGTTCTTTCTATAACAATTATCTGATGGTTTAAACACTTCTTTGCTTCATTTTTTCTATCTGTGCTATTAAAATGATGCATATCTATAATTATTTGAGTTGAATTTGATTGTGTAAAAGCAAGAGTAAGTGAAAACACCGAGATATAAAGTGAGATGTATACAGTGTGATAGATAACAGAAATACGGATAGAGACATAGATAAGATACATATATAGATGTAACATATATACAACCTACCAAAGCTCTGCAAATATATTATTATCCTCTATGTACAGATGAGAGAGATTAGATAACTAGTCTATTAGATAACACAGATAGTAACAAAATTCAAAACCAGGTCTGTTTAGCTCTAAATTCCTATGTTGTTTGCACTATCTGAGTAATTGTTACAGTTTGAAAATACTTTACAACGTTTACTCCAAGGAAAAAGATTTTTTGTGTGCTTTTCTTTTATAACAAAGATCAAATTTTTAAATTTGTGTGTGTTTTATAAGACTTGTTATAATAAGAGGTCAATTATTATTAAATATTTTAAAAGTATTTTTCACTAAAATGTAGTTATACAGAAGAGAAATTATTAAATCTAAACTCTCATCAACTATTTTTCAATATAGGTCTGTCATTTACTTAAACAATTGTTACATGCATGTTCTTTGAAAGAGTTTTATTCTCTAAGAATTGAAATATCAAATTAAATAGATATTTAGTACAAGGATAGCTGGTCCAAGGTGCTCTGCAAGATCCTCTCACCACTTTAGGCCCATATAACCAGTTCTGTGTGGGGCTTACTGATATTCTTATGCCCACCACAGTTCATGGTATACAGAGTTCATACAGAAATGTTGGTTGAGTTAAATTATATATAAAGTCATGCACCCAGTTCACAAAATCAAACAGGAAAGAATATATAATATGCTGTTGCTATAGCTGAAATGGCTATAGCCAGAGAAACTACATTTAAAGTGAGTCCAATTCTAATCAGCCCAAAGTGGAATAGTTTGTCTTTTTCTGTGAAAGTTGGGAAGATCTAAGTATTTATGATTTAGCTAATTTTCATATTCTGATTGAAAAAGCCCCAAACAGATGCATCCTGATCTCAGTTCTTTTCATTTCCTTTAAAAAATAATAGCGTGTGTTAAAAATAGTTATCTACACATTCTGGGCCCTGCAGAGAAGAAATTAGAAAATTGAGTCCAACACTGGTCCTGGACAAACCTTTCCTGGTATCTTCCATTTCAGAGGTCAGTTAAGGAAAGGCTTTAATTCCATTGTATAGTCCACTATTATGTTTGTTACTGTTGTTGGATGATTGAAAACAAGGAAAAGTATTGGCAGATTAAAAACTATTATGTGTTGCGCGTTACTCTAAGGTTCTCAATGCTTCATTTAATTCCCTAAATAATACCATGAGATGGATACTATTAACCCTATGTTAAGAAGAGAAACTAAATCTCAGAGAGGATAACTTGCAGAAGGCTAGCCAGCAAATCTAAATTATAGTTCTCATTCGTATGATTCTAAATCCACTATATCTTACGTATTTCTTTTTTTGTTATTTAATTGACTGCATTACCTTTTTATTAAAATAATTGGGGTGACATTGGTTAATAAAATAAAATACATTTCAAGTGTATATAATTCAACAATATGTCATACATGTATTGTATTTCGTGTCTACCACCCAAAGTTGGATTCCCTTTCATCAACAAATATTTGACCCCTTTTACCCTTATCTACATTCCCCCTTGCTCCATTTCTTCCGGTAACCACAAATACACTGTCGTGTACATGGGTCTCTGTCATCTTTGTTTGTTGCTTTCAATTTTATAACCCATATATGAGTGAAGTCATATGATTTCCCACATTTTCTGTTTGACTTATTTTGTTTAGCATGATTATCTCCAGATCCATCCATATTGTTGCAAATGGTGGTATTTCATCTCTTCTAATAGCTGAGTAATATTCCATCATATATATGCACCATATATTCTTTATCCAATCATCTACTATAGAATACTCTAATAGCTTCCATGTCCTGGCCACCATGAATAATGCTGCTATGAACATCAGTGTGCATATATCTCTTTGGATAAATGTTTTCAAGTCTTTGAGGCCAATATTCAGTAGAAGGATTCCTAGGTCATGTGGTGGATCCATTCTTATTTTTTGATAAATCTCCATACTGTTTCCACAGTAGTTGTACCAATTTGTAGTCCCACCAACAGCATATGAGGGTTCTTTTTTCTCTGCATTCTCCCCAGTATTTGTTATTACTTGTCTTGTTGTAATAGCCATTCTAACAGGTGTGAGATGGTATCTTATTGTGGTTTTTATTTGCATTTCCCTAATAGCTAGCAATGTTAAACATCTTTTCATATCTGTGTCATTTGTATGTCTTCTTGGGAGAAGTGTCTGCTCAGGTCCAGAAACAATGAAGACACTCAGCTACCAGAAAACAAAAGATAACATGGCTATAGGAAAATCTCACATTTCAATGATCACCTTAAATGTACTTGGACTACATTTATTTCTTAACCTAGTGTAAGACAAATAACTTTCATTCTTTAATTTCTATTAAATAGTAGAGCACCTCTTCAGAGTAGAAGAAACAAACTCAACCATAGCAAAACAGAAAAAACAGGAGGCTGAAGGAGGAAATTGTACATGGTCATCTCACTTGAGGGGCTTGAAACATGTTGTATCTCCATGATTCACCAATCTTGGATAAAAGTAAATCAGATAAATGCAGCTAGAACTTCACACTAGGAGTAATTTCTAAGTTACATGACAGAAACCAAATAAATGGACTATAATTTTCAAACCAGTAAGCCTAGTGCCAACAAAAGAAATAAGGAAATGTTTAAACAACAAGGGCTGTGACAAAGGAAAACTACAAGAATGTGTAACTGGTTTAGAGAAAGGAGTCAGTAAAGACTTTATGGAGGAGAGAAGCCCTTAGCCAGGCCTCAATGTTAGATGCAACCTGGACAGGAATAGGATGCACCGTACACACATTCCAAACTAAATCATGGAGATTGGAATGAAGATGTCTTGCGGTCAGAGAGGAGACAGGCCTGCCAAGTAAAAATGAAGGTATGATGGGAATAGTGTAATAAAATAATAACAATAAAGTGCATAGGGCTTATCAAGTGCCAGGCACAATTTTAAGTGTTTTATATTAAGTCGCCTCATTCTGCCAAAAAACTGAACTTAGTCATAGATAAATATCTGCCTAAGATTTCACACAGGTGGTGGCAGAGCTGGGATTTAGAACTTATGAAATATGATTCCAGAGTTTGTGCAACTAACTACTACAATGATACATTAGAAGAAAACATATTCAAGTGAAGAGGTATAAGCAGAATTTTTTCAGTAATCAAAAATTAAGTTTTTCAATAAAAATTATGAGAAAGCAAATGTGTAACAAAAACAGGTTAAGAACTACGCATAATCCATAACTGGTCCATACTTTTAAAAATATTTATTACTATAGGCAATGCAATTTACTATAAACTATAAGTTGAAATGCATTTTAAAATAATTAATAGCATTTACAGCACACTTTAAGTGGATCTATTAAATTTATATTCTTTTAATTCATAATGTGGTCACATGGATAAATGGAAAAACAGCTCATAAATTTCAAAGATTTTAATTAGCCTCTTTTTAACCTTAACTTTCGGGTTAAATAAGGTTTGAAATACTATTATCAAACAGAAGTTAAAACTATACACACAGCTACATCTGAGTACACTAATATTTAAGAGCAAAGAGGGTAGACAGTTCTATATCAACTTTATTTTAGCTATTTTTAAGGTATTAATATGTAGACAGTCATGTGCATTATTAATATCCTAACAATCTGTACTAAGAAATGTCATCCGCAATTACTATTGTTCAGTTTGGCATATTGGAATATATGTGAGAATCTAAAATGTGTTTTAGAATTATATTTGAGGTTGAATATGTTAACTTTCAAACCACATGTATTCTCCTATATCTCTCTATTGTATATAACAAACTGCAACCATTGTAATATAACAGTGTTTTTATAATTAAAGATAAATATCTTTCTTCTTTAAATACTATGATTTTTCTATCAAAAAATGACCACTTAGACAAATGTCAATAATATTTGTAAAATTATGATTTAAACCTTCCCTTGCATCTAACTAAAGACAGCAGCAAAACAACTGAATAAGTCAGGGTGTCTTTGAAGATATTTAATTAAAATCTAATCCCACATTCTTAAAAGGTCACATAAATTAAGCTGTAATTCAGGAGATTTATG
Organism: Cynopterus sphinx; assembly: GCA_030015415.1. Classification (NCBI taxonomy): domain Eukaryota; kingdom Metazoa; phylum Chordata; class Mammalia; order Chiroptera; family Pteropodidae; genus Cynopterus; species Cynopterus sphinx. Next base: position 47,256,248 of record CM057388.1, on the reverse strand, counting down.
TATTCACATTTGCATATTACATTACAATTCATCAATTACTCATGTTTGAAAGCAATGCCTTTCCCAGGGTGCTGCACTGCCTGCCAACAGTGCCAGCAGGCACATGCAATTCACAAAACTGTACCCACTGGTACCTTGGAAAAAGCCACTTCCATATGGTCCTTCGTTTGCACATCCACAGAACCCCAAGCTCGCTTAGAAAACTTTAACTATAGTCTGATGTATTCTATTCAGACAAATTTGCTTGATAGAGATGAACATTTTATTTCTTTTTGGTGCAACTGTGTAGTGGTGGAAATTCAACAGTCCTTCTTCCACTCATGGCAACTTTGTAAATTACTGTAAAGATACAGAATCATTTCTGAACTTCAGCATAGTCAGATAAAGCAAGTAAGCTAAAAATATTTCCTTCAAGTTGATAGAAGGCTACCATTTATTTCAAATGGCATATTTGAGTAAAACAAAAAAAAGTAAAAAATAAATACCTGTGTGTATTTACATATGTATGTATATACACATATATACAGAGACACAGAAAAAAAGAGGCGAAAATATAAAAGTGTGCACTGCTCATTTAGAATAGTTGAAAGATTTAGATGTGGCAAAAATAAGATGCCCATAAATTTTCCAGACAGCATTTTTTCCTAAAGACTATTTCTGGGGGGAAAAGGAAGTCTTTAACAATGCCATGTCTATAAACAGATGCAAAGACACATTTTCCTCATGTGCTATAAGCTGTTACAAGATAATTTTATTTTTTATGCATACTGAGAAAGAGAGGTCACTCCTGTCTTCTCAAAGGGAAAACATTATGCTTATAAGGCACCACATATAACAAAAAGGAAGAAGCAATCCAAATGACATAATAAAGTAAGCTATTTCCAGCAGAGATCAACAACAGCCACAATATTTTTCATGAGTCTCTATCTTAATGTTCAATATACTTTTAGAATTGCAAACAATGGCTGGCTATAAAAAGCAATGCTTCTTGAAGCAGGAACATTTCTCCCTTTGTACACAATCTCTTCTCTTATCTTTCTAAAATTTGTCACCAATTCCTTTATCATTCAGACAGCTTACAGCACCTGGAAATTTTAAATGATTTTCTCTCATTTATTTAATATGTCATAAGCCTGTATATTTTTGTGAGTGTATACTGCGGCAAATTACTCATAGAATTTCAACTCCATATGGATGTTTTTCTTACTCCACTATGCACAAGGCATTGTGTTCAATGTTGTAGGGAATAGAAAGATGGATTATAAATGGACAGAGCTCACATTCTAATGAGAAAGATATAAATATATACTAATGACTAAAATACTGACATAAACTATGCATGAGGAACACAAAAAAGAGAAATATTCATCCTGAGGAAATCAAAAGATGTGGTATTTGATCTCGCTTTTTAAAGATAAGCAGGATACCCATGAAGACAGTTTCACACATGTACATGCCTAGTAGAGGGGCCATGCTAATCTTTCTCTGTATTATTCCAATTTTAGTACATGTGTCATTATAAAAAATGCATAATAAAAACAACTTGAGAATCTAGCTAATATTCAAAGTAGAAAAAAAGACTAATAATATTTGAGATAAATACTCTAATTCCTAGATACCTACTATATTCCATGGCATATACCAATGATTTACTAGAAATTGTGATTTGACATATATCAAATATTGGCCATTAGTCGATTGTAAAGTTTAATGCCATTGGGTATTAGCTTGTTGCAGAGCATTAGCTGAAATATTAAAATGGCAATAATAGTGCATTCATTCTATCAGAAAATACTATCTGCCTTTGATTTCTATCATCCTCTTTAAATTACAAAATCCTGATTTTTTCCCAACAGGTAATAGTAATAGCTAAGCATTAATTCTATCATATAAATTTAATGTAAAACATTCTTATAAGAGGTAGTATTTTTCCTATCTGGAATGGGGATGAATAGTACTGTAGAACAAAATGTTAAGTGTGTGTGTGTGTGTGTGTGTGTGTGTGTGTGTGTGTGTATAATGTCACTCTCATTGGCTATAATTTAACCTTGAGAAAAAGTGTTTGAGTTTGTTCTCAAACAAAAGAATCTCTCATGGAATATCAAGTTTATTTAACAATGTTAGCAAAAAAATGGATATTCAATATCTCCAACACTCCAATATACATTGTTAGATTTTGAAGCCTTCTCCAAATCCTCCACCCCTAGAACATATTTAACCTACAAGAGTTTTAATTGTGATTGAGAAGCTAACTGTAGTCATAGTATAGTCAAAAACTCTATATGGATAAATTTTTAGAATAATTATTCATTGTAATAATTTAGCTATTTAAATAATGCCTGAAATAGCTTATTTTAAATAATGCAATATAATGGGGATATGTAAAGCCTACGGTTACTATGTCTGGACAGTCAGTGATCATTTATCACTATAAAATTTTCGCCTTTATTACTTAAATCATAACTGCTATTTACAACTACAAGTTGTGTTACTATGATATCTTTCCATAAATGAATAGTAACATATCATGCTTGCCTACCATCTCTCTTTGAGATAGACATAATTCTACCCTTTCAAAAAAAAAGGTGTTAAACACTACACTTCCCATAACAATTTTTTTCCCAAAGGCACACAGCACTAATATGGAATAATGTCTTAAAGAATGATTAGAAAACAGTTCTTCATTTTCTATGTTTAGTGTGGTAAATTTCTAATTCCATAAAGGGAAGAAAATGTTTCCTAAGTGAAAAATCATAGCACAATTCAAATCAAGGGGAATTCACATTTTGTTAATAAATAAAGCTGCTCTAAATCTAATTAAAAGATTGTCATTTTACCAGATATATATCAACCTGTTCTCAATTACTTATCATCTAAACATTAATTAAAGCTAACTAATGAATTAAAAGTTATTGTAAGCCAGAAATAAAAAGGAAAATATGTTTCTCAAATATTCACCCTAAATAAAATATTAAGGTGATAAAACTCACAATGTTTCTAAGTTCTAAGTTTATTTTCAAACATCTTAAGGATAGGAATAATATAAAAATATTTTATGCTAGAAATGTGTAAACTGAATGAACATTTTGGTATACTGGTCTTGTTCTTGTTCAATAGTTATAATGGTATGATTGGGTTAAAAAAAATCTTTAGCTAAGCTTGTGATTTAGTAAAAATAATGATAATAATTTGTAGGGTTGGATCCAAAAATTTGTAAGGCTTTACTGAATTTTTAGATAAAATTTGGTTGAGTGCAAATTCTTATTTTAGATAATAGTAAAGGGTTAGGTGAATGACTAAATTATAGAACCATACAAAAATATATTCTGAAATAAAATGTGTCTTTTAAATTAAGCATAACATCCTTCTACACTGTATTAATTTTCATTTTATTTCCTCTTTATATTTATATCTAAGAAAATGGTTCTAAATTAACTTATGCAATAAGTATACAATATATTTGTCTTCAAGGATCTGATGACATTATTATATTAAATATGACTGGCAATACAAGTTTTGTCATGTGGGCATCATCTAACAAGAAAGATAAATACTCTGTCCATCGTGAAATTCTATTATATGTTTTTAAAGTAAGAAGATCATAGAAAATGACAAGAGGTATGTCTATCAAAATATAGAGAGTAAATGTGTTTAAATACATAGATTATTAATCCATAGTGTTCTAAAAGAAGCACAACAGCAGAGTATTTTCTAAATTATAACTTTAAGAAAGGTCATAATTCTTGCCCCAGTCATACTTAAATATGAAGATTTTTACTACTTTTTTCTAAAGTTGCACTGTAAAAACCCATAATTTTTGCTGTTCAAAACCCTGTTTCAATCAAAATAAATTTAACAGTGCCATAGCAGAATATCAATGAAATCTCTAACTTACTGAAAGCATCTGTCACTTTAAAAATAGACAGACTTTAGGTAGAAAACATATATTGTTAAGTACTCATTCTCAAAGTTTGATATTAAGGCAATAACAATCTCAATCCACTCCATGTAATATGGCAAATATTTATTTAATTTATTAATATTGTCTATTTATTAGCATCCGCTATAAACCTAAAAGAATTTGGAAACTTTACACACAAATACACTAATACATGCAAGCAATATGTATACACACATCTCAATATCAGCAGAGCCTAGTAAAATGCATGGCACATGGTAAACTATTTTATTTTATTATTAGTTTCAAACATACAATACATTGGTTAGACATTTATATAGTTAATAAAATGATCCCCGTAATTTGTTCTTTCTCTCCTCTGGCTCTCCTCCTAGGCACTACATTAATGTTAATTGCATTCTCTATGCCTTTCTCCTCATCCCTATCACCATCTATTTACTACTAATCTGTACTTCTTTAACCCTTCACCCCATTCTCTCACTCCCTAATTCCCCTCCCCTCTGGCCATCACCAGTTTAGCCTCTATATTTGTGAGTCTGTTTTTGATTAGTTTGTTCTTTTTGTTCCTTAAATTCTGCATATAAGTGAAATCATATGATATCTATCTTTCTCTGTCTGACTTATTTCACTCAGCATAATAACCTCTAGGTCATTCTATGTTGTGGCAAATGGTAGGATTTCATTTTTTTAATGGCTGAGTTCCATTGTATATATGAACTATTACTTCTTGATAGGCATTTAGGTTGCTTCCATATATTGGCTATTGTAAACATTGACGCCATGAACATAGGGATACATAGATCTCTATGGATTATTGTTTTGGTTTTCTTTAGATAATTACCCATAAATACAATTGCTGTGTCAAAAGATATATCCATTTTTAATTTTTTGAGAAACCTCCAGACTGTTTTTCATAGTGGCTGTTTTTTATTGAATGACTTGATTATTTATTCCACTTTAATTTTCTATAGGCAATGTCCTAAAATTTTATTGTCATATCCCCTCTACCAATAATGTTATCTTCGTAAGGCCCATTGGGAACTGGGGGTTAAAATGGAGAACGTTAAAATAGCTCTTATTCCAACTGCTGGTCCTTATAACTTTGTTCTTACTCTTTCTTTCCAAATCACTAACTAAACCAAATAAAGAGGCAAGTCTTTAATTTCTGACATATTAGACAGCATCACATTATAATTGTTTTTCTTTTATGTTTTGTTGGACTTCTAATATAAGCCTTTCACATGCTGAGAAGATGTACTCCCTGACCTTGTTTGGCAGGTGCATTAACTTGCTGGGAATTACAAGCTTGGAATTGGCATATAGAATGAATGGTATTCTACAGATGTCTCTGCTGGAATTTAGATGAGTTTATATCTTTAGCAAAAAGCTCAAAAAAGAATTGAGAACATGACCACTAGCTTTCAACTGATATCAAAATTAATAGAGTCACTAACACCTTAAAAGAAGGAGTTAGAGTTAAATAAGTGGAACAGGCTCAGATAAAAAATGGAGTAAGGACAAATGGTAGATAGTACACTGAGAAACAATAACAAGAAAATAATAAAGTGATTAAAATAGGGCTTAGTTTATAAAGTCACAAATATAGCCAAAATGGGGAGCTCCCTAAATGATATCCATGTATTTAGAACATTACCTTAGTCAAAATTACCTAATGACAAAATTTAAATCAGTGAATTTACATACTGCATGGTATTTTCCTTATACTTTATTCTATTTTATTATCCAAGTACTAATGAAGTTGATCCATAACAATTTGAAAGTCACTATACATTTCTAGATTGAAGATACTGTCTAAATAAGAATGCAGTAAACAAGAGTTGTTCTGGTAATTTTTTTCACATCTTTCATTCTTTTTTAAGAAAAGTTTTATATTAAAATATGGGTAATATACAATATTATATTAGTTTCAGGTGCACACTGTAGTATGGTTATTCAACAAACATTTCTATATCTAAAAAATGAAATATCCAATAAAAGTGTAATACATAAGTTTATAAAGAACTCATACACCCTACCATCAAAAAAATACTAGCAATCTAATTAAAAACTGGGCAGAGGACCTGATTTCTCCAAAGAGGACATACAGATGGCCAATAGACATAATGAAAACATGCTCAACATCAGTAATCACCAGGGAAACACAAATGAAAGCCACAATGAGCTATCATCTCACACTTATCAGAATGGTCATCATCAATAAATCAAAGAACAACAGGTCTTGGTGAGAATGTGGAGAAAAGGCAAACCTCAGGCACAACTGGTGGGATTGCAAATTGGTACAGCCACTATGGAAAACATGGAGGTTACTCAAAACATTAAAAATAGAACTACCTCATTACCCAGAAATTCCACTTCTGGGTATTTATCTGAAGAAATCTACAAATCTGTAGTTGATAGATGGTCAAGAGGATGAGGAGCATGGCATAGGGAATGCAGTTAGCATTAATATGTTGGCTAGGTGTAGGGCCAGGAGAAGGAGGGAGCAATTGAGGGTATTGTTTTATGAACTATGTAGATGTCTAACCAATGTGCTGTATATTTGAAACTAATTTAAATAAATAAATTTAAAAAAGAAACCTAAAACATCAATTTGAAAAAATATGTGCACCCTTATATTCATTGCAGCATTACTTACAATAGCCAAGATATGAAAGCAACTTAAATGTCCATCAACAGGCAACTGGATAAAAAAGATGGCATATATAAAATAGAATATTACTCAGCCATATTAAAAGAATGGAATCTTACTATTTGTGACAACATAGATGGACCTGGAAGTTATAATGCTTACTGCAATAGGTCAGACAAAGAAGGACAAATGCCATGTGGAATCTAAAAAAACAAAATAAATGAACAAACAACAAAAACTGACTCATAGATGCAGAAAACAAGCTGATGGTTGCCAGATGAGAGGAGGAATGGGGAGCCGGGACGAGAACGGTAAAGAGATTAAGTAGAAATTGGTAGTTACAAAAGAGTCACAGGGATTTAAAGTGAAGCATAAGGAATATAGTAAAAAATATGGTAATAACTGTATAGTGTCAGGTGGGTAATAGACTAGCCAGGAGAATTACTTCATAAACTATATAAATGTCTAAGCAATATGCCATACACCTGAAACTAATACAAAACAATGATGAATGCCACTTGTAATTGAAAAAAAAAAATTAAAGCGGGTGGGCGGATGTAAAGGAAAATAATGAGGTTTAAATATCCAGGTTTAAAACAAGTAGGTCATGGGGATGTAATATACAGCATAGGAATACAGCCAATAATATTGTAAAAGCATTGTATGGTGTCAGGTGATTGCTGGATTTATTATGGTATCAAGTGAGATTTATTCCTGAATTGCAAAGTTTGGGTTAATGTCCACAAATCAATTAATGTAATGCACTGCATAAGCAAAATAAAGAATAAAAATCATATGATCATATCAATAGATCCAGAAAATGTTCTCCACAAAATCCAGCATCCATTTATGATAAAAACTCCCAGCAAAGTGGAAATAGAGGAAAGATACCTCAAAATATTAAAGGTGATATATGACAAACCCACAGCTAACATCATACTCAATGAAGAAAAGCTAAAAGTCTTCTCCCTAAGATCAGGAAGAAGACAAGGATGTTCACTTTCATCACTTTTATTCAACATACTATCAGAAGTACTAGACACAGAAATCAGACAAAAAAAGAGAAATAAAAGGCACCTAAACTGGAAAGAAAGAAGTAAAACAGTTATTATTTGCAGATGACATAATACTGTATAGAGAGAACACATCTTTCACTCTTAGCAGAAGTGGAATTTTCTAATCACTTCTGGTTACTGATAACAAGAAACAATAAGATACTTGGGTGAAAAGAAAAGAGTATAGCATCAATTTTTCTTGCAACATGATTTTACCCTGATAACATTTCCTAAATTACAAAATTAAGTATTCAAAGCCAGTTCCCCCAACATGTAAAAAGTAACATATGCCAACTGCTGTATGAGCTTTAAATAGGTCTACCAACCATATTCTATCTTCGACCATTCAAAAATTTATTCATGTAGTCTACTACCTTCATCTGCATTGTTAGATTTACATTTATACTGTAAAGCTTTGGGTAACCACATAGTCTTGAACTCCTTCAAAATTGGCAAAATGAAATGAGTTTCTCAAGGTCTTTATGGTTAACATTCCAGGTTATGGTATAGGAAATCAATGATATATGTGCAAAGCAAGTACATTATCTCATATTTGATTTTATTATACAGAGTGCCAACTACAAAACTCTTCAGATCATCCAGATTGAAAAAGCTTGAAAAAACATATCTAAAGCACACTTTCTAGTCATATTAAAAGAAGGAAACTTTCTGAGGTAATAACACTTCAAACCATCTTTTAAAAACCAATAGGAATCAAATAAGGGCAAGGAAATTGTAAGGCATTAACTTGGTATCTCATAATAGTATGTACACATCTCTTTCAGATTATCAAAATTATGGACAATTTCATTGGATCTTGTGCCCCTTACTTCAAAAGGCCTATAGCTATCTGTCATATTCTATGATATCTGAATACGGACTCCAGTATTTAGGAATGTCACAAGTTCAAAACTGAAACATGACCTGATGAATACTTCAGTCTCCTTTCAAAACTGAGCTGCTGGGAACATGCAAATATCTCAAGCAGTATCAAGACAGAAGCTATGCAAAGGAGGTAAATATAGCTCACCTCTTTTTTGAACATGGATATCAATGCAAACATCTCTCATTGCTCCTTTTCTCGAAAGAATAGAATAGTTCCAACTATACCAAAATCCCCATTTGAGGATTTTGATTTAGTGGAACTTTATGACATTATCAAATATTTTGTTCTCTCTCTCTCTCTCTCTCTCTCTCTCTCTCTCTCTCTCTCTCAATTTAAAGTTGTACAATAATTCATAATTCAAGTTTTATATTTTTCACTACAGTAAAAAATCAAATATTGTCATGAAAAACCCCTGAGAAAAACTACCCATATTCTTTCCTACAAAGAAAAACAGTAATATAAATTCATAAAAATTATTTAGTTTTGAATTATAATTTGTAGAAATTTAGGAGCCAAGAAAAAGTGTAATATTGAGTTCAGTTCTGTTTTCTTCTTAATAATATACATTTATTTTTAAGAGACTTTGACTTCCAGTCATTTTTATTTATTGTAAGCCATCTTATTCTTAGCAGCCAAAAGCTATTCATCCTTCTATGGCCCCTCTACCTGCTATCACTGATCTTTATCTATATCTCTCTTAGACATTTATACTTATTACCTTTTATTGAAGTAATCAATACATTAATATATAAATTATTTTTCCAACTAAGTTCACCAAGAGGCAGGAAAGAGTTAATTCTATGACTACCTATACTCCTACAATGTTAACACAGTTTTTTTAACATTATCATATACATGAAAATATAATTGCCCATATATAATAGGCTGAAAAATAGTTAACATGTTTTTCAAAATATAATAATTAATGGGAATGTTCAAGGAATAATATTTATGGTTAGGTGCTATCATAGAGTTTTTCCATCAGTATGTGCTCAAAAATTACAATTCTAATTATGCTTATACTGCAATGGTTTTGTATCTTTTCAAAATATGCTAGAACATTTTCCTAATTTGTAAGTACAAGTTTATAAATAAAATGAAATTTTTATTAGATGACCAGAGATCTTACTATAGCTTAGGATCATCACTCTAGAAATGCTAATCATTGTGCCATACTAGAGATACAGAGAGCAAATAATTTTGAAATGAGATGTATACTTATCCCAAGATACATTTTGAATTGTCTTATCTTGTCATGTCTTCCTCAAAGCTAAGTACAACTTCCCATAGAAATGTGTTTACTTGAGGATTTAAAGTAGCTGTTTTTCAGTTAATTATGGCTTTGCTGTACCGTTACCAAGCATTTCCTATGAGCTCCACAGAATAAAAAGACATTCAAATAGCATTTCAAAATATATACTATGCAAACATATGTATATGTATACTATTATGATAGGAAAGAGCTTATAATGATGAATAGGAACTCTAATTTTTCATGGTAATTGTGGACTAGTGCAATTATTTGCAAAAAGAAGTGAAGAATGTATTAATTAGATGGACAATACATGTACAATGCCCCTCCTGCAAAAATGTTCACATTTCATGAGAAAATCTCATGATGCCAACTAATTTTCAAATTTCAATTTTGTATTTTCTACTATTCATTTCCTATCCATTATCTGCATTGATATCACTCCATTCTGCTTTTGTGTCAATGTAATGCAAAAATATAACAACCAAAACATCACCTATAAGGAAGGAATCACTCTATTCTAAGGATGATACTTATTTTATGTAAAAAATACATTGAATAGAAATAGAAGGAAACAATTCAATTCAGAGTGGCCTACTGAAATACTCTTCTTATATATTTATGGTTTAATCTGTTATTTTTCTTCCTTTTTTATTTTCTTATTACATTTGTTTTTATATCATCAATGTTTTCAATTAAATGGAAAATCAACAGTGACTTTTTCTCTACATGAATAAAAGAGAACTCTTTAATGACATTTCTATGTTAATTTATTCCTATAATTTGTACATGAAGTTTTAGGTCAAGGTTCTGCTATAGTTTCTAGAACAATTATCTTTTTTCTAAGAAGTCCTGAGTCTATATCATTTTCTCATAGGGGATAGAAAAAAACTTATTCAATGAATAAGAGAACATTGCTTTGTAAGAGTAAATGTCAAAAACAAATTAGACCTCTGGTGGCATGAGCTCCAAGGAAAATCAAATACAATACTTCTATGAATTTGTAATTGCATACCAGAAAGCAGAGAATAAGATAAACATTTTTTGTTTGTTTTTCACATTCACAGAAACTTCATCTTTATATACTTTAAGATGGTCACATTTTGCTGACATTTACAAACATTTCATGTTGATCTTATATGGGTCATATCAATCATCTATGCAGTTTAAATGACACTTAGTTAAATAAACTGTCATGAAAGATTTATAGAGAATTTGATAAAAGTAAAGATGTAGTTTAGCTTTTAAAGATGCATTACCCTTTTCTGAGGTGTAATATCACTTCTAAAACACCATTAAATTTTACTAGCAATAAGGGAAAAAAATCTCTTTCTCTCACACTTGTATTTGCATAACATTTTTCGTCCTCCAAACATTAGAGATGGAAAAGGGAAGAAGAACCCCACCATAACCACCAATTCGATACTACTTGGATTTAAAGGTTGTTCATTGATATTATTTTAGAAATATTACATGTAAGTTAACAGCATTCAGAGTTTATTCACTAAAGAATACTTACATACATGAGTCTAATCCACTCATGCAAACAAATGTTTCCCTCAAACATGTGAGTCCTTGTATCCTGAAGTGGGTGGGATATGATGACAAAGGTCACACAAATTCCTCACACATTACTGAGGTATTAATAACTCAGAAATGTTATTAAGTGAAAGAGGGTTACTAACAAGCTACAGAAGAATTCATAAAATTTTTAACACAAATAATTACAATATGAGACCATTTAATTCAATTTCAACCATGCATCTGCCTTAAACACCCGACTAGTTTGGTTGTTTGTTTTTTTTTATATTAAAATGGATGTTACTTTATACTAGACTTGTAAAGGGTCACTCAGTTTCCAGGAATTTGTGCAAGGGACATAATAACAAAGTCATATTACAATTATGTGTGCAATTATATATCACACTGCAGTGAGAGAATAGGTGGTAAATATTTTGTTAACATCATGGATCTCCTTTTTTCATTTTATATTTAAATTTGTTGAAAAGTACTAATTTAGAATATAATTTTCCAAGTTGAAGCTCAGTTCTAGTCCCCATTGTAAATTTCCCTTGCTTAATGCTTTACCTGTTGACAGATCTAAGCTATTTCCCAAGTTCTTAGAAAAATATTTATATCTTTTAGATCAATGAGTTTTGTTGCCTGTAAAACAAGAATACATTCTAGTGGTGAATAGTTTATAATCAAAAAAATTTAGACGTTTAAAGTGTGTAAATTATGTCTCAATAAAGTTATTTTAAAAATCTTTTAGACTCTAATATTTAAAAGAGCAAACTATACATGCTAGAACCCAAGAAAAGTCGTGCTTTGTACTATATCTTGTATAGGTTAAGTACATAATACTTATTCAATATAAAGGAAATTATTATTTATGTTTATAAGATGAGATTTCAACTGTAGTATAATCAAATATATGTTTTAAAAATGAGTTATACTATAATAGAATTCAACTCTACAGATGGTTACAGCACAAACATAAAATGACAATCTATATAGAGATAACTCATGAAAAGATTTTTTTGATTTCAAAGGCCACATTTCTCCTTTGATAATAGTTACTAAATTATAGTTCCACCTTTTGGCATCAAAATACCTTTTCTTTAACTTTCTTTCTTTAAGAAACCACAATAATTCCTATCATGTTTTATTTAGATGATAGCAAGCTGAGATGTTCAGATTTTGATTCTTTTACCTTTAAGTAACCAACTCTTCATTCACTATGAAATCAAGGGACACATTTCTGAGTTATTAAGACCGAAGGGAAAGCAAGCTTGACTTTCAAATTAAGGCTTGAGTACCAGTTTATTTGTAAAAACACATCTTGAGAATCACTGAACAATTCCATAGTAGTTAAACAGTCAGTAAAGATGAAATTAGTAATATAATACAAAGATAGCTTATTATAGTCACATAAAAATAAATTCGCGATTCTGTTATTGACATTTTTATTTTATCAAAAATAATTTGATCAAAGGAACTTAACTTAGAGAACAGAAATGCTAAGTACTCTACTTAATAGCACCAGGTTTGCACACTTACTATCATGTCAAAGCTCTTTTCATTACAAAATTATTGCCATTCTAACCATTCAGTTCCTTGACCTGAAATTGAGGGGCCACTCATTCCCTAAGTAAAACTAAACATTATGTAAGAATGCAAAGACAACAAAGAAGAAACCAAGGCATTTTACTTATCTTTAATATTTACAAGTTAAATTTGCTAAGGGTAAGGTCAGTAAAATATATTTGCATGCTATGTTAGTTTGTCACACAAACTTAGAGGTTAGTAGAATACCACGAATCTGAATTAGCAAATATATAAAAACTACAGCATGATGCCAGGTACTTAGTATATATTCAAAGGTTGTTTTTAAAACAACTGAAAGTATTCTCTCAGAAAACATTTTAAGAAAACATTTCTTGCAAAATTATAATTAACAATTTTATATTTTATTCAAAAATCATCTGATGCATTCTAATGGTCTTTAAATTTCGTACAACTTTTATAAATTTCTCTTCCCATCTATAACTTAAGCTTCATATGTAAATCAGTTTTATTTGGGTAAAACCTGTTATATCACAATCGAAGAACAAAATAGCATACTATTTTCATGTCCTAGGTTAAAAAAATGTTTGTTGTTGGAATATTTACATGATTTGAAACTAATTATTTATAATTAAACACATCCCTCATTTCTTTTATTTTAAAATAGTTTAAGCCCTACACCATAAGCAATGCCTCTCTATGGTAAATTTTGCCTCACATGCTTAAACGTTTAACTAAAAAAAATCTGTATATTTTTTTCTGATTATACTATATCTGGATACTCCTGTTATAAATTCTCTAGCACACACTTGAACACAAAACAAATTATAAATATCTTCTATTTATACAAAGTGAATATTCATTGAAAACCAAAATGTTGTATTACTCCATGACCATGGCTTTACTATCAGAAGTCCTAAGATGACTTACTGCTAGTTTTCCTTAAAAATAAAATTGTATTCTGAAGCTTACATAAAAAAAAGACCACAACCCAGACAGTGTCTTCTGTTGCTATATTTCTTCAGTCCATTATCTCTTTCATTAAACACATTCTATCAGCCTAAGCAGCTTTATTTCCAGAATGCATGTTACCTTTTCACATTACTAACAGCGTCTAAATCTAATCTTAAAGCTATACAATTTCTATCATAAAAATCAAATTGAGGAATCCTTTATAAATTGGAGCTTTTCTCAATATTTAGCTTTTTAATGAAAACATAACGTAAAATATAATACAAAAAGAGCACAAACTATAAAATATCAATAAAGTAAGTAAATTTTGAATTGGATTTTTCTGCTTCTTTCCCACTTGCCCCACCCCACACCACACACATGCTCACATATTCCCTCTTCCTTGATGGAGTTTAGGGAAAATATGAAAGCACCCTAATGTCATGGATCAAGATAAATAATTTTTTAAAAGAACTCAACATTTAAAAAAATGACATTGAAATGAACAATGAGCAAGAAAGAATCAAAAGTAAAATTTTTTTTCATGTACTTTACCAATCAAAATTCCCAGAACAATGTAAAATTGACTAAAATGTAGTAACTAAATAAAGTGAAGTCTTTTATTTAAACCTAACCACTGTGTTGTTTTATATTTCTTAGATACATTTTTAAGTATTACCAGGGACAATCCAAATTTAGGATCTGCCATCCCTTAAACAAATACTAATAGCTAGACAACTTTCACCCTTTTCTCTCCAGCCTAGACCTTTAATGTCAACTTCAGGATCTTTGCATTTTCTGCTACTTTTGCTTGAAACATTCTTACCCAATATTTTGGTTTCATACCCATCATGTTATATAAGCTCAAATACCACTTTACCATAAAAGTCTTCCTTGACCATCCTAACTGAAAAAGAATTCCTCTAATTATTTTGATTTTTTTCTTGGCCTTGTTTCTTCATAACATTTGTATGAATTATAATTTATTTGTTTATCAGCTATCTCCCTCAACTATAATGTAATTCTCATTTTGTTTTGTTCATTATAGCATTTCTATACCTAGAAAAAAACCTAGCACATGTGATCAATAAATAGTTTTAATTAATAAATAAACATAAATTTAGTAAGTTGTGTTTAGGTAAGCCACTACATATAAATTTACACAAGAATATAATATAAATTTATTGGTAACATGCTTGCATGTGGGTGACCTTGCTCCTGAATGCCTAGCTGCTCTCAATTAGTCATAACTAAACACAGTGATTACTATAAAGGTCATGTCTCATAATCTTTTCTCTCAGTTTGACTGAAATAACAGGGCATGTAGTACTCTGATCTCTAACATTATGGTTACTCACAGAATTATAATATGTCCTCTTGATCCATAATTCCTTGAATACCACAGGCTTCTGAGATGATCCACTTAACCTGTTCCCTCCTCCTTTTACCATAAGCTTAAGGCTGCTTTCTGACACAATCATTTACACAATTCTCAACCCCTAACCACTATATTCTATTCCATAAGTATAGAGAAACATAAGATAGTGATATTATAACTACATTAGACTATACCTAGGCATATCATATTCAAACTGCACAAAATCAAAAATAAAGAAAAATCAAGATAAGAGTCAAATTAAATAAAATTTTACCTATAGAACAGCAAAGAGTTACATCTGACTCCTACTCAGAAACCATGAAAGCAAAAAGAAAGTCAAGTAAAATATTTGAAATATTTAACATTGAAAGGAAAAAAAACACTAACTTATAATTATGTATTCTGCAAAATTGTCTTTTAAAAGTAAAGGAGAAATAGACTTTCTTACAAAAACTTAGAGATTTTGTTGTTTTGAAAAACATGTTAAAATAAGTTATCCTGAGAGAAAGAAAATGACATAGGTCAAAAATTCAATTTACACAAAAAACGAGCATTAAAGAAGGAATAATTGAACATAAAGTAAAAACTTTAATTTGTCTTATTCCTAATTTATCTAGCAAATAACAGTTTGTTCAAAGTAATAATATATTCAAGAATTATATCTTATACATAATTGAAATGAATGACAGCAGTGATACAAGGGACAGTAGAAAAAAATAAAAAAATATTTTGTTATTATAAGGTAATTGCCTTACCTGTGAAATGGTATAATGTTATATGAAAGTAGAGTTGAATTACTTGTAAATGTTTATGGAATACACTAGGGTAACACCTTTAAAAAAGGTTTTAAAAAGTATAATTGAAGTGAAAGAGAGAAAATAGAGTGATGTAAAATAGGCACTTAAAATCGAGAGATAAAAAAGGTGGAAAACCAAATTAGAAACAAATGATAAGGACTACAAACAGAAAACAGTAACAAACATAGTAGGTATTAATAGAAACCAATTAAAAAGCGGAGATATTCAAAGTGGATCAAATAGCAATACCAAACTATATGTTGTCTACAATAAATCTGCTTTAAATATTAACTCACATGTAGGTTAACAGTAAATAGATAGATAGCTTCTGTTCACAATAGAAGAGCAAAAAAATGTTGGACTTGCCTCCTGCCATTACCACATCAAAAATACAACTAAACTACAAAATAATTATCACTGATAATCCCGTGAAGTCTAGCTGTGCAGAAGTCCTATAAATAAGGTCATACAGAAGAAACCACCTTGAGACTGGTAAGAGGAGCAGATACATGGAGATGGGCTGGTACTACACCCAACTCTGACAGTCAAAAATCGAGAGCGATATCTCAGCTAACATTATCCTCCTAAAGAAGCAAGGGATCCAGTTTCACCTGGTTCCCCAGCCCAAGGTTCCAGTGATGGGAAGAGAAGTCCTCATAACTGCTACCTGTACAAACAGTGGAGATTGAGGTTGAGTTAAATTAAGGGATTGAGATAAAGGGCTGCTGGATTTATAGGTATTATTCTTATAGGGCCCGTGTACAAACATATTTGTTGAAGGACTCAATATGAACTCCAGCACTGGGTCAGCAGCTCTAAATGTGCCAATGATATAGGGGAGGAATTGAATTGTTTGGCATCAGGGAGAAGGCTTCAAGGAGCAGCTTTCTCTCAAAGTGCTGGCAGAAGCCATTGTTCTTTTGTTGAGCCCTCACACCAACTAGCTTGCACACACAGGTAGGTCCCATATCTAAGTCTAATCAACCTGAGTGACACTGATCACCCAACCCTGATTCCCTGAGACCCCACCCTACTCAAATTTTGGACCCATCCAAGCCACTTCCACTGGCTTTTCTATAAAAATAACCTGTCTTGACTCATTTTTCAAATCTTTCTAAACCCTCTCAAAGGTTCACAAAACCAATCAAACAGGATCTGGCCTTGGCATGCACTATACCTTTGTTAAACAATCCAAAATTCGCACTAGCAGAAACCATGCTGTTTGCAGCTTACCCCATCCTGAGCAACTCCATGTCCAGCACAAGTGGCAACCACCCGCAAATCACTTTGTAACTCATACCAAATAGCCCCAGGTAGGCCACAGGCAGTAGCTGATCTTGCCCTGGAACAAAGCCGCTTCCCAGAGAACCCAGAAACAACATGCCCAGTGGCTAACTTCAGACAATACCAGATTTCTAACCAACCACCTCAATAAATGACATACTAAAAGGGAAGACTTGGCAGAAATAGACCCTCCTCAAGTAATTCTTTCTCTGTCAGGTCATTCCATGCACAAAGGGTCCTCCACTGTGGTCATGGCCAGACCTCACAACATATCAGCCTGAGGGTCAATTCCTGCAATTGACATGCAAGCAGCAATCAAGGCTCAAGTAAAAAAGTAAGACACACACAAGCAACACAAGGGATACACCTACACCACCCAGCTCAGGTGACCAAGGAGACTATACCACAGAACACATACTACATAAAGCCACTCTACTAAGACTGGGAAATATAGCATCCCTACCTAATATATATAGAAACAAACACAAGCGGGCAGTCAAATTGAGCAAAGAAACAAGTCCCAAATAAAAAAAAAAAAACTCCATTAAAATAAAAATCTAAACAAAATGAAGGAAAGCTATCTATCAGATGTAGAGTTCAAAACAAATAGTTATAAGGATGCTCAATGATCTCAGTGAAAATGTCAACATAAAAGATAGGAAACATAAAAATGGACATAGAAAACATAAAAAAGTCATAAATGAAGAATACAATAAGTAAATTACGAATACATTAGAGGGAATCAACAATACAATTAAATGAACCAGAGAATCGGATCAACAATTTAGAAGATAAGGTAGCAAAAAACATCCAATCATAACAGCAATAAGAAAACTAAATTCAGGGAGAAGTCAGAATGATGTAGATTATAGAGGCTTTGTTCATCTGCTCTTACAACTACATCAAAGTTGTGAATGGAAACATGGAGGAAACAGCAAGCAGAATCGCTGAGGGTCTAAACAACCAAGCCCTACAACTAGGGAGAAAAATAAGAAATCAACCTGAAACAGGTGAAGGTAAGATGTAGAGAGGATGCAAGGCTTCTCGGTCTCAAGTGGCTGAGTGTGCAACAGCAGCCAGCAGCAGAGACATTTCTCTTAAAGGGGCCATCCATGTCTGCAACCAGTGTTTCAAGGTGATGGACCTACACATTCTGAGCACCAGCAGCAGAACAGCTGCTCAGGAGTCACCGGAGACTTACAGGGGGACACTGAATTGTCGAAGCAAGGACCAGATGCAAGGTTTGCTCCCAGGCGGAAGGCCTGGAGGTATCCATTGTTCCTCTGGTAAGCTCTCCCAGCTCCTAGTTTGTGGAAGTAGCACTGCCATAACCAAGACTTCATCACACTGTATAATGCAGGTTGCTCTGCTCAAAAATTTAATGAAACTCCATCTCCCCCAACTCAGGGCCCTGCCTAAGCCATATCCAGTTGTGTTCTTGGTGAGTCCTGTGCAACTTGCTGAGCAGCACCAAGGCTCACACTGGTGACAGCTGACCTTGTTTTCTGGTGGAGTTTCTTGAGGCAACTATAAGCACAGCATCTGTGGATTGTTTGCTGAATCTTAATAGATATCCCTAGAGGGACACAGGTTGGAGCTAAATTTGGTCTGCTGCTAAACCCCTCTCAGGACTGTGCTTCTGGACACCTACTACACAAAGCTAATAAAACCAAGAGATATAGGAGCTTTGCTAATACATAGAAACAGACACAGAAAGGTAGCCAAAATGGAAAGACAAAGAAGCAGAAACCATATGAGAGAACAGAACAGAGATTCAAGAATAATGGAGTCAAGCAATCTAACCGATACAGAGTTCAAAACACTGGTTATAAAGATGTTCAGTGAACTAGGGGATGTGTAAAGGAATTCAGTGAGAACTTAAACAAAGGTAAAAAAAGCATAAAAATGAAAATAAATTTATGTAGCTTTATTAATTTCAGACTGAGCAGATTTGATAACCATGAAGGTTATTATGTATAAAGAGGGCCATTACATAATGATAAAAGGGTTAATTATCCAAGAAGATATAACATTACTTAATGTATATGCACCTAACAACAGAGCATCAAAATATGTGAGGCAAAGAGTGAGAACTATAAGGAGAAATAAATGATTATACTATTATAGTCATAGACATCAACATCCCTCTATGAGAAATGGACAGATTCCTCAGATAACAAATCAGTGAAGACATAGTTAAACACAACACTATCAATCAACTCGATA
Source organism: Cynopterus sphinx (assembly GCA_030015415.1). NCBI lineage: Eukaryota > Metazoa > Chordata > Mammalia > Chiroptera > Pteropodidae > Cynopterus > Cynopterus sphinx. Next base: position 47,236,784 of record CM057388.1, on the reverse strand, counting down.
TATGACATCACAGACTAATTCAACAAGAGCAGAACATTTTTATCAAAGCTCGTGTGGAACATTCAGAAAGGTAAACCACACTTGGCCATAAAATACAACTTAACAAATTTAAAAGAAGGGAAATCATAGTGTCAGCTCTCAGGCCATAATGAATTTAAAGTAGAAAACAATAATGGGAAAATAGCTGAAAAATTCCAACATACTTGGAGATTAAACAACACACTACCAAATAACAGGTGTCAAAGTACTCTCCAGAGAAATTAAATATATGTTTAACTAAATGAAAATGAAAATATGATTTAACAAAATTTGTAGGATGCAGTGAATAAAGTGTTCAGAGGATAATTTAGCACAATGAATGCATATATTTTAAAAAGATCTAAAATCAAGAACCTAACCTTATACTTTTTGAAACTAGAGAAAAAAGGCCAATTAAGTCCAAAATGAGCAGAGCAAAAGAAATAAGGGAAGTCAATTGAAAACAGAAAATCAATACAAAAATCAACAAAATCCAAAATTTAGCTCTTGTGAAAAGTTTACTAAAATTGATAATCATCTAACAAGGAAAATTAAGAAAAAAGAGACAAGACACAAATTACTAATCTCAAAAATAAGATAGGGTACATCACTACAGATTTCATGAACATATTAAAAGGATCATAAAGGCATATTATGAACAAATCTATGCCCACGAACTTGATAATCTGTATGAAATGGATGAACATGTAATTAGACACTTATATAACTTACAAAGTGATCATAATGATAAATCTAGTACCCATCTGATACCATACACAGTTATTAAAATATTATTGACTATATTCCTTATATTATGTATCCACATAACTATTTTGTAACTACCAATTTGTACTTCTTAAGCTATTCCTTTTTCACTGACCCCAAACAATCTTCCCATATAGCAACGATCAAAATATTTTCTGTGTTTGTTTATTTCTTAATTTTGCTTTTTAAGATACCACATACTAGTGAAATTATGTAGCATTTGTCTTTCTTTGTCTAACTTACTCCACTCAGCACAATACCCTATAGATACATCTATGTTGTTACAGGTGGCAAGATTTCATACTGTTTTTATGGCTGAGCAGTATTCCATTGTATATATATACTACCTTTTTTTTATCCACTCATCCACTGATGGACACCCAAGTTGCCTCCATATCTTGGCTATTGTAAATAATGTGGCAATTAATATATGAATTCACATGGCACTTTAAAGTAGTGTTTTTAGTTACTTCAGACAAATACAGAGTTACTGGATCCTTGACTCTTGTAACAGTCTTTGTTTTAAGGACTATTTTGTCTAAATATTGCTGCTCAGATTTTTTTTTTCATTTTCATGAAATACCTTTTTCCATCCTGTTACTTTGAGTTTGTGTGCTTTTCAGTCTGAAGCATCTCTTGTAGGCAGCATATATAAGGGTTTGTTTTCTTATCCATTTATATGTCTTTTGATTGGAACATTTAATCCATTTACATTTCAAGTAATTGTTATATATATATATATATATATATATATATATATATATATATAGACATTTTATCATTCATTTTCTATCCTTTATTTTCATCTTCTTCTCCAAGAAGTTCCAAATGTTTCTTGTAATTCTGGTTTGGTAATGATGAACTTTCGCTTTTTTTTGTCTGGAAAGTTAGTATCTGTCCTTTGATTTTAAAAGATAGCTTTGCTGAATAGAGTAATCTTGGCTGTAGGTCCTTGCTTTTCATCGCTTTGAATATTTTGTGCTAATCCTTTCTGACCTGCAAAGTTTCTGTTGAGGAATCAGCTGACGGTCTGATTGGAGCACCCTTGTAGGTAACAGATGTTTTTCTTTTGCTGTTTTTAAGATTCCCTCTTTGTTTTTAAATTTTAGCATTTTAATTATGATGTGTCTTGGTGTGAGCCTCTTTGGGTTCATCTTGTTTAAGACTGTCAATGCTTCTTGGGTTTGTACATCTATTTCCTTCCCCAGGTTAGAGAAGTTTTACACCATTATTTCTTCAAATGGATTTCCAATTCTTTGCTCTCTCTTCTCCTTCTGGTATCACTATGATGCAAATGTTGGTATGTTTGATGTTGTCCCAGAGTCCACTTAAACTATCCTCATTTTGTTTGATTTACTTTTCTTATTGTTGTGTTTTCTGCTTATTGGGTGTTTTCTGCTACCTTATCTTCTAACTTGCCATTTTGAGCCTCTACTTCAACTAATGCACTGTTGATTCCCTCTAATGTATTCTTCATTTCTGGATGGTTATTTTTTATGTTTTTTTTCTCCAGTTTTATGTTTTTTTAATCTCTTTCATAAAGTTCTCACTGAGTTCATCTAATCTTCCCCTAAATTCACTGAGTATCCTTACAACCAGTATTTTGAATTCTGAATCTGGTAAATTACTTGTCTCCATTTTGTTTAGTTCTTTTTCTGCAGCCTTGTTCTGTTCTTTTATTTGGAAAATATCTCTTTGTCTCACCATTTTAGCTGCCTCCCAAAGATCATTTCCACATATTAGATAGAGCTGTTATGTCTCCTTGTCTTAGTAGAGTGGACATATGTAGTAAGTGTTCTGTGGGGCCCAGTGGCAAAGTCTCTTTACCTGAGTCCAGTGCTCTAGTTATGCCTTTTGTGTGTGCCCTACTATTGTAGTTCAGGGTTTGTTGGTGTTTGCATGTCAGTGAGATGAATTGACCCTTGGCCTTATTGATTATGATGACAGGCCCTGACCAATGGAGGTGCTGTTGTATAGGGGCTGATCCTACAGAACAGGATTCACTTTACCAGGTCTCTAGTGCCTGCCTTGTCTGCCCTCTGATTGTGTCATCCTAAGATGAGACCCCAGGTGGTGCTCTGGCTTAGACTGAATCCTACCATTCTTCATGAGTGCCATGGCTCCTGGAGGGGATCTGCCTCTGGCCAAGTACTGCTGCAGCCTGTACCCTGACTTGTGCCACCTGACATAAGCCACCAAGCAATTCTCAGATGGCTGCCACCTGCACTGGGCATGGATGTGCCTATAAAGGCCAAGCTGTGAACCGAGAATGACTGCTGCAAATGCAGGGCTTGGGGCTGCTCAGCAAAAGGTACATGTCATACAGAGGCCAGATACTGCTTGTTTGCTTGAACCTTTGACAGATATTAGGGAAGTCCACAGCATAAGCCAAGATAGGTAATCTGTATGGAAAAGCCATTGAGTGTGATTTGGGATGGCCTGAAATTTGCAGGGGACAAGGTTTCAGGGAATCATCTGGGTGGCACAACCGATGTTTGACAGGTTGAAGAAGACTCAGATATGGCTCCCACCTGAATCTGCAGCCAGGAGCAGAGAGAACTCAGTAAAGAAAAAAAGAATTCTTCCAGCATTTCTGTCTGGGAGAAGGCCTTCCCTACAGCTCTCGCCCCGAAGCCAGACAACACAGTCCCTCCCCGTATTTCCCTGGTGCATTTTAAGCTACTGCCCCAGTGTTGTAGCTCAAAGCAAAGGAGTCCTTAGTCTGTCAGTGAGTAAGTCTGCATGTGGGTTTTTTAAGAGGAACACGTGTTACTCCAAAAAAAAAAAAAAATGAACCACACTTTCTGCTGGGTTTCACAGTCAGGAGTTGTTGGGACTTCTCTTGCTGGCGCTGAAACTCTGGGATGGGAAGCCTGGTGTGGGGTTGGGAATTCTTGCTCTTCACGGGGGAATTCTGTAGCCGAGTTATCCATCCTGATTTTTAACCACCACACGTGGGTGTGAAATCAGCCCATTCTGAGTTTCTGTCTCTCCTATTAGTCTCAAGGTGGCCCACACTGTATGTCTTTAGTTGTAAGACTTCTGTTCAGCTGAACTTCAGGTGATTCTCAGTGATGGTTATTCTGTAGTTTAGTTGTGATATTGATGTGATCATGAAAGAAGGCAAGCACAGAATTTGCATACTCTGCCATCTTGACCAGAACTCTATGTCTCATGGACCAATTCTTTAGAATAAACATAATTTGCTAAAAATCTTATAAGAAGAAATAATTTAAATATAATGTTTTTTTAATTGATCAATAATGAATAAACTTTTAAAACATAAAATATCAGGATGAGATAGTTTTACTGGTGAATTCTACCCAAGTATTGAAGGAAGAGATTATAACAATTCTCTAGAATTTTTTTCAGAGGATAGAAACAAAGGAAGTACTTCCTAATTTATTCTTAGGGTGCTAGAATTTCCGTAACATCAGAATCAAGCAAAAACATTATAGGAAACTATGGACTAAATCTCTCATAATCATTGATGCAAATTTCCTGAACAAAATACTAGCATAAGAAATCCAACAATGTATAAAAAAAATTTTACACCAAGATCAAGTAAGATTTATTTTAGGTAAGCAAGACTGGTTCAACTTTTAAAAATCAATTAATGTATTTCATCATATCAATAGGCTAAGGAAAAAAACTATATGTATTCTATTCATAACTATATTTTCTCTATTAAAAAAAACCCTCAGGCATTTGGGGGAAATGCATCTGGTTTCAGTTCCACTTTGCTTCAAGGATATTGTCTTGAACAAGATAAAAAATTTAGTTAACTGACTTTGGCAAAATGTAGAATACTACTGAAGGATTACAGTTATGTCCTTGAATTAAAAGTCATTGATATAATTTTTCTTATGAACATAACTTTTAAAATTTCACAGGTACAATAGAAATTTCAAGATTAGGGCATAGCTCAGTGGAAAGGCTATTATCCAAAGGTCAGCTGGTATTTCATAATTAATAGTAAACTAATAAAGGGTTGATGAATGAAAAACATACCTCATTCAGGGTAATTACAGAATATATACATATTAAGACATTCTGAAATATATGTAGTAGTGTATCAAATTCAGTTGAAAATCAGTCAATTTTCTTATAAATTATTATGGAATAAAGCTGTTCATAAATGAATGATACAAATTGAGTGTAAACACAGATTTCACTCCTTTAGATCACTAACCCCTTGTTGAAATACAAACAGCCAATTTAACATTATTTTATACATTCAGTGGTTCATGTATTTGACAAAAGAGAAGTAAAACTGCTTTAAGAATCTCATCATGCTATTTCTAATCATTTTTCTGAAAGTAGAGAATACAATCTAATATTCTACTAAATGCAAACTCATTTATGGATATTGCTACAGGATCCTAAGCCTTTAGAAATACAAATTTATTTGTAGAAGTAATACAACATAGTCCCTATTTGGGGATTCCAAAGCAAAAAGAGCAGGTGGGAAATTTTTTGAAGCCATATTTCATGTTTCTGAGAATATACTATTGAATAAATCATATTTGTTAGCTACATTTCCTCTGATTCAAACCAAATTTAAATTTTAGTATTTTAGTATTTAATATGTTTTTGCTAATGAACAAATAAAATTAAAAATTTCAAATTAATATAAGCTTGGAAATACAGAGGTTTTCATTATAAGCTGCAGATCATTTCTGAAAGAACCTTATATTCAATATATTTAATCAAAATTTGAAAACCTCAATGTTGAAAACCCTTGACTGATATGGACAATGACACAATAGAGAACAGAATCAAGATATTAGATATTTTTCAGAGATGCATACTGATCATGAGATCACGAGTCACAACTCATTTACTCACTCCATTAATTTAGCCCTTACTGACAAATAGTGTTATTTTCACCAAATACTATTTGAAGAGAAGAATTCAAGAAAAAAAAATAGTGGGAGGGAGGGACTTCTATGCACACATATGGCAAAGGCAAAACGGAACCTGGTCATATACAATGTAGACAGTTTAGGGATGTGTGAAACTAAACTTCAATCTTGTCAGATTACAAATTGAGTTGACATTAAAATAACATCTTTCTGTACTTTTAGTTGAATCACAGAGTTAAATAAGTATGCCACAATGGATAAGTGAACCATCAAGATAAATAATTACTTTTTATTTTGGGAGAGATTGAGAAAATATTGCATAGTAACCAATTAGAATGTCATAAGTGAAAAAATTAGCTTAAAATTTGAAAGATACCATTTAAAGAATTGTATGCGTGTATATAAGGAGGCAAAAATTTTAAAGCATCTTTCATGTACATGAAATTGTTAAAAGGTAATTGGTCAAATTCTACATATTAAAAGATAGATTTTTTTTCTCATGCGGGTACGATTTTGACTACTACACCAAATGCAATAAATAATTACATCCTGCATAGCATGTCATAATTAATAAAGGCTTGATGCTGCAAATTACCTTCCATGAGCACTGCATCATTCACACACATGTTCTTACAAAGATTTGACCCAAGAAAGTATATGATATTTTCCTGCATTGCTCACATTTTGTTAAATACAGTGAACTCCTGATAATTTTACTTCATTTCTTGTTCTTTCTCAGTACAGTACATACCTGATAACTTGACACCATTAAGAAATTAAATAAAGGGTTAACTTTCTAACCTAATTTTACACAATGCTTTAACCATCTAGCTAAAGAATTCCAAAACTAAAACATAAAAAGTAAAATTAAGCCATGCATTCATTACCACAGTTGCAGCCTAAATGATTCCTCCAGCCAAACTATCTATCAAAGCTACCAATAACTTGAAATATGGAGCTTCATCTCCTTTTATTTCTCTATCTATGCTCTAGTGAGTGTTCTAAATGCCTAGCATACTACCTGGTATACAGAAGGTGAATAAAAGAAAAAAAATATTGTAAACAGCCCCTAAATTATTGAGAATTACCTGTTCTTTTTCTTTAAAATTTACATTATTTTAGTTGCACATACCATAAGACGTACTCTTGATAAATTTGAAGCACCCAGTAAGTTTCATCAAATAAATCATTATATGATATGTGAGTTTGACATATTTAACCATATAGACTTAATCAAGCAAGCCTTTTCTAGATACCATTACAGGAAATAATCTATAATCTCATGGATGACAACTGAAATTATTTCTTCCCCCTATTTTATATACGTTTATAACAGACACTTACATATATTTTTCCTGTGTACCAGGCATTGTCCTAAAAATGTTACAAATAATTACTCATTTAATTTTTAATACTGCCTCAGAGGTAGGTACTATTATCATTATCATCATAATCCCTGTTTTACAAGTTAGGAAACTGAAAAACAGTTTAAGCAACTTGTCCAGGATCACGTAGGCAGCAAATGATGAATATAGAGTTTAAGTCTTCACGTTCTGGCTCAGGTCCACGTACTCAACCACCAAGCTATGCTTCTTCCAAGTATGATTTTACTAATCTCCAATTCTCTGATGACAGAATTATATCCTATAGCTTCAACAGTTTCATTGTCATAATGTAATTCAGATTCAACAAACATAACTTTTAATTAGACTACAACTTTCATCTGGTCATGCAAGTGTAAAATTCTGTCAATCTAAAAATAAAACTTCAGATGGAAGGAATTTTACAATAGGTTCTTTAGATACTTATAATAATAAACCCACAGGCTGGAGAAAAACAGACCTGTCTTATATCAAATTTCATTCCATAAGTGAGATGTATCATTTTGAGGCTCCAGTGTATATTATGTGTCAGTTAGGCATAACCACTAAAATGTCTGCTAATCAAGGTAGTTGCCTGGATTGTACTGTGAAACAAGTCAGAAAAAGAAATATCATATGACCTCACTTATATGTGGAATCTAAAAACACTGTACTCACAAAAACAAAGAGGAGAAAAGTGAGTGCCAAGGGCTGATGGATTAGAGAAATGGGGAAATGTTGGTCAAAGGGTGTAAACTTTCAGTTATGATATAAATTTTTAAAGTAATATATAACATAGTGACTATAGTTAAAAATACCATGTTGTATGCTTGTAAAATGCTATGAGAGTCAAGCTGTACTGTTCTCACCATAACAACAATGTAGTAATTATGTGAAGTGAAGGATATGTTAACTAATCTTATTGTGGTAAATATTCCCCAGTATATATGTGTATCAAATATTCACATTATACACCTTAAATGTACACAGTGTTATATGTCAATTATATATCAATAAGGCTGAAAAAATATATATTTGCCTGAGAATTTTGGAGCACCTGACTGTTCTTCCAAGCTTCAGATAAATGGCATTTTTTCTCAGTCCAATATTTCTGATCCTTCCAAACTTTCTCAATGTGTGCTATAGGCTGTAGAGAGAACTACATAATAGTTTTTACTAATGGCAGAAACCCCCTTTTGTCAGAAAGTATTACTGTCAGTGCCAGAGAAAACAAAACTCTGAGCTAATTTGCTAGTATTTATTTAATATTCTACTCTTATGTGTTTAAAACTCTAGCAGTACACAGTGTCATGGAAAGATCTAAATACTCACTGAATCCTTTTTGTACCTACAAAATAAACCAAATGGAAAACAAAAACCCAGTTTGTTTACCATTGCTCAAACTTTTACAAGATTCTGATATTATAAGTTATTTAACATTTCAGCTGAATTTGGGGACTTTTGGAGATTTCTCTGATGAAGCATGTTTCAGTGGCAGCCAAAGTATATCCTGGGCATGATGGCAATCCAAATAAAAGTAGCAAATAAATTTTCTGTTGTTGCTAAAATGAATCTCTATGGACCTTAAAACTACCTTTTTATTATAGACTTGACAATCCAGAAATAAAAATAACTTTTTTTTCTCCAAGACCATGAAAACTCAAAGTAAATATGGAAAATTCCTTGTTAATGCAAACTTGTTTATCCAAGTGTCACCTGAGAAGATTTACCACAAGTAATCAATGGTACCTTTACAAGTTCAACTTTATGAGCTATTTAAAAAAGAGTGTAAAGTCAAAGGGATGACATGCAAATTTCAAAACAGCCACTGTCTCCTTGTGGTACATTATACAACCAGTCTTAAGCAAATAATCTAATCATTCAGATCCTTAAATTCTAAGAAACTGTACAAATGACTGCTAGTATTATTATCATTACACTGTTATTATGTTGCTTTTCATTATTGTTATTATTTTATGGTAATGTAATAGTGTTACAACAAAGTAGCTGAGTTGCTTTGGGTATAGCATTAAGACTCGTGCATTTAAATAATTCTACAATTTCTATCACTATACTACTTATACCAGTCATCACATTCATATTCTATGTCTGATCTTTTATGTTATCAGTTGTATTCAAATCTTCAAAAACTTATATTATTATTCCCTATAATTGCCATCTATGTATTATAAAAATCTTCTTGGTGATTAAGTTCATTTAAACACAACCTTATAAATGAGGCACCATTTGTTTCATTTTCGTATTCACCTCTTTTCTCAATCTGCTTTCTAAAATATTCTGAGTGTTAAAAAACCTATTATCTCATCCTTAAATAATTCAATAAAACCAATTAGGCTAAATAATAATGACCCCAATTTTCCCAGGCACACAAAATTTACGTAGCCTGGCAACACACTTTTAACTCATAAAAACCATCATGAAAGGAACGTAATTTTGCTTTCTGCAAGCTTCTGGTCTCTCCTTGAAAAAATTATAAGCCCATAAAACTTCACAACATATAATTGCCATGCCTAGATTATTCACTCTCAAGCCTAAAGAACAGAGTAAATTTACTCAACCAAATCAATAGATAAAATTTAAACAACTTCAAGGCAGCAAACAATAAGTCACTTACAACAGAGTTAATGCTTATATAGAAAAGAACATGCACAGTGGCTGGTAATTTAAATTTAAATGAGCAAAGGCTGCTAGGTAGTAAAAAGCAGGTCATATTTTCAACAATTTTATAAGTTCAGCATCATATAAAGTTAGTCTTAGGGTGTCTCATAACTATTCCATGGAATAGAAAGATAGCTTTTGAATTACATAGACACATTGAATATTATATGTGGGAATAGATCTGAAAGATCAAGAGGAGTAAAAAAAAATGCTTTTCGTGGTCCTTGGTTTTCCATATTTCATTGTTAGAGATGAATCAGAAAAAGACAAACTTTCAATGAAATGTTACTGGTACAAAAATAGGCATTTAGTTGGCCCTACGATTAGACCTTCATGCCCAGTTGTTTTCCACAAACACTTACTCAAACCTTGCCACGATATTGCATAAATTGAAAAGTCTTTATCACTATAGTTCATTGAAATTATATAGATTCTGTAAAAGTCTATTTGAGAAAATTCTGTATTCTGTTGCAGTACTCACACAAAGAAAATTCTCATTTTCCTCTCTAAAAGATGTTCATTTTTTTATCTGATTGATCTTTATTAAATTCTAGAAGTTCTGTTTTAGAAAAGAAACAACGTCAGTTAAGAAGTCAGCTCCAAACAGTCATTTCATTAACGATGTGAGGTGTTTTAAGTTCCTTATCTTTTTTTTTTCAATTATATTATTAAAAATTAGAACTTTAATTCTTCAAAACACCTATAGGTTACATTTGAAATCAGCCTTTATTTCAATATCCCAAGTGTGATTTTAGTTTCTCAAATCAAAATAAGATTTTGCTTTCCTGAATCTTAGTAGACACAATATATAGAAAGCATGGTGGAGAGTGGAGAAATGCCATGGGTACAAGAAAATAATAGGGCCAAGTGAAATTGAATTCACAGAAAGATAATATTTGCTCCATTTATATGGTTTGGTTAATATCCCAATTTCTGTCTTCATCAGAAAAAAGTATAAATGTCTCTTGTGCATTTTCTCAGTCTACAAAATTTACAATTTTATAAAAAACAAATTCAGAGACTATTTAATATGGCCTTAATTTGTATAGTCAACAACTTGTGTATGCAATGTGCCATGCCAGGTGCTAAGGATATAATGGAAAGCAAGGTAGATCTGGACCTGGTTTAATGGAGCTATAGCTACATATTTAGCTTTTAATTCTCCAATCTACCCTTCATTTGTATAAAAGAGGAGGTTTGCTACTCAATATTATCTTCAGACGATAAAATACATTAATAAAAATAACAAGTTCAGGGACCAGCTCTCATAATATTGATACATCAGTGTCTAGACAAATCTAGGTTTTTAAAGATTTTGATATATTTTTCAAAAAAAGTGAATAAAGAATTTAATAGAAATTAAAACAATGTGCTGTATGTTCTTGTCTGGCATGAAAATTCTATATTAACTAAGTCAGATGTTAAAAATAAGTTTTTTAAACAACTAAAGAGTACAGTACTAAGATAGCCTTTCACTCTAGGTCATTCATTTAACTGTTTTCTAGTTCTAATAAGAGATTTTCACTTGGCTGCAATAACTGTATTTGCAGAATTAGAACATCTCATTAACTCATAACATCATTAGTAATAATTACTCATTTGTCTCCAATAGTCAAATAGGCAATAGCAGTGTTAGCTTTTGTAAAAATAAAAAGAAAACAATACTTTAACACCTAGATTCAGTAACATTATGAGAATATACAACTATAAATTATCATAAATTTAATAATCTGTATGTATGTTCATTCTGCTATTTAAATTTTTGTTCTGACATTTCTTGAAGGGAAAAATGTTGATAACAACTTTAGGGGCTATTATTTAATCTTAAATTTTCTACTTTTATTTGGGATTTAATACAGTATGTCTACATTGTATTTAAACTACCATCATATTAATTTATGAATTTTATAAGATCTAATAGTTCTATTTTATCTCTCTTGCTAAACATTTTTGTATCTTCTTAACGTGATAGTCTCTCATCAGTAAGTATAAATTTAATTGCAGTTTTAAAATAAACAAGTAGCCTTCTAACTTTTAAATAATATACAAACTATGGGTGAACTGAAATTTGAAGAGCTCTCCAAATCTTTTCATCACTCAATCTAAAAGGCCTTCAAGGTCAGTTTCTGCAATTAAAGAAATACTTATACTACCTGTCTTTTTCTTTCTAAAATTAATCTCCAACTATTACATTTTCTGGCAGTAGAACATGGAAACTTAAATCCATACATATAACATGAAAATTTCCCTTATATTGTCAATTAGGTAATTTGATTCAAAATTTTATGGCCTTGGTTATTTTTATTTCCATTTACTGAACCAAGTTAGTAAATATTTAATGGTACTTACTTCTTTCAGATTATATATTTAAAAGTTTTCATTTATAGCTGAAAGATTTACCATTACTTCATAACAATCATGATTAGAAGAACACTTCTTTTTATACACAAATTGTTCTTAGGCATTTAGAATCAGAATCAGCTTTAGCTATAGCAAACAAGAACATAAAATTTAGAGTATGTCCAAGTTATAAGCTAGACATAGTTTCTGAACCTGTGAAAATAACTTTCAATAAACTACAGAACAACTCCTCTTTCTTTGTTTTGTTTTGTTTTGATTTGTTTACACCAAAAGTATTCGGTCTTCCTAGGTGGTCTCCCATCCAAGTACTAACCAAGCCAGACCCTGCTTAGCTTCCAAGATCAGACAAGTTTGAACATATTCAGGGTGGTATGGCCATAGCCATTCTTAATATTTGTTCCAGAATGAACATTTTTTTCCCCACAGACATTCCATTGCATACTGAAACCAAATTTATTTCATAGAAATAAAACATTGATAAGAAAAATAGCAAAAACCTTTCCCTAGAGTGGGAGAACTAATTTTCAACAATTTTCTGCTGATCATAATATCAAATTCTGAATTTATAAAAAATTTTGTATAGTTTTCAGTGTTATTTCTGGAAATAAAATAGAAAACCTACATCTCTCCCTTAAACATAAAACAACACTTTGTGAACCTATTAAGAGGTATGATCCATGTCCAATATACAACCAACCCTAGACTTCAATCTTGTAAGTTATTAAACATAACAAAGAGCTCCTATCAGCTGGATTGAATTCTTTTGAATGATGTAAGTGTAATCATCAGGCAAAAGAAATAAGAAAAGAAAACTGACAAAAAGGAATGTCCTCTAAATATTTTAATGGTGCTTCTCCATTTTGGCTGATAGACACTTTATAGATAAAATCTTTTAAAAAATACATCAGCTTTCTATAAGGTCTAAATTGAATTTATTTTTATTAAATGTTTTTTCTGGTTTCTAATTTGAGTATTTCTTTTATTTTTTATTTGTTTCTATTCTGTTTTGTAAATAAAGGCAAATGTAAATATTCAAAGTGCATAAATACTTTGGGGAGATGCTGAGGAGTGAGAGTTCGACTGAGAATGCTAGTCCTACAAGCCAGCAGCTCTTAAGCATAATGAATTAAAATATTTAACCATGATAAGAAATGATTCTCTCTCAGTTTGAAAGAAAAAACTGGAGGCAGACAGAGAAATAAAGAAACAATTTCTTTTAATTCTGCAAATAAGCATCTATAAAAGGAGAAATTGCATATTTTTAAATTAAGTTTATTGGGATAACATTGGTAATACAATTATATAATTTTCAAGTGTTCATTATAATTTGACCTCTGTATATTCTATTGTGTGTTTACCACACAAAGTCCAGTTTCCTTCAGTTACCTTATATTTGATGCCCTTTACCCCATCTGTCTCCTCTCTCCTCCCCCACTGCCTACCCTCTGGTAACCACTAGTCTATGAGAAATTATATAATTATATAAAATTAGTAATGTTGTTCAAGGTTAAGGATACATTACATTACAAAATTATCTAATAAATCTACAAAAAATATTTTTAAAGAAATTATAGCTTTAAAAATATTCCTTCTGATGATTAGCAAAAAACAATTGTTAAGAAAAACCTTAGATGACATAGCCAAATCAACCCTCAGAACTTGTGTGACTTGTTCACTTAAAAAAAATATTAACATATAGTAGGCATACAATATTATATTAGTTTCAGGTGTACAACATAGTGATTAAATATTTATATACCTCACAAATTGATCACCATAATACGTCTAGTAACCACCTGTCATCATGCAAAGTTATGTTATTTACTATATTCCTTGTGATATACAATACAACCCCATGGCTCATTTATTTTATAGCTGGAATTTTGTATCTCTTATTTCATTTCACCGTTTTCTAGTGTGACTTATTCTTATGTGGAAAAAGAAAGCAAATAAGAGTTGAGGAAAATAACTACCAAAGGAGAAAGAGGGAAAACATGAAGTGGGGAAAAAAATGCTAGGTGCATGTACATGTGCACACAGACAAGCACGCAGATGCATGCACACTCCACACACACACACACAAAGTAATGCCACCCCCATCAACAGAACTAAACTACAGGAGTAGCATCAACTTTAATACTGTAATAAATGTTTTGCTTATCTAACTTTATGCACACACCAAGATCATATAGAAAAGAGGAAAAAATAGCTCCATCTACACCATTCAATTTCATGACTAAAATATTTGTTATTTTTAAATCAACAGCATTATTATTTGTTATAATATCAGTCTCACAAACATGCAGTTTTGGTTGTACACGCATTCCATTGTGTCAAATTATTTTTTTCTCTTAAACCATTCCTCCACCTGCTCATCCCAGCTTTTATTATTTCCAACTTGCTCTTACACTCTTTAGCACCACTAGGCATACTTCTTTTCTTGCTGCCATCCTAGCTCATCATCTGGGTCATACCATACTTTAAGACTTATGTAACTTAGTTTATCACTTCTTTTAACAATTTGTTCTTCATAGTTCTTCACCAGAACTCTTTAGACTAAGTAATGATGGTCTTTTAGCCATATACTCCTAAATATAACTTAGGTCTAGTATGAAAAATTCCCTTCTCTTTCAAGGGCTTAACCCAAATTGCACAAGAAAGCTCTTCCTAGGATTCCAGAGATTGTCAAATCACTTAATTGCTATTTTTATTAATAATTTCTAAATATATTCCCTCTTTTTGAAGCATTCTCAAAAAATTCAAAGAATGAAAGATCATTTTCCTATATCCAGATGCAATCATCATATGGAACTCTCAAAATTAGTTGTACCATAGTCCCATTAATCCATGGTTTCTCTTTCCATGGCAACTGAAAAATAAATGGGACATTCCAGAAATAAACAATTCTGAAGTTTTAAATGTTGTGCTGTTCTGAGTAGTGTGATGAAATCCTGTGCCATGCCATGCCATTCTTCCTGGGATATGAATCATCCTTTGGTTCAACATATCCACACTGTACACACTACTCATTCACTAGTCACTTAATAGCCATCTTTGTTATCAGATCAACTCTTATAGTATCGCAGTGCTTGTATTCAAGTAATTCTTATTTTAACTCATAAAGGCCCCAAAGCACAAGAGTAGTGATGCTGGCAATTTAGATATGCCCAAGAAAAGTTGTAAACTCCTTTCTTTAAGTGAAAAGGTGAAAGTTTGTAATTATCCGTGGATTCAGTTATCCAATGGGGGTCTTGGAATGTGTTCCCTACAGATAAGATGGGACCACTGTACGTTTTTATACCCCCCAAAAGAATGTATCTACTGTCCTTACACCTAAAATACATTTAGCACTCCCATGTATATAATGCAAATATATTTAACTATTTGCATATTTTAATGTTGTCACCTTGATATATCCTTTAAGTATGATGTACATCAGACTTGTCTTCAATTTTAAAACCCTTCAAAAAGACATCACCATAGATTGTGCAGATCATCTGCACAATTCCTACCTAGCATGGAATGATGGCAAATTCTTGTTTATTGGATGATATTCGATATGATAAAGATGATGAACCTGATCATTATAATTATTTTCTACTACACACTATTTTTAAGAGTATATAATTCTTTCCAAAAGTTTCAAGTGCAATAATGGTTGGCTGATGATTTTAAAAAGTTATTTGCAATTTGTCATTTGACTCACCATGAATACAGACTGGTTAGTTAGAACACTGAGCTTAGCCAAGGCAAAGGTTTTGATCCCTGTGTGGGCCAACAATCACAGACTGTCTCCTAACACCAGTCAGCTTTCTGCAAAGGCACACTGTTGAGAAAAAGAGAGGCCTAGATGAGATAACATAGACTTAGCTAAAACAAAGCAAAACAATAATTTAAAAAGAACATCAAAAGCATGACTACTCTAAAGGTTGATTTTCATGTTTGAGGGACAATCAATTACAGGGTGGCCTTTCTTCATAAATATCACAAAAGTTTTCAAACATGGCAATGCTATTCTCACTGTCAACTTCCTCTAGAAGAGAAAGGACAACTATAGCCAAATAATGTAAATAATGAAATCAGACTATAAAACAAATTAAGAATAAAATAGTCTTTTAAATCTATCCTGTCAGTTGATTCAGGGAAAAGACAAAGAAAGAAAATCAAATCAATCTTGGATCTGCAACTTTTTCCCACCATAGAATATTTACTTGACTTGTTCCACCATGCATACAATGAACTATACTTACACAGTGAGAATTTTTTCCTCCAATTTTCATTGTAGTTTCTACATGCACATTATTGGCACAAACTTAAAATTTTCAGCTTTTCTCTGGCCCATTGCCTCAACTCTCTTCAGGGTGTTTCCCTCATTTTGTGTTTTCCATTAAACTATGAAGCTACTTACATAGCTGTAATATCAATAGTGTAAGACTTTAATAATTATAAATATTATCCTGTATGACTAACCAGTACTTGTTTCCGGTAAAACCAGCTGCATAAACAAAATGTAAATAATTCTTCCATATGTCTAAGAATGTTTTTCTCTCCAGCTAAAAGCTAAGTAAGTAGCATTCCAAAAATTATTAGATTATTTTCATAATAAGAGTTGATTTGATAAAGGAAGGTGATACCAAAACATTCATACTACAAAATAAGTTTAATTAGCTTAGAAATTAGTTATATGAATCACTACTCTATGAAAAAAATATCTGCTAGCTGAGCCTCATTTCAAAATAAAAATGTCTGTGCTAGAATTTGGATTTATCTTTAAAGAGATTAACAAAACATAATTATTTTATGAGGTCTTCAATCAAAAACCTTTAACCTGTTTCTCTTTCTAGCCAAACAAAATTGTTCTGAATTTCTCAGACACAACTTATGCTTTTTCATCACTTCACTCTTGCTTGTTCAATTTCCTCTATCTGGAACATCCTTAATCCTAGTCTACACCCATTCAAATCAATCACCCTTCAAGGTACCACTCAACTACTAAATTTAAGTCTTCCCTCAGCCATTAATAATCCTGGCATTCTTGATCTATCAATTTATAGGGTCTCTTAGCACCACCTAAACAATGGTCTACTTTAAATATCTATGAGATAACATGAGTTAAACCACTTACTAAATTATAAAGCCCTGTACAATTGTGAACTACTGCTGTAAGAACTCTAAATAGACTTGCTGGATATATGAATGAAATTATCTGCTTGTAACTATGAAATATTTTTTTAATCTTCAAGTTCTATAAGAATATGCCATAAAGTTTACATTCATAATTTATAATTTACTTATATTGAAAATCTGTGTGCAAGTATACATTATACAGTATTGTGTGCTTTGGTGCATGGTGAATGAAGAGAAAGAAAAAGTCTAAGAGAGAAAAATATATTTTATTCTGGTATAAGTAGATAAAAATTAGCTTCCATGATCAGTTCCTAAAAATTCCTACAAAATATATAATTATTTACATTTTTCTTTGGGTTTGATTTTTACGTAATAAGTCATTTAAAATTTTTAAGGGAAGCACACGGTATATTTACCTTCATTGAAATTGTTCAAAATGTTCTTGGTTAAATATTAAAATATAAAAATTTATTGAAATCTAAGACAGAATACATAGGCTGAAACCATTATTAATGTATGTCTTAATAAAACAAATAAATTTAAATGCTTACAATTTCTTATGTATTTATAATTGCACATAAATATAAATGAGGAATATTACTATTATTAACTTCTAGTATTAAGCAATACACTTTAGGTGCATTGAAAATGATGAAGGGTTAGACAGAAGGTAAATTTTCTATAACGCAATTACAGCATAAAAATAAGCTACTGGGGAAATGTGACATGTTCTGTTTTTTGTTCATGTATATATGTTCTATTATAAAAAGAAAAATACTTGGGCACAAATACATGTGCAGTACTTGTGATCTTATTAGACAAGGCATAAACTTCATGGAATATTTTAAAGAAGCCCTCTCTAAAGATGCTAATTTATAATTCTGTAAGGAAAAAAATAAGTGTTCATGTCTGCCTCTGTCACAAAAAATTATTAACATTCTGCCTCCTCATTTATGCATCACAAGACAATAAAGTCATCGGTGATGTTTATTTCTGGTCAAAAGAAAAATATCTTATTCAGAGACCTAGAGCATAATAAAATATAGACACATAGAAAGTGCAGTTGAGTATTTAACTGGTATGTGGCACTGGCATCATGAGTTTACTGGCACATCTTCCTATCACTGAGGTAAATATAATTTATAGTTGTTTTGCTTTATTCCTTAACTGATTTTGTTCTCTCTCAGGAATTGAAGTCACTAGGAAAACTGAATAACTAGCGATGCTCATTATAGGTGAGACAGACATTTACTGAAAGAAAGGTATAAGATCTCAATCTCCAAACAATGATACTTTGAGATACACATTATTTTAATTTTGCAGCTGAGGACAATGAGTTCACAGAGTTTAAGAAATTTGCCCCAGTTCATAATAGTTCGAAGGAATAACACACGTTATTTCTCTGATGGAAAAATCTATTAATGTTTTATTATACCATTCTACCTCTTGAAACTTGAGTATTACCTGTATGATCTTATAACTGCCTCATCTCAATCCAAAAGCAACTATTTAGTGATGTTACCATTCCACAGGATTTTCTGAGACCCCCAACAGCTACGTTTCTGTGAAATTCCCATTCTACATTGCAAAAGCTAAACATGAGAAAGTTACCTTTTAAACAATTAAATAAATTTAGAGCTTTTTATTCTCACCTTCTTGATGAATACATATCTACATTTTTTTGCTTCTATAACAAGTAGAAATGTAATTTGCAATTTCAAGGTACTCAAAGCTGTTAAATAACAGAAAGCTTGTTCATAAAAAAATGAATACACATAAAAACACACCTTGACAGTTTTTGTTTTTCAAACTGCAATAAGAAACACATAGAAAAATAAATATGTAAAATAAATATGATTAAGGCACTGAAGTTACTAAAATCAGAGGTGACTTGAATCTACTCACTATTAAAGTCAATTGTCTTGAGCTATCCCTCTTCTACCCTATACAGTTAATCTCTCCAGAACTTAAATGGCCACTCCTTTATTCAAATTACAAAGTCACATTTATTTTCATTCCTCTGTGGAATTTCATTTCAAGTACAAAAAATGAGTTTCCTGTTTTTGCAATCTTGTTAAATTCCTAAATCTTTGTCCTTCAGTCTCACCACATTTTGCTTGATTTTCCCTATTTCTCAGTTATAACTCTCATTTTGGTCCAACTGCTTCTCAATAAGGGCCAGCAAACATTTTGTTTGACTGAAAAAAAAAAAACAGAAATATAAGCAGAAAGGGATTGGTAATCTTTATTTCCAAGGGAAATAGAGCTAATGAGCCATTTTCTTTCTCTCCCTCAGAAGCCAGGTGGTTTATAGAGTCAGTAATATCTTCTCACACAAAACATTTTGGTAGAGTTTCTCAGCCCATCAGGTGGGTAACTCTCCCAGACATCCTCTTACTAACAGTTCCCCCACCTCCAGTTAGAGAAAATAGTGCAATTTCCCTCTCATTGGAAATTCTCAACTAGATCTAATTTACAGTGGAACCACATATTTTCTCCAGATGAAGTCTTGTGACAAGTAAAAATCACTCTGGTAACATTATATATATATATATATATATATATATATATATATATATATATATATATATATATATTTAAGAGAAATCTTAAATGATTTTAATATGATGCAGAAAATTAAATTGCAGTACCAAGAATAGAGGGTAGGAGAGACAAAAAATTAAATAGCAGATAAAGAAGCACTTTAAGAATAAAATACACCAAGCCAAAATCAAAATCAGGATTATCTCCTGAGCTAAGATCAAAAATTCACGATGGCCTATTGTGTACAACTAAGATGTTATAGAAATAGAATAAAATTAAAGAGAGACATCATAATTCCCTTTCTCTTATTACAGGAAAAATTATAGAAAAAAATATAATTAAACAAAATAAAAACAAATGTGACCAGATTGTTTCCACTAGAACTCTGTTCTCCAATGATGGGTGCACACCACTGAGACAATGAGGAAACTACATGACTTTGACTAGGTTGTTTTTAAGCGTGTTCTTTATAAATGGTGCCTAAGTTGAACAAAAAATAAGAAAAGAAGAAAGAAAGAAAAGATCCCAGCTATGATTATCTCAATCTGCTTTAAATCTCATTTTTCCAACAATGATAGTCTATTTAATAGAACAAATGAAACATTGGCAATAAATCTAAACAAGAAGGACATCATCTTCTCATAGACTAACACTCTCTACACTTGCCAAAGACTTATAGCTCATAAATCCATTCTCATTTCCTAAGCACAACTTTGACACTAAATTGTATCATTAATATGGATGAATAGGCCCAGCAAGTTTGGCAGAACCACAGGCTGTACCATCAATTAAAGATTCTCAGAAACAGGACACGACAAGGATACCATGGTCAGAATAGTAAGATGTTCTTCAGTGAAATAAATAGTAAATTAGGACATTCATTAGGAAAGCAAAAGATGAGAAAAATAAGCAAAACCAAGATCTGAATCCCAGTTTTAAACACATTTAGTTTGAACTTTGAGACAACAAATTTCAAATTGACATCAGGAATTAATCTAATACCAAGAGACTGATATCAAGTTAATGACAAGAAATCCAACAAGCAAAAAACCAAACTATTGAAAAAGTGTCACTGTAAGATTATTTTTCTAATTATCAAACATGATAGGATGAAACTGATTTAATTTTCCTTGCTTTTTTTTTTTTTTTTTTTTTTGTGGAGGCGTGTGTAATTCCCACTGTATCTATGGAGTACAAGACTATTAGAAAAGCAAGTAGTTCCAGCTAGGAACAGCTGCTATTTTCTAGTTAAAATTCACAAGACCAAAATATTAATTTATTAGGCAACAATGTTTAATTTAAGCAGCCAGAACATTTCTAGCAAAGCATTATTTTTATAAGGCAATTGTCATGCTTATTTAGCATAAATAATTTAATGTAACAAAACAGTTTATTGTCTGCTGTTAATATTGAAACAACTTGATCCCATATTGAGAAATAGCTATTTAATATAAATCTAAGTATGAAGAGGATTGTTCCTTAGAAAAAAAAACTAAACTTCAATAACAACTTCGCAAATATTTCATTTAATAAAATATTACTATCTTAGAGAGTGGAAAGATTATCTTTTGCTATCAAAGAAGCAAGTTAACAAAGTGACAATAACAAAGTGATATATCTGTCAATGTTTATAGATAAAAATGTCAAGCTATAGGTTATCAGCCTATAGCACTGACACTCTTCATGTATCATAGCTCCCCAACACACCCTGTCAGCACTGTTCATTTTCAGTCAGGGATTAATTAATGAGCACGTAGTAAGAATGCCTTTGGGGAACCACTTTGTCTTATATACTATTCACTTGTTTACCTCAGAGCAAGTTTTCAGTTGCTTTTGTTTAGTATTTTGTTTAGACAGATGACATCTATCAATTTCAAACAAACTTTAGGTCAACTAAATGAAAAATATCAGTTTTATTCCTTTCCCATATTTGCTATATTACTCTCTGTGTATCAATTATGAAGTGCCACTCTGCCCAGGTTTTACTCCAAGTGCTTCAGTAATCATTGGTTGCTTAATTATGAGTAGTCTTTTAAGTAGTTGCCTCTCACCTCATGTTACCTAAGAAGAATAATAGCAAATGTAATCGTCTATAAAAATAACTAAAATTTTTTCAGCCATGTAAACCATCAGCAAGGAAAAGTGATGGCTAGTTCTCTCTACTCAATAGATAATTAGTCAATATTCCTTTACCTTTTCTAATCTCAAAACTCAAACTATTCCCCTGGAGTATCCTGGAAGGATAAAAGAAGGTAGCCTCTTGAAGGACCTGTCGTAAAGACTAATTATACTTGTATTTAATTTAATATCACTTTCTACCCTGGCACAACCATTTATTTTACTTAATTCATATTTATTTGATGATTTGTTCATTTATTTTGGTTATTTATTAATAACATGCACAATATTGAATCTAGGGTATCAAAACAATTTTCTTCACACCTGTCCTCTAGAGGTTTACAGTGTAGTTAGGGGGAAAAAAAGCATATTTGGTGTATATGACTCATAGTAATTCAATGGCTGCCTTCTATCCAGGTCCTAACAGGAAGGTTTACAAAGTGCATATCCCAGAAGAGCTTTTCCCAGATATTTTCTTTCTATTCAACTTCAATTTGACTCCTACTTCTCAAATCCCAAGATGTTCACAAAAATGCAGCTGTTTTACTTATGAAGTTAGCATAATTTCTAATTGAAATTTCTATCACAATTCTAGTGAAATGATCCAATATGAAACTTTTATATGAGACAACATTTATATGAGGATAACAATTGTAGAGGGTCAGCAGTGTTATTTACTTTACCTATGTTGTTTTTTTTTTCTAACTTTAAGGTAGGGAGAGGAATCCTTTCATATTTTTGCATAGCACTTGAATTATACCAGTAGCATGACATTTAACATACTTATAAAAATGTTTTCTACAACTTCCCACTTTCTTCCATCTATCTGAATACAATATCCACAATACACTGAATTACTTGAAAGTAGAGAGCAAGTGACATTCAGTTTTGTATCCCTTATGTCCAATACAATTTCTGGCATATAGTAGATGATTGTTAAAATTTTATCACACATTTGTCACTCATCTGGTTATTGTGCACTCAAATGTTATCACAGGCTAGACTTTAGTTTTATTTGGTGCAATTGAGAACCCATCACTATTTAATTGTATGTAATACAATAGTATAATTTTGTTTTGAACCTGGGACACTGTGAGTTTGACTAGCACTCCAGCCATGCAATGCAGTAAAAGGGATACTGTACTTTCAGTCGAATGACATCAGTTACTAATTATAAAACCCACAGTTTTGTTTCCTTAGCTAAAAAAGGGGGAAAAATAATATCTATTATTGCCCTCTTCCCATGGATGGCCTTAAAAGCACATGGTTTGAAAGTATCAGAAAATTTAGTAAAATAGAAAATACAAGTCAAAGAAGCATCAATTTCAATTACTCAACCAATATTTCTGAAGAACTATTTAATTCTGCTGTAAAATCTTCATTTATCTTTCAGAATGAATATTCTGCCTAATTTTTTCATATGTAATACCCATGACTTAAAACTTTGGGCTTCAAAACCCTAGAAAAAATTGCCTCAACTGACTTATCAAAACTCATCCCTTTCTTTCTCTGCATCTGTGGGTATGGTATATCCCAATTTAGAAGATCTTCTAAATCCATCAGCAATTGAATACATCTCAAGATTTTACAAAACTTAATGCCATTCCCTTATCCATGAAATCACAAAATATTCTAGGCCATGGTGATCTTTCCTCAACACTTTTGTCTGCACAATCATCTCAAGTTCAAAATCACAATCAATTGAAATTTCAAGGTTTGTATTAGAATAATAAAAAGTTACGTTTTCCTCAATTATAGCTACTCATGCATTATATCTTCTCACAAGGCAATAAAATAGGGAATATTATTATACTTTTCTATAAATAAGAAAAGTGTGCCTCGACAAGATTACATAAGGCAAAAGGTCACATGGCAAGTGGCAGAGTTAGAAATATAAATCCATATCTATCATGTTCATTCAATTTTGCTATGTTGTTTTACCAACTGAATTTTCATGCTTCCAAGATTTATTCCCCATACCTACTGGTTCTCAGTACTCTTGATTAATTAATTAATTAACGCACTGTTTTATTTTCTTACCATATTATTGTATTAACTAAAACTTTTCTGGTTAAATCAGATCAGTTCAAATTTCTGTGTTTAAATTGTTTTACTCTAGGTGGCCAGAAAAAAAGGAAATAAATTAATGTAGTCTGACATATCTTAAAGATCATGTTTAATGAGTTGATTAACATACATTTTTCACCTCTACATGTTCCTTTAGGTCTTTAAAATTCTTCAGATAAGAAGTGTTCATCTAAAAGATCTAAATCATGTAATGTTAATAAGTTTTTATTTTAATTTGAATCAGATACATATGCTATTATCTGCAGAAAGTAAAATAAGGATGTAGATCTGTTTCTAATGTAAGAACAGAAGTGAAAATCTGAAATATATTTTTCCTAGCATTAACTCAAAGTTTTTTTTTTTTATAAGAGTTAGTCATTCTCTTGTATATTCTGGAAATACTTTAGCATTTCTAAACTAACATGAATTATACCTGTCTTAAGTCATGTCAATATAAACTGAAATCATGCCAATTTCATTAGCAACACCTCTAATATACTTCTTAATTAAATTTACAATACTGTCAATACCTTATTTTAGTTTTAGTGTTATTTTTTAAATTGAGAAGCTTATGAACAACTTTTCTTTCTATAATTCTATTATTTTCCTTGTTATAAAAATGCTACATGTTCTTTGGATAAAGCATTTTCTTTCTATTTAAGAATAAAAAATAAATTCTATATATAACACATCTTTTATTACTTAAAATTGTTACAGACCCATATTGCCCTCAGTAATAGAAAACATTTATACATTTATTATTTTTAATTGATTGAATAATTCATGGCAAAACTATTATTTTTTACTAACTGTGACTTCTCCTATCCTCATGAGTTGTTAAAATAGTGTTTATATATATAATTTTTTTTTAGTATTTTCATTATACCATTTAATGCATTGGATAAAAAAACTCATTTTTTTCAGGATTCCTTATATTACTTCATTCTGTCATAATGGAATCACATTTTCTCATTTTGTGCAATCTATACTGCTAATATATTTTTTTAAGCATCCTTGTTTTTCTGAAGAATAAACCAGGAATTTCACAATTCACCATTTAAGAAAGTGACAATTTTTGAAGTTTTGCTTCCTATACACAGAACTTTCTGTACACTGACCTTGCCCTTTTCACCAGGAATTTACAAATACAGTAAGGCAAATACTTACAAAACATGGAGAACTGTGTGTTCCCACATCTCATTCAATTTTACTTATAAAAATACTTGCAGTCTAGTTGAGTAACTTAGACCTATGTAGACCACAGTTAAAGGTGTTATTATATGGTTAAAATATTAGCCTACTCTGGTGTTATATATTTGCTTTCCCACATCCATCATATTACTGGTCTAGAAGTGAAGTAGGTTTCTTCCTCACTCCTCATTATTGTTTTCAGATCATTTTTACTCTCTCCATAAAACACTCAATTTGGATCTCATGCTATCAAAATATATCATCAAATTGTCCTCCTTTTGAAAGTCATCCACTGATTTACAGGTCATTCTTTTTTAACTGAAAATTTTAGCCACCTTGATTACTCTCTGACTCTATAAGTAATCCCGTTATAATTCATGGTTTAAATATCCTAGTAGAAAAAATCCTTCCACAGCAGAATTATGTTAAAACTTAAGTAACATCATTTCACTCCTATTTTCAAAATGCCTTAATGGCTTCTCATTTTCTTAAAAGTAAAAACAGGTATACATATAATGGCTCCTTGTTACCTCTTTCATCTAATCCTTTACAACTGTTTCCTTCATTCACTCCATTCCACACTGGTTTTCTTGTTAATCTTTGAAGTTAATCAAAGGTCCTATCTCAGGACCTATGTGCTTACTGTTCCCTGTGCCTAGAAAATTCTTCCCTTGGTTAGCCACATGACTGATTCCTTATGTCCTTCAGGCCTTCCCTTAAAATTCACTTCAGTAAGAGCTTCCCTTATCACCTTGTCCAAAATTTAAGTTTACCCTCTTCTTCAAACTTCAAATCCCACTTTTCACCTTTATGTTCTCTTTAGCACTTATTACTATATGATACAGTATACATTTTACCTATTTATCTTGTCTGTTGTTTATCTCAACCCACTAGAACATAAATTACTTGTGAGCAGGAATTTTTTTCTGTCTATTTTCTTTATAACCATATGTCAAATACCTAGAACACTACCTGGTACATGTGGGAACTCAATCATTTTTTTTTAATTAAAGAATAAATATGAGAGATGCACAACAAAAAGTGTAAGAAGAGTTCAAAGAAGAGAGAATATTTTCTAGTGTTCTCTTCTCTACAACAAAGGGTACATGGAGGAGGTGACTTATAATCTTAGCCTTAAAATATGGAAGATGCAGAAAAAAATAATTACGATCAAAGGAACTTTTTTTATAATTCAAGAACTGAATTTAACTATATTTAAATACCACTCGAGTCAGTTAAATAAAAAGTTCAATAATAGGATGTTTTCTAGTCTATAATATTTTTATATATTTTTAAAATTACATCTAGTTTCAGCCCTTATCTCTTAGCTATTCTGAGGAAATCAACCAGATATTGATAGATATTTATAGAATAATAATATTTCACTAGTTTATCTTTCTACTACCTTTTAGTTACCTTTTGGCCAACTAAATGCCA